>CM038671.1:664596086-666996086 GCA_021605145.1 Aegilops bicornis | reverse complement strand
TGGTCGTGATTTCTTTTACATCTGGTGGAGAAGATGATTGAATAGTCCATGGAGAGCGTCAACACCAAGAAGGGTAGTGCCCTGTCGCGGCGCTGCGACAACTGCATCTTGTGAATGGTGACCTGCCATTCAGCTTCCATAGTTGTGTTGGTAGGAGGATGAGCAGGACTTGCATTATGGCCGTTTTGTGTGTTTGGTGCAACTACAATGACATTTGTGGTGTTGATAGTAGAGTTAGCTATTTTTCAGAGTGGGGTGGTATAGTAATTTACTAGTAGTACTAAAACCCATAAGGACCCAAATGTCAGCAAGTGAACTTGTGTTTTTGCTATAGTTTATAGGTGATGATGGGTTTGTCAGAAACTTCAGTTAAACGGAAAAACGAAATTAGCAATATGTTGATGTGTACTCATGCTTTAATATGATGGGATGCTGTGTGTGTGTTTCATTTTGGATGTGTTTGTGGGAGCCTTCGCCTTCGCTCTCTTCTAAAGAAGTGGAGATGACACACGAATTGAGTTTCATCACATATGCGCATATTGCCGCATTTGTGAAATTTGAGTTAGTCAAATAGTTTTTAAATCCAGTGAAGTTTGAGGTATTCAAATCAATGGTCATGAGGGACCCCATGAAACTTGACGGTGGTCTCCTATCATAGTGCTTGGGTAGTCGACCCTCTGCCGCGCCTTGCCCCTTGAGGGTCCGGCTAGCCTTCAGGCGCTCCCTCGTTGGCCAACCATGACGACGATCATCCACCCTCATACTCATATGGGTGTGTGCATTGGAGGGCATGACGACGATCATCCATTTGTAAGAAAAAACCTCCTACACTTACCATCATTTGGTAATTGCTTGCAACAACCTATTCACAAAATCTAAAAACAGTTAATGTGTGCATGCTGATGGTAACATCCTGTGGTCCTGATATTTTTTTTACATCTGGTGGAGAAGATGATGGAACAGTCCAATGAGAAACCCAACGCCAAAAAGGGTGCAACTGCAGCGAAAATTGTGGTGTTGATAGTAGTTAGCAAAGTTGTGCTAGCAGGAGGATGAGGAGGACTATCATTCTGGCTGTTTTCTGTGTTTGATGCAACCGCAGCGA
Organism: Aegilops bicornis; assembly: GCA_021605145.1. Classification (NCBI taxonomy): domain Eukaryota; kingdom Viridiplantae; phylum Streptophyta; class Magnoliopsida; order Poales; family Poaceae; genus Aegilops; species Aegilops bicornis. The sequence goes on along the minus strand of CM038671.1, from coordinate 666,994,981 downwards.
CAATTGTGGTGTTGATAGTAGCTACCATTTCTATTCGGAGCTGGATGGTATAGTAATTTACTAGCAGTACCTAAAACACGTAAGGACCCAAACGTCAATGTTTATTTGGTTAAGCAAGTCAACTTGAGTTGTTATTATTGTTTACAGGTGATTATGGGTTTGTCAGAAACTTCAGACAAATGGAATAAAAGAATATTAGTAATATGTTGATGTGTACTCGCATTTTAATATGATGTGATGCTATGTGTGTGGTCCATTTCGGATGTGTGTGTGGGAGTCTTCACCTTTGCTCTCTTTTGAAGAAGTGGAGATGACACTCTAGATGAGTTTAGTCACTTAGGTGCACTTTGCCGCATCGGTGAACTTTGAGCTATCAAATAGTTTTTAAATCTGGTGAAATTTGAGGTATTCAAATCAGTGGTTATGTGGGATCCTATGAGAGTAGACGATGGTCACCCATTGCGATGCTTGGGTAGCCGATCCCCTTTTCCCTCTGCCACGGCTCACTGCTTGCGGGTCCGGCTAGCCGTTGGGCTCCCTGGTTTGCCAACCATGACTGTGATCATCAACCATCGTACTCTTTTGGCCGTGCGTATCGGAGGCCAGGGCGTTCCTACTTTTCTTAGAAAAAACCTTCTACACTTACCACAATTTGTCAATTGCTTGCAACAACCTAATTGCCATGTCTGAAAATAGTTAATGTGAGTGTGCTGATGGTACCACCCTGTGATCGTGATTTTATTACAGCTAGGGGACAACATGATGGAATATTTCATGGTAAAAGTCAATGCACACTATTTTCATGGTAACACCATGTGGTCGTGATTTTCTAATCCTCCAATTTTCTATTGATTTTCCTCTCATTCAAGCGACATGTATATGGTTTACAAGTTTTTTATCTCACATGAATCTTTCCTAGTAAAATAGTCACAGGGGGCAATAAGTGATGGTAAAAAAAGGAGGCAGATTCTCATCCACATAGCCCAACACCGAAAGTAATTAGTCTATGCACACGTTTACTTCATCTGCATGCTTTATTCACATGTGTTTGGCAACTATCTGTGACATTAAATTAATTTCTTGTTCTCTTATGTGTGTCCTATTTTACATAGATTCCATGGCAATCTCCTTGGTACACCCCAACAATTTTTATTTCCTTGATTTTATGACTACACATCATATATGACAACTTTTGTTGTCCACAAGGATTTCGTGGTACCTGTGCGACACATTTCACTTTTTTGTGGTAAATTTTTGCCATGAAACACAAGGTCATTCTCTACTATGCATGCCTAGCAACTTATTCCTGATTTTTTGGTCACACAATATCTATGAAATTTTTTGTAGTGTCCTTAAATGGTAATTTTTTTACATTCCCCATGTGTGCATATTGTAAATTTATCTCGTGGCACCCCGTTGCAAAGGGGTGGCGCTTATTCTTGTATTGAGGTGTGGATACACATTTCTTGAATGACAACTTTGTTGTTCATGTGGATTTACATATTTCCATGGTTGTGGCAAGGTTTTTTACTTAACACTATAGGGACAAGCTCCACAGCCAAACTTTCCTTTCACGCCCCATGATGTTGCTGATTTTTTACTCACACCCTCTCCACTTTTGCATTTTCTTTGTCATTTGCAGCTACTTCATGTTAACAACTTAGACATTGGACATAAATGACTTGAAATAAATATATCCCGTGAACCTTTCTTTGATAGTAGTTAGATTTTCTTTTTGGACCGGGATGGTATAGTAATTTACTAGTAGTACCTAAAACCCGTAAGGACCCAAATGTTAGTGTTTATCTGGTCAAGCAAGTCTACTTGAGTTGTTGTTATTGTTTATAGGTGATCATGGGTTTGTTAGAAACTTCAGACAAACTGAATAAAAGAAAATTAGAAATATGTTGATGTGTACTCGCATTTTAATATGATGCGATGCTATGTGTGTATTCCATTTCAGATGTGTGCGTGTGAGTCTTCACCTTTGCTCTCTTCTGAAGAAGTGGAGATGATACGCGAGTTGAGCTTAGTCACGTAGGCACACTTTGCCACACCGGAGAAATTTGAGATATCAAATAGTTTTTAAAACTGGTGAAATTTGAGGTATTCAAATTAGTGGTTATGCGGGATCCGGTGAGACTAGACAATGGTCACCCATTGCAATGCTTGGGTAGTCGATCCCCTTTCCCCTCCATCATGGCTCGCTGCTTGAAGGTCTGGCTAGCCTTTAGTTGGGCTCCCTCGTTTTCCAACCATGACCGTGATCATCAACCCTCGTACTCGTATGGCTATGTGTATCGGAGGCTAGGGTGAGCATCATTTTTTCAAAAAAACCCTTTTACGCTTACCATTATTTTCCAGTTACTTGCAACAACCTAATTGTCAAGTCTTAAAATAGTTAATGTAAGTGTGCAGACGGTAACACCATATCGTCGTGATTTTGTTATAGCCAGGGGACAAGATGATGGAATATTCCATGTCATCGTGATTTTGTTATAGCCAGTGGAACTTGTATTGTCGTTATTGTTAATAGGTTATGATGGGTTTGTCAGAAACTTCAAACAAATGTTACAAAAGGAAATTGGCAATTTGTTGATGTGTACTCCAGCTTTTAATATGACGCGATGCTATGTGTGTGGTCCATTTAGGATATGTATGTGGGAGTCTTCGCCTTTCCTCTCTTCTAAAGAAGTGGAGATGACACGCGAGTTGAGTTTAGTCACGTAGGCACACTTTGCCACTTTGGTGAAAGTTTAGCCATTCAAATAGTTTTTAAATCTAGTGAAATTTGAGCCATTAAAATGAGTGGTCATGCAGGCTCCCTTGAGATTTATTGGTGGCCGCCCATCATAATGCTTGTGTAGTCGATCCACTTTCTCCTCCATCATGACTTGCTGGTTGAGTGCCCGGCTAGCCTTCAGTTGCGCTCCTTGGTTGGCCAACATGACAGCGATCATCAACCCTCATACTCTTATGGTTGTGTGCATCGTAGCCCAGGGGTGATCCTACTTCTTTAAGAAGAAAAGCACCTAGACTTACCATAATTTGCCAATTAATTGCAACAACCTAATTGCCAAGTCTTAAAATAGTTAATGTGAGCGTGATGATGGTAACACCTTGTGGTCATGATTTTTCTATGGCTGGTGGAGAAGTGATGGAATTGTCCAAGGAGAATGTCAACGCAAAGAAGGGTGGTGCCCTATCGCGGCGCCGCAGTAGCTGCATCTTGTGAACAATGACACACCATTCAGCTTCCATAGCCATCTTCGCAGGAGGATGAGGGGACTTGCATTCTGGCTGTTTTGAGTGTTCGATGCAACTGCACTGACAATAGGAGTGTTGATAACATTTACCTTTTATTTTCGAAGCGGGATGGTGTAATAATTTACTAGTAGTACCTAAAACCCATAATGATTCAAATGTCAGTGTTTATCTGGTCAAGCAAAGTGAAATTTTGTTGTTGTTACTGTTTATAGGCTATGATGGGTTTGTCAACTTCAGAAAAACTGAACAAAAGAAAATTAGCAATATGTTGATGTGTACTCGCACTTTAATATGATGCGATGCTATGTATGTGGTCAATTTTGGATGTGTGTGTGAGATTCTTTGCCTTGGCTCTTTTTCTGGAGAAGTGGAGATGTCACACGGGTTAAGTTTAGTCAAGTAGGCGCAGTTCACCGCGTTAGTGAAATTGAGCCATTTAAATAGTTTTTCAATCTTGTGAAATTTGAGCTATTCAAATCAATGGTCACGCTTAATGGCGGTCACCCATTGCTTGGGTAGTTAATCCACTTTCCCCTCCATCACGGCCCGCTGCTTGAGGACCTAGCTTGCCTTCGGTTGTGCTCCCTATTTGGCCAACCATGACGGTCATCATCAACCCTCTTAATGTTGTGTGCATTGGAGACCAGGGGTGGTCCTCCTTTCCTAAGAAAAAACTAACATACACTTACCATCATTTGCCAATTGCTTGACCTAATTGCCCAACCTTAAAATAGTTAATGTGTTCATGCAGATGGTAACACCCCGTGGTCATGACTTTTATGTTATAACTAGTGGAGAACATGATGGAACAATGCAAGGAGAACCTCAATGCCAAGAAGGGTGGTGCCCCTACTGTGGCGCTGCGGTAGCTGCATCTGGTGAATGGTGACCCGTCATTCAGCTTCCATAGCCATGTTGGCAAGAGGATGAGTAGGACTTGTATTCTGGTTGTTTTGTGTGTTTGATGCAATTTTAGCGACAATTGTGGTGTTGATAGTAGAGTTACCTGCTCTTTTCAGAGCGGCTTGCTATAGTAATTTACTAGTAGTACCTAAAACCCATAAGTACCCAAATGTCAGCTATGGGTTTATAGGTGATGATGGGTTTGTTAGAAACTTCAGACCCAATGGGACAAAACAAATTATCAATATGTTTATGTGCAGGTGTGCTTTAACATGATATGATGTTATGTGTGTGGTCCATTTGATATGTCTCTGTGAGAGACCTCGCCTTTGATCTCTTTTGAGGAAGCGGAGATGACAAACAAGTTGAGTTTAGTCATGTAGGCGCACTTTGCCACGTCGGTGAAATTTGAGCTATTCAAATAGTTTTTAAATCTAGTGAAATTTGAGCTAGTCGAATCAATGGTCATGCGGTATCCTGTGAGACTTGACGGTGGTCATCCATCGCAATGCTTGGGTAGTTGATCCCCTTGCTCCTCCATCCCAACTCGCGGCTTGAGGGTTCGGCTTGCCTTTAGTGGTGCTCCTTGGTTTGCCAACCTTGACGGCAATCATCAACATCTACCACTTTCACACATGTGCTCTTGTTGCACACCGCACGCAACTATTACATGATACAACCCCTCTTATTTCTAAATTTCTTGAGCGGGAAAAAGTTGAATGTGTAAGTGTGGGTTTACAAGAATCGTAATTGTATCTGTTACTATGATAACCTCACAAAAATTTCTAACCGTGTAGGTTTTTGAAACAGTGGCCAAGTAATTAGTTATCCTAGACATGTAGACATTGAGCAACAAAGCCTTGCATCATGTGCGCATAGCCCACAAATCATGCACACCGATTTTTTCGTCAGTTCACCCTTCACCTCATCCAGATGGGATCACACGCCCCACACCAATGACCCACAAGTAGGGATTAATCGTAGTCCTTTCGATAAGTAAGAGTGCCTAAACCAATGAGGAGTAGAAGGAAATGACAAGTGGTTTTCATCAAGGTATTCTCTGCAAGTACTGAAAGTAGCAGTGACAAATAGTTTTGTAGCAAGTTGATTCGTAACAAGTAATAATGGCTACCAAGTTGCAATAAGGTGGCCGAATCCTTTTTATATCAAAGGACAAGCCAAAAAATTCTCTTATATAAAACAAGGTGCTCTCGAGGACACATGGGAATTGTCGTCCAATCACATTCATCATGTTTAGTTGATTCGTGTTTGCTACTTTGATAATTTGATATGTAGGTGGACCGGTGCTAGGGTGTTGTTCTTACTTGAACAAACAACCCTCTTATGATTAACCCCTCTGGCAAGCATCTGCAACTACGAAATAAGAATTAAGATAAATCTTACCACAACATGAAACATTACTACGAAAATGTAACAACCAAACCCTGAAGGATTTGAGTCTCTGTGCTTACCGTGCTAGTCCTTGGATCGAACTCGCTAGCACACACAGTATAGATGAATACCAGAATAGCAAGTGCATCATTTATTACAACGTATGATCCAGAATATATAAAATAAAACAATCTGCATAGCACTTGGCTAGCTTTATTCAATCAAACAGCGGAAAGTAGCAGAAAATAACGATGAGTCCCATCATAGCCCATTGGCGATCTTTGAGTGCAGACTCGCGACCCTAACGGTACCTTACTCTTCGTCTGATTATCCTGCAACATGAGACGTTGCAGCCATATAGGTCAATACTTTGAATGTATTGGCAAGTTACATAGGAGTAATAATAAAGCATACCTACATGTATATGCATAGTACAACAAAGGAAGGCTTGAGGGTTTATTTTTGCAGAAAGCTGAATTTATCCTAATAACTACCTAATAGTCAAATTTTTATTTAGTTCTTTTATTACTACAATTAAATACACAAGGTTGAGTTGGCAAAAATCAACTCCAACCTACCCTTTATTAAGTTGCCCAACAAATTTATTAAGTGTCACATCTGTTAAGATCATCCAACAACTGTAATGGCATAGTCGCTCAAATTTACCCATAACCGGGGGCACGGCTAATCATGATTAGTTTTAATACTCTGCAGAGTTTTGCACACTTTACCCACTAGACTCAACCCGAAGATTGAGACGAAGTCTTTCAGAAGCAGTCACCTCCACCCCCGGCAGCCGGTACACCTACTCATATCTACATCTGCCAGCTTACCCGGGCGAGGATCCCACAACCTACTCAACTAAGCCAGAGCCCATTTAGCTAGTCGTTGCGCATGGAAGCTACTCGTCACTAAGTGCATGTCGATCTTTTTTGAGCACAGGCGGCCGTCCACTTACATTCGGAGTATAAACCATGATGTTCTTGAAACCACCCTTCAATACCAATTCCGCCCAGAGGTGAATTAAGTCCTTAATTACTACTCAATTTGTTATATTTATAATCCTCACATAAGCTCAATGAATACACGAACCACCCCCGTCTACAAAGCATAGCAATCTACATCTACCACGATTTGCAATGACGGGAAGATAGCTCAACAACATAGCCAAAATATGTAATACTCCTATACATGCATATATTCATAGTGTGATATAACTATATGCATAGAAAAACAATAGGTAAAGGATGATCAACATGTAACTTGCCTTGGTTCTGGTTCAGAAACTCACACTCTTGACAATAGCTCGCGTCGCACTCCGGACAATCTACATGTTTCACACAATTCAACAAATCAATCACCGGAACATGAATAGAACAAAAATAAAACCAAAAGCAAGAAAACCATTTTTAAAACTCAACAACAGCAGCATAACAGCACCTAAATTGTACTACGGTCACAACGTAAAAAGAATCACTTAAAACCGACAAACGGTTTGAGAGTTATGGCCTCCGGAAGATTCAATTCAAATTCAAACGAATTCAAACTTGAACAGTGCAAGCATGTGAGATTTTGGTACTGTGATAAACTACTGGAATTTGTGAGTGCATAGGAAAAAGAATTACCTAAATTGAGTATATAGACTAAAAGATATAGCCAAAAGAAGTTAGAGAACAAATCTGGAAAGAAAAACAAAAACAACAGAAAACTCCCGCACTGTTCGTGCGTATACTATAGCTGGTGCCCACGTGGCAGCTCGTGATTGGCTGGAGCCTACTCTGTGCGCGCGTGCTCACCGGAGAACAGAGGACGCCGGCGGCGGCTCTCCGGCGGTGCTCCGGCGAACACGAAGGGACGGGCGGGTGCAGCATTGAGTGGCGGAGGTGGTGGTTGTGTTGAACGGCGACGGGGCTCCCTCGAGCGGCGATGGCGTGCTCCGGCGATGTCGGCGCCCTCGCGCTGGTGTGATTCCGGCCACGAAAGTAAGTCAAGCAAGTGCGGCGCGGAGCGGCGGATTGAAAGGAGCAGTCGGTGTGTCTCTGCGGGTCCTTACCGCAGCGGTAGCGTTAGGCGAACGGCGGCGGCCGGCGGAGCTCTGCGGTGAGATCCAACTCGACCCAACCGAAGCGTGCGGCAACAGGAGAGATCGGGAAGGGGGTGTGGGGTTTCCTCGAGGGCTTTTGCCCACGTACGGGGTCTCGGGCGTGCACAGGGTGGCCTGGGCACTCGAGCTCGATCCGGCTCGGCGCCGGGTGCGCGGGGTGCGGCGGTGTCCGGCTCGGGGTGGAAGAAGTGGTGCGGGGTCCACCCGTCAGCAAGAGAGGGGTCGGGTGCGGGGTCAGGCGGCGGTGCGGGCGTGCGCCGCTAGGTTTAGCGGGCTCTTGGTGTGTCTTCTTCTTCTTTTGGGCTGGGCCATGGCGATGGGCCGGTTGGCTGGCCGGCTGGCTGGCCCTGTTTTTTTATATAAACAAAAACTACAGCAGCGGAACAAAATAAATAAAATAAAATACACAATATAAATTCTAAATAAAAATACCTAGACACACAGTAAAAATAGCCCTATAGCTATAAACTACAGGAACACTAGTTCCAATACTAATGCAATTTTTGTAAAATAATTTTGATGCAATAGGCCACACAAAACAGTAATAAACACTCAAATAAAATATTTTGAAGATTGCAAAAATTACCAGAACATATCATATGAACTGGAAACAATATTCTGCACATTATGAACATTTTTTAAAACAGGGGAGAAGTCATGTTATCTCCGCTCCAAATAAATTGCCCTTTTGTTGCATAATGATTTGAATATTACCGAAAGAGCAAATAATGCAATAAAAATATGATATGCATATGAATGATCTATACATCCTATTTTAGAAAAATTGGGATGTTACAGAAAAAAAATACTTATGTGATGATACGTGTTTGTCACAGTAGGTCACGTTTTCTGTCATGCATGTAGATCCGAGACGATTTTGTGACATAATGAAGATAGTCATACATGTGTTTTCATAGAAGTGTCCCATGACAATACTCAAATTATCATCATGGAAGTATCCACTTCCATGACAATAAATGAAGCGTCATGGAAGTGTTTTCGTCAAGGGTAACCGACACGTGGCATCCACCATAACGGGTCGCCGTTAAGCTATCAGGTTCCGGTTTGGATCAGATAACCCGCTAACAGCCCAGGCCAATGGGAATTTTCCATGTGTAAAATTCCCATTGGCTAGAGGAACCATGTGTCGGCTAAGCATTGGGACAGATGTCATCCATTCAATGGAAGGGAGGTGCCTATGATACGTCAACACGTGTAACGACCCAACAGTGGCCCATTTAGGTGAAAAAGGTCGGCCCAGTGAAAATTGCCAGACTAGCCCATTTAGAGCCTACTTGTGTCTGGCCGATTTAGGGACACGACCAATAGGAGTTGTGCCAATTCGGCCCATTAATGGCTCGTTAACTATTTGGCACAAATGCAGCCCATTGTCAGTTCGAGCCCTTTAGCAGCCCGCTATATATATTTGGGCTCAATAGCGGCCTGAGGTAATTTCGGCCTATTAACAGCCCATTCTAGCGATGGGCGAATTTTCAGGATGTACGTCTTTCGGCCTTTTAGCGAACCATTCAAGTGGTGGGACTTCCAACCTGGTGCACCTTTCAGCCCATTAATGGCACATACAGGAGTTGGTACATTTGCAGTCGGACATGAGTTTTGGCCTCTTGACGGCCCGTGCTCTTCATGGTCCAATACCAGCCCGGTGTACCTTTCGGGCTGCTAAAGGCCCACAACAAAGTTGGACCATATACAGTCTGAGCTGACTTTTGGCCTCTTAGCGGCCCATGTTGTTGGATCACGGGTTCCGGCAAAACCCTCAAGGTTCGAACAGTGGTGTGCGCGCGGATATTTCCTCCCTACCGATCTACGCCCTAGCTCGCTGAGATCTCATGGACGAATTCGACGAACTCACAACACAAAGACACAAGATTTATACTGGTTCGGGCCACCGTTGTGGTGTAATACCCTACTCCAGTGTGGTGGTGGTGGATTGCCTCTTGGGCTGATGATGAACAGTACAAGGGGAAGAACAGCCTCCTGAGGTTGAGGTGTTCTTGTGCTCTGTGAGCTTGTGTGGGTGAGGATTCGATCATCCCTACTCCGGTGGCTAGCTCTACTTATACATGCCCTGGTCCTCTCCCCAAATATTGAGCGGGAAGGGAGCCAACGATGGCCAATTTGAAAGGGGACAGCTAGTACAGCTTATCCTGACAAAAGTGGTCTTCGCCTGCAAAAGGCTCTGGTGGTGACACCGTCTTGGGCTCCATGGTGACCTCCGTCCTGCTGTTCTGCTGGTCTTGGTCTCGTTGCATCGATATGGAAACCTTTGCCTGATGCCTCGGTACTCCGCGCTTGCGCTTGCCTCCCTAGCACCAAAGAGGAAACAAGGACGCTGCGCGTGCTGGCGCCCGCCTGGTCTTGATCGTCATGGCTCACGTCACGAGAGCCTCGCGAGGCTCGCCCTGCCTTGATATCTCCGCTCCTCGTGAGGCAGCCTGATGAAGCCGCTCCTGAGGAGAAATTCGGTCGTCCGCCTCGCGAGGCTTGGCCCCTCGCGAGGGTCTTGAGTGTCTCGCTGATGAAGATGGGACATACAGGCCTGCTATCATAGCCATGCCGTGGGCTGCAGGCAGGCAAGTCTAGGGACCCCCGTTCGTAGAACGCCGACAGTAGGCCCTGGCCCAAGGCGCGCTCGGGCTTGGCTTTGAGGCGAAGCCAAAGGTCAAGCGCGGAGCGCCGCTGGCCCCAAAATCCTGCGGCCTTGGTCGACGCGTGGCAGTTGATTGGACGTGGGCGTCTTCGCTTCCCCACACTGCTTTAGAATCTGCCTGGCTACGCGGACCCTGCAACGTACACAGTTATTCTCCATCGCCCACGCCTCGCTTCCCCAATATCTCTGCTTTCTCGAGACTCTGCTTCTCCTCTCCAATCAGACCTGCCTCCTGCCCTCTCCATTGCCATGGCGCCGAAGCAAGCAGACAAGGGGAAGAAGCCCCTGTCTTCGTCAAGTGCTCCTCCGGCCGTCGAGCCTGCAGTCGGTCGATCCTTGGTGCTCAACGACGAGGCCATGGACAAGGTGCGGCCAATGCTCGCTTCCAGCTTCAATGAGTGGGGGGAGACGACGGCTTGGCCTGCGTCTCGCGCTCGCATTGTCCGGGCAGTCACCGAGGTCCCAATCTTCATCGATGCCCTTTGGGCTGGCCTGATTCCTCCCTTCTCTACCTTCTTCAACGCGGTGCTTGAGCACTATCTGATCCACATGTTGCATCTCAACCCTCAATCCGTGACTCTCCTTGCCGCCTTCGCCTTTGTGTGTGAAGCCATGGTGGGCATCGCTCCTTTTGTGCCCCTCCTCCACCATTTCTTCTTATTGCATCTGACTGACTCTCGGCAAAGCTCGGGGTGCGTGAGTTTCCAGACCGTGGCCATGACGGCGGGCGCGGGGATCGACTTCGAGCTTCGTCCATCCATGAGCAAGTTTTGGACACGGTGGGTGTTCATCGATGCCGGTGTGCTCAGCCCCCTACCCCATTCCCCGTCAGCACCTAATGTTCCCAACTCCGGTCGGGGCCACGAGAGGCTCGCGAGCCCCCGTCTTGTCCCCGTCTCGCTCAGGCTGAGGAGGCTGAAGGACTGCCGCGTGACCGTGCCCATGGTGGTGAGGGAGTTCGTCAGGCGCCGAGTCACCCCGCTTCAGCGCCATTCTCACCCCGATGTGGGCCTTCCTCAGCAGTCAGGACCATATGAGGTTCCAGGAGTCTGGGCTCCCTCTTAAGACGCAGCAAACGATACTCGAGGTCTTGACGGGTGTTCCCTCGCCGGACGACATGCCTAAGAAAAGTTGTCTGCTGTATCGCTGCAAGAACAAGGCTGACTTTGTTGGGGGCATGCCTTCCTTCGATGAGTGAGGACTGCGCCCGAACGGCCTGGTGGGGTCCCACGAGAACCTTGTCAACATGGTCCCCCTCTTCGTCACCGGCGCCGAGCTCGTCCCAAATGTGGGCGCAGGGTGATGAGTGCCGCCGGAGGCTGGCAGCACGGGTGCTGATGTGCGGACGCCGCCTGGGGCTCCTAGAGCGTCGTCCTCAGGAACCCGTGATTCTGGCACGTTGGTCGACGAGACGATGCAAACGTGCGGCCCCTGAGGCCGAAACTCCGGAGGCCTCGGGAGGTCACGGTGAGACGGCGCTCGACTGTTCTCCGCAGCCAGGCACCCCTGAAGTTGTCCTTCCGAGCGCTTCTCCAGCCGCACCCCGTACCGGTCGCCACGTTCAGCGCTTCAGTCGGCTTTGTGTGGACTTCGAGGAGCTCCGCAAGACGAAAGGGTCTCCGAGCGGCAGCAGTATCTTCGGGCCATTGAAGCGATGAAAGTACATTGCCGTTGATGAGTAAGTACTGCATCTTGTGATTTCTTGATTGCTGCTTTCCTTCCTGACGCTGGCTTTTGAGGACCCCTTCTGTCGGGGCCGTTGAGCCCTACGAGAAGCAATCCCCGCCTTCCTCGGCACCCCCGTCGGCCTTGAGCACCCCGAGCCTGCGTGCCGCGCCCGTAGCTGGGCTGGCCGAGGGGGTGCGCTTGCCTTCATAGCGCCTTGAACCTGCGGCCCCATTGTCCTTCCTTCACGGTCTAACTTGGAGCTTGGCGGGCGTTCCCCAGACTCCTCCTCTGGTTATGGACAGCGGCTGGTTGGCTTCGGTCTTCGGCCCCTCCTCAAGCAGTGGGCCCCGACTTCCCGGGGCCCCTCGTGAGGTCGGGCCGGCACCTGGAGCGGCGCTAGCCCCCAGCCCCCTGCCGAGAGGGGGTGCACCGCTTCACGTCCCGCCTGCAGCCCCCATGGCGGAGGACGAGGTGGGGCGTGCGTTGGAGTTCGAGCGCGGGCGGAGCGTCGTTCGTCCTGAGCTGTTCCAGGAGGCGATGGGCGCGATGAACCGACTTGGTGAAGAAATCACGGGTGTCGACCCGCGTCTTGAGGCTGAAGGTCTTCAGCTGGTGGAGGAACGGCGTAAGCTGAGGGTGGCCATCAACCTTGGCCGCTACCAGCGTGATCTTGACAATGCGAAGGCCGAGGCGTCCCTTATGATTTCCCCTGAGGGTTGCTCCCGAGCCTTGGAGGAGGCTCGCGAGGTTGACCGCCGTCGCGAGGCTGCGGAGAAGCGCGCGTGGGAGCTCCAAGCCTGGAGTGCGTCCCTCAAGCGTCAGGTGGAGGCACGCAGAGCCGCCCTTGCGTCGCTGAGGGGGACGCCTGCCGAGGAAGGGGAGATCCGGAATTGCGAGGAGGCGCTGGCTCTAGAAGCCGTGGAGTGCAGCCTCGAGCTCGAGCAACTAGAGACGAGGGAGCGCCAAGTTGCTCAAGCGGAAGATGCCATCGGGGCTCGCGAGGCCAAGGTCCAGGAAGAAGTCGACCGCCGGGTGGCCGAGGTTCGCGCGGATCTTGAAGATCGGTATGCCCTGAAGCTGAAGCTTGCAGGAACTGAGGCAGCGGGCAGGACCGCCGCTCTCAGGCCCAGGTTAGACGAGGTGGAGAGGCGTGGGGAGGCCACGGCTGCCGCCCTGGTCATGGCGCAGGCGGACTTGGCCTCCGCCTACGTCGAGCTGCTTTCGCTTCGGAAATGGGTTGACGACGCCGAGGCCGTCGCACGGCAAAACACGGAGGAAGTGCTTCAACGGCGGACGCTGGAGCGCGAGCACGCCCCCATGCTTCAGGACCTCCGGAGCAGGGCTAAAACCGCCCTGGGCTTCATCTGCGATGAGAATGCGCCGCACCCCTACTCGAATGACTACGCCAGTCACCTGATGCTCTTCACCAATGTGGTGACGCGCCTGGAAGCTCGGTCTGATAGGGCTCGCCAGCTTGTGGAAGAGAGTAGTCGGGGCCTACTCGGGCGCGCGTTCTCCCGTGTCTTCAGCCATCTCCGGAACACCTTCCCCGACTACGACTTCGACGCCGCCATTGCCCCAATACCGCAGGCCATCCGGGGCAACCAGGTGTGACACCCCAAAATTTTCACCTTGTTTTATTAATTAAAATTTTGCCAGGAAACTTAAACTTTTATTTTTTGGGTTCTCTTTTGATTTCAGAACCTTTCTGTTCTTGTTTTTTTATGGATTTTTACCCCAAGTGAGAACCTGCCAATTATTTTATTAGACTTGTTTACCCTCTCAAGATAAACACCTCTATTCTCAGTGGATTTATTTACATAAAATTTTGCTCTCTGAGCTTTATTCCTTAAAGTGATTTTTATTAGTTGAAGCCCTATTTTGAACTACAACCATTTGACAAATTTATTTAAAATTCCAACCAAAAATTGGAGGTGTCATGTGGAGTTTCTAAATCACTTTTATGCAAAAATATCTTCTGTTCATTGGGGATTTTGAGCTCTACATCAAATTTTCAAATCTGGCCCAATGGGCAAAGTTGCACTACAACCTATTTATATATTTCTTTAAAACTTCCACCAAAATTATGGGATGTTAATAGGAGTATATTATTCAACTTTATGCAAAAACCCAGTTAGGTTCTTTGAAAAATTTGAGTGAATCAACCTCATTTCCATTCTGGTCCAACTTGTTGATTTGTACAGCAACCATTTTTTTGTTGCTCTGATGCCCATGATTATTCCTCATGCTTATAGTACACCCTGCAAAACCCTTAAGTCCAAGGGCATGAACCCATTGGCATATTTTTAGTCCATGTAATGACAGACCTTAGTTTCAGACCAGATTTGGTTTTCTCAAATTTTTGCACTAACAAGTTTTTTCTCTTGGTAAACTAACCTTGCCATCCTCTTTACCTTCTAAAGAGACTAGGATCTGGAGATTTTGGCCACTCCAAGAACTGCCTAGATGCCTTTAGCATTTTGCCAAACACCTTGTGTGCATGGCCAGTTTTGGCATGGTTTTTGGTTAGCATTGCAAGCTTGGTCTCCTGGCCTAACCCCCTTGTCCATTAACTTCCTTGCAAACCCAAGTCTAGTCCTGTTAATTACCAGCCTCACTCGAGCACTCTAAATCACCCTGGCATTCTGTCGAACATGTCGCGTGCGTGCTCTGGGCGCGCCAGGCGTAAGCTTCTGCATCGTGACGCACAACCGAGCCGCGTGCCGCGACGCTACGGCCTTTGCTCGCCTGCACAGCCGTGCCTCGCCCTCGACCACTCGCCAGAGCGCTAAGCTGCCACGGTGCCCTCTGGCGCCACCGTCGAGCCCCTTGGCGGCACGCCGGCGTCCGCAGTGCGCCTCTGCCACGGACGGCGCCGCCCGAGCCACAACTCCTCGCCATCTGGCCTCGTGAGCAGGCCGCCCTTATCTCCGAGTCGTCCGCTAGCGCCGACCCTGCTCCGGCCATCGCCACGTCGCTCTGCCGCAGCAAAATCGGTCGGCCGGCGATCTTATCCTCGGCGATGGCGGAACCGACCTTCCCCGGCTATATATAGCCCCAGTCCTCACTCGAGCCTCCTCAGCAGCCCCGTACCACCCCTCTAGCGTGCCCACGACGAGCAAGCAACGGCGGGAGACCTTCTTCGTCGCCTCCGACCGGTTCGGCCGCCGCCGCCCTCCGGTCCGTTTCGTTGCAGCCAGGCCTTTCCCCGTCCACCCAGCACCCCCAACCATCTCCCTTGACCATGCAGATCCGCCCAGCCGCTCAAACACGATCGGAGGCCACCATAGCCCAAACCCCCATTGCATCCCGAAGCTACCTCCGCTGCGGAGCTCGCCGCCGGCGACTCCCTCCGTCCCCACCTGCCTAGCAACCACCGGGAGGACCTCCCTGGACCCGCGGATCCATCCCTGCCCTCCGGAGCCCGCGGGGAGCCGCCAATCACGGTGACGATCGCGGAGTTCCGCCCTTTCGGACGAGAGGAAGAGGAGGGACAAGGGGACTAGTCAAACCTGACCAGTGGGCCCCCTGGACCCACTATCAGTGACCCACGCGCGGTCCACGCTGGATAAGTAGAGACGTTAACTCGGAATACGCCTCCGACGTGGTCAGTTTTCAAAACGTTTTTCCTTTCTCTGTTTTATTTTAAAAACAGATTTTTGACCAAAACTTTGACTGGCTATAACTTATTAAATATAAGTCCAAATGAGTTGATTCTTTTTCCTACCTCTCTCAAATATTGCCTAGTTTATTTTCAGATTTATTTGAAAAAATTTCAGGAAACTTTTTTGTACCATTTTTAAACTATGTGTTAATTCGATTATTTTCAAATATAGGATTATCGGAGAGAGGAGAAAACTTTCAAAGTGTTGAATGCACCCTGCCTCCCCACAACTTGAAGGCAAGCATTCTGAACCCTGGCATAATATTATGTGTGTTATTTGTATGGATACAACACCTCCTCGACACGGAGTATCCGTTATTTCATGTGATGATACGTTTCTACTCATGAGTGCATATTGATGAATGCATGCTATTGGAGTTAGATATGTTTGTGATAATAATCACCATCGAATGCCTTCCATGCATACCGGAAGGAATCCGGGAAAACCTCTGTCTTGGGTAGACACGGGTTTGTCCCTGGTCCTCGTCGAGACGGTTGTGTCTGGTACGGCATGGTGAGGTATGTCGAGTGGTGATTCTATCGGATTGGTTGAAGTATACATTGTTATGCTAATCATGCAGGGAATATTTAAACCTCCTGAGTCGACCATAGATCAAGTCTTGTTCCGGTAACCCCCTTACTTGTCTCGTACTACCACTTGTCCCTGCCATAGGTAGGGTAAAGTTCAGTAAGTTGTCAACCCGTTTCCTAGCACACACCGTACAGAGAGGCCATGGTGGAAGATACCGGAGGCATCCGGTAGGCATGCCACCTGGCCCGGGGGCATGGGTGTTTTGGGTTGTAGCCGAAGGGCTAGCTCCCCTAGTTTGCGCGCGGTATAAATTTTGTGATCCCATGCTAAGTGGAGGTTGTAGCCTCCCCACTTAGAGTTTCACTTAACGGGTGTCGTGGGTGATTCCAGACACCGGTAAGTTAGGCTGGTGTGTGCGGATAGGTGTGTTTTCAATTAAAAGGCCGTAGACGGAATTAGTCCCGATGGACTAAAGGAATCCGTAACTCATGGGTAAAGAGTACACCCTCTGCAGAGATTAAATCTATTCGAATAGCCATGTCCATGGTTAAGGACTACAGTCTGGGATGGGTCAAGTGTCGCTCTTAGTGTCGGTCTTCGGAGGAGAAACGGTTAAACCAGGACTTGAATCATTACTTGTGACTTGTGATGATCATGATTATTATTTGTTATGGACTAACCTGTTAAATTATTTGAATTATCGAGTATCCCTGGGACGGTTCTACCTCCTGGATATTTACTGTGATTATTTATAAGCCCTTTATGTGGTGTCACTCAGACGCCCGACTGTGGCATGCTTGTTATTTATTTACCTTATAAGCCCTTTATGTGGTGTCGCTCAGACGCCCGACTGTGGCATGCTTGTTATTTATTTACCTTATAAGCCCTTTATGTGGTGTCGCTCAGACGCCCGACTGTGGCATGCTTGTTATATATTTACCTTATAAGCCCTTTATGTGGTGTCGCTCAGACGCCCGACTGAGGCATGCTCGTTATTTGCTAACCTTTCGAGGCGTCGCTTCAGACACCCGATCGGTGCATTTTATTACTACTCTGTTATTGCATATTCATGCATATAAATAACCTTCTTGCATGCATCAGAGATTTTATGACTGACGTTGTGATCATAGAACATTTCAGAGCGTATTTATCGTTTGTTATATTATACCCGTGTTCATAATGTTTGCGAGTACAATCAAAGTACTCACTGGCTTGTCCCTGGCTATTGTCTTGGCCAGATCCCTTGCATGGAGAGAAACGTTGCGAAGACGGCCCCGGAACCTAAGCCATGGTGATAGCAGCCTCGTGAAGATAGGAGTTAACCTGGTCAGCTGTTCCTGTGGGAAATGGAGTCCCATAAACGCCGATGATCCACAAACCGCTTCCGCCATCAACCACTAGAAATTAATTGTTGTACTCATAGGCCAGAATGGTCTTGTACTACATATTTTGCTTTTTGCTTGGAATTTCTGTATCAAGTTGGTGCCTCATCAGCTAACAGTAATCCTGGGGCTGGTGAGCACAAGGGCCATTTTCTGGGAATTAATATGCCGAAAATCCGGTCCTGACAAACTTGGTATTAGAGTCAGGCTGACCATTGGCTAATCATATCCTAGCCAGGTCGAAAAACCTAGGTTAACCAACCCACCAGACCTTAACCTAACCCCGGCCAAGCTTCCCATTTAAGATAGCCACACAGTGAGCCTGACACCTTTTGACAGTCGGTGCCCAACCTATCAACCTAGCCTGTCGATCACGCGCTAGTGACCGATGCCTAATATGTCCCATTCGCAAGCGTGCGAAGGAAGACTTCGTCCCCTTTTTCTATAAAAAGGGCACGCTTGCCTCAACCCAGCACAGCACAACCTCTACCCCAAACCGAGCCATAATGCCTAGCCCGTGGTACTGCATGAAACCACTGACAACCAACCTTGGAGGTTTTGTGACCATACTCGCAAACCTCACCCGCCGTGCCTTTGCATTAGAAGAACCCCCAGAATATGTTGTGTACCAAGGGCCCATGAGCGGTGAGAGCCGTCAATTCTAGGCCACTGTGCACATCTACGGTAGGGGTCTGTCGCCAGAACGCCCCTACAGGTTCACCGGAAGGACAACTTCCTTTTAGCCACAAGCCATCCATCTAGCGGCGCGAGAGGCTATAGTTCAACTCCGGCACTTGTCGCCCAGAGTTAACTGTCGCTCGTTCTACTACTACCCCAGACGTGAAGGGTATGGTAGACCATCCCAAGTTGCCAACGGAGATCACGAGATGGATCCTACATTATTGCACCTAGTGCGCTATCTGGGTGCACTAGAGGAACTGTTCGATCAAATCACCATTGATCTGATCGCAACTCGTGGAGAGCTGGTTCGCCGAGGCCCGACGAGAGGAGAGGACGAGCCCGACGCTGACAACCTAGTTGTGCTGTTCGGACACCCGATCGAGTCCCTGAGGTCTGCCCCAGCCATTGACCAAGGTTCTTTGATGACCCCAGAAGTGCTTCGTCGCCTCTTAGGGACACGCCCCAATGGGATTGTGACCAACAATCCCCGAGATGGTCATCATCGCTTACCCGACCCTGCAGTTCCTCAACCACCTCCAGCTAACCCCGACGGTGAAACCCGTGGAGAAGCCTCGACGTCCACAAGGCACGCCCGCTTGGATATAAACGAGGTAGACTAAGTCACTCGAGTAGTGCCGAGTCTCAGTGTATCCACATCTTATAATCGTGCGACCTTGTAAATAAGCGCAGCCTGTTATTGTGCCTCTATTTTAAATAGTAACCTTGCATAAATTATGTCGACGTTAGATTGCATATTTTTATTCCGACACGGCTACGTAACCAACCCGGCGACACCTACAGTAACACGTCACTTTTGGGAGATATGTGTATCTGTGGCTTTGACCCCGACCCTTAGAGCTGAACTGGCAAATTCATTACCTTTCACCATGGTAAAATGGCCCAGCTCCAGTGCTATAAAAAGGCCACCTCGTGACCTTGCCAAGCACCTCTCACCTTGTGCACCGCCCTCACAAACCATTTCTTGCCATGCCAACCCCTAGCATTTATCTGAGGACCCCAGATGCAACCCCGGGTAGCTTTGTCAAAATATTGTGGGGCTTTACCTGCAGTACCATGGGTTCTACCCAGCCACCCCAGTACGAGCTGCTCAAATCGAGAATCACCCCATCCACCTCGAAATATTGGGCAGTAGTACACATACCTGCCGTAAACTCCAACCAAGACCCAACGGAAGTCTCCTTCGTGGGGAAATCTATGCCAGCTCCACAAATGGCCATAGAAGCGGCTGCACACGAAGCGCTTGTCCGCCTTCGATTCGCGGTACCCTATGCCAGTGAACGAGGGTATTATTACTTTCCGAGCCATGCAGCACCCGGAGAAGTAACATCTTTTCCCGGTGGACGAATTGAGAGAGACCCAGTACTGGCCAACCTTGTCCAGTACGTCATCGCTCAAGAACGTTTGACCCAGCGAGTAATGGGTTATCTCTAGAGTCTCATGGATTTAAATCATCAGATCACCATCGGCAGACCATTGAGGCCCGACCAGGAGAGACGCATTCATCGGCTGGTCAATCCGCTTCCCCAATAGAAGAGGAGTGTGTCCCAGTACCAGAGACGTTTTCTCGGGACCCCGTCCAGTTACCGTTTGCAGTATAGACGCCACTGCTGTGGTTATTATTGCAACTTTTATTTATATGTTGTAACCTATGCGTGGTACCCCGAGTTTGTGTGGCAATTAAATTATTTTTGTTTCTATTGATATGAGTAGTTTTTGTTGTGGTTTATTTTCCTTTAAATTAACTGACTTCCCTCGCGAAAAATCCCGGAGAGAGATTTCTTTTCCCTGAGTTGCTGCATCATATATCTTCTCACGACATGGGATTTTTATTCACGCAGCACCACGGCAGCAGACCCACAACCACTCGAACACATACACTGCTTGCAAGAACACGTAACCATGTTGCATCTTACCGACCACCTCCCTAAATGCACCACAACCTCTGAAGGAGAGATTAGTGGATAATCATCCAGGTATAAGTTACCTCCAACACACCAACAACAGTTAACACCCGGCGTCACACCTAATCCTCGTGATCACCGCCACCGCGGAGAGCCAACACCCGAGCGGCAGCATCGCGACGATAATCGAGGATCATCGCGCACAGGAGCACGGAGAGCCCCAGCACTGCCGCCAGCCCTCCGCACACCAGGATCACGTACCAGTCCGGCACCACCTCCGCCATTAGAGCCTTGTCTCGAGCTTCTGTAAGCAGAAATGGAGGAGAAGGAAGAAGAAGTGAGGCCAGGTGTGAAGGAGAAGAGAGGAGCACCTCGGCCATTTTATAGCTCGAGATCGGGGTACGGTGGGCAAGGTCCACCAGGGTCGCTCGTCGCTCGATCGCCGGTGTTCGGAGGCGAATCCGCGAGCAGTGCCGATAGCGCACTGGCCCGCGAGGTGAGTGCACGCTGCGCCGGTAGCTAGCACGCCGCGCACTACCGCAGTACGGGCTAGATGCCCTACGCGCTAGACGTCGTCGGTGGAGAAAGCGCGGGGAAGCACGCGGGAGAGAGGAAGAAGAGAGAGCCAGAGGAAGAAGAAGAGACTGACAGTGGGCCCCGGGTCCACCTGTCAGCCAGAGGGAGCACTGTGCTCTCGGGTGTGACCAACGTATTTTAGAAATTTAGAATTTACAGTAACCAGCGTAAAAATCTCCCAACCGTAGATTTTTCCATGCAGCGCTAGTGTCCCACACTGTGGTTTTACACCACTTATTGCCCTCTCCCTGTAGCCGTTTTTTAATACGTAAGTAAAGTGATTATTTTTGAAATGGTAAGTTTTTGTTTTCACAACAGCTTTTAGCAAATATCGAGGACGAAATTTTTTTAAGGGGGGTAGTGTTGTGACACCCCAAAATTTTCACCTTGTTTTATTAATTAAATTTTTGCCAAGAAACTTAAACTTTTATTTTCTTGGTTCTCTTTTGATTTCAGAACCTTTCTGTTCTTGATTTTTATGGAGTTTTACCCCAAGTGAGAACCTGCCAATTATTTTATTAGACTGGTTTACCCTCTCAAGATAAACACCTCTATTATCAGTGGATCTATTTGCATAAATTTTTTCTCTCTGAGCTTTATTCCTTAAAGTGATTTTTATTAGTTGAAGCCCTATTTTGAACTACAACCATTTGATAAATTTATTTAAAATTCCAACCAAAATTTGGAGGTGTCATGTGGAGTTTTTAAATCACTTTTATACAAAAATATCTTCTGTTCATTGGGGATTTTGAGCTCTACACCAAATTTTCAAATCTGTCCCAATGGGAAAAGTTGCACTACAACCTATTTATATATTTCTTTAAAACTTCCACCAAAATTAAGCGATGTTAATAGGAGTATATTATTCAACTTTATGCAAAAACCCAGTTAGGTTCTTTGAAAAATTTGAGTGAATCAACCTCATTTCCATTCTGGTCCAACTTGTTGATTTGTACATCAACCATTTTTTGTTGCTCTTATGCCCATGATTCTTCCTCATGCTTATAGTCCACCCTGCAAAACCCTTAAGTCCAAGGGCATGAACCCATTGGCATATTTTTAGTCCATGTAATGACAAACCTTTGTTTCAGACCAGATTTGGTTTTCTCAAACCTTTGCACTAACAAGTTTCTTCTCTTGGCAAACTAACCTTGCCACCCTCTTTACCTTCTAAAGAGACTAGGATATGGAGATTTTGGCCACTCCAAGAACTGCCTAGATGCCTTTAGCATTTTGCCAAACACCTTGTGTGCATGGCTAGTTTTGGCATGGTTTTTTGTTAGCATTGCAAGCTTGGTCTCCTGGCCTAACCCCCTTGTCCATTAACTTCCTTGCAAACCCTAGTCAAGTCCTGTTAATTACCAGCCTCACTCGAGCACTCTAAATCACCCTGGCATTCTGTCGAACATGTCGCGCGCGTGCTCTGGGCGCGCCCAGAGCGCACGTTTTGCACGCGCGCGCACAACCGAGCCGCCGCGTTCGCTCGCCCGCGCCCCTGGCCTTTGCTCTCCTGCACAGCCATGCCCGCCCTCGACCACTCGCCAGAGTGCGCCAAGCTGCCCTGGTGCCCTACAGCGCCGCCGTCAGAGCCCCCTTGGCGGCACTCCGGCGTCCGCAGTGCGCCTCTGCCACGGACGGCGCCGCCTGAGCCACAACTCCTCGCCATATGGCCTCGTGAGCAGGCCGCCCTTATCACCGAGTCGTCCGCTAGCGCCGACCCTGCTCCGGCCATCGCCACGTCGCTCTGCCACAGCAGAATCGGTCGGCCGGCGATCTTATCCTCGGCGATGGAGGAACCGACCTTCCCCGGCTATATATAGCCCCAGTCCTCACTCGAGCCTCCTCAGCAGCCCCGTACCACCCCTCTAGCGTGCCCACGAACAGCAAGCAACGGCGGGAGATCTTCTTCCTCGCCTCTGACCGATTCGGCCGCCGCCGCCCTCCGGTCCGTTTCGTTGCAGCCAGGACTTTCCCCGTCCACCCAGCACCGCCAACCTTCTCCCTTTGACCATGCGGATCCGCCCATCCGCTCAAACACGATCGGAGGCCACCATAGCCCAAACCCCCATTGCATCCCGAAGCTACCTCCGCCGCGGAGCTCGCCGCCGGCGACTCCCTCCGTCCCCACCTGCCTAGCAACCACCGGGAGGACCGCTCTGGACCTGCGGATCCATCCCTGCCCTCCAGAGCCCGCGGGGAGCCGCCAATCACCGGCGACGATCGCCGGAGTTCCGCCCCGCTCTGACAGAGGAAGAGAAGGGAGAAGGGGACTAGTCAAACGACCGATGGGCCCCTGGACCCACTGTCGGTGACCTGTATGATCAACGCTGGATAAGTGGAGATGTGAACTCGGAATACGCCTCCGACATTGTCAGTTTTCGAAACGTTTTTCCTTTCTCTGTTTTATTTTAAAAACAGATTTTTGACCAAAACTTTGACTGGCTATAACTTATTAAATATAAGTCCAAATGAGTTGATTCTTTTTCCTACCTCTCTCAAATATTGCCTAGTTTATTTTCAGATTTTTTTGTACCATTTTTAAACTATGTGTTAATTCGATTATTTTTAAATATAGGATTATCGGAGAGAGGAGAAAACTTTCAAAGTGTTGAATGCACCCTGCCTCCCCACAACTTGAAGGCAAGCATTCTGAACCGTGGCATAATATTATGTGTGTTATTTGTATGGATACAACACCACCTCGACATGGAGTATCCGTTATTTCATGTGATGATACGTTTCTACTCATGAGTGCATATTGAGGAATGCATGCTGTTGGAGTTAGATATGTTTGTGATAATAATCACCATCGAATTCCTTCCATGCACACCGGAAGGAATCCAGGAAAACCTCTGTCTTGGGTAGACACTGTCACGACCGGTTTTTCAATAAAATACTTATTGAGGAACCGATCTTTTTATTCCAAGTACAAGAGAGTCCTCCTCACTGGTAGTCAAATTCTTGATACAGAAATCCAGAAGTACTAAATATATTACAGGGTTGAGCTGAGGTTGCTCAACAATTTTATTACAAGCACGCTAGTAATATACATAAAGGCGGATATGGCACAGGGGTGTGGTGGCATACTACTGACTCGTATTTAAACGTGGTGGTGGATATGCCACAGTGAAGTGGGTGACATTGACTCCTACTCTTGCAGCTCATCGGCGTCAAGTGAGGCTCGATGATTTATTCGGTAGCGGAAGCGGATATGGTACAAGTGATAAATTCCAGGATCGCATGGGACTGACTGGGACTCCTCTAGGCGTCGGACTCGCTATCGAACTCTTCATCCATAAGATCGCCTTCGTCAACATTTGGCCAAATCAACAAGCCAGGTGAGTACTTTGAATGTACTCGCAAGGCAGTTCTGACACAAGATATAACAAATGTAAGCATGATGCAACATGAGCAATTTGCAATCCACACTCAAATGATAAAGTTGCATGACATGAATAATAAAAGGAGGTCGGGCGGTAGTCCTCCCGAAATTTCAACAGAAATAACTGGGAACCGATCGAGTGTCTGAAACGACGCCTCGACTGGTGAACAAATAAGTTAACATGCCGCAGTCGGGCGTCTAAGCGAAACCACATAAAGGTCTTATATTGAAAATATACATGCCACAGTCGGACGTCTGAGCGACATCACATAAAAGGCTTATATCGAAAGTAAACAACATAAATGCCACAGTCGGACGTCTGGGCGACATCACATAAAGGGCTTATATCGAAAGTAAACAACATAAATGCCACGATGGACGTGCTGAGCGACATCACATAAAGGGCTTATATCAAAAGTAAACAACATAAATGCCACGGTCGGACGTCGAGCGACATCACATAAAGGGCTTATATCGAAAGTAAACAACATAAATGCCACGATCGGACGTCGGCGACATCACATAAAGGGCTTATATCGAAGTAAACAACATAAATGCCACGATCGGACGTCGGCGACATCACATAAAGGGCTTATATCGAAAGTAAACAACATAAATGCCACGCGATCGGACGTGCGGCGACATCACATAAAGGGCTTATATCAGAAGTAAACAACATAAATGCCACAGTCGGAAGTCTGAGCGACATGACATAAAGGGCTTATATTTCATCATCGTATTCAAGCAGTATAGACCTTTCCAAGGAAAAGACTCAGCACATAATAATAATAAACGGGTTAGTCCATCCACAGGAGTAATCGTATAGCCAAGTTTTCCACACATGGTTGTTCACCGGAGATCGTCAAGGATACTGACACTGAGATAGACAAGGACAAGTTGAACACCGACCTTGATCATGGATACGGTTACTTGGATGAGTTTGACTCTGCAGAGTTTGCACTATTAAACCACAGCCAACGGATTTCAGTAGTCGCAAGGGACTAGTTCCGTTTACGGCATTTTAGAAGAAACACACCAATCCAGTACACACCCAATTCCACATTCCGCTGCCAGGAATCACCCTGGGCAACATTCAAGAAGAACTCTAAGGCGGGGAGGTCACAACCTTGAATAGCATGGGATCAAATTTATCTCATGGCGCTCTAAGGGTGCCCCTCTCGGTCCCAACCGGGAACACCCATGCTCCCTGAACGGATGACGGGCTTTAATCCAGGGCCATGGAACCCTCATCCCGGCCCCTCTGTTTGGTGTGTACCAGGAAAGAGGTTTGCAACTTACTAAACCATATTCCATAAAGAAAACATGTGGTAGTACAAGGAAAAGAACGGGTTATCACGTGACTTGATTCATGTTGACACTGGAGTTAAGTTGTTTGGCATAAGACTGGCATGCCACAACAATACCATCTTACCACCCATCATGTCACCACATGATCATGTAAATTCACATCGAATCACACATCGAGTTTCGAAGCTCACTTGCAATGGCTTCGCATGTAATATAACTCTTACCGATATGCATATAATCATGCCATGAACTGACTACTCAATCCAAACATGCTAAACACTCATCATATCAAAGGTTCAAACATGCTTGCCTGGTTCGGAGTAGTCGGAGTCTAGCTCGGTGAAGTTCGCGGTCCCGTCACCTCTTCCGGTATCTACGGTATAAGAAAAAGATGCGTACTAACGTAAATACCGTGTGTGCACAAAAAGTGTTCCCATTTTTTTCAAATAAATATGATAAAAAACTAGACAGAAAAATAAAGGTGACAGAAAAAGAATCAATCAAAAATCATTTTCTGTTTAGAAGTTATAAAGGTTTAGTCCAGGGACATGTCTGTAATGAAATAGAAAGTTCCCAGGGGCTAGCTTATAAAAACAGAAAACGGTTCAATTAAAAACCCGCCAACTCCAAAGGAAGAGTATCCTGCCCGAAGGCGTTTTCAGTAAACGTTTCAAAAAGAATAAAAAGCTGACGGGGGGTCCCACTTGTCGGGTTTAAACTCTGAAACAGAGTCACCGGCGCCCGAGAGCTGCGGTGGTCGCCGGCGGCGATCCACGGCGAGTTAGGAGGAGTGGGTGGTACCTACGGGTTCCTTGGGTCCTTCCGCACCTGTGGGTGGTGGAGTTGGTCGATGGCGAGCACCACGTCGACGGCGGCCTCAACTCAGGCGGGTGGTGGTTCGGGCGTTGGTGGATCTCGTCGGGGAGGGCTACACAAAACGAATTGAGGCTCGGGTTAGAACACTGGGTGCACCCGAGGGCTGCTGACGTGGTCTGGGAGTCGGAGGTGGCCTCACCTGAGTGGATCAATCCGGAGCCCGAGGCCGATCGGGGCGGTCGGAGTCGGGGAAGGAGACCTCCTCGGGGTCCTCGTGGTGGCTTGGCGGGGCTCTGGTGAGGTGGATTGGTGGTGCGGGGTCGAGAACGCGCTCGGGACCTCGTTTTATAGCTGATCCAAGGCGGTGGCCGTGAACGGGAAATCTCCGGCGACGATTACGGCGGTGCAACGGTTGGTCAGGCGGTTTAGGGGGCTAGGCATCACCGTGGAGGTTTACTGGTTTGGTTTAGGCGCTAAACTTGTCCTGCCTTGGCTGCTACTCCAAGTTTCGATCGGAACGGTGCACGGAGCACGTCGGCGGTAGGGAGCACGCTCTGCCTTTGCTTCGAGGCCACGGCGATGCCGCAGCAGCGTAGACAAGCTTATCTGACCACGCTGGAGGCCTCGGGTGGCTTGGGCGGTGCTGGACGGCGCCGAAAGCTGGGCTGATCCCTGCTGGCCGCCTCGGTTGGCTCTGCCACCGCAGAAGTTGCCGGCGTCGGCGGGACACGTCACCACCGACGGTGGCGTCCGTCCAAAGGACCGTGCGGCGCTCTGGATAAGAGGAAGGTGCAGTGCGCAAGGCTCCAGAGTGGGCACTGGTGAGATCGACGCCCCGACTCTGAAGAAAACGACACTGACACTCGACTGAAACACTGAACTCTGAAAGTGAACAGCAACAATGCCTGCCAGGTGTTTGATGAAATGATTTTGGCATGTGGGGATTTTATCTGGAGCTGATCTTTGGTGGGGTGGCCTCTCAATGCACCAGGGGGCTGCCTGAATTTTGGTAAAAATTTTGGAGAAGGAAAAAAAAATATGAATTTCACCAAATTTGCCAAATCTGGTCCAAACTTGCAGTGTGTGAAATTTGAAAATTTTGAACTGAGGAAGAGTGGATCTTGATGGATCTAGGTTGGGGGTGCTAGGGACTAGCCAGAGGAGTTGGTTTGAGGTAAAAACTCAAAGGAAATCAGACACTTCCTTTGTAAATCACCTAGGCCCAAAATAAAAGGCAGAATTACTTTTGGGGATAAAATAAATGAAATAGAATTCAAAAATGGGTTGAACTTGTTGGAATAGAATATTTGGCTTGGCCCAAAGTGGAGGGAGGGGATTTGGAAGAAATATTAACATGGGGCATGGTAGAACAATGGTTGGTTGCAAAACAAAAGAATAGCCCCATACCCATAGGGTTTCTTTTTAATAGAAACTTTTGTTTTTCCAAAAATTTATTGAGATGAGTTAAAATCAGAAGGAAGGTTTTTTAAAACCAAACACCAAGGTTGAGGAAGATACAAAAAAACATACTTGTCATAGGAGAACTTTTTTTGAGAAGGAGGGGCTTTTGGAAAGATTTTAAATGGCCTCCTTCAAATCAAATAAAAGGGTTTTGTCAAAAACCAAGTAAATTTTTTGGAGTGTCACAACACCTACCCCCTTAAGAAAAATCTCGTCCCCGAGATTTCAGCTGATCCTCAAATAGGTGCGGGTGTTCTGCTCGAAGAAAATCCTCTCTTTCCCATGTTGCCTCATCTTCGGTGTGATTGGTCCACTGTACTTTGAAAAACTTGATTACTTTTTGACGGGTCCTCCTTTCAGACTCTGCTAATATCCTTATTGGGCATTCCCTGTAGGTGAGGTCTGGCTGTACATCAATGTTCTCATGGGATACCTGCTTTTCTGGGTTGCTCACACATTTCCTCAACTGTGAGACGTGGAACACGTCGTGGACGTCGGACAGCTCTTCGGGTAGGTCTAGCTGGTAGGCTACTGTGCCTCTTCGTGCTACTACACAGAAGGGTCCGATAAATCTTGGTGCTAGCTTTCCTTTAACCTTGAACCGTTGTAGGCCCCTCATAGGAGATACTCGGAGGTACACATACTCACCGGGTTCAAAACTGACTCCCCGATGTTTTCGATCGTAATAACTCTTCTGTCGGCTTTGAGCTGTCTAGAGTCTGTTCCTGAGTAGCCTAACTTTCTCCTCGGTTTCCTTGAGCATATCAGGGCCGAAGATACGGCTGTCTCCGGTCTCCGACCAATTCAATGGAGTACGACATCTCCGTCCATACAAGGCTTCAAAGGGTGCCATTTGCAGGCTGGCTTGGTAACTGTTGTTGTATGCAAACTCGGCATATGGCAAGCTTTCTTCCCAACTGGTCCCATAGGTGAGGACACACGCTCTCAGCATGTCCTCTAGTATTTGGTTTACGCTGGCGTTCGGTTTGCCCATCGGTGCAGGGGTGGTATGCTGTCTTGAATGCCGCTTGAGTACCCAGAGCTTGTTGTAATTGATCCCAAAATCTAGAGACGAATTGAGTGCCTCGGTCAGATATTATAGTCTTTGGGACTCCATGCAGGCAAACTATGCGAGAGATATAAATCTTAGCAAGCTTCTGAGTGGTGTAGGTTGTCTTCACGGGAATGAAGTGTGCCACCTTGGTTAATCTGTCTGTGATGACCCATATGGCATCATTTTCGTGTTGTGACCGGGGTAGTCCAACAATAAAGTCCATCCCGATCTCATCCCATTTCCACTCAGGTATCCTATTTGGCTGTAATAACCCTGCCAGTTTTTTATGCTCGGCCTTAATGCGTTAACACGAATCACAACATGCAATGAATGTGGCTATATCCCTCTTCATACCGTGCCACCAAAACTTCTCCTGGATGTCTTTGTACATTTTGGTTCCTCCCGGGTGGATCGAATACGGAGCAGTGTGGCCTTCGGCTAGGATTTGCTGTTTGAGGTCTTCTATATTGCACGCAAAGTGCATCCCCGCATTCATAGTATTCCCTCATTGTCTATGATAAATTCAGAGGCCTTGCCCAAACTCACTTTCCTTTTTATGCCTTCGATGCTGGGGTGTCCATGCTGAGCCTCCTTAATTTACTCCATTAAGGTAGGCTGTATATCCAAGTTTGACACGTCGCCTTCGGCGACCATCACCATGTTGAGTTTGGCGAACTCTTGTTGAAATTCAGGTCTCAAGTCTGGTAGACAGTCGTTGTCCGAACTGGGGTTTCGGCTAAGAGCATCTGCCACAACATTCGCCTTTCCTGGATGGTAGTGAATACCGACATCATAATCTTTCACTAATTCCAACCAGCGCCGTTGCCGTAAATTGAGTTCCAGTTGTGTGAAAAATGTACTTGAGGCTTTTATGGTCCGTGTATATTTCACAACGGTTTCCAAGTAAAAAGTGCCTCCACTCCATGAGTGCATGAATGACTACTACCAGTTCCAAATCATGCGTAGGATAATTTTCTTCATGCTTGCGTAGTTGCCTGGAGGCATACGTGACTACCTTGCCTTCTTGCATTAATACGCATCCGAGGCCCTTCCTGGAGGCGTCACAATATACCTCAAAACTTTTGTGTAAGTCTGGCACAACCAATACTGGTATTGTTGTTAATTTTCTTTTGAGGTCTTGGAAACTTTTCTCGCAGGCTTCTGTACAAACAAATTTCTTGTCCTTCTTGAGCAACTGCGTCATTGGCTTTGCTATGGTGGATAACCCTTCAATGAACCTTCGGTAATACCCTGCCGTTCCCAAGAAACTTCTTACATACATTATCTTTGGCTGGTGGTTTCCAACCAAGTACGGCCTTGACCTTCTCCGGGTCTACGGCAATACCTTCCTGTGTTGACACATGGCCTAGGAAACCAACTTGTCTCAACCAAAATTCACATTTTCTGAACTTGGCGTATAATTGATTTCTCCTTAATTCCCCTAGTACAATTCTGAGATGTTCAACATGCTCTTCTGGTGTCTTGGAGTATACCTGAATATCATCGATAAACACCACAACAAACTTGTCCATAAATCTCATAAACACTTTGGTCATGAGGTGGACGAAATATCTTGAGGCGTTGGTGGACCAAAGCGGCATCACTGTAAACTCATACAACCCGTATCTGGAGGTGAAGGATGTCTTGGGGATATCTTCTGTCCGTACTTTCAATTGATGGTATCCCGACCTTAGGTCAATCTTTGAGAAGACCTTGGCTTGAGCGAGCTGGTCAAATAAATCATTTATCCGTGGCATCGGATATTTGTTCTTGATTGTGACCATGTTGAGTGCTCGATAGTCTATACACAATCTCAGTGTCCCATCCTTTTTCTTGGCAAATAAAACTGGAGAGCCCCAAGGTGAGGAGCTGGCTCGAATGAATCCTTTGTCTAGTAATTCTTTTATTTGCTTCTTTAACTCCACCAACTCTGAGGGTGCCATTCTGTATGGTTTCTTGTAAATGGGGGTGTTTCCAGGTGCTAGCTCAATGCTGAATTCTATCTCCCGGTCTGGTGGCATGCATGGTAGTTCTTCGGGAAATACGTCTGGAAACTCACACACTACTGGAACTTTGCTTAACTCCGAAACGTCCACCTTGTTCAACCTCGGTTGCCGGGATATTTGTCTCTCTTGAGCAGAAACTTTTATTGTCTTCCCGTGATGGTCGGTAAGAATTACTGTCCGGTTGAAGCAGTCAATAAATCCTTTGTTGGTGGTTAACCAATCCATTCCTAGGATGACATCCAGTCCCTTATTTTCCAATACAATAAGGTTGGCGTGAAACTTCAATCCCTCAAACTCAATAACCACACCTTGGCAGTAACTCTGAGTAACTTGCTTAATCCCAGGGGACTTGATGATCATGGATTTTTCCAGGGGAAGCATCGAAAAATCATTTTGCAAAGCAAATTTCTTTGAAATGAACGAGTGAGAAGCTCCGTAATCAAACAAAACCGTGGCAGGTATTGTGTTGATAGGGAACGTACCGAGTACGATATCCGGGGCATTCTGTGCTTCGTCCTTGGTCACATGGTTCAAGTGACCCTTCTTGTGATTATTATTGGGGTTGAAATTGTTACGCTTGGGTGCTGAATTATTCCCACTGTGGTTCGGTGTGGGAGCCGAGTTTCTTGGCTTTGGGCACTGTGTGGCATAGTGCCCTTCTTCTCCAGAAGCATAGCAAGTAACACCTGGGCGGTATGTGAAATCCTTGTCCCTTGCATGAAGTTTTTTGACCGAGCGTGGGATAGTGGTTGTGGACTTGTTTGCTCCACTTTTCTGGAAGTCAATCTTGCTTCGGTTGTTGCGAGCTTGAGTAGTTTGGTCCCTCATGCGCTTGTGAAAATCTTCCAAACTGCAGCGCTCATTTTCCAGGGTAATGGCCTTGTCCACAAGTGTTTTGAAGTCTGGAAAGGTGTGTACAACCAGCTGGCATTTAAGTGCTGGTGCAAGACCGTCCAGAAACTTTTCCATCTTCTTACTTTCCGTCATGTGTTCTTCGTTGGCGTAGCGAGATAACTGAGTAAACTGGTTGTTGTACTCAGTCACTGTCATGCCTCTTTGCTTGAGGTCGTCAAACTCCCTCTTCTTGATTTTCATAACGCTTTTGGGAATATGCGCCCCATGAAAACCTTCTTTAAATTCCTCCCAGGTGATGTTATTCTCATTGGGGTGCATGTGTAGGAAATTCTCCCACCATGATGTAGCTGCTCCTGTGGGGTAGTGAGGTGCATATAGTACCTTCTCACGGTCTGAACATTGTGCAATAATCAATTTCCTTTCAATGTCTCGAAGCCAGTCATCGGCCTCAAGAGGTTTGTCAGTGTGGGAGAAAGTTGGGGGACGCGTCTTTTGTAGTTCTGACAATTTGGATTGCTGCTGATACGGTCCACGGTGATTTCCCATATTGATGACCTGGTTCATCATTTCTTGGTGTTGTTGCTGGCTTTGCTCATAAAGGCGGCACACTTGAGAAAAAGCTGTCTCAACGCCTGTTGACTTGACTGTCCCTGTGTGAAGTTGTTGCTTGTTTGGGTGCCATAATTCTCTTGTGGAGGATTTGGCATGGAACGAGTCCAAGGACGAGACATTTTCCACTCTGGGGGTATATTTTTAAAAAATTCATAAGGAAAAGAAATTGAGCCGTAAAAATGAATAAATGCGAAAAAAATTTAACCACTCCAAGATTTTTCAAGAAAATATTTGATAGCGCACGGAGAAGGACCGCTCAGTACATAATTTACACGCAAGCAGTAATTATACAATACACCACTCAGGATGTGCGTACACAATCCTGACATGTTATTTAGGCTAGTGCACTTCTCCCAGTTCCTACATGATGCGCATACAAACTACTTCCCACAACCTATATACATATAAACATATCATACAAGCTGGCGCAACGCGGGGTTGCTAGGCGTACTCAGTCGGAGATGGTAAGGACTTCCCTTGGCCTGCCGAGGGTGAGGCCCAATGACACTGGGGACTCAACCTCCTCCTCACTAATAGGCTCCAGGCGTGAAGTGCTGCGCTGAGAAGCTGGAGCGGGCGCGAGAGGCGGTGCAACACGGACTGGGGCAGCCGCAATAGGCAGTGCCACACGGACTGGAGTGGGCGCAATAGGTGGTGCAACACGGACTGGAGTGGGCGCGATGACCTGGTCGAACTCCTCAGTGGTAGGCAGGCGACATGCGGTGGCGAGGATGGCAGGTGAATAAGATGCTGAGGATGAGACGAAGGTCAGTGGTGGTGCTGTGTGTAGGAGCTCCCTCCTGTTGGCGGCATGACCATGGATCGAGTCCATGCGGGCAGCCACAAGGTCGTCCACAAGGTTGTCGAAGGCTGCCTCCAGAGCCTGGAGGTATTCAACAAGCATCTCAATAGCCTCAATCTCGCTCTCCCCTGGGGCAAGCAAATGCATAGTGACACATGTATGGCACGTGGCATGGAAGGTAGCGGTAGCGGCGAGTCTTCATTGAAGGAAGCACATCCCGGAGACGAGCTATCGCCTCACGGGCAGCCATCTGCATGGCATGCCTCTCCGTAGGCATGGCCCTGCCAACAAAACGGAATTGGCGTGATTCTGAACGCCCTCCCTTGAACTGTACCGCGGCCTGGTGCATAG
This sequence comes from Aegilops bicornis, assembly GCA_021605145.1. NCBI lineage: Eukaryota > Viridiplantae > Streptophyta > Magnoliopsida > Poales > Poaceae > Aegilops > Aegilops bicornis. The sequence goes on along the minus strand of CM038671.1, from coordinate 666,961,572 downwards.
ACAGACTGTCGCTGATCTTGTGCTGGTAGAGTGTGAACACTGGGCGAACCGATGGCCCAATCGCGATCTTGACGATGTAGGTGAGGAGCTTGATAAATCCCTCAGGAACATTGGCGAACACCTGTGACTCACAGTCGCTGCTAGCCATCTACAAAAGTAGAAAAAAATTCTGAATAGTCAGATCATAAATTTATGATGACTAACAGAAAAATTGCTACGTTTTGCAAAAATTCTAAAATCGCACTAAAGCGCTAATAACCAATTAGCGATCGCACCTAGTGGCTTCCTACAGTCAGCCTGGCTCTGGTACCAAGTTTGTCACGACCGGTTTTTCAATAAAATACTTATTGAGGAACCGATCTTGTTATTCCCAGTACAAGAGAGTCCTCCTCACTAGTAGACAAATTCTTGATACAGAAATCCAGAAGTACTAAATATATTACAGGGTTGAGCTGAGGTTGCTCAACAATTTTATTACAAGCACGCCAGTAATATACATAAAGGCGGATATGGCACAGGGGTGTGGTGGCATACTACTGACTCGTCTTTAAACATGGTGGTGGATATGCCACAGTGAAGTGGGTGACATTGACTACTACTCTTGCAGCTCATCGAGCGTCGAAGTGAGGCTCGATGATTTATTCGGGTAGCGGAAGCGGATATGGTACAAGTGATAAATTCCAGGATCGCACGGGACTGTTGGGACTCCTCTAGGCGTCGGACTCGCTATCGAACTCTTCATCCATAAGATCGCTTTCACAACATCTGGCCAAATCAACAAGCCGTGTGAGTACTTTGAATGTACTCGCAAGACAGTTCGGACATAAGATATAACAAATGTAAGCATGATGCAACATGAGCAATTTGCAATGCACACTCAAATGATAAAGTTGCACGACATGAATAATAAAAGGAAGTCGGGCGGTAGTCCTCCCGAAATTTCAACAGAAATAACTGAGAACCGATCGAGTGTCTGAAACGACGCCTCGACTGGTGAACATATAAGTTAACATGCCGCAGTCGGGCGTCTAAGCGACACCACATAAAGGGCTTTTATTTAAAATATACATGCCACAGTCGGACGTCTGAGCGACATCACATAAAGGGCTTATATCGAAAGTAAACAACATAAATGCCACAGTCGGACGTCTGAGCGACATCACATAAAGGGCTTATATCGAAAGTAAACAACATAAATGCTACGATGGACGTCTGAGCGACATCACATAAAGGGCTTATATCGAAAGTAAACAACATAAATGCCACAATCGGAAGTCTGAGCGACATCACATAAAGGGCTTATATCGAAAGTAAACAACATGAATGCCACAGTCGGACGTCTGAGCGACATCACATAAAGGGCTTATATCGAAAGTAAACAACATGAGTGCCACGATCGGACGTCTCGAGCGACATCACATAAAGGGCTTATATCGAAAGTAAACAACATAAATGCTACAATCGGACGTCTGAGCGACATCACATAAAGGGCTTATATCAGAAGTAAACAACATAAATGCCACAGTCGGACGTCTGAGCGACATCACATAAAGGGCTTATATTTCATCGTCGTATTCAAGCAGTATAGACCATTCCAAGGAAAAGACTCAACACATAATAATAATAAACGGGTTAGTCCATCCACAGGAGTAATCGTATAGCCAAGTTTTCCACACATGGTTGTTCACCGGAGATCGTCAAGGATACTGACACTGAGATAGACAAGGACAAGTTGAACACCGACCTTGATCATGGATACGGTTACTTGGATGAGTTTGACTCTGCAGAGTTTGCACTATTAAACCACAGCCAACGAATTACAGTAGTCGCAAGGGACTAGTTCCGTTTGCGGTATTTTAGAAGAAACACATCAATCCAGTACACACCCAATTCCACATTCCGCTGCCAGGAATCACCCTAGGCAACGTTCAAGAAAAACTCTAAGGCGGGGAGGTCACAACCTCAAATAGCATGTGATCAAATTTATCTCGCACGCTCTAAGGGGTGCCCCACTCTCGGTCCCAACCGGAAACACCCATGCTCCCTGACCGGATGACGGGCTTTAATCCAGGGCCATGGAACCCTCATCCCGGCCCCTTTGTTTGGTGTGTACCAGGAAAGAGGTTTGCAACTTACTAAACCATATTCCATAAAGAAAACATGTGGTAGTACAAGGAAAAGAACGGGTGATCACGTGACTTGATTCACGTTGACACTGGAGTTAAGTTGTTTGGCATAAGACTGGCATGCCACAACAATACCATCTTACCACCCATCATGTCACCACATGATCATGTAAACTCACATCGAATCACACATCGAGTTTTGAAGCTCACTTGCAATGGCTTCGCATGTAATATAACTCTTACCGATATGCATATAATCATGCCATGAACTGACTACTCAATGCAAACATGCAAAACACTCATCATATCAAAGGTTCAAACATGTTTTCCTGGTTCGGAGTAGTCGGAGTCTAGCTCGGCGAAGTTCGCGGTCCCGTCACCTCTTCCGGTATCTACGGTATAAGAAAAAGATACGTACTAACGTAAATACCGTGTGTGCACAAAAAGTGTTCCAAATATTTTTCAAATAAATGTGATAAAAAACTAGACAGAAAAATAAAGGTGACAGAAAAAGAATCATTCAAAAATCATTTTCAGTTTAACAGTTATAGAGGTTTTAGTCCAGGGACTTGTTTGTAATGAAACAGAAAGTTCCCAGGGGCTAGCTTATAAAAACAGAAAACGGTTCGATTAAAAACCCGCCAACTCCAAAGGAAGACGTATCCTGCCCGAAGGCGTTTTCAGAAAACGTTTCAAAAGAATAAAAGCTGACGGGGGTCCCACTTGTCGGGTTTAAACTCAAACAGAGTCACCGGCGCCCGAGAGCTGCGGTGGTCGCCGGCGGCGATCCACGGCGAGTTAGGAGGAGTGGGTGGTACCTACGGGTTCCTTGGGTCCTTCCGCACCTGTGGGTGGTGGAGTTGGTCGACAGCGAGCACCACGTGAACGGCGGCCTCAACTCCGGCGGGTGGTGGTTCGGGCGTTGGTGGATCTCGTCGGGGAGGGCTACACAGAACGAATTGAGGCTCGGGTTAGAACACTGGGTGCACCCGAGGGCTGCTGACGTGGTTTCGGAGTCGGAGGTGGCCTCACCTGAGTGGATCAAGCTAGAGCCCGAGGCGGATCGGGGCGGCCGGAGTCGGGGAAGGAGACCTCCTCGGGGTCCTCGTGGTGGCTTGGCGGGGCTCTGGTGAGGTGGATTGGTGATGCGGGGTCGAGAACGCGCTCGAGACCTCCTTTTATAGATGATCCGACGCGGTGGCCGTGAATGGGAAATCTCCGGCGACGATTACGGCGGTGCAACGGTTGGTCACGCGGTTTAGGGGGCTAGGCATCACCGTGGAGGTTTACTAGTTTGGTTTAGGCGCTAAACTTGGCCTGCCTTGGCTGCTACTCCAAGTTTTGAACGGAACAACGCACGGAGCACGTCGGCGGCAGGGAGCACGCTCTGCGCTGCTCGAAGCACGGCGACAGCGCAATACGCTGTCTGTATGAGCAAGCAGACGGCCACGCGGAGGCCTCGGGTGGCTTGGGCGGTGCTGGACGGCGCCGAAAGCTGGGCTGATCCCCGCTGGCCGCCTCGGTTGGCTCTGCCACCGCAGAAGTTGCCGCCGTCGGCGGGACACGTCACCACCGACGGTGGCATCCATCCAAAGGACCGTGCGACGCTCTGGATAAGAGGAAGGTGTAGTGCACAAGGCTCCAGAGTGGGCACTGGTGAGATCGACGCCCCGACTCTGAAGAAAACAACACCGACAAATGATCAAACACTGAACTCACGAAAGTGAACAAAGAATGCTCGCCGGTGTTCGATGAAATGATTTTGGCATGTGGGGATTTTATCTGGAGCTGATCTTTGGTGGTGTGGCCTCTCAATGCACCTGGGGGCTGCCTGAATTTTGGTAGAATTTTTGGAGAAGGAAAAATATGAATTTCACCAAATTTGCCAAATCTGGTCCAAACTTGCAGTGTGTGAAATTTGAAAATTTTGAACTGAGGAAGAGTGGATCTTGATGGATCTAGGTTGGGGGTGCTAGGGACTAGCCAGAGAAGTTGGTTTGAGGTCAAAACTCAAAGGAAATCAGACACTTCCTTTGTAAATCACCTAGGCCCAAAATAAAAGGCAGAATTACTTTTGGGGATAAAATAAATGAAATAGAATTCAAAAATGGGTTGAACTTGTTGGAATAGAATATTTGGCTTGGCCCAAAGTGGAGGGAGGGGATTTGGGAGAAATATTAACATGGGGCATGGTAGAACAATGGGTGGTTGCAAAACAAAAGAATAGCCACATACCCATAGGGTTTCTTTTTAATATAAAATTTAGTTTTTCCAAAAATTTATTGAGATGAGTTAAAATCAGAAGGAAGGTTTTTTAAAACCAAACACCAAGGTTGAGGAAGATACACAAAAATAAAATACTTGTCATAGGAGAATTTTTTTTGAGAAGGAGGGGCTTTTGGAAAGATTTTAAATGGCCTCCTTCAAATCAAATAAAAGGGTTTTGTCAAAAACCAAGTAAAATTTTTTGGAGTGTCACAACACCTACCCCCTCAAGAAAAATCTCGTCCCCGAGATTTCAGCTGATCCTCAAATAGGTGCTGGTGTTCTGCTCGAAGAAAATCCTCTCTTTCCCATGTTGCCTCGTCTTCGGTGTGATTGCTCCACTGTACTTTGAAAAACTTGATTACTTTCTGACGGGTCCTCCTTTCAGACTCTGCTAATATCTTTATTGGGCGTTCCCTGTAGGTGAGGTCTGGCTGTACATCAATGTTCTCATGGGATACCTGCTTTTCTGGGTTGCTCACACATTTCCTCAACTGTGAGACGTGGAACACGTCGTGGACGTCGGACAGCTCTTCGGGTAGGTCTAGCTGGTAGGCTACTGTGCCTCTTCGTACTACACAGAAGGGTACGATAAATCTTGGTGCTAGCTTTCCTTTAACCTTGAACCGTTGTAGGCCCCTCATAGGAGATACTCGGAGGTACACGTAATCATCGGGTTCAAAACTGACTCCCCGATGTTTTCGATCGTAATAACTCTTCTGTCGGCTTTGAGCTGTCTTGAGTCTGTCCCTGATTAACCTAACTTTCTCCTCGGCTTCCTTGAGCATATCAGGGCTGAAGATACGGCTGTCTCCGGTCTCTGACCAATTCAATGGAGTACGACATCTCCGTACATACAAGGATTCGAAGGGTGCCATTTGCAGGCTGGCTTGGTAACTGTTGTTGTATGCAAACTCGGCATTTGGCAAGCTTTCTTCCCAACTGGTCCCATAGGTGAGGACACACGCTCTCAGCATGTCCTCTAGTATTTGGTTTACGGTTCAGTTTGCCCATCGGTCTGGGGGTGGTATTACATCTTGAATGCCAGTTGAGTACCCAGAGCTTGTTGTAATTGATCCCAAAATCTAGAGACGAATTGAGTGCCTCGGTCTGATATTATAGTCTTTGGGACTCCATGCAGGCAAACTATGCGAGAGAGATAAAGCTTAGCAAGCTTCTGAGTGGTGTAGGTTGTCTTCACGGGAATGAAGTGTGCCACCTTGGTTAATCTGTATGTGATGACCCATATGGCATCATTTCCGTGTTGTGACCGGGGTAGTCCAACAATAAAGTCCATCCCGATCTCATCCCTTTTCCACTCAGGTATCCTGTTTGGCTGTAATAACCCTGCCGGTTTTTGATGCTCGGCCTTAACGCGTTGACATGAATCACAACATGCAATGAAGGTGGCTATATCCCTCTTTATACACTGCCACCAAAACTTCTCATGGATGTCTTTGTACATTTTGGTTCCTCCCGGGTGGATCGAATACGGAGCAGTGTGGCCTTCGGCTAGGATTTGCTGTTTGAGGTCTTCTATATTTGGTACGCAAAGTCTGTCCCTCGCACCATAGTATTCCCTCATTGTCTATGATAAATTCAGAGGCCTTGCCCAAACTCACTTTCCTTTTTATGCCTTCGATCTTTGGGGTATCCATGCTGAGCCTCCTTAATTTGCTCCATTAAGGTAGGCTGTATATCCAAGTTTGACACGTCGCCTTCGGCGACCATCACCATGTTGAGTTTGGCGAACTCTTGTTGAAATTCAGGTCTCAAGTCTGGTAGACAGTCGTTGTCCGAACTGGGGTTTCAGCTAAGAGCATCTGCCACAACATTCGCCTTTCCTGGATGGTAGTGAATACCGACATCATAATCTTTCACTAATTCCAACCAGCGCCATTGCCGTAAATTGAGTTCCGGTTGTGTTAAAATGTACTTGAGGCTTTTATGGTCTGTGTATATTTCACAACGGTTTCCGAGTAAAAAGTGCCTCCACTCCTTGAGTGCATGAATGACTACTGCCAGTTCCAAATCATGCGTAGGATAATTTTCTTCATGCTTGTGTAGTTGCCTGGAGGCATACGTGACTACCTTGCCTTCTTGCATTAATACGCATCCGAGGCCCTTCTGAGGCGTCACAATATACCTCAAAACTTTTGTGTAAGTCCGCACAACCAATCTGCATCTTGTTGTTAATTTTCTTTTGAGGTCTTGGAAACTTTTCTCGCAGGCTTCTGTCCAAACAAATTTCTTGTCCTTCTTGAGCAACTGCGTCATTGGCTTTGCTATGGTGGAGAACCCTTCAATGAACCTTCAGTAATACCTTGCCATTCCCAAGAAACTTCTTACATCCGTTATGCTGGCTGGTGGTTTCCAACCAAGTACGGCCTTGACCTTCTCCGGGTCTACGGCAATACCTTCCTGTGTTAACACATGGCCTAGGAAACTAACTTGTCTCAACCAAAATTCACATTTGCTGAACTTGGCATATAATTGATTTTTCCTTAATTCCCCTAGTACAATTCTGAGATGTTCAGCATGCTCTTCTGGTGTCTTGGAGTATACCAGAATATCATCGATAAACAGCACAACAAACTTGTCCATAAATCTCATAAACACTTTGTTCATGAGGTGGGCCGAAATATGCTTGAGGCGTTGGTCACACCAAACGGCATCACTGTAAACTCATACAACCCAGATCACGGAGGTGAAGGCTGTCTTGGGGATATCTTACATCCGTACTTTCAATTGATGGTATCCCGACCTTAAGTCAATATTTGAGAAGACCTTGGCTTGAGCGAGCTGGTCAAATAAATCATTTATCCGTGGCATCGGATATTTGTTCTTGATTGTGACCATGTTGAGTGCTCGATAGTCTATACACAATCTCGATGTCCCATCCTTTTCTTGGCAAATAAAACCGGAGAGCCCCAAGGTGAGGAGCTGGCTCGAATGAATCCTTTGTCCAGTAATTCTTTTATTTGCTTCTTTAATTCCACCAACTCGAGGGTACCATTACGTATGGCTTCTTGTAAATGGGGGTGGTTCCAGGTGCTAGCTCAATGCTGAATTCTATCTCCCGGTCTGGTGGCATGCCTGGTAGTTCTTCAGGAAATACGTCTGGAAACTCACACACAACTGGAACTTTGCTTAACTCAGAAACGTCCACCTTGTTCAACCTCGGTTGCCGGGATATTTGTCTCTCTTGAGCTGAAACTTTTATTGTCTTCCCGTGATGGTGGGTAAGAATTACTGTCCGGTTGAAGCAGTCAATAAATCCTTTGTTGGTGGTTAACCAATCCATTCCTAGGATGACATCCAGTCCCTTATTTTCCAATACAATAAGGTTGGCGTGAAACTTCAATCCCTCAAACTCAATAACCACACCTTGGCAGTAACTCTGAGTAACTTGCTTAATCCCGGGGGACTTGATGATCATGGATTTTTCCATGGGAAGCATCAAAAAATCATTTTGCAAAGCAAATTTCTTTGAAATGAACGAGTGAGAAGCTCCAGAATCAAACAAAACCGTGGAAGGTATTGTGTTGATAGGGAACGTACCGAGTACGATATCCGGGGCATTCTGTGCTTCCTCCTTGGTCACATGGTTCAAGTGACCCTTCTTGTGATTATTAATGGGGATGAAATTGTTACGCTTGGGTGCTGAATTATTCCCACAGTGGTTCGGTGTGGGAGCCGAGTTTCTTCTTCTCCACAAGCATAGCAAGTAACACCTGGGCGGTATGTGAAATCCTTGTCCCTTGCATGAAATATTTTGACCGAGCGTGGGATATTGGTTGTGGACTTGTTTGCTCCACTTTTCTGGAAGTCAGTCTTGCTTCGGTTGTTGCGAGCTTGAGTAGTTTGGTCCCTCTTGCGCTTGCGAAAATCTTCCAAACTGCGGCACTCATTTTCCAGGGTAATGGCCTTGTCCACAAGTGTTTTGAAGTCTGGAAAGGTGTGTACAACCAGCTGGCATTTAAGTGCTGGTGCAAGACCGTCCAGAAACTTTTCCATCTTCTTACTTTCCGTCATGTGTTCTACCTCCTAGATATTTACTGTGATTCTTTATAAGCCCTTTATGTGGTGTCGCTCAGACGCCCGACTGTGGCATGCTTGTTATTTATTTACCTTATAAGCCCTTTATGTGGTGTAGCTCTGACGCTCGATCGCGGGTGGCATGCTTGTTATATATTTACCTTATAAGCCCTTTATGTGGTGTCGCTCAGATGCCCGACTGAGGCATGCTCGTTATTTGCTAACCTTTTGAGACGTCGCTTCAGACAACCGATCGGTACATTTTATTACTACTATGTTATTGCATATTCATGCATATAAATAACCTGCTTGCATGCATCAGAGATTTTATGACCGACGTTGTGATCATAGAACATTTCAGAACGTATTTATTATTTGTTATACTATACCCGTGTTCATAATGTTTGCGAGTACATTCAAAGTACTCACTGGCTTGTCCCTGGCTATTGTCTTGGCCAGATCCCTTGCGTGGAGAGGAACGTTGCGAAGACAGCCCCGGAACCTAAGCCATGGTCATAGCAGCCTCGCGAAGATAGGAGTTAACCTGGTCAGCTGTTCCTGTGGGAAATGGAGTCCCATAAACGCCAATGATCCACAAACCGCTTCCGCCATCAACCACTAGAAATTAATTGTTGTACTCATAGGCCAGAATGGTCTTGTACTACATATTTTGCTTTTTGCTTGGAATTTCTGTATCAAGTTGGTGCCTCATCAGCTAACAGTAATCCTGGGGCTGGTGAGCACAAGGGCCATTTTCTGGGAATTAATATCCCGGAAATCAGGTCTTGACACCAGGCGCGGTGGGTGGAGGACAACGTAGATGCGTTGGTCAGAGCCTTCGCCTCTGACAACGACGCGGTGGTGGTCGTCACAGACGAAGGCGATGTGGTTGATGACGGCGATGGAGGCGTCACCGAAGGCGGCGATGGTGCCGGCGAGGACGATGAAGACGCGAGTGACACCTCTGAGGGCGATGTAGCAAGCGACATATCTGGCTGATCCCATGTTCCCCCATCATTTTATCATGTACGCAAAAAAAAACTCGGGCGTGGCCCCTAAAGATTGTGAGAGAATTTTGAGAGGGGGAGCCCCTTGTGCAAGCAGATCAGCGCCTTTATTCTATTGTGCCGAGATGAATGTGTATCTCTGTGAATTCATGAGTCTGGCAGCGAGTTTGCAGTATCAGCTTACCTTGGTCGTGGTGCGCCTCGAACAGGACCGCGAGGTCTTGAGCTCCTAAGGAATTCCTGAAGGGCCCGCAGGCTCACCCGAGTGGGCCTCACGAGAATCAGGTGCCAATAATGGTATCGACACGCGTGTTATGTCTGCTGCGCCCAGCCCGGCACGCGAGGGGCCAGCGAAGGGGAGGCGATGATCGTGCGCTCCGTGACAAAGCAAGAAACGGACAGCAAGAAATCGCTCGAATGAGAAAATGCACCCCCTACGCGTGCATCAATGAAAACTCAACTTCAACTTAAATCCAAATCCAAAAGCAAGGCTACAGAAAAGGGTTTCGAAACAAATGGCCGCGTCCGGCGCCTAGTCTAGTCTTTTGGTCTTCGATTCTTCACACCAGCGCGGAGCTAAGTGCTGCCACTAGGCGTGGGAGGGATCCCCAGGGCCTGAGGCTGGCACCCCCGAGACTCCGGGGCGTGTACAGCCCCACTCATTATCACGTGAGCGTGTCACGGGCGGCGATCTTCACAGGCACTGGGCCTTCTTCATAGGCACTAGGCCTTCTTCACAGGTACCGGCCTTGCTTCATATCGCCACACGAGGGCCCCGCCATGCGCCTCCGTCAACCACCTTTGGGCCGACCGGCAGCCAGGACGACACAAAGGGGGAAGAGGGGACGCCAGCGCCGCCCTCGGCGACCACGGGTCCTCTGCCGAGGGTAGGCTTTTCAGCACCTCCCCGGCAGAGGGCCTACCTCCGTGGTGTCTTGCTCCGTGCAACGCGGTGAGGGATCTGGCTCCCGGCTTCTCTCCTGCTGCCCCCAGTGCGATCCTCCTGGCGGGAGGGGGGCCGCAGTGCTGGGGCCGCCAGCTGCTGTGGTGGCCTGATTCTCCTACGACCCATGGTTAGCATAAGCTTGTTCCTGAGGGATTAGTAGTACCCTGTATCTCTTGTCGATGGTGCGTTTGGCAGGGCTATCAGAGACTCCTGAAAGGCTTCAGCTCCTAAGGCCTCCTCCTCCCAACCTGGCCCGAGAAACGAACCGCCAAGCCCTGCTACCAAGGCGCCAAGCCCTGTTAAGAACGTCAATTCATCCAGTCCGGCCAAAGATGATGACGTTGTTGTTACTGGTACTGCATATACCGCCTACGGTAATCGGTTGCTCTATCAAAGCACACCGCCAAGGATGAATTTGCTGCTATGAGCAAGGGGAAGGAGAAAACTGATTTGTCAGCTTATGTCGATCTTTCTGCTCAAGACCTTCACTCCGGCTTCTTGAACCGACTTTACACAAGCCGTGATTATGAAGCCGGTTTAGTAAATCTGATGAAGAAGCACTATGAGGTAAACAGTTTTGCTCTTTGCTCTGTAGCTTCATTGCATTGTAGCCCCCAAGGGCCGGTTTGTCTTTAGAAAGTCAAACCGGGACTTTGTATATTCCATACTGTACTTTATGAAATTTCCTTGTGTATTTCTGATCAAACACACATTAGCCCCCAAGTGCCATGATTAAAACTTGTATTAATCCTTGGGACTTCAATAATCAGCATAAAAATGATCCGCATTAGCCCCCAAGTGCCATGATTAAAACTTGTATTAATCCTTGGGACTTCAATAATCAGCATAAAAATGATCCGCATTAGCCCCCAAGTGCCAAGTGTATAACTGGTTAGATGCTTGGGACTTTAACAAAGATATTAACATGCTCTCTTCTTTGTTGCAGTGAGATAAGCCAACAAGTCTCACAAATTGCTGACCTTCAAGAAAATCTGAAATACCAACAAGCAGAAACCACCAAGGCCAAGGATGAGTTGAAAACCGCCTTAACCACCATGGAGCAGCTCAAGGAATGGTTCAAGTCTGAAGCAGGCCAAGCTGGGATCTTGAGCAGGCTGGATTCTTTGAAGCGGGCGGAAGACGCTGAATCAGCTCTTAAACCGGTGATGGAAGAGCTTACTGGATTAAAGCGCCAAGTCAATGCCATGACCTCTGCAATATTTGGTAAGCATTGTTTACCAAGGCTTTATGAATATTTCCCTTTGAAATTTTCTCCGGTTTAACATGAACTTCTTAAACCGCTATAGGTAGGCGCATTGCTCATCTGGGTTCTGATATGCGGAAGAAACTCAAGGCCGCTTATACGCTGATTGAACAGCTGTATACCGGCGTCCAACGGGTTATCTGCGCCACTTCTTATGATAATGCGGCTCCAACACTGATCAAGGACACGTTGGACCGGCTATCTATGACGCCAACGCAGATAGAAGAGTTGAAGCGATCCGCTGCCCGGGCTGGTGCTTTACTAGCACTGACTCGAGCCAAGGCATGGATAGCTGATCTTGATTCGGCTGATATAGCCAAGGGCTTCCCCAGTGCACAAGAAAACGGCGAAGTATTTGACAACGACGCCCTCAAACGGGTAACAAGGGAGATGCGTCCTCGGGCGAGTCGGTTGGCAGAAGAGGCTAACCTGACGGTTCGCCGATCCTTCTACGACGCATACAACAAACGGGTTGAAGCTGTTATTCTTGAAGTGCAGAACCTTGTTCCACCAATCCGTAAGCACACTTACACCCCTGACGTTGATTCGGCTGAGCTTATAAGTGAAGAGGCTGTCTTCCAGGCTTTAACCCGGATTGACTGGACCACCAATGACTTCCGGCCATTGGATGGGGAGGAGGAGGCTGAGCCGACGCCAGATGACCCATCTAATTCACATCAACCCGGTGATGAAGCGTAATCCGTCAAGTCGGTTGATACGTCAGAAACTGTCCATTGTGAAACAATTCCATATTTTGGGCCTCTGAATGCCTTGTAATAGGGTAGCAAAAACTATTTTGATCTGCTGCCATCGTGCAGGAGGAGATACTTTACGTGATCCGCCATGTCAATGCCAATTTTGGTTCAGATATGCTGCCATCATAATATGCAACTCCTGTGTGTGCATAAAAAGAAACAGGGTCCTGGCGGTTTCATCACGGTGGTCATAATGCCCAAGAAAAGGGCTGATTGATAATCAAACCGTAAAAATATGAAATGATTCATACCTGTGATGTAATATCCATGTTTAGTTGGCTGGTTAACTTTGATTGTAATAAGGGTGAAAACCCAAATCTGAAATTCTCTGTATAACCCCATCATGTACTGATGTTGGATAGTAACTCATACCGGGTGATGATGCACACCAGATGATCAAAGCTGGTGACTGGTAGTCAACGCCAGGCCGGGTTAACAAACTCCGTTTTAAGAATAAGGTCTGTCAACGTGTAGTTGCAAACCAAGCCGGTTTAAAGATTACCGGGCTAATAAAATGACTGACCATGCCAAGAAAATCGGTTTAACATAAAATTTAGCAAAACGCAAATAAAACCGTGTAGTCGAGGCTTTTTGAGGGCTGCCAGGCCCAAATGCGAGGCTTTTTGTGGGCTGCCAGGCCGCTGAGTTGAACCATTTAACAAAGCCTTTTAAGATGGACCTCCAACTAACCAATCACCGTTTTAACTTTGACCAGTTCAGGGTCTCAATGAGAGTAACTGTCAAACGTTCGGAGGGCCATGCCAGGATGACCTGGATAGGAGTGTCTTACTTGATGAAGGCACGTTAACCCGGGGTTTTAGGTAAATATACTAGGCTTCCAAGCCGTGGGTCGATACCCAGCTACAAGGGTCCATTCAAACTCCTTGGTATTTGACACAAGAAGCCCCCAAGTAACGTGATGAGCTATGCTCATTGGGTGCCTATGTTTGAGTTGTGCATAGCATCCAGACTCTCTTTGGCCCCTTCGGTGTGAAGCTCCCAAGCTTTGTGGCTTGATAGCCGGTTTAATAGGTAGTACTCCGCTTTGTCAGCTGAAGCCCCCATGTAACTCAAAGGATATTTGAGAAAAAATAGCAGAGGCCCGCTTAGAGCAAGGATGCTAATTTATTTATTGATCATAATATATACATTGTCGAAATATGTACATAAGAAGAGCCTATGGCTCAAGTGTAAAAAGGCCGGAGGAGAGCTATGTTCCATGGCCGCCGGGTCTCCTCCTCAGAGTTGCGTGAGTTGTCTCAAACGTCAATGAGGTAGTATGATTCGTTGTGCAGGTTCTTGCTGACCACAAAGGGTCCTTCCCAAGGCGGGGATAACTTGTGCATGTTGGTCTGATCCTGGATGAGCCGGAGCACCAAGTCACCTTCTTGAAAGGTTCTTGTCCTAACCCGGCGGCTGTGATAACGCCGGAGATCTTGTTGATAAACCATTGATCGAGCCAGAGCCATATCACGTTTTTCATCTAAGAGGTCCAGTGCCTCTTGGCGAGCTTGCTCGTTGTCCGCTTCAACATAATTAGCAACCCGGGGCAAGTCATGACGTATATCACTTGGGAGAACCGCCTCTGCCCCGTATACCATAAAGAAAGGCGTGTAACCTGTTGATCTATTGGGGGTGGTGTTGATACTCCACAACACAGAAGGTAATTCATCCACCCAACAACCCGGCGTCCGCTTCAAGGGAATCATGAGCCGGGGTTTAAGACCCTTTAAAATTTCTTGATTAGCTCGCTCCACTTGACCGTTGGATTGAGGGTGTGCCACAGATGCTAGGTCAAGCCGGATGTGCTCTCTCTGACAGAAATCCTCCATCTCACCTTTGGAAAGGTTGGTACCATTATCCATGATGATACTGTGTGGAAAGCCAAAACGGAAGATAATCTTTTTGAGAAATTGAACTGCCGTAGCTGCATCACACTTGCTAACAGGCTCCGCTTCAACCCACTTGGTGAATTTATCAACTGCCACCAACAGGTGGGTCTTCTTGTCCTGGGAACGTTTAAAGGGTCCCACCATATCAAGCCCCAAAGTAGAAAAAGGCCAAGTAATAGGAATCATGCGTAGTTCCTGAGTCGGAATATGAGCTCTGCGTGAAATTTTTTGACAAGCATCACATCGCTTTACCCGATCCTCCGCATCAGCATGAGCTGTCAACCAATAAAACCCATGACGAAAAGCTTTTGCAACCAGGGACTTTGAACTGGCATGATGACCACAATCCCTTCATGAATTTCCCGTAGGATCTCTTGGCCTTCTTCCGGAGAAACACAACGCTGAAATACGCCCAAAACGCTACAGCGGTGTTACTCGCCATTGTGAATAACCATTGACTTGGACCGCCGGACTATCTGTCGAGCCAGGACTTTATCATTTGGTAGCTCGCCCCGGCTCATATACGCCATATATGGAACCGTCCAATCTGGTATAACGTGTAAAGCGGCCACCAATTGAGCCTCCGGATCTGGAACAGCCAAATCCTCTTCTGTAGGCACCTTAATAGACGGGTTATGCAAGAAATCTAAAAAGGTGTTAGGAGGTACCAGTTTACGCTGAGATCCAAGCCGGCTCAAAGCGTCTGCTGCTTCGTTTTTGCGCCGATCGATATGCTCAACCTGATTCCCTTTGAAATGACTCGCCACAATATCCACCTCACGCATGTAAGCCGCCATGAGTGGATCCTTAGAATCCCAAGTACCAGAAACTTGCTGAGCCACCAGATCAGAATCTCCGAAACAACGAACTCGACTTAAGTTCATCTCTTTGGCCACACGGAGACCATGAACAAAGCTTCGTACTCAGCTGCATTGTTAGTACAAGGAAACATCAAGGGGAGGACATAGCAAATTTTATCCCCTCGAGGGGAAGTAAGGACAACTCCAGCCCCCGAGCCTTCCAACTGCCTGGATCCATCAAAATGAATGGTCCAGTACGTATTATCTGGTTTATCTTCCGGTGCTTGCAGCTCGGTCCAGTCATTGATAAAATCACAAGAGCCTGAGTCTTGATGGTTGTTCGAGGTACATACTTTAAACCGTGCGGTCCAAGCTCGATTGCCCACTTTGCAACCCGGCCAGTTGCTTCCCTGTTTTGAATTATATCGCCCAAAGGAGCAGAACTAACCACTATGATTGGATGGCCTTGAAAATATTGCTTGAGTTTTCGACTGGCCATAAAAACTCCGTACACCAACTTCTGCCAATGTGGGATAGCGTTGTTTTGACTCGATCAGGACTTTGCTGATGTAGTATACAGGTCGTTGAACCAGATATTCCTTCCCGGCTTCTTTACGCTCAACCACAATTGCCACACTGACCGCTCGGGCATTGGCAGCCATGTATAACAGCAAAGGCTCATGATCAACTGGGGCTGCAAGAACCGGCGGTTCAACCAACTGCTGCTTTAGCTCCTCAAAGGCTGCATTGGCTGCGTCACTCCAGACAAAGTCATCCGTCTTTTTCAACATCTGATACAAAGGAATTGCCTTCTCTCCCAAACGACTGATAAACCGGCTAAGGGCTGCAATCCGACCTGTGAGACGCTGAACATCATTGATACACTTCGGTTTAGCCAGGGATGTGATTGCCTTAATTTTTTCTAGGTTAGCCTCAATGCCCCTGTTGGATACCAGAAACCCGAGAAGCTTGCCTGCCGGAACACCAAAAACACATTTATCCGGATTAAGCATCATCTTGTAAATTCGAAGATTATCAAACGTCTCCTTGAGGTCATCGATCAGTGTTTCCTTCTTCCTGGATTTTACCACAATGTCATCCACATAAGAATGAACATTACGCCCAATCTGCGTGTGAAGACAATTTTGCACACAACGCTGATAAGTTGCTCGAGCACTCTTGAGCCCAAAGGGCATAGAAACATAGCGAAGGCTCCAAAAGGAGTGATGAAGGCTGTCTTCTCCTGGTCCTTAAGCGCCATCTTGATCCGATGATATCCTGAATAAGCATCCAAAAAACTCAAGCGCTCATAACCCGCCGTCGCATCAATGATCTGATCTATACGCGGGAGAGCAAAGGGATCAGTCGGGCAAGCCTTATTCAAGTCCATGTAGTCCACACACATACGCCAAGTGCCGTTTTTCTTAAGAACCAGCACCGGATTAGCCAACCATTCAGGATGAAACACTTCGACGATAAAACCAGCAGCCAACAGTCGGGCTACCTCTTCACCAATTGCCTTGCGTCTTTCTTCATTAAAGCGACGAAGAAACTGCTTGACTGGTTTAAACTTCTGATCAATATTAAGAGTGTGCTCAGCGAGTTCCCTCGGTACACCTGGCATGTCAGAAGGCTTCCATGCAAAAATGTCCCGGTTCTCACGGATGAACTCGATGAGCGCGCTTTCCTATTTTGGATCCAGATTGTGCTGATGCTGGACTGCTTGGACGAATCGTCAGGTACGAAGTCAACAAGCTTAGTCTCGTCAGCCGGTTTGAAATGCAGGGTTGCGTCATGCTCAGTGGTGGGCTCCTTCAGAGGGGTCATATCTGCCGGATCAACATTCTCCTTATAAAACTTTAGCTCTTCTGTAGCACAAACCGCCTCAGCATAAGCCGCATCACCTTCCTCGCAATCCAACACGATTTTTTGACTTCCATGAACCGTGATAGTCCCTTTATGACCCGACATCTTGAGCTGCAAATAAATATAACAAGGCCTTGCCATGAATTTTGCATAAGCCGGCCGCCCAAACAGCGCATGATACGGGCTCTGGATTCTTACTACCTCAAAGGTCAATGTCTCAGACCTAGAGTCATGCTCATCACCAAACACAACTTCCAAAGTGATCTTACCTATGGGATATGCCGATTTACCTGGTACCACACCATGAAAAACAGTGTTGGACGATTTAAGATTCTTATCTGTCAACCCCATGCGACGGAATGTCTCATAATATAGAATATTGATACTGTTTCCTCCATCCATGAGTACTTTGGTGAACTTATAACCTCCCACCTGAGGCGCCACCACCAGAGCTAGTTGACCCGGATTGTCAACCCGGGGCAGATGATCCTCCCTACTCCACACAATAGGTTGTTCCGACCGCCGCAGATAACGTGGAACTGCCGGTTCAACAACATTGACTGCCCTCTTGTGAAGCTTCTGATCACGCTTGCAGACTAGTGGTGAACACATGATATCGCCCACCATTCAAGCTGCTTTGGGTGACTACGGTAACCCGATCGCTGCTGATTCCCTTGATTATTCTGCTGGTTATTACCACCTTGGTTGTTACGGTTGCCATGATTACTCGAAACCCGTAGTTTGAACCGCCGCCACCATGGAAACCTGGACCTGAACCGCCCGACGGACCCTGATCATACCGAAAAAGATCAGAGTTTTTGAACTCCTTCATAATGTTACAATCCTTCCAGAGATGCGTTGCAGGAGCCTCCTTGGTCCCATGCTTTCGGACAGGGCTGATTCAACAAACGCTCCAGATTCATCGCCCCGCCGCACTGGGTCGGTTTACCTTTTCGGCGCTGCACATTAGTGTTAGTCACAAAATCTGAATCCGCTTTACGCTTATCATTATTCCCATGGCCTCCTTGGTTGTGCTGCTGTCCCTTTGCACCGCCATTCTTCTTTCCCTTCTCCGGTTTCTCATTATCAGAATCGAGATCCTTGGTATTATCAGAATAGGCATACTTTACCAAGGCTGCCATGAGGGTTCCCATGTCGTTGCAGTGGCGCTTGAGCCGTCCGAACTTCATCTTCAGTGACTTAAACCGGCAATTGCGCTCCATTGTGATAATCGCTTGACCAGCGTTAGTCCGGTCGGACGAGTGTAAAACTTCTGAAACCCGGCGTACCCAATGAGTTGTAGACTCGTTCTCTCCTTGAACACAAGCATCTAGATCCACAATGGACATGGGCTGCTTGCACGTGTCTTTGAAATTGGCTATAAACCAGGCCTTCAACTGATCCCATGACTCGATGGAATTAGCTGGCAGATTTTTCAACCAAGTACGGGCTGTTCCCTCCAGCATCATCGTGAAGTACTTTGCACAAGATGCTTCATCTACATCTAGCATCTCCATTGACATCTCATAACTATCGACCCACGCCTCAGGTGGCTGATCTGCCGTGTAGTTAGGCACTTTGCGTGGACCCTTGAAATCTTTGGGCAAACGCACATTACGGAGAGCCGGAATAAGGCACGGCACTCCCGAGGTGAAGGCAAGCCGGTCGTCGATCCAACCGACGCCGCTAGCTGAACTGGGCGGGTTGATAATGACCCAAAGCGGCATCGCTTCGTGCCCTGCCATGATCCACCACATCTTGAGCATTGTGATGCCGCGCGCTGCTAGACACCTCCGGTTCATCCATACGCCTGCTATAACTTGGGCTCGGACGAGGGGTTGAATGAATTCTATCCCGACTATATGAATAAGCCTGCTGCTGCACCACGGCGGTTTGGAGAAGATCTCTCGCCCGCCGCGTTTCAACTGCCGCTATTGAATAACCTTCCATCGGAATGGCCGCCAGGCGTGAAGCTACGGCAATCATGTTATCCAGAGGGCTCGAGAAGTGACCCGGTGGTGTAGACACGTATTGTGGCGGGTTATCTATTCATCGGGGTGGCTCCGTTATCCGTAGTTGATTCGGAGCTGTCCTAGGCGCCTCCGTCCAGTTTGCAGCTACCGGATTGCTCGGCCCAGCGCTTGGCGTCTGAAAGAGATTTAACCCTTCGTAAAACGGCGGCAGACGTGACCGGTACTTCCTTCGCATTACATCCTCTGATGCGGTCCGATCCAGCATAAGCTGGTAATTCTGTGCCTGTATCCGCTGTGATTGAGCATCCAAAGCGGCCCGTTCTTCAGCCATCCTAGCATCCTCAACTGCCAGGTCCTCCTTAGCCTGTGCTATTTGGTCCTTCAGTTTCTCAACGTCCACATTGTGCTGATCCCGTGTCTCCGGGTGTTGTGCAGTCAACAAGGTCGCCCAGGCGTCCATCAAACCGGAGAGGACTTGCGTCGGACGGCGCGCCGGGACTCCTGCCGCGGCTGCTGATCCGGTGTTCGTCGCTGCGGTGGATGAAGATTGCAACATGGGCTGTGTTCCGGCCATGTAAACAGTAACCCGACTTGGCGATTCAAGGAAGTCCGGACTACTGTTGCCATCGGAATATCCTTCGAACACACCGCTATGAATCTGGTACAAGGACTCAGTTTCGCCAGTGGATGACTCGCCGTCGGAGTATACAGCCGTCTCGCCTTCAGACACCGGTTCAGATCCGATCCCATGGACACATCCGACGAACGCACGCTTCACGGCGGGCTTAACCCAGGCTAGACTCGCACGCTGAGCCGTCTCGACGAGGTCGGTGCAGATGTCCAGCTCAGGGCCCGGTTGCACCGATCTTGCTGATGAAGACATGAATTCCATCGAAGGGGATCCGGTACACGTACTCGATCGAGCCGGCCTCGGGGCCCCATCCTTCGTCGTTGATGTAGAGCTTGCCGCGACGACTTTTGGTCATCCGGCCGATCACGTACCCCTTAAGTCCTTCAGAGCAGCCCTTCAAGAACTCGACACCATCGTGCGGTAGCCCCATGGTGGGCGCCAACTATCGTGGAATTAACACGTTAGATGTCCTCATGAAAGGACTTAGTCGTGGAGCCATCGCAATGGGTTAGCTTGAAGGGGTTAAACCGGACAAGGGACACGGGAGTTTATACTAGTTCGGCCCCTTTGATGAAGGTAAAAGCCTACGTCTAGTTGTGATGGGATTGATTGGGTTTCGATGACCAGGGAGCGAAATATGCTTGCCTGAGTCTCGAGTTGTTGTCTGTTGTCCCTGAACCGCCGCCGGGTCGTCCCTTTATATACACAGGTTGACGCCCGGGCGGTCTACAGAGCCCCGAGGCCGACTCATACAAAGTGTTCGGCTCGGTCTCTCCTTTCCTAACTTATATTACAAGTTTACATAGTCATGGCGGTTTACCACTATGGGCCCTAATCCGCTTTTGGGCTGCGGGCTTCTAAGCTTAGTTAGTAAAACGCCATCTTCTGGATCTTCATGGGCTTCAGCATAGTCGAGGGTGAACTGGGCCCTCCTGGCCGGTTTACATTCAGTAGCTATATCATCAATAGTAGGAATGGAATATCTTGGTCTCAACACAAGGGTAGGTGGTTCTCTCTCAGAAAATGTGTATTGGAAGTGTAGGTTCGGTCTGATGGCTCTCTCCACGAATGAAGAGTGGGTGGAGGGGTATATATAGCCTCCACAAAGAATCTAAACGTTACACATAATTTACCGATCTCGGTGAGACCGAATTGAGAAACTCGGTCGGACCGATTCAACAAATCTAGTGACCGTTAGGATTTTCGGTGGGACCGACATGCAACTCGGTAGGACCGATATGGTTAGGGTTAGGGCATAATGTAATCTCGGTGAGACCGATTACACAAACTCGGTAGGACCGATTTTGGTAATAAGCTAACCAGAGA
Source organism: Aegilops bicornis (assembly GCA_021605145.1). Lineage (NCBI taxonomy): Eukaryota > Viridiplantae > Streptophyta > Magnoliopsida > Poales > Poaceae > Aegilops > Aegilops bicornis. The sequence goes on along the minus strand of CM038671.1, from coordinate 666,940,683 downwards.
GTTGGTCGTGCAAACTTCGGTAGGACTGATTACACAAACTTCGGTGGGACCGATTTTGGTAATAAGCTAACCAGAGAGTTTGCATTGTAATCTCGGTAGTACCGATTGCTCAAACTCGGTGAGACCGATTTTGGTAATGGACATACATGGAGAGATTACAATCCCATCTCGGTGAGACCGAGATCCCCATCGGTGAGACCGATTTGCCTAGGGTTTGTGGCAGTGGCTATGACATCTGAACTAGGTGGCGCCAGATAGAAAGAATCGGTGGGGCCGAGTTGGACTTTTGCTTTAGGTCATATGTGGATGTGAGAAAGTAGTTGAGGGTGTTGGAGCATATCACTAAGCACTTTGAGCAACCAAACCATTAAGCAACTCAATGTGATCTTGGATCACTAAAATATAAAATGTAGAGTCTTGTGCTTGAAGCTTGAGCAATCCTTTGTCCTCAGCATCTTGAAGGGGTTCCACATCCTTTAGTCCATGCCACTTCATTGTTGAACTTATCTGAAACATACTAGGTAAAAGTGTTAGTCCAACAAGAGATATGTTGACATTAATTTCCAAAATCACCCAGGGAGCACTTGTGCTTTCAGCGGGGAAGAGGCTCTGACGCACCCCTACCTGGCGCGCCAAATGTCGGATCACGGGTTCCGGCAAAACCATCAAGGTTCGAACACTGGGGTGCGCGCGGAGATTTCCTCCCTACCGATCTACGCCCTAGCTCGCTAAGATCTCGCGGGTGAACTCGACGAACTCACAACACAAAGACACAAGATTTATACTGGTTCGGGCCACCGTTGTGGTGTAATACCCTACTCCAGTGTGGTGGTGGTGGATTGCCTCTTGGGATGATGATGAACAGTACAGGGGGAAGAACAGCCTCTTAAGGTTGAGGTGTTTTTGTGCTCTGCGAGCTTGTGTGGGTGAGGATTCGATCATCCCTACTGTGGTGGCTAGCTCTACTTATATAGGCCCTGGTCCTCTCCCCAAATATTGAGCAGGAAGGGAGCCATCAACGGCCAATTTGAAAGGGGACAACTAGTACAGCTTATCCTGACAAAAGTGGTATTCGCCTGCAAAAGGCTCTGGTGGTGACACTGTCTTGGGCTGCATGGTGACCTCCGTCCTGCCATTCTGCTGGTCTTGGTCTCGTTGCACCGATATGGAAACCTTTGCCTGATGCCTCGGTACTCCGCGCCTGCGCTTGCCTCCCTAGCACCAACGACGAAACAAGGACGCTGCACGCGCTGGCGCCCTCCTGGTTTTGATCGTCATGGCTCACGTCACGAGAGCCTCGCGAGGCTCGCCCTGCCTTGATATCTCCGCTCCTCGCGAGGCAGCCTGATGAAGCCGCTCCTAAGGAGATCTTGGGTCGTCCGCCCCGCGAGGTTTGGCCCCTCGCGAGGGTCTTGAGTGTCTCGCTAATGAAGATGGGCCGTATAGGCCTGCTATCATAGCCACGCCATGGGCCGCAGGCAGGCAAGTCTGGGGACCCCCGTTCCCAGAACGCCGAGACATGTCACCGGGGCAACAATTCTAGCCCGACCTTACTATTGGCCTGTTAACGGCCCATGTTATTAATCGCCCCACTTATGGCCCGCTTTGGCAGTACCCTATCTATCCAGTACGAGATGAACTATCTACTACTGAACTGATCTATCTATAGCTCACATTTTTCATCAATCACGTGGATTTAATAGCTATCTAATGTGCTAATTGATTCTTATCTCTTGCATGCGGCAGACTATAAATAGGTGGCACGGTGCACAAGACTGAACCACACACCACAAGCAAGTGGGTACGTAGCATATACTAAGAAAGACCATAGTGGTGAGATAGTAGGATGGCATCGAAGATGATCAAGGACGTGAAGTTCTCCGAGGAGGAAGTCACCTCACACCCGAGCGTTCTTGAAGGTGAGGAGCAGACGGGTACGCCGGCACGGCAGTCTTCGATCTTCGCACTTACGCTGGACGAGCTGTAAAACTCGGTGTGCGAGGCGGGGCTCAATTTTGGGTCCATGAACATGGACGAGTTCATGACCAACATATTAAATGTCGAGGAGTTCCAAGTCGCGACTAGCGCAGACTAAGGCATAGCCTAGTGGTGGGAAGGGGCTCATGCCTTCCCACCCACCCAGGTTCAAGGCATGGTACTTGCAATTTGGGTTTGTTGCACCAATTATACTGTAAGGGGTTCCCTTACATTCTTTTTGTCAAAAAAAAGTTGTGACTGGCTGTTGCTTTGTGGGCATTGAGGTGGCTCCTATGGTGGGTGCTGGTGGAGGCAGAGGTGGCAGAGATGCGGGAGGAAGCAACCTAGCGTGGCAAGAGTTGTTTTCCTTGCCTCCACCGTTGTGCTAGAATACGGTGGAGGAGGTGTGGACTAAGATCAACAGGGAGCCCTGGCCGGTGCATCCCCAGCCTCAGGTCGCACGACCCTCACCGCAGCCTCTTGTCTAGTCGCCGATGGGGAATGGCGGTTCAGTTGTGGCCAACGACCGGCAAGGGACGCTAGGCGAGATGACGCTCGAGATGTTCCTTGTCAAGGTCGGCGTGGTCTGGGGATCTAGCGCCAGCGGCCGGGCGCTTATGCCGGCTAGCATGGTCCATGGACAGATGAACCACACGCAGCAAGGGCAGCAGCCTGGCCCAATGATGTACCTTATAGCACAGGCCAATGGCACGTTCCAGGTGATGGGTGACGGCATGGGGTTCGTCCCCAACAGGTACGCAGGGATTGCCGTGGTGCTTCCGGCACAACATCCTCAAGATGGGGTGGCTATCGTGAGCCCCGGGTCATCTGACGGGAGGAGCGCCATGATGCAGGCTGACATGATGAACCACATGGGCGACAGAGCGATTATGGAGAACAGCCGCGCCCTGAAGTGCGGTGCTCCGGAGGATCGGTCCTTTGAGAGGAGCATCGAGCACCGCCACTGCCGCATGATCAAGAACCGTGAGTCAGCCACACGACCGAGTGCTAGGAAGCAAGTACTTACTTTGCTGCCAAAATTTTTGGCTTTATGTAATGCCATTTCTGCAATGGTGACCCGCCATTCAACTTCCATAGCCTTGCTGGCAGGAGGAGGAGGAGGACTTGAATCTAGTTGTCTTTTTTGTTTGATGCAACTGTAGCAACAATTGTGGTGTTGATAGTAGTTACCTTTTCTTTTCAAAGCGGGACCATATATTAATTTTACTAGTGGTACCTAAAACCCATAAGGACCCAAATATCAGTGTTTATCTGGTCAAGCAAGTGAACTTGTGCTGTTGTTACTGTTTATAGGTGATTATGGGTTTGTGAGAAACTTTAAATAAATGGAACAAAAGAAAATTAGCAATATGTTGAAATGTACTCCGAAAGTCCGCTTCTACTTACAAGCTCAACTGAGCTCGGAATGAACAGTAAAATAAAACAAAATTAAAAACTTCAATAACTCCAAATTTCTTTTGGTTTAAACTTTGACAAATGTTTTGCTGCATGCAAATGTCACCCCGAAATAACATTCATGAAAGTCATGGGAAAAAAAGAACACTCCAAAATGCTTTTTTTTACCACGACTTCCAAAAATGATATTTCTTCATAAAATTTGCAAGCATCGAGAACATTTATCAAAGTTTGAACCCGAAAAAATTCTGAAAATGTGATGCTATGATGCGATTCTATGTGTGTGGTCTATATTGGAGGATTGTGTGAGAGTTTTCGCCTTTGCTATCTTCTCAAGTAGTGGAGATGACACATGAGTTGAATTTAGTCATGTAGGCACACTTTGTCGCATCGATGAAATTGGGGCTATTCAAATAGTTTTTAAATCTAGTGGGTTTGTAGCAATTCAAGTCATTAGTCACACGGGATTCTGTTAGACTTGACGGTGGTCATCCATCACAATGCTTGGGTAGTCGATCCCCTTTCCTCTCCATCGCGGCTCGCTGCTTGAGGCTCCGGCAGGGCTTTAGTTGTTCTCCCTAGTTGGCCAACCATGACGGCGATCATCAACCCTCATAATCTTATGGTCGTGTGCATTGGAGGCCAGGAGTGATCCTCCTTTTTCTAAGAAAAAACAACCTCCTACACTTACCATCATTTGCCAATTGCTTGCAACAACCCAATTGCCAAGTCTTAAAACAGTAAATGGGTGTGTGTTGATGGTTACACCCTATGGTCGTGATTTTTTACACCTAGTGTTGAATTTAATGGAACGGTTCAAGGAGAATGTCAACGCCAAGAAGGGTGGTGACTTGTTGCCGCATTGCGACATCTACTTCTAGAGAATGATGAAACGCCATTTAGCTCCTGTTGTTGTGCTGGTAGGAGGATGAGGAGGAATGGCATTCTTGTCGTTTTGTGTGTTTGATGTAACTACAACGACAGTTGTGGTGTTGACAATAGTTGCATTTTATTTTCGAAGGGGGGTCATATATCAATTTACTAGTAGTACCTAAAACCCAGAAGGACGCAACTGTCTGTGTTTATCTAGTCAAGCAAGTGAACTTGCATTTTTGTTACTATTTATAGGTGATGATTGTTGGGGAACATAGTTTATTTTTTAAAATTCCTATGACCACGCAAGATCTATCTAGGAGAAGCATAGCAACGAGCGGGGAGAGTGTGTCCACGTACCCTCCTAGACCGAAAGCGGAAGTGTTAAGTAACGCGGTTGATGTAGTCGAACGTCTTCGTGATCCAAACGATCAAGTACCGAACGCATGGCACCTCCGCGATCTGCACACGTTCAGCTCGGTGACGTCCCTCGAACTATAGATCCAGCTGAGGGCGAGGGAGAGTTTCGTCAGCACGACGGCGTGGTGACGATGATGATGAAGTTATCGATGCAGGGCTTCGCCTAAGCACTACGACAATATGACCAAGGTGGAAATCTGTGGAGGGGGGCACCGCACATGGCTACAACTTGTGTGTCTATGGGGTGCCCCCCTCCCCCATATATAAAGGAGTGGAGGAGGGGCCCGGCCGGCCTCAAGGGGCACGCCCCAACTGGGAAATCCTACTCCTACTAGGAGTAGGTTCCCCCTTTCCTAGTCCAACTAGGAGGGGAAGGAAAGAGGAAGAGGGGGAGAAGGAAAGGCCCCCCCCCCAAATTCGGATTGGGCTTGGGGGGCGTGCGCTTCCACTTGGACGCCTCCTCCTCTCTTCCACTAGGGCCCACGAAGGCCCATTCACCCCCCCCGGGGGGTTCCGGTAACCCCCCGGTATTCCGGAAAAATGCCCGAACTAATACGAAACATTTCCGGTGTCGAAACATACCCTTCCAATATATAAATATTTATGTCTCGACCATTTAGAGACTCCTCGTCATGTCTGTGATTACATCCGGGACTCCGAACAACCTTTGGTACATCAAAACACATAAACTCATAATACTGATCGTCATCGAACGTTAAGCGTGCGGACCCTATGGGTTCGAGAACTATGTAGAGATGACCGAGACTCATCTCCCGTCAATAACCAATAGCGGAACCTGGATGCTCATATTGGCTCCCACATATTCTACGAAGATCTTTATTGGTCAAACCGCATAACAACATACGTTGTTCCCTTTGTCATCGGTATGTTACTTGCCCGAGATTCGGTCATCGGTATCACTATACCTAGTTCAATCTCGTTACCAGCAAGTCTCTTTACTCGTTCCGTAATGCATCATCTCGCAACTAACTTATTAGTCACATTGCTTGCAAGGCTTATTGTGATGTGAATTACTGAGAGGGCTCAAAGATACCTCTCTGACAACTGGAGTGAAAAATCCTAATCTCGATCTATGCCAACTCAACAAACACCATCGGAGACACCTGTAGAGCATCTTTATAATCACCCAGTTATGTTGTGACGTTTGATAGCACACTAAGTGTTCCTCCGGTATTCGGGAGTTGCATAATCTCATAGTCAGAGGAACATGTATAAGTCATGATGAAAGCAATAGCAACAAACTAAACGATCATAGTGCTAAGCTAATGGATTGGTCTTGTCCATCACATTATTCTCCAATGATGTGATCCCGTTCATCAAATGACAACACATGTCCATGGCTAGGAAACACAACCATCTTTGATAAACAAGCTAGTCAAGTAGAGGCATACTAGGGACACTCTGTTTGTCTATGTATTCACACATGTACTAAGTTTCCGGTTAATACAATTCTATCATGATATAAGGGAATGTAAATGACAACTTTATTATTGCCTGTAGGGCACATTTCCTTCACTCTCCCACTTTCACTAGAGTCAATAATCAAGATTACATAGTAATGATTCTAACACCCATGGAGTCTTGGTGTTGATCATGTTTTGCTCGTGAGAGAGGCTTAGTCAACGGGTCTGCAACATTCAGATCCGTATGTATCTTGCAAATTTCTATGTCCCCTTCCGACACTTGATGACGGATGGAATTAAAGCGTCTCTTTATGTACTTGGTCTTCTTGTGAAATCTGTATTCCTTTGCCAAGGCAATTGCACCAGTATTGTCACAAAATATTTTCATTGGACCCGATGCACTAGGTATGACACCTAGATTGGATATGAACTCCTTCATCCAGACTTCTCCATTTGCTGCTTCCGAAGCAGCTATGTACTCTGCTTCACACGTAGATCCCGCCATGATGCTTTGTTTAGAACTGCACAAACTGACAGCTCCACCATTCAATATAAATATGTATCCGGTTTGTGACTTAGAGTCATCCAGATCAGTGTCAAAGCTTCCATCGACGTAACCGTTTACAACAAGCTCTTTGTCACCTCCATAAACGAGAAACATATCCTTAGTCCATTTCAGGTATTTCAGGATGTTCTTGACTGCTGTCCACTGATCCACTCCTGGATTACTTTGGTACCTCCCTACTATACTTATAGCAAGGCACACATCAGGACTGGTACACAACATTGCACACATGATAGAACCTATGGCTGAGGCATATGGAATGACTTTCATTTTCTCTCTATCTTCTGTAGTGGTCGGGCATTGAGTCTCACTCAAGTTCACACCTTGTAATACATGCAAGAACCCTTTCTTTGACTGATCCATTTTAGACTTCTTCAAAATCTTATCAAGGTATGTGCTTTGTGAAAGTCCAATCAAGCGTCTTGATCTATCTCTATAGATCTTGATGCCCAATATGTAAGCAGCTTCACCGAGGTTTTTCATAGAAAAACTCTTATTCAAGTATCCTTTTATGCTATCCAGAAATTCTATATCATTTCCAATCAGCAATATGTCATCCACATATAATATTAGAAATGCTACAGAGCTCCCACTCACTTTCTTGTAAATACAGACTTCTCCAAAAGTCTGTATAAAACCATATGCTTTGATCACACTATCAAAATGTTTATTCCAACTCCGAGAGGCTTGCACCAGTCCATAAATGGATCGATGGTGCTTGCACACTTTGTTAGCAGCCTTTGGATCGACAAAACCTTCTGGTTGCATCATATACAACTCTTCTTCCAGAAATCCATTCAGGAATGCAGTTTTGACATCCATTTGCCAAATTTCATAATCATAAAATGCGGCAATTGCTAACATGATTCGAACAGACTTAAACATCACTACGGGTGAGAAAGTCTCATCGTAGTCAACTCCTTGAACTTGTCAAAAACCTTTTGAAACAAGTCGAGCTTTGTAGACAGTAACATTACCATCAGCTACAGTCTTCTTCTTGAAGATCCATTTATTCTCTATGGCTTGCCGATCATCGGGCAAGTCAACCAAAGTCCACACTTTGTTCTCATACATGGATCCCATCTTAGATTTCATGGCCTCAAGCCATTTCGCGGAATCTGGGCTCATCATTGCTTCCTCACAGTTTGTAGGTTCGTCATGGTCAAGTAACATGACGTCCAGAACCGGATTGCCTTACCACTCTGGTGCAGATCTTACTTTGGTTGACCTATGATACGTCTCCGTCGTATATATAATTTTTGGTTGTTCCATGCCAATATTATGCAACTTTCATATACTTTTTGGCAACTTTTTATACTATTTTTGGGACTAACATATTGATCCAGTACCTAGTGCCAACAGAATCCAAATGGGGTAAAAACGGACGGAGCTAATTTTTGGAATATTTGGAAAATCTGGAAGAAAGATCAACGTGAAACGGTGCCCGAGGTGGCCACGAGGCAGGGGGCGCGCCCCTGACCCACGTGGGCCTCCCGTAAGGCGGTTGATGCCCTTCTTCGGCCGCAAGAAAGCTAATTTTTGGTAAAAAATCGTGGCGAAGGTTTCTGTCCAATCGGAGTTACGGATCTCCATATATATATATATATATATATATATATATATATATATATATATATATATATATATATATATATATATACGAAACGGTGAAAGGGCAGTGGGGAGAACGTAGAAACAGAGAGATAGATCCAATCTCGGAGGGGCTCTCGCCCCTCCCACGCCATGGAGGCCAAGGACCAGAGGGGAAACCCTTCTCCCATCTAGGGAGGAGGTCAAGGAAGAAGAAGACGAAGGGGCCCCCCTCTCCCCTTCTCTTCCGGTGGCGCCAGAACGCTGCCGTGGCCATCACCATCACTGCAATCTTCACCAACAACTTCACCGCCATCATCACAAACTCTTCCTCCCTCTATGCAACAGTGTAACCTCTCTCTTACCCGTTGTAATCTCTACTTAAACATGGTGCTCAACACTATATATTATTTCCCAATTATGTATGGCTATCCTATAATGTTTGAGTAGATCCGTTTTGTCCTATTGGTTATTTTATGATCAAGATTGGTTTGAGTTGCATGTTTTATTATTGGTGCTCTCCGTGTCGTGCAAGCGTGAGGGATTCTCGCTGTAGGGTTTGCAATATGTTCATGATTTTCTTATGGTGGGTGGCGTGAGTGACAGAAGCAGAGACCCGAGTAAGTAGGTTGTTTGCGTATGGGATAAAGAGGACTTGATGCTTTAATGCTATGGTTGGGTTTTACCTTAATGATCTTTAGTAGTTGCACTAGAGATCCAATCATAAGTGCATATGATCCAAGTAGAGAAAGTATGTTAGCTTCTGCCTCTCCCTCAAATAAAATTGCAATAATGATTACCGATCTAGTTCTCGATTGCCTAGGGACAAATAACTTTCTCGTGACAAAAAGCTCTTCACTAAAACTAATTTAGTTGTGTCTTTATCTAAACAGCCCCTACTTTTTATTTACGCTCTCTTTATATTCTTGCAAACCTATCCAAAAACACCTACAAATTACTTCTGTTTTCATACTTGTTCTAGGTAAAGCGAACGTCGAGCGTGCGTAGAGTTGTATCGGTGGTCGATAGAACTTGAGGGAATATTTGTTCTACCTTTAGCTCCTCGTTGGGTTCGACACTCTTATTTATCGAAAGAGGCTACAATTGATCCCCTATACTTGTGGGTTATCATGACCTTTTTCTGGCGCCGTTGCCGGGGAGAAATAGCGTGGGGTGAATATTCTCTTGTGTGCTTGTTTGCTACTAAGTAATTTTTATTTGCTGTTCTTAGTTGTTTTCTATCTTTAGTTATGGGTAGGAAATGGAAAATACCAAAAAAATTAGTTGTACGTACTGAACCAATGGTTGAAGAACCACTCAAAATCTGTCATACTCCTGAAGCTTTTTACTTGGATCATCTTCGATCCCTATGTGCTCGTGCTAAAACCCCAACTAGCTTAGTTGAGGGCAAATCCTTAGATGATCATGCTTGTTATGTGCGACACCGAATATCTGAAAAAGGGAAAATTCTATTGGGTCAAATTCATCGTTTGCAATGCTATGCTTTGAATTTATGTGAAATATATGATATTACTTGTTGTTTTGAAAACCCTAAGAAACACCTTCCCTACCAATGTGAGTTTATTGATAATGGAATCTTATCTTCGTATGCTAAAGGTGTTTATAGTTACTATGATGTTCAACAAATTGTAGAGTTTGTTGCTTTTAAGGGTGCTTATGAAATTGCTTCTTTGATTGAAACGTATGATGCTACTCTTTACAAATCTGAAAATTTTGCCATACTTAAATATTGCTATGATAATTATGCTTCTAATACCTATGTTGAACCATATATTGAGGACTACTCCGCTGTCCAAGAAGAGACTAATATTTTGCAGGAGTCTATGGAAGAAGAAATCGATGAAATTGTGACCTCATTGGATGAAAAAGATGATGAGGAGAGCGAAGAACAAAAGGAGGAAGAGCGGATTAGCTACCCGTGCCCACCTTCTAATGAGAGTAACTCTTCAACTCATACATTGTTTAATTTCCCTTCGTGCTTACTGAAGGATGATTGCTATGATGACTATTATGATCCCGTTGATTCTCTTGAAATATCCCTTTTTGATGATGCTTGCTATGCTTGTGGCCAAGATGCCAATATGAATGATACTTATGGAGATGAACTTGCTATAGTTCCTTATGTTAAACATGAAATTGTTTCTATTGCACCCACGCATGATAGTCCTATTATCTTTTTATATTCTTCCGACTACACTATATCGGAGAAGTTGGTGCTTATTAAGGATTATATTGATGGGTTGCCTTTTTCTACTACACATGATGATTTTGATGAATATAATATGCATGTGCTTTCTGCTCCAACTTGCAATTATTATGAGAGAGGAACTATATCTCCACCTCTCTATGTTTCCAACATGAAAAAATTGCAAGAAACTGCTTATACTATGCATTGGCCTTTACTATGTGTGCATGAATTGTTCTTTTATGACATGCCGATGCATAGGAAGAGATTTAGACTTCGTCATTACATGATATATGTTACTTTGTGCTCACTACTAAATTACAAATCATTGCTAATTAAAATTGGCTTTGATATACCTTGGGATCCGGGTGGATTCATTACTTGAGCACCTTATGCCTAGCTTAATGGCTTTAAAGAAAGCGCTGCTAGGGAGACAACCTGGAAGTTTTAGAAAGTCATTTATTTCTGTTGAGTGCTTTCATATAGTTTAAAAACAACAAAAATAAAGAGGGGAACCCAAAACTTTTTCAAGAAGGAAAGTGAAATTGAGAGAGACAAGCATTGTTGAAGTGGGAGCTAGCCTTGAACTTTGCTCATGCTTTTGGAAACTTTGTGAATCTTGATTACAGAAACTTTTCAACAAAAATAATTATCCCCTTGTACAATTCCATTGTATTATAAAAATAATGTGCGAAGGTTTGCCTTTAGGATATTTACAATGCTTGTTGGTTTGTGTGGTGCAGGACATAAACTTTGGCTGTAGTGCGCGATTTTTAATTTTTTACTGGAACGTCAAATGGTTCTGATTCTTTCTGCAATGTCTTTCTATACAAATTTTTATTTTTCCTAACTTTGGCAGAATTTTGCAATTACCATAAGTATGTTTAATGTTCAGATTGTTACAGACTGTTCTGTTTAAGACATATTCTGTTTTTGATGCATAGTTTGCTTGTTTTGATGAAACTATCGATTTATATCAGTGGATCAATTCATGAAAAAGTTATATTACAGTAGATACAATGAAAAAAAATATGAATTGGTTTGCAACAGTACTTAGAGTAGTGATTTGCTTTATTATACTAACGGATCTTACCGAGTTTTCTGTTGAAGTTTTGTGTGGATGAAGTGTTCGATGATCGAGAAGGTTTCGATGTGAGAAGAAGGAAGAGAGGCAAGAAATCAAGATTGGGGATGCCCGAGGCACCCCAAGTAAATATTCAAGGAGACTCAAGCGTCTAAGCTTGGGGATGCCCCCGGAAGTTATCCCCTCTTTCTTCAACAAATATCGGTATGTTTTCGGATTCGTTTCGTTCATGCGATATGTGCAATCTTGGAGCGCCTTTTGCATTTAGTTTTCATTTTTATTTTATGCACCATGCTGGTATGAGATAGTCCTTGGTTGATTTATAGAATGCTCATTGCACTTCACTTATATCTTTTGAGTATGGCTTTATAGAATGCTTCATGTGCTTCACTTATATCATTTGAAGTTTGGATTGCCTGTTTCTCTTCACATAGAAAACCACCATTTGTAGAATTCTCTTTTGCATCACTTATATTTGTTAGAGCGTGGGCATATCTTTTGTAGAAAGAATTAAACTCTCTTGCTTCACTTATATCTATTTAGAGAGATGACAGGAATTGGTCATTCACATGGTTAGTCATAAAATCCTACATAAAACTTGTAGATCACTGAATATGACATGTTTGATTCCTTGCAATAGTTTTGCGATATAAAGATGGTGATATTAGAGTCATGCTAGTGGGTATTTGTGGATTGTATAAATATTTGTGCTGAGGTTTCTGATTCCCGTAGCATGCACGTATGGTGAACCGTTATGTAACGAAGTTGGAGCATGATTTATTTATTGATTGTCTTCCTTATGAGTGGCGGTCGGGGACGAGCGATGGTCTTTTCCTACCAATCTACCCCCCCTAGGAGCATGCGTGTAGTACTTTGTTTCGGTGACTAATAGATTTTTGCAATAAGTATGTGAGTTCTTTATGACTAATGTTGAGTCCATGGATTATACGCACTCTCACCCTTCCATCATTGCTAGCCTCTTCGGTACTGTGCATTGCCCTTTCTCACCTCGAGAGTTGGTGCAAACTTCGCCGGTGCATCCAAACCCCGTGATACGATACACTCTGTCACACATAAGCCTCATTATATCTTCCTTAAAACAGCCACCATACCTACCTATCATGTCATTTCCATAGCCATTCCGAGATATATTGCCATGCAACGTCCATCATCATCATATACATGAGTTGAGCATTCATTGTCATATTGCTTTGCATGATCGTAAGATAGCTAGCATGATGTTTTCAGGGCTTGTCCGTTTTTTTATGTCACTGTTATGCTAGATCATTGCACATCCCGGTACCGCCGGAGGCATTCATATACAGTCATATCTTTGTTCTAGTATCGAGTTGTAATATTGAGTTGTAAGTAAATAATAGTGTGATGATCATCATTATTAGAGCATTGCCCCAGTGAGGAAAGGATGACGGAGACTATGATTCCCCCACAAGTAGGGATGAGACTCCGGACGAAAAAATAAAAAAAAGAGAAGGCCCAAAAAAAAGAGAAAAAAATGAGAGAAAAAGAGAGAAGGGGCAATGTTACTATCCTTTTACCACACTTGTGATTCAAAGTAGCACCATGTTCTTCATATAGAGAGTCTCTTGAGTTATCACTTTCATATGCTAGTGGGAATTTTCAGTATAGAACTTGGCTTGTATATTCCAACGATGAGCTTCCTCAAGTGCCCTAGGTCTTCATAAGCAAGCAAGTTGGATGCACACCCACTTAGTTTCAGTTTGAGCTTTCATATACTTATAGATCTAGTGCATCCGTTGCATGGCAATCCCTACTCCTCACATTGACATCAATTGATGAGCATCTCCATAGCCCGTTGGTTAGCCGCGTCAATGTGAGACTTTCTCCCTTTTTGTCTTCTCCACACAACCTCCACCATCATATTCTATTCCACCTATAGTGCTATGTCCATGGCTCACGCTCATGTATTGCGGGAAAGTTGAAAAGGTTTGAGAACGTCAAAAGTATGAAACAATTGCTTGGCTTGTCATCGGGGTTGTGCATGATGTGAATATTTTGTGTGGTGAAGATGGAGCATAGCCAGACTATATGATTTTGTAGGGATAACTTTATTTGGCCTTGTTATTTGAAAAGACATGATTGCTTTATTAGTAGGCTTGAAGTATTATTGTTTTTATGTCAAATGATAGACTATTGATTTGAATCACTCATGTCTTAATATTCATGCCATGATTAGATACATGATCAAGATTATGCTAGGTAGCATTCCACATCAAAAATTATCTTTTTTATCATTTACCTACTCGAGGACGAGTAGGAATTAAGCTTGGGGATGCCGATACGTCTCCGTCGTATCTATAATTTTTGATTGTTCCATGCCACTATTATGCAACTTTCATATACTTTTTGGCAACTTTTTATACTATTTTTGGGACTAACATATTGATCCAGTGCCCAGTGCCAGTTCCTGTTTGTTGCATGTTTTTGGTTTCGTAGAATACCCATATCAAACAGAATCCAAATGGGATAAAAACGGATGGAGCTTATTTTTGGAATATTTGGAAAATCTGGGAGAAAGATCAACGCGAAACGGTGCCCGAGGTGGCCACGAGGCAGGGGGGTGCGCCCCTGACCCTCGTGGGCCACCTGTAAGGCGGTTGATGCCCTTCTTCGGCCGCAATAAAGCTAATTTTTGGTAAAAAATCACGGCGAAGGTTTCAGTCCAATCGGAGTTACGGATCTCCACATATATATATATATATATACGAAACGGTGAAAGGGCAGCGGGGAGAACGCAGAAACAGAGAGAAACAGAGAGATAGATCCAATCTCTAAGGGCATCTCACCCCTCCCACGCCATGGAGGCCAAGGATCAGAGGGGAAACCCTTCTCCCCTCCAGGGAGGAGGTCCAGGAAGAAGAAGATGAAGGGCCCCCCCCTCTCCCCTTCTCTTCCGGTGGCGCCGGAATGCTGTCGTGGCCATCATCATCACGACAATCTTCACCAACAACTTCACCGCCATCATCACCATCTCTTCCCCCCTCTATGCAGCGGTGTAACCTCTCTCTTACCCGCTGTAATCTCTACTTAAAAATGGTGCTCAACGCTATATATTATTTCCCAATGATGTATGGCTATCCTATGATGTTTGAGTAGATCCGTTTTGTCCTATGGGTTATTTGATGATCAAGATTGGTTTGAGTTGCATGTTTTATTATTGGTGCTGTCCAATGGTGCTTCCGTGTCGCACAAGCGTGAGGGATTCTCGCTGTAGGGTTTGCAATATGTCCATGATTTGCTTATGGTGGGTGGCGTGAGTGATAGAAGCATAGACCCAAGTAAGTAGGTTGCTTGCGTATGGGATAAAGAGGACTTGATGCTTTAATGATATGGTTGGGTTTTACCTTAATGATGTTTAGTACTTGCGGATGCTTGCTAGAGTCCAATCATAAGTGCATATGATCCAAGTAGAGAAATAATGTTAGCTTATGCCTCTCCCTCAAATAATATTGCAATAATGATTACCGGTCTAGTTATCGATTACCTAGGGACAAATAACTTTCTCATGACAAAAATCTCTTCACTAAAACTAATTTAGTTGTGTCTTTATCTAAACAGCCCCTACTTTTTATTTACGCTCTCTTTATATTCTTGCAAACCTATCCAAAAACACCTACAAAGTACTTCTAGTTTCATACTTGTTCTAGGTAAAGCGAACGTCGAGCGTACGTAGAGTTGTATCGGTGGTCGATAGAACTTGAGGGAATATTTGTTCTACCTTTAGCTCCTTGTTGGGTTCGACACTCTTACTTATCGAAAGAGGCTACAATTGATCCCCTATACTTGTGGGTTATCAACCTACGAGGTTCGGTAGTAACTTGATCAAAGCTTCATGATCATCATCATTAGCTTCCTCACATATTGGTGTAGGAATCACTGGAACTGATTTCTGTGATGAACTACTTTCCTATGAGGGAGCAGTTATAATTACCTCATCAAGTTCTACTTTCCTCCCACTCACTTATTTTGAGAGAAACTCCTTCTCTAGAAAGGATCCATTCTTAGCAACGAAAATCTTGCCTTCGGATCTGTGATAGAAGGTGTACCCTACAGTTTCCTTTGGGCATCCTATGAAGACACATTTCTCTGATTTGGGTTCGAGCTTATCAGCTTGAAGCTTTTTCACATAAGCATAGAAGCCCCAAACTTTAAGAAACGATAACTTGGGTTTCTTGCCAAACCACAGTTCATATGGTGTCGTCTCAACGGATTTAGATGGTGCCCTATTTAACGTGAATGCAGCCGTCTCTAAAGCATATCCCCAAAATGATAGCGGTACATCAGTAAGAGACATCATAGATCGCACCATATCTAATAAAGTGCGGTTATTCTGACGCTCGGACACACCATTACTGTTGTGGTGTTCCGGTATGTGAGTTGCGAAACTATTCCACATTGTTTCAAATGAAGACCAAACTCGTAACTCAAATATTCACCTCCACGATTAGATCATAGAAACTTTATTTTCTTGTTACGATGATCTTCCACTTCACTTCGAAATTCTTTGAACTTTTCAAATGTTTCAGACTTATGTTTCATCAAGTAGATATACCCATATCTGCTCAAATTATTCGTGAAGGTCAGAAAATAATGATACCCGCCGCGAGCCTCAACACTCATTGGACCGCATACATCAGTAAGTATTATTTCCAACAAGTCTGTAGCTCGCTCCATTGTTCCAGAGAACGGAGTCTTAGTCATCTTGCCCATGAGGCATGGTTCGCAAGGATTAAGTGATTCCAAAAGCCCATCAGCATGGACTTTCTTCATGCGCTTTACATCAATATGACCTAAACGGCAGTGCCACAAATAAGTTGCACTATAATTATTAAACTTATATCTTTTGGCTTCAACACTATGAATATGTGTATCACTACTATCGAGATTCAATAAAAATAGACCACTCATCAAGGGTGCATGACCATAAAAGATATTACTCATATAAATACAACAACTATTATTCTCTGATTTAATTGAATAACCGTCTCGCATCAAACAAGATCTAGATATAATGTTCATGCTTAACGATGGCACCAAATAATAATTATTCAGGTCTAAAACTAATCCCGAAGGTAGATCCAGAGGTAGTGTGCCAACAGTGATCACATTGACTTTGGAACCATTTCCCACGCGCATCGTCACCTCGTCCTTAGCCAATCTTCGCTTAATCCCTAGCCCCTATTTCGAGTTGCAAATATGAGCAATGATGACCCACAAGTATAGGGGATCTATCGTAGTCCTTTTGATAAGTAAGAGTGTCGAACCCAATGAGGAGCAGAAGGAAATGATAAGCGGTTTTTAGCAAGGTATTCTCTGCAAGCACTGAAGTAATAGGTAACAGATAGTTTTGTGATAGGATAATTTGTAACGAACAACAAGTAACAAAAGTAAATAAAGTGCAGCAAGGTGGCCCAATCCTTTTTCTAGCAAAGGACAAGCCTGCACAAACTCTTATATAGAGAAAAGCGCTCCCGAGGACACATGGAAATTATCGTCAAGCTAGTTTTCATCACATTCATATGATTCACGTTCGGTACTTTGATAATTTGATATGTGGGTGGACCGGTGCTTGGGTGCTATTCTACCTTGAACAAGCATCCCACTTATGATTAACCTCTATTGCAAGCATCCGCAACTACAACAAAAGTATTAAGGTAAACCTAACCATAGCATGAAACATATGGATCCAAATCAGCCCCTTATGAAGCAACGTATAAACTAGGGTTTAAGCTTCTATCACTCTAGCAACCCATCATCTAGTTATTACTTCACAATGCCTTCCTCTAGGACCAAATAATAGTGAAGTGTTATGTAGTCGACGGTCACATAACACCACTAGAGGAGAGACAACATACATGACTACTAATAGCAAGACTTCTCCCATGTCCTCAGGAACAAACGTAACTACTCAAAAAGCATATTCATGTTCATAATCAGAGGAGTATTAATATGCATAATGGATCTGAACATATGATCTTCCACCAAATAAACCAACTAGCATCAAATACAAGGAGTAATCAACACTACTAGCAACCTACATATACCAATCCTAGACTTGGAGACAAGAATTGGATACAAGGGATGAACTAGGGTTTGAGAGGAGATGGTACTGGTGAAGATGTTGATGGAGATTGCCCTCTCCCGTCGATAGGAGAATTGGTGATGATGATGGCGATGATTTCCCCCTCCCGGAGGGAAGTGTCCCAATGAACAGTCAGCTGCCGGAGTCTCTAGTTTGGCTCCGCCAAGGTTCCGCCTCGTGGCGGCGGAGTCTCGTCCCGAAAGCTTGCTTATGATTTTTCTTCGGACGAAAGACTTCATATAGCAGAAGATGGGCACGGGAGGGCTAACAGGGGGCCCACGAGGCAGGGGGTCGCACCCAGGGGGTAGGGCGCGCCCCCCACCCTCGTGGCCAGGTGGGGCCCCCTCTGACGTACTTCTTCCGCTCAATATTTTTTATTATTTCCAAAAATATCTTTCGTGGAGTTTCAGGACTTTTGGAGTTGTGCAGAATATGTCTCTAATATTTTCTCCTTTTCCAAATGTAATTCCACCGCCGCATTCTCCCTCCTTATGTAAACCTTGTAAAATAAGAGAGAATAGGCTTAAGTATTGTGACATAATGTGTAATAACAACCCATAATGCAATAAATATCGGTATAAAAGCATGATGCAAAATGGACGTATCTACTCCCCAAGCTTAGACCTCGCTTTTCCTCAAGCGAAAGCCTATAACGATAAATATGTCCACATGTTTAGAGGTAGAGGTGTCGATACAATAAAATACGGACATGAGGGCATCATGATTATTCTCATAACAGCAACATATATGGATATTGTCATATGATTTCTTATGCGCAAGTAATAATCTATTCACAATGCAAACTATGAATCAGAAACTTTTTTGAGAACTAACAAACTATAATCTCAGTCATTGAGGCAATTGCAATTTATCATAACATCAGAAGGAGTCTATGTTAGAGCTTTCTAGCAAGTCCCCATACTCAACTATCATTTAGTCTTTCATAATTGCTAACACTCACGCAATACTTGTGGTTACGAAGTTTTAATCGGACACAAAGAAAGATAGGGGCTTATAGTTTCGCCTCCCAACCTTTTACCTCAAGGGTAATGTCAACAATAATAGTTCATGCTAACCCACATCCAATTAGATATATCTATCAGGATCTTACCAACACACTATGCTTGCCAAAGGATAAAATATAAAAAGGAAAGGTGAAGATCACCATGAATCTTGCATAAGGTAGAAGATAATAATAAAAGATAGGCCCTTCGCAAAGGGAAGCAGAGGTTGCCATGCGCTTTCAGGGTTAGATGCACAAAATCTTAATGCGAAAGAACGTCACTTTATATTGCCACTTGTGATATGAACCTTTATTATGCAATCCGTCGCTTTTATTTCTTCCACATCATAAGATCGTATAAAGCTTATTTCTTCCACACCTATCAATCATACATATTTAGAGAGCAATTTTTATTGCTTGCACCGATGACAACTTACTTGAAGGATCTTACTCAATCCATAGGTAGGTATGGTGGACTCTCATGGCAAAACTGGTTTAAGGGTATTTGGCAGCACAAGTAGTATCTCTACTTGGTGCAAAGAATTTGGCTAGCATGAGGGTGAAAGGCAAGCTCAACATGTTGGATGATCCATGACAATATACTTTATCTCAGATATAAGAAAACATAATCCATTACGTTGTCTTCCTTGTCCAACATCAACTCTTTAGCATGTCATATTTTAATGAGTGCTGCCAATCATAAAAGATGTCTATGATAGTATATTTATATGTGAAACCCCTCTTTATTTATTACTTCCTATTAATTGCAACAATGACCAAAGCTATGTTTGTCAACTCTCAACAACTTTTAATCATCATACTCTTTCTATGTGAAGTCATTACTCTCCATAAGATCAATATGATCTTTTTGTTTCTTTTTATTCTTTTCTCTTTTATTTTATTCACTCAAGATCATAGCAAGATAACCAAGCCCTTGACTCAACACTAATCTTTGTTATATAGCTCACATACTCGATTACATAGAAGGATCATAAAGCAAAACTCAAAACTAGATCATACCAAAACTTTATTCTACTAGATCAAGATAATACTAAAAGGATCAAACTAAGAAAAATGATAAAGATAGGATGGTGATACGATACCGAGGCACCTCCCCCAAGCTTGGCAGTTGCCAAGGGGAGTGCCCATACCCATATGATTATGTCTCCTTTGCTGGTGAAGAAGGTGGAGATGATGATGGATAGTCGCACATCGAGCGTAAGAGGTCCTCCAACTTGCGGATAATGCCCTTGAGTGCAACGATATGCTCCTTCAAAAAAATATTTTCACGTGTGAGATACTTGTTTTGAATACGAGCTAACTCAATCATCTTGAAAGCTTCGATCTCAGTTGGGGTAAGAAGATTGTGATCAAGTTAAAGGTTGTCTTCAGGAGCTTGGTCCTCCGCGGCCTTCTTGATCCCTTCATCCTTGTTGATCTCCATGGGTTTTCCCCTCTTCAGCTCTATCTTCATTAGGCAAGCATCGTTGTCACCATTGTTGGAGGAGGGGGACGACATGATGCCTGGCTTTGACAACCCTGACAGAAAACAACTCGAAACAAGAACAGAGGACAATTGCGTGATACGGGAGTCAAAACCTTCGGGAGATTATATAATGAATTTTTGCCGACCAAAATATGTATCGTGCAAGAAAACGGAGTGCGGAGAGCACACGAGGTGCCCATGAGGTAGGGGGGCGCGCCCAGTAGGGTAGGGCACGCCCTCCACCCTCGTGGGGGCGCGCCCAGTATTCCGAACTACTTCTTATTTTTCTATTTTTCTGAATATTCCAAAACGGAGAAATATTGCAATAAAAACTGTTTTGGAGTTGGTTTACTTACCGTAGCACATACCTATTCCTTTTCGGAGTCTGAAGCGTTCCGGAAAGTGTCTCTTATGTATTCCTTCGAGGTTACGGTTTCAATAACATAGGTTTCAACATTTATGGGATTACCTGAGATATAATGTTTAATTCTTTGACCATTCACCACCTTCGGATTTGTGCCTTTGAAGTTGTTGATTTTTATGGCACCGGAACGATAGACCTCCTCGATAATGTAAGGACCTTCCCATTTAGAGAGAAGTTTTTCTGGAAAAAATCTTAAACGAGAGTTGTATAGCAATACATAATCACCTACATTAAACTCACGCTTTTGTATTCTTTTGTCATGCCATCTTTTAACTTTTTCTTTAAACAACTTGGCATTTTCGTAGGCCTGGGTTCTCCATTCATCAAGTGAGCTAATGTCAAATAACCTCTTCTCTCCGGCAAGTTTGAAATCATAGTTGAGCTCTTTAATATCCCAACAAGCCTTATGTTCTAGAGCGAGAGGTAAGTGACATGCTTTTCCATAAACCATTTTATACGGAGACATACCCATAGGATTTTTATATGCAGTTCTATATGCCAATAATGCATCATCAAGTTTCTTGGACCAATTCTTTCTAGATCTATTGACAGTCTTATGCAAAATTAATTTGAGCTCTCTATTGCTCAATTCTACTTGACCACTAGACTGCGGTGATAAGGATATGCAATTCTATGATTAACATCATACTTAGCAAGCATTTTACGAAAAGCACCATGAATAAAATGTGAACCACCATCAGTCATTAAATATCTAGGGACTCCAAACCTCGGAAAAATAACTTCTTTAAGCATTTTAATAGAAGTGTTATACCCACTTAGTAATGTAATCAACAACAACTAAAAAATGTGTGTACATTAGAGGCAGGAAAAGGTCCCATATAATCAAAGCCCCAAACATCAAATGGTTCAATAACAAGTGAATAATTCATAGGCATTTCTTGATGTCTACTAATATTACCAATTCTTTGACATTCATCACAAGATAAGACAAACTTACGGGCGTCCTTGAAGAGAGTAGGCCAATAAAAACCGGATTGCAATACCTTATGTGCAGCTCTATCTCTAGCGTGGTGTCCTCCATAAGCCTCGGAGTGACACTTGCGTAGGATGTGTTCCTGTTCATGCTCAGGTACACAACGTCTAATAACACCATCTACTCCTTCTTTATAAAGATGTGGGTCATCCCAAAAGTAACGTCTCAAATCATAGAAAAACTTTTTCTTTTGCTGGTATGTGAAAGTAGGTGGTATAAATTTAGCAACGATGTAATTAGCATAATCAGTATACTACGGAGTACTACGAGAAGCATTTATGACATTTAGTTGTTCATCAGGGAAGCTATCATCAATAGGTAGTGGGTCATCAAGAACATTTTCTAACCTAGACAAGTTGTCTGCAACGGGGTTCTCAGCTCCCTTTCTATCAACAATATGCAAATCAAATTCTTGTAGCAATGTAACCCGCCTAATAAGTCTAGGTTTAGCATCTTTCTTTTCCATAAGATATTTAATAGCAGCATGATCAATGTGAATAGTTACTTTAGAATCAATAATATAAGGTCTGAACTTATCACAAGCAAATACAACTGCTAAGAATTCTTTCTCAGTAGTAGCATAATTTCTTTGAGCATTCTCTTGATTTTTACTAGAATATTGGATAACATTTAATTTTTTATCAACTCTTTGCCCTAGAACAACACCTACAACATAATCACTAGCATAACACATAATTTCAAAGGGTAAATTCCAATCAGGGGCTTGACAATAGGTGCAGAGATCAATGCTTTCTTAAGTATTTCAAATGTTTCTACACAATCGTCATCAAAGACAAATGGTATATCTTTTTGTAATAAAATAGTTAGAGGCCGAGAAATTTTTGAGAAGTCCTTAATGAACCTCCTATAAAAACTGGCGTAACCAAGGAAACTTCAATACCTTTGATGTCCTTGGGACATGGCATCTTTTCAATAGCATCAACCTTGGCTTTATCAACTTCAATACCTCTTTCAGAAACTTTATGCCTCATGAGAATACCTTCATTAACCATAAAGTGGCACTTTTCCCAATTCAAGACAAGATTAGTTTCTTCACATCTCTGCAAAACTCGATCAAGGTTGCTCAAGCAATCATCAAAAGAGGATCCATAGGCGGAAAAATCGTCCATGAAAACCTCACAAATCTTTTCACAAAAGTCAGAGAATATAGCCATCATGCACCTTTGAAAGGTAGCGGGTGCATTACATAAACCAAAAGGCATACTTTTATAAGCAAAAGTACCAAAAGGGCAAGTAAAAGTAGTCTTTGATTGATCATCGGCTGACACATGTATTTGAGAGAAACCAGAATAACCATCTAGAAAGCAAAAATGTGTATGTTTGGATAATATTTCTAGCATTTGATCTAAAAAAGGTAAGGGGTAATGATCTTTTTAGTAGCTTTATTTAATTTGCGGAAATCAATTACCATCCTATAATCGGTAATAATTCTTTGCGGGATCAATTCATGTTTATCATTAGGAACGACGGTAATACCTCCCTTCTTGGGGACAGAATGGACATAACTTACCCACTAACTATTAGCAACGGGATAAATAATACCTGCCTCAAGAAGCTTTAGTATTTCCTTTCTTACCACTTCTTTTATCTTAGGATTCAGCCGTCGTTGATGATCACGAACTGGTTTGGCATCTTTCTCCAAATTTATTTTATGTTAGCATAGAGTGGGACTAATGCCCTTAAGATCATCAAGAGTGAGGGAGTCCTGGACCAGGGGGTGTCCGGATAGCCGAACTATCATCTTTGGCTGGACTCCTGGACTATGAAGATACAAGATTGAAGACTTCGTCCCGTGTCCGGATAGGACTTTCCTTGGTGTGGAAGGCAAGCTTGGCGATACGGATATGTAGATTTCCTACCATTGTAACCGACTCTGTGTAAATCTAACCCTATTCGGTGTCTATATAAACCGAAGGGTTTTAGTCCGTAGGACGAACAACAATCATACCATAGGCTAGCTTCTAGGGTTTAGCCTCTTTGATCTCGTGGTAGATCTACTCTTGTACTACCCATATCATCAATATTAATCAAGTAGGAGTAGGGTACTACCTCCATCGAGAGGGCCCGAACCTGGGTAAAAACATCGTGTCCCTTGTCTCCTGTTACCATCCGCCTAGACGCACAGTTCGGGATCCCCTACCCGAGATCCGCCGGTTTTGACACCGACATTGGTGCTTTCATTGAGAGTTCCTCTGTGTCGTCACCTATCGTAAGGATGCCTCATCCCGTCTGTAAAGACGATCCTATCGCCAAAGGAGCCTTGGCCACGGGTCAGACTCTGCCACTAGGTGGTTTGCTTATGACCGCCAGTTCGCCATCGCTACCGACGATGACTACTCGGGTCATCGAAACCAATCTTCACGTTAACTCGAACTTGCCGAAAGCAGTTAGATCTGATCGAGCTCTCCTCCGTAAACGAGCTCTTGGATCGCGCCGCATACAGGAGTCGCCACAGACTACGACCAGATCGGGCCTAAAACCGATCCGAGAGAGATCTACTCTCCTGTGCTACCCATCATGTTGCTGTGGTAGAGGAGCAATACGGCGATTCTTCTTCTATCTTAAGGACTAGCTACGTCTCGATTCCCGACCCTCCATGCCGGATTCCCGCAGAGGGATGGATGTCGATCAAGCCCTGAACTTAAAGTCGGTGGCGGGTTGGATTCATTGGATAGCATTCAAAATCCAAACTTCCAAGTTCGGAAACTTCTCGCCCCCGAGTCTTAAATTGGACAGGGTTCGGATCTAGTTCCACCCGCCCACCCAAACATTAGCGATCTATCCCGAATTCGCAAGAGCCCGCTGAAACAGTACATCATTATCGGGCGATTCCTCTGGTTATGGACAGGATAAAAGACTTCGAGAGGAGGACGCAATCTCACTTTTCTGCAATAATTGCACGGACAAGGGAATCCTAAACGCCATAAGTCGTCGCAAAATTACACGCTTTGCTGACTTGGTGACCATAGTACAAAAGTACTGTGCGATGGAGAGTGCTTGGAAAACCGACAAGAATTTTGGGATAATCCGGCCCCGAATACAACCCTAGTCCGAAATAAAAGGGTGCATCATCACCAAGCACCTAGGTTAAGCATCAAAAAACAAAAACCCCATAAAGGGCACGGAACCGTACTGGAGGGTTGGCTAAACGGACCCTGCAAAATTCATAGCACAGAGGGCGCCACTCCAACTCATAGCCTTCGAGCATGTTGGATACTACGACAGGTGGCCAAAAGTGGCGAAGAGCTTCTAGCCTCGTAATCCCAGCCCAAAGAACACCAAAGACGGTATTAATAGCCTTCGAGACTTTCGCATCAAATAACATGCGGAAACGAACACTCCGCAACCTTGTCAAGTCTACCAAGTAGCAACAATAAATCATGGAGTGACACGGCTATTACCTTTAATGCCAAGGATTTAACCCAAATTCGAACAGCCCGAGCACCACCGCATTGGTCCTCGGTCCAATAGTGGACGGCTTTCGCCTTACTAAGGTACTCATGGATGGCGGCAGCGGACTAAACCTCATCTACGAGGAAACCCTCCGAAAAATGGAAATAGGCTGGAACCGCATTGAGCGAAGCAGCACAACCTTTAGACGAATAATCCCTAGCCGGGAAGCATGCTGCACAGGAAAAATCACACTGGACGTAGTGTTCGACTCGCCGGAAAATTACAGGTCCGAGGAGGTCACATTTCAAGTGGCCCCGTTCAGCAGCGGATATCACGCTTTATTAGGGTGAGAGGCATTCACAATTTTTCAAGCTATACTCCATTATGGGTACATGAAGCTTAAAACACCCGGACCTAACGGAATCATCACTCTCGCTAGTGATCCGAACATAGCACTCCGCGCCGAAAACAAGACAGCCGCACTAGCCCTCGAGGCACTATCCGAAGCCCTAGCGGATGTGATACTTGATAAAAGATCCAAGTCCACCTCTTTTAAACCAGCGGATGAAATAGTCAAATTCCAAGTCCACCCAACGGATCCTGCAAAGACGGCCTCCATTGGGGCACAATTAAACCACGATGTAGACGCTGCACTACGAGAATTTCTACGAGAAAATCTGGGACATTTTTGCTCGGCACCCTTGAGACATGCCAGAATCCCACGAGGCTGGCCGAGCACAGCCTAAATACCCTAAAAGGATTCAAGCCAGTCCAAACAGGCTCTTGGCGCTTTTACGAACCCAAGAGACAGGCCATGGGAGAGGAGCTAGCCAAACTTCCTAAGCCGGATTCATCGTAGAGATATAAAACATCCGGACTGGCTAGCAAATCTGGTGATGGTACCAAAGAAGGATAAATCATGGCGCCTATGTGTTGATTTCAAAGACCTTAATAAGGCTTGCCCAAAGGATCCCTTCCCCCTCACTCGCATTGATCAAATTATCGACGCTACAGCAGGACACGACTCATTGTGCTTCCTCGACGCGTACTCCGGCTACCACCAAATCAAGATGGCGGAGCCAGACCAAGCCGCAACAGCATTCATCACTCCATACGGCCCATTCTGCTTCAACACAATGCCCTTCGGGCTCAAAAACGCCGGCGCAACATATCAGCGCATGATTCAGACATGTCTGGCAAACCAGATCGGCAAAACAGTGGAGGAATATGTAGATGACGTGGTCGTCAAATCCAAGCATGTCGAAACTCTAGTAGACGACTTGAGGCTCACATTCGACAATCTCCGAAAATATGACATTAAGCTCAATCCGAAAATGCGTCTTGGCGTTCCACCCGAAAGCTCTTGGGCTTCATTGTGTCCTAGAGGAGTTGAAGCAAACCCAACCAAGATCTGAGCTCTGTCACAATTGGATATTCCAAAAGACCTCAAACAAATACAAAAATTGATCGATGCGAGCGGCTCTAAGCCGCTTTATTTCCCGCTTGGGAGAAAAGGCGTTACCCTTTACCGCCTCCTCCGCGCAAGACCGAACACTTCGAGTGGACGGATGCCGCCACACCGGACTCGAAGAAATAAAAAGCCATATTGGCAACAAATCCGGTCCTGGCCGCTACCAACATGGGCGAACCAATGCTATTATATATCGCCGCAACACATCAAGTTGTCATTGTGTGCTTTCGTCGTCGAGCGAGAAGCAGACGGACACAGGTTCCCTCTTCAAAAACCGGTTTACTATGTGTCCACTGTCCTAACTCCATGCAAGTCCCGGTACCCACATTATCAAAAGATAGCATACGCGGTGTTCATGGCATCCCGGAAGCTGCAACACTACTTTCAAGAGTGTTCGATAACGGTAGCCTCTGAAGTACCTCTTAACGACATTATAAACAACCGCGACGCGACGGGCCGGATTGCTAAATGGGCCATAGAGCTCCTTCCATTCGACATAACCTATAGGCCACGACGAGCTATTAAGTCACAGGTTTTGGCCGACTTCGTGGCCGAATGGACCGAAGCCGAACTCCCTAAAGAGTACGACGCATACTCCAATTGGATCATGCACTTTGACGGCTCCAAAATGTTGGCCGGCCTGGGGGCTGGCGTCGTCCTGACGTCCCCAACCGGGGACACAGTCCAATACGTCCTTCAGATAATGTATATGGACTCCAACAACACAGTCGAATACAAGGCCCTTCTGCATGGCCTCCTGATGGCAGTCTCCATGGGCATTAAATGCCTAGAGGTGCGCGGGGATTCGAACCTCGCGATATCTCAAATAAACGGAGACTTTGATGCCAAAGATCCGAAAATGACAGCGTACCGCAATGCGGTCCTAAAAATGTCAGACGGTTCAAGGGATCAATTTCATCATATAGCCCGGATAACCACCCGGCGGCGGACGTATTGGCACGCATCGGCGCAAAACGTGATGCCGTTCCGCCCAACATCTTCCTGGAACGGCTGTTCAAGCCATCCGTACTATGGGAAGGGGAGTCCGGAAATAACAATCCGGACCCGACCGCACTGCCTGACACCAAACACTCTGACACAATCGGAGGCTCTGCCAACGAGATAACACCCTCCGCCCATGAAATAATGGCGGTTATCGCCCCGTGGACGGAACCATTCCTAGCCTACCTAACTAGATAGGAACTCCCCGAAGACCAAAATGAGGCTCGCTGCATAGTACGGCGATCCAAAGCCTATAAAGTCAATGAGGGAGAGCTCTATAAGAAAAGCACAACAGGAGTCCTTCAAAGGTGTATCTCCGAAGAGGAAGGGCGAAACCTCCTGGCTGAAATTGATGCCGGACTGGGTGGGCACCACGCCGCAGCCCGGGCCCTTGTAGGCAAGGCCTTCCATACAGGATTTTATTGGCCGACGACCCGGGTAGATGCGCAGGATTTAGTCCAACGATGCGTCGGTTGCCAGCTTTTTGCTAACCAAAGCCACATGCCACCCACCGCCCTCAAAACTATACCCATCACCTGGCCATTCGCGGTCTGGGGGCTTGACATGGTTGGACCCCTTAAGGGAGGAACCCACAAGCAAAAATACCTATTGGTCATGGTGGATAAATTCACCAAAGTGATAGAGGCCAAGCCTGTTAAAACGGCCGAATCCGGGCCAGTGATAGAGTTCATATCAGGGGTAGTGCACCGTTACGGCGTCCCCCACAGTATCATCACTGATAACGGCACCAACTTCACGGCCGATGAGGTCAAATATGGTGCAAAAACATGGGCATCAAGCTCGATTACGCCTCGCCTATCACCGTCAAACCAACGGTCAAGTCGAGCGAGCAAACGGTCTAATCATGAGCGGCATTAAACCCAGACTAGTGCGGTCCCTCAAGGAATCTAACACGCACTGGGTTGAGGAGCTCGACTCCGTACTCTAGGGGCTGCGGACCACGCCGAATCGTACTACCGGATTCACACCATTTTTATGGTGTACGGCGCAGAGGCAGTCTTGCCCTGCGACATAATGCATGACTCACCTCGCGTGCGCATGTATGAAGAAAGAGAAGCCGAGCTCGATTGGCAGGACAGTTTGAACGCATTGGAGGAGGAGCGCGACGTGGCAAAAGCTCGTTCCGCATTTTATCAACAGCAGGCTCGAAGATATCAAAGCAGGAAGCACGGGCCAAAGCTTACAACGTTGGCGAACTAGTTCTACGCCTGCCGGACAAGAAAAAGGACAAACTCAAGCCCAAATGGGAAGGTCCCTTCATCATCGACCAGGTCCTGACCGGCGGAGCATACCGTCTGCGAAACGATCAGATAACCGACTCGAGCCGAACCCATAGAACGCAGCCCGTCTACGAAGATTCTACGCCTAAGCGCCGGACTCCGAGTTCGTCTCCTTCCTTCGTCCACATTTTCTATTTTTGTTGTCTTTTATTTCTCTCCTTCCTCCTCCTTCTTCTTGAAGCCTTTAGAGGCTCATTTGCGCTTTGTTCGCACATACTTGACGCTCTGTCCGCGCTCATTATACCTGGGGGGGGCTTCTTTAACAGAAGCTTATTTATACGGGCTTCATGCCAACACATGTGTCAAACTTCTGCATGTACCTTTTACTCACCATTATATGCATCGATATGACTTAAGTTTTGGCCAAGCTGGGTTGTTCGGCTCTGTGCTTACCCCTATGTTCCCGATTGTTCGGCTAGGTGGTAAAGGGAGCACCTCTGCGATTGTTACTGCCGGGTGAGCCGGATGTGTACCTCAGACTGGGTGAACCCGAAATCTAGCGTTCTTAAGGGAATATTCGGTCGGTGAACTGAAATATGATTTTTAACTATTTATCCATCTGCCCCCAGATGATTTTCTGCTTTCTTAGCAGTTTGGACATGCACTTTAGGGCATGCCTCGAGGAAAGGAACCCTTAACGGAACTATTCTCCCCGGAAGATGTTTCTTACTATCCATGTAATATAACATAACTAGTTGGGCACTTATGCGATACAACAATAATGACCCCTAGGCCTTGTCTCCATGCATGCCCCGGTTCTTACATAACCGCGAGGGTATTCGGACACACTCCGGACTATTGGGTCCCGAGGTCGGGCGAAAAGGTCCGCTATGACAAACGATCTACAATCCGGCTAGAAGACATTATTCATGTCATATTCAATTACATAGTCAACTCGACTAATTGTATTCCTCCTCAATGCCATCTAATAGGCTATCTAATTTACAATCATGCAGGGAATACTTGGCGGCCAATTCTACTTGGCCGTACACTAAGCTTCTGAGGATCTCCTTCCCATCAGGCCCCACAAGTCCGACCTCGGCCATGTGGTTTGGGTCAGCCTTCATGTACCGCATCTTTACCATGGCCCAGGCCTCTCTGGCGCCTTGACGGTAGGCCGATATCTTCCATAGTCGGAAGCGCCGCCGTGCTCCTTGAAGCCGCTCTGCCAGCTCCCCAATGCCTTTGGGCAGGGAGATAGATGGCCACAAGGCCTGGGCGACGCCTTTCATCACATGCCGAACTCGTTCGTGCAGCTGACGTGATTCGGGAAGAAGATCACCAAGAATCGGGCATCTCCTCCTCGGGGCGACCTGTGAGCAAACCTACATACATGTTTATGTTAGTCGCCTTCCTCGCCGAACTCTTTCAAAGTTCGTCTAAGCACTCTTGAAAATGCCGTGGCCGAAGCCGTCGATTCTCCTTTACGGAGTCAGCCAACCGGGCACGAACATCCTTTAGTTCCTCACCCAGTTGGGTGTTGGCATCTTGGAGGTTATTTTCTCTCTGCCGCACCCTCGTAAGCATGCTCGCCGGCCTTTAGCGGCGCGAGAGCTGTTGCTTGTCCGGATCCATCGGCGCTTATCTGCAATGTTAATGTCGATTTATGCACACGCCGCACTTTGTGAAACTACTTCTACTTTGAAGGGCATATATTACGGAGGGAGTCTTCATGGCTTCCCGGTCATGCGGCAATGTGACCTCAAGTTGGGCCTTGCACTCTTCAAGCTCCTAGGACAAACGGGTATTCTTTTCGGTAAGAACCTGCATTCCAAATGATCCTTAAATCAGTTATCCTAACTATTTTATGTCTCGGGGGCTACTAGCATATATATAACTGTCAAAATTACTTACCCGTATGTCTTTCACATACTTCTCCATGGCTCTGGCTAGGCCATCTTGAGCGGCACAGAGGTGCGCTTCTCCCGAACTAAAGGCGTCCAACGCCTCTTGGGAGAAACAGGCGTCACGTAGAAT
This sequence comes from Aegilops bicornis, assembly GCA_021605145.1. Classification (NCBI taxonomy): domain Eukaryota; kingdom Viridiplantae; phylum Streptophyta; class Magnoliopsida; order Poales; family Poaceae; genus Aegilops; species Aegilops bicornis. The sequence continues at coordinate 666,909,935 of CM038671.1, read as the reverse complement.
AGTCCGGCGGCGCCTATGATTCATGGCGCTCTCCACCTCCGACTTGGTGGCGGACAGTCTGTCGGCATCCTCTGTTGGAGGAGCATACGACGCACGCCTCGTGTTTGTACCCCCTTCCGGACTCGGCTTTTGAGCCTGGTTGGCGGAGGTACGACTGGCAACTTCTCCGGACTCAGTCCGGCGAGCGCTCCTTTTCCTGAAAAAACCACGGCGTCGCAGTGCCTCCCAGAACCTCTCCTTAAAACACGATGGCACATAATACCGCTATGCGGCGACGTCTCGAGTCATACCGCACTTCTTTTTCCTTCTTTGGGCCGAAGCTGCCCTTGTTGGACGGCCGCTGCAGGCTCGGCTTCCTGCTCAAGGCACCCCTGCGAAACACCATCAAATACGTGGTGATTAGAAGTAAAGCACGGTGGGTCATGGTATCCGGACTTTGGTCACGGTTACAGGAGGCCGGAAATAATCCGGGGTAGTCGGCCGTAATGGCAACCAAAGCATTGTCGATGCTAAGTTGGTGGAACACCCCGTCGATCAGCTCCACCTTTATATCCGGGTCCTCTTCGGAGGCCGGATCGAGAGACCATTCCGGATCCTCGGGTTGTGGGGGTGGGCTGTGTATCTTCTCCACGGCCCGGCGCAGTTCCTGCGTAGAAACCATGAAATGAGATATTTAACCACGGGAACATGGATCGGACAGGCCACAAAGATATTTGCTTACCCAACTTCGAGGATTATTCAAAGAAAACCAGTTCGATGGATCGACGGAGAAAATCCTCCTCTTCCCCTTTGTACATGGCGGACAAGGTCTTCACTAGTTCGGTGACCGATCCCGGCCCTTTGCGGCCATGGCGGGTGGCATCGTCCTCCCCGTTGAAGTCCCACGTGGGGTGGTCCCTATATTGGAGCGGCTGCACTCCCCTCATAATGCAGATTGCCATGACTCCAATCATGGCCAATCCGGCATGAGCCAGTAATCTTATTCGGCTCATCAAGTAAAGGACGTCCCGGTCATTTCCCTCTGGGGGCTCCGCGGGCGCCATCTTAGGCGCTTCTTCAGAGGAGCGTTGCTAAACTCCAGAAGGCCGATCCGAACAGGATCCGGCAGCGGGACGTCCTCCATGTAAAAACATTCCGAGGGCCAGTCCTCGGACGCCTTCTTTGGGGTTCCGGATAAGTATCCGGTGCCGGCGATCCGCCATAGTTCGGCTCCGCCCACTTGATATATTGACCCTTCGTGAGAACGAGGCACAAGGCAAAACAATCTCTTCCATAGAGCGAAATGGGCCTCAACGCCCAGAAACAGCTCGCAAAGGGCCACAAAGCCCGCTATATGCGAGATGGAGGCAGGCGCAAGGTTGTGTAGCTGGAGGCCGTAGAACTCCAGAAGCCCCCGGAGAAACAGATGGATTGGAAATCCGAGTCCTCTCATTAGGTAAGAGACGAAGCATACCCGCTCTCCCTTAGAGGGATCGGGGACACTCTCACCGCTTCCCGCCCTTATAAGTGGCGTAGTCCGGAACGGACGGAACCATGAAGGCCGGGAAGGAATCCCTTGGTTTGGAGCACCACCAATTCATTTGTCGGGGACTGAGCATCTCCCCAATCTCCGGCTGAGGGCTGGGAACGCGAGAGGAGGAGCCGCGTCCGTCCATGGTGGAATGGGTTTTTGTCAAAGGCGCCTCGATGAAGGCTCGCAAAGGGAGGATGGTGTGATCCGGATCTGGATCCCCGTCTCTTTTATAGACGGCTCATTTGCACAACAAGGGGGGTAAATGTAAAGATACCCTGACTTTTCACATTTGTTCGACATGTGGAAGATGGCCATTATTGGGCGTGGAAGCCGGGAAGCACGATATTCACAAGAAAGCCGGACGCTATTCAACACAGGATTCGGAGGGGAACCCACCTTGACTTATCATCATTGAAGCCTGGTTCGGGGGCTATTGAGGGAGTCCTGGACTAGGGGGTGTCCGGATAGCCGAACTATCATCTTTGGCCGGACTCCTGGACTATGAAGATACAAGATTGAAGACTTCGTCCCGTGTCCGGATAGGACTTTCCTTGGTGTGGAAAGCAAGCTTGGCGATACGGATATGTAGATTTCCTACCATTGTAACCGACTCTGTGTAACCCTAACCCTATTCGGTGTCTATATAAACCGAAGGGTTTTAGTCCGATAGGACGAACAACAATCATACCATAGGCTAGCTTCTAGGGTTTAGCCTCTCCGATCTCGTGGTAGATCTACTCTTGTACTACCCATATCATCAATATTAATCAAGCAGGAGTAGGGTATTACCTCCATCGAGAGGGCCCGAACCTGGGTAAAAACATCGTGTCCCTTGTCTCCTGTTACCATCCGCCTAGACGCACAGTTCGGGACCCCCTACCCGAGATCCGCCGGTTTTGACACCGACAAAGAGTATATCCAATAGCAGCACATTGCTTCTTTAGAGTTTTCAATAATCTCTCTTCTTCATGCTCTGAAAGGTTAGCACTAATAATAATAGGATATATCTTTTTCTCATCAAGATAAGCATATTTAAGAGTATCAGGCAACGGTTTAAGCTCAAACACGGGATCACCCTTGGGTGGAGGAGGATCCCCTAGGATTTCAACGGGCAAATTGTGCTTCAGGATGGGTTCCTGTTTAAAGAATACTTCATCTATTTCCCTTCTTTCATTCATAAACATATCATTTTCATGGTCTAGCAAATATTGTTCTAAATGATCACTAGGAGGCACGGCAATAGAAGCAAGACCAATTATTTCATCCTTACTAGGCAATTCCTCTTCACGGTGTTATCTACTAAATTTAGAGAAATTAAACTCATGAGACATATCACCCAAACCAATAGTAAAAACATCCTTTTTGCAGTCTATCCTAGCATTAACAGTGTTCAAGAAGGGAATGCCAAATATAATGGGACAAAAGCTATCTTGTGGGGAACCAAGAACAAGAAAATCGGCAGGATATTTAGTTTTACCACACAAGACTTCAACATCTCTAACAATTCCAATGGGTGATATTGTATCTCTATTAGAAAGTTTGATGGTAACATCAATACCTTCTATCTCAGCAGGTGCAATTTCATGCATAATTTCTTTGTATAAGTCATGAGGTATAGCACCAGCACTGGCACCCATATCACATAAGCCATGATAACAATGATCTCCTATTTTAACAGAAATAACAGGCATGCCTACAACAGGTCTATGTTTATCTTTAGCACAAGGTTTGGCAATTCTAGCAGTTTCATCACGGAAATGAATAACATGCCCATCGATATTACCAGAAAAGAGATCTTTAACAATGGCAATATTAGGTTCAACATTAATTTGCTCAGGAGGTGTATAAGTTCTAATACTGCTTTTACGGACCACAGTTGAAGCTTTAGCATGATCCTTTATTCTAACAGGGGAAGGTGGTTTCGCAACATAAGAAGTAGGAACAATAGGATCATTATAAGTGATAGTCTTTTCTTCAACTTTAATAGGTGCAGCTACTTTTACTTCTACGGGAGGATGATATTTATACCACTTCTCCTTAGGGAGATCAATATGAGCAGCAAAAGATCCACAGAAGGAAGCTACTATCTCAGAGTCAAGTCCATATTTAGTGCTAAACTTACGGAAAACATCGGTATCCATAAAAGATTTAACACAATCAAACTTAGGTGTCATACCTGACTCCTTACCTTTGTTGAGATCCCAATCTTCAGAGTTGCGTTTAATTATATCCAATAAATCCCATTTGAATTCAATAGTCTTCATCATAAAAGAGCCAACACAAGAAGTATCGAGCATGGTGTGATTGTTATCAGAAAGCCGAGCATAAATTTTTTGAATAATCATTTCTCTTGAGAGCTCTTGACTGGGGCATGAATATAACATTGATTTAAGCCTCCCCCAAGATGAGCGATGCTTTCTCCTTCGCGAGGCCAAAAATTATATATATAATTGCGATCACGATGAACAAGATGCATAGGATAAAATTTCTGATGAAATTCCAATTTCAATCGTTTGTAGTTCCATGATCTCGTATCATCACATAGCCTATACCATGTCAATGCATCTTCCTTCAAAGATAAAGGGAAGACCTTCTTCTTAATAAAATCACCGGGTATACCTGCAAGCTTAAATAATCCACAAACTTCATCCACATATATTAGGTGCTCATGAGGATGCTTTGTTCCGTCTCCTGCAAAAGGATTAGCTAGCAGTTTTTCTAACATACCTGAAGGAATTTCAAAGTGGACATTTTCATTTTCAGTAGGTTCAGTAGGTTGAGGAGCAACTCTTTGCTCTACTGGTCGGGGTGAAGATACCCCGAACAAGCCCCTTAGAGGATTACTTTCCATAGTAACAAGTGACAGTAAATTTCAGCACACTATATAAATTTTTCCTTACCAAATTCCACCTACCAAAGGCGCTTCACTCCCGGAAACGGCGCTTTAAAAGAGTCTTGATGACCCACAAGTATAGGGGATCTATCATAGTCCTTTCAATAAGCAAGGGTGTCGAACCCAACGAGGAGCAGAAGGAAATGATAAGCGGTTTTCAGCAAGGTATTCTCTGCAAGCACTGAAATAATAGGTAACGGGTAGTTTTGTGATAGATAATTTGTAACGAGCAACAAGTAACAAAAGTAAATAAAGTGCAGCAAGGTGGCCCAATCCTTTTTCTAGCAAAGGACAAGCCTGGACAAACTCTTACATAGATAAAAGCGCTCCCGGGGACACATGGGAATTATTGTCAAGCTAGTTTTCATCACATTCATCTGATTCGCGTTCGGTACATTGATAATTTGATATGTGGGTGGACCGGTGCTTGGGTGGTGTTCTTACTCTAACAAGCATCCCACTTATGATTAACCTCTAGTGCAAGCATCCGCAACTACAACAAAAGTATTAAGGTAAACCTAACCATAGCATGAAACATATGGATCCAAATCAGCCCCTTACGAAGCAACGCATAAACTTGGGTTTAAGCTTCTGTCACTCTAGCAACCCATCATCTACTTATTACTTTGCAATTCCTTCCTCTAGGACCAAATAATGGTGAAGTGTTATGTAGTTGACGTTCACATAACACCACTAGAGGAGAGACAACATACATCTCATCAAAATATCGAACGAATACCAAATTCACATGACTACTAATAGCAAGACTTCTCCCATGTCCTCGGGAACAAACGTAACTACTCACAAAGCATATTCATGTTCATAATCAGAGGAGTATTAATATGCATAATGGATCTGAAAATATGATCTTCCACCAAATAAACCAACTAGCATCAACTACAAGGAGTAATCAACACTACTAGCAACCAACAGGTACCAATTCTAGACTTGGAGACAAGAATGGGATACAAGAGATGAACTAGGGTTTGAGAGGAGATGGTGCTGGTGAAGATGTTGATGGAGATTGCCCTCTCCCGATGAGAGGAGCATTGGTGATGACGATGGCGATGATTTCCCCCTCCCGGAGGGAAGTGTCCCCGGCAGAACAGCGCTGCCTGGGCCTTAGATTGGTTCCGCCAAGGTTCCGCCTCGTGGCGGCGGATTCTCGTCCCGAAAGCTAGCTTATGATTTTTGTTCGGATGAAAGACTCCATATAGCAGAAGATGGGCACCAAAGGGCCAACAGGGGGCCCACGAGGCAGGGGGGCACGCGCAGGGGGTAGGGCGCGCCCCCACCCTCGTGGCCAGGTGGGGCCCCCTCTGACGTACTTCTTCCGCTCAATATTTTTTATTATTTCCAAAAATAACTTCCGTGGAGTTTCAGGACCTTTGGAGTTGTGCAGAATAGGTCTCTAATATTTGCTCCTTTTCCAAATTCCATTGCCAAGGCATTACGCCTCCTTATGTAAACCTTGTAAAATAAGAGAGAATAGGCATAAGTATTGTGACATAATGTGTAATAACAGCCCATAATGCAATAAATATCGATATAAAACCATGATGCAAAATGGACGTATCAAGCAAAAGAACCAGTATCAAATACCCAGGCACTACTGCGAGCATTAGTATGGTACACATCAATAACATGTATATCAAATACACCTTTCACTTTGTCACCCTTCTTATCTGCCAAATACTTGGGGCAATTCCGCTTCCTGTGACCAGTCCCTTTGTGGTAGAAGCACTCAGTCTCAGGCTTAGGTCCAGACTTGGGTTTCTTCACTTGAGCAGCAACTTGCTTGCCGTTCTTCTCAAAGTTCCCCTTCTTCCCTTTACCCCTTTTCTTGAAACTAGTGGTCTTGTTAACCATCAACACTTGATGCTCCTTCTTGATATCTACCTCCGCAGCCTTTAGCATTGCGAAGAGCTTGGGAATTGTCTTATCCATCCCTTGCATATGATAGTTCATCACGAAGCTTTTATAGCTTGGTCGCGGTGATTGAAGAACTCTGTCAATGACACTATCAACCAGAAGATTAACTCCCAGTTGAGTCAAGTGATTATGATACCTAGACATTTTGAGTACATGTTCACTGACAGAACTATTCTCCTCCATTTTGCAGCTGTAGAACTTATTGGAGACTTCATATCTCTCAATCCGGGCATTCTCTTGAAATATTAGCTTCAACTCCTGGAACATCTCATATGCTCCATGACGTTCAAAATGTCGTTGAAGTCCCGGTTCTAAGCCGTAAAGCATGGCACACTTACCTATCGAGTAGTCATCAGCTTTGCTCTGCCAAGCGTTCACAACGTCCGGCGTTTCTCCTGCAGCGGGTATTGCACCTAGCGGTGCTTCTAGGACGTAATTCTTCTATGCAGCAATGAGGATAATCCTCAAGTTACAGACCTAGTCCGTGTAGTTGCTACCATCATCTTTCAACTTAGCTTTCTCTAGGAACGCATTAAAATTCTGTTGGTGTACAAAAGTAGAAGCGCTCCTTTTGACCCCTTTACTTGTGCACGGGCAGTCGGAGTCGCGCCCGCGGCCGCACTAAGCAGAGCAGGGGAGGGAAACTCGAGAGAAGCCAGAGGCACAAGATGGTCAGAGGCAATGCCAAGACCAGAAACACAAGACAACAAAGGGGCGGGGTGGAGTCCCCCGGCAAGGCCCTTGCCGGGGCGGCCTCCGCGGCCCCGGCAAGGGCCTTGCCGGGGAAACTTGCCCAAACACCAACGGAGCGAGCCACCCTTGAGCCCACAGTTTCCAAACCAACCAACTACGTTGGGACCAGGGCTCCGGAGGCACCTCCGTGGTGGCATGCCGATCTTTGTCAAGATCATAAACATATGAGATCAGATGAGGATCAGAAGACAACGATCCTCGGCAAGATCCTTGCCGAGGAAAGCCACCAGACCCCCGGCAAGATCCTTGCCGGGGACGACTGCACGCCACGGCAAGACCCTTGCCGGGCCCCCGGCAAGGCCCTTGCCACGGACATCAGCGGGGCCACTGCCAGGCCCGCACCAGCCAAGTTTCCATCGCCATTAGCATGAGGCTGCTAGCCTGGCCAGCTGGGCAGGCACCTGCGTGGCAACATGCGGCTCCCAGGCCAACTCAGCAAGCGCCTGCGTGGCGGCATGCAGATCTTCATGAAGACCCTACCACCGCACCACCTCGGCTGCATGCCTGCCTACATGGCGCCACATGCATCGCTCGCCAAGGCGCGTGTCGAAGCGAGGAGGAGCGACGACGGACGGGACGGGCCTTGTTCCCGTCCCCGATAAAGCTAAGGGACACCTAAGTGATGCATTAAATGCATCTTGTCCTGTAATACGGGCGATAAGCTCGCAGTACTGTAGGCCTCTCCACCAACTCTGTGTCACTGTGGCAGCCCCTTTCGACTATAAAAGGAGGCCCATGGCATACTGGAGAGGGATTCGGCTCTTTTGAACGGCACAACCACCGTAGCCTAGTTTGAGAGCTCAAGAACACTCAATACATCCACCAAAGCAGGACTAGGGTTTTACGCACCCTCGCGGACCGAACCTGGGTAAACGATCGTTGTGTTGACTGTTAATCCTGCCCTTCTCACAACCCCGTGCCCCGGCAACCGTAGTAGGGATTCTTGTGATCCCATAGGTGTCGTTTTCCACCGACATCTTTGGTGCGCCAGGTAGGGGGCGCTTGATACGTCTCCAACGTATATATAATTTTTGATTGTTTCATGCTATTATATTATCCATCTTGGATATTTATGGGCTTTATTAAACACTTTTATATTATTTTTGGGGCTAACTATTGACCCGGAGCCCAGTGCCAGTTCCTGTTTTTTCCCTTGTTTCAGTGTTTCGAAGAAAAGGAATAACAAACGGAGTCGAAATGGAATGAAACCTTCTGTAGATGTTATTTTTGGAAAGAAAGCAACCCGGGAGACTTGGAGTCCACGTCAAGAAAGCAACGAGGAAGGCACGAGGCAGGGGGCGCGCCCACCCCCCGGGCGCGCTGAAACGCCCTCGATGCGGCTATATCTCCCACGTGTCGAGGCACGACTTAGAGGCATAACCGCATTGAAAGCAATGTCGCAAGTGAGGTAATCTTCACACAACCCATGTAATAAATAAGGGAAAGAGATACATAGTTGGCTTACGATGCCACTTCACACAAGTACATAATTAAACATCCATCATTGAGTACACTCAAGGTCCGACTACGGAACCAAAATAAAAGAAGATACCCCAAATGCTACACAGATCCCCGATCGTCCCAACTGGGCACCACTACTGATCATCTGGAAAAGACACATAGTAACGACCACGTTCCTCGTCGAACTCCCACTTGAGCTCGGTTGAGTCACCAGACCGGCATCGTCGGCACACTGCAACTGTTTTGGGAAGTATCCGTGAGTCACGGGGACTCGGCAATCTCACACCAGCGAGATCAAGACTATTTAAGCTTATAGGAAGGACAGAGTAGTATAGTGGAGCTGCAGCAGTTTACTAGCATATATTGTGGCTACTTCGCAAAAGAGAGCGAGAAGAGAAGCAAAGCTCGGTCGTGAAGCTAGTAGCGATCAAGAAGTGATCTGAACTACTTACGCCGACATAACTCCAACACCGTGTTCACTTCCCGGACTCCGCCGAGAAGAGACCATCACGGTTACACACGCGGTTGATGTGTATTTTTATCTGAGGTCAACTTCGGGTTTTCTACAACCGGACATTAACAAATTCCCATCTGCCTCATAACCGCGGGCACGGCTTTCGAAAGATATTACCCTGCAGGGGTGTCCCAACTTAGCCCATTATAAGCTCTCACGGTCAACGAAGGATTATTCCTTCTACCGAGAAAACCCGATCAATCTCGGAATCCCGGACTACAAGACATTTCGACAGCAATAAAACAAGACCAGCAAAGCCGCCCGATTGTGCCGACAAATCCCGATAGGAGCTGCACATATCTCGTTCTCAGGGCACACCGGATAAGCTAAGCGTACAGGAACCGACGTAATCCAAGTTGCCCAGGAATGGTCCCAAGACGGTGCTCTAGTTTGGACCAACACTCGAGAGGAGCATTGGCCCGGGGTTTAAAATAAGATGACCCTCGGGCTCGCGAAAACCCGGGGAAAAGGCTTAGGTGGCAAATGGTAAAACCAAAGTTGGGCCTTATTTGGACGAGTCTTATTCAAAGCGAACTGTCAAGGGGGTCCCATAAATCACCCAACCCGTGTAAGGGCATAAAATCAAGGAACATAACACCGGTATGACGGAAACTAGGGTGGCAAGAGTGGAACAAAACACTGTGCATAAGGCCGAGCCTTCCACCCTTTACCAAGTATATAGATGTATTAATTATAGCAGATATATATTGTGATATCCCCAACAAGTAAACATGTTCCAACAAGGAACAACATCTCCATGTTCCAACAAGGAACAAACTTCATCTTCACCGCAACTAGCAACGCTTATAAGAGGGCCGAGCAAAGCGGTAACATAGCCAATCAACGGTTTGCTAGGAAAGGATGGTTAGGGCTGACATGGCAATATGGGTGGCATGATATAGCAAGTTGTAGGCATGGCAGCATAGGCATAGCAAAAGAGCGAGCATCTAGCATAGCAAAGATAGAAGTGATTTCGAGGGTATGGTCATCTTGCACGCAATGTTCTCAGAGTTGTCGAAAGCTTGATCCTCGTAAGCGTTCTCAACAGGTTCCTCGTTCACGTACATCGTCTCGGCTCTACCCAAAGCAACAACATAAACAAAGGAACCACAATAAATCACGGTGCAATGCACAAACAACATGATGCAAAACATGACATGATATGCGAGATGTGATATGCAATGCGTATGCGCGCTCCGGAAGGAAAATGATGAACCAGGCATCAACTTGGCAAACCAAGTATGCCACTGGAAAGATGAGATGATTTCGGTTGAAATCGATATAAAGATCACCGGAATCGGATGCACGGTTTGCAAATGACAAGCAAAACAAGAATGGCACAAATCTGCCATTAACAGCATGATACCACTTAGCAAGCAATAAATAGTTAAACTACTGCACCCAAACGTATCAACAAAGTACATGGCACTGATCTACACAAGATGCTCGACAAAAGATGAGCACTGAGCTACGGCTAGTTCACATCATAACAGGTTCAAACAAGCATGGCAAAAGTGCAAAAATAATCAGGCTGGACATGGCAAAAACAGCATCAGGTTGCAATGTTCAGAGCAGCAAAACTACATGCTACAGGAACTTAAAATAGCAAAACAAGGCATGGAATGAATCTACTCAAAGCATAGAACAAAAGTCCCTTACTGACCATAAGCCAAAAGGGATCCGAAAATATAGTAACACCCATGTCAATATTGAAAGTTTCGTTAACAGATTCAGCAACATGGCATGTCAAAACTGATAACAAGTAGGCATGTTTAAGAGCTCGATGCCCTCACTACATAGCCTTAAATGATAAACTAAGCATACATACATCAAGAAGACATGGCATAGAAGACATACATGGCAAGAACAATAACATAGCATACATGTATCAACCACAACAACCTTGGCAAAATTGAATAACATGTAAACAATCTGCCAGGAAACATTTTATAGCAAAAGTAGAGCTCGATTGAGTCAAGCTATGCTACTCCATAATTGCAAACAAGGACATGGATGGATATAGCAAGACATGTTTAACAAAACATCCTTACTGAAGTATCTCAAAATATGCATAGATCTCTCGGTATCATCAAGTTAACATGGCATCAAAATATCAGCTAAACAGGGCTGAAAACAGCAACATCAGGACACCTACTTTGCATGCTTGTGCTAGTCACCACATAGATCACAAAAAATACATGGTATACACCCCTGGAAAGATGGCATGGCATATTACAAAACACATGTAGGACTCCAATTCATAGGGTGCACACATCAATCATGGCGAAAATAACAAAAGTGCAAGTTCTGTTAACAAACAGAAACTAACATCACATAGCACAATTCCAACAGCATTTCTGGCATCAAGATGAGCTCAAATGAAAATGATGCAATGGAATGGAATGATCTACTCTTCGGGACGAACATTTTGACATATTATACGCGCAAAATGGATCTACGGATGCGAAGATATAGCACGTCGAAAATTGCACAAAATTACAATCGATGCAAAAACTTAAGAGAAAAAGGAGGGGAGACCCAGACGCGGTCAACGGCTCGGGATTCGAGGCCGGATCGGGGCCCGACCCGAATCGGCGGCGGCGGGCGGGCGGAGGAGCTCGGCGGAAGGAGGAGGCGCCAAGGCGGATCCGGCGGGGCCGGCGCCGGGCGGCGACTGCGGCCGGGGAGGAGCGTGGCGGGCGACGGGCCGGCGTGAGGCGCCGGCGGCTAAGCCGGGCGGCAGCCGGGCGAGAGGAGCTGGGCGGCTTGGCGCTGGCGGCGGCGTGGCCGGGCGCCGAGGCGGCGGCGGCGCGTGAGGCGCTGGCGGCGGCGGGCGAAAGCGGCGGTGGTGGCGCGGACGGGCATGCGAGGAGGGCGGCCGTGGGCTCACGGGCCCGTATGGCGGCGGCAGCGTTACGCGTGGCGCCTGATTGGCGCGGGCGGCGGCGCGATGTGTCCGGGCGGGCGGACACGTCCGGCAAGGCTGTATGGTTTTTTAGGGTTACGGGAAGAGGATGATCCGGATTTCGGGGAGGTGTTTAAATAGGCATAGAGGGAGCTAGGAGAGTCCAAATGAGGTGTAGTTACCACACGATCGTGATCGTCTGACGGAGAGCATGGAGGTGACTTAGATGGGTTATTGGGCTGTTTTGAAGGGGTGTTGGGCTGCAACTTAAAAGAGGCCTTTGCGAGAGTGCGTTAACCGTTGGAGTACCAAACGAGCTCCAAATGACCAAACTTGACCGGTGGTCTCCGGTGTTATACCAAGGCCACTAGACAAACCTCGGTCCATTTCGAGAAGGTTTAGTGCCCGCATGGAAAAACGTAAAAGGACCGCCGGGAGATAGGAGTGCCGGATTGCAAAAGCGGACAACGGGAAAAATGCTCGGAATCATGAGACGAACACGTATGCAAATGCGATGCACATGATGACATAATAAAATGCATGACATGGACAAAATGCAAAATGAAGAAAACCCAACCACGGAGGGAATATCATATCACAATGCCGAAAATGGCAAGAGTTGGAGTTACAAATATGGAAAGTTACATCCGGGTGTTACAACACTCCACCACTACAAGAGGATCTCGTCCCAGATCTAGGACTGAAAGAACTCCGGATATTCGAACGGAGGTGATCCTCGCGCTCCCGTGTAGCTTCTCGGTCGGAATGGTGTGACCACTTCACTTTCAGGAATTTGATTGACTTGTTGCGAGTCTTGCGCTCGGTTTCTTCAAGAATAGCAACGGGTGCTCATGATAAGAGAGATCTTCTTGAAGGTCAATCTCTTGAAGTTGATAGTGCGTTCAGGAGTCTTGAAGCACTTACGAAGTTGTGACACGTGAAACACATCGTGCACGCTTGCAAAGTTGGATGGAAGCTCAAGTTGATAGGCAAGATCGCCTCTTTTCCCAATGATCTTGAAAGGACCCACGTATCTAGGGGCAAGCTTCCCTTTGATACCGGGCGACGAGTGCCTTTCATTGAGAGACGCGGAGGTAGACATGGTCTCCGATTTCAAAAGTCACATCACGGTGCTTATCATCATAATAGCTCTTCTGGCGCGATTCGCGGCTTTGAGATTCTCACGAATGATTTGGCACATTTCTTCTGCTTCTGTGATCAAGTCATTGCCAAGAAGTTGGCGTTCACCTGTCTCAGACCAATTGAGAGGAGTACGGCACTTTCTGCCATAGAGAATTTCGAATAGGGCCTTGCCCGAACTCGCTTGGAAGCTGTTGTTGTAGGAGAACTCGGCATATGGAAGACAATCTTCCCACTTCATACCGAAGGAAATGACACAAGCCCTGAGCATATCTTCAAGGATTTGATTAACTCGCTCGACTTGGCCACTTTTTGAGGATGGAAAGCTGTCTTTGAAACGAATGTTGGTGCCCATGGCCTTACGAAAAGAATCCCAGAACTTGGAGGTAAAGATACTGCCACGGTCTGAAGAGATCAATTGTGGAATGCCGTGCAAGGAGACAATCCTGGAGGTGTATAGCTCTGCCAACTGAGCTGCTGTGATGGATTCTTTGATAGGAAGAAAATGAGCCACTTTAGTCTGCTTGTCAATGACAACGAAGATAGCATCATTTCCACGCTTGGACTTTGGAAATCCAGTCACGAAGTCCATTTCAATATGATCAAACTTCCATTCCGGAATAGCAAGAGGTTGGAGGAGACCAGCTGGTCTTTGATGTTCGCTTTCACTCTTCTGCAGACATCACACTCATTCACGAATTGAGCAATTTCTCGCTTCATTCGAGTCCACCAATATGACTGCTTGAGATCATGGTACATCTTCGTACTTCCAGGATGAATGGATAGAAGCGAATTGTGAGCCTCGTACATAATGACTTTTCGTAGATCACCCTTAGGAACCACAATCCGGTCCTCAAAGAAAAGAGTATCTTTGTCATCAACGTGGAAGCACTTGTACTTGGAAATGCCCTTGTCGATACCACGTTTCACCTTTTTCACCATGGTATCCGAAGTTGAGCTTCACGAATCTGATCTTCCAAAGTAGGAGAGACTATGAGGTTGGCAAGAAAGCCTTGAGGAACAACTTGAAGATTCAGCTTATGGAAAGCTTCACAGAGATCCGGTGAAAGGGCTTGAGGATTAGACTGCTGCAGTAAGCCTTCCTGCTCAAAGCATCTGCAATGACATTGGCCTTGCGGAGTATATTCAATACTTGGGTTGTACTCTTGAATCATTTCGACCCATCGAAGTCTGCCTCGAGGTTGAGGTTGGGCTGAGTGAAAATGTACTTGAGACTCTTGTGATCGGTGAAAATGTCCACTTTCCTTCCCAACAAGAGATGTCTCCAAGTAATCAATGCATGGACAATCGCCGCCAACTCGAGATCGTGAGTGGTGTAGTTCTTCTCGTTGGGCTTCAACTGGCGAGAGGTATAAGCCACAACTCTCTTCTCTTGCATTAACACAGCACCGAGACCTTGAAGAGAAGCATCACAGAAAACTTCGAATGGCTTGGATTCATCAGGAGGAGTCAAGACAGGAGCTGTGAAGAGTTTCTCTTTGAGGGTATTGAAAGCAACGTCACACTCAGGAGACCAGACATACTTCACATGCTTACGGAGGAGGTTGGAAAGAGGCTTTGCAATCTTGGAGAAATTCTCAACGAATCTTGACAATAGCTTGCAAGACCAAGAAAACTGCAGAGCTGCTTGACATTACGAGGAGGTTCCCAATTCACAATTGCGGACACCTTCTCGGGATTAACTGTGATGCCCTTTGGCGGAGATGATATGACCAAGATAAAGCACTTCATCAAGCCAAAATTCACATTTGGAGAACTTCGCATAGAATTGATACTCTGAGCTTGTCTAGCACCAATCGCAAATGTTTGGCATGATCCTTCTTATTCTTGGAGAAGACCAAAATATCATCAAGATAGACCAAGACGAATTCATTGGTGTAGGGATTGAATATGAAGTTCATCATCCGAGAGAAAGTTGGAGGAGCATTGACGAGGCCGAAAGACATGACAGTATATTCATAAGAACCAAAGCTTGTTCTGAATGATGTCTTGGGAATATCTTGTTCACGAATGCGAATCTGATGATAACCCATACGAAGGTCAAGCTTGGAGAACACCGTAGCACCTTTGAGTTGCTCGAAAAGCTCATTGATGTTGGGAAGTGGATACTTGTTCTTGATTGTCTTCTTATTCAATGGACGGTAATCGACGCAAAAGTCGGTCCGTGCCATCCTTCTTCCGGACAAAAAGAACACCACAACCCCAAGGAGATGAACTCGGTCCGATCAAACCCAGACGCTCTTGTTCATCGAGCTGCTTCTTCAATTCCTTCAGCTCGTTAGGTCCAAGCTTGTATGGACGCTTGCAAACTGGTTCGATGCCAGGGCTCAAGATCAATAACGAACTCAATCGGCCGATGAGGAGGCATACCCGGAAGCTCTTCCGGAAAGACATCTTGGTACTCACAAACGATCGAATCGAGAGATGGCATTCAGTTCGCCCTTCTCATTGAGAGAAAACAACCGAATAGTTTCATCACGAGCGGCATAGATGATCACATCATTAGAAGAGTGAGTCAATTGAATTTCCCTGGCAGCACAATCAAGCTGAGCTTTGTGCTGAGAAAGCCAGTCCATCCCGAGAATAAGATCAATATCCGAGTCACCAAGGACAAATGGTTTAGCCAAAAATCTATAATCGCCCATCTTGATAGAAACATCCGGAATCCTTGTGGTAGCCCTCATAGAAGAGGCTGGAGAAACAACTCCCAAGGGTTTTTCCAGCATTTCCGAAATGAAATCATGCTTTGCAACAAAAGATCTAGACATGAAACAATGCGATGCACCAGTATCAAATAGGACTTTTGCAGGAATATCATTAACTGGAAGATTACCCATTATCACATCAGAAGATTCCTCTGCTTGAGCTGCATTCATCATATTCACCTTGGCAGCCTTGGGATTATGCTTGACCACTGCATTGCTGGAAGATTTAACAGGAGGAGGAGGCGGAAGGCGCCTTTGGTTGAAGCATTTGTTCGCATAGTGACCTTTCTGCTGACATTTGTTGCAAGTCACCTCAGAGAGCGGACGGTGGTAAGGAGCACTTGACCTTGGAGCTTGAGAATTAGACTTGTTCTGATAGCTTGGGTTGGGTGGGTGGGAAGATCCACGGCCACCTGAGTTCTTCTGCTGATAAGGCTGACGGAACGGAGGAGGAGGAAGGTAAAACTTCGCTGCTTAGCTGCCACTTGAGAGGAAGAAGAAGACCGAACTGCATCCCCGATTCTCTTCTTAGAAGCCTCACATTTGAGCTGGGCAGCTTCTTGCTTCAGTGCCATGTTGTAGAAATCATCATACTTAATCGCTCAAAAGCACAAGAGCTAATTGCAGATCTTCTCTCGCACCACCTCTGAATTGATAGATCATACTCTTCTCATCGTGCACGCCTTGCTTAGCAAAACGAGCAAGCTCGAACTGGATATTGTATTGATAGACAGGACATGTTGCCTTGCTTGAGATTGCGGAACTCCTCACGCTTGCTCTCAACAACACTTTTCGGAATGTGGTGAGCTCACGAAATCACGGCGGAACTCATCCTGTAATGACACGACCTCCTCTCGAATCTTTGTATTGCCGGTACCACTCAAAGCCTTGATCCTTGAGTTGAAATGATGCAAACTTGACAAAGTCCTCGTGTCCGACATTGCTACAATCAAAATGCTTGCAGATATCCACTAACCAATCGTCAGCGTCTGTGGCCTCGACACAGAAACTGAAAGACTTCGGCTGATTAGCGAGGAACTGACTGAGAGTAGCAAAGTGTGGCTGATGGTTGCCTTGACCTTGATTTCCTTGATTGCCTTGCCCCTGAGTACGTTCTTGCAAGAGCTGCAAAATCATCTGAGCATTGGAATTGGTGGCTGCCATGATAGCTTGCCAGGCCTCTGGAGGCGGAGGTGGAGGTGGAGGTGGAGGGTTCGACTGATCCCCATCATTACGATCCGGATTCAGACGCTACATGGAGCCATCTGAAGAGGGTGACATCCGTTAGTCCTTTGATAGACAAATGGTAAGTAGAATCAACGGATAGAAATTGCAACATATAGTCTTCACAATAAACATTCGAACAAGAATGAACGAATGAATTCCAAAGATAATCATCACACGTCCATTAAGGTGAGAAGCCACTTAGATAAAGGATATGGAAACAACATACATCTTAGAAACAAATCGAGTATCACAACTGAAAACAAAAGGTTGGCTTCTAGAATGAGCGGAACAAACACATGATAGAGATTTACGCCCAAAGTGTTCGTGGTGGGGCCCACACGGGCACGACGATATAGCGGCCGTCACGAATGACTAACAAGACGCCCCGAATCAGCATAGCCAAGGATTCTTTAAGACGTCTCGCGACCAATCGTAAATCGACCGTGAATGGGCGGACCACTAAACTTTGAACCCCAATCTCAAATCATACATCCATCGGAAAGAATATCCTGTAAGCTACTAGAATTCCCACCTAAAACTCCGAAACTTTCTGGTTATGCAATCTGGTGTTGAGGATACAGGGACACAAAATATATCACCCAAACTAACAATACCTAGATCCAAATTGTATCCATCCGTCAACACATAACCAAGAAATCCTCGGAAATCGTGGTACCTCGACCTTGAAAAACATCCGTTATACAAGTCATGGCAATACTCTCAAGACTCGCCACAAAGATCGGGCTATCAGGGTTATCTCACCAACAACTGTACAAAAGAGATTTCGATGTCGGTAAAACTCAGGTATTCCAGAACTGCAATGATAAAATTGTGACGACGACACCTCGGAGCTCAACACCCCGGGACACTGCCACAACCCCTAAATGTCAGGAGGCACCAAGAACAATGTTCTCGTCACAAAACCATCGGAACGATTCCAAGATACCCACGTGATCCTAAAATTTTTTTAGTGAAATTTGAGGAGAGAAGAGTCAAAACACTACGTCGGGATACCTCATGAGCATTTAAGGGACTGGGAAGTAAAAGAATCCTACTCTCCGATATATAT
Organism: Aegilops bicornis; assembly: GCA_021605145.1. Taxonomy (NCBI): domain Eukaryota; kingdom Viridiplantae; phylum Streptophyta; class Magnoliopsida; order Poales; family Poaceae; genus Aegilops; species Aegilops bicornis. The sequence continues at coordinate 666,891,802 of CM038671.1, read as the reverse complement.
AATCCTAAGACTCAAAACATTTTTCCATTCTAGACTCAACAACGCCAAAGAAACAATCAAGTAGGGGGCTCCTAAGTCGGGAAGGCTCGATTACCAACTTGAACGCCTCGATGCGGCTATATCTCCCACGTGTCGAGGCACGACTTAGAGGCATAACCGCATTGAAAGCAATGTCGCAAGTGAGGTAATCTTCACACAACCCATGTAATAAATAGGGGAAAGAGATACATAGTTGGCTTACAGTCGCCACTTCACACAGTACATAATTAAACATCCATCATTCAGAGTACACTCAAGGTCCGACCACGGAACCAAAATAAAAGAAGATACCCCAAATGCTACACAGATCCCCGATCGTCCCAACTGGGCACCACTACTGATCTTACGGAAAAGACACATAGTAACGACCACGTTCCTCGTCGAACTCCCACTTGAGCTCGGTTGAGTCACCTGACCTTGGCATCGTCGGCACTGCAACTGTTTTGGGAAGTATCCGTGAGTCACGGGACTCGGCAATCTCACACCCGAGATCAAGACTATTTAAGCTTATAGGAAGGACAGAGTAGTATAGTGGAGCTGCAGCAAGCGACTAGCATATATTGTGGCTACTTCGCAAAAGAGAGCGAGAAGAGAAGCAAAGCTCGGTCGTGAAGCTAGTAGCGATCAAGAAGTGATCCTGAACTACTTACGTCAGACATAACTCCAACACCGTGTTCACTTCCCGGACTCCGCCGAGAAGAGACCATCACTGATTACACGCCGGTTGATGTGTATTTTTATCACGAGGTCAACTTCGGGTTTTCTACAACCGGACATTAACAAATTCCCATCTGCCTCATAACCGCGGGCACGGCTTTGAAAGATATTACCCTGCAGGGTGTCCCAACTTAGCCCATTATAAGCTCTCACGGTCAACGAAGGATTATTCCTTCTACCGGAAGACCCGATCAATCTCGGAATCCCGGACTACAAGACATTTCGACAGCAATAAAACAAGACCAGCAAGCCGCCTGATTGTGCCGACAAATCCCGATAGGAGCTGCACATATCTCGTTCTCGTGGCACACCGGATAAGCTAAGCGACAGGAACCGACGTAATCCAAGTTGCCCAGGAATGGTCCCAAGACGGTGCTCTATTTTGGACCAACACTCGGAGGAGCATTGGCCCGGGGTTTAAATAAAGATGACCCTCGGCTCGCGAAACCCGGGGAAAAGGCTTAGGTGGCAAATGGTAAAACCAAAGTTGGGCCTTCTGGACGAAGTCTTATTCAAAGCGAACTGTCAAGGGGTCCCATAAATCACCCAACCGTGTAAGGAACGCATAAAATCAAGGAACATAACACGGTATGACGGAAACTAGGGTGGCAAGAGTGGAACAAAACACTGGGCATAAGGCCGAGCCTTCCACCCTTTACCAAGTATATAGATGTATTAATTATAGCAGATATATATTGTGATATCCCCAACAAGTAAACATGTTCCAACAAGGAACAACATCTCCATGTTCCAACAAGGAACAAACTTCATCTTCACCGCAACTAGCAACGCTATAAGAGGGGCTGAGCAAAGCGGTAACATAGCCAATCAACGGTTTGCTAGGAAAGGATGGTTAGGGGCTGACATGGCAATATGGGTGGCATGATATAGCAAGTGGTAGGCATGGCAGCATAGGCATAGCAAAAGAGCGAGCATCTAGCATAGCAAAGATAGAAGTGATTTCGAGGGTATGGTCATCTTGCACGCAATGTTCTCGAGTTGTCGAAAGCTTGATCCTCGTAAGCGTTCTCAACAGGTTCCTCGTTCACGTACTCGTCTCCGGCTCTACCCAAAGCAACAACACAAACAAAGGAACCACAATAAATCACGGTGCAATGCACAAACAACATGATGCAAAACATGACATGATATGCGAGATGTGATATGCAATGCGTATGCGGCGCTCGGAAGGAAAATGATGAACCAGGCATCAACTTGGCAAACCAAGTATGCCACTGGAAAGATGAGATGATTTCGGTTGAAATCGATATAAAGATCACCGGAATCGGATGCACGGTTTGCAAATGACAAGCAAAACAAGAATGGCACAAATCTGCCATTAACAGCATGATGCCACTTAGCAAGCAATAAATAGTTAAACTACTGCACCCAAACGTATCAACAAAGTACATGGCACTGATCTACACAAGATGCTCGACAAAAGATGAGCACTGAGCTACGGCTAGTTCACATCATAACAGGTTCAAACAAGCATGGCAAAAGTGCAAAAATAATCAGGCTGGACATGGCAAAAACAGCATCAGGTTGCAATGTTCAGAGCAGCAAAACTACATGTTACAGGAACTTAAAATAGCAAAACAAGGCATGGAATGAATCTACTCAAAGCATAGAACAAAAGTCCCTTACTGACCATAAGCCAAAAGGGATCCGAAAATATAGTAACACCCATGTCAATATTGAAAGTTTCGTTAACAGATTCAGCAACATGGCATGTCAAAAACTGATAACAAGTAGGCATGTTTAAGAGCTCGATGCCCTCACTACATAGCCTTAAATGATAAACTAAGCATACATACATCAAGAAGACATGGCATAGAAGACATACATGGCAAGAACAATAACATAGCATACATGTATCAACCACAACAACCTTGGCAAAATTGAATAACATGTAAACAATCTGCCAGGAAACATTTTATAGCAAAAGTAGAGCTCGATTGAGTCAAGCTATGCTACTCCATAATTGCAAACAAGGACATGGATGGATAGCGCAAGACATGTTTAACAAAACATCCTTACTGAAGTATATCAAAATATGCATAGATCTCTCGGTATCATCAAGTTAACATGGCATCAAAATATCAGCTAAACAGGGCTGAAAACAGCAACATCAGGACACCTACTTTGCATGCTTGTGCTAGTTACCACATAGATCACAAAAATACATGGCATACACCCCTGGAAAGATGGCATGGCATATTACAAAACACATGTAGGACTCCAATTCATAGGGTGCACACATCAATCATGGCGAAAATAACAAAAGTGCAAGTTCTGTTAACAAACAGAAACTAACATCACATACCACAATTCCAACAGCATTTCTGGCATCAAGATGAGCTCAAATGAAAATGATGCAATGGAGTGGAATGATCTACTCTTCGAGGCGAACATTTTGACATATTATACGCGCAACATGGATCTACGGATGCGAAGATATAGCACGTCGCAAATTGCACAAAATTACAATCGATGCAAAAACTTAGAGAAAAAGGAGGGGAGAGAGAGAAGAGGTCAACGGCTCGGGATTCGAGGCGGATCGGGCCCGACCCGACCGGGCGGCGGCGGTGGCGGAGGAGTTCGGCGGGAAGGAGGAGGCGGCGGGGCGGATCCGGCGGGGCCGGCCGGGCGGCGACCGCGGCCGTGGAGAGAGCCGGCGGGCGACGGCCGGCGGAGGCGCTGGCGTTAGCCGGGCGGTTGCCGGGCGAGAGGAGCTGGGCGGAAGGCGCTGGCGGCGGCGTGGCTGGCGCTGGAGGCGGCGGCGGCGCGGAGGCGCCGGGCGGCGGGGCCGAAGCGGCGGTGGTGGCGCGGACGGGCGGGGGGGCGGGCCAGGTTTCACGGGCTCGCTGGCAAGGCGGCGGCGGCGGCGGCCACGTGGCGCCCCCCGATTGGCGCGGGGCGGCGGCGCGATGTGTCCGGCTGGCGGCGGACACGTCCGGCGCGCGCGGGGCGGTTTTTTAGGGTTACGGGGAAGAGGATGATCCGGATTTCGGGGGAGGTGTTTAAATAGGCATAGAGGGAGCTAGGAGAGTCCAAATGAGGTGTAGTTTTCGCCCACACGATCGTGATCGTACGACGGAGAGCATGGAGGTGACTTATATGGGTTATTGGGCTGTTTTGAAGGGGTGTTGGGCTGCAACTTAAAAGAGGCCTTTGCGAGAGTGCGGTTAACCGTTGGAGTACCAAACGAGCTCCAAATGACCCGAAACTTGACCGGTGGTCTCCGGGTGTTATACCAAGGCCACTAGACAAACCTCGGTCCATTTCGAGAAGGTTTAGTGCCCGCACATGGAAAAACGTAAAAGGGACCGCCGGGGGAGATAGGAGTGCCGGATTGCAAAACGGACAACGGGAAAAATGCTCGGAATCATGAGACGAACACGTATGCAAATGCGATGCACATGATGACATAATAAAATGCATGACATGGACAAAATGCAAAATGAAGAAAACCCAACCACGGAGGGAATATCATATCACAATGCCGAAAATGGCAAGAGTTGGAGTTACAAATATGGAAAGTTACATCCGGGTGTTACAACACTCCACCACTACAAGAGGATCTCGCCCCGAGATCTAGGACTGAAAGAACTCGGATATTCGAACGGAGGTGATCCTCGCGCCCTGTGTAGCTTCTCGGTCGGAATGGTGTGACCACTTCACTTTCAGGAATTTGATTGACTTGTTGCGAGTCTTGCGCTCGGTTTCTTCAAGAATAGCAACGGGTGCTCATGATAAGAGAGATCTTCTTGAAGGTCAATCTCTTGAAGTTGATAGTGCGTTCAGGAGTCTTGAAGCACTTACGAAGCTGTGACACGTGAAACACATCGCACGTTTGCAAAGTTGGATGGAAGCTCAAGTTGATAGGCAAGATCGCCTCTTTTCCCAATGATCTTGAAAGGACCCACGTATCTAGGGGCAAGCTTCCCTTTGATACCGAAGCGACGAGTGCCTTTCATTGGAGAGACGCGGAGGTAGACATGGTCTCCGATTTCAAAAGTCACATCACGGTGCTTATCATCATAATAGCTCTTCTGGCGCGATTCGCGGCTTTGAGATTCTCACGAATGATTTGGCACATTTCTTCCGCTTCGTGGATCAAGTCATTGCCAAGAAGTTGGCGTTCACCTGTCTCGAGACCAATTGAGAGGAGTACGGCACTTTCTCGCCATAGAGAATTTCGAATGGGGCCTTGCCCGAACTCGCTTGGAAGCTGTTGTTGTAGGAGAACTTCGGCATATGGAAGACAATCTTCCCACTTCATACCGAAGGAAATGACACAAGCCCTGAGCATATCTTCAAGGATTTGATTAACTCGCTCGACTTGGCCACTTTTTTGAGGATGGAAAGCTGTCTTTGAAAGCGAATGTTGGTGCCCATGGCCTTCGAAAAGAATCCTTAACTTGGAGGTAAAGATGCTGCCACGGTGCGAAGAGATCAATTGTGGAATGCCGTGCAAGGAGACAATCCTGGAGGTGTATAGCTCGCCAACCGAGCTGCTGTGATGGATTCTTTGATAGGAAGAAAATGAGCCACTTTAGTCTGCTTGTCAATGACAACGAAGATAGCATCATTTCCACGCTTGGACTTTGGAAATCCAGTCACGAAGTCCATTTCAATATGATCAAACTTCCATTCTGGAATAGCAAGAGGTTGGAGGAGACCAGCTGGTCTTTGGTGTTCTGCTTTCACTCTTCTGCAGACATCACACTCATTCACGAATTGAGCAATTTCTCGCTTCATTCGAGTCCACCAATATGACTGCTTGAGATCATGGTACATCTTCGCATTTCCGGGATGAATGGATAGAAGCGAATTGTGAGCCTCGTACATAATGACTGCTCGGAGATCCCCCTGAGGAACCACAATCCGGTCCTCAAAGAAAAGAGTATCTTTGTCATCAACGTGGAAGCACTTGTACTTGGAAATGCCCTTGTCGATACCACGTTTCACCTTTTTCACCATGGTATCCAGAAGTTGAGCTTCACGAATCTGATCTTCCAAAGTAGGAGAGACTATGAGGTTGGCAAGAAAGCCTTGAGGAACAACTTGAAGATTCAGGTTGCGGAAAGCTTCACAGAGATCCGGCTGAAAGGGCTTGAGGATTAGACTGCTGCAGTAAGCCTTCCCGCTCAAAGCATCTGCAATGACATTGGCCTTGCGGAGTATATTCAATACTTGGGTTGTACTCTTGAATCATTTCGACCCATCGAGTCTGCCTGAGGTTGAGGTTGGGCTGAGTGAAAATGTACTTGAGACTCTTGTGATCGGTGAAAATGTCCACTTTCCTTCCCAACAAGAGATGTCTCCAAGTAATCAATGCATGGACAACTGCCGCCAACTCGAGATCGTGAGTGGGGTAGTTCTTCTCGTTGGGCTTCAACTGGCGAGAGGTATAAGACACAACTCTCTTCTCTTGCATTAACACAAAGACCGAGACCTTGAAGAGAAGCATCACAGAAAACTTCGAATGGCTTGGATTCATCAGGAGGAGTCAAGACAGGAGTTGTGATGAGTTTCTCTTTGAGGGTATTGAAAGCAACGTCACACTCAGGAGACCAGACATACTTCACATGCTTCTGGAGGAGGTTGGAAAGAGGCTTTGCAATCTTGGAGAAATTCTCAACGAATCTTCGGCAATAGCTTGCAAGACCAAGAAAACTGCAGAGCTGCTTGACATTCTGAGGAGGTTCCCAATTCACAATTGCGGACACCTTCTCGGATTAACAGCGATGCCCTTTGGCGGAGATGATATGACCAAGATAAAGCACTTCATCAAGCCAAAATTCACATTTGGAGAACTTCGCATAGAATTGATACTCTCGAGCTTGTCTAGCACCAATCGCAAATGTTTGGCATGATCCTTCTTATTCTTGGAGAAGACCAAAATATCATCAAGATAGACCAAGACGAATTCATTGGTGTAGGGATTGAATATGAAGTTCATCATCCGAGAGAAAGTTGGAGGAGCATTGACGAGGCCGAAAGACATGACAAGTATATTCATAAGAACCAAAGCTTGTTACGAATGATGTCTTGGGAATATCTTGTTCACGAATGCGAATCTGATGATAACCCATACGAAGGTCAAGCTTGGAGAACACCGTAGCACCTTTGAGTTGCTCGAAAAGCTCATTGATGTTGGGAAGTGGATACTTGTTCTTGATTGTCTTCTTATTCAATGGACGGTAATCGACGCAAAGTCGGTCCGTGCCATCCTTCTTCCGGACAAAAAGAACACCACAACCCCAAGGAGATGAACTTCGGTCCGATCAAACCCAGACGCTCTTGTTCATCGAGCTGCTTCTTCAATTCCTTCAGCTCGTTAGGTCCAAGCTTGTATGGACGCTTGCAAACTGGTTCGATGCCGTGCTCAAGATCAATAACGAACTCAATCGCCGATGAGGAGGCATACCGGAAGCTCTTACGGAAAGACATCTTGGTACTCCCAAACGATCGGAATCGAGAGATGGCATTCAGTTCGCCCTTCTCATTGAGAGAAAACAACCGAATAGTTTCATCACGAAGCGGCATAGATGATCACATCATTAGAAGAGTGAGTCAATTGAATTTCCTGGCAGCACAATCAAGCCGAGCTTTGTGCCGAGAAAGCCAGTCCATCCCGAGAATAAGATCAATATCCGAGTCACCAAGGACAAATGGTTTAGCCAAAAATCTATAATCGCCCATCTTGATAGAAACATCCGGAATCCTTGTGGTAGCCCTCATAGAAGAGGCTGGAGAAACAACTCCCAAGGGTTTTTCCAGCATTTCCGAAATGAAATCATGCTTTGCAACAAAAGATCTAGACATGAAACAATGCGATGCACCAAAGATCAAATAGGACTTTTGCAGAATATCATTAATCGGAAGATTACCCATTATCACATCAAGATTCCTCCGCTTGAGCTGCATTCATCATATTCACCTTGGCAGCCTTGGGATTATGCTTGACCACGCATTGCGGAAGATTTAACAGAGGAGGAGGCGGAAGGCGCCTTTGGTTGAAGCATTTGTTCGCATAGTGACCTTTCTCACGACATTTGTTGCAAGTCACCTCGAGAGCGGACGGTGGTAAGGAGCACTTGACCTTGGAGCTTGAGAATTAGACTTGTTCTGATAGCTTGGGTTGGGTGGGTGTGAAGATCCACGGCCACCAGAGTTCTTCTGATGATAAGGCAGACGGAACGGAGGAGGAGGAAGGTAAAACTTCTGCTGCTTAGCTGCCACTTGAGAGGAAGAAGAAGACTGAATCGCATCCCCGATTCTCTTCTTAGAAGCCTCACATTTGAGCTGGGCAGCTTCTTGCTTCAAAGTGCCATGTTGTAGAAATCATCATACTTAATCGCTCAAAAAGCACAAGAGCTAATTGCAGATCTTCTCTCGCACCACCTCTGAATTGATAGATCATACTCTTCTCATCGTGCACGCCTTGCTTAGCAAAACGAGCAAGCTTCGAACTGGATATTGTATTGATAGACAGACATGTTGCCTTGCTTGAGATTGCGGAACTCCTCACGCTTGCTCTCAACAACACTTTTCGGAATGTGGTGAGCTCTGAAATCACGGCGGAACTCATCCCGTGTAATGACACGACCTCCTCTCGAATCTTTGTATTGTCGGTACCACTCAGCAGCCTTGATCCTTGAGTTGAAATGATGCAAACTTGACAAAGTCCTCGTGTCCGACATTGCTACAATCAAAATGCTTGCAGATGTCCACTAACCAATCGTCAGCGTATGTGGCCTCGGCTACGTAAAACCGAAAGACTTCGGCCGATTAGCGAGGAACCGACCGAGAGTAGCAAAGTGTGGCTGATTGTTGCCTTGACCTTGATTTCCTTGATTGCCTTGCCTCGAGTAATGCGTTCTTGCAAGAGCTGCAAAATCATCTCGAGCATTGGAATTGGTGGCTGCCATGATAGCTTGCCAGGCCTCCGGAGGCGGAGGTGGAGGTGGAGGTGGAGGTTCTGATCGATCCCCATCATTACGATCCGGATTCGAGACGTTGGCGGAGCCATCCTGAAGAGGGTGACATCCGTTAGTCCTTTGATAGACAAATGGTAAGTAGAATCAACGGATAGAAATTGCAACATATAGTCTTCACAATAAACATTCGAACAAGAATGAACGAATGAATTCCAAAGATAATCATCACACGTCCATTAAGGTGAGAAGCCACTTAGATAAAGGATATGGAAACAACATCTGTCTTAGAAACAAATCGAGTATCACAACTGAAAACAAAAGGTTGGCTTCTAGAATGAGCCGAACAAACACATGATAGAGATTTACGCCCAAAGTGTTCGTGTGGGGGCCCACACGGCACGACGATAGCGGCCAAATCACGAATGACTAACAAGACGCCCCGAATCAGCATAGCCAAGGATTCTTTAAGACGCCTCGCGACCAATCGTAAATCGACCGTGAATGGGCGGACCACTAAACTTTGAACCCCAATCTCAAATCATACATCCGCCGGAAAGAATATCCCGTAAGCTACTAGAATTCCCACCTAAAAACTCCGAAACTTTCTCGTTATGCAATCTGGTGTTGGGGATACAGGGACACAAAATATATCACCCAAACTAACAATACCTAGATCCATTTGTATCCATCCGTCAACACATAACCAAGAAATCCTCGGAAATCGTGGTACCTCGACCTTCAAAAACATCCGTTATACAAGTCATGGCAATACTCCCAAGACTCGCCACAAAGATCGGGCTATCAGGGTTATCTCACCAACAACTGCATAAAAAGAGATTTCGATGTCGGTAAAACTCGTATTCGAATCGCAATGATAAAATTGTGACGACGACACCTCGGAGCTCAACTCCGGGACACCGCCACAACCCCTAAATGTCGAGGCACCAAGAACAATGTTCTCGTCACAAAACCATCGGAACGATTCCAAGATACCCACGTGATCCTAAAAAATTTTTTAGTGAAATTTGAGGAGAGAAGAGTCAAAACACTACGCCGGGATACCTCATGAGCATTTAAGGACTGGGAAGTAAAAGAATCCTATTCTCCGATATATATAATCCTAAGACTCAAAACATTTTTCCATTCTAGACTCAACAACGCCAAAGCAAACAATCAAGTAGGGGGCTCCTAAGTCGGGAAGGCTCGATTACCAACTTGAACGCCCTCGATGCGGCTATATCTCCCACGTGTCGAGGCACGACTTAGAGGCATAACCGCATTGAAAGCAATGTCGCAAGTGAGGTAATCTTCACACAACCCATGTAATAAATAAGGGAAAGAGATACATAGTTGGCTTACAGTCGCCACTTCACACAGTACATAATTAAACATCCATCATTCAGAGTACACTCAAGGTCCGACTACGGAACCAAAATAAAAGAAGATACCCCAAATGCTACACAGATCCCCGATCGTCCCAACTGGGCACCACTATCGATCATCTGAAAAGACACATAGTAACGACCACGTTCCTCGTCGAACTCCCACTTGAGCTCGGTTGAGTCACCCGCAGACCGGCATCGCCGGCACTGCAACTGTTTTGGGAAGTATCTGTGAGTCACGGGGACTCAGCAATCTCACACCCGCGAGATCAAGACTATTTAAGCTTATAGGAAGGACAGAGTAGTATAGTGGAGCTGCAGCAAGCGACTAGCATATATTGTGGCTACTTCGCAAAAGAGAGCGAGAAGAGAAGCAAAGCTCGGTCGTGAAGCTAGTAGCGATCAAGAAGTGATCCTGAACTACTTACGCCGACATAACTCCAACACCGTGTTCACTTCCCGGACTCCGCCGAGAAGAGACCATCACGGTTACACACGCGGTTGATGTGTATTTTATCCGAGGTCAACTTCGGTTTTCTACAACCGGACATTAACAAATTCCCATCTGCCTCATAACCGCTGCACGGCTTTGAAAGATATTACCTGCAGGGTGTCCCAACTTAGCCCATTATAAGCTCTCACGGTCAACGAAGCGATTATTCCTTCTACCGGAAGACCCGATCAATCTCGGAATCCCGGACTACAAGACATTTCGACAAAGCAATAAAACAAGACCAGCAAAACCGCCTGATTGTGCCAACAAATCCCGATAGGAGCTGCACATATCTCGTTCTCGTGGCACACCGGATAAGCTAAGCGACAGTGAACCGACGTAATCCAAGTTGCCCAGAATGGTCCCAAGACGGTGCTCTAGTTTGGACCAACACTCAAAGGAGCATTGGCCCGGGGTTTAAAATAAGATGACCCTCGGGCTCGCGAAAACCCGGGGAAAAGGCTTAGGTGGCAAATGGTAAAACCAAAGTTGGGCCTTGCTTTGGACGAGTCTTATTCAAAGCGAACTGTCAAGGGGTCCCATAAATCACCCAACCGTGTAAGGAACGCAAAATCAAGGAACATAACACCGGTATGACGGAAACTAGGTGGCAAGAGTGGAACAAAACACTGCATAAGGCCGAGCCTTCCACCCTTTACCAAGTATATAGATGTATTAATTATAGCAGATATATATTGTGATATCCCCAACAAGTAAACATGTTCCAACAAGGAACAACATCTCCATGTTCCAACAAGGAACAAACTTCATCTTCACTGCAACTAGCAACGCTATAAGAGGGGCCGAGCAAAGCGGTAACATAGCCAATCAACGGTTTGCTAGGAAAGGATGGTTAGGGGCTGACATGGCAATATGGGTGGCATGATATAGCAAGTGGTAGGCATGGCAGCATAGGCATAGCAAAAGAGCGAGCATCTAGCATAGCAAAGATAGAAGTGATTTCGAGGGTATGGTCATCTTGCGCAATGTTCTCGAGTTGTCGAAAGCTTGATCCTCGTAAGCGTTCTCAACAGGTTCCTCGTTCACGCACTCGCCTCCGGCTCTACCCAAAGCAACAACACAAACAAAGGAACCACAATAAATCACGGTGCAATGCACAAACAACATGATGCAAAACATGACATGATATGCGAGATGTGATATGCAATGCGTATGCAGCGCTCGGAAGGAAAATGATGAACCAGGCATCAACTTGGCAAACCAAGTATGCCACTGGAAAGATGAGATGATTTCGGTTGAAATCGATATAAAGATCACCGGAATCGGATGCACGGTTTGCAAATGACAAGCAAAACAAGAATGGCACAAATCTGCCATTAACAGCATGATGCCACTTAGCAAGCAATAAATAGTTAAACTACTGCACCCAAACGTATCAACAAAGTACATGGCAGTGATCTACACAAGATGCTCGACAAAAGATGAGCACTGAGCTACGGCTAGTTCACATCATAACAGGTTCAAACAAGCATGGCGAAAGTGCAAAAATAATCAGGCTGGACATGGCAAAAACAGCATCAGGTTGCAATGTTCAGAGCAGCAAAACTACATGCTACAGGAACTTAAAATAGCAAAACAAGGCATGGCATGAATCTACTCAAAGCATAGAACAAAAGTCCCTTACTGACCATAAGCCAAAAGGGATCCGAAAATATAGTAACACCCATGTCAATATTGAAAGTTTCGTTAACAGATTCAGCAACATGGCATGTCAAAAACTGATAACAAGTAGGCATGTTTAAGAGCTCGATGCCCTCACTACAGAGCCTTAAATGATAAACTAAGCATACATACATCAAGAAGACATGGCATAGAAGACATACATGGCAAGAACAATAACATAGCATACATGTATCAACCACAACAACCTTGGCAAAATTGAATAACATGTAAACAATCTGCCAGGAAACATTTTATAGCAAAAGTAGAGCTCGATTGGCTCAAGCTATGCTACTCCATAATTGCAAAAAAGGACATGGATGGATAGAGCAAGACATGTTTAACAAAACATCCTTACTGAAGTATCTCAAAATATGCATAGATCTCTCGGTATCATCAAGTTAACATGGCATCAAAATATCAGCTAAACAGGGCTGAAAACAGCAACATCAGGACACCTACTTTGCATGCTTGTGCTAGTCACCACATAGATCACAAAAGTACATGGCATACACCCCTGGAAAGATGGTATGGCATATTACAAAACACATGTAGGACTCCACTTCATAGGGTGCACACATCAATCATGGCGAAAATATCAAAAGTGCAAGTTCTGTTAACAAACAGAAACTAACATCACATAGCACACTTCCAACAGCATTTCGGGCATCAAGATGAGCTCGAATGAAATGATCTACTCTTCGAGACGAACATTTTGACATATTATACGCGCAAAATGGATCTACGGATGCGAAGATATAGCACGTCGAAAATTGCACAAAATTACAATCGATGCAAAAACTTAGAGAAAAAGGAGGGGAGAGAGAGAAGAGGTCAACGGCTCGGGATTCGAGGCCGGATCGGGGCCCGACCCGAATCGGCGGCGGCGGCGGAGGAGCTCCGGCGGGGAAGGAGGAGGCGCCGGCGGGGCGGATCCGGCGGGGGCCGGCGCGGCGCGCGGGCCGGGAGGGGAGAGCGGCGGGCGATTTACGGAGGCGCCGGCGGGCGCGGAAGCGGGCGGCCGGGCGAGAGGAGCTGGGCGGCGGCGCGCTGGCGGCGGCGTGGCCGGGCGCCGAGGCGGCGGCGGCGCGGCGTGAGGCGCCGGCGGCGGGGCCGAAGGGCGGTGGTGGCGCGGACGGGAGGGCCGGCCGTGGCTCACGGGCTCACGGCGGAGCTGGGCGGCGGGCGGGGTTACCGTGGCGCCCCGATTGGCGCGGGCGGCGCGCGATGTGTCCGCTGGCGGCGGACACGTCCGGCGCATGTACGGGTTTTTTAGGGTTACGGGAAGAGGATGATCCGGATTTGGGGAGGTGTTTAAATAGGCATAGAGGGAGCTAGGAGAGTCCAAATGAGGTGTAGTTTTCGCCCACACGATCGTGATCGTACGACGGAGAGCATGGAGGTGACTTAGATGGGTTATTGGGCTGTTTTGAAGGGGTGTTGGGCTGCAACTTAAAAGAGGCCTTTCTTGAGTGCGGTTAACCGTTGGAGTACCAAACGAGCTCCAAATGACCCGAAACTTGACCGGTGGTCTCCGGGTGTTATACCAAGGCCACTAGACAAACCTCGGTCCATTTCGAGAAGGTTTAGTGCCCGCACATGGAAAAACGTAAAAGGACCGGGCCCGGGGAGATAGGAGTGCCGGATTGCAAAAGCGGACAACGGGAAAAATGCTCGGAATCATGAGACGAACACGTATGCAAATGCGATGCACATGATGACATAATAAAATGCATGACATGGACAAAATGCGAAATGAAGAAAACCCAACCACGGAGGGAATATCATATCACAATGCCGAAAATGGCAAGAGTTGGAGTTACAAATATGGAAAGTTACATCCGGGGTGTTACACGCGCCCTCCACCCTTGTGGGCCCCTCGTGGCTCCCCTGACGTACTTCTTCCGCCTATATATATCCATATACCCTAAAAACTTCGGGGAACAGAATAGATCGGGAGTTCCGCCGCCGCAAGCCTCTGTAGCCACCAAAAACCAATCGGGACCCTGTTCCGGCACCCTGCCGGAGGGGGATCCCTCACCGGTGGCCATCTTCATCATCCCGGCGCTCTCCATGACAAGGAGGGAGTAGTTCACCCTCGGGGCTGAGGGTATGTACCAGTAGCTATGTGTTTGATCTCTCTCTCTCTCTCTCATGTTCTTGTGATGATACGATCTTGATGTATCGCGAGCTTTGCTATTGTAGTTGGATCTTATGATGTTTCTCCCCCTCTACTCTCTTGTAATGGATTGAGTTTTCCCTTTGAAGTTATCTTATCGGATTGAGTCTTTAATGATTTGAGAACACTTGATGTATGTCTTGTGTGGGATACCCGTGGTGACAATGGGGTATTCTATTGATCCACTTGATGTATGTTTTGGTGATCAACTTGCGGGTTCCGCCCATGAACCTATGCATAGGGGTTGGCACACGTTTTCGTCTTGATTCTCCGGTAGAAACTTTGGGACACTCTTTGAGGTTCTATGTGTTGGTCAAATAGATGAATCTGAGATTGTGTGATGCATATCGTATAATCATTCCCACGGATACTTGAGGTGACATTGGAGTATCTAGGTGACATTAGGGTTTTGGTTGATGTGTGTCTTAAGGTGTTATTTTACTACGAACTCTAGGGCTGTTTGTGACACTTATAGGAATAGCCCAATGGATTGATCGGAAAGAATAACTTTGAGGTGGTTTTGTACCCTACCATAATCTCTTTGTTTGTTCTCCACTATTAGTGACTTCGGAGTGAATCTTTGTTGCATGTTGGGGGATAGTTATGTGATCCAATTATGTTATTATTGTTGAGAGAACTTGCACTATTGAAAGTATGAACCCTAGGCCTTGTTTCCTAGCATTGCAATACCGTTTACACTCACTTGTATCTTTAGTTACCTTGCTGTTTTTATATTTTCAGATTACAAAAACCTATATCTACCATCCATATTGCACTTGTATCACCATCTCTTCGCCGAACTAGTGCACCTATAAAATTTACCATCGTATTGGGTGTTGAGGGAGTCCTAGATTAGGGGGTCTCCGGACAGCCGGACTATATCTTTTGGCCGGACTATTGGACTATGAAGATACAAAATTGAAGACTTCGTCCCGTGTCCGGATGGCACTCTCCTTGGCGTGGAAGGCAAGGTAGGCAATACGGATATGTAGATCTCCTCCCTTGTAACCGACTCTGTGTAACCCTAGCCCCCTCCGTGTCTATATAAACCGGAGGGTTTAGTGTAGGACAACAACAATCATACCATAGACTAGCTTCTACGATCTCGTGGCAGATCAACTCTTGTAATACTCATATCATCAAGATCAATCAAGCAGGAAGAAGGGTATTACCTCCATCGAGAGGGCCAGAACCTGGGTAAACATTGTGTCCCCCGCCTCCTGTTACCATCCGCCTTAGACGCACGCCTGGGCCCCCTACCCGAGATCCGCCGGTTTTGACACCGACATTGGTGCTTTCATTGAGAGTTCCACTGTGTCGTCACCATAAGGCTTGATGGCTCCTTCGATCATCGGTAACGATGCGGTCCAGGATGAGGTTTTCCTACCTTGACAGATCTTTATATTCGGCGGCTTCGCACTGCGGCCTAACTCACTTGGCCATCTGGAGCAGATCGAGAGCTACGCCCCTGGCCACCAGGTCAGGTTCGGAAACTTGAACTACACTGCCGACATCTACGAAGATTTGATCTTTGACGGATTCGAGCCGATGTCAGGTGCGCTGCATGATCACGACGAGCATGATTTAGCTCTGCCGTTGAACAGTGTTCGGGAGATCACACCTGCAACTACTCCGGCCCTCAATATGTAGCAAATTGCACCATCCAAGGATGGGTGGATAGACCCCGCCACGGAGGCCGCACTCTTAGTGTCGATAGAGCCGGATACTGACTTCACCCCTCACGAGAGCCATGTTGCCGAACCACTAGATTCGCCTCCGACCATGGACTCCGAGCCGCCTGCATCCGTGCCTATCGAATCCGATTGGGCGCCGATCATGGAGTTTACCTCCGCGGATATCTTTCAGCACTCGCCTTTCGGCGACGTGCTGAATTCGTTAAGGTATCTCTCCTTGTCAGGAGAACGTTGACCGAACTATGTCTGGCTATAATGGGATGCAGACGATGAAGAAATTCGCTGCCTACCCACCACCCACCTAGTAGCCACTGTCGATGATTTAACCGACATGCTCGATTTCGACTCCGAAGACATCGACGGAATGGACGACGATGCAGGAGAAGAACAGGAACCATCGCCCACAGGGCGCTGGACAGCCACTTCATCACACGACATATACATGGTGGATACACCCAAAGAAAACAATGACGAGGAACGGAAGGAAGCAGCGAAGAACAGCTCCATTGAGAAGCAAACAAAGCGCCAACTCTAGAGGAAACGACGACCAAATTGACCCAGCGGCAGAGCAGGATGAACCAGCAAACGGTGAACATAGTACGGATCCGCTGTACGAAGACGGCGACGCCGAGGATAAAGCTCATCAACCTCCCTCCGGGGAGGAAAACAGTCTGGACGAAGATGCACACATCATCCCGGAAAGGCACTTGGAAGAAGAGAACCTCCGCAGAAGGCTTATTGCCACCACGAGGAGTCTGAAGAAGCAGAAGCAAAGGCTTAAAGCCGCGCAGAATACGCTCAACAAATAGATGAAACAAAGTGCTCGACAATGAAGAAAAGTATGGTGGTAGTTACCACACAAAGAGCTATCCAAAGCGCAAGCTGTTGCCCAAATTCGACGATGAGGCCTTAGAGCCCACACAGCCGAAAAATAAAACGACCAACCGGTTGGATCAACCACCTAGTGGCCACGATAGAGCGGCTAACAAGGACGCACATAAGTCAGCAAACGCTTCACATGACGACTTGCATCAAAAGACCGGCGCGGCCAGATCCATCTATGGATCTAGGAAGCGCGCTCCGGCACAAAATCAAAACCGAAAACTACAACCGTCCGAATGCCATGATACATCCAAATACAGGGGTGCCGCACACCCCCTATGTTTCATCGATGAGGTGCTGGACCACGAATTTCCACAAGGATTGAAACCAGTGAACATAGAGGCGTACGACGGGACTACAGACCCTGGGGTCTGGATTGAGGACTTTATCCTCCATATCCATATGGCTCGCGGAGACGATCTCCACACCATCAAGTACTTGCCCCTCAAGCTTAAAGGACCAACTCGGCACTTGTCGTGGAATTGTCACGCCAGATGTCCTCGTGCAAGGACTTAGTCGTGGAGCCATCGCAACTAGGAAGCTTAAAGGGGTTAATGTCACGCCCAATATGTGACCCTATCCAAAAGGAACTCGACGGTACCACCAAGGATAGACCCGCATATTGAAACGCTTTTGCAAGGTGGATATCATTACATCAACATTACATAATACATAGGGATACATGCATAAGGCACAAATGCCACAAGAATACATCAACATCATATACAAGAGATCAACATCCGACTACGGATGGAACATAAACAGAAACTCAAACGACATCCACCCTGCTAGCCCAGGCTGCCGACCTGGAACCTATCCCCTGATCGAAGAAGAAGCAGAAGAAGAACTCAACGCAAACAAGCATCGCTCTCGGCCATGATCATCGCATAACCTGTACACTGCAATCGGTGGTGTAGTAATCTGTGAGCCACGAGGACTCGGCAATCCCATTACCATGGGTATCAAGACGAGCAAAGCTTAATGGGAAAGGAAGGGGTAAAGTGGTGAGGTTGCAGCAGCGACTAAGCATATATGGTGGCTAACATACGCAAATGAGAGCGGAAGAGAAACAAAGGAACGGTCGTCAACTAGTAATGATCAAGAAGTGATCCTGAACTCCTACTTACGCCAACCATAACCCGTAAACCGTGTTCTCCTCTCGATCAACCCCGAAAAAGAGACACTCACAGTTACGCATACACGGTTGGTGTATTTTAATTAAGATCAACTTCGGGTTTTCTACAACCGGACATTAACAAATTCCCATCTGCCACATAACCGCTGCACGGCTTTCGAAAAGTTTATACCTGCAGGGGTGTCCCAACTTAGCCCATGATAAGCTCTCGCGATCAACAAAGGATATTCCTTCTCCCCGGGAAGACCCGATCAGTCTCGGAATCCCGGCTACAAGACATTTCGACAGCAATGAAACAAGACCAGCAAAGCCGCCCGGATGTGCCGACAAATCCTGATAGGTGTCGCACGTACCTCGGTCTCAGGGCACACCGGATAAGTCAAGCTACGAGTAAAACCAATCCTCGAGTTGCGCCGAGGTGGCCCCAGTTGCGCTCGGTTCGGACCAACACTCGAAGGAGCACCGCCCGGGGCTAAAATAAAGATGACCCTTGGGCTCGGAAACCCAAGGGAAAAAGGGTATAGGTGAGGCAAATGGTAAAACCAATGTTGGGCCTTCTTTGGAGGAGTCTTATTCAAAGCGAACTGTCAAGGGGTCCCATAAATCACCCGACCGCGTTAGGGGCGCAAAATCCGGGAACATAATACCTATATGACGGAAACTAGGGCGACAAGAGGAACAAAACACTGTGCATAAGGCCGAGCCTTCCACCCTTTACCAAATATATAGATGCATTAATTAAATAAGATATATTGTGATATCCCAACAAGTAAACATGTTCCAACAAGGAACAACATCTCCATGTTCCAACAAGGAACAAACTTCATCTTCACCTGCAACTAACAACGCTATAAGAGGGGCTGAGCAGAGCGGTAACATAGCCAAACAATGGTTTGCATAGGAAGGGTGCAAAAGGTTGGAGGCTGACATGGCAAATAGGGGGACTTGAGCAGCAAGTGATAGGTAGCGCAGCATAGCGAAAGAGCGAAGCAACTAGCATAGCAATGATAGTAGTGAGATCCAGGGTAGCGGTCATCTTGCCTGAAATCCCGCAAGGAAGAAGAACGAGTCCATGAAGAAGACGAACGGATGAAGCCGAACCAAGCGTGAGACGAACGAATCCTCACGATCGCAACGAAACAAAGAACTAACAAGAAGAAGCACACAACATAGGTAAACACACCACCATGAACAAGACATGATGCACAACAAGCAAGATGCATGACAAAGCTACATGAAGCTACTCATGGCAAGAGATGATGCAAACAAGAGCAACACATCAAGGCAAGTTTAAATGAGGCCGGAAACAACATAGAACAATAACCAGAAGTCCTCATATGCAAATTTCGAAATTGGTCCAGATCTGAATAAACATTATGTTCAAGTTGTTAAACAGCAAGTTAAGATGCACCACAATGATCTACATGAAATTCTAGTCAAGTTACATATAAAGTTCATTAGATTCGGAGCTACGGCCTAGAAGATATGAGCAAAACAAGATAAGCAAGCCATTGATGCAAAATGCATACAAACATCAAGCAAACACCTCAAAACATGGATGCAACATGATAATATGAAACTACATGCAAAATCAAGCAAGTTTCATATAGAGCACACTCAAAACGGAGCAACGGTTCAACACATACACCCTATACAAGTTATAGCAACAATGTCCATAACAGCAAGTAGGCATATTGCAAGCATCAAAACGACATGCTACAGGACCTCAACAAGAAAACAAAAGGCATGGGCATGATGTACAGGTAAAGAATTACAAAACATGAACACTGAGCTAACTCCAGAAATCAATAGAACATGCTCAAAATGACATGGCAAGATTGCTAATAATAACAGTTTCAGACTTAAGCAGAAATAACATCAGGTTGCAATGTTCAAAGCTATCAAACAACACGTTACAGGAACTTATCATGGCAAACAAAGGCATGGCATGAATCTACTAATTGCATAGAACAAAAGACCTTTAATGACCATGAGCCAAAAAGGATCAGAAAATATGATGGCACCCATGTAATCATGGCAAGTTATATTACAGATTTAAACATGGCAGGAACAACAATAAGTAGGCATGTTGGTGAGCTTGAACCACTCACCACAGAGCAATACATGGCATGGCAAGGTAATCAACAGCAAGAAGACATATTATAGAAGCTATACATGGCAAGAACAACATCATAGCATGCAAGGATCAACTACAACAACCTTGGCAAAATTGAATAACATGTAAACAACCTGCCAGGAAACATTTTATAGCAAACGTAGAGCTCGATTGACTCAAGCTATGGCACTCCATAATTGCAAACAAGGGCATGGATGGATATAGCAAGACATGTAGAACAAAACATACTTACTTAAGTAACTCAAAATATGCATTGATCTCTCTGTAGCATCAAGTTAACATGGCATAAAAATATAATAGAATCTGCCAGGAAAACAGCAACAGCAAGTACCCTACTTAACAAGCTTGATGCACTCACTACACAACTCACAAAAATACATGGCAAGCACTCCTGTAAAGATGGCATGGCATATTACAAAACACATGTAGGACTCAAGTTCATAGGATGCACACATTAATCATGGCGAAAATAACAAAAGTGCAAGTTCTGTTAAGAAACAGAAACTAACATCACATAGCACTCCTCCAACAGAATTTAGGGCATCGAGATCAGCTCAAACGAAAATGGTGCAATGAGATGAAATGATCTACTCGTCGAGGCGAACATTTTGACATATTACGCGCGCAAAACGGAGCAGCGACGACAGAGATATGATGCAATGAAAATGCAATAAAATATTGACAGAATCGGGACTGAGAAAAACAGGGGGGAAGAGGTCAACCGAGGCACGCGGATCGAGGATGGCCGGCTCTCGCCGAAGAAGAAGCCGGAGAGGAGGGAGATGGCCGGGGCGACCGGATCCGGGCCGGATCTTGCCGGATCCGGCCGGGGCGAGGAGGAGGAGGGTGGCCGGCGAGGTGCGGCCATGGCGGGCCGCCAAGCGGGCGCTCTGGGCGCCGGTTGCCGGGAGGTGGCGGCGGGTCCGGTGAGGGAGACGGGAGGCGCTTGTGGCGTCCATGGGCGAGGCTGGCGCGGCGCGCATCGGAGGCGGCGGGCGGCGATTGCGGGCGCTGCCGGGCGGAGTTGGCCGGAGGACGGCGGGCGGGCAAGGCCGGCGAGGCGCGGCCGGGAAGGCGTGAGGCGCTGGGCGCTGAGGAGGCGGCGACGAAGCGGGTCAGCGAGGCCTGCCCGGGCGGCCGGATCTGGGCCCCGGGTGGCCGGCGGCGAAGTGGGCGCAGGGAGGTGACGTGGCGGCTGGTGATTGGTCCGGGGAGGCGGCGGACATGTCCGGCGGCGGGATGGACATGTCCGGCGCGCGGAGGGGGAGGTTGGCTAGGGTTTGGGGAGATTCATCCGCGAATTTTCGGAGGGGGGACTTATTTATAGATTCTGGGAGCTAGGAGAGTCCAAATAAGGTGCGGTTTTCGGCCACGCGATCGTGATCGAACGACCGAGAGGATGGAGAGGAGTTTGCTGGGTTTTGGTCCACTTAGAAAGGGGTGTTGGGCTGCAAAGAGAAGGAGGCTTTTACGGTTACCCAGTTAACCGTTGGAGTACCAAACGACCTCCAAATGGCACGAAACTTGACAGCGGTTCACCGGTGCTATACCAAGGCCGCTTGGCAAACGTCGGTCCATTCCGAGACCGTTAAATACCCACACACGAAAAGAGGCAAAAGGGGCGCCGGGAGACATAGGAGTGCCGGATTGCAAAACGGACAACGGGGAAAATGCTCGGATGCATGAGACTTAACACGTATGAAAAATGAAATGCACATGATGGCATGATATGAAATGCAGATGATGACATGGTAAAGTGCAACACGCAAGCACATGACATGGCAACGACGCATTTAATAACTGGAAGACACTGGCGATCGAACTGGGGCGTTATAACACTCCTCCACTACTAAGAGATCTCGCCCCGAGATCTTAGGACCGAGACGGAAGGGAAAAGGGATGAGGTGAAGTAAGAACTGAAGAGAAGAAGAAAAGATTCAAGAGCACTCGAGAAACGAGAGGAACGACGAGAATGACGAGAATCGAAAGCTCACGGAAATTATATAGACTAAGAATAACTCATTCTAACCGGAGTGGTTAGAATGAGAAAAGAAACGAATAAGACCGAAGGATTTAGGCAGCACTACGGCTGAAAATGGAAGGATAGAACACGAACTTCAGAGATGGAATGACTCTGATGAAGACATGACACAAAACCTCCGGAAAGAATTGAAGGAGTTGAATGAAAAGAACGGATAAGAATATGACAACTTGTGCCAATGAATGAAATAGAAAGCAACCTTAGAAGAAGGATTGAACGGAGTTATTGAGAAAATAAACCACGAAAGAATAAGCTTGTCGTGGACTTATGGATAACATCTCAAAAATTATGAGGTGATAACCAGCCGCAAACGGAAACGATTGGATAGCTGAGAAGAACGAAGAAATACAAAACTCCACTTCAAAAGAATACGGAGAGTTAATTGCACTTCGAGACGCAAGAAGAAGGATACTTGAACTCCACCAATAAGAATCTTGATGAACTCTTGAAGAAATGAATTAAATCATGAAGAACCACCATGAAGAACTCCGGTAACAAAAAGGATGATGAGATACAATTGAAGGATGGAAAGAATAAGGATTAAGTCTTGCTGTGATTTAGATGGAGGATTCCGACGAGATGGCCGAGGAAGATTTGAACTCCGCAGAAGAAAAGATGAAAACACTTGGAAGTAGAATTTATTCATCAAGAACAAACTCCGAAGAAAAGGATTAATCACTCTGACGAAATAAGAATAAGATTTATTGTATGCTTATCCTTCATCAAATTAAATTGATGACAAGCAATGGATTTTGCATAATACTTATTCTTCATGAAAAAGGATTGAGAAGTGACATGTCGCAAACTTGAGAAGGGATAGCACAAAACTGGAGAGAGTCCTCATGAACCACCGGTAGGATTGAAAGAAGGAATGGATTAATATGATACCCAAAGAAATGAAACTTGAACGAACCACCGTAAGAATTCGTAAATGACTGATTTAAAGAGAATGAATCACCGGAAGAATTAGAAAAGCACGGAGATACTTGAGGGAATTAAAATGCAAGAGAACAAAGAGATCGCGAATCGATAGAAGAATACTTGAACGAAGCTAATCGGAAGAATATTGAGACGAACGAAGGGCACGAATATGGAATAATTGGAGAACAAATTTGAAAACTTGGAACGAATAAATCTTCCGAAAAGATGGCCTCCGGATGATTGAGACGGAAAGCAACTCCTGAAATACTCCGGATGGATGAAAAGAATTGCACAACTGGAAACAAATTGATAGGATAACATCGAGCTAGCACCATGAATCTCCGGGGGAACGGACAAGATTTAAGAGAAACTCTACTTCGGTCTTCAAATGTTGAGAATGACGACGAGGAACACCAGTAAAAATTACTGGGATACTCCGGGAGAAATGAAAAACAGAGAGGTTGAGCCAACAATGAAATGGTTTGAAATCGATCTTTAAAAAGGCAAGTGACTGATGATATTCATTCTTACGTCACACTTGAAAAGAATTGAGAATACTCCGGGGAAATTAGGAGAGTCAGGTAAGATCCTGGGAAAGACCTGTGGGTTAGGGCCCACTAACAGAAAACACCGTTGGAAAGGGATGTTGAACAGATAGATGATGCACCGGAACAATTGAAATATTTGAATGAGGTGACAACCTCGAATTAATTAGAACACGTATTTAATCTCCTGATATGTCTTGAACACTCCTAAGGATAAACTGTCGAGAGAAGAACGAGCAAGGAAAACACTTGAGTCGAGGAAAAGAATATGATCAACCGAAAAACTTGAATTGAAACCACCGGAAAAGAAAGAGATGAATAATGACGAACAAGACGAGAATTCACCGGTTGAAATAATTGAGGGAAGACTGAAGAGGCTCCACACGAATGAAATAGATGGTCGGAAGAAACTCGAACTCCAGGAATAATAGGGTGGGAGGGCGGGAGAACACAGGCAACTTGGAGGGGGAAACCCGATGAATAACTTGACGAAAAAAAACACACCGGTTGAAATCATTGATGAAAGAAAGCAAAGACTTCACACGAGTAGGATCGATACTCGATTACGGACTCCAGTTCCGAGAAGAAGAAGGGTGGGCGGGCGGGAAAAAACAAGGACAACTTTGGACAGGGAAAACAACGACGTCGGAAGAAGAACTGAGGATTGAACTCAAAGATGAAGAGGCTCGAGTCGACTTGACGAGAAATGAAACGGATAAAAAGAGCTGAGGAACAACTACCGGAAAACCAACTGCATGAACCTAAAGAAAAATTTGAAGGGGAAGAGGAGTAGTTCAAAACACCTACGTCAAGATTCCTTACCGTGAGCGCATTTAAGGGCTGAGGAGTAAAAAGAATTCCTACTCTCCGATATAACTAAACTCCGAAAGCAGTTTTATTCTAGACTCAACTGCGGCCAAACTACACGATCAATCAAGGGCTCCTAGGGTCGGTCGAGGCTCTGATTACCAACTTGTCACGCCCAATATGCGACACTATACAAAAGGAACTCGACGGTCCCACCAAGGATAGACCCGCATATTGAAACGCTTTTGCAAGGTGGATATCATTACATCAACATTACATAATACATAGGGATACATGCATAAGGCACAAATGACACAATAATAAATCAACATCATATACAAGAGATCAACATCCGACTACGGATGGAACATAAACAGAAACTCAAACGACATCCACCCTGCTAGCCCAGGCTGCCGACCTGGAACCTATCCCCTGATCGAAGAAGAAGCAGAAGAAGAACTCAACGCAAACAAGCATCGCTCTCGCGTCATGATCATCGCATAACCTGTACCTGCAACTGGTGGTGTAGTAATCAGGAGCCACGAGGACTCAGCAATCCCATTACCATGGGTATCAAGACTAGCAAAGCTTAATGGGAAAGGAAGGGGGTAAAGTGGTGAGGTTGCAGCAGCGACTAAGCATATATGGTGGCTAACATACGCAAATGAGAGCGGGAAGAGAAACAAAGGAACGGTCGTCAACTAGTAATGATCAAGAAGTGATCCTGAACTCCTACTTACGCCAACCATAACCCGTAAACCGTGTTCTCCTCTCGATCAACCCCGAAAAGAGACACTCACGATTACGCACACGGTTGGTGTATTTTAATTAAGATCAACTTCGGGTTTTCTACAACCGGACATTAACAAATTCCCATCTGCCACATAACCGCTGGCACGGCTTTCGAAAGTTTATACCCTGCAGGGTGTCCCAACTTAGCCCATGATAAGCTCTCGCGATCAATCGAAGGATATTCCTTCTCCGGAAGACCCGATCAGTCTCTAATCCCGGCTACAAGACATTTCGACAAAGAATGAAACAAGACCAGCAAAGCCGCCCAGATGTGCCGACAAATCCTGATAGGAGTCGCACGCATTCTGGTCTCAGGGCACACCGGATAAGTCAAGCTACGAGTAAAACCAATCCTCGAGTTGCCCCGTGGTGGCCCCGCAGGCTGCTCGGTTCGGACCAACACTCGAAGGAGCACTGGCCCGGGGGGGGCTAAAATAAAGATGACCCTTGGGCTCCGGAAACCCAAGGGAAAAAGGGTATAGGTGAGGCAAATGGTAAAACCAATGTTGGGCCTTGCTGGAGGAGTCTTATTCAAAGCGAACTGTCAAGGGGGTCCCATAAATCACCCGACCGCGTTAGGGACGCAAAATCCGGGAACATAATACCGATATGACGGAAACTAGGGCGGCAAGAGTGGAACAAAACACCAGGCATAAGGCCGAGCCTTCCACCCTTTACCAAGTATATAGATGCATTAATTAAATAAGATATATTGTGATATCCCAACAAGTAAACATGTTCCAACAAGGAACAACATCTCCATGTTCCAACAAGGAACAAACTTCATCTTCACCTGCAACTAACAACGCTATAAGAGGGGCTGAGCAGAGCGGTAACATAGCCAAACAATGGTTTGCATAGGAAGGGTGCAAAAGGTTAGAGGCTGACATGGCAAATAGGGGGACTTGAGCAGCAAGTGATAGGTAGCCTTGACATAGCGAAGAAGCGAAGCAACTAGCATAGCAATGATAGTAGTGAGATCCAGGGTAGCGGTCATCTTGCCTGAAATCCCGCAAGGAAGAAGAACGAGTCCATGAAGAAGACGAACGGATGAAGCCGAACCAAGCGTGACGAACGAATCCTCACGATCGCAACGAAACAAAGAACTAACAAGAAGAAGCACACAACATAGGTAAACACACCACCATGAACAAGACATGATGCACAACAAGCAAGATGCATGACAAAGCTACATGAAGCTACTCATGGCAAGAGATGATGCAAACTAGAGCAACACATCAAGGCAAGTTTAAATGAGGCCGGAAACAACATAGAACAATGCCGGTAAGTCCTCATATGCAAATTTCGAAATTGGTCCAGATCTGAATAAACATTATGTTCAAGTTGTTAAACAGCAAGTTAAGATGCCCCACAATGATCTACATGAAATTCTAGTCAAGTTACATATAAAGTTCATTAGATTGAGCTACTACCTAGAAGATATGAGCAAAACAAGATAAGCAAGCCATTGATGCAAAATGCATACAAACATCAAGCAAACACCTCAAAACATGGATGCAACATGATAATATGAAACTACATGCAAAATCAAGCAAGTTTCATATAGAGCACACTCAAAACGGAACAACGGTTCAACACATACACCCTATACAAGTTATAGCAACAATGTCCATAACAGCAAGTAGGCATATTGCAAGCATCAAAACAACATGCTACAGGACCTCAACAAGAAAACAAAAGGCATGGGCATGATGTACAGGTAAAGAATTACAAAACATGAACACTGAGCTAACTCCATAAATCAATAGAACATGCTCAAAATGACATGGCAAGATTGCTAATAATAACAGTTTCAGACTTAAGCAGAAATAACATCAGGTTGCAATGTTTAGAGCTATCAAACAACATGTTACAGGAACTTATCATGGCAAACAAAGGCATGGAATGAATCTACTAATTGCATAGAACAAAAGTCCTTTAATGACCATGAGCCAAAAAGGATCAGAAAATATGATGGCACCCATGTAATCATGGCAAGTTATATTACAGATTTAAACATGGCAGGAACAACAATAAGTAGGCATGTTGGTGAGCTCGAACCACTCACCACAGAGCAATACATGGCATGGCAAGGTAATCAACAGCAAGAAGACATATTATAGAAGCTATACATGGCAAGAACAACATCATAGCATGCAAGGATCAACTACAACAACCTTGGCAAAATTGAATAACATGTAAACAACCTGCCAGGAAACATTTTATAGCAAACGTAGAGCTCGATTGACTCAAGCTATGGCACTCCATAATTGCAAACAAGGGCATGGATGGATATAGCAAGACATGTAGAACAAAACATACTTACTTAAGTAACTCAAAATATGCATTGATCTCTCTCAGTAGCATCAAGTTAACATGGCATAAAAATATAACAGAATCTGCCAGGAAAACAGCAACAGCAAGTACCCTACTTAACAAGCTTGATGCACTCACTACACAACTCACAAAAATACATGGCAAGCACCCCTGGAAAGACGACATGGCATATTACAAAACACATGTAGGACACAAGTTCATAGGGTGCACACATTAATCATGGCAAAAATAACAAAAGTGCAAGTTCTGTTAATAAACAGAAACTAACATCACATAGCACTCTTCCAACAGCATTTAGGGCATCAATATGAGCTCAAATGAAAATGATGCAATGAGATGAAATGATCTACTCATCGAGGCGAACATTTTTACATATTACACGCGCAAAACAGAGCAACGATGACAGAGATATGATGCAATGAAAATGCAATAAAATATTGACAGAATCGGGACAGTGAGAAAAACAGGGGGGAAGAGGTCAACCGAGGCACGCGGATCGAGGATGGCCGGCTCTCGCCGGAGAAGAAGCCGGAGAGGAAGGAGATGGCCGGGGCGACCGGATCCGGGCCGGATCTTGCCGGATCCGGCCGGGGCGAGGAGGAGGAGGGCGGCCGGCGAGGTGCGGCCATGGCGGGGCCGCCAGCGGCGGCCCGGCCCGCTGGGGGAGGTGCCCGCGCGCGGTCCGGTGAGGGAGACGGGAGGCGCGCCGTGGCGTCCAGGGCGAGGCTGCAAGACGCGCGCATCGAGGCGCGGGGGCCGGGCGACCATGGGCGCGGCCGGGCGGAGTTGGCCGGAGGAGCAAGGCGGCGAGGCCGCCGGCGAGGCGCCGGGCGGGCGGAGGCGCTGGGCGCTGGGAGGAGGCAGCGACAGCGGGCCAGCGAGCCAGTTCGCCTCGGGCGGGCGGATCTAGGCCCCGGTGGCCGGGCGCGAAGTGGGCGCAGGAGGTGACGTGGCGGCCGGTGATTGGTCCGAGGCGGCGGAGATGTCCGGCAGGATGGACATGTCCGTATGTGAGGGGGAGGTTGGCTATGGTTTGGGGAGATTCATCCGCGAATTTTCGGAGGGGGGACTTATTTATAGATTCTGGGAGCTAGGAGAGTCCAAATGAGGTGCGGTTTTCGGCCACGCGATCGTGATCGAACGACCGAGAGGATGGAGAGGAGTTTTCTGGGTTTTGGGCCACTTAGAAAGGGGTGTTGGGCTGCAAAGAGAAGGAGGCTTTTACGGTTACCCAGTTAACCGTTGGAGTACCAAACGACCTCCAAATGGCACGAAACTTGACAGGCGGTCTACCGGTGCTATACCAAGGCCGCTTGGCAAACCTCGGTCCATTCCGAGACCGTTTAATACCCACACACGAAAAGAGGCAAAAAGGGGGCGCCGGGAGACATAGGAGTGCCGGATTGCAAAACGGACAACGGGGAAAATGCTCGGATGCATGAGACAAACACGTATGCAAAATGAAATGCACATGATGGCATG
This sequence comes from Aegilops bicornis, assembly GCA_021605145.1. NCBI lineage: Eukaryota > Viridiplantae > Streptophyta > Magnoliopsida > Poales > Poaceae > Aegilops > Aegilops bicornis. The sequence continues at coordinate 666,862,590 of CM038671.1, read as the reverse complement.
ATATGAAATGCAGATGATGACATGGTAAAGTGCAACACGCAAGCACATGACATGGCAACGACGGCGAATAACTGGAAGACACCTGGCGCATCGAATCTGGGGCGTTACAGTTAATCAGGACAAAGGACACGAGAGGTTTTATACTAGTTCGGCCCCTTGCAGTAAAGGAAAGCCTACGTCTAGTTGGGTTGGTATTGCTTGATGTTTCGATGACCAGGGAGCGGAATACGCTATGCCCCGTTCTCGATGGGTTGTTTCTTGCCCTAAGCCGCCAGCAGGTCGTCCCCTTATATACACGGGTTGACGCCCTGCGGCTCACAGAGTCCCGGCCGGCTTATAGAGCGATATCCGACTCGATGACTAGTTAAATCTACCTTATGATACAAGTCATGCCATTGTGGCGGTTTACTACAACGGGCCTTAAGTCGGCTGTGGGCCTTAGGCCCTTTATTGAACCGCCACTTCATGCTTGGTCTTGGGCTTCTTTCTGGTGAATCTTCTTTGCGTAACCTGGCCCCTCCTGGGTGGGTTACACATATAGTTATATCCCCAACATTAGGCCCCAGATTGATTTGAACCTGTTCATGTCAATCTTAAAATACCTTAAGAAATAAATCTTTAGTCTTCTGACTTTGTAAAGAGCTTTCTTTAACCCGCCATGACGTCATCTTTTGAATCCGTGTTAACCCGGCGTGACGTCATCCTTTCTTAAATTCCTTTTCTATTCCGCCGTATCTTTCAATGGATCTCTACTTTAATTGACTGCTCCGAAAATCGAGGCGTCAGGGCCGCTGGATAATAACTCTTATCTCCTCGCTTCCCGCACCGTCTCAGTTATCTTCTCCTTATAAATAGGTGCGCTCTCCCATTCTCCTCCTTCCAGTCATCTTCTTCCTCTTGCCTCCTCTCGAGCTCCGCCGCCGCCGCTGTCGAACTCCCTGTCTTCACCATCTCAGGCCGCTGCATCAACCTGGTTGGATCAGAGAAATGCGACGAACCTCCGCAGCTCATCCAGATCCGTAAGTTCCCTTCCCTTCCTTTCTTAGGTCCGCATTAAAGCTTCTTCGAGTTCGTCAGAGTTCATCACCATTAGAGCCAAACCCTTGTCAGCTTTCCTCTTCGACGCCTCTTCTGATCTGAGAATGATATAAAATGGCATGGTAGTTGTTTTCGCACTTGTTTTGGATAAAAAGCAGATCCCTTTCTCTGTATAAAAGCCTCATTCGAGCCTATGAACACATCTGCGTGAGTTTTTAGTTCTAGAAATTTTTCTTATCAGAACAGACCTTTGATCTCAAATTTTAGCAGAAGATTATGAAACCTGTTTTTATCAACCGGAAAACTTCTTCTGTTAAATGCCCATAACTGTCCAGGTATCCGGCTTAAATGAATAACACTGACCTGTGAACCTTGCCTACTTCTCATATCTTTAAGAATTTTGAACTGCTCTTGATGCTTGTAGCGGCTTAAATATTGTTGCGCAGTTATCCTTATATCATTAGGCCCCTTCATAAGCCGCTACCTTCAATAATTTGGATATTTTCTCCCAGGTTAAAATTTGAACTGGAACTTCTTATTTTGTAATAGGCCAACTGTTGTCATGGCACCTAAGGCGACCAAAGCTCTTGTAATCGCAATCGGGTCCCATCCACGATCACTAAGAGTAAACTGGCTGAGTTTGTGAAATCGGCCATCCGCCAAAAAGGAGGTCATGTCTTATCATGTTCCTGACCCATCTGAGGAAAAGCCTCAACCCAAAGAAGGGGAGGTGATAGTTTTCACGGATCACATGAGCTGGGGATTTGCCCCTCCCGGCTCAAAGTTCTTCAGAGAAGTTTTCAATTTCTTTGACCTGAGACCCCAAGACATTGGACCCAATTCCGTGTCAAATCTTTGCAATTTCTATGTCTTCTGCGAGGTGTACCTGGGAGAGGAGCCAATTCTGCTTTTGTTCAGAGAACTTTTTTACTTGAACTGGCAGAATGAACGTGCCAACGGGCCTAGTCTAGAGCTTGGCGGTATCTCGATCCAAATGACGGAGAGACTGCCTTTTCCTTATCTTTGAGCTGCCGAGTTACCCAAAAGATTGGAACCAGACATGGTTCTATTGTCGAGACACTTCTCCTGCTGATGAGAAGCCTCTGCCCAGCTTCGGCTACCGCGCCTTTGAGTCCAACCATCCATTTGGCGGATAAACCGACCATTGTTGAACGTCTGCCTCTTTATCCCACCATCAAGAAGATTAAAGCTCTTTTAGGAAATGGTTTAAATGGCATCGATCTGGTCCGAGTCTGGGTCACTTGGCGAGTACTCCCATTAAGCCGCCGCTCCGGCTTAATGTGTACTTATACAGGCGAAAAGGACGACCCAATGCGTCATAGTCCAGATGACTTACCAGATGATGTTGTGGATGCTACAACCCGATCAACTGCTGAAGGAGAACCTTGTTATTAGCAATGCCTTCGGTTTACTTCCCTTCTGCAAAAGGAACCCGGCCCCTGTAGTAAGTTACCAATCTTAATAAATATTCTTTAACATGTTTACCTCCTTTGTACTTATAATTCTTTATATTTTTCCACAGGCCGGTGATAATTTCTGGAAGGACAAATATGACCACGAGGCTGCCAAACAAGCCAGGGCAGCCAAGAAGACCGAAAGGAAAGCCGCCAAGACGGGAACTTCAAAGAAGAAGAAACCCATCGCCTTCGATTTTCTCAAATTGGATGACTCTTCTTCAGATGAGGAAGAGGCAATCCCTTACTCTCTTAACTCCTTTGTTATTATTTTATTGACATTTCCGCCTTTCAGGAGGATACGAGGAACAGCCAAGCTCTGGCGAAGAGGTAACTATAATCTCCTCCGACTCAGAGCCTTTGCCAAAGCACAAAATCCGACGGGTGACCCGGAAAGTAAGATTTTCACATCCTTTAGCTTATCAAGATCCTCGATTTCTTTTGAAGCAGCAACAGCTTGAAAACTGGAGGCAGACCCGGACCAGCAAGGATGCCGAACTCTCTTCCGGCTTACCCGACATAAGCAGGAAGTGTCGGACTGAGGTCATCTCTGATTTACGTTCTGTTTATCCTTTGGCGGGTTTAATTCATCAACCTCTCAATTCATCTGACTCCAATTATCAGGATACCTCTCCTTCCTCCAGCGAGTCTATGCAATCCAATATGCCGTCCTTCAAGACTGCCCCTGGGTAATATACCTTTTGTTATCCTTATGCTTTGCCTTACTTATATTTTGTACTCACCCTTCTGTTTTGTCCACACCGTGCAGGTGAAGCCCAAAGAAGAGGGCAAAAAGAATAAGCCATCCGAAGACCCAAGAGCAAATCGAGCCGGAACTCGGAACAGCTGCCCCTGATGCTTCTACTCATCAACCACCTCCTGAACCGGCATATGAAATTCCAGCGCCATCTTCTGACCCGCCTGCTGAAGATACTTTCAATAGCTTCGATAATCCGAAAATTCCTAGCCCGGTCAAGACGACTGACCCGGAGGTTGAAATTTTGAAAAGCCAGTTTGTTGAATCAAGGGGCGGCCCTCATCGTCCCTTGCGGATGTCTTGCCAAGGAAGAACTTGTCGAACGCCGGAAGACCAAACAGGACATCGCTGATTATGCTCACTTAAGCATTGGTGATATAGTCTCGTGCTATCTGAATCAAGTGCATAACAGTGACCTGAAATTGACATGGTGAAACAAATACAGCACAAATCTGAGGTATAACTCATACTATTCTCCTGAATCTTACTTACTGTACCAGCCCCCAAGTCTACTGCTTATGAATAAATATGTTGTAGACTCAGATACCTGCTTACTGTTAGTTCGTCCGTTTTAAAATAAAATATATTTAACCCGGTCATAATATGATAATTTAGAATGTGCGATACACATTAGCCCCCAAGTGTCAAGTATCTTTACTTGTAAAGTGCTTGAGACTTTAATATACATAATCCAGCACTATAAATTAAAATTTTCTTGACATACATTAGCCCCCAAGTGTCAAGTGTCTTTGCTTGCAAAGTGCTTGGGACTTAATGATATCTTACCATAACCTTAATTATAACCCGGCATCAACGCAGGCCTCCACCAGTCAATTTGAGTCGGAGATTGCTGACCTGAAGACTCGTCTGGCAGCCCAAGAACTTGAAATTCAAAAGGCCAACTCCAAATTTGCATTCAGCGTCTCTGAACAAGAGAAGTTGAAGAAGAATTTTGATGCAGAGAAGAAAATCTGGGCAGATGAAAAGGCCTCACTTGTGACCCAGGCCGAGACAGTCGAAGCAACTCTTGCCGAAGCAATCACGAAATGTCCGGCTTAAAGTGCGAGATATCTCAAATGGTCTCAGCAGAATCTTGATGAGTTACTATGTATAATCGTGAATATCACCATGGTTCCTTTGATGACTATTTCAATTATTATCTTGACTTACCTTATATGTATAAACGCAGGCCCCAGGAGCACAAACCTCAAGCAGAATATGCTGATCAAGCTTAAGGCGGTGTACACTCTGGTGGAACAGCTATACACCGGGTCACAACATGCTTTGGCCGTTGTAGCTTTATCAAATGATGCTCCTTATCTCATGCAGGATGTGCTCAAACGGCTTGCCGTGTTACCCCAACGGATTCAGGTGCTAAGGCGGGCATCTGCTAGAGAAGGGGCCATAGCCGCCTTAAGCCGGGCCAAGGCGTTGCTTCCAGAGTTAGACCTGGCAGACGTTGCTCTTGGATATCCCAGCTTGAAGGAGGATGGCTCTGTATTCGATGAATCAGACTTTAGCACCTGTGTGAGAGTCGTACGTCCTGTGGCCACCGTCATTGGCAATGATATTGATCTTACCAAGTATCAGCCGGGTTACGACAACGAGAACCGGAGGATTCCAACTCCTCATTATGATGACGTCAGCCCGATTCCTCCAACTCGTAAGCATACCTTTGCTCCTGAAGTTGACCCAGCCGGTTTAATAGATGATGAAGCTGAATTTCAAGCCTTAAGCGGCATTGACTAGACCTCGTCAACCTTCTAGGACAAAGCAGCAGACGGAGAGGCGGAGAAGGATAACCCGGAATCTTCAAGCCCACCAAAGGAGTAACTCGCCTGGTGCTATGTCTTGGAAAAAAAATGATGCTTCATTATTCAGACTCGGGGAGTCTTGTAATAGGGTAGAAAAACCTCTTAACTCTGTCATGCCTTCGCGCATGTTTGTGGTGCTTAATATTGTCATAAGACACTATCGTTATATACTTACGGCTTATGTTAATTGTTCCTTGACGTCCAAAACTTTCTTGCTTTATCATGTGTATAAAACAAAAAACAGAATTCCTTTGGCGTCTTATCACATCTGGGGTCATATAGAATAATGATAACCCGGAGTATGAACCAAAACATCATAAAAACAGCCGGTTTATGATTATGACCATAATAATATACCTGCTATCTTATTTGAAACATACTTTACCAGCTTATGTGATCCCAAAAAGCAGAGAGTTAAACTTAACTTCTGAAAGTTGACACATATAATGTTTACCTGGCCCTTAATGTTATGTACCCTTACAAAGTAAAATAAATAGTAAACTTAATTTTCAAAGGCCTCTGATTCGAATACGATCAGTAGAACCGTTCCAAAGGGGTTAAGCTAAGATTCGGATATGATCATATAGCCCCCAATGGCTTTGGCGATGCCGATCAAGTGGGTATCGACAGCTATGTTCTCTTTGGTTCGAATACGACCTATGTTTGAACAGGAAGCCCCCAGGTGACCATTAGAGTTGTTTAATGACACTGATTCGAATACGATCCACGTCAGACCCAAAGGGGTTAAGCTATGATTCAAATATGATCAAGAAGCCCCCAAGTGGGTTTGGCAGTATGCCGATCAATTGGATATCGACAGTTATGTTCTCTTTGGTTCGAATACAACCTATGTTTGAACAGGAAGCCCCCAAGTGACCATGGCTAGATTTAGATATGATCATAAGCCGGACCAAAGGGAGAGCCGGATTCTGATATGATCTGCTCCCTGTTGGTTGTTTCCACCACCTGGTAAAGAAGATACATAAACCTTGGAGGGTGGAAAGAAAATAGGTCCTGCTTTATTTCTTTATATAATATATACATTGCTAAAAAAGAAAAAACATATATATTCTGAGAGCCGGTGGCTCAAGTATAGTAGGGCCGAAGATGAGCTATGTTCCACGGCCGGCGGGTCTCTTCCTCCGACTTACGTGAGTCTTTGTGCTCTCGAACATCGATGAGGTAGTATGACCCGTTGTTCAGATTCTTACTGACCACAAAAGGTCCTTCCCAGGGAGGGGATAGCTTGTGCATATCGATCGATCTGGATGAGCCGGAGCACTAAATCGCCTTCCTGAAAAGTTCTTCTTCTAACCCGGCGGCTGTGATAATGGCGCAGGTCTTGCTGGTAAATCGCCGAGCGGGCTATTGCCAAGTCTTGCTCCTCATCCAACAAGTCAAGTGCATCCTGACAAGCTTTTTCATTATCAGCCTCAACGTAAGCCGCCACTTGGGGTGAATCATGCCGAATATCACTTGGCAGAACCGCCTCTGCTCCGTACACCATGAAGAAAGGTGTATAACCTGTAGATCTGTTAGGCGTTGTGTTGATGCTCCACAGCACAGAGGGTAACTCCTCCACCCAACAACCCGGAGTCACTGCAAGGGAACTAAGAGCCGGGGTTTGATACCTTTCAAGATCTCTTGATTAGCTCTTTCTGCTTGACCATTAGACTGAGGGTGAGCAACAGTTGAAACATCAAGCCGGATGTGCTCTCGTTGACAGAACTCTTCCATGGCACCTTTGGAGAGATTAGTACCATTATCAGTTATAATGCTGTGTGGAAATCCAAAACGAAAGATCACCTTTTTCATGAACTGAACCGTTGTGGCTGCATCACACTTACTGACCGGCTCTGCTTCAACCCACTTGGTGAATTTATCCACTGCTACCAACAGGTGTGCCTTCTTATCCTTAGACCTTTTGAAAGGTCCAACCATGTCAAGCCCCAAGACCGCAAACGGCCAAGTAATTGGAATCATCCTCAAATCTTGAGCCGGCACATGAGCTCCTCGTGGGAATTTTTGACATCCATCACATTTGCTGACCAGATCCTCCGCATCAGCATGAGCCCTCAGCCAATAGAAACCATGACGAAAAGCCTTGGCCACCAGAGATTTTGAGCCGGCATGATGACCACAATCTCCTTCACGAATCTCACGAAGTATCTCCTGACCTTCCGCAGGCGATAAGAAACGTTGAAACGCCCCAGTGATGCTGCGGTGATGCAACTTGCCATGAACAATTGTCATGGATTTGGACCGCCTGATGATTTGTCTTGCCAAGGTCTCGTCCTCAGGCAACTCTCCCGGGTCATATAGGCCAAATATGGGACTGTCCAATCTGGGATGGCGTGGAGAGCCGCCACCAGCAGTGCCTCCGGGTCTGGCACTGCTAGCTCTTCCTCTGTAGGAACTCTGATAGAAGGGTTATGCAAAATGTCAAGAAAGGTGTTAGGCGGCACTGGCTTACGCTGAGACCCCAGCCGGCTTAAAGCATCAGCCGCCTCATTCTTCCTTCGATCAATGTGCTCTACTTGATAACCTTTGAAGTGCCACGCCACCGCATCAACTTCACGATGATAAGCCGCCATAAGGGGATCCTTGGAGTCCCACGGTTCGACACTGTTGAGCGACGAGGTCTGAATCGCCAAGCACCTTACCCGCTCAAATTCATCTCTTTGGCCATCCGGAGACCATGGAGTAAAGCCTCGTATTCAGCTGCATTGTTAGTACAAGGAAACATAAGCGGAGCACATAGCAAAATTTGTCACCTCGGGGAAGTTAAACGACTCCAAATTCGAACCTTCCAACTGCCTGGACCCATCAAAGTGAATAGTCCAATATGTGTTATCTGGCTTCTCCTCTGGTGCCTGCAACTCCGTCCAATCATTGATAAAGTCTACCAAGGCTTGAGACTTGATAGCTGTACGTGGCATATACTTCAAATCATGAGGCCCAAGCTCAATGGCCCACTTGGCGACTCGTCCTGTGGCTTCCCTGTTCTGGACGATGTCCCCCAAGGGGGCAGAACTTACCACAGTTATAGGATGACCTTGGAAGTACTGCTTTAGCTTCCGGCTTGCCATGAACACCCAATAAACAAGTTTCTGCCAATGCGGATATCTTTGCTTGGACTCTATGAGCACCTCACTGATGTAATAAACCGGCCGTTGAACCAGATGCTCCTTGCCAGCCTCCTTACGCTCCACCATGATGGCAACACTAATAGCTCGTGAGTTAGCAGCAACATACAATAACAACGGCTCTTTATCAATGGGAGCCGCAAGAACCGGCGGCTCAGACAATTGTCTCTTTAAATCTTCAAAGGCAGCATCAGCAGCCTCACTACCTGAACAAAAGTGTCTGTTTTCTTCATCATCTGATATAGTGGTAGAGCCTTCTCACCTAACCGGCTTATGAATCGGCTTAAATCAGTGACGCGACCCGCCAGTCGCTGAACATCATTGATGCACGCCGGTTTAGGCAGAGAGGTAATCGCCTTGATCTTCTCCGGGTTAGCTTCAATGCCCCTGTTTGAGACCAGGAATCCCAAAAGTTTGCCTGCTGGTACACCAAATACACATTTGTCCCGGTTAAGCATCATCTTATAGACCCGGAGATTATCAAAGGTTTCCTTTAAATCAGATATCAAGGTTTGCTTCTCTCTGGACTTCACCACAATGTCATCTACATAAGCATGAACATTGCGCCCAATCTGATTATGGAGACAATTCTGTACACACCGCTGATAAGTCGCCTGGGCACTCTTGAGCCCGAATGGCATAGATACATAGCAGAAGGCTCCAAACAGAGTAATAAAAGCCGTCTTCTCCTGGTCCTTAACTGCCATTCTGATCTAATGATAACCAGAGTAAGCATCCAAAAACTCAAACGCTCGCAACCCGCTGTAGCATCAATGATTTGATCAATACGGGGTAAAGCAAAGGGATCAGCCGGACAAGCTTTATTTAAGTCCGTGTAATCTACACACATCCGCCAGGTGCCGTTTTCCTTGAGCACAAGCACCGGGTTAGCCAACCACTCCGGCTGAAAAACTTCCACGATGAACCCAGCCGCTAAGAGCCGAGCGACCTCTTCCCCGATAGCTTTCTGTCTTTCCTCATTGAACCGTCGTGGAAATTGCTTGACCGGCTTATACTTCGGATCAATATTAAGACTGTGCTCAGCGAGTTCTCTCGGGACACCCGGCATGTCAGAAGGTTTCCATGCAAAGATGTCCCGGTTCTCACGGATGAACTCGATGAGCGCGCCTTCCTATTTGGGATCCAAATTGGTATGCGATCTTTGAACTGCTTGGAAGAGTCGCTGGAGTGAAGTCGACCAGTTTTGTCTCGGCGGCCAACTTAAATTTCAACGCCGAGTCTTGCTCTGTGGTTGGCTTCTTTAAAGAGGTCATATCCGCCGGGTCAACATTATTTTGATAAAACTTCAGCTCCTCTTCGGCACAAACAGATTCCAAAGCATAAGCCACATCGCCTTCTTCGCATTCCAAGGCTACCTTTCAATTCTATGCACAAAGTGATGGTGCCCTTGTAACCCGGCATCTTGAGCTATAGATAAACATAACACGGTTGTGCCATGAACTTGGCATAAGCCGGTCGTCCAAGCAAAGCGTGATACGGGCTCCTGATTTTGACTACCTCAAACGTCAGTTTCTCAGCCCTGGAATCATATTCATCTCCAAAGGCTACTTCCAGCTCGATCTTACCAACTGGATATGCCGATTTACCAGGTACCACCCCATGAAAGACAGTGTTGGACGTCCTCAAGTCCTTATCAGTCAACCCCATGCGGCGAAAGGTCTCATAATAGAGAATATTGATGCTGCTTCCTCCGTCCATGAGTACCTTATAGTGAATTTATATCCACCAACCCGAGGGCCACCACCAAGGCCAATCGACCGGGTTATCAACCCGGAGGGGTGATCTTCCCGCTCCATATGATGGGCTGCTCGACCACCTCAAGTAACGGGAACCGCCGGCTCAACAGAATTCATAGCCCTCTTATGAACCTTCCGTCACGTTTGCACAAGTTAGTGGTAAACACATGGTATTGCCCACCATTCACCGCTTTGGATGGCTCGATAACTCGACCGCCGCTTCTTTGTCCCCCTTGACCGGTTCTTTGCTAATTATAGCCACCTTTGACCTCCCCGAAGCCGGAACTTGAACCGCCACCGGGCCATGAAAGCCACCGGCCCCTAAGCCGCTACCGATCTGTGATTGCCATCGAACATGTTGGAATTCTTGAAAGCCTTCATGATCGCTACAGTCTTTCCATAAGTGGGTGGCGGGGCGCTCCCGATCACCGTGTCTCGGGCAAGGCTCATTCGAAGCTGCTCAAGAGATGGGCTGAGCCGCCAGGATCGAGGGGGCGGTCTCCCCTTACATTTCTGGTTGTTACCTTGTGCATTAGCATTGGCCACAAACTCCGGGTTACCCTCCGCCTTACGCTTGTTGCCTCCTTGACTTACTGGGTTATGTTGTTGACCCTTTCCATTGCTGTTCTTCTTTCTTTTCCCTGTCTTTTCCTCATCAGACGCGGGACCCTTGGTACTATCAGAATCGGCGTATTTAACTAAGGCTGCCATCAGTGTACCCATATCATTGCAATCACGCTTAAGGCGCCCCAGCTTCTGCCTCAGCAGCTCAAAGCGACAATTCTGATGGAGCATAAGTACCATGAGCGGCATCCATCTTATCGGATGAGTGTATTATTTCCTTGACCGGCGCACTCCAATGAGTTGTGGATTCACCTCCTCCTGCTTACAATTGGTCAAGTCCACAATTGACATAGACTGCTTGCAAGTGTCCATGAAGTTCTGGATAAACCGGGCCTTTAGCTCTGCCCATGAACTGATGGAATTGGGAGGCAAACCTTTTAACCAAGACCGGGCCGTTCCATCTAACATCATGGTGAAATACTTATCCATTGCTGCGTCGCTGACCTCCAATAGCTCCATGGCCATCTCGTAACTTTCGATCCATGCCCCAGGCTGTAAGTCGGCCGTGTAATTCGGCACCTTTCGAGGTCCCTTGAAATCCTTGGGCAGACGTACATCCCGCAGAGCCGGCACCAAACAAGGGACACCACTGGTTCTAGTGGCCACTCCTGCTCCAACAGAAGTCGTCGGATACTACAGGAGACCTTCATATGCCGCTTTCTTGAGCCGCTAATCGAGCCGCCTGCTCATCCTCTCGGCGTATTCGGTCCTGCACGGGTTATAGCCACCGGGCTGGTTACGACGCTGGGCGTTGCTTGATAAAGCTTCTGACTCCATGTGCATGTTGTAACTCGGGCTCCGGTTTTGACGAGGTGCTAGCCAAGGAGGACGAGTTGAATGAATCATGTCCCTGCTGTAAGAATAGGTCTCCTGCTGCGCCAAGGCCGTCTGAATAAGATCTCTGACCCTCCGGGTTTCCACCGCCATCGGGTCATCACCGTCCACTGGAAGAGCCGCCAGACGCGCCGATGCTGCTATCAAGTTCTCCATGGGGTTGGAGAAGTGACCCGGTGGTATTGGTATGTATCGGGGCAGGGCCATACTCCCGTGAAGTGGTGCCATCTCTCGGGGCTGAACCGGTCCCCCAGCTCCGGGTGTCATAAACTGATTGGCTTCGGGCAGGTTGCTAGGACCAGCTCCGGGTGTCGTGAAAAGATTTCGAGGATCGTAAACCGGAGGCAGACGGGACTGGGTTTTCTGATGTCTCCTTCTCATGACCTCATTGGATGCGTTCAGACTCATATTAAGCTGGAAAGCCTGTGACTGGAGTCTCTGCGCCCGTGCGTCCAAAGCCACCCGCTCCGTAGCTAACCTGGTGTCCTTAGCTGCCAAGGCCTCCATGGCCAGGGCTATCTCCTCACTCACCTTTGCCACCTCCGCGTTATGCTCATCTTGATTTGCAGGAATAACCGTGGTGGTTAGCAGGGTCGTCAACTTATCCATGAGATCCAACAGCAACTGAGCCGGCGAGCGCACAGGGCCTCCTGCCCCGACCGCTCCTGACCCGTATGTTATCGCTGCTGCAGCCGTCGAGTTTTGACCGGGTTGAGTACTAGCCATGAAGACTCCTGCCCAGTTCGGCGGCTCATAGAAATCCGGAATGCTAGAGTCGTCAGAACAGCCCCCAAGCATGCCCTCTTGGACCTGATACAAAGAATCTGTTGAACCAGCGGACGAATCATCATCCGATGGGACGGCCGTCTCTCCGCCATCTTTAGATCCTTCAGGAAGTTCTTCTCTGTGGACACAGCCCACGAAGGCATGCTTCATGACGGGTTGAACTCGGGCGGGTCTCGCACGTTGAGCCGTCTCGACGAGGTCGGTGCAGTTGTCCGGCTCAGGGCCCGGCTCACCAATCCGACTGACGAAGACATGGATTCCGCCAAAGGGGACGCGGTACCCGTACTCAATTGAGTCGGCCTCGGGGCCCCAGCCTTCGTTGTCGATGTAGATCTTGCCGCGACGACTCTTGGTCATCTGGTCCACCGCGTATCCCTTGAGCCCTTCGAAGCTGCCCTTCAAGAACTCAAATCCACCGGGCGCTGCCCCACGGTGGGCGGCAACTGTCGTGGAATTGTCACGGCAGATGTCCTCGTGTAAGGACTTAGTCGTGGAGCCATCGCAACTAGGAAGCTTAAAGGGGTTAATCGGGACAAAGGACATGAGAGGTTTTATACTAGTTCGACCCCTTGCGGTAAAGGAAAGCCTACGTCTAGTTGGGTTGGTATTGCTTGATGTTTCGATGACCAGGGAGCGGAATACGCTATGCCCGGCTCTCGATGGGTGGTTTCTTGCCCTAAGCCGCCAAAGCAGGTCGTCCCCTTATATATCGGGTTGACGCCCTGCGGCTGACAGAGTCCCGGCTGGCTTATAGACAGTATCCGGCTCGGTGACTAGTTAAGTCTACCTTATGATACAAGTCATGCCATTGTGGCGGTTACTACAACGGGCCTTAAGTCGCCTGTGGGCCTTAGGCCCTTTATTGAACCGCCATCTTCATGCTTGGTATTGGGCTTCTTTCTGGTGAATCTTCTTTGCGTAACCCGGCCCCTCCTGGGCGGCTTACAAAAATAGTATGTCCCCAACAGCACTGGCTGAAAAGCCTCCCCGAAAGCTCAATTGGAAGTTGGGAGGAGCTCGAGGATGCTTTCCGGACTAATTTTCAAGGGACCTATGTCCGACCTCCGGATGCAGACGATTTAAGTCATATAATACAACAGCCCGGAGAGTCAACCTGAAAGCTTTGGAACAGGTTTCTCACTAAGAAGAACCAAATAAATCGATTGCCTGCACGCGAAGCCTTAGCAGCTTTCAAGGACATCGTCCGAGACGAATTGCTCGCCAGACATCTCGGCCAAGAAAAACCGAGAACAATGGCAGCCCTGACAAGCCTCAGGACCCGCTTTTGCGTAGGCGAAGATAGATGGCTAGCCCGTAGTAGCACCAGCGACCCAGGCACATCCGAAGTCAGGGACGGCAATGGAAAACCACGATGCAGTAAAAGCAAGCGTCGAAATAAAGAAGACGGCCTAGATAGCATGGCGGTAAACGCCGGATTCAGGGGCTCTCGACCGGGTCAGCAGAAAAAGCCTTTCAAAGTCAGCAGAGATGGACAATCCAGCCTAAACAAGATTCTAGACAAACTATGTCAGATTCATGGCACCCCCGATAAACATGCAAATCACCCCCATAGAGAATGCTGGGTCTTCAAGTAGGTCGGCAAGCTAAACACCGAACACAAGGGGAAGGAGACACCAAGCGAAGACGAGGACGAACCTCGCCAGCAAAGCACTGGGGACAAAAAAAATTCCCACCAGAGGTTAAAACAGTAAACATGATCCAGGTGACGAAGAGGAGAAGCAAGCATGCACTCCGAGACACATGCGCCGTAGAGCCCGTCACCCCTAAGTTCAACCCCTGGTTGGCCTGCCCGATCACTTTTGATCGCAGGGATCACCTGACAAGCATCCGGCACGAAGGATTGGCTGCCTTGGTATTAGGCCCAATAATAAATGGATACCATCTCACACGAGTCCTTATGGACGGCGGCAGTAGTCTAAATCTGATATATCAGGACACAGTCCGCAAAATGGGGATAGACCCGACAAAAATCAGCCACAGTAATACTACCTTCAAGGGAGTAATACCAGGCCCAGAGGCCCGCTGCACGGGCTCTCTATTACTAGAGGTTGTATTCGGTTCTCCCGACAACTTCCGAAGCGAAAAGTTAACCTTCCACATCGCTCCATTCCGAAGTGGCTATCAAGCACTACTCGGAAGAGCGGCTTTTGCTCATTTTAATGCAGTGCCGCATTACGCTTCTCTCAAGCTTAAGATGCCCGGTCCACGTGGCATCATCACCATTAGCGGAAACATTGAACGTTCCTTACGAGCGGGAGAATGTGTGACGACTTTAATAGCCGAACACTAAATGACCCCTCCAACCAGAATAAAGGATCGGTCGTCAAGACCGCGGACACGGCTAGACGAGTCCGGCGCATTACTAGATATAATAGCTTAGATAAACCCGATATTTGGTTCGATGGTTATACCCCCATAGACGGCACCAGGGGCTTCCCACGTGTAATTAGGGCTAGTTCGGCTCTACTTGACTTATCTTGAATTTTAATGGTTTATTGAGAATAACCAATTTTCTGGCAGGACAACTTTCACCTAAGTTCTTCTCTTTTACAGATGACAATCGCGCCACACCCGTCCAGGATACGGCTGGCGGAACGGAGACACAGAACATGACATATGCAGGCAAGGACCCGCTCAAAGGTTTCTTTTTAGATTAATACCCTGCGTAAACCTTTTTTACTGTCTCTTGTTGTTCACATCCTCCGGATACTTAAGATAACCGAGAAGGATTTTGACATTATTGGCATTTCGCCACGTCAGAGCATTGCACGTACCTGGACACTTGGGGTTCATTATCAAGGGCATTGCTCAGCTGGGCATATGTTATAAAGACCGAATACATTAGGGAGTGTTCGGCATCGAGAGTTTGGCCTTATATGCATCAGCTCCGAATCATGTCTTTGGTCAAATGTTGGGTTTGCCCGGCTCCCGTGTTTTGCTACCTTACATTCCGCTCTATCGGCTAAGGTGGCACCGGGAGAACTACTGCGATTGTGCCCTGGTTCATCCGGATGAGCACCTCAGTAGAGAAAGCCGAAAATTGACTGTCATGATAAAGCGCGAGACTGGTCAACCACTCAATGACTTAGCGGATTCTTCGGGATTCCTCCGCATTAACGAAGGACCGTTTCCCGGTCATGTACATAGCGCCCCGTATTCGGACGAGCGCGGAGGTACCAGGGGCTATATAGTAGTCCCACCGTCAAACTCCTATGGCTAAGTGAAAGTGTTAAAGCAATATAGTCTGATTGCCTCGGTCGCTGTGCTACCACCTTCTTAATGGACCAAGACGTTGGATCAAGTGTGAATACGCGTTTTTTGCGAACACCCCTGCATTATATGTGTGGGGGTTGAAGCCGATGACTGCAAACTTTCAGGTTATATACATATATACAAAAACGGCCGCACAGGAGGCATCATAATACTTTCGGGCAAAAGTATAAACATAGCTTTTATAATTCAATAAAGCATTTTTTTTACAATGGGAATGCATGTCACTAGAACATAATATTCTTCGAGCACTGAGCCTCTATTGCACGAGCGCCTTCAAGGACTTCTTCAAAGTAGTGCTCGGCAGATACTCAGCCCATGCCCGAACTCTGGGTTGCAATAGCGGTGGCCTCCATCTGTGCCCAGTATGTCTTGACATGGGAAAGTGCCATCCGCGCACCCTCTATGCACGCTGACCTCTTCATAGCATCGATGTGTGGCACGGCACCAAGGAACTGTTGCACCAAACTAAAATAACTATTCGGCCTTGGCCCTTCCGGCCACAGATGATCCACAACAGACCTCATGGCAAGCCCAGACAACCTATGGAGCTCGGCCCACTCGGTCATTCGCTCATTCAACAGCGGTGACGACCTTTGGAGCATTGAACTGTGACCAGAACAGCATTTCCACTTCACGATCTTTTTTATCCTTGAAGTACTCGGCCGCATCAGCGGCACTGGCTGCCAAATCTACGTATGCATCTGCAGAACTTCATAGTTGATCAAGAGGGCATGCCGGATCTCGAACCGTCCGCAACAAAAAGGGCTTCCCGGCCGTGATATCTCCAGCTTGGACGAAGCTCCTCCTTCGCCGCTCTGATTTTAGAGCGGGCTTCATAACTGCTACCATGGCCTTCTCCAGGTCCTTCGCCTTCGCTCGGCTTTCTTTTTCAAGAAGCTGGTAACAGTCGGCGGCATCTTTCAACTCAACGGCCATCTTGGCTATTTTTTCCTTGCTTTGGCAATGCCCAGCCTGTTAGGCTCTTAGCTCTTCGACTGCCTTTAGAGCGGCTGCATCACTATTCCTGGCTTGATCCTTGGCTCGGGCAAGTTCCGCCCGAAGGGTCTCCACGGCGGCAGCTCCATCTGCAGTCACAACATATTAAAGATACTAGCATCATGCTTGTCTTACTATGTGTTGATCACCGGGGAAAACACATACCTTGTGCCTCGTTGAGCCACTTGTTGACAAGTACGATGTCGGCATCTGCCGCATCAAGTTGCCGCTTTAGCTCGGCAAACTCACCAGTTCGGCTAGCCAACGGACACTCCGCCACCTGCACATGAAGGCGGCCTGATTATTACCTGGGACTATGATCCTCTGTTTGCCGCTGTTGTCGATCGCCACCAGAGTCTCAGGGGCTACTATCTGCATAGGGCACACCTAACGTGTGCGGTACTGTCAAAAACATAAACTATTTCATGTACCTCAAAGCTGTCGGTGTTCCGGGAACGGGGGTCCCCAGACTTGCCTGCCTGCGGCCTGCGGCGTGGCTCAAAAGGGGGCCCATCATGGCCCATCTTCATCAACACAAGCTCAAGACCCTCGCGAGGGGCCAAGCCTCATGAGGCGGAGACAGGGGAGCTTCTCGAGCACGGCCTCATCAGGCTGGCTCGCGGAGGCGGAGAGATCAAGGCGGGGTACCTCACGAGGTGCCCATGACGCAAGCCATGACGACCAAAAGGCGCCCGAGGCGGGCGCCCGACCATACATGTTGTCCTCCTTTCCTCTTTGATGCAAAGGAGCAAGCGCATAGCGAGAGCATCAAGCAAAGGCGTCCATTTCGGTGCAACAAGACCAAGACCAGCCCAACGGCAGGAAGGAAGTCATTGTGGAGCCCAAGCCAAGGCGTCACCACCAGAAATTTTTGACAAAGCGAGAGGACCAACTTTAGTCAGGATAAGTATACCAGATGTTCCCCTTCAAAATGGCCAATTTTTGGCACCCTTCCCGCTCAATATTTGGGAAGAGGCCTAGGTCCTTCGCCTATAAATAGGACTAGCCACGCACAAGCTAGGGGGATCGGAGATCGGGCATCTTGAATAGATAGATCTAGAGGCCCAGCAATCTAGGGAGAGAGAGAGAGAGAGAGAGAGAGAGCGACTGAACTCCTCCAAGCAGTTCATCGCCCGGCTAAGAACAGACCCTCGCGAGGCTGTTCTTCCTTGTATTGTTCATCACCATCAGCCCAAGAGGCAATCCACCACACCACAAACTAGAGTAGGGTATTACACCACAATGGTGGCCCGAACTAGTATAAACCTTGTGTCTCTTGTGTTGTTCCTTTCGTAGTTTAGATCCTAGCGAGGCGGCGGGGTGCAGTTAGGTAGACGGCGAGATCTCCGCGCGCACCCCACTGTTCGAACCTCAAGGGTCTGCCGGAACCCGAAATCCGACATTTGGCGCGCCAGGTAGGGGTGCGCTGGAATTTGTCTTCCGCCGCCCTGTTCTCCGTCGACCACCGCATCCATGTCTGACGCTCGTCGGGCCCGCGCTGAGCGCCGAGCCGCTCTCGCTTCCCGCGTCGCCCAGACGGCTCTCGTCGGCGGGCGCCGTCGTCGTTCCCGTCGCTGCCGTCAACGCCGCCACCGGCCCGGCGAAACGAAGCAAGCTCATCCCAAAGCATCCCTCCGTGAGGCAAGACAGCCGCCTTGCTACCCCTCACTCGCCTCGCTGGTTCTTCGTCTCGCGCATTCCAGCGTGCCCATGGAGGCTCGAGCTGCGCCATCGCGGCAAACGAAGCTCCTGCGCTACCGTCCGATCGGCAGCGTCTATGAAGAGTGGCTCGACTGCGTCGCCGAAGCTCGTCCGCGCTGCGAAGGGCTCCCAGCGCCGTCTGGTCAGCTGCACCGCACCCCGCCCTCCGCGGGCGACGAAGCTCCGGGTATGCCTCGGCCGCCTCCCCCTCAAGAAGGCGCCCTAGCCCCAAGGCGCGTGGTACCTGGGCGGAACCCGCTCCGTGCGGCGCCAGTGCGGCAAGAGCATAGCTGCCAGGAGATCCCTCGCCCGCAAGAAGCTTCCCGAGTGCTCCCCGCTCCAGCTCGTCGTGACCACGCTCCTGCTCCAGCGCGTCAAGACCACGCGCTGCTCCCAGCTGCAGCGCATGGGGACCCGCAAGACCAAGCTCTTTGTCACCCAAGGCCTCCCGTGGCCACAGGAGGCTGCCGTGCCTTCACCATCGAGGCTGCGGCGTCGCGTGGCCAGCAAGTTCAAGCCAGACCTACCTCCTCGCTCTGACGGCACGGCCGACCTGCAGAGTTCCTCCAACTCTCTGAGCTGGGCATGAAGCCTCCAACAGAGACGAAGAAGGTCATGGCGAGCTGGTTTCCCATGGCGCTCAAGGGCAGGCGGCACTTTGGCTCCTGAACCTGGCTCCAGGCACGATCTCCTCCTGGGACGAGATGCGCACCCGCTTCATCGCCAACTTCCAAGGTACTCGTGACCGGCCACCCGCCGTGAGCGACATGCGCCGCATCAAGCAGCAACCAGGGGAGACCCTGCAGAAATACATCCAGCGCTTCAACAACGCACGCCTCAAGATTCCCAAGGTGACCGAGGAGGCCATCATCTCCGCCTTCTCCGACGGTGTGTGCGACGTCAAGATGAAGGAGGTGGCGATCCATGAAGACTTGTGCACTTCCTTGGAGCTGTTCAACTTGGCGACCAAGTGCGCCAGGGCCGAGGAAGGGCGTCTCTCCCTCCTCGAGCTGCCTGCCGCAGACCCAGAAGAGAAGAAGCCCAAGGCCAAGGATGTGAAGCGCAAGGGGGCTGCCGTGCTCGCGGCAGAACCGGACCAAGCCGGGCAGAGATCAGCCCGAGTCTTCCAAGGGCAACCGGTACTGCGTGTACCATGACCTCCACACCCACAACACCAACGAATGTCAAGAACTCCGAGCCGTGCGAGAAGGGAGGATGGGCCGACGTCCCGACCGCAGCAACCGGGGCTACGGCCGAGGAGGAGGAAGGAACGCAGGACGCTGGGAAGACCGCGGCCCTCGCCAAGGGTGGCGCGACCAACCTCGCGAGGATCACTGGCGGGACCCACCTCGCGAGGGAGGCTGGAGGGATCAGCCTCGCGAGGATCGCCCGCAAGGCAACGCAGGCCTCCCTCCTCTGCCATCGCAGCCAAGGAGAAATGAAGACCACCATCAGGACGAGGGGGCTGGGGGCTTCCGAGGAGCCGCGCGATCGCTTTGCATCTGGGCGGAGCTCAAGCCCGACCTCTCAACGCATCTTCAAGCAGTTCGCCCATGAAGTGAATGCAGTCCTCCCCAAGCTCGAAGCCACACGCCCTCTCGGGTGGTCGGGCGTGCGCCATCACGTTCAGCTCAGCGGATCAGCTCAAGTGTGCGGCCTGGCGAGTCCTCTCGATGCTTTGCTCCCCAATCATCAGCAACATGCTAGTCACCAAGACCCTCATCGATGGCGGGGCAGGGCTCAACGTCCTGTCCGTGGAAACGTTCAACAATCTCCAAGTGCCTTACAACCAGCTTCAGCCAACCAAGCTTTTCTCTGGGGTCACTGACGGCTCCACGGTCCCGATTGGGCAGGTTCGCCTCCCTGTCATCTTCGGCGCGCGCGACAACTACCACACCGAGCTCATCGACTTCGACGTCACCCACATTCGCCGCCTGGCGCCATCCTCGGGTACCCAGCGCTGGCCAAGTTCATGGCCGTAACCCTGCGGCTATAACGTCCTCAAGATGCCAGAAGTGGCGGAGTCATCACGATGCCCTCACGAAGAGAAAGACGCGGTGTGCTCCTGGAGCGAGCCTTTCGAGCCGCATCACTGGAAGACCCGGATCGCGGAAGCAGGAGGCTTCCCGAGACCGCCCCCAAGAAGAAGAAGACATCGTCCGGCCCGGCCCCTCAGGGTCCGCACCTGCTCAGGGGGAACCTCCTTCTATCGCATAGGAAAGCGCACCCGACGCCCTCAGGCAGGGCTCGGGGGCTCCCCCCTGGAGGGCCACCGACCTTGCTAAGGTCACGAGGAAGGCGCTTGGGCACCACTTGGAGGTGTGTTTCGAAGCACGTTTCCCTCAAGAAGGAGCAAGGCAAGGAGGGCCGAACCCTCAGGAGTTCGTCAGCAAGATCATTCAGGAGCTGCAGGAGTCAAGAGTCATGAGTGGTAGCCGCCGCTTACCTGCCGTAGCTCCCCATCCAGGCGAGGATGGTGGGCTGCAAGATCTGCATCGACATACCAGGGCTCAGCAGAGCCGCCTCTCGAGGCGCCTCTGGCCCTCTCACGTGGGGCGCTCTGAAGGTCCACCCACAGCTATGTTCGCATGCCCACGGCTTGCCGAACGCTGCTGCCACGCCCGGCCGCCTCATGAGGAGCATCACAGGCTCAAGAGGCCAGGCGTTCTGCAGCCACTGGCAGAGATGGAGATGGTCCATGAGGAGCCACTCAGCGCCTCCGGAGCCTCCCGAGGCCCCCGAGCGTGGGGGCTCGTGAGGATCGCTCCGCAGCCCACCGAGTCTGCTGAACCAACACCCGTTCGTCTACAACAATATAAGGTGACATCATTCAAGTTTAATATCCAGCAGGGAGCGCCCCCCAGGGCTGCATTATTCCCAGGCCGCGTGGGTCCATCCCTGCGGCGTGTATCCTTACTTCATGTTCCTAGCTTATCTTGTTGGGGCGCCCTTGGCTGCATCATCCCCAAGTCGCCGGGCCAGACCAGCGGCATGCATCCCTCTTGCGTTTATTTCGGGTCATGCGTTCGACCCATCATGCTTGTTATTTGATGCCAATCCATGGCACCTTTTCTTCGTTCATGTCGACCGCTTGCACGTTAAAGGGGGGGGGGGGTACCTGAGCATCGCGACTCAGGGCTCCTACTGGCTCTCCAGCCCTCACCCTCTGGCCTTGTCCACGGTATCGCGACCTGGCATACCAGCGAAGGCTGAGAACAGCTCAAGGGTCGGGACCCGAGGACGTAGAGCGCTGGCATCTAACCAAATCTGCAGGAACACATCACAAGATAAGGCCAAGTGCCAGGCGCAACCCGCCTTGAGGTAGGGCCCCGTGAGTCTCGTGCTGGCTCACGAGTGCCCAGATACACCTCGTCAGGCCCTACCGTGCCAGCCACGTGTCAGGGCGGGGCTGTACGCCCAGGGGCTCCTCGCGGAGGAGCCCCCTCCACGCAGTGGAAGCACCATGCTCCATGTTGGTGACGACCTTGCCGAGGCGGCTATGCCCGTACACATACGTGGCGCTTATGCTCAGCTGGTGATAAACAACCGAGGGTGGCCCCGGGCTGCATCAACCTCGGGGAGCCCAGGCTCGATGTGCGGCCTCATCGCCGCGCCTCCCCTCGGGAGTGCCGCGAGGGGCTGGGCACGAGGGTTGCGCCTGGTCACGACGCCACGCCACCCAGCCTGTGCCCCTCGGGCCTGGTTCGTTGCGACGATCCCTCCCGGCCGGAGCCAAGTTCTGAAGGCCGTTTGAGCGTCAAGGGGACTCCTGAGCATCGCGACTCAGAGCCCTAACTGGTCACGTAGCCCCTCACTCCTTAGTTCGAAAGGCTAACGACAGTTGAGGTATGCGCGTGGCGGGCTCGCAGACGAGAAACGGTAGATCCACCCACATCTCACCTCCCTACTTGTTGTTCGCGCGCCAAGGGGGACTCCTGAGCATCGCGACTCAGGAGCCTAATTTGTCACGTAGCCCCTCACTCCTTGGTCCCGTTTTGGTTTCCGGTCGGGGCTAACGACGGCTGAGGTATGCGCGGGGCCGGGCTCTGCCAGCGTAGAACATAAGCAGGTAGGAAGGAAAAGCGCAAATTTCAAGGAATTCAAAAGAAAATATTACAGTCCATAACTGTTATCACAATGCCAAATGCAAGTTTAAACGCCTCCCCGAGGCATGATACATGTGCAGGAATTAAAAGCAGAATAGGAGCCTCAACAGAGTCACTTGTCGGCGGTGGAGCTACGCAGGGCGGGTTCGCCTTGTGGAGCCGCAGGGTTGGCGCCGCTTCGCTTAGCTTGGTGTCAAGGCCGGAACTTCCCCAGCAGAGCCTCCGCACGACCCTTCACGGCCTCAGCAGCGGCAGCAGCAAGCTCGCCGCTCGCTGGCTCCAGCAGGCTGTCAAGGTCGACGTTGGGATCGCGAAGGTAGACGTGGGTGAGGACCCGCGTCAGTGCTGCAGAAGACAAGACACGCGCCTCGGCCTCAGTCGTAGGGCCAAGGCCAAGGGCGACATCTTCAAGAGCGCGAACCAGGAAGGGAAGCAGCTTGGCGGGGCCGTCCTCTGCGCCGGCCAGCGGGCTCTCCAGGCCGCTATCGTAAAGCTCCCTCAGCAAGGTGCGAGCCTCCACCTCCATATCCGTGAAGGCCACGCGATCCTCGGCAAGGACCCGTGCCTTGCCGTCCAGCTCGACCATCCTCGCCTCCAACTCTTGCTCCAGCATGCCTAGGCGTTCACGACGCTTCTTGAGCTTGGCGTCCCGATCCTTGACGGCCACCTCGCGAGCTTTCATGCCTTCCTCCTACTCTTGGCGAAGGCGGGCCTCCTTGGCGAGCTGGTCCCTTGAGCCCTAGGCTTGCTCCCCAGCGCCTTGCAGCGACCTCGGACATCGGCTACCTCCCCCAAGGCGGCGTCGCGAGCAGCTTTCGCCCCAAGGACGGCCTGCTTCTCCTCGTCGCAACCCGTCGAGGCCTGGACCAGCGCCGCCCGAATCGAAGCGTCGGAGCAAATCCAACCAGAAGCCAGCTCCAAGCGCCCGGCCACTAGACGAGGGTCGGCGCCCAAAAGATCCTACCGCAGCCGGTCCAGTTCGGCAGCGGCACGATCCAGAACGGTAGGAGGAGTCGGAGAGACATCAGTCGGTGGGGTAGGAGGAGAAGGCGGCAGCGTGACCACAGTATCCTGAGGCGGAGCCTGCTGTGCCCCAACGGCTGTGGTGGCAGCATCAGGCAAGGGCACCTCAGGAGCCGCTTGGGCCGTGGGGGCTGAGCTCGCCCCAGCCGGCTCAGCCAGGCCTCATGAGGACGACCAGGCAGGAGAGGCCCGTGCATGGCGGTCACCTTCTTTCGCGGGCAGAGGAGTTGCCCCAGACGGAACCTCAGAAGATCCCTTCGGCTTCTTTGCCGCGGGTGCCAGCCTAGCCAAGAGATACAGACGTCAAGCCTCAGTGACAAAACAAGAAATAAGATAGGAATTGAGCACTTACTAGTCGTCGCTCGCGGGCTCGAGCAACCTCTGGCCATACTTGAAGCCCGAGAGCCGGCTGCAAGGATCAGCCTCAAGGAGCTCGGGAGCAGGAGGCGCACCTACGGATCGCCTTGGGGCCGGGGCAGATCCGCGGGGGATCAGCCCGGTCCTGTCCTTCTTCGGGATCGGGGGCAAGCTCCCGTCGGCCTGCTCATCATCATCCTCGTCGTCGTCGTCGTCGCTCGGTGAGAGGCGGAGAACGCGGGACTTGCGCCGAGGGAGGGGAGCCCTCGACTCTCCATCGGTCGCCTCGGAGTCGAGCCCTCCTTCCCGCTCCCCTTCTCCCTTCTCTTCGCTGGAGTCGCCAGAGGACACATCCACTGGGTCCTCGGGAACCTCCGCGGGCACGGGCCCGTCCCCGTTGAAGACGGGCATGGACTCCACTACCTGCTCCCAATCATCGCGGAGGAACAGGGGCATAGGAGCGCCCTCCAACCTCGCCACGTCACCCCCGACCAAAGAATGGAGAACCACAGCCAGGTCTTCGTCGTCCAAGACCGCGGGGCTCGGGTGGGGCCTCCACTTCGGAAGTGGGTACTGACAAAGCGGAGCCAGCTGGTGCTCCAAGAATTCCCTCAGCAGCGACGCGCCGGTCAGCTTCGCCGCCGCCATGTTGACCGGCCTCAGATCCATGTCCATCTTCTCCAACACCGGCCTCGCACGGGGGTCCACGAGCTCCACTCGGGACTAATCGTCGGAGTGCGTGGGGTGCTCCGTGGGCAAGATTACCCGAGGGTGGATGCGCCCAACATCCACCAAGACCCACTTGCTCCTGAAGCCCTCAATCCTCTTCCCGGGGTTCGAAATGGCGATGGAGCTACCATACGCGATGAAGCTCGCGCACGCAGAGAGGGAACCACGAGAGGTCCGGAGGGAGAAATAGTGGCGCAGCAGGGCCCTTTGAGGGCTGCACCCCGACGTGAGCCTCACAATAGTAGGCGAAGGTCGCCAGAAGGAGAACAGAGTCGGGGTGGAGATGCAGAGCTTGTAGCTTGTAATGGCGGAGGACAGAGAAGAAGAACTCGGAAAAGGGAGGCATCAGACCAGCAACAATCGCGCTTACAAAGAGCGGATAGAAGGTGCTCCCTTGGCCCTCAGGGAGGGTGGAGCCGGCCTTAAACACCTTCGCCCCGTCGATGCCCTGCGCCGCCGCCATCTGGCGCACCCGGGCAAGGCTCGCCTCCGACACGTTCGGCAAGTCCAGGGCAGGCGCGTACCAAGCTCCGACCAGGGTCTGGCGAGGCGCCATGCCTTGCTAGGGCGTGCAGTCGAAGTGGATCTGAAGATTTCGGAGGCAGGAAGGAGAGGCGCAAGAAAGGGGATCTAAGCAGTAACCAGAGAAAGCAAGGGAAGCAAAGCCTGGCGGACCGCTCCTTTATCAACTTCATGGCGGTTGCTAAGGCACCCACGTCTAATCAACCGCCACTTGGCGCCCAAAACCGCAGAAGCTGTTAGAACTGCGGCGCTTTGCACTGCCCTTCGCTTCTCGCTTGGCCAAGTCCGGGCGCCTTTGGGCCCGGGGGGCTAGTGTCGGCGTTGCAGGAGCAGGGGTCCCCAAACTTGCCCGCCTGCGGCCTGCGGCGTGGCTCAAAGGGGGGCCCATCACGGCCCATCTTCATGAACACAAGCTCAAGACCCTCGCGAGGGGCCAAGCCTCGCGGGGCAGACGACAGGGAGCTTCCTCAGGCACAACCTCATCAGGCTGGCTCGCGGGGAGGCGGAGAGATCAAGGCGGGGTACCTCACGAGGTGCCCATGACGCAAGCCATGACGACCAAGGGTGCCAGTGAGCGCCCGGCCAGCAGATGTCCTCCTTTCCTCTTTGGTGCAAAGGGAGCAAGCGGCGAGAGCATCAAGCAAAGGCATCCATTTGATTGCAACAAGACCAAAGACCAGCCCAACGGCAGGGAAGGAAGTCATTGTGGAGCCCAGGCCGGCGTCATCACTGGAGCCTTTGACAGGCGAGGACCAACTTTAGTCAGGATAAGTGTACCAGATGTTCCCCTTCAAAATGGCCAATTGTTGGAGCCCTTCCCGCTCAATATTTGGGAAGAGGCCCAGGGCCTTCGCCTATAAATAGGACTTGCCACGCACAAGCTAGGGGGATCGGAGATCGGGCATCTTGAATAGATAGAGCAAAAGCCCAGCAATCTAGAGAGAGAGAGAGAGAGAGCGACTGAACTCCTCCAAGCAGTTCATCGCCCGGCCAAGAACAAACCCTCGCGAGGCTATTCTTCCTTGTATTGTTCATCACCATCAACCCAAGAGGCAATCCACCACACCACAAACTAGAGTAGGGTACTACACCACAATGGTGGCCCGAACTAGTATAAACCTCGTGTCTCTTGTGTTGTTCCTTTCGTAGTTTAGATCCTAGCGAGGCGGCGGGGTGCAGGTAGGTAGAGGGCGAGATCTCTGTGCGCACCCCAGTGTTCGAACCTCAAGGGTCTGCCGGAACCCGAAATCCGACAAAAGCCTTTCAGCAGACTCATAAAAGCCTCATGCAACCCGCTTTCAGTGGATGAAATCCTTTGAACCACCGTACCCATTAGCGTATGATGCGCTTCTGAGATAGCCGCTTGCTCCAGAAGGTCCTTCAGTGCGACCGACCGCGTACCGGACGGTTCCGGACTCTTTCTATTGCTCTCCTTAGGAGCGGAATACTAAGGACATCGGGTGGCCGAGGGATTACCCTCTGGCCTTGGCGGATCAGGAGAAACCCATCGCGACGACACTTCAGCGTCGCCTGCCTCATGAGGCGAGGAGGCATGGGGAGATGTTTAGCTCTCCATCATCTCCGGAAGAAGATCCCCCGAAGACGAACTCAGTCGAGAAGGGCTACGATCCGAACTACAGCTCGGTGGTATTGTCCTCAGAGGTAAAGCAGGATATTTTTACTATTAAGTACTTTTTGTTTACTTACAACTCGGTGGAGGGCGGATCCCCTTGCGGACACTGCGCGGCAAGGGTACCCTCCGGGGCAGGACCCTCTGGCGAAGATTTCTTCCCTCGTTTGGAAACCGTTGTTTCCAAGTCTTCAGAGGTGGTCCTCTTCCTTCCCCGGGGAGGGGGAATTTAAGATTCTTCATTCCCCCCTTTATCTTCCGCTGAGGGCACCTGATAAGGCGCCGGCTCGAGCATTCTGGCTAGTACTGGATGTGCTTAGCCTTCAGGAAGAGGGGCCGAACACCTGATCATCTTCGCCTTTGTTACCTAGTCCTGGTCAAAGAGCGACCTTTCAGAATGATGTCGTGATAAATAAAAAGACAGCGTATTCGGCCACGGGATTACTTACTTGGGTATCTGGACGATTGCAGCTCAGACCCGCATCCTCGGTGATGTCCGGACACCTTATTTGTGGTCCAAAGAACAAATTGTACATCTCTTCGAGCATCATGCCGAGGAAGTGCTGAATAGCTCGCGGTCCTTCCGGGTTGAACTCCCACATACGAAGGGGTTGACGTTTGCAAGGCGGGACTCGACGAACTAGCATGACTTGCATTACCATGACCAGGCCCACATCTCTCTCGAGGAGATCTCGGATGTGACTCTGCAACATCACCACATCATTTGCTGGCCCCTAGTCCAGCCCCTTGTTGATCCATGACATCAGTTGTGGTGGTGGGCCTGAGCGAAAGGCCGGAGCGGCCACCCACTTGGTACCCCGGGGAGCTGTGATATAAAACCACTCCCGTTGCCATAAACTGGACACCTCCGGGAAGGAACCCTTTGGCCATGGAACATCGGCGCCTTTGCTTATTACGGCACCTCTGCACTCTGTGTGTCGCCCCTCAATCATCTTCGGCTTCACACTAAAAGTTTTGAGCCACAAGCCAAAGTGTGGGGTAATGCGGAGGAAGGCCTCACAGATGACGATGAACGAAGAGATGTGAAGGACGGAATCCGGAGCTAGGTCATGCAAATCCAGCCCATAATAGAACATGAGCCCTCTAACAAAGGGATCTAGAGCAAGGCCTAGCCCTCGGAGGAAGTGAGAGATGAATACAACGCTCACGCCGGGTTCGGGAGTGGGAATGACCTGCCCTCAAGCAGGCAGCCTTTGCGAGATTTCGCCAGTCAAATACCTAGCCTCTCTTAGCTTCTTGATGTCTTCCTCTATGAAAGAGGAGGGCATCCACCGACCTTGAAGGTTGGATCCGGACATGGTTGAAGGTCCGAAGCGCCTAACCTGAGCCTTGGGTGTAGGAACTCGAGGTGGGGGGGATTCAATTGAGTGCGAGAAGAAAAAGGACAGGCCTTGATCTCTTTATAAAGAAGTTGAATATCAAGCGTCCTCCTCATGGCCCTTTGGCACTTGCCTAAAATCGAGCAGTCATACCAACGGGCACGATTGGGTTACCCACATCCATGTTAATGAGGATCCCATAATAAGGGGGACACGATCTCTATTTCGACAAGACGTGCCAATAGAATCGCCTCGCAAGACGTGCGATGGCAGGCTGATTGAGAAAAACGGTTCGAATAATGATCAGGTCGTGGTGTGATGTCACGTTATGAAAAGTCATCAGCAGATTAGATTGGTGGAAATATTATTCCCTCTACGGTGGTATGTGGAACTTGTTTTGCAGAGCCGGACACTATCCTTGTGTTCAAAATCTTCTACGGAGTATTCGGAGGAGGAACCCACCTTGCAATGCCGAAGACAATCTGCGGCTCGGACTCATCGTCATTGAAGCTTGGTTCAGGGGCTACTGAGGGAGTCCGGGATTAGGGGGTCTCCGGACACCCGGACTATATCCTTTGGCCGGACTGTTGGACTATGAAGATACAAGATTGAAGACTTCGTCCCGTGTCCGGATGGCACTCTCCTTGGCGTGGAAGGCAAGCTAGGCAATACGGATATGTAGATCTCCTCCCTTGTAACCGACTCTGTGTAACCCTAGCCCCCTCTGGTGTCTATATAAACCGGAGGGTTTAGTCCGTAGGACAACAACAATCATACCATAGGCTAGCTTCTAGGGTTTAGCCTCTACGATCTCGTGGTAGATCAACTCTTGTAATACTCATATCATCAAGATCAATCAAGTAGGAAGTAGGGTATTACCTCCATCGAGAGGGCCCGAACCTGGGTAAACATTGTGTCCCCCGCCTCCTGTTACTATCCACCTTAGACGCACAGTTTGGGATCCCCTACCCGAGATCCGCCGGTTTTGACACCGACAGGTGTGTTGGGGACACAAGAGACTCTTTATTATTTGGTTGCAGGGTTGCTTATGAGAGACCATCTTCATCCTATGCCTCCCACGGATTGATAAACCTTAGGTCATCCACTTGAGGTAAATTTGCTACTGTACTACAAACCTCTGCACTTGGAGGCCAAACAACGTCTACAAGGAGAAGGTTGCATAGTAACATCAAGCTCTTTTCTGGCGCCGTTGCCGGGGAGGCTCGGTAAGCAACACTAACACCCCATCAACTAAGCTCTTTTTTTGGCACCGTTGCCGAGGAGGTGAGTGCTTGAAGGTATATCTTTAGATCTTGCAATCGAATCTTTTAGTTTCTTGTTTTATCACTAGTTTAGTTTATGAAAGAAAACTACAAAAAAATGGAATTGAGTTTGCCTCGTACGCTTCATCTTTTTAATATCTTTCGTGAATATGATGGAAAGGAAAATTGTGCCAAAGTGTTAGAAGAAGAATTGCATAGAATGCTTGGCCTAAAATATGTGAATGATGAGCATGATTGCAATGTTGTTAGTATGAATTCCTTGAATATCCATGATGCTAATGATATGCAAAGCCACAAGCTTGGGGAAGCTATGTTTGATGAAGATGATATTTTTCCCTCAAGCTTTGATGAGCAAATTTAGTATGATGAAAGCATGCCTCCTATCTATGATGATTATTGTGATGACACGTATGCTCTAAGGAATAATGATAACCATGAAACTTGTCATCTTGATCTTAATTTTCAATCATATGATAGTTATTTTGTTGATTTTGCTCCCACTACTATTGAAGAGAAGAATTTTGCTTATGTGGAGAGTAGTAAATTTTCTATGCTTGTAGATCATGAAAAGAATGCTTTAGGTGCTGGTTATATTGTTGAATTCATTCATGATGCTACTGAAAATTATTATGAGGGAGTAACATATGCTTGTAGGAATTGCAATAATGTCAAGTTTCCTCTCTATGTGTTGAAAATCTTGAAGCTATGCTTGTGTTACCCTGCTATGCTAGTTGATTATTGTTCCCTTAAGTTGTTTGCTCACAAAATCCCTATGCATAGGAAGTGGGTTAGACTTAAATGTGCTAGTCATATTCTTCATAATGCTCTCTTTATGTTTCAATTCTTATCTCTTATGTGAGCATCATTGAAATCATCATGCCTAGCTAGGGGCGTTAAACGATAGCGCTTGTTGGGAGGCAACCCAATTTTGTTTTAGTTTCTTACTTTTTGATTATGTTTAGGAATAAATAAATCATCTAGGCTTTGTTTATATGTGGTTTTGTGTTTTAATTAGTGTTTGTGCCAAGTAGAACCTTTGGGAAGACTTGGGCGAAGTCTTTATGATCATGTTGTAAAAAAACAAAACTTTAGCGTGTTGGCGTTCTGGGAACGGGGGTCCCCAGACTTGCCTGCCTGCGGCGTGGCTCAAAGGAGGCCCAGGACAGCCCATCTTCATCAACTCAAGCTCAAGACCATCGCGAGGGGCCAAGCCTCGCGGGGCGGACGACAAGGAGCTTCCTCAGGCACGGCCTCGTCAGGCTGGCTCATGAGGAGGCGCAGAGTTCAAGGCAGGGTACCTCGCGAGGTGCCCATGATGCAAGCCATGACGACCAAGGGCGCCAGTCGGGCGCCAGCCCGCGCAGCGTCCTCCTTTCCTCTTTGGTGCAAAGGGAGCAAGCGCAGGCGAGAGCATCAAGCAAAGGCATCCGTTTAGGTGCAACAAGACCAAGACCAGCCCCAACGGCTGGAAGGGAGTCATTGTGGAGCCCAAGCAGGCGTCATCACCCGAGCCTTTGGCAGGCGAGGACCAACTTTAGTCAGGATAAGTGTACCCGCTGTTCCCCTTCAAAATGGCCAATTGTTGGCGCCCTACCCGCTCAATATTTGGGAAGAGGCCCAGGTCCTTCGCCTATAAATAGGGGTAGCCATACTCAGAGAGGGGGATCTTCGATCAGCCCCCCGGTATGAGGTCGGAATCCTCACCAAGGAACTAGTAGCTAGATCAACGGAACACCACCTAGCAGTTCATCACACCCACCAAGAACAGACCCTCGCGAGGCTGTTCTTCCCTGTACTGTTCCTCATCAGCCCAAGAGGCAATCCACCACACCACAAACTAGAGTCGGGTATTACACCACAACGGTGGCCCGAACTAGTATAAATCTTGTGTCTCTTGTGTTGTTCTGTTTAGTAGTTGAGGTCCCTGCGATTCGGCGAGGTACGGGACGGTGGAGGGTTGGATCCCCGCGCGCACCCCAGAGTTCGAACCTTAAGGGTCTGCCGGAAACCGAAATCCGACATTTGGCGCGCCAGGTAGGGGTGCGCCGGAATCTGCCTTTCGTCGCCTCGTTCTTCCCCGACCACCGCAACCATGTCAGACGCCCGTCGGGCCCGCGCCGGGCGCCGAGCCGCCCTCGCTTCCCATGTCGCCCAGACAGCTCCCGTCGGCGGGCGCCCTCGACGTTCCCCGTCACCTGCCGTCAACACCGACACCGGCCCGGCGGGGGACGGGCAGCAAGCATCGTCCCTGCGCTCCTCGGTGACCTCACGCCGGCTCCCCCGCTCGTCACGGCCCTCCTCGGCGGCTCGCAGGCGCCGCCTTCCAGCCGCCATGTCAAGACATTCGTCCGCCGGGTCGGCGCTGCCTCCACGCGGCAGGGGGCTCCCTTGGGCCGGACGGAGTCGTCGGCCGATCTGACCTTCGACTCTCAAGACCACCCCACCAACTCTGCCGGCTCGGGTGCGCTCCCCATGCTCTGCGCACCCACCATCTGCCAGGTTGCCGTCACCAGGACCCTCATTAACGGCGGCGCCGGCCTCAACGTACTCTCAGTCGAGGCCTTCAACCTCCTCTGCATACCCAGGGAGCGGCTGCAGCCCAGCCGGCCTTTTTCGGGCGTAGGAGGAGGGTCATCCAGGGCAAATCCGGCTTCCGGTGACCTTCGGCACCTACGACAACTTCCGCACGGAACTGGTCGACTTCGACATCGCCCCCATCGGGCTCCCCTATAATGCCATCCTTGGCTATCCAGCATTGGCCAAATTCATGGCCGCAACCCACCGGTACAACCTCATGAAGATGCACAGGAGCAGCGGGCGTCCTCACCGTGCCGGGGATACTGAAGGTGCGTTGCGGCCAGAGCTCACCCTCAAGACGGCGGCCGCAGCACAGCCCGCCGATGCGGAAGCCCCCAACCCAAGGGGGCTGCGCCGACCAAGAAGAAGCAGTTGTTCACTCAAGACAAGGCGGAGACCAAGCAGATACCTGTCAATGAGGACGGGTTCACAAACGCCACCTTCACCATAGGCGCCAACCTCGAGCCCGAACAGGAGGAAGCCCTTGTCAAGTTCCTGCGTGCGAACAAGAAGGTGTTCGCACGGGAGCCCGATCGGTGGCGGGGATTCCACGGGCGTGTCGAGCACCACCTCAACATGTGCCCCAACGTGTCCAGTGAATCGAAAAGCGAGAAGGCAGTCCCTTTGAAAAGCAGGCCTTCATTGTCCAAGGGACCCAAGATAGAAGCCGGGGGTTATTCGCGAGGTCCGACACCAGAGTGGCTGGCCAACCCCGTGGTGGTGCCAAAGAAGGGAGGAAAGGAGCGCATGTGTGTCGACTTCATCAACCTCAACAAAGCATGCCCGCAGGATCCGTTTCCGCTCCCTTGCATCGACCAGATCGTCGATTCCACCGCAGAGTGTGACCTGTTGTGCTTCTTGGACGCCTTTTCCGGGTATCACCAAATCAAGATGGCGGTGGAAGACGTGGAGAAGACGGCCTTCCTAATCCTGTGTGGAGTGTACTTCTATACATGCATGCCATTCGGGTTGCGCAACGCGGGGGCAACCTTCCAGCGGCTCATGCACATCACCTTGGGCCCACAACTCGGGAAGAATGTGGAGGCATACGTCGATGACATCGTGGTGAAGTCTCGCGAGGCCACGACCTTGATACAAGACCTGGAACAAACCTTCGCGAGCCTCAACGCAGTGAACCTGCGACTCAACCCGGAGAAGTGTGTGTTTGGAGTTCCCTCAGGAAAGCTCCTGGGTTTCCTCGTATCCCGCCGAGGCATCGAGGCCAACCCAGAAAAGGTCAAGGTAGTGGAAGACATGAGCCCACCGAAGACTCTCAGGGAAATGCAGAAGCTCACGGGCGTACGGTCTTGGGCCGTTTCATCTCCCGATTGGGGAGGCGGCGCTGCCTTTCTTCCAGTGATGAGGAAAAGGGCCCTTCGAGTGGATCAAGAGGCCGACAAAGCGTTTCAAGACCTCAAGAGGTACTGACCAGCCCTCCGGTGATGGTGGCCTCAGCGCCCTCGAGCCCTTGGTACTCTACTCGCCGCCACTCCCTACTCCGCTAAGCGCTGCTCTGGTGGCGATTAGGGAGGCGTCGAGCCAAGACCACGGCGGCAACCCGAGCTAAGGCAAGACCGAATCGAGAAGGAACTAGCGAGAAGGCAAGACCTTAGCGGAAGAAGATCAGCCGTCACAGCAGAGCGCACCAAGGGCGGGGGAGGCCTCCCATCCAAGCACCCAGCTTCCGGAGGCGCCGTCGCCTCAGGAGGCACCACAGCTTCCAGAAGACGCCACCAGCACCGACGCCCCTAACCTCGTCGAGCACCTGGTGTACTTCGTCAGCACCGTGTTACGGGATGCGAGGGCACGGTACCCCATGCCGCAGAAGCTCCTCCTCGCGCTGTTGGTGGCTTCGCGCAAGCTGCGGCACTACTTCCAGGGTCATCCAATCAAGGTTGTCTCGGCATACCCCCTGGAGAGGGTGCTCAGGAGCCCAACACGGCCAGAAGGGTCGCCGAGTGGAACATTGAGCTGCAAGCATTCCAGCTCGAGTTCAGCACAACCAGAGTCATCAAGGGAGCCGCGCTGGCAGATTTCGTGGCCGAATGGACTGAAGCACCGGGCCTCAGGGCCGGCGAGGATCGGTCCCTCTCACCAGGGAGCGAAGCTCCAGAAGGTTGGGTCATGTACTTCGATGGAGCATTCTCCAGGCAGGGCGCTGGGGCTGGGGCAGTGCTCATATCCCCCGCCCAGGACAAGCTTTACTATGCCGTGCAACTCTGTTTCCAGCATGGCGATAAGGTCTCCAACAATATAGCGGAAAACGAGGGGCTGATAGCGGGTCTGAAGGCTGCCGCTGCCCTGGGGGTGAAGCGCCTTACCATCAAGGGCGATTCGCAGCTCCTCGTCAATTTCTCCAACAAGGTGTACGAGCCATGAGATGAACACATGGAGGCCTACCTTGCAGAGGTCCGCAGGATGGAGAAACAGTTCTGGGGGTTGGAGCTGCAGCACGTGCCCCGCGGCACCAATCATGAGGCCGACGACATCGCCAAACGAGCCTCCGGGAGGTTACCCAGGAGCCGGGTGTCTTTGAGGAACGGCTCTTCAAGCCCTCAGCCCTGCCGCCATTATCAAGCCTGCCTGACCTCGGGAGGAGCTCCCCCAGCCACCTGCCTTGGGAGCCCCAGCCTGTGGCCCGGCCTCAGGAGCACGCCTGCTTCTAACGATGGAACCTCAAGAGGAGTGCTGGATCACGGAGCTCAAGAGTTACTTAACGCGTGGAACTTTCTTGGGAGAAGGAGGAGGAGGCAGAGCGAGTGGCGCGGTAAGCCACGGCACTCTGACATCATGGATGGAGAACCCTACCGGAAACGACCGAACGACGTATCCCTGCGCTGCATCACCAGGGAACAGGGGAAGGAATTGATGGCAGATATACATGGCGGAGATTGTGGGCAGCATTCATCGTCACGGACCCTTGTCGGCAAGGCGTTCTGCAACGGTTTCTATTGGCCCACCGCGCTCAATGACGCCATCGAACTCGTCAAGGCTTGCGAGGCTTGCCAATTCCATGCCAAGCAGATCCACCAGCCAGCAGGAGGTCTGCAAACCATCCCCCTCACTTGGCCATTCACGGTCTGGGGGCTGGACATTACAGGGCCCTTTCCTCGGGCGAGGGGCTATCGCTACCTCTACGTCGCCGTGGACAAATTCACCAAGTGGGCGAAGTCGAGGCCGTCCGCGCCATCCCCTACCGGTTCTGCGGTCAAGTTCATCAAGGGCATCGTGAGCCGGTTCGGAGTGCCGAACCGCATCATCACCGAAAACGGTTCGCAATTCACCAGTAACCTTTTTAAAACGTACAGCGCTAACCTTGGGACGCAGATATGCTACGCTTCGGTGGCGTACCCCCGCAACAATGGACAGGCCGAGCGGGCCAATGCAGAGGTCCTGAGAGGCCTCAAGACCAGGACGTTCAAGAAGAAACTGGAAGCCTGCGGCACAGGCTGGTACGATGAGCTTCCATCCGTGTTGTGGTCCATCCGCACAACCGCGACCAAGCCCACTGGAGAGACCCCCTTCTTCCTGGTCTACGGAGCCGAAGCGGTCCTCCCTCACGAGGTCAAGCGTCGATCCGCGCGGGTCCTGGCGTTTGATGAAACGCCGCGGGGCGCCATGCGAGGGATGGCCCTTGTGCTTTGTGGGAGGCGCGTCGAGAAGCTGCACTGCGGCGGCAAGGTACCAGCGAGCACTCCGGAGATACCACCGCCGCAACATCCGCCCAGAACTCTCGAGGTAGGAGACCTCGTGCTCGGCTGAGTCCTCTCCGGGGAGGGACTGCATAAGCTCTCTCCCATGTGGGAGGGCCCATTCAAGGTTGTTCATGTTTCCGGGCCTGGCTCCGTGCGCTTGGAGACTCAAGAGGGAGTACCTACTCTGAGCAGCGTGGAACATCCAGCACCTCCGGAGGTTTTACCCCTAAAAGGCCCAGAGCCTGTGAAGAAGGCGAATGTCTGTGAAGTTCATCTTTTGGAAAAGGCCCAGAGCCTGTGAAGAAGGCGAATGCATGTGAAGTTCATCTTTTTGGAAAAGGCCCAGAGCACATGAAGAAGGCGAATGCCTGTGAAGTTCATCTTTTGGAAAAGGCCCGAGCATGTGAAGAAGGCGAACGCGTGTGAAGTGCATCTTATTGGAAAAGGCCCAGAGACTGTGAAGTTCATCTTTTTGGAAAAGACCCAGAGCATGTGAAGAAGGCGAATGCTGGTGAAGTTCATCTTTTTGGAAAAGGCCCAGAGCATGTGAAGAAGGCGAATGCCTGTGAAGCTCACCTTCTGGGAAAAGGCCCAGAGCCTGCGAAGAAGGCGAACGCCTGTGAAGCCGTCGCGTTCTGGAAAGGCCCGGATCCTGTGAAGAGGGAAAACGCCAGTGAAGCTTGCTTCCCAGAAGAAAGGCCCGGAGCCTGTGAAGAAGGCGAACGCCTGTGAAGCTCGCCGCCCGTGACACTCTCACGTAATAATGAGTTGGGGCTGTACACGCCCGGAGTCTCGAGTGCGGCCTCGGGCCACAGGGCTCCCTCCCATGCCAGTGGCAGCACTTAGCTCCTTATTTGGTGAGAAGATGTCGAATACTAGACTAGGTGCCGGACGCGGCTTTTTAATTTGCTTTCTGCAGTTGACTAGTTATTCCCATTTGGAGTTTTTATCAAAACTATCGCCCCCTTTTGGTCGTTGGTTCTTCGATCTTTTTCACTCTCCTGCCTCGATTTCTCTTGCGCGGGGACTCACGAGGCGGAAGCCTCGGGAGCCCCCGCGAGCGTTCCTGCCCCTATCACTCAAGTTTTCACGGCCCTGGTCCCCAACTGGAGCACCCCTTCTGACCATGCCTCACGGGCAGCACAACGCGCACACGGGGCCTGGGTCGGTGGCCCCCTCGGCCACGACTGGGGTTCGCTTGCGAATGGATGCACGGCAGAAGGGAACAGCATCAGGATAACAAAAGCAGTACAATAATTAACAGCGTTGACCTAAATGCGCCCCCACGGGGCCACACATTGTTCCCTTTCTTACGCGGGAGAAAAGAAAAAAAGGACAGAAGCAGGTAAAGCACGCCCCGTGCCGGCTCTCTTGGAAGACTCGAGCCGCCTCCAGAGCTCAGGCGGACTCCCTCTCGCGCTTCAACCGGCGCGTGGCGGCAAGGGGACCCGCTGCCGCCCCCCAAGCAGGCGTGGCGGCGTGGGGGCTGGCTGCGGCCGCTGCTGGAGGAATCACCACCTGAAGAAGAGCTAGTGAAGCATGAGGAGTCGCGGGCATCGCCGGCCGCCCGTGCGCTGCCCTCTCCGCCCACGCCGGGGTTGAGTCCTCGTCATGATCGTCGTCTTGAGGCAGCACCTTGGCGTATCTTCCCGAACACCCTCACGTAGAGGGTGGCGTTGCCATCGTACTTGAAGTGCAGGGGAGCACCGGCGGCGGAGACCACCGTGCAGCGAACGTCTGCCACCGCGGGCAGAACAGGTTCTCGCGGCGGAGACCTCGGAGAAGCCCACGGCCCGGCTACAGCAGCCATCTGCACAGGCAGAGGCCACCCAGGGCGCCATCTGGGAGCTCACCCAGGAGGAAGCACGGGAGCTGGAGCCGGACGCCGGACGGCTCCTCCGCCCTCACCATGAACTCCGGCAGCGCTTCAGCGGCATGAAGGCGCGGCCTCGGGGGGCGCGCGGCCGGGGCACGCCCTCCGACCATGGCCAGCCGCTCGTCGCCACGTTGAGAGCCTCCACCACGGCCGCGGGGGACCGCCGCGGAGGCCATGGGGTGCTTGCGAGGGCGACCTCGGCCACGCTTAGGCGGAGGAGAGGAAGACTCGACCTGACGGCCCTTCCCCTTCTCTGCGGCCGAGAACTTCCTTGGTGGAGCCATGGAGAAGAAGGAGAGACAAGAAAGGATAGACTGGAAGGGCGCGCGCCGTTCCGTACTTATTGCCGGCGAAGGCCAACCGTCGGCCTCCACGATCACCGGTAATCATGACCAGCTCTGCATGCAGGGACTTGACGAATCCGGGCGGTTACCGAGGCATCATGGGGAAGCAGCGCACACGCGTCCCATCAACCCCCACGTGGCGCCCAAGGCCGCAGGCTGTTAGGGCCCGCGACGCTTCGCACTTACCCTTTCGCCTCTCTGCACGGCCAAGTCCGGGCGCGCCGTGGGCCCGGGGGCTACTGTCGGCGTTGCGGGAGCAGGGATCCCCAGACTTGCTGCACTGCAGCTGCGGCGTGGCTCAAAGGAGGCCCAGGACAGCCCATCTTCATCAACGCAAGCTCAAGACCCTCGCGGGGCGGACGACAAGGAGCTTCCTCAGGCACGGCCTCGTCAGGTTGGCTCATGAGGAGGCGGAGAGTTCAAGGAAGGGTACCTCGCGAGGTGCCCATGACGCAAGCCATGACGACCAAGGGCGCCCGGTGGGCGCCAGCCAGCAACATCCTCCTTTCCTCTTTGGTGCAAAGGGAGCAAGCGCAGGCGAGAGCATCAAGCAAAGGCATCCATTTAGGTGCAACAAGACCAAGACCAGCCCCAACGGCTGGAAGGGAGTCATCGTGGAGCCCAAGCAGGCGTCATCACCCGAGCCTTTGGCAGGCGAGGACCAACTTTAGTCAGGATAAGTGTACCCGCTGTTCCCCTTCAAAATGGCCAATTGTTGGCGCCCTTCCCGCTCAATATTTGGGAAGAGGCCAAGGGCCTTCGCCTATAAATAGGGGTAGCCATACTCAGAGAGGGGGATCTTCGATAAGCCCCCCGGTATGAGGTCGGAATCCTCACCAAGGAACCAGTAGCTAGAGCAACGGAACACTACCTAGCAGTTCATCACACCCACCAAGAACAGACCCTCGCGAGGCTGTTCTTCCTATCTTATTCCTCATCAGCCCAAGAGGCAATCCACCACACCACAAACTAGAGTAGGGTATTACACCACAACAGTGGCCCGAACTAGTATAAATCTTGTGTCTCTTGTGCTGTTCTGTTTAGTAGTTGAGGTCCCTGCGATTCGGCGAGGTACGTGACGGTGGAGGGTTGGATCTCCGCCCACACCCCAGAGTTCGAACCTTAAGGGTCTGCCGGAACCCGAAATCCGACATAGCGCTCACGAGATTAGCTTCAACTTTTTACTGGAGAGTGCTATTTAGTTAATTCTTTTTGCAGATGATTACTAGATAATTCCTCAGGTCCAGAAATTTATTTTAGAATTTTTGGAGTTCCAGAAGTTTGCGTTAGTTACAGATTAGTAGAGACTGTTCTGTTTTTGACAGATTCTGTTTTCATTGTGTTGTTTGCTTATTTTGATGAATCTATGGCTAGTAAAATAGTTTATAAACCATAGAAAAGTTGGAATACAGTAGGTTTAACACCAATATAAATAAAGAATGAGTTCATTACAGTACCTTGAAGTGGTGTTTTGTTTTCTTTAGCTAACGGAGCTTCTGAGTTTTTCTGTTAAGTTTTGTGTTGTGAAGTTTTCAAGTTTTGGGTAAAGATTCGATGGACTATGGAATAAGGAGTGGCAAGAGACTAAGCTTGGGGATTCCCAAGGCACCCCAAGGTAATATTTAAGGATAACCAAGAGCCTAAGCTTGAGTATGCCCCAGAAGGCATCCACTCTTTCGTCTTCGTTCATCGGTAACTTTACTTGGAGCTATATTTTTATTCACCACATGATATGTGTTTTGCTTGGAGGTTCATTTTATTTTGTTATTTTTTTCTTGCTGTTATTTAAAATAATGTTTTTCATCTTTATTTTCAATAAAAATGTCAAGGATAGCCTTTACCATGCTTATTTTGCAAGTATACATGTTGCTGTTTGAAAACAGAAAGTTTACCGCTGTTGCAAAAATTCCCTAGAAAATTCAGAAAGTGGTATAATGTTGAATATTTTTGCATATTGAGCTCTGATAAATTTACTACAGTGGGAATTTTCTTTCATAATTTTTGGAGTTAGGGAAGTATGATGAATCTTGCATTCTTTACAGACTGTACTGTTCTGGCAGATTGCTGTTATGTTTGCATATGTTTGCTTGTTTAATAATTCTATTTGAGGATAGGAGTATTAAATATGCAGAGGCATTTAGTATGCAATGTTGAATAATAATGTTATTGATTTTTTACAGTATAAAATGATAAGGTTTTGCATTGGTTTATACTAACCTATCTCACGAGTTCTTGTTGAGTTTGTTGTGAATGAAGCTTTTTGATAAAAGAGAAACCATGATATGAAAGGAATTAAGGAGACACAAAAGTTCAAGCTTGGGGATTCCCAAGGCACCCCAAGATAATATTCCAAGAATTCTCAAGCATCTAAGCTTGGGGATGCCCCGGTAGGCATCCCACCTTTCTTCTACAACAACTATCGGTTAGTATCAGGTGAGCCTAAGTTTTTGCTTCTTCACATGAGTTGTGCTATCCTTGCAATGTAGTTTTATTTAGCTTTGCTTGCTGTTTGAATAAAATACTAAGATCTGAAATTATTAAATGGGAGAGTCTTCACATAGTTGCATAATTATTCGACTACTCATTGATCTTCACTTATATCTTGTTGGAGTAGTTTGTCGTTTGCTCTAGTGCTTCACTTATATCTTTTAGAGCACGTCGGTGGTTTTATTTTGTAGAAATTAATGAACTCTCATGCTTCACTTATATTATTTTGAGAGTCTTAAACAGCATGGTAATTTGAACGAAAACTTCATAGGAGGTGAACTGGATGCTATGATCAATTTGATACTTTATAATTGTTTTGAGATATGGAGGTAGTGATATTAAAGTCATGATAGTTGGGTGATTATGAATTTAAATAATGCTTGTGTTGAAGTTAGAAAATCCCTTAGCATGCACGTATGGTTAAAGTTGTGTAACAAATTTGAAACATGAAGTGTACCTGGCTTGTGCATCCTTATGAGTGG
Organism: Aegilops bicornis; assembly: GCA_021605145.1. Lineage (NCBI taxonomy): Eukaryota > Viridiplantae > Streptophyta > Magnoliopsida > Poales > Poaceae > Aegilops > Aegilops bicornis. The sequence goes on along the minus strand of CM038671.1, from coordinate 666,821,917 downwards.
CGGTCGGGGACGAGCGATGGTCTTTTCCTACCGATCTATCCCCCTAGGAGCATGCACGTAGTACTTGATTTTTGATGAATTCTAAATTTTTGCAATAAGTATATGAGTTCTTTTGACTAATGTTGAGTTCATGGATTATACGCACTTTTACCTTTCCGCCTTTGCTAGCCTCTTGATGCCGTGCATTGCCCTTTCTCACCTTGAGAGTTGGTGCAAACTTCGCCGGTGCATCGAAACCCCGTGATACGATACGCTCTATCACACATAAACCTCCTTATATCTTCCTTAAAACAGCCACCATACCTACCTATTATGGCATTTCCATAGCCATTCTGAGATATATTGCCATGCAACTTTCCACCGTTCCGATCATCATCGTGACATACTTTACTTTTGTCATATTGCCATTGCATGATCATGTAGTTGACATCGTATTTGTGGCAAAGCCGCCATGCATTCAAGGAAAACCAAATGCCTAATCTTGGGGATTCCCCGGATGTCATCCCCTCTTTCGTCTTCGTTCATCGGTAACTTTACTTGGAGCTATATTTTTATTCACCACATGATACGTGTTTTGCTTGGAGCATCATTTTATTTTCTTTAGCTTTGCTTGTTGTTTGAATAAAATACCAAGATCTGAAATTCTTAAATAGGAGAGTCTTCACATAGCTAAATAATTATTCAACTACTCATTGATCTTCACTTATATCTTTCGGAGTAGTCTGTCGTTTGCTCTAGTGCTTCACTTATATCTTTTAGAGCACGACTGTAGTTTTATTTTGAGGAAATAGATGAACTCTCGTGCTTCACTTATATTATTTTGAGAGTCTTTAGAACAGCATGGTAATTTTCTTTGGTTATGAAACTAGTCCTAATATGATGGGCATCCAAGAGGGATATAATAAAAACTTTCATATAAAGTGCATTGAATACTATGAGAAGTTTGATTCTTTATGATTGTTTTGAGATATGAAGATGGTGATATTAGAGTCATTCTAGTTGAGTGGTTATGAATTTGAGAAATACTTGTGTTAAAGTTTGTGATTCCCGTAGCATGCACGTATGGTGAACCGTTATGTGATGAAGTTGGAGCATGATTTATTTATTGATTGTCCTCCTTATGAGTGGCGGTCGGGGGAATGAGCGATGGTCTTTTCCTACCAATATATCCCCTAGGAGCATGCGCATAGTACTTTGTTTCGATAACTAATAGATTTTTGCAATAAGTATGTGAGTTCTTTATGACTAATGTTGAGTCCATGGATTATACGCACTCTCACCCTTCCACCATTGCTAGCGTCTCTAATACCGCGCACCTTTCGCCGGTATCATACACCAACCATATCCTTCCTCAAAACAGCCACCATACCTACCTACTATGGCATTTCCATAGCCATTCCGAGATATATTGCCGTGCAACTTTCCACCGTTCCGTTTATTATGACACACTCCATCATTGTCATATTGCTTTGCAAGATCATGTAGTTGACATCGTATTTGTGGCAAAGCCACCGTTCATAATTCTTTCATACATGTCACCCATGAGTCATTGCACATCCCGGTACACTGCCGGAGGCATTCATACAGAGTCATATTGTTGTTCTAAGTATTGAGTTGTAATTCTTGAGTTGTAAGAAAAAAAAGTGTGATGATCATCATTATTAGAGCATTGTCCCAGTGAGGAAAGCATGATGGAGACTATGATTCCCCCACAGGTCGGGATGAGACTCCGGACTAAAAAAAAGAGAAGAGAAAAGAGGCCAAAAAAAAGGATAAAGGGCCCAAATAAAAAAAATAAAAAAATGAGAGAAAGGACAATGCTACTATCCTTTTACCACACTTGTGCTTCAACGTAGCACCATGATCTTCATGATAGAGAGTCTCCTATGTTGTCACTTTCATATACTAGTGGGAATCTTTCATTATAGAACTTGGCTTGCATATTCCAGTGATGGGCTTCCTCAAAATGCCCTAGGTCTTCGTGAGCAAGCGAGTTGGATGCTTACCCACTTAGTTTCTTTTTGAGCTTCGATACACTTATAGCTCTAGTGCATCCGTTGCATGGCAAACCCTACTCACTCACATTGATATCTATCGATGGGCGTCTCCATAGCCCGTTTATACGCCTAGTTGATGTGAGACTATCTTCTCCTTTTTGTCTTCTCCACAACCACCATTCTATTCCACCTATAGTGCTATGTCCATGGCTCACGCTCATGTATTGCGTGAAGATTGAAAAAGATTGAGAACATCAAAAGTATGAAACAATTGATTGGCTTTTCATCGGGGTTGTGCATGATTTAAATATTTTGTGTGATGAAGACAGAGCATAGCAAGACTATATGATTTTGTAGGGATAGCTTTCTTTGGCCATGTTATTTTGAGAAGACATGATTGCTTTGTTAGTATGCTTGAAGTATTATTATTTTCATGTCAATATTAAACTTTTGTCTTGAATCTTGTGGATCCGAATATTCTTGCCACAATAAATAAGATTACATGGATAAATATGTTAGGTAGCATTCCACATCAAAAATTCTTTCTTTAATCATTTACCTACTCGAGGACGGGCAGGAATTAAGCTTGGGGATGCTAATACGTCTCCAACGTATCTATAATTTTTTATTGTTTCATGCTATTATATTATCCATCTTGGATGTTTATGGGCTTTATTAAACACTTTTATATTATTTTTGGGACTAACCTATTGACCCAGAGCCCAGTGCCAGTTCCTCTTTTTTCCTTGTTTCAGTGTTTCGGAGAAAAGGAATATCAAACGGAGTCGAAACGGAATGAAACCTTCTGGAGAAGTTATTTTTGGAAAGAAAGCAACCCGGGAGTCTTGGAGTCCATGTCAGGAAAGCAACGAGGAAGGCACGAGGCAGGGGGGCGCGCCCATCCCCCTGGGCGCGCCCTCCACCCTCGTGGGCCCATCGTCGCTCCCCTGACGTACTTCTTCCGCCTATATATATCCATATACCATAAAAACATCGGGGAACAGAATAGATCGGGAGTTCCACCACCGCAAGCCTCTGTAGCCACCAAAAACCAATCAGGACCCTGTTCCGGCACCGTGCCGGAGGGGGGGATCCCTCACTGGTGGCCATCTTCATCATCCCGGCGCTCTCCGTGACGAGGATGGAGTAGTTCACCCTCGGGGCTGAGGGTATGTACCAGTAGCTATGTGTTTGATCTCTCTCTCTCTCTCTCGTGTTCTTGTGATGATATGATCTTGATTTATCGCGAGCTTTGCTATTGTAGTTGGATCTTATGATGTTTCTCCCCATCTACTCTCTTGTAATGGATTGAGTTTTCCCTTTGAAGTTATCTTATCGGATTGAGTCTTTAATGATTTGAGAACACTTGATGTATGTCCTGCGTGGGATACCCGTGGTGACAATGGGGTATTCTATTGATCCACTTGATGTATCTTTTGGTGATCAACTTGCGGGTTCTGCCCATGAACCTATGCATAGGGGTTGGCACACGTTTTCGTCTTGATTCTCCGGTAGAAACTTTGGGCACTCTTTGAGGTTCTACGTGTTGGTCGAATAGATAAATCTGACATTGTATGATGCATATCGTATAATCATTCCCACGGATACTTGAGGTGACATTGGAGTATCTAGGTGACATTAGGGTTTTGGTTGATGTGTGTCTTAAGGTATTATTTTACTACAAACTCTAGGGCTGTTTGTGACACTTATAGGAATAGCCCAATGGATTGATCGGAAAGAATAACTTTGAGGTGGTTTCGTACCCTACCATAATCTCTTCATTTGTTCTCTGCTATTAGTGACTTTGGAGTGACTCTTTGTTGCATGTTGAGGGATAGTTATGTGATCCAATTATGTTATTATTGGTGAGAGAACTTCCACTAGTGAAAGTATGAACCCTAGGCCTTGTTTCCTAGCATTGCAATACCATTTACACTCACTTTTATCTTTAGTTACCTTGCTGTTTTTATATTTTCATATTACAAAAACCTATATCTACCATCCATATTGCACTTGTATCACCATCTCTTCGTCAAACTAGTGCACCTATACAATTTACCATTGTATTGGGTGTGTTGGGGACACAATAGACTCTTTGTAATTTGGTTGCAGGGTTGCTTGAGAGAGACCATCTTCGTCCTACGCCTACCATAGATTGATAAACCTTAGGTCATCCACTTGATGGAAATTTGCTACTATCCTACAAACCTCTGCACTTGGAGGCCCAACAACGTCTACAAGGAGAAGGTTTCATAGTAGACATCAATGCTGTTGTGAGAATCTGGTCTAGCTATTATCCTAGCAGTTCTTCGTCTCCATGGCTCCCAAGAAGAAGGCGGCCACGGCGGTCGGTTCATGGGGGGCCAGACAGGCCGTACCGGTGAGGGCGAGTAGCGGGCCGGTCGCGGACAGGAACCGAGGCGCGGCCCGCGAGCACCAACATCGCTCTGGCAGTCAGAGCCTGGCGAGCTGCGTCGTTCGTACACAAGACGGTGGGCCGCATGCCACAAAATCCAGAGACGGAGCTGGGCCCCCCGCAGGCGGCGCGGGGCCCTCCGGGGTCGCCGCCATGCCACCCACGGGCAGCACGACGACCTCCAGGACGCCCACTCCGGCACCCACAGTGCGCTCTTCCCATGGCGTGCGCGACGAGCAGCGTCACCACGCCGGTGATCCTGAGCACCTCCGTGGAAAGAGCTCTGTGCATCACCTGCGGGACCAAGGAGGCTAGCATGCCCGCCGAAGTGCTGGCGAAAATGGCACGCAGCCGCTGGGCCGTGATAGAGCTCCTTCTAACGTGGTTAGAAGTCGAAGCGCGCCACGGTCCACGCAGCTGTCGCCACCACCCACGCCAGCAGAAGCTTTGGCGCGCGCGCAGCTGCTCCTCGACTTCCCTCCTGCTGCGGAGAAGCTTGACGAGTGGAGAGCCACCATCCGGAGCGTCATAGCCATCGCCAACAAAGATGATCCGCGGCCGGCGAGGCCCTCTGGCCGGCGCTCCACCGAGCCACCACATGCCAGCGGCGGAAGAACCAGGGGTGCTGCGGTCACAGTGCACTCTACTCCTCCGCGCCACCCACTGCGGGTGTCAACCCGTCGTGACGACGCTTGTGATAATGAAAGTGCAACTATCTCTAGGTGGTTTTGGTAATTCCTAACAACATATATCTCATTGAGCTAACACTATTTCAAGACTAATATTTCAGGAAATCTCAATGATTGGCATGGCATGGATGAGAAAAGTGGACCCCTCAAAATGCTAAGGACAAAGGGATTGGCTCAAGCTTAAAGCTCAATACTCTACATTTTCTATTTTAGTGATCCAAGATCACATTGAGTCTATAGGAAAAGCCAATACTATCAAGGAGGGATGAGGTGTTGCTTAATGGCTTGCTTGCTCAAAGTGCTTAGTGATATGCTCCAAAGTCCTCAACCACTTTCTCACTTCCACATATGACCTAAACCAAAAGTCAAACTCGGCCCCACGGATTCTTTCCATCCGGCGCCACCGAGTTCAGATGTCATAGCCACTGCCACAAACCCTAGGCAAATCGGTCTCACCGATAGGGATCTCGGTCTCACCGAGATGGGATTGTAATCTCTCTGTTTCCCTTCGTAACATTTTGGTCCTACCGAGATGAGCGATCGATCCCACCGAGATTGCAATGTAAACTCTCTATTTCCCTTCTGTAACATTTTGGTCTCACCGAAATGAGCGAATCGGTCCCACCGAGTTTACCTGACCAACTCTCTGGTTAGCTTATTACCAAAATCGGTCTCACCGTGTTTGTGTAATCGGTCTCACCAAGATTACTGTAGCGACCTGACCTCAGACGGTCAAGCCTCTGTGTTGCTGTGCCATCCCTGGATCAGTATGCTGGCACACACAGTACATCAATGTATATATCAAAGTGCAATCACATGTATAATTAACGTAAAACTGATATATACCTCATAAGTCACAATGGAAACAAATAGTCGGGTGTGGAGTCCCATCAACGCCATCGGCAGGTTGAGTGTAGACCGTAACCACTGCCGTACTCTTACTGCGTCGAGGAAATATCTGCAACATGATACGTTGCAGCCGTGTAGGTCAAGACATTGAATGTACCGCAAGATCACAATATGAGAAAGCAGATGATAAAACTATACTATATGCAATATGGCTTTATGGCTCTGTATCTGAGTTTTGTTTGCGTAAAAGCTGGTTTTATTTTCCCTACATCAAAGGAATAAATGAAGTCTGTACTATGGAGTTTTCTAGCATGACATGGTTCCGCCAACCGATGTCTCATAACCCAAAATCATCATAAGTTGCCCACAATATCAGTCCGGTGTTGAGAGTTCCGAGATAGATCCAAGTCCAGATGCTCAAATTGTTCGTAACCGGGGACACGGCTAATCGATTAGGTTTAAACCCTCTGCAGAGGTTTGTACACTTTACCCGCAAGATTCGATCCCTCTCTTTACGTTCTCGCACTTCGTGAGTGTTTGAGAACAAGATGACCAAACATGGTCTTCCAAAGAGTTCCTCGACCAATCGGCCGGTACTCATCCCATCCTACCGTAGTTCTACATCTGCTAGTACCGTCCCAGCCAGAGTCACCACTAAGGTCAACCAAGCGAGCCCATAATGACTTGCGGTTGCACAGTAAGCTTCCGGGCATGAAGTATTCTTCCGTCTCTTTGAGTCTGGGTGAAGCTTTCCGCAAGATGTCATGGCGCTTCTCCATGCATCCCGTCAACCACCTGGGTTCTCTGTGGTGCCCGTCAACCGTCCTTCACCCAAAGAGTGTGTATTGAATTCTTGTCTCGAGTCTTGAAGTCTTGAGGCCTTGAAGATGCAGTCCTTGGGTTCCATCATGGAGTTGTCGTCATTGACGAGAGTCCTCCTTCTTCACACCACTCTCGAACACTCATACCAAACCCGTCTACTATAGTGTAGCATAAAAATAAAATATCGTCCGGGCTTGGTAACAGGGTGATGGGTTCCTACCTCATGCATACTACTCAACTACAAGGATTCAATAACACTATTGAGGGGTGGTTGCAAAGATGCCACTAAATGCAATAAACATAGGTATGAAAGCATGGTCAAAGTGAACTTGCCTGGTAAGTTGATGAAGATAACAACACTCTCGAATAATGACTTGGTAGAACTATTCGTCACTCCGGAAATTCTACCGAGACAAACAAATATCACAATAAGCATATAGCATATGATCACTTAACACAATAACATAGTAACATAACACACCAAAACAAACAAATCAAAACCCAAAGGAAAACTCGAAGAAATCCAACTCAAAGTTTTTTCCTACTTCAAACAACAACTAGAATAGTTTTATATAACAAAAAATTTTCTTAACATAACCTAATCATGGATTTATGTTAACTTAACAGAAAAGAATGCATTAAGCAACTAGGAGCAAAAAGAATCAATTTAAAAGCAATAGTAAAACTCCTATTAGGCCTAATCCAATTTATATTAAGAAAATAAAATAAAAAGTTTTATTTAATATAAATAAAAGTTCATCCTATAAAGTGACAGAAACTATCCTAGAATAATCAATCACATGTGAAAAATAAATTTATTTACTAATTAAAATAATAGGAAAACAGTAGCTAGTCAATTAATTAGGATTAACAAGATTCTGCTTAAAACTATTTATTTATGAATCCTAAAATACCCAAATTAATTTCTATGGTTTCGCAATGTCAAAATAAAGTTGGGACAAAAAGAATCATCCAAAAATAATTTTTCTAACTCAAGTTATAGCAGATTTACTATTCTGACTAAAACTAAATTAAAGCAATTTTAGTTAATTTTAACATAGCTAAATATATATTCTGCAGGAACTACAGAAAATTTTCAAACCAACAAAAAAAGAATCACCTAAAAATATTAAACAGAATAAAAGATATGAATTTTTCAAAACAGAAACTATTCTGTTAAAACAGAAAACAAAAATAAAAGAAAAAGGGCCTAATGGGCCTAAACTACGACCGTATGTAAAATAACCTAAACGGGCCCTAGGGTTAAACTAAAACGGGCCGGGCTAATAAATAAAAACCCTAACTAAATAAACCGTAGAACTAAACCGGCCGGTCCGGTTTATTTTAAAAATACCCCTTGGGGTGATCTAATCCTAGCCGTTCATCACGCATCGGACGGGGAGGGAGTTCGGTGGCTTACGGAGCTCGGGCGGCGGCGGCGGCGGCGACGAAGTGTGCCGAGGGCTCCGGGAGTCGGGAGGTCGGGAGTGGCCTGGGGTGCGGGACGAGCCTCGGGAGGCTCTTGGGGGAGTCGGGGGTGATCGGGAGGGGCTAGGGCGGCGACGGCGGCGAAAATGGCGGCGGGGGACTCGGCTCCATGAGCTCGTGCGAGAGAAGGAGGGGTCCGGCAAGGGGCTATGGGGAAATGGGGTGAGGAGGGTTTTATAAGGCGGGGGCCTCGTCGGGGGTAAGGGAGGCGATCGGGAGGATCGGGATCCGGATCTCACGGATCCGGCGATCGTGGCCTTGGCGTGGCGTGGGCGGCGGGAGGTTGAAGGAGGGTGGGGCCTGCTTGCCAGAGAGAGAGAGAGAGGGGTGCGGGCGGCGGGCGACCGTGTGAAGGGGTTCGTGAGGGCCAGTGAGGCCCGGCTCGGTCGGGGCTGGCCTCTGGGCCTCGATGGCAGTGGTGGGGGGGTTTTGTGGCTGGGCAGGGGCTGGTAGGCGCTGGGGTTTTCTAATTTTTTGAATTTTTTTTAATAAAACAAAAACAGAAATAAAACAATAACTATAAATATTTTATATAGGGTATATATATACCAAAATGATTAGGGGAATATTCCCTATCATTTGAACATTTTTCCAAAGGAAAAATCCAAACTTTATAAAAATCCATTTTTTCAAATTCAAATAAAATTCAGATTTGAATCCAAAACTTTTGGCATTGTTTTCCTCTGATATTTTTGGAGTGTCATGTTTACTCCTCTCATACTTTTGATCAAGTATTTATCAGGCTTACTTTTTGAAATGTTTCCCACTTGCCAAAGTTTGAATTCAATTTCCAAAACTCAATTTTGAAAGGGGGTTTCAGGGCATTTTCAAATGATTTTCAATTTGATACCTGTTTAACTTCCAACTCATATTTCATATAATTGAAGAAGTCATTTTATCTTCCCTCATGAAAATCATTGAGTTGCATAAAGCTTTGAATTTGAAATCTTCCCAAATGAAATTTAAATCTTTTCTAAAACCCTTTTCATTTCAAAATGGAAGAAGTCATGTCATCTTCACTCTAGGGTTTGGTGTTGGAATGAACTTGAATTCATTGGGATCCAAAAGGCAAAGGGGAAAGTTCGGGAAAGTCATTTCATTCCCTCTCATTCAACTTTCAAAAGTTTTCAAATTCCACTCAGTTTCACTCAATCAATCAAACCAACAATCAGACAACAAGCATAGTTATTTATTTAATATAACATTCCAAAATTTTGAAATTTTGGGATGTTACAAACCTACCACACTTAAAATGAATCTCGTCCTCGAGATTCGAAGAGGCTAGCAAGAAAAGGTTAGGGGTTGGGGTCTTCTAGCAAAAGTTTTGGTCAGAAAGGTCAGGGGTGCTACCACACTTAAAAACAAGGTTATGGTTCCAATAAACTCAGATACTTCCTCAGGAGAGCCGACAATGAATGTCTCTACACATATCTTACAATAGCTCCTTCATTAAAGCTCTTCCGTCGAAGCATAGAGTTTTCCTCGTAATCTTGGGTCGGTTCGTCAAAGTTGAAGTTCGTCTCGAGACCGGATCTTCTTAGTCGATGGGTCTGTGTCCATTCTAGACAACTATCGAAACACTCATGGTGGTCTACCATTAATGGTTTCTCCCGCAGAACGGGTGCAGGTTGAACTTCACCGTATAACCTACGATTGGCAACGGTTGCTCAGAAGGGTTCCATCGTACTACCATTCTATGGTTTTATGGCTTATCGCGTCGACACTCTTCTAAGGTTTTCAAGGGCTCTCGATTTTCCATCAACATATGATAGTCCATGATAGAAGTCTTCGGTATGGGGGCCAATCCATCCCGTACTTGAATCATTATCACATACGTAAATATCGAATCACGTATTCTAACACTTGGGCATACTCACAAGCATTGCCGAATTACTCTTGTTCTCGAACTGGTTTCGAGTAAATCCATGGTTTCTGCAAGCCAAACAAAACATCTATCGTTACTTCACCACTCTCGTGTTTTGCGTAACCTCCTACGAAACGTATGCTGATTGGATCACTGATTCTTCCAAATTTATTCCTTTATCAAGATTACATCCGTTCCTTATCAAAATCCTGGGCCTGTGGGTTATGGCCCACTTCAACACTAGTGCATCTTTAACTCATCCTTGGAGTAACTCTCATGTTCCATATTACACCTCCTTTAAATCCAAAGAGTACTGCTTTCTTCATACCATCATATCAAAAATAAAACTTCAACTCATTTTTTCCAAACTCCAACCTGTGGGACACATTTCCATTTCCATTGGTCTAGTGTTCTTCATAGGGTACTTTCACCCTTAAAATGGAATTCACAAATCCATCCATAGACCATATTTCTCATATCCTCGAAAATGGTCAAAATCTTTGTTCACAGAGTAACAACTCATACAATTAAACATATGAAAACACGTCACCTTAACTTTATTGATTTCATGAATCCATTACAAACTCGAGCACCCATTACATAACTCAACTCATTGAACTCATGAAAATGAAATTGCTTTCTACTACTCTTGTTTCCAATATTAAAATTCCAACTACTCAACTCCAGCTTTCATCTTGTTGTGACATTTAGTAGCATAATGTCCTGCTTCCTTGCAATGAAAAAACATAACTTTCGATAAGTCTTTGGGCTTCTTGGAGATGGTGCCTGCTCCTTGAGTTCCTTGCTTCCTTTCGAGACAATGATTGGCATAATGCCCGACGTCCTTACATTCAAAACAGGTAATATGACTCTTGTCCCTCTTTGCAGGAATTGGGTTGTTACGAGGGTGTCTTTGTTTTATCTTCTTGGGTTTCTTCGCTCGATCAAACCTTCTATTCCCTTTGGATCAAACTCTATTGCTTCCGTCGGAAGTATCCCAAATACTCTTTCCTTTCCTTGGTGCAATCTTGTGAAAAATGTCCTTCTTCTCCACATGAATGGCAGGCATTGGAGTAAAATCTGTTGAGGCCTTCTCCATCGTGGTCTTCAACACATTCCTTGATCACAGGTTCTTTCATAACTTATCGGAGCGCTTCTTTCATTCCTTCTTCCTGCTCCTGAATAGTTTGTTGCACCATGGGGTAAATGTGACACTGAGTCGGGTAGTGGGTGGTTCCTTCACACAAGAAACAATTCACATGACTAGTTGGGCATTCCTCACTGGGTGTTTCTCCTCACAATGAGGGCATCCATCCTTGTGTTCCTCCTGGGTGTGTCCTATTCCTCCGCAAATCTTGCAGGCACAAGGTTTCTTCTTCGGGTTATCGTAGTGCTTCCGGATGAGACGTGATCTCAACAGGGTCATGTTGAATTCCTCCCAAGTTCTTGTTCCATTAAATCCTTGTATGGCTTGATGCATTTTCCACCAGGTTGCAGCACTCTCGGTAAAATACTGAAGAGCATATTGAACCTCATACTTCCTTGCAATCATTTTCTTCTCGAAGTGATCCTCCATGTTTTGAATCCATAGCTCTGACTCCAACTGAGTCATCGGTCCAGAAAATACCAGTCCAACTTCATTCATCATCTACTGGGTCCAAAAGTTTTGGGATGAGATATGAGAGAGGTGGGGAGGGATACACACAATACAAACGATAGTTTTTGAAGAAACAAGTTTTACTTTGTGGCTGTCGGAAAACATCAAACAAATGACAGCTCACAAATCGTCGCATCTAACGTAGGGTGTATAACAGGGTTTGGTCTCTAAAGGTCAAATAATTCTTCAGAACTTCAAATTCTTCAAGTCTTGAGTCTTCAATTGTTGCAGCTGCAATTCTTCCAACGCATGGTGAAATCCTCTTTACTCTGAAATGGCCATCGGTTGTCCGATATCTTTAATTCTTGGAGCGACTTGATTGATCTTCCGTGTGGTCAAAAGGGAAAGGTGTATATTCTAACTATTTGAGGTGAGAGTGTCTATTTGATAAAATCAGAAAAGATGAGGAGTAAGAGCCTTTTTGAAAATAAATTTTTTGAGATATCCTGTCCAAGGGGCTTTCCGATTTCTAGGGTCACGTCCTACAGTCAACATGGGCTCTGATACCATCTCTGTAGCGACCTGACCTCAGACGGTCAAGCCTCTATGTTGTTGTGCCATCCCTGGATCAGTATGCTGGCACACAGTACATCAATGTATATATCAAAGTGCAATCACATGTATAATTAACGTAAAACTGATATATACCTCATAAGTCACAGCGGAAACAAATAGTCGGGTGTGGAGTCCCATCAACGCCATCGGCAGGTTGAGTGTAGACCGTAACCCTGCACTGCATTTTACTCGTCGAGGAAATATCTCGCAACATGATACGTTGCAGCCGTGTAGGTCAAGTACATTGAATGTACCGACAAGATCACAATATGAGAAAACAGATGATAAAACTATACTATATGCAATATGGCTTTATGGCTCTGTATCTGAGTTTTGTTTGCGTAAAAGCTGGTTTTATTTTCCCTACATCAAAGGAATAAATGAAGTCTGTACTATGGAGTTTTCTAGCATGACATGGTTCCGCCAACCGATGTCTCATAGCCCAAAATCATCATAAGTTGCCCACAATTAAGTTATCAGTCCGGTGTTGAGAGTTCCGAGATAGATCCAAGTCCAGATGCTCAAATTGTCCGTGAATCGGGGACACGGCTAATCGATTTGGTTTAAACCCTCTCGCAGAGGTTTGTACACTTTACCCGCAAGATTCGATCCCTCTCTTTACGTTCTCGCACTTCAGAGTGTTTGAGAACAAGATGACCAAAACATGGTCTTCCAAAGAGTTCCTCTGACCACTGTCCGGTACTCATCCCATCCTACCGTAGTTCTACATCTGCTAGTACCGTCCCAGCCAGAGTCACCACTAAGGTCAACCAAGCGAGCCCATAATGACTTGCGGTTGCACGGTGTAAGCTTCCGGGCATGAAGTATTCTTCCGTCTCTTTGAGTCTGGGTGAAGCTTTCCGCAAGGTGTCATGGCGCTTCTCCATGCATCCCGCCAACCACTGGGTTCTCCAGGTGCCCGTCAACCGTCCTTCACCCAAAGAGTGTGTATTGAATTCTTGTCTCGAGTCTTGAAGTCTTGAGGCCTTGAAGATGCAGATCCTTGCAGGTTCCATCATGGAGTTGTCGTCATTGACGTAGAGTCCTCCTTCTTCACACCACTCGAACACTCATACCAACCCCGTATACTATAGCGTAGCATAAAAATAAAATATCATCCCGGGCTTGGTAACAGGGTGATGGGTTCCTACCTCATGCATACTACTCAACTACAAGGATTCAATAACACTACTGAGGGGTGGTTGCAAAGATGCCACTAAATGCAATAAACATAGGTATGAAAGCATGGTCAAAGTGAACTTGCCTGGTAAGTTGATGAAGATAACAACACTCTCGAATAATGACTTGGTAGAACTATTCACACTCCGGAAATTCTACCGAGACAAACAAATATCACAATAAGCATATAGCATATGATCACTTAACACAATAACATAGTAACATAACACACCAAAACAAACGAATCAAAACCCAAAGGAAAACTCGAAGAAATCCAACTCAAAGTTTTTTCCTACTTCAAACAACAACTAGAATAGTTTTATATAACAAAAAAATTTCTTAACATGACCTAATCATGGATTTATGTTAAGTTAACAGAAAAGAATGCATTAAGCAACTAGGAGCAAAAAGAATCAATTTAAAAGCTATAGTAAAACTCCTATTAGGCCTAATCCAATTTATATTAAGAAAATAAAATAAAAAGTTTTATTTAATATAAATAAAAGTTAATCCTATAAAGTGACAGAAACTATCCTAGAATAATCAATCACATGTGAAAAATAAATTTATTTACTAATTAAAATAATAGGAAAACAGTAGCTAGTCAATTAATTAGGATTAACAAGATTCTGCTTAAAAATATTTATTTATTAATCCTAAAATACCTAAATTAATTTCTACGGTTTGGCAATGTCAAAATAAAGTTGGGACAAAAAGAATCATCCAAAAATAATTTTTCTAACTCAAGTTATAGCAGATTTACTATTCTGACTAAAACTAAATTAAAGCAATTTTAATTAATTTTAACATATCTAAATATATATTCTACAGAAACTACAGAAAATTTTCAAACCAACAAAAAAAGAATCACCTAAAAATATTAAACAGAATAAAAGATATGAATTTTTCAAAACAGAAACTATTCTGTTAAAACAGAAAACAAAATAAAAGAAAAAGGGCCTAATGGGCCTAAACTACGCACTGTGCGTAAAATAACCTAAACGGGCCCTAGGGTTAAACTGAAACGGGCCGGGCTAATAAATAAAAACCCTAACTAAATAAACCGTAAACTAAACCGGGCCGGTCCGGTTTATTTTAAAAGAAATACCCCTTCGGGGGTGATCTAATCCTAGCCATTCATCACGCATCGGACGGCAGAGGGGAGTTCCGGTGGCTTACCGGAGCTCGGGCGGGCGGCATGGGCGGGCGGCGACGAGTGTGCCGAGGGCTCCGGCGTCGGGAGGTCTGGGAGTGGCCTGGGGGTGTGACGAGCTCTGGGAGGCTCTTGGTGGAGTCGGGGTGATCGGGAGTGGCTAGGGCGGCGACGGGCGAAAATGGCACAAGGGGACTCGGCTCCCATGAGCTCTGCGAGAGAAGGAGGGTTCGGCAAGGGCTAGGGGGAAATGGGGTGCTGGGAGGGGGTTTTATAGGGCGGGAGCCTCGTCGGGGTAAGGGAGGCGATCGGGAGGGGGATCGGGATCCCGGATCTCGCGGGATCCGGCGATCGGCGGCGGCGCGGCGAAGACGTGGGGCGGGGGTTGATGAAGGGGTGGGGCCTGCTTGCCAGAGAGAGAGAGAGGGGTGCGGGGCGAGCGGGCGACCCATGTGAAGGGGTTCGAGGGCGAGGTGAGGCCGGCTCCGGCTGGTGGCCTCTGGGCCGCTCGGTGGGCCGGGTGGGGGGGTTCACTGGCTGGGCAGGGGCTGGCGCCTGGGGGGTTTTCTAATTTTTGAATTTTTTTTAATAAAACAAAAACAGAAATAAAACAATAACTATAAATATTTTATATAGGGTATATATATACCAAAATGATTAGGGGAATATTCCCTATCATTTGAACATTTTTCCAAAGGAAAAATCCAAACTTTATAAAAATCCATTTTTTTCAAATTCAAATAAAATTCAGATTTGAATCCAAAACTTTTGGCATTGTTTTCCTCTGATATTTTTGGAGTGTCATGTTTACTCCTCTCATACTTTTGATCAAGTATTTATCAGGCTTAGTTTTTGAAATGTTTCCCACTTGCCAAAGTTTGAATTCAATTTCCAAAACTCAATTTTGAAAGGGGGTTTCAGGGCATTTTAAAATGATTTTCAATTTGATACCTGTTTAACTTCCAACTCATATTTCATATAATTGAAGAAGTCATTTTATCTTCCCTCATGAAAATCATTGAGTTGCATAAAGCTTTGAATTTGAAATCTTCCCAAATGAAATTTAAATCTTTTCCAAAACCCTTTTCATTTCAAAATGGAAGAAGTCATGTCATCTTCACTCTAGGGTTTGGTGTTGGAATGAACTTGAATTCATTGGGATCCAAAAGGCAAAGGGTAAAGTTTGGGAAAGTCATTTCATTCCCTCTCATTCAACTTTCAAAAGTTTTCAAATTCCACTCAGTTTCACTCAATCAATCAAACCAACAATCAGACAACAAGCATAGTTATTTATTTAATATAACATTCCAAAAATTTGAAATTTTGGGATGTTACAATTACGTTATGCCCTAACCCTAACCATATCGGTCCTACCGAGTTGCATGTCGGTCCCACCAAAAATCCTAACGGTCACTAGATTTGCTGAATTGGTCCGACCGAGTTTAACAATTTGGTCCCACCGAGTTTGGCAAGTTGTGTGTAACGGTTAGATTTTGTATGGAGGCTATATATACCCCTCCACCTCCTCTTCATTCGTGGAGAGAGCCATCAGAACATGCCTACACTTCCAATACACATTATCTGAGAGAGAACCACCTACACTTGTGTTGAGGTCAAGATATTCCATTCCAACCACATAAATCTTGATCTCTAGCCTTCCCCAAGTTGCTTTCCACTCAAATATTCTTTCCACCAAATCCAAATCCTGTGAGAGAGAGTTGAGTGTTGGAGAGACTATCATTTGAAGCACAAGAGCAAGGAGTTCATTATCAACACACCATTTGTTACTTCTTGGAGAGTGGTGTATCCTAGATTGGCTAGGTGTCACTTGGGAGCCTCCGACAAGAATGTGGAGTTGAACCAAGGAGTTTGTAAGGGCAAGGAGATCGCCTACTTCGTGAAGATCTGCCGCTAGTGAGGCAAGTTATTCATGGGCGACGGCCATGGTGGGATAGACAAGGTTGCTTCTTCATGGACCCTCCGTGGGTGGAGCCTTCCATGGACTCGCGCAACCGTTACCCTTCGTGGGTTGAAGTCTCCATCAACGTGGATGTATGATAGCACCACCTTTCGGAACCACACAAAAACATCCGTGTCTCCAATTGCGTTTGAATCCTCCAAACCCTTCCCTTTACATTCTTGCAAGTTGCATGCTTTACTTTCCGCTGCTCATATACTCTTTGCATGCTTGCTTGAATTGTGTTAAGATTGCTTGACTTGTTCTAAAGTTACTAAAATCTGCCAAGAACTAAAATGGGGAAAAGGCTAGATTTTTATTTGGTCAAGTAGACTAATCACCCCCCCCCCTATAGACATACTTTCGATCCTACAAGTGGTATCAAAGCTTTGGTCTCCATTTGCTTTGATTTCCATAGCTTTTGGTGGTCATAGCCTTGGTTTCACAACCTAGGAGAGTATGGCATCTAGCGAGGTAAATTACCATCGTAGAGGTCCTTACTTTGATGGTACTAATTTTGCTAGTTGGAAGCATAAGATGAAAATGCATATTCTTGGACATAACCCCGCCATTTGGGCTATTGTGTGTATTGGCTTGCAAGGTGAATTCTTCGATGGGAAAGAACCGAACCATGAAGCTACCGCGGAAGAGTTGAAGATGCTGCAATACAATGCTCAAGCTTGTGATATCCTCTTCAACGGATTGTGCCCCGAAGAATTCAACAAAATCAGCCGTCTTGAGAATGCAAAGGAAATTTGGGATACTTTGATTGATATGCACGAAGGTACCGACTCCGTCAAGGAATCCAAATTGGATGTGCTTCAAAGTCAACTTGACAAGTTCAAAACGAAGGATGGTGATGGTGTTGCTGAAATGTACTCTAGGCTTGCTCTTATCACAAATGAGATCGCCGGTTTAGGAAGTGAAGAGATGACCGACAGATTCATCATCAAAAAGATCCTAAGAGCCTTGGATGGAAAATATGATACCGTGTGCACATTGATCCAAATGATGCCCAATTACAAAGATCTCAAACCAATGGAAGTCATTGGAAGAATCATTGCTCATGAGATGTCACTCAAGGATAAGGAGGAGCTCCATAACAAGTCAAGTGGTGCTTACAAAGCCTCATGTGAAGCTCCCACATCATCAAGTGAGAAACAAACCTTCAATGACGAATTGAGCCTAATGGTGAAGAACTTTAAGAAGTTCTACAAGAGTAGAAGCAAAGAGAGAAGTTCCAAGTGAAGGTCCTACAATGACAAAAGATCTTCTAGTCGAGAGCGTAATTGCTACAATTGTGGAAAACCCGGACACTACTCAAATGAGTGTACGGCCCCCTACAAAAGAAGAGAAGATTCTCCCAAAAGAAGAAGTAGAAGAGAAGAATCACCGTCAAGAGAGAGAAGGAGTAGGGATGATCATTATGAACGAAGACCCTCACGGAGAAGCAAGGATTCGGAAAGGAAGGACAAGTCATCAAGGAGCTACACAAAATGAAGACATCAAGCTCATGTTGGTGAATGGGTATCCGGCTCCGACTCCGACAATCACTCCGAGAGAAGCTATCACTTCGACTCCTAATATACTCAAGATGAAGGTGTTGATGATCTAGCACTTGTGTGAACCAACTCCTACGACATATTTGATTCACCAAATGAAGGAATTGGAAGATGCTTCATGGCCAAAGGTCCAAAGGTATCACACCCCGAGTATGTTGATTTCAATAGTGATGAAGATGACTTGTTAGGTGATGATAATTTACTTGTTGACAACTCTAGTGATGAATACTATGATGAAACGTCAATTAATCATGATAATCAAGATAAAACGAATGACAATGATAAGGAGAAGATTGAGTCTCTAACTAAAGAACTAAACACTCATGAAACTATCTTAGGAGATCATCGAGAACTTTTAAGGACTCATGAGAAATTACGTTTTGAAAAGCTCAACCTTGAGCAAGAGCATGAGTTCTTAAAGGCAATCAATGATGATCTTCGCAAGAAAAGTTCTTCTTACATTGCCAAGCGTTTACTCTTATCCACTTACATGCCTCAAGTCAAGTCTAGTAACAAGAACAAGAAAGATTCTTCCTCTAGTAGTAACAATAATCATGCTAAATCCAATATTGTTGCTTCTAGTAGCTCTCTTGATTCCACTAATGATTCTCTTAGCCAAGTTACACTTGAGCAAGAAAATAGCTTATTGAAGGGAATTATAGAGAAAGGTGTCTACAAGAGCCTTGCCGTGAGTAAGCAATTCGAGGAAATTTTACACAAGCAAGGAAGGCACCGGAAGTTCCAAGGTGTTGGTTTTGAACGAAAGTTCAATGCCAACGGAGTTGAGTGGTAAGAAGATCAATACCCCAAGACAAAGTTTGTTCCTCAAGAAGATAAGTATGATCCTACTTCTTTTAAAGGGACAAAAGCTCAAGATGATCTTCCACCACAAGACCACAAGGAAAAAGGCAAGGACAAGCTTCAAGAAGAAATTGATGCATTTGAAGAAGCTCCTAAGGCCTTGGTCAAATGGGTTCCCAAGACTACATCAAGTTCCGCTTCATCAAGTATGACTACAACTCCGAGGATTCCCATCAAGATGGTGTGGATCCCAAAGAAGAAGAACTAGAGAGTTCTTGAGGGTGACTCCGCCAACATACTTCACTCTTATCATTTTGGCTAGAACCAGTGCAATCAATCTGTGACACCCCAAAATTTTAACCTTGTTTTATTAATTAAAATTTGGACAGGAAACTTTAACTTTTGTTTTCTGGATTTTCTTTTGATTTCAGAACCTTTCTTCCCTTTATTTTTATGGAGTTTTTACCCCTAGTGAAAAACTTCCCAATTTTTTGGACTCTTTTACCCTCTCAAATAAAACAATTCTATTATCAGTAGGAATTATTTATATAATTATTTTTTCCCTGAGCTTTATCTCTCTAATTTGGTTTTCATAAGTTTAGGGTCCCATTTGCACTGCAACCCTTTTATAAATTCTTTCAAAAATTTCACCAAAATTTGGAGATGTCATGTGATGTCACCAAACCACTTTTATGCAAAAAGATATTTCATTCCCTGGATATTTTGAGCTCTACATCATATTTTCAAATCTGGTCCAGTGGGCAGTTTTACACTACAACCTATTTAAATATTCCTTTAAAACCTCTACCAAAATTTAGGGATGTCAGTAGGAGCATATTATTCCACTTTATGCAAAAACCCAGTGCTGCTCTTTGAAAAATTTGAGTGAATCATCCTCATTTCCATTCTGGTCCACCTTGAGGATTTGTACTACAACTATATTTTAACTTGCTCCTTTTGCTGTGATTCCTTTTCCTACTTGTAGTCCTCCCTGCTAAAACCTTAAGACCAGAAGCATGAGCCCATTGGAAGATTTTTTGGCCCCTGAGGTGACAGCCTCTAGTTTCTGCCAAAAACTGATTTTCTTAAATAATTGCACTAACAAGTTTCTTCTTTTGGCAAACTAACATCACCACCCTCTCATTCATCTAAAGAGACCCCACTCTGGAAGCTTTGACCACTCCAAGAAATGCCTAGGTGCATGTGGCATTCTGTCAAACACTTTGTGGGCATGGCAAGTTTTGACATGAGTTTTAGTTGGCACTATGAACTTGCTTCCCTTGCCTAACCACCTTGTCTAATAAACTCCTAGCTACTCCTAACCTAGGTGTGTTAAACCCCAGCCTCACCCGAGACCTCTAGAGTGCTCTGGCATTTTGTCGAGCAGGTCTCGTGCGTGCTCTGGGCGCGTGGAGAGCGCGCGTTTTGCACATGCCGCGCCCGAGCTAACACGTCGCGCCCCTGGGCCTTGCCCACTCTGCAGAGCCGCGCCACTCACTCGGCTGCTCACCGCATCACGCCAGGCAGCCCTGGTGCCCTACAACACCACCGACAGAGCCCCTTGGCGGCACGCCGGCGTCCGCAGCGCGTCTCTGCCAGGTCGGCGCCGCCCGAGCCACTAGCGCTCGCCACCTACCCTCTGGAACAGTTCAAGCCTATCCCTCGCTCGTCTGCAAGCGCTCGTCACCGCCACGTCCTCCTGCAGCTACAGAACGGCGGTCACCGACGAACCCATCCACGGCCGCCGCAAACCGACCTCATTGCACTATAAGGAGAGTCCCCCGAGCACGTCCCGTTCCACAGGCAGCCTCAAAACACTCCCCTAGTTCCCCCGTGGCAGACCATCGACCCGGCGAGGTCTTCTTCCCCATCTCCGGCAGCCGCAGCCGCCGCCACTGTCCCGGCCATTCCGGCGCCACCAGGCCTCCCCCTCTCCACTCTCTTCACCAGGAACTCCCTCTCCCCCTCGTGAGTCCATCCCCCGGCTCACTTTTGGTCAAGAACCGCCGGAGTCAAAAACCCACTTTGCCCGACGGCCACCGTTCGCTGCGGAGCTCGCCGCCGGCAGCCCCGTCCACCCTAGAGACCAAAACGACTACCGGAGAGACTGCCTCGACCCCCTGAGCCCACGGGTGACCTCGGTTTCCTGAATGGTGCCGCCGTTCGCCGGCGAGCATCGCCGGAGTCCCGCCCCCGCTCGGCAGAGGAAGAAGGAGGGGAGGTCGACTAGTCAAACCTGACCAGTGGGCCAGGCGGGCCCATTGTCAGTGACTCATGCGCTGTCCATGCTGGAGTAAGTGGAGATGTAATTCCAAAGTACGTGCTCGACGTGTACATTTCGAAACGTTTTCTTTTTCTGTTTTATTTTTAAAAGCAGATTTTGACCACAGCTTTGACTGCCTATAACTTTTTAAATATAACTCCAAATGAATTGATTCTTTTTCCTACCTTCCTCAAATTTTGTCTAGTTTATTTTAAGATTTATTCCAAAAAAATTCAGACAACTTTTTGGTACTGCTTTTAAAACGATATTTTGATCCTAATATTTTTAAATAGGATTTTTGGAGAGAGGAGAAAGCTTTCAAAAGTTTTGGAGTGCACCCTGCCTTTCCACACCTTGAAGGCAAGCATTCTGAACCATGGCATAATATTTTTGCAAGCATTATTTGACACGATTATGACACCACCTCAATACTTAGAGCTCGTTATTTTATGTGGTGATTTGATCATTTGCATGAATGCTTATTGGAAATTTCCTTGCTGTTGGAAATGGACATGCTGGTGATAATGATCATCCCCGTATGTCTTTCGTGCCTACTGGAAGGAAAACGGGAAAGTCTCTGTCTTGGGTAGACCCGAGCTCGTCCCTAGTTCCTCGTCGAGACGAGTGTGTCCCGCATGGCATGAGGGGTATGATGAGTGGTGATTTTGTCTGTGGATGAAATATATTCGTTATGCTAATCATGCAGGGAATACTTAAACCTCCTGAGTCGACCATAGATCGAGTCTTGTTCCAGTAACCCCCATACTTGTTTCGTACTACCACTTGTCTCTACAACAAGTAGGGTACGGTTCAGTAAGTCGTCAACCCCCTTTCTAGCACACACCGTACAGAGAGGCCATGGTGGAAGATACCGGTTGTAGCCAGTAGGCAAGCCACTTGGTCCGGGGGCATGGGTGTTTCCGGTTGAGATCGAGAGGGGAGGCCACCACAATACTTAGATTTTTGCTTGACAGGCGTCGTGGGTGATTCCAGACACCCGTAAGTTAAGCTGGTGTGTGCAAGTTAGGTGTGTTTTCAACTAAAAGGTCATAGACGAATTAGTCCCAATGGACTAAAGGAATCCCTTACTCGTGGGTAAAGAGTACAACCTCAGCAGAGATTAAACCTATTCGAATAGCCGTGTCCATGGTTAAGGATTACAGTCTGGGATAGGTCAAGTGTTGGTCTTAGTGTCGGTCTTCGGAGGAGAAACTGTTAAACCAGAACTGGGATCATGACTGGTGACTTGTGATGATCATGATTATTATTTGTTGTGGACTAACCCGTTATATTATTTGAATTATTGGGTATCCCTGGGATGGTTCTACCTCCTGGGTATTCACTGTGATTATTCTATAAGCCCTTTATGTGGTGTCACTGAGACGCCCGGCTGTGGCATGCTTGTCATTCATTTACTCTATATGCCCTTTATGTGGTGTCATTGAGACGCCTGGATCGTGGCATGCTTGTTATTTATTTTACTTTATAAGCCCTTTATGTGGTGTCGCTGAGACGCCCGACTGTGGCATGCTTGTCATTCATTTACTCTATGAGCCCTTTATGTGGTGCCACTGTGACGCTCGACTGTGGCATGCTTGTGATTTATTTTACTTTATAAGCCCTTTATGTGGTGTCGCTCAGACGCCCGACTGAGGCATGCTTGTTATTTACCATCATTTCGAGACGTCGCTTCAGACATCCGAATGGTGCATTTTATTCCTACCCTGTCATTACATATTCGTGGTTACATATTAATAACTTGCCTGCATACATCAAGGATTTTATTTTTATGCCTGACGTTGTGATCGTAGAATATTTTCAGAGCTTGATTATCGGTTGTTATATTATATCTGTGTTCATAATGTTTTGCGAGTACATTCAAAGTACTCACTGGCTTGTCCCTGGCTATTGTCTTGGCCAGATTTCTTGCGCGGAGAGGAGCGACCATGATGTCAGCCCCGGAACCTACGCAATGGTGATAGCAGCCTCGCGAAGATAGGAGTTCCCCTTACAGTCTTTCTATCAAAAAAAAGATAGGAGTTATCCTGGTCAGCTGTTCCTGTGGGAAATGGAGTCCCATAGACACTGATGATCCATAAACCGCTTCCGCCATCAACCACTAGAAACCATTTATTGTACTCACAGGCCAGAATGGTCTTGTACTACATATTTTGTATTTTCCTTGGAATTTCTATATCAAGTTGGTGCCTCATCAGCTAACAGTAATCCTGGGGCTGGTGAGCACAACGGCCATTTTCTGAAATTTATTACCCTAAAATCCGGTCATGACAAACTTGGTATCAGAGCCAGGCTGACCATTGGCTAATCCTATCTTAGCCGGGTCAATAAACCTAGGTAAGCCAAACCACCAGACCATAACCTCAACCCAGCCAAGCTTCTCGTGCAAGATAGCCACACAGTGACCCCGACACTTTTGGCAGTCGGTGCCCAACCTATCGACCTAGCCTGTCGATCACGCGCCAGTGACCGACGCCTATAATGTCTCATTCGCAAGCGTGCGAATGAAGATTTCGTCCCATTTTTCTATAAAAAGGGCATGCTCGCCCCAACCCAACACAACACAGCCTCTACCCCAAAAACGAGCCATAATGCCTGGCCCCGTAGTGCACAATGAGACCACATCAACCAACCTTGGAGGTTTTGTGACCATACTCGCTAACCTCACCCGTCGTGCCTATGCATTAGAAGAGCCCCCAGAATATGTTGTGTACCAAGGGTCCATGAGAGGCGAGAGCCGTCAATTCTGGGCCACTGTGCACATCTACGGTAGGGGTCTGTCGCCTTAACGCCCCTACAGGTTCACCGGAAGGACATCTTCCTTCGAGCCACAAGCCATCCAGCTAGCTGCTCGAGAGGCTATAGTTCAACTCCGGCAGTTGTCGCCCAGAGTTAACTGTCGCTTGTTCTACCACTACCCCAGACGCGAAGGGTATGGTAGACCACCCCAGGTTGCCAACGGAGATCATGAGACGGATCCTGCATTGTTTCACCTAGTGCGCCATGTAGGTGCGCTAGAGGAACTATTCGATCAAATCACCATTGATCTGATCGCAGCTCGTGGAGAGCTGGTTCGTCGAGCCCCGGCGAGAAGAGAAGACGAGCCCGATGCTGACAGCCCAGTCGTGTTGTTCGGACAACCAATCGAGACCTTGAGGTCATCCCCAGCCATCAAGCAAGGTGCCTTGATGACCCCAGAAGTGCTTCGTCGCCTTTTGGGAGCACACTCCAACGGGATTGTGGTCAACAATCCCCGCGATAGTCATCATCGCCACCCCGACCCTGCAGCCCCTCCACCATCTCCGGCTAATCTCGATGGTGAGACCCGTAGAGAATCCTCGTCATCCACAAGGCAAGCCCGCTTGGATATAAACAAGGTAGACTGAATCACTCGAGTCTCAGTGTACCCACGCCTTGTAATCGTGTGACCTTGTATATTAATGCAGCCTGTTGTTGTGCCTCTGTTTAGATGGTAACCTTGCATAACTATGTCAGCACGCAGTTGCATATTTTTTCGGGCACAGCTACCAAAACCACCCCGACAACACCCACAGTGATATGTCACCTTGGTGAGATATGTATCTATGGCTTTGACCCGACCCTTGGAACTGAGCTGGCAAATTAATTACCTTTCACCACGGTAAAATGACCCAGCTCCAGTGCTATAAAAGGGCCACCTCGTGACCTTGCCAAGCACCCCTCACCTTGTGCACCATCCTCACAACCGTTTCTTGCCATGCCAAGCCCCAGTATTTATCTGAGAACCCCAGATGCAATCCCGTGTAGCTTTGTCAAAATATTGTGGGACTTTACCTGCAGTACCATGGGTTCTACCCAGCCACCCCAGTACGAGCTGTTCAAATCGAGAATCACCCCTTCCACCTCGAAATATTGGGCAGTAGTGCACATCCCTTCCGTAAACCCAAACCAAGACCCAACGGAAGTTTCCTTCGTGGGGAAATCTATGCCGACCCCTCATCTGGCCATAGAAGCGGCTGCACACGAAGCACTTGCCCGCCTTTGATTCGCGGTACCCTATGCCAGTGAAAGAGGATATTATTACATTCCGAGCCGTGCTGCACCCGGAAAAGTAACATCTTTTCCCGGTGGACGGATTGAGAGAGACCCCATACTGGCCAACCTGGTCCAGTACGTCATTGCTCAAGAACGTTTGACCCAGCGAGTAATGGGTTATCTCCAGAGTCTCGCGGATTTAAATCCTCAGATCGCCATCAGCAGACCACTGAGGCCCGACCAGGAGAGGCACATTCATCGGCTGGTCAATCTGCTTTCCCCGATAGAAGAGGAGTGCATCCCAGTACCAGAGACATTTTCTCGGGACCCCGTCCAGCTACCGTTTGCATTATAGACGTCACTGCTGTGTTTATTATTGCAACATTTATTTATGCATTGTAACTTATGCGTGGTACCCCGAGTTTGTGCGGCGAGTAAATTATTTAGTTTCTACTAATATGAGTAGTTCTGTTGCGGTTTGACTCTATTTTATTACTATTGTTCTCTCGCGAAAAATCCTGAAGTGAGATTTCTTTTCCCTGAGTTGCTGCATCATATATCTTCTCACGACATGGGTTATTTTTATTCACGCAGCACCACAACCACTCGAACACATGCACTGCCTGCAAAAGCATGTAACCGTGTATTTTTTGTTTTTCAAAACAACTCTTAGCAAATCTCGAGGACGAGATCTTTTCTTAAGGGGGGTAGTGTTGTGACACCCCAAAATTTTAACCTTCTTTTATTAATTAAAATTTTGACAGGAAACTTTAACTTTTGTTTTCTGGATTTTCTTTTGATTTCAGAACCTTTCTTCACTTTATTTTTATGGAGTTTTTACCCCTAGTGAAAAACTTCCCAATTTTTTGGACTCTTTTACCCTCTCAAATAAAACAATTCTGTTATCAGTAGGAATTATTTATATAATTATTTTTTCCCTGAGCTTTATCTCTCTAATTTGGTTTTCATAAGTTTAGGGTCCCATTTGCACTGCAACCCTTTTATAAATTCTTTCAAAAATTTCACCAAAATTTGGAGATGTCATGTGATGTCACCAAACCACTTTTATGCAAAAAGATATTTCATTCCTCGGATATTTTGAGCTCTACGTCATATTTTCAAATCTGGTCCAGTGGGCAGTTTTACACTACAACCTATTTAAATATTCCTTTAAAACCTCTACCAAAATTTAGGGATGTCAGTAGGAGCATATTATTCCACTTTATGCAAAAACCCAGTGCTGCTCTTTGAAAAATTTGAGTGAATCATCCTCATTTCCATTCTGATCCAACTTGAGGATTTGTACTACAACTATATTTTAACTTGCTCCTTTTGCTGTGATTCCTTTTCCTACTTGTAGTCCTCCCTGCTAAAACCTTAAGACCAGAAGCATGAGCCCATTGGAAGATTTTTTGGCCCCTGAGGTGATAGCCTCTAGTTTCTGCCAAAAACTGATTTTCTTAAATAATTGCACTAACAAGTTTCTTATTTTGGCAAACTAACCTCACCACCCTCTCATTCATCTAAAGAGACCCCACTCTGGAAGCTTTGACCACTCCAAGAAATGCCTAGGTGCATGTGGCATTCTGTCAAACACTTTGTGGGCATGGCCAGTTTTGACATGAGTTTTAGTTTGCACTATGAACTTGCTTCCCTTGCCAAACCACCTTGTCTAATAAACTCCTAGCTACTCCTAACCTAGGTCTGTTAAACCCCAGCCTCACCCGAGACCTCTAGAGTGCTCTGGCATTTTGTCGAGTAGGTCCCGTGTGTGCTCTGGGCTCGTGCAGATCGCACGTTTTGTAGGTGCCGTGCCCGAGCCGCCGCGTCGCGCCCCTGGGCCTTGCCCACTCTGCAGAGCCGCGCCACTCACTCGACTGCTCACCGCATCACGCCAAGCAGCCCTGGTGCCCTGCAACACCGCCGACAGAGCCCCTTGGCGGCACGCCGGCGTTCACAGCGCGTCTCTGCCAGGTCGGCGCCGCCCGAGCCGCTAGCGCTCGCCACCTACCCTCTGGAACAGTTCAAGCCTATCCCCTCGCTCGTCTGCAAGCGCTCGTCGCCTCCACGTCCTCCTGCAGCTACAGAACGGTGGTCACCGACGAACCCATCCACGGCCGCCGCAAACTGACCTCGTTGCACTATAAGGAGAGGCCCCCAAGCACGCCCCGTTCTACAGGCAGCCTCAAAACACTCCCCTAGTTCCCCCATGGCAGCCCATCGACCCGGGGAGGTCTTCTTCCCCATCTTCGGCAGCCGCAGCCGCCGCCACTGTCCCAGCCATTCCGGCGCCACCAGAGCCTCCCCCTCTCTACTCTCTTCACCAGGAACTCCCTCTCCCCCTCGTGAGTCCATCCCCCTGCTCAATTTTGGTCAAGAACCGCCGGAGTCAAAAACCCACTTTGCCCGATGGCCACCGTCCCAGTGGAGTTTGGCCACGGCAGCCCCTGGCCCACCCAGAGACCAAAACGACTACCGGAGAGACTGCCTCGACCCCCTGAGCCCACGGCTGACCTCGGTTTCCTGAATGGTGCCGCCGTTCGCCGGCGAGCATCGCCGGAGTCCCGCCCCCGCTCGGGCAGAGGAAGAAGGAGGGGAGGTCGACTAGTCAAACCTGACCAGTAGGCCAGGCGGGCCCACTGTCAGTGACTCACGCGCTGTCCACGCTGAAGTAAGTGGAGACGTAATTCCAAAGTACGTGTTCGACGTGTACATTTCGAAACGTTTTCTTTTTCTATTTTATTTTTAAAAGCAGATTTTGACCACGGCTTTGACTGCCTATAACTTTTTAAATTTAACTCCAAATGAATTGATTCTTTTTCCTACCTTCCTCAAATTTTATCTAGTTTATTTTAAGATTTGTTCCAAAAAAATTCAGACAAGTTTTTCGTACTGTTTTTAAAACGATATTTTGATCCTAATATTTTTAAATAGGATTTTTGGAGTGAGGAGAAAGCTTTCAAAAGTTTTGGAGTGCACCCTGCCTTTCCACACCTTGAAGGCAAGCATTCCAAACCCTGGCATAATATTTTTGCAAGCATTATTTGACACGATTATGACACCACCTCAGTACTTAGAGCTCGTTATTTTATGTGGTGATTTGATCATTTGCATGAATGCTTATTGGAAATTTCCTTGCTGTTGGAAATGGACATGCTGGTGATAATGATCATCCCCGTATGTCTTTCGTGCCTACCGGAAGGAAAACAGGAAAGTCTCTGTCTTGGGTAGACCCGAGCTCGTCCCTAGTTCCTCGTCGAGATGAGTGTGTCCGGCATGGCATGAGGGGTATGATGAGTGGTGATTTTGTCTGTGGATGAAATATATTCGTTATGCTAATCATGCAGGGAATACTTAAACCTCCTGAGTCGACCATAGATCGAGTCTTGTTCCAGTAACCCCCATACTTGTTTCAGTACTACCACTTGTCTCTACAACAAGTAGGGTGCAGTTCAAGAAGTCGTCAACCCCTTTCTAGCACACACACCGCATGTGAGAGGCCATGGTGGAAGATACCGGTTGTAGCCAGTAGGCAAGCCACCTGGTCCAGGGGCATGGGTGTTTCCGGTTGAGACCGAGAGGGGAGGCCACCCCTTAGAGCGCGCGATATAAATTTGATCCCACGCTACGCGGGGTTGTAGCCACCCCACTTAGAGTTTTGCTTGACAGGCATCGTGGGTGATTCCAGACACCCGTAAGTTAAGCTGGTGTGTGCAAGTTAGGTTTGTTTTCAACTGAAAGGTCATAGACGGAATTAGTCCCAATGGACTAAAGGAATCCGTTACTCGTGGGTAAAGAGTACAACCTCAGCAGAGATTAAACCTATTCAAATAGCCGTGTCCATGGTTAAGGATTACAGTCTGGGATGGGTCAAGTGTTGGTCTTAGTGTCGGTCTTCGGAGGAGAAACTGTTAAACCAGAATTTGGATCATGACTTGTGACTTGTGATGATCATGATTATTATTTGTTGTGGACTAACCCGTTATATTATTTGAATTATTTGGTATCCCTGGGATGGTTCTACCTCCTGGGTATTCACTGTGATTATTCTATAAGCCCTTTATGTGGTGTCACTGAGACGCCCGGCTGTGGCATGCTTGTCATTCATTTACTCTATATGCCCTTTATGTGGTGTCGCTGAGACGCCCGACTGTGGCATGCTTGTTATTTATTTTACTTTATAAGCCCTTTATGTGGTGTCGCTGAGATGCCCGACTGTGGCATGCTTGTCATTCATTTACTCTATAAGCCCTTTATGTGGTGCCGCTGAGACGCCCGACTGTGGCATGCTTGTTATTTATTTTACTTTATAAGCCCTTTATGTGGTGTCGCTCAGACGCCCGACTGAGGCATGCTTGTTATTTACCATCATTTCGAGACGTCGCTTCAGACATCCGAATGGTGCATTTTATTCCTACCCTGTCATTACATATTCGTGGTTACATATTAATAACTTGCCTGCATGCATCAAGGATTTTATTTTTATGACTGACGTTGTGATCGTAGAATATTTTTAGAGCTTGATTATCGGTTGTTATATTATATCTGTGTTCATAATGTTTTGCGAGTACATTCAAAGTACTCACTGGCTTGTCCCTGGCTATTGTCTTGGCCAGATTTCTTGCGCGGAGAGGAGTGACCATGATGTCAGCCCCGGAACCTAGGCAATGGTGATAGCAACCTCGCGAAGATAGGAGCTATCCTGGTCAGCTGTTCCTGTGGGAAATGGAGTTCCATAGACACTGATGATCAATAAACCGCTTCCGCCATCAACCACTAGAAACCATTTGTTGTACTCACAGGCCAGAATGGTCTTGTACTACATATTTTGTATTTTGCTTAGAATTTCTGTATCAAGTTGGTGCCTCATCAGCTAACAGTAATCCTGGGGCTCGTGAGCACAACGGCCATTTTCTGGAATTTATTACCCGAAAATCCGGTCGTGACACAATCTCCACATCTTGTACTAGTTCAAGGAGTCCCAAACCCTCTTGTTGGTAAGACAAGGGACAAGGTAACCAATGCTTTCATAGACATCATCTTGTGTATGCATCACTCTATGTCTATGGATATTCCTTGTTTGTTCCTTGTGGGACTAACCCGTGTAGGTATTGAAAGCGCAACTCACTCCAAAAGATTGCTCCAAATGATCTACATCAACATTGAGCATCTACATCTTCAACACCTACATGAAGTCATCATTGACAAAACCCAAGGTTAGTTCATCCCTCTTAGGGGGGATCTCACATCTAGGGGGAGCTTTACTCTAAGAATTGAGCTAGAGCAACTCTAATGGTGTGAACACAACAACGCTTTATGTAAAAGTGGTAACCCCACTTGTGCTTAAACGATGAGTATGACTGTCGGTGTCAAAACCGGCGGATCTCGGGTAGGGGGTCCCGAACTGTGCGTCTAGGCGGATGGTAACAGGAGACAAGGGACACGATGTTTTACCCAGGTTCAGGCCCTCTTGATGGAGGTAAAACCCTACGTCCTGCTAGATTAATATTGATGATGTGTGTTACAAGAGTGGATCTACCACGAGATCAAAGAGGCTAAACCCTAGAAGCTAGCCTATGGTATGATTTTTGTTCGTCCTACGGACTAAAGCCCTCCGGTTTATATAGACACCGGATAGGGTTAGGGTTACACAGAGTTGGTTACAATGGTAGGAGATCTACATATCCGTATCGCCAAGCTTGCCTTCCACGCCAAGGAAAGTCCCATCCAGACACGGGGCCGAAGTCTTCAATCTTCTATATTCATAGTCTTGGAGTCCGGCCGATGATGATAGTTCGGCTATCCGGATACCCCCTAGTCCGGAACTCCCTCAGTAGCCCCTGAACCAGGCTTCAATGACGACGAGTCCGGCGCGCATATTGTCTTCGACATTGCAAGGGGGGTTCTTCCTCCGAATAATTCATAGAAGATTGTGAACACCGGGATAGTGTCCGGCTCTGCAAAAATAAAATCCACATACCACCGTAGAGAGAATAATATTACACAAGATCAATCTGCTGACGTATTTTGTGGCATGGCGTCGCACCACTTCCAAGCCTTTACTCGAATTGTTTTTATTGTTCCACCTCGGCGCGTTTAGCGAAGCGGTTTCCTTGGCACGTCTTGTCAAAGCAGAGATCGTGTTCCCCTTATTCCGGGATTCCCGTCAATACGGACGTGGGTAACCCAACCGCGCCATTGAGTGTGACGCTTGGGAGATAAGCGAGTTTTACCAGGCCGGTGGGGACACATGTTTTTGTCCGCCCATATAAGGGGATAAAGATCCAACCTTTTTACCTGCGCCTTCTTCCTCCTTGGCTTATCCATCTCCGCGAACTCGAGCTCCAGCGCCCAAGTCCGCACTTCTCACCTCAACCTTCTCCAACTATGTCCGGAGCGGGAGGCAAGTGGATGGCCTCCTCCGTCACGGAGGGGCAGATCCAGAAGCTGCGCGACGCCGGATATTTGTCCACCAACATCACGCATCCGCTCCCCGACGAGGGAGAGCTCGTCCCCAACCCCAGGCCCCATGAGAGGGTAGTATTTCTTCCCCATTTCCTCTGCGAACTGGGCTTCCCGCTTCATCCCTTTGTCCGGGGGCTCATGTTCTACTACGGCCTAGATTTCCATGATCTGGCCCCGAATTTCATCCTCAACATCTCGGCGTTTACCGTCGTGTGCGAGGCCTTCCTCTGCATCCAGCCCACTTCGGCTTGTGGCTCAAGACCTTGATGTCAAGCGAAGGTTGTGAAGGGCAGCCAAGCCGGAGTGCGGAGGCGCCATGGTGGGCAGGATGTCCCACGTTCTACGTGGCTGGAGGGCACTTTCGTGGAAACCATCAAGGGGTGGCAATCGGGGTGGTTCTACATCACCGAGCCGCGTAACCCTGATTGGGCAGCGGCCCCCGAATTCAGATCCGGCATCCCTACACGGCTCACCTCCTGGAAAGAGAGTGGCCGGACTTGGGGGGATCGGAAGAGCTGACCGGACTCCAAGCCTGTATCCAGAAGCTGGTGGACAAGAAGCTCAAGCTTGTCAACGTAGTCCAGGTCATGCTCATCCGCCGGATTCTCCCGTGCCAGCGACGGGGCTTCAATATGTGGGAGTTTGATACGGAGCAGCACCAGACCCTGAGCGGGCTCTTCGACACTACGTACGAAGATGTCTGGATGGTGCTGTTCAAGGGCGCCGAAGCTCCCGCATCCGCTACCGAAGATCGCAGATTCTGCTCGTAGCGTCCAGCTGACGAGGTAAGTGATTTCACCACTTGTTTTCCATAGTTTGGCTCTATGCGGGATCTAAACTCCCTTTACCTTTGATAGGAATGGCTGGCGAAGGCCGAACGGATTATCTGTCCGGCCCCATTTCCAGAGGATCCAGCGGACGCCCGCCTAACGGAGACTCTTGGCTCCGGCACCCGCAGTGGTGCCGGAAAAGAAGGCCAAGAAGACGGCCACGGGACTCGAAGAGTTCCCGATTTCAGGTGCTATCGGATGATGAATCCGAGGCCGACTCCTCCCACCAAGGCGAGGAGGAGAAGAAGAAAGCCTCTCCCCCAGCGGGGGGAGGGAAAAAAAGGAAGGCCTCCCCAACAAGGGAGGCCGAAGGGTCCAAGAAGGGAAAAACTCTTCCCCCGGACTACTCCGCCAACACCAGAGACGACGACGAGGACTGGCCTCCAAGGGCCAAGCCCCTGGCGAGATTGTAAGTATCCGGACTCCCGAATAACTTCAAGGTTTTTCTTTTCGCCACATAATGTCTTTCTAATGCCGCATACAACCCTGCAGTCCGCCCAAGGATGATCTCCCGTTTCAGAGCGGGTCCTTGCGCGTCGGATATGGATTCCCTTCCGACTGCCTCCACCCCCCGTGCCGCGGACTACGCCGATGTGGGATCCCAGAAAGGGACCCACCAGGAGGAGGAGGCCCCGGAGGTGTCACAGGACACCCTCCCGGACTGTGCACTAGACTCAGCCCCGGAGGCCACAGTGGCTCCGGAGTCCGGCGGGCGACCCCTTCGTAAGAAGGGCAAGATCATGACGCCGGCTGCCTCCGGCCCAACCGGAGGTGCCGGATAATTTGCTGGAGGCGCCAATGGCACCTCCATCGAAGAGGAACACCGCCTTTATTATGAGTGCGGTGATTCAGAAGGTTCAGCTCGCCAAGAGCGGGCTGACCGAAGCCTGCAGTAGCCTTCTAACAGGCTTTGAGGTAAGAATTTCAATATATGTAAAATGGTACCGCATAAGCAGTAGCCCTTGATGCTTGGTTCGGTGTTCGGAAAGAAAAGCCGGACTGAGGATCTTCAGAAAGATAAACGCAGGAGTCATAAAAATATGTCAATATGGGATTGCAGGTCAGCCGACCTCCGCACCGACTGCGGAGGTCAATAATTTGAAGAAAACCTCGGCGGTCCGAGAACGAGCTCGGTCATGCCAAGAAGCAGCTCGAGGAAAAAGAAGGTGAGTAATACCTTATGAAAATTGTACCTTCTGTAAAAGGATTTGGTTGCAAGAAAATGACAAGGATAACGTGGGTATTGTAGGGGCCACTAACGAAGTGGCTACCGAAGGAGGCGGTGGCCGGCCGAACGCATAATGCTGACATGAGCGCACCGAGCGAGAGAAGCAGGAGGCGCGGGTGGCGGAGGTACAGCAAGAGCTCTAGGATCTCGTGAAAAAACATGAGAACTTGGAGCGTGACTCGAAGACTCGAGAGTCTGAGCTTGCAACGGCTCTTGAGAGTGCCAAAGCCGCTAAGGCCGAAGCCTACAAGGCCCTCCAGGAGATTGAGGCGGTGAAGAAAATAGCAGCGGTAAGGCATTTTTCATGCAAAGTAAGCATGTGAGAGCTAATTAGCTGTTGCTTACCCAATTCGGAGCTCTCTGGAGCTGCTCGCAGATCTTCCTCATAACGTGTCCGATGCTGCCAGATTCTACCGGGCCAAGGAGGGAGCTCGACGGAGAAGGTCTTCTAGTCTCAAGATGTCGACGCGGACATCCGGTGCCCCTTAGCGACCAGCTGAAGCAGCTGGTCGAGCTCCACAAGGCGGCCGAACAAGCCATGAAGGGCCTCATAGTTCGGCTGTGGCCTAAGGAGGCCATGCCTGGGAGCTACTTCGGCCTGGTGCGGCGGCTGATGGATGCGTGCCCGTGGGTTGAAGTTATCAAGCATTCCGCTTGTATTGAGGGTGCCTGCTGGCCCTTGCCCGTGCAAAGGTGCACTGGGGCAAGATGGATGCCCAGAAGCTCGTGACGGACCCGCCACCAGAGGGCATGGAGCATCGCACGCCCGAGATGTATTATAATAGTGTGTTGAAGGGCGCCCGCACTATTGCAGGTGAGTGCTCCAAAGATGTAATATTTGAGTAGGCTCGCATTTTGTTATCCTGTGCGCTGAAAACTTAGTTCATATGCGCTAAGCAACGCTTGTTAATTTAAAATATTACCTTCTGTGCGGCTGTTTATCAAATCTGAGAGATGGCAAGTCGTCGGCTTCAGCCCCCATGCCACGAGTGCTAGGGTGTTCGGGATAAACTTGAGTGCTCTTGTTCCCATTTTTGGGTCCATCTAGGGAGGCGCTCAACACAGCGAACAAGGCAACCGGACTTATAATGCTTGAAGACTCTCACTTAGCCATAGAATTCTATAATTTTAAATTTCGGCGAAGCCCCTAGTCTTCGGAAGGTCAATTTGGGGCGCTATCCACGCCTTGGCCGGACAGTATCCAGCTCCTCGCTCTAAGCGGCATAAGTCTTTAAGGACTCGCAAAAAACCTCTCGAACAGCGACCAGTCTCTCGCCTCATCATGATGGTCAGTTTTAGCTTTCTGCACTGAGGCGTTAATCCAGCTCAACTGGGGCGGAATCGCAGTGGTTCTCCCAGTGCTACCTTAGCCGATATAACGGAACGTAAGGTACCAAAACATGGGAGCCGGGCAAACCCAACTATTGACCCAAGACATGATTCGGAGCCGATGCATATAGTGCTATAAGTTCGGGGTGCCGCACTTGTGAAAGTGTTCGGACTCATCACACCATAATGCGGGAAACATAAGCCCCTGGTGTATATTAGCCGTACCAAAGTGTACGGATGCAACATGCCGTCAATGAACATAAAAAAGAAATGCAATTATAAGCAAAAAGGTGCTGCATTGTTTTATTCAATAAGTGCTTCTACGAATGCAGAACGATACAAATAGTGCGATAAGCAAGGTATGGGACTGTTAAACATGTCCCCCTCCAGGGGTAGGCTGCAGATTGGTGTATAAAAATGCTCGTAATGGAGACCACCTGTATATTCGTTGTAGCCTTTATCCTTCCCTGGCTGTTGCTCGTGAGTTCGGCAGTTCTGCTGCCGGACAGGGCCTCTGACAAACGGAGTCCTGTGGGTAAAAAGTAAAAGGTTAAAAGAAAAGGAAAAGGAACGACACACTTGAGAGCCTCTGGTGTGGTTGAGCCGCGGTCTGGGTTTATCGTGGTCGTGCCCCTCTCCCCATGTCCATGGTATCTTCAGAGCGTAATGGTGTACGTGAAGGACCTGCTTTGACGTTTCGCAGGGGCTGGGTTAGCCGCATCGCTACGCGATGCTCGGAACGTGCTGTGGTCTTGTTGTAAGTTACTCCGGCGGCTTAGCTGTGTCCGACCGCTTAACGGCCGGACTCGAGAATTGCCTTAAGAGTCTGCATTGCACTTCTGCCGCGAGAGCCGCTGTATGTTCCTCCGTGCGGAGAGAACGTTCAGTGTTTCCGTTGACCGTGATGACTCCTCGAGGGCCTGGCATCTTGAGCTTGAGGTATGCGTAGTGCGGCACCGTGTTGAACTTTGCAAACGCGGTACGTCCGAGCAAGGCATGATAGCCGCCATGAACGAGACTATGTCGAAGATTAACTCCTCGCCGGAAGTTATCCGGGATCCAAGACCACTTCCAGTGTAATTGAGCTCGCATAATTGGCTTCACCTGGTATGACGCCTTTAAAGGTCGTTTTGGTAGGTTTAATCCTTGAGGGGTCTATGCCCATTTTGCGCACTGTATCCTGGTAAAGCAGGTTCAGGCTGCTACCGCCGTTCATCAGGACTCTGGTTAGGTGAAATCCATCGACGATTGGATCTAAGACCAGTGCGGCAAATCCGCCGTGGCGGATGCTGGTGGGGTGGTCCCTTTGGTCAAAAGTGATCGGGTAGGAGGACCATGGATTGAACTTCGGGGCAACTGGCTCCATCGCGTAGACATCCCTGAGTGCACGCTTCCGCTCCCTTTGGGTATGTGCGTTGCGTATATCATGTTCACCGTCCGCACCTGTGGGGGGAAACCCTTCTGTCCTCTATTGTTCGGCGGTTGAGTATCGTCCTCGTCATCGCTATGCAGCCCCTTGTTATTGTTTTCCGAAATTAACTTGCCTGCCTGCTTGAATACCCAACAGTCCCTGTTGGTGTGGTTAGCTGGCTTTTCGGGGGTGCCGTGTATCTGGCACAAGCGGTCGAGTATTCGGTTCAAATTGGACGGACCCGGAGTAGTTCTTTTGAATGGCTTTTTCCGCTGACCGGGTTTAGAGCCTCTGAATCCGGCATTAACTGCCGTATCCTCAATATTGTCGCCGTTAATGTGGCATTTGTTTTTGTTACGACGCGGCGTGCCATTTCGGTCCTTGAAGTCCGGACTGCTAGAATTTTTGCTGAGGTTGTTGCTGCGTGCTAGCCAGCTGTCCTCACCCGCGCAGAAGCGGGTCATGAGTGATGTGAGGGCTGCCATGGATTTCGGCTTTTCCTCTCCTAGGTGCCGGCAAGCCACTCGTCATGGATGTTATGCTTGAAGGCTGTGAGGGCCTCCACATCCCGGACAAATGACGATTTGGTTTTTCTTGGTTAAGAACCGTGTCCAGAATTGTCCGCCGATTCGCTTGGCTGCTGAATTATGTGGCTTAGGTCATCAGCGCCCGGTGGTCGCACATAAGTGCCCTGGAAGTTATCGAGGAATGCGGCTTCCGGTCCTCCCAGCTCCCAATTGACTCTCACGGCAAGTTGTTGAGCCAATGCCGACTGGTCCTTTAAGCTTGAGGGGGAGGTATTTGATGGCGTGAAGATCGTCACCGCAGGCCATATGGATGTGAAGGAGATAGTCTTGATCCAAACCGCGGGTCTGCTAGCCATCATAGGATTCAATATTGACGGGTTTAAACCCTTCGGGGATTTGATGATCCATTACTTTGTCTGTGAAGCATAGTGAGTGTGCGGCGCCTTTGTACTGGGCGATATCACGACGGAGCTCGAAAGAGCTTTGTCTGCTTTGTTCGACCCGGCCGAACTTATTGTGTCCGGCGCGACGGTTGTCGTCACGCACTGGGCGCCCACGCCGATCCATAGATCGATCTTGATTGTCTTGCCTTGTCCTCCAATATATCTCGCAGGTCCCGGAGCGCCCCTGTGGCCGTGTGCTTTTTGAGCGATGCCGGGGTACGGTTCTAGTGAAGGGCCTAGAGGCCTCTCTGTCGCGACTACGGGGTGGTCGGTCTGCCGTATTGTCTCCTGGTGATGCGGGTCCGTAAGCCTCCTCCTCTAATCAGGGGAGCAGCTTGCGTTTAGGGTAGCTTTTGGAGGGGCGTTCAAGCTCATGCTCTTCGGCCGCGACGACTTCAGTCCATCTGTCGGCTAGCAGATCCTGATCATCTCTGAGCTGTTGCTGCTTTTTCTTGAGGCTGTTTGCCGTGGCCATAAGCCTGCGTCTAAATCGCTCTTGTTCGACGGGATCCTTAGGCACGACGAATTCATCGTCGTCGAGGCTTGCTTCGTCTCCGGAGGGAGGCATATAATCCTCTACCTCTTCTTCTGCCGCTCTCGTGAGGGCTGGCGTCTCCATCCTCCCCGCTACTGGATCTTGCTCGAGTGGATTGTCTTCACCGTCTGGTGTATTGTTATCTCCGTGCCGGAATCTTCATTCTTGCCGTGGCGGGATTTAGAGCGGCGCCACGACGCCGGGCGCTTGGGCTGCTTCTTGGAGGGTCATCCTCTGTTGTTCCATCGCCGTTCCCATCTTTTGGGATGTCCACCATATATATGTTGTATGACGAGGTGGCCTTCCAAAGGCTCGTAGGCGCTGGGTCTTGTTCGTCTCCGGCATCGTCGTCCATACCGTCGATGTCTTTAGAGTTGTAGTCTAGCATGTCGGTTAGATCATCGACAGCGGCTACCAAGTGGGTGGTGGGTGGGCGTTGAATTTCTTCGTCGTCCGCATCCCAACCGTCCTGACCGCAGTCCGGCCAGGGCTCTCCTGATAACGAGAGGTACTTTAGCGAACTCAAGATGTCACCAAAAGGTGAGTGCTGAAAGATGTCCGCGGCCGTGAACTCCATAATGGGCGCCCAATGGGATTCGATTGGCAAGGACGCGGAGGGTTCGGAGTCCGGAGAGGATTTCGGCACCCTGGAGTCGAGGTCTTCGCAAAGGACAGGGATAGAGTTCGGCTCGATCGCCGTAGAGATTAAAGCCCCCGAGGCGGTGTCCAACCACTCGTCCTCGATCGGGAAATCCGCCCGGATTAAGGGTCGGAGCGGATTCTCGGTGCGGCCTGTGGCAATCGCTCGTTGCTGAGCTAGATCATGCCCATCGAGAGGCGGCGGCGCTTGGTTGCGGCTCGAATCCGTCGAAGATCAAGTCTCCACGGATATCGGCCGTATAGTTTAAACTTCCAAATCTGACACGAAGGCCAGGGCGTAGCTTCGATCTGCTCCGGATGGCTGCGAATTGGCCCATGATGCAAAGCCGCCGAACACTAAGATCTGTCCGGGGAGAAAAGTCTCACCCTGGACCGTGTCGTTGTTGATGATCAATGGAGCCATCGGGCCTGTTGGTGACGACACAGAGGAAATCTCAATGAAAGAACCAATGTCGGTGTCAAAACCGGCGGATCTCGGGTAGGGGGTCCCGAACTGTGCGTCTAGGCGGATGGTAACAGGAGACAAGGGACATGATGTTTTACCCAGGTTCGGGCCCTCTTGATGGAGGTAAAACCTCACGTCCTGCTAGATTAATATTGATGATGTGTGTTACAAGAGTGGATCTACCACGAGATCAAAGAGGCTAAACCCTAGAAGCTACCCTATGGTATGATTGTTGTTCGCCCCTGGACTAAATCCCTCCGGTTTATATAGACACCGGATAGGGTTAGGGTTACACAGAGTCGGTTACAATGGTAGGAGATCTACATATCCGTATCGCCAAGCTTGCCTTCCACGCCAAGGAAACTCCCATCCGGACACGGGACGAAGTCTTCAATCTTCTATCTTCATAGTCTTGGAGTCCGGCCGATGATGATAGTTCGGCTCTCCGGACACCCCCTAGTCCGGAACTCCCTCAATGACCTATGATCAAATCTTCTCATTTGACTCCTAAGTCAATATACTCATATATAGATGACCTAGTCATCGCCAATTGCTTGATAGATGCTAGAATTGTTTGTGCATGCTTTGCCACATATTTCATTTGCATTTTATTGGGTGAGCATGTTGGTTGCATAATTTACTCATTCGAGGACATCCACCTGTTGTTTTGATTGTTTGGCTCCTTTGTTTCTTTTGCCAAGTGGATGGACAAGGATGCCTAAGAACCTTCTCCAGCTATCTATGCTCTTCTCGTCTCAAACTCTATTCATTATGCATCACAAAGTTTGATCAAGTCAGATTCGAACCACTCTGTGTGAGGAGCACTCGGAGTCCCCGATTCGTCATAGACTTAAACTTCCAAAACTTCTTTGTGCGTTTAAATCGACCGATTCATCCATTTCGGTCATACCGAGATCACTAAGTCAATCAAGGTTTTCAATCTCGGTGCAACCGATTTGAACTTTTCGGTCACACCGAGTTTCAGTAACTGCTTGCAGTTATGAATCTCGGTGCCACCGAGTTGTTCCGCTCGGTCACACCGACAGGGTCAGGCTATATATTCCCACAGGACAAAATTTGGAAAACTTTCCGAACCTCTTCGCCCGCGCTCAGCCGACTCTGCCTCCGTAGTCTCAGGATCGTCCTCCTCGTCGCCAGCCGCCTCCAGTCGCTGGTCTCCGCCGCCGTCAACGGGATCGTCTCCGCCGTTGCCGCCGTAGCAAGTCCATCGCCACACTTGGGTATGGACTTGATCCTTGTGCTGATCTCTTTCCGATTCCCCGGCACATTGTTTTGCCATGTATCTTGCCACGATTGATATCACTCTATCCAATGAAAACACTCCGTAGATTAGTTGCGGATTGAAAATTTTGGGTTAGGTTTCCGCCGAAACCATCTCTGACCGACCGAATTGTTGAAATTGGCTCCACCGTTTTGGCTCAGGCCATTGCACATGTGATTCTCGGTCTGACCGAGAATTGAAAATCGGTGTGACTGAGTTCAAGTCTTTGTGAAACCCTAGCAGTCTCGGTGCCACCAAACTGTGACTCGGTCTGACCGAGTTCACTAGTTTAGGTTCCAACAGCTGCTTCGGTATCACCGAGATTTCAAATCGGTAGATCCGAAATGCTTTCTGTGGAAAACTAAAACTAAGTTTTTGATTCATTCTTTTGCAAAAACCTCTGCACTTTGTGATGCTCATCCACTCTATCTCATCTATAAACTATTCACAAGGTCAGCTGTCAGTGTTTGTATCATTTCAGATCAGAGTGACAGTCAGAACAAGTCTAAGGAGCAGGTTCACATGAGTGAGGGCACTAGTCCCTCTAGCAGCTCAAATGATGGAAGCAGGAGCACACCCAACAACTTGCCAAAGGCTGCCACGAGAGCCAACAAGAAAAGAACCTCAGATTCAGAGGATGAGGACTATGTGGCTGAGGAGGAAGAAGCTACCTCAAAGAGGAAAGTGCTGAAGAAAGAAGTTGGCACAATAGCTCCACTAAAGCCAGGTCTGAAAACAAAAATGGCAGCAAGAAGAGTTCCAATGTCCAAAGCCAGAGCTTCAACTGTTGAAGCCTCAAAAGCTATTCTTGGAACCGGAGATGGCAAGAAAAGAAAAGAAAGGGTCAAGAAGACCATGGCGGAGTAATTGGGAAGCCCTCAATGATGGAAGATGAAGAGGAAGAGGTTGCTGCACCAGCACCTAAGGCACAGAAGCTTATGGGAGATGCCATAAGATTAGGGGCTGCTCCATCTAAGCCCAAAGAAGCTCCCAAGCCAGCTGCTCCAAAATCCAAAACTGCACTCAAGAGGAGCACCAGGAACATTCCAGCTACAGAGAAGAACAAGGCCCCAGTGCCTGAAGCTGCTATAGAAGAATAAGATGATGAGTCACATGTCTTGAGGAAGCTGAAGCCAAAAATTCTAGATCACAATGATGCTCATCCAGTAGCTGAGAACATGAAGTTAAGAAAGGACTTAGGATTGAGGCTATGGATAGAGTCAGATCCATATGCCACCAGAACGAGAACTGTTGTGGATTACAGGTTCCATACCAAGGAACATCGGGACTTCTATGAGACAGTGTTGCTTGACAAGAAGCCAATAGTGTGTGACATGAGATGGGTCAACTGGGAGTACATCAAGGAGAACGAAGAACACTATCCTGGAGTCTATAATAGTTTCAAGGCTTGTGGAGTTGATGAGTTTGTGGCTCAGAAGCTCACAAAGTGGAATGATGAGCTTATCATGCAGTTATACTCCACAACTTACTTCTACCCAGATGGAAAAATTATCTGGATGTCTGAAGGCACTAGGTACCAGTCAACAGTTGCAGAATGAGCTCAGTTGATCAATGCCCTAGAAGAACAAGAAGATGACTTGGATGTCTATGCCAAGAAGAAGAAGGATCACAACTCCATGGCTAGCATTTACAAGGAGATTCCTGATGCAGATCTTGAGACTCACCAGCTAGGATCTGTGAAACACTTGCTTAGGACTACCCACAATCAACTAGATCCTCAGGCACACACTTCTGCTAAAGTCAGGTGATCACAGAATGATTAGAGGTCACTCCATCAATTTGTTGCACATTTTTTATGTCCCACAAAAGTTCAAGGTCATGAGCCTAATTGTGGAAACCATAAAGAGGATAGCTGCAGATCAGAAGAGGAGTTGTGGGTATTCCCCACAGATTCAGGAGTTGATCAACTCCAAGATGGGCACTTGCACATATCTCTTGGACAAGGAGCACCTGCCCATCTACCCAGACTTTGAGGATAACGCTGTTGTGATGGATGAAAATGAACCATCTTCTGTGCAAGCACAAGCAAAGAGGGAGAAGGCAAAGACTGAAAAGGCTGCAAGGATGCCAACCATGGATGAGGCATCTCAAGATCTTCTCAAGAGCAAGCAAGATCAGCTTGGCTACTTGATTGCCTCCACTCTGAGAATTGAGAAGGGACTGGCCACCCTGACTCAAAACAAGGAGAGCTTGGAGAGGATCATGGAGCAAAAGTTCTATGACTTAGATGTGAAGGTCACTGAGATACAGTCTGTTGTTGAGCAACTTCAGGAGGAAGTGCATGAGAAGAAGGGCAAGAAAACCACTGATGCTTTTGCCAGAGTGCCCCGAGGACAGTGGTCTGCTGCTATGCCCGCTGCAGACAGAGCAACTTCATCTGCACCAGCTACAGCTTCAGTGCCACCAGCTCCAGCATCTACTCCTCCAGCACCATCTACATCGACTGATGCCTTCATTCTTGGAGTTCTGTCTACACCACTACCTGAAGATCAAGCCTAAGTGTCGATCTAGCACTATGCATTTTTTATGAACTTTTTGGTAACTTGTTGCCAAAGGGGGAGAAAATGTATAGATGATAGGCTTCGAGAGAGAGAGAGTGTTGTTTTTGTTCTCTCTTGCGTTTCTCCTTGGTGGTTGAACTTTGTTATTTGCTTGTTTGAGATACTTTATGCTTGCGTGTGATACTTGGATGATCATGTGTTTGATCATATGCTACCTTAATACTTGTTGGATGACATTATCCTTTTATATCCCATATGACCATTCACTTTGCTTGGTGATGAGTGCATGTATCTATTTATTATCATTTTGAGCGCTCCACCAAGATGTATGTGACATGGAAGAGTAACCCATGATCCTAACTCATTGTGCATTTACAGTCCAAAGCAAATCTTAAACTATGCACAAATTTAGGGGGAGCTCTTGCTTTTCACATACTTCTCAAAGCGACAATGTGTTTCACTCTTATTATCATTTGTCGAAGCTTTGATCTATATGTTGTCATCAATTACCAAAAAGGGGGAGATTGAAAGTGCAACTATCGCTAGGTGGTTTTGGTAATTCCTAACAACATATAGCTCATTGAGTTAACACTATTTCAAGACTAATATTTCAGGAAAGCTCAATGATTGGCATGGCAGGGATGAGAAAAATGGACCCCTCAAAATGCTAAGGACAAAGGGATTGGCTCAAGCTTAAAGCTCAAGACCCTACATTTTCTATTTCAGTGATCCAAGATCACATTGAGTCTATAGGAAAACCCAATACTATCAAGGAGGGATGAGGTGTTGCTTAATGGCTTGCTTGCTCAAAGTGCTTAGTGATATTCTCCAAAGCCCTCAACCACTTTCTCACTTCCACATATGACCTAAA
Organism: Aegilops bicornis; assembly: GCA_021605145.1. Lineage (NCBI taxonomy): Eukaryota > Viridiplantae > Streptophyta > Magnoliopsida > Poales > Poaceae > Aegilops > Aegilops bicornis. The sequence goes on along the minus strand of CM038671.1, from coordinate 666,778,085 downwards.
CCAAAAGTCAAACTCGGCCCCACCGATTCTTTCCATCCGGGCCACCGAGTTCAGATGTCATAGCCACTGCCACAAACCCTAGGCAAATCGATTTCATCGATAGGGATCTCTATCTCACCGCGATGGGATTGTAATCTCTCTGTTTCCCTTCATAACGTTTCGGTCCTACCGAGATTGCAATGTAAACTCTCTGTTTCCCTTTTGTAACATTTCGGTCTCACCGAAATGAGCGAATCGGTCCCACCGAGTTTACCTGACCAACTCTCTGGTTAGCTTATTACCAAAATCGGTCTCACCGAGTTTGTGTAATCGGTCTCACCGAGATTACGTTATTCCCTAACCCTAACCATATCGGTCCTACCGAGTTGCATGTCGGTCCCACCAAAAATCCTAACGGTCACTAGATTTGTTGAATCGGTCTGACCTAGTTTAACAATTCGGTCCCACCGAGTTTGGCAAGTTGTGTGTAACGGTTAGATTTTGTGTGGAGGCTATATATACCCCTCCACCTCCTCTTCATTCGTGGAGAGAGCCATCAGAACATGCCTACACTTCCAATACACATTTTCTGAGAGAGAACCACCTACACTTGTGTTGAGGTCAAGATATTCCATTTCAACCACACAAATCTTGATCTCTAGCCTTCCCCAAGTTGCTTTCCACTCAAATCTTCTTTACACCAAATCCAAATCCTGTGAGAGAGAGTTGAGTGTTGGGGAGACTATCATTTGAAGCACAAGAGCAAGGAGTTCGTTATCAACACACCATTTGTTACTTCTTGGAGAGTGGTGTCTCCTAGATTGGCTTGGTGTCACTTGGGAGCCTCCGACAAGATTGTGGAGTTGAACCAAGGAGTTTGTAAGGGCAAGGAGATTGCCTACTTCGTGAAGATCTACCGCTAGTGAGGCAAGTTCTTCGTGGGCGACGGCCATGGTGGGATAGACAAGGTTGCTTCTTCGTGCACACTTTGTGGGTGGAGCCCTCCATGGACCAAGAACTGCTACTCCTTCGTGGGTTGAAGTCTCCATCAACGTGGATGTACGATAGCACCACCTATCGGAACCACGACAAAAATATCCGTGTCTCCAATTGCGTTTGAATCCTCCAAACCCTTCCCTTTACATTCTTGCAAGTTGCATGCTTTACTTTCCGCTGCTCATATACTCTTTGCATGCTTGCTTGAATTGTGTTAAGATTGCTTGACTTTTTCTGAAGTTGCTAAAATCTGCCAAGAACAAAAATTGGGAAAAGGCTAGATTTTTATTTGGTCAAGTAGTCTAATCACCCCCCTCTATAGATACTTTCGATCCTACAAATAACATCTCCATAGCGTCGTCCGACCCACGGACCCACCGCGACCAGCGCCAGGTTCTTCGGGAGCAAGCCCATGAAGACGCTCGAACCACCATCGAGCACCGGCGCGATACACGCCACCAGTCGGACAAGCGGGCAGGGCCCGCTGCGGACCACCTGGCTCCAGGAGGCTCCGGCGGCCTACCTTACGAGGTGGGTTGCCAAGCCTTTACCCGGGAGCTGCGGCAGTTCCAATGGCCGTCCAACCGCACGTTCAAGCCTGACGTCAGCGAGAAGTACAACGGCAAGACCCATCCGTCAGAGTTCCTCAGCATCTACACCATTGTGATGCAAGCCACTAGGGCTCGTGACGACAAGGTGCTTGCCAATTACTTCTTGTTGGCCCTGAAACCCAATGTCATGTCTTGGTTGATGCACTTGCCGGTGGACTCCATTTCTTCTTGGTCAGATCTATTCCATGAGTTGGTGCCTTCACTGGAGGCCACCAAGCTCATGGCCGGGTGAGTGATTTGCATATCATTCCCCAGAAGGAAGGAGAAAACCTGCGCAAGTACATACAGAGGTTCAGCCGGGTGCAGTACAACATCCCCGGCGTTCACCCCGCGGCCGTGATTAGCACGTTCAATCAGAACGTGCGCAATCGCAAGATGCGTGAGGAGCTGGCGATGAACAAGGTTAAGGGCATGGCCGAACTTTATGTTCTGGCCGATAGGTGCGCCCGAGCTGAAGAGGGAAGGAAGTACCCCGGCAAGGACGCCGGCGCGGAAACCGACTCTACTGATGAAGACACCGCCGCCCCAACAAAGAAGGGTCGACGTTGCAACAGGAAACGCAAGGGCAAGGCCGTGCTTGCCGTCGAGGGATCTGATGACACCGGCACTGCCAAGAAGGCCAAGGCAGACGACCCCGACAAGGAGATTGCGGGATGCGCAGCTTGCCTGGCCTTAGCAGCTGCCGACAAGCCAGGGGCTCCGACAAGAAGTACTGCAAGATCCACCGCACCAAGGGCCACGACCTCCAGAACTGCCGGCAAGTCGAGTTGCTTGCTGAGAAGCAAAAGGCCGATTATGAGAGGCGAGACAAGGAGAAGGGTCAGGATGGGGCCGAAGGATCCGGCAAGAAGCATGGCGGCCAGGGAGGTAGCCGCGGCAAGGATAACCAGCAAGAGAGGCCCACTCGGGGCCGCGATAAGAAGCAAGAAGACGATGATCATGACGAGGACGACGAGTCCGGGGAGCATGAGTTTCAGAAGGCTACGCAGGCCATGTGCGTCAATGGTGGTGCCTTGCTGCATACTTCTCACCGCCAGCTCAAGCAGTGGGCGCGTGAGATTACAGCAGCAGAGCCCTCGTCCGACGCTCAGAAGCCACTGAAGTGGTCCAGCACGCCCCTCATCTTTGATGCCGAGGACCACCCTGACCGCACAACTGCGGTCGGGTGTTCGCCGTTGTTGGTTTCACCAACAATACGCAACCTCAAGGTGAACAAGATGTTGGTTGATGGCGGGGCCGGTCTGAACTTGATCTCGCCTATTATGATCCAAAGGCTGCAAATTCCTGATGGAGACCTCGAGGAAATGGGCACGTTTCAAGGGGTCAACCCGGGAAGGAGCCAGCCGAAGGGGAAGGTCACATTGCCTGTGACGTTTGGAGGCGAGTTGAATTACAGGCTGGAGAGGATTTTCTTCGATGTAGCCGAGATCCCCTTGCCCTACAACGGGATCCTCGGCCGCCCGGCACTAGCCAAGTTCATGGCGGCATCGCACTACGCCTACAACACGCTGAAGAGGCCTGGGCCGATGAACATTATCACCGTCCCCTCCGACAAGAAGGACGCACTGATCTACGCTGACCGACTCTACCGGGAGGCAGTTGCAGCAGCTGCCTCCAAGGCACTTACTCCTACCGCTGAAGTCCTGGGAGGGAAGAAGAAGGCCGGCAAGACCTCTTGCACCCACTCTAACAAGCGCACCTCTTCGGAGTGTTGTGCTACCGTCGAGGACGTGCCAGAGAGCTCCACCGGCAAGAGAAAGAAATCCAGAGCTGCACCACCAGAGACCAAGAGGGTGTCCATCAAGGAAGATGGCACGGGAGGGGCTTTCACCATAAGCTCCACCCTCGACAGAAAAGAGGAAAGAGCGCTCGGCACTTTCCTGCGGGCGAATGTCGATGTGTTTGCATGTCAAGCATCTGACATCCCCGGCGTTCCCAGGGAAGTGATTGAGCACCACCTTGTTGTCTGTCCCCATGCGCGACCCGTCAAGCAGAAGGTCAGGAAGCAAGCTTTGGAACGGCAGGAGTTCATCACAGAGGAGATCAGGAAATTGGAAGCAGCAGGTTTGGAGAGAGGAGTGCTCCGTTTGACGTGGTTGGCCAATCCGGTGGTGGTGCGCAAGGCAAATGGGAAGTGGAGGCCATGTATTGGTTACACAGATATCAATAAGGCTTGTCCTAAGGACCCCTTCCCGTTGCCGCGCATCGACCAGATTGTTGACTCCACGGCCGGGTGTGATCTGTTGTCATTCCTCGACGCCTACTCGGGCTACCACCAGATCTTCATGACAAGAGAAGATGAAGAGAAGACAACATTTATCACCCCATGTGGTAAGTATTGCTTTTTATGGATGCCTTTCGGATTGAAAAGTGCTGGTTCAACATTTCCAAGAGCAGTTCAAATTGATTTTGAACCCGAGCTACATAGAAATATCGAATCCTATATGGAAGACATAGTGGTCAAAACCAAGGACAGGGTAACACTTGTAGAAGATTTAGAAGAGATGTTTGCCAACCTACGCAAGATCAACCTCAAGCTGAACCCTGAGTAGTGTGTCTTTGACGTTCCGTACGGCAAACTTCTCGGGTTCTTTGTGTTGCAGCGTGGGATCGAGGCAAAACCAGCCAAGATCAAAGCTATCGAGCAGATTGAGGCACCCAAGCGGATCAAGGATGTGCGTCGGCTAACTGGCTGCGTTGCCGCCATGAGCCGATTCATCTCCAAGTCTGCCGAGTGCGCCCTTCCCTTTTTCAAGATCTTGCAGAAGGCAGGCCCTATGGAATGGACCCCAGAGGCCGAGGCGGCGTTGCAAGACATGAAGAGATACCTTTCCTCTACACCGATACTAGTTGCACCTAGACCACAAGAGTCGTTGCTGCTGTATCTGGCGGCAACGAATCAAGTGGTCAGTGCCGCGCTAGTGGCGCAGAGGGAGGTTGACGAAGAGGCAGTGGCAGCGGCAGGGCCGGCAGACGGCAAGTCAGAGACTCCCCTGGAAGGGCCTGGTGCCGTCAAGGCAAGGCTCCCAGCAGAGTCTGACGCCATCGGGACAGAGCCCGCGCCGTCAAGTGGGGTGGTGCAGAAGAAGAAGATGATGCAGCACCTGGTTTACTTTGTCAGCTCCCTCTTGTAGGGGGCTAGGTCAAGATATTCCGGTGTGCAGAAATTTCTCTTCGGCCTCCTTATGGCCTCGAGGAAGTTGCGTCATTACTTCCAAGCCCACGAGATCACTGTCGTCACCCGCCTCCCGTTGCAACGGATACTGCACAACCCAGACGCAATCGGAAGGATTGTGGAGTGGGCCTTGGAGTTGTCTAGCTTTGGGTTGAGGTTTGAAACTACTTCGACAATCCAGAGTAGAGTCATGTCGGTGTTCATTGCAGAATGGACCTCGACGCCTGATGAAGATCCAGGAGACCACTCTCCCTGGCAAGGAAACAGCTCATGACTGGATTATGTACTTTGACGGAGCTTTCTTGCTACAAGGCGCCGGTGCTGGTGTGCTGCTCGTCGCACCCACCGGAGAGCACCTCAAGTATGTAAGCCAGATGCACTTTCCCAAGGAGATGTCCACCAACAACACTGTTGAGTATGAGGGATTGCTTGCCAGTCTCAGGATCGCGACAGACCTCGGAGTTAAAAACCTCATCGTCAGGGGTGATTCGCAGCTTGTCGTCAGACAAGTCAACAAAGATTATCAGAGCCTGTTGATGGAGGCCTACGTAGATGAGGTGAGGAAGCTGGAGGAGCACTTTGACGGTATACAAGCGGAGCACGTTCCCCGAGCGGAGAACGACATCGCCGATTACCTATCAAAGCACGTTGCATTCAAGTTACCTGTGGAACCAGGTACCTTTTTGCTTCGGTTAACTCAACCATCCGTCGAACCATCAACGGATCTGAACAAGCGGAGGAAATCAGGCCCTGGCAAGTACTTTCCCGCCGAGCCAACAGGGCGACGGGCAAGGGTGTTGCCGTGGGCCCTAAGCCTGCTGAGGAGCGACCGACTTCGGCAGGCCGTCAAGCCCTGGCCGTTGAGACGGGCGCTCCCATGGCGGAAGAGATGCCTTTGGTCCTTGCCGTCGAGCCCCAGGCTCCGGCGTGGGCACAGCACACCATCTGTTTCGTCCAGACAGGGGAACTTCCTAAGGAGCAGGAAGAAGCGGAAAAAGTAGCCCGTTGGTCTGCCTTGTACCAGTTCGTTGATGACGTCCTGTACAGAAAAAGACCGAACGGTGTGAACTTGAAGTGCATCCCCCGGGAGGAATGACTGGAGCTATTGGCAGAGATACACGGAGGCATATGTGGCTCCCACATAGGGTCGAGGGCGCTTGCCGGCAAGGCGTTCCGATAGGGTTTCTTCTGGCCCACTGCCCTCCAGGATGCAACAGCACTAGTAACCAAGTGTGAAGCGTGTTAGTTCCATTCAAAGAAGCTTCATCAACCAGCTCAAGCCCTTCAAACAATCCCTCTCTCTGGGGGTCGACATACTGGGCCCTTTCCCTCGTGTTGTCGGGGGCTTTGAGTACTTGTATGTGGCGATCGGCAAGTTCATAAAGTGGCCGGTGGTGGAAGAAGTGAGGAAGGGGACAGCACAGTCAGCCGTCAAGTTCTTCAAGGGGCTAGTCTGCCGTTTTGGTGTACCAAACAGAGTCATCACCTACAAGGGCACACAGTACACAAGCCACACCTTCATGCAGTACATCCAAGACCTCGGCAGCAAGGTCTGTTTTGCTTCCGTGGCACACCCCCGGAGCAACGGCCACGCAGAGAGGGCAAATGCTAAAGTGTTGCGAGGCTTGAGAACGAAGACCTTTGACAGGCTGCACAAGAGAGGAAGGTGCTGGATTGATGAGTTGCCGACGGTTCTTTGGTCGATCAAGACGACGCCAAATCGAGCCAACGACCAGACACCCTTTGCCCTAGTATATGTGGCAGAAGCAGTTCTCCCCACGGAACTCATATATGGGTCAACTCGAGTGCTTGCTTATGACGAGCTTGAGCAAGAGCAGTTGCGGCAAGATGACGCAACGCTCCTTGAAGAAGATCGTCTTCGAGCGGCTGTGAGAGCAACACGCTACCAGCAAGCCTTGCACCGCTACCATAGCCGCAAGGTTCATGCCCAAAGCTTTGAGGAAGGCGACCTTGCGCGTTCAGTCGGCCAAGAATTCCAACAAGTTGACGCTAAAGTGGGAAGGCCCTTATCAGGTAATACGAGTCACTAGGCCCGGTGCAGTCCGCCTGGAGACCGAAGATGCCATCCCTGTGAGTAACTCCTGGAACATCGAGCATCTTCGCAAGTTTTACCCATAAGGCGCGGCTTGCTGGGCTCCCCGGCAAGCCATGTTTTGTACAAGCTTTGCCGGCAAGGCATGTAACCCTCTGTACAGAGGCAGGCACAGACCCTGAGCATAAATAAATGAAGCGCTGGCGCCCTAAGTTACAGCATGCATGCTATGTTAAGTCTCTCCCTCGGTTAGGGTTGGTAGTGCTTAGCGGCGACTAACCCCTAGCCTAGAGGTCGAGTATGTGTCTTTCTGTTCTCTTTGGTTCGGAGGGTACTTCTGCTGAGCCGCTTGGGAAAAGGAGAATGAACCGGCGCTCCGGCCCCGGCTGGGCAACGCTGCCGGGGGCTGAAGATACATGGATCCAACCATGGCAAGCCAGGGTTGTTGGGAGCTGCGGGTTCAGATAAGTTTTTCATCCCCCTGTTATGTGTTTCCATATAGAACTGGGACATGTGAAACCTCGTTTGTGTTCCTAAAACCACCATGCTCCCCCTTTCCTGTACCTGAGAGCTACCTCCTGGGTCGGAATTTGGTAGTAGTCGCAGTGGCGAGGACATGAACGAGGGGCCTAACTCTACTTCGCCCCTGCCTCCGCCAAGAGCGCGAGAATGGTCGACTGAAGTAGGGAAATGGCAAGGCCTGTTGCCGGGCGACAATGTTTATCTTAAAAATAACAAGGATTCGTCCTTGGCATGGGCGTCGCTCACGCACAAAGAACCTGGCAGGCACCCTTTTTCATTAAAAACATCCCATACAGGTACAGTTCCTACGGAATTAAAAACATGAGCAAGGGGATTACAAGTCTTAAAATTAACAAGTGCCCGCGGGCTTACAAACTAAAAAGAGATAAGGTGCCCGTAATCCCTTTCTTGTCCCTCTCCTCAGAAGGTGGAGCAAGACAGCAGAGGGTAAAAGGGGCGCCTAGGTGAGGTGCGAGGAGCAGAAGGCACCAAGAGAACATCTTGGTGCCAGGAAAGGAGCTGGAAGACGAGGCAGCGGCCCGGCAATACGACGAAGGCGTTGGTGCCCGCGTACTCCAAGTTGACGGCCGCCACCTACCTTCTTCGCCTACTTCGGCCCTCCTATGCCAACCGCCCAAGGATACGATGGGAAGCACCCCGATGGAGAGCTTGGCGAGGATGGCCCTCGGCAGGGCGCGTGGCCGAGGGAAGGGCGGCGTGGTTAGTCGAAGTCGGAGTCGGCATCCTGCCGCTCGACTCCCTCGTCGCCGCTGTCGCTGTCCTCCTCGTCACTCCCGCTTGTGGAGGAATCTTCATCGTTGAAGGAGCTCTCCACGCAGCACTTCAGGCGAGTGCCAAGATCTCCAAAGACCTTGACGGAGAGCAGGCCGCCCTCCATTAATTTGAAGTAGAGGACGAGCCCCACCGTCAGGCTATGGATGTAGGCGAATGCCTTCCATCCGCGACGGAGATACATAACATGCTGAGCGGGGAAGTCGACGTCGACCCGCGTGCCGCCGGTCCCGCAACCCCTCATGTGCAATCTGAGGGTCTGGTGTGGATCGAGCTCCATCTCCTGAGCGAAGGGGATGGGGAGAAGGAGACAACAACGCGGTGGCCGGCGCAGCCTGATGAAGAACTCGCGGGGCCGGTCCCCGACGTGATCCTCCATCGCGAGAGGCACCACCGGCGGAGGCACGGCCGCCGAGCCACCTCGTCCCCCTCTCCCCCGACCACCGCGGCGACCTCGGCCACGCCCCTCCCCCTTCCTCTTGTGCCTGGATCCGCCACCGCGGACCCGTGGGAAGGAGGGACGCGCTGACGAGCGGCGACCCTCGCCGCCACCGTCGAAGGCCCAGCACCTCCTCTCGCCATGACAGGTGGAAGAAAGAAGCAAAGGTGAAGGAGGATGGATACTGAAAGAGTGTGGGACGACGATCTCCCTCCCCCTCCTTATAAAGGGGCGAGGTCGAGGCTCGGCTGCCCCACTCAGCCAATCTAGCCGTCAGAGGCGCAGGGAATCAGGACTGACCCGCTGCCACAATCAACGACGCCCCGGTTTCCCGCCTCCACCGCACGCCACTTGCATGAAGGATGGGTGGCGAGCGAGCAGGGGAGAAAGGACAGGTGAGGTGACCGTTCCCTGCCCCGTGATCGGGGGGCGTGGGCGCCTTGAAGACTGCGATCCAAGTCCATCCAGAAAATGAGCCGCGCCTCCATGCCTCCCTCTTTTTATGGGGAAGGCGCAAGCCGACTCTTTACCATGATGTGACACATGCATGCGGAAATCGCCCCACACATGACCCCCACGTAACGCACGACCCTCCACGTCGCGCGCAGGTCTTGGGGAAGCGCAGCGAGTGGAACAGTTACTGCGGTAAAATCCGCCCACCTGCCCGTACACCGTTCTGGACCAGGCCCAACAACGTGTCGCGCTTATGTGTGGCCCAGGCCCGGGGGCTCCTATCGGTGTACAAAAGAAGGGGCGCTCCTTTTGACCCCTTTACTTGTGCACGGGCAGTTGGAGCTGCACCCACGGCCACACTAAGCAGAGCAGGGGAGGGAAACCGGAGAGAAGCCAGAGGCACAAGATGGTCAGAGGCAACGCCAAGACCAGAAACACAAGACAGCAAAGGGGCGGCATGGAGTCCCCCGGCAAGGCCCTTGCCGGATCAACTTTCCCAAACACCAACGGAGTGAGCCACCCTTGAGCCCAAAGTTTCCAAACCAACCAACTACATTGGGACAGGGCTCGGGAGGCACCTCCGTGGTGGCATGCAGATCTTTGTCAAGATCATAAACATATGAGATCAGATGAGGATCAGAAGACAACTATCCTCGGCAAGATCCTTGCCGAGGAAAGCCACAAGACCCCCGGCATGATCCTTGTCGGGGACGACTGCGCACCACGGCAAGACCCTTGCCGGGCTCCCGGCAAGCCCTTGTAGAGGACATCAGTGGGGCCACTGCCAGGCCCGCACCAGCCAAGTTTCCACAGCCATTAGCATGCAGATGCCAGCCCGACCAGCTGGGCAGCCACCTGTGTGGCAACATGCGGCTCCCAGGCCAACTCAGCAAGCGCCTGCGTGGTGACATGCAGATCTTCGTGAATACCCTACCATCGCGCCACCTCAGCTGCCTGCCTGCCTACATGGCACCGCATGCACTGCTGGCCAGGGCGCGTGACGAAGCGAGGAGGAGCGGCGAAGGACGGGACGGGCCTCGTTCCCGTCCCTGATAAAGCTACGAGACACCTAAGCGATGAATTAAATGCATCTTGTCCTGTAATATGGGCGATAAGCTCGCAGTACTGTAGGCCTTTCCACCTCCTATGTGTCACTGTGGCAGCCCCTTTCGACTATAAAAGGAGGCCCATGGCGTACTGGAGAAGGACCCGGCTCTTTTGAACGAAAAAAAGCCACCGTAGCCTAGTTCGAGAGCTCAAGAACACTCAATACATCCACCAAAGCGGGACTAGGGTTTTACACACCCTCACGGCCCGAACCTGGGTAAACGATCCTTCTACTGACTGTTATTCCTGCTCTTCTCACAACCCCGCGCCCCGGCAACCGTAGTAGGGATTCTTGTGATCCCATAGGTGTCGTTTCCCAGCGACAAATTCAATGGTACAGTAGCACGGGCCATTTATCCAACGAGGCCTATCCGACGCAGGACTTCTTTGTCGTTACCAAAGTCTACAGTAACGAATTTGACTAGGTTGCTCTCGAGGAAGTCCTTAAAATCCTGGCACTCAATGTCGGCATGGCATATGTGGTAGACCAAGCATAAGTCACGCACGCAAACCTGGATCACGGCGGGATTCTTCCTATCTTCGTCCTTTAGATCCTTCTCTCGTCCCAGGATTGTGGTGTACTCAACATCTAGCCCAACGACCCACTCATCATCTGAGTCTTCGAACATGCATCTGAAGCGAGAGAAGGCATCCTTTCACCGTCGCGGAAGAACGGGTGTAGATGACGTCGAACTCATTGCCGGTGATGGTTCTGACCTTGTACTCACCGCCGATCGGGGAGATTTGGGACGCCATGGATTTGGGAGGAGGGTTAGGATTTGTGGAACTGCTGTAATGTGAATGAAAGGGACGACTAGGAGCGAACCGCCGTAGTATTAAAGGACGTGCGGGGACGAGTAGGAGCGAATTGCCAGCGTGCGAACAGCAGGGTAGTGGCTTTCCATTCTCCCATGATACGGGCTTCTGAGAGCCCTTGGATCTGAGATCGAACGGTTGCATGGCATGATTCTAGACCTATGGGTGAATATCCTATCCTGGAGGGTTATTCTGCAAATTTTCAGCAACTTAGCATGCGACCGTTTGATCTCAGATCCAAGGGTTGCCAACAGCCCGTATCATGGTCGCGCCTACCACGACCATCGCGTCGCTCGCGCGGTCGCGCCCTTGGAGATTTAACACGGTGCGTTAGGCTATCTGATATTGGCATGTCATACATAGTCATCACTTAGTCACTCATACTACAACTAGGTTGGCTATAAGTGTATTTTTTACTCCTCTCTATCTCTTTCTTCGTACTCCCTCCGTCCCATAATATAAGAACGTTTTTGACACTAGTTTAGTGCCAAAAACGTTCTTATATTATGGGACACAGGAGCAAGTAAATACAATAGTGCGCTTTACATGGCATTTTTGCATATGTGGAGGAAAGAGAGGCAAGGAAAAAGTGGAGAAGTGGGCTCTCATGCAAGAGCCAGCCTCTACTACATGGTGGAGCATTGGGAGAGGCACCTGTATGGAGGTGGTCAGAATCGGAGACTCACGCCGGTCGTGGCGCGCATGATTAAAATGATAATGGCAAGTCAAATCATGGGGCCCCACCTGTCCAGCAGTAACTCACTGTCAAATCACACAACCATACATTTGCAGCAGCCTACTCCCTCGTCTTCTCGCGTCTCTGTCGAACCGACTAGGCGGAACTGCCCCGCCGCCTACCGCGCAGGAAAAGCCCCGCCCTTGACTTTTAAATAGTATACAGTATACTAATTTTGTATCCATGGATTGCGCCCGCGCCATGGAGCAAAGCGTCTAGAAAACGGCGGTACACATGTACTGAGTATACAACACGGCCATTGCGTTCGCGTCGCACCCCAGACGATCGGTCGGTCTGGCACGCTGCTCTACGAATGGAACGCGCGTCATATTGCGTTCGCACACACATGTTGGATGGCAATTGAGAACCGACCATAGGCACACTTCCCGGCCCCGCAAGTCGAGTGACTTAATAGAAGAGGGAGACGAGCGATAGTACTAGAGAAGTGTTGTAGTACTACGTTGGTGCCTGGACGATCCCTGCAAGACAAGGAAGATCAGTTCGTCCATGCATGTGACCAGTCGACTCCAGCAGACACGCCTGGATTGGCTATCGTCTACATATCATGCAGGCTGTGTTGTACATGGCTGTAGTTGTGGTGAGAAATCTAAAAAAGGTTTCTTTTCATCTCGCAAAATTAGGTGTCACGTGCTTTGGATCACTGTGAGGGTTAAACAGCGACAACTGAGTTGGGCTAGTCATTGGGGGCACATGCACGAACAGTGACTACACGGCTGCCATCAAGGTCAAGTCGGCTATGTTAATTAGGACAACTATCGACGGACCCCTTTTCTACGAGTTTATCTTTAATTTGAGCTTTGTTCCTCGTCTAGTTTGTCCGTCGGGATTCATGTTGTCTCCTTTGGGCAGCGACGTTATGATTTCTTGTCATGTGGCATTATTTCGTGTTATATGTTATAATCTGGCGCTTTAGATCAAAATGACGACAATTGCGCCTCCGGGCCACGTGCATGAAGACTACTCGACAGTCATTGAGGAGGTCAAGCCGGCTCCGGTAGACAAAAGAAAACTAGTACTACTAAACTATATAGGCAGGAGCTTCCGCGCTTGCTTGCTAGTGTTGCACTCTTCACACTGTCTCGGTTTCTCCAGATCTAAACACGATAGCGGTGGCCACTCTCTCTCTCTCTCTCTCTCTCTCTCTCTCTTTCTCTCTCTCTGCTCACCGCTGGTCACAGATCCAGCCAGATCCTCTCCTCTGGGGAAGGTGAGAAGGTGCAACGTTCACGCGGTCGTCCTCGGCGACGGCTCTTACCCACTGCTGGGCACATCCCGATCAGCCTGCCTTGCCGTTCTCTCCCTAGCACCGCTGGCGAGGGAGGGCCTCCGACCCCTTCTTCCTCGCTACCGTAGTGTGGGCAGATCCGGCCTCCCGCCGTCCACCTAGCGACATCCCGGCGACCATTCAAAAACCACCACCGGCGAGTGAAGGTGCTGTGGAGAAGTAGATCGATGGATGAGTACAACCGATACGTGGGGATCGCAGACGACGACCCTGTGAAGCTAGCTAGGATGTTGGACATACAGTCTTGGTTTGACAACAAGGACCAACTAGCGGCGACATCCATGGCCAAATATCTGCAACAGAGTGAAAAGGTGGCGATACTCCCGGAGGGAGTCGCGCCGGAGTACATAGAGCTTCTCCTCTGGGCCATGGAGCAAACAGATTCAACGAATCCGATCGTGAGGGAGCGGTGGTGGGAGTATCGATCCCAGATGGAGCATCCACCAGAGATTGAAGGATCGAGCATCTACAGGGTGCCGTTTGTGAGGGTGTCCTGTCAGAGCGAGCCGGTGGAGTCTTCATCGACCGAACCCAACTACAAGAGGAGAAAAGCAGTTGGCCCTATGATGCTTCCCCGCCATCGTCTCCCTCGCCGTTCACATCGTCTCACAGGGCGGCTGTCTGCCGCCAAGGAATAGGAGGGGGCTGCCCCCCAGCCCAATAGTCGGGAAGGTTGTGAATTGTCAGGAGGAGCTTAGGGTTGTCGATTTGCAGGTTGTGAATTGTGTTTTGTGTTGTGTATTTTAGAGTACTTTCATATATTAATGTCTTTTGAATTTCAGATTTGCAGTATTGAGCATATGAAGTATTTTATGAATTCTAGAGATCTATTTTAGCACTTAAAAATGTAGTTTCATAGGAGTATAAAAGTGCGAGACAATGTGATTCTCGGAGAAGAAAGCGCAAGTTTCAGATTTGAGATAAGCGCAAGTTCGATTTCGAGATAAGAAACTGCAACTTTCGAGAGGCAGAGCATTTATATTAACACGGCCTTTTCAAACAGGGTTAACATCATGTTGGAAGTTTTATTCATGGTCGAAAATGGAACTACCAGCCAGTTAACTTCATGCTGATCAACATTCATGCATAGCACATCTTCATATGATGCACAGTCAAAATGCCCACACAATGTCGAGTGTGCGAAACACAGAGAAAATGAGGGACGAAGTTTTGGCAAGTGTTGGACGTGGTTTTGTGCTGCCTCATCTAGGCTTTCATTTTTAACACGCGCAGCCCACGACCTCGGATGGACGGTCCATAGGCCTGTTTGTACTTTCTTAGGGCCGTCATGTATCGACCGGCCTATGGACCTCCCATCCGAGGTTTTATTTTTGGCAGCCCAATTTATGTATTTTTTTGAAGAAAATGTAGAGGTCTGTTCTATTTTTCTATATAATAAGAATAGGAACGCCAGGTCCAACTTATGTTTCCCTTCTAACTATATTATATATATTTAAATTATTTTATATGTTTACTGTTTAGTTCACATAATTGGCAAATAGATGACCACTCTCGCGATCCCCTTCGCCCCCGCCACCACCTCCACCCTCGCCGCCGCCCCCGCCACTACCTCCACCCACACCGCCGCCATAGATCTCGCGCCACCCCCGCCTCCCGACTGCAGGCGCGTCGCCCCCTCGGCAAGTCCGCTCATGGCGCCCCATGCGATCGTCGGCCATATCCACGGGGAATGGCTGGAAGACAGCAGATGTACAAGATGCATCTCCGACATGTCTACAAAGCCTTCCCGGATGCTCCAGCCGCCGACTCCGTCGCGCCCGGTGTCTGCGAGAGACTCGAGGAGGAGATGGAGGAGCGAAGCGATCTTGAATGATGGCGCTCTCTCCTGGACCCAGTGCACGCGCGAATGGAGGGAAGCAGAGGTGGAAGCTACGAGAGGAACCCGAGGAGGGACCGAATCCGTTCTCTCACTCGCGCAGGTATGCTCGGATGTGCAAGGATCATGTGGATTGGGAGCTGCTGAATCTAGCCCTGCGGATCTACTTCGAAGGAGATTTCTCGGAGAAGCACAGGATGCCCCACCCCAGTGAGCCGCCGATTGCGTTCGTTCGATGGGCGAAAGGAGAAGTGAATTCAGGAGATCCACGCCGTGCTGCGAGATGGGAATGCTTGACTGGACTCCTGCCCACCAAAGACACCACCACGAGCCGAGCAGGTGGATCCCCTACGTTACCTCTCCCCCAAACCTGCAGAAGATTGAAATTAGGCTTGTAATCTGCTTCAATTGAGCTGTCTGATGGTTATTTCTGCTTCCTGAGAGACAACATCTGGCTGGAGGATGAGAAGGAACCACGAACTCTGATGAATTTCCCCTATCAGAATGGGGGGCGACGGTTGGGCAGTGGTACGGCCCACCTCCGCCCCAAATGGGGGCACAATCTGGGCAGGCTCATGTAATTGCCCAAGATCAATCTGCTGGTGGTTCTGACTCTCAGATCAGTGGGAAATCTCAAGTCAAGATTCAGCAAAAGAAGAGATAGGACATCCAGAAAACTGCTCCTGCCCCTGCTTCGGGCCTTATGGCATACTCTAAGGTGATCTGCTACAACTGTGGGGAACCAGGGCATCATTTGGATAAATTTGTCAAGCCCAAGAGTTGTTTTATTTGCAAAATGGTTACCCATAAAGTTGAGAATTGCCCTGTGAGAAGGAAAACCCACAGTTCTGCTAGATATGTTGGAAGTGCTGCTCCAGGATTATGTCCACCATTGATGTAATTTTACGTGACACAGAATTATATAGTTTCTTTCCCCTTTCTAGTTGTAGAGCTCTGCCCAGATGTGGTAGTGACCACACTCCTTTGCTCTGGGACTCTGGTCTTAACCAAACTCCAAAGAGAAATAGTTTCAAATTTGAAAAGTGGTGGTTGCTTAGAGCCTACTGGGAGCAGCTGCCCCCTAGAAAATTGGCAGATCAAAATCAGGAGATTTAGAAGAACTACCGAAGGGTGGAACTCCAATGAGGAAGCTAATCTTAGAAGATACAAAAGGCTTCTCCTCCTTGAGTTTGATTTTCTAGATATTATGGCAGAAACCACTGACCTCTCTAAGGCTGAGACTGATAGATTAAACTTTGTCCATGGAGAGCTCAAGAAAATTTGGCTTCAAGAAGAAATCAAAGCCAAACAAAGGTCTAGAGATAGGAACATTAAGGAGGCTAATAGAAATACTGCTTACTTCCATGCAGTAGCTAACCAGAGGAGGAGGAAAACCCTCATTCACTCCCTTGATGGCCCTAATGGCCTGTTCTCGAGGTAGATGAGATCTTTGAAAGTGGCTAGTGACTTCTACAAAGACTTGTTTAAGAAAGAAAACCCTTCGGGTTCTCTCTACAAAACAATTTTTCTCTCGCTTACGAAAAAGTATCTCTTCTTGAAAATGAGCTGGTAGAAGCCCCTTTTCGTAGACAGAGGTGAAGGAAGCCATTTTTAGCTCTTATCCCGATGGGGCTCCTGGTCACGATGGGATTCCCTTCTTGTTTTACCAAAGATTATTGGGACTTGGTGAAAAATGATCTCTTAGATCTTTTCCAAGCCTTTCATAGAGGAGTTGGATCCAAAGAACTTACTCATGGGGGTCTGTTGGGGTCAAGTTAAATAACTGTGAAAGTGATTTTTCCTTGCTGGTAAAGGCCTTAGGCAAGGTGACCCCATCTCCCCGCTTTTGTTTAATTTAGTAGTGGACGTTCTTACTAAAATGCTGAGCAAAGCTGCTGATCATAGTCTGATTGCAGGGCTCTGTCCTGAGGTCTGCCCTGGTGGCATCATCAGCCTTCAATATGCAGATGATACCATCCTTTTCTTAGACAATGACTCCACACATGCTAGCAATCTGAAAACTATTCTAACCTGTTTTGAACAAGTCTCAGGCATGATAATCAACTACTCTAAAAGTGAACTCATCCCTATCAACATGGATGATCAGGAGTTAGCTGACTTCCTCTCTATTCTAGTCTGTAATAAAGGTAACTTCCCCATTAAGTACCTAGGTACCCCTCTCCACTATGATAAAGCTGAGGAGAGAGGATATCCAACCCCTTCTGGATAAAATCATTAAAATGATTGCTGGGTGGAGAGGCAAACTTCTCTCTTACAGAGGTAGATTGATCGTCATACAAGCTTGTTTGGCTAGCATTCCAGTATATCTCCTCTCCTTCTTCAAGTTCCCTAAATGGGCAGTGAACCTCATCAATTCTCAGATGTCTCATTGCTTGTGGGATGATTTTGAGGGAAATAGGAAGCTACACCATGATAATTGGGCCCTAGTCTCGATGAAAAAAGATTTTGGAGGCCTAGGCATACCTAACCTCCAAGAAATTAACATCTGTCTTCTAGGGTCTTAGATTAAAAGATTCTATGAGGAAGACCTGAAACCCTGGAAGCTCCTTATTGCCCATAAATACCTAGGAAAGAAACCTAATATTTTTGTCCCTTCCTCCAACCCTAAGACCTCCACATTCTGGAAAGGATTAAAATCTATTATGCATGCTGTGAAATTTGGCTACAGATGGAACATAGGGGATGGGAGCAAAACCAGGTTCTGGGAAGATACTTGGTTTGGCACATCCCCCCTAGCGATCAATTTTGGCCTATTTACTCTGTCTGCAATGAGCTTAACAAAAGTGTCAATGAAGTTTGGGACGGTCAATGCCTAAAACTCTCTTTTAGAAGGAACTTTAGTGATAGTCTCATGGAACAATGGTTCCAGATGGAGGAAATTGCCAAAAGCACTACCTTTACTGCCGAGCCGGATGCCCTGATTTGGAAGCTGGACAATAAGGGGAAGTATTCCTCCAGCTCCCTCTATCATGTTATCAACTTTAGAAGGGTTCAACCCGTGTTTATCCCTGCTGTCTGGAAATTGAGAGTTCCCCCTAAAATTCATGTATTTCTCTGGCGTCTCTCCAAAAACAAATTGATGACTAGGGATAACCTTAGGAAGAGACACATCATCAAACCCCTTGATTGTGTTTCTTGCTTGGAACAAGAGTCTTGTTCTCACCTATTTTTGAATGTATAGTTGCTAAACATCTCTAGGCCCACATTGAGGAATATTTCTCTAGTCAGTTGGCTCATCCTTGAATCAGCCGCAGATTCTGGATTGCTACCAAAAAGTGCTCAGTTTTAAACACTGTTAGCTCAGTTGTCCTTTGGTGCCTCTGGAAATATAGAAATGCTAAGATTTTTAGTAACACCTCCTGGATTTCCATTTCACGGGTCTTGAGGTTGATCAAGAACATGGTGAGGAATTGGGCGATTCTCTCCTCCATATCAGACAAGGACAAGTTGATGAGCTTCATGGAAACCCTAACAAGATCCCTCCAGAAACCATTTGCGATCACTTGTGGCTGAACAAGGCTCGACCTGCTCTGGGGCTGGACCCGTGGGCTCGTCTCAAGATCTCTGATGAAGATGATGGGCACCTGGCACCGAAAAAAGGGACATCCACCATACTACGCCTTCCAATCCCGGTGTCTCCGCTTGCTTACTGGTCGCCGCAGGCTCACACGGCCCCTCGGTTGAAGACCATGGAGGCTTCGCTGGACCCTCCTTGTGTCATTTGAGTGCTCTACCCGCTCTGCCTTTGGCACCGCTCGGGTGATTTGTGTTATTCAGAGAACTTGTTCATCCATCCCCCCTAGTTTGTAGCTTTTCTACCTTTGCTTTCGAACTGCTCTTTGAGCTGCTGTATCAGAATATGTTGTGGTTTCGTTCTCAGCAATGGAACCGGGGAGATACCCCCTGTTTTTCTAAAAAATATATTTCATATGTTATTATATATTATTTTTATTGTCATCATATATTTAACAGATACTTACATATGTAAGAAAACAATATCCCACATCTTATTAACTTATAAAAATAATTTCTTAACAAATAAAATCCTGGATTGTTTTGGCACGAAAATCCTAGTGATTGTGTACGAAAGCTTGGTAAGATTTAAGGACGAATGTAATAATATCACTTATTATTTAAATATATTTATAACAAAATGCTTAGCCCCTTTTTATTTTTTTGATAACATTGTTGGCCCAACCCAACATTATAATTAGAATCAGCTCAGCAAAATCGTGTATTTCGAGAAAGTGCAAAAGACCTATAATTTTTTAGGAAATAAAATAAACGGGCCGCATGGACGCTACATTATTTGTTCACCCAGCCCAGCTAATGGATGTAATTCAAAAAAAAGATCAAATTGACTGTAAATTCTACCGCGCAAAAAAAAGATCAGAATTCTGAAAAATGGGTTGAATACGTGCCACATTTTTGGAGGCTGAAATGTGGGCCAATAGGTGAAGCCAACGCATAAGTTGTTGTCAATTTAGTCAACAAATGATTACGACATGTTAGCCGTTGGATTTACATCCAAATGACCGGCATCCATCTTCAATCTCTCGTCTTCTTCCTCCAGCGCCGCTGGGACCACCTCCCGCCTCCTACTGCTAGCAGCTCTGCTTAGCACGCTTTGCTATGAAGCGCTACTCCACCGTTGGCGAGGCCATCCCTCCACCCCTCCACACCTCCTGTTCTTCTCCACCGACTGCCGAACCACACCGCACTAGAACCAGTTAACCCTCGTACACC
This sequence comes from Aegilops bicornis, assembly GCA_021605145.1. Classification (NCBI taxonomy): domain Eukaryota; kingdom Viridiplantae; phylum Streptophyta; class Magnoliopsida; order Poales; family Poaceae; genus Aegilops; species Aegilops bicornis. The sequence goes on along the minus strand of CM038671.1, from coordinate 666,758,496 downwards.
TCTCCATCATGAAGTCTACTCCGCGTCTTCCCATCTCCGGCTGCGTTGCTTTGTCCGGGGCCTCGCCGTCGTCCACCATCTTGGATGCACTCGGTGCGGCGTGGTCAACATGGTCAACGAACGACACCATCGGAAGTAGATTGTGCATGGAGAGGCTGACAGCTGGGTCCATGGCTGCACACAAGGAAATGCCTCCTTATTACGCGCAAAATAATGATTCCTCCACCTGACATCTGGGACCCACCGGAAGGGCCTCTGTATTTCACGAAAAAACGTGCCCCCCGCTGACATGTCGGACCCACCAGCTATCTTTGCACGCAAGGAAGTGCCTCCTTATTACGCACAAAAAAATGAATACTCCCCCAGCCAGCTGGAACCCAGCATAGTGGGAGGCTGACTTGTGGGCCTACCAAGTTGACGGGGACGGAGGGCTTTGTCAACTTAGTCAATATGAATGATTCTAGCTCCTGTTACCGTACGATGTTCATCCAACGGCAGTAGTGCTTCTTCAACCTCTGGTCTTCTTGCTCCACCCGCCCAAACCAGCGCCGGTCGTGCCGCGTGCTCCTGCCTCCAGTGGCCGGCTGTGATGCCGCGGAGGCCTCACCGCCCCCTACTACTCCCACCGCTGGCCAGGCCATCCCTCTACTCACCCACACCCCTTGTTAATCTACGGCGACAACAGCCTCACACCGCAGCCGAACCAGTGAACCCTGGTACTCCTCTACGTGTGGGCATCCACTGCTGCATCTTCCCCGGCTCTGAGTCGTCCCCTTCCTAGGCCTCGCCGTCGTCCACCGCCGTGGTGCTCTCGGCGTGGCGAGGTCAACGTGGTCAAGGAACGACTTCCATCGGACGTGGATCAGACGTGGAGAGGCTGACAGCTGGGTCCACGGCCGCAGCAAGGAAGTGCCTCCTTATTACGCGCAAAATAATGATTCCTCCACCTGACAGCGGGGACCCACCGGACGGGCCACCATATTTCATGAAAAAAATGTTTCCCCCTGACTGCTGGGACCCACCAGCTACATCTTCGCACGCAAGGAAGTGCGTCCGGGCAAAAAAAACGATTTGCCCTCCTGACTGCTGGGACCTACCAGCTACATCTTCGCATACAAAGGAAGTGCGTCCGTGCAAAAAAATTTATGAATCGCCCCTCTGACTGCTAGGACCCACCAGCTATATTTTTTCACGCAAGGAAGTGCCTGACAGTCGGGACCCACCTGGTCGAAGCATACATAGCGTTGTCATTCGGGTCGTGAACGTGTACGTACATACTAGTCGTTGTAGATGCGCGCACGTGTTGTAGTAGAGGCGCGCACGTAGCATGTACACGTATGTACAGCGGCGAGGGTGCAAGAAAGAAAATACGGCCACGTACGTACATACGGCTAGGGTCTCGAATGCCTACTCACGCATACGTACATGGCTGGGTCGGAACGGAGAAACAGCGTCGTCGTCGTGTTCATGGGGAGGCAACAGAATGCGTCGTGTTCATCGGGAGGCAACGGAATGCGTCGTGTTCATCGAGAGGCAACGGAACGCGTGGGAGCCAACCGGTTTGGACGGAACAGGCGATGGAAATGAGGCCTGGCGTACCGCAGAACGGAGGAAACGGCCTTGTGTTCGACCAGCCACGTTTGGAACGGGGTCCTGTTGATCGGGAGGGGTGTGGTGTACCGCAAAACGGAGGAAACGGACCTCCTACGGTCAAAACGGGGGTCCTGTTGATCGGGAGGGGTGTGGCGTACCGCAAAACGGAGGAAACAGACCTCCTACGGTCGAAACCGGGGTCCTGTTGATCGGGAGGGGTGTGGCGTACCGCAAAACGAACGAAACGGACTTATGTTGGAGCGCTACGGTCGAAACGGTGGTCCTGTTCATCGAGAGGGGTGTGGTGAGCCGCAAAACGGGACTCCAAGGGATACTGTTCATCTCCACCGTCGACCTCCTCCAGCCTCCACCGGATACCGTCAACCTCCTCCAGCCTCCACGGGCTCCTATTCATCAAGCCTCCACCGCGCACTACTCCACCGGCTACTGTTCAACCACCCCTCCACGGGCAGCCCTCCAGCGTCTACTGTTCATCTAGCCCTCCACACCACGGGGTCCTGTTCAACCACCCCTCCACGGCCACCCCTCCACCGTCTACTATTCATCCAGCCCCCCACACCACGGGGTCCTGTTCATCCAGAGGCAACGCCACGGCTCACTGTTCATCCACCCCCCCTGCAACGCTCACTGTTCATTCAATCGATCGGCTTCAGTTAGCAGTAGTAGCGAAGGAATCGCTCTATGAGGTTCAGTTAACAGCCATCGATCGATCGCTCGGGTTCAGTAACGCGTAGCCTGCAGTGCAATCGCTCGGGTTCCGTTAGAGCCCAACGCCTCGCTTGGGTTCAGTTAGAGCCAACGCCTACGCTTTGCAGCGTCACGTGTACGAGAAAGCAGCGCGTCGCTTCGGCCACGACCTCCCACCGAAACCGGGAACTCCCCGAAATTTTCCTCCCCCTCGCTTCTACCACGGTTTTTTCCGTCGTGGACGGCCCAAAGAATGTCATGCAGCTGCGTCTCCGGCCTGCCCAGGACGAAAAGCCCATTTTCTGTCATGATTTTTTGTCATAGAAGTAGGGGCCCACCACATCTATGATGATACCGGGTTTTGTCACAATTATCATCATAGAAGTGTCATATGTATGACAGAAAAATTTTCGTTCGGCCCAAAATGTCACAGATGTGTCATTTTTTGTAGTGGATGCTTGTGGACACGTCGGGGAGGCGAGGGGAGCATGGAGGCTGCGGCTACGGCGAGCGGCGGCGGCGAGCTTCGGTCGGGCAGAGAGCGAGAGAGAGCAGAGAAGGGGGTCGAGCTAGAGAGAGAGTGAGAGGCGACCAGGGGGATATGCGGCATCGTGAGGGAGATCCAGTGCAATGAGGGAGCACGCAGGCAGGGTGGAGGTGGTCGGCATGTGGCTGCGCGCGCCGGGCACGCGCCCCTGCATACTTGCCCAAGGAGGAAGGCGATAGAGGGGCTGCGGTGGTGGTCTGGGCTGACTTTTCCCAGCTGGGCTGCTACAGTGGTGGGCCGGTTGGGGTGCCAAATAAGTTCTCTCTCTTTCTCTTTTAATTCATGTTTTCTATTTTTTCTATAACTTTGTGGCTTTATTATAAATAATAAATCAATCCCAAAATCATGAAACTGCTCATGACCACTGTTGGAAATATATCCTACAATAAACATTTCAATTTATGATTATTTGGACATTCAAAATATTTTATAGCATTTAAATGTCCAACTGCAAATAACATATGATTTAATCCAGTGACCTTATTATGTCCTAGATAAGTGTGCACCATTTTTGTCAGAGATTCTAGACCAAGGCAAAGATGATGAACACTTTAGAAGGGCATTTCAGGTTCATTGAAAAAGATTTTAGTAAACCCTAGTTGGATTAAGGGGGGTGCTGGGGGGTTTCTGTCATCCCCATTTCAAGTTTCTGAGAAATTTAAACATGATGCATACACTGAGATATTCTAGGGCTGTGACAACTCACCCGCACTAAACAAGAATCTCGTCCCGAGATTAAAGAGGTGAGGTAAGAAGACAGAGGGGATACAAGCTAGCATGATCTTCATGATCCATTGCTTCAGATCGATCTTGGCGTCTTTGCTTTTGAGATCTTTATCCAACATGATGACGACAGAAGAGAGGAAGACTCTATAGGATTTGATCTTCATAAAGATCAAGCAACTCACGATCAACTCACGAAATAAGACGTTGAACATCTCTTGAGCTGAGACACAAGACTCACATCAGGGTGATGGAAAGCAGACGACGAAGGTTCAAGTTGGTAGACATCAATTCCACGCTTGAGTAAGATGGTGCAAGATTTCAAAGTATCCATGAGATAATTGCCATGATCCCATAATAGGGCACCTTCGAGGAGGTGACTCGTAGAATTATTCCCTTAAGTGGCAAAAGAATTACTTTTGATACAAAGATCATTGAAGCTCTTTATACCAGCCTAAGGCAATCACAAACGATCGTTTGAAGGAGCTTGAAGAAATGGCATACTCATACTAGAATGGACGATGTGGACTATCTTGTTGAAGACAACACAATGGATGATTTTTTCTTATCATCGGAAATGGATGGGACCCAGGGTAAGCCCACTTTTGAGGATGACCCTGAATACCAATTACTAAGAAGGCAGACCATAGTAGAATGGCATAAAGGTGGGTGCAAGCTTGGAACAAAATGCAAATGCTGGGAATGTTCCAACCATCATATGTGCATGAGATTCAGATCTGGTTGGTAACGGAATATTTCAGACAGCATGCCTGGAAAAGAAAGTTTTGCAACACAAACCGACGAGATGACGTTGCGAGATTCTCGGGAGATGAACTATCATAGAAAGCTCCAAAACATGAGCTGGTTCTGCTACATACATGCGAACACGCTATCCAAGACAAGCATGACAACGTAGAAGTCTTACAACAAAACACTACCGAGTTCTGGTTGGGAAACATCAACGAGGATATCGAAGTCCTTGCATAAGGCATGCTCTTAAGAAGGAAATTCTTATCCTTGAACAAATCAATCAGTGGCTTGGTGTGCTAGAGATACATATGGAATGTAGGTTGCAAGTCTCCAAACCACAGAATACTTTGCACGTATGCATGGCTGACTTGGAATGATTCCAGAGAGGGTAAAAACAAGCCTTCTCGAATTCATGGCGACAACTTGCATCAAATGCACAGGAATTAGAGGAACTCACTTCTTTTCATCCGAACATATGCTTCATGAACGGGACATGAATATAATGCTTATAAAATTATCCAACACTAGGTGGATGTTCAACACGAGTCATAGAGGAGATAAAAATGTTGCTGATGGGCTCAACAACAACAATTCATCCAGGCTTCCGTATAAGTGGAATTCCACAATTATGTGAACAAGATGATAGCATTGGTCAGACCCAAAGGATATAATGGTGTATGCTCGAGGAAACAACCACGAGTAAGACAACATTAAGAACATCGTTGGTTCTGATTTGATTTGATGATAGCCCATGCTCAAATCAAAGTTTCGACAAGATGATAGACCCAACAACTGATCATGAGGACCAATCGATGAATATATCATCTTTCTTCAACAACCACACAAACACTAGGATATCCCTTTGAAAATGAACTGAGTGGGACAAGCTTTCATCTTCCAACTCTCCAAGTTATTGTTTAGCTTATCAAACTAGTTCAGGGGCATCCAACAAGGAATCTTTGAGAATGGGTGGTTTAGAGGAAAACCATCATGATCACAAGCTCAACATAATAGTCAGGGGAAAACCTGGTAATACTTACGAGAAGATATCCGGAAAATCACAAACCAGTGATATGTCTCTAAGCTCGAGAACAATCTTGATTTTCAGGGCAAGACGATATGATTGAAAGAGTGAGCGATAGATACAATCCTAACTCATTGATCGAAGGGTGCACTAGGAAATATGGACTAGCACTAAACGAATCAGCTACTTTGCCGTCTGCCACGGCGGACGGCAAAGGCATGAATGGCGGACGGCAAAGGTCTTTCCCGTCCGCCGCGGACGGCAAACGTGGACGGCAAAGTAAGGTCCGGCAAACAGCTACTTTGCCGTCTGCTTTACGCGGCTGACGGCAAAGGGTCCTTTGCCATCAGCAACAGACGGCAAAGAAAGCAGACGGCAAAAATTGCGCTGTTAGTCCGTTAGGTGGCTAACGGCAGCCCTTTGCCGTCCGCCGCTGACGGCAAAATTTGTCCTGCCTTTGCCGTCCGCCGTATGATGTCAGCTAGACGTCACTACTCTTTGCCGTCTGCCACTGTAGGCAAACTGGCCAAATGGGTCAGCTCCCAGGAAGCACAGTTGGCTGCCACGTGTCTTCTTTGCCGTCCGGTGACAAAAGAGGCCGCTGTTGCCGTCGGTATGCACGGCAAAGAGCCTGTATATTGGCTTTTTTTTGGTTTTTTCTTAATCCAACAATTTTCACAGCAAATATATATGGCATATATAGATATATTTCACAGGGCTATTTAACAGCAAACATATCACATATATATCCAGCACATAATTAAGTTTCATTCATTCATACATAAGCAAGTTCCATCCATACACATTGTTCCATCCATATACATATTACAATGCAAAGTTTGATCAAGATAGCAAGTTCCATCATAGCAAGCTAGATACAATGCAAAGTTTCATCAAAGAAAAAACAAGCACTCCATCATAGCAAGCTAGCTTTCATGAAGTGAATGAAATCTGCAAAATGGCAAATAAGAAAGTTAGAAATAGGTGACTAGAAGAAGAAGACTAGAACAAGAAGTATATGTCATTTATGAGCTAACTTAGGTGAAATGGATCATATATGAGCTAACTAAGTTGAAATGGGTCGTTTGTGAGCTAACTAAGGTGAAATGGATCATCTATAAGCTAACTTAGTTGAAATGGATCGTTTATGAGCTAACTAAGGTGAAATGGATCGTTTTTTTAGCTAACTAAGTTGAAATGGATCGTTTTTGAGCTAACTTGGGTGAAATGTATCATATATGAGCTAAGTTGAAATGGGTCGTTTATGAGCTAACTAAGGTGAAATGGATCATCTATGAGCTAACTCAGTTGAAATGGGTCGTTTATGAGCTAACTAAGGTGAAATGGATCGTTTTTGATCTAACTAAGTTGAAATGGATCGTTTTTCAGCTAACTTAGGTGAAATGGATCATTTATGAGCTAACTTAGTTGAAATGGGTCGTTTATGAGCTAAGTAAGGTGAAATGGATCGTTTTTTAGCTAACTAAGGTGAAATGGATCGTTTTTGAGCTAACTAAGGTGAAATGGATCATTTAAGAGCTAATTTAGGTGAAATGGATCGTTTTTTAGCTAACTTCGGTGAAATGGATCGTTTTTGAGCTAACCTAGGTAAGATGGGTCATTTTGGAGCTAACCTAGGTAAGATGGGTCATTTTGGAGCTAACCTAGGTGAAATGGATCGTTTATGAGCTAATCTAGGTAAAATGGGTCATTTTAGAGCCAACTTGGGTAAAATGCATCATTTTAGAGCTAACCTAGGTAAGATGGGTCATTTTGGAGCTAACCTAGGTAAAATGGGTCATTTTAGAGCTAACGAGGTAAAATGGATCATTTAGGAGCTAATCTAGTTAAAATAGGTCATTTTAGAGCTAACTTGGGTAAAATGGATCATTTAAGAGCTAATTTAGGTGAAATGGATCGTTTATGAGCTAACTAAGCTAATTATGCCATTTTTTACATAAGTAAGCTAAGTACATATCATTTTAGAGCTAACATAGGTAAAATGGATGGTTTTGGAGGTTAGTAAGCTTATTAAGTCATTTTTGAGGTAAGGAAGCTAACTCTAAGTCATTATGGTAAGCATATTGGAGGAAATAAAGCTAAGTCTAGGTCTTTATGCATTTGTTAAGCAAAACACTAGAGACACTTACCGTGATCATGGAGGTGTTGTAGCGAGGTGGCTCGTGCCGGTAGCTGGAGAAGGATCGTGCGATGCTTGTGTGGAGTTACGCTGCACCAAAGATCATTTCCAATGTCTCGTTAGCATGATGACACTCAAATGTTAAGACTAGCAAGTAATGTCCATTCAAATTAAACTCACCATGGTCCCAGGAGCAATCACTGGCATCGGCAGAGCGGTTTGACCGGACTTCTCGCACACAGACTGCACATTTGGTTTTGACGACACAATCATACTAGTTAGTAATGAGACAAACACTACATGAATGTTTTGGCTAATGTGTAGAAAAAACTTACCAAAAGGAGCTCGTACATGGCCCTTGCCTGCATGTCATTCCCTTCCCTCTCCTCCTCCAACATCTTTGTCGTCCTCTCCTCCAACTCCCGCTGCCTCTCCGCCGCCTCCGCCAGAAGTTTCTCCGTTATATCTCTCTCACTTTGTATAGCAGCCTGCAACACCACTCCTTGTTACCATTTGTAATCGTTGATAGAAGCGCACACAATGTAATGGAGAAAGATAGCTGAGTACGTATAACTAACCTTTAAGGCGAGTTGGACTGGCCATTCACGAGGCCTTATCTCAGGAGCGGAGCTCGACTGGCGCGCCTTGATCTCCGGGAGAGTGCTAGGACAATGGATAAGTCCATCTCCCATGGCTATGGATCCATGGGACCTCCCGCCACCAAATATCATCAGCAGCTCGGTATCAATGGGACCCTGGCTCGGGTTAAAGTCCTCCCCTTTCCTCGCCTTCCCTTCATCTCTATATTTCACGAGCTTGTCATGGGAGGAGATGTTGGTGAAGTTTTTTGGATCATTGAGGTCAGACGCAGAGAATGCCTTGACTTTCTTGTAAGAGCCAGTGTGGGCCATGGCATACAGGTCGTACACCTCTGGCACCTTATCCGCCTTATTGTAGCTTGTCTGAAAGAGAGAAACAAATTAAATTAGTAATTAAAGGCCTGAAAGCTAGCATGACGAACAAATTGCATGAATCATGAAGCAAACCACATACCCAGTTCACTTTGTCTTGATATAAGTTGGAGCTGCCTTGATGGTGTGGCACACCTTCCATTTGGGCACGTTTGTCCTTGGCCTCGTTGTGGAGGGCTCGCCATTCTTTTGGGCACCACTCATTGACCAACACCTCCCAACAATCCATCCGATCCGCACACCATCTCGGAGGGCATAAGTTAGGAAATAGAAACTTGAGCGCTATGGCTATGAATTACTAAATGAAGGAAGTAAAGTACAAGGCCTTAAGAATTACCTTCATGTACTCCTCCTTACTCAAGAACTTCTCGCGGCACGCCGGCTTGGTCTTCTTGATACCATGCGCGGCGTAGTAGTCTCGAAGGGCCTGCACCCGAGCCTCGTGCCGTAAGTTCTGTAGTAGGCGCTTGCAGACGTTATCGATAACATTTGCCGCCACCTCCTTGTATCCCTCCTCACACTTGTAGAATGTCTGCAATCAAATGAGACAATATTGATTAGTACAATTAATAACTAGCTAGTTGAAGATTTTTAATTGTGTAAAGGTGTCGGGGCGGCTGATCGTACCCACGGACACCTATGGGGCCCGGCGGAGCGGGTCCCTTTGTGGTTCGGAGGGGGGCGGAGGTCGCACGAAGAGCGGATCGAGGCGATGCACACAGGCGGTTTACCCAGCTTCGGAGCTCTCCGGAGAGATAAAACTCCTACTGCTGCCTGTTTGATCTATTGTGTTCTTGCTAGGGAGCAATGCGAGCTACAAAACCTAGCGTGAGTGTGGCTAGTCTGCGGTGGGTCGAATGGATCGAAACTTGGCCAACCGCGGAACCTCCTCTACGTTGCACTCGGGCCTCCTTTTATATGCTCAAGGGGTCTCCGACAGGTGGCAACGTAGGCGGGGGGGGGGGGTACAAACGTAAAAACAGGAGTTGGTACACCTACTTGAACAGTGTACAGTGCAAAAATACCTAACTCTGACGGCAAGGGACAAAAGCAATAAATGCCTGTCGTTGTCGCCCAAAGCGATTATAACAGAGACGTCAGGTGCACCTCCGCCGCCACGATGGCGAGCCTGTCAGTGCCAGCTCGCTGCTCTCGGTGGCTGCACAGCTGCTCGACACGCGCCCATGGAACGGTCCCGTGGCGACACGTCGCTGGGTGAGCTGGAGCGGAGACGGAGAGGAGCTGCATGCCGCGGCAAGCGCCTTGCCGCGGCCGGATCCTTGTCGCGCCCGGAGACTTGTCGCGCTCCGGGCCTTCCCGGCAAGCTCCTCTTGTCGGGGCCTTGTCTTCTGTGTGCCTCGAGTGGCCTTCCCGACAAGCTCCTCTTGTCGGGGCCTTGTCTTCTCAATCTAATACTTTGTTCTTGAATGACTCCAAGGGAGCCACGGAGGAGAGTGGCGGTGACGAGGCAAATCTTTGCCGCGGGGTGCTGCAACCGTCCGTGCAATGCACGGGATACTAGGGTACCCCTACTCTAGTACACCGACAGGAGCCCCCGGGCCTGGGCCGTACGCGGTGCCGAGCGCTTGTCGGGCCAGGCCCAGAACTATGCACGGACACGCGCGGCCTCGGCCACGCCCAACCCGCCCCGGACCCACCACGATCCCCACTAACGGCACGCACCGGACGTGGCGTCGTGCGAGAGATCGTGGGCGCGGTCGTGGGGGGGTTCTTTATTAATATAAGCGGAACGTCCGCTCCCCTCCTCCCCTTTATAAGCGGAGGAAATAGAGGCGGGCCGACCACTCCTGCCATTGCCGTCGTCAAGAAACCACCGCCGCTCCCCTCGTCTTCTCCGGTGCGAAGAGAGCAACAGCCCGCCCCCTTTCGCCACAGGCACACTCACCGCCGTCGACCTCCTCCGCCCCCCTCGCAATGGCCCCGAAGGCCGATAAGGAGAAGGGCGTCAAGTCGGCCAAGGCGCAGCGGCTCGCGGTGCTGCGCAAGGAGCGGGCCGTCTTCCCCTCGCAGCTCGGCGCACGGGAGCCGCGGGACGTCTACTATCTTTTCTGGGCGATGGAGACTCGGCGCATCCACAAGACGCGAGGTGCTCACCGCCTCCGCCCGCTGATCTGGCTAACAGGGTACCCTTTCTTTGCCCTTTTCTTCTTTTGCAGTCTTTGCCCGCCGTATTCCGAGTTCTTTTGCGACATAATGAATACCTTCAGCCTCCACCTCCTTGATTTCACCCCCAACGCCATCTTGACCATGGCCGTTTTCGCACATTTGTGCGAAAACTTTGTCGGGGTCCACCTGAACGTGGCACTCTTCCGCCATTTCTTTGTCCCCCGCGTCGAGAGAGGAGAGCCCCTTGCCGGAGGGATAGCCTGGGTCTCTAGCATCGGCAAGAAAGAGGCCTACCTAGAGGGGGAGTTCGGAACAAGTGGGAGGAGTGGAGAGCCAACTGGTGCTGGAGTCGTGAGGAGGACCCATAGCCCTTCACCGCCCGTGCGCCAAACCCCAATTGCGTGGCAAGGATTGGAGTAACTTGGCGCCCGGAGGATGCGAGGCTGAAGATAGCCGTGACCGAATTCTGCGCCTCGGGCTTGCCGGATTAACTATTGGCGCGATTGGCGCAGACTTCATTCGCCGCGCCGCTCCCTTGCAGGAAAGGAGGAGGCATGCTTGGGAGTTCGTAACGCGGCCCGGACATCATGAGGCTGCGGCGGGCCTGAATTGGAACTTCACCGTCATGCAGCTGGATTCGGTGCTGCTCGAGCTGTTCAAGAACGCACCCGAACACCCGAGTGGTTCAGGTTGCCGCGAGGGTCGTCCCCATCGTGCAACAACTCGGCACTTGACCGTATCCGCGCCATGATGCCACTGTGCGACTCTCACGGGATCGTCCCGACCTGGCAGGAGCCCCCCGACGAGGTCGTGCAGCAATTCTTCGACAACTTGCAAGAGGTGCCGATCCGCTCCGATGAGCAGAAGGGGCTCACCCGAGACACCACCGAGCAGGAGATGGCGTGGATCGCCACGAAGGCGGAGGAGGCGGCAGCCGCTGCCGGAGTCTTCGGGTTCACCGTGGAGGAGGCGGACGCGACGAAGGCGGCAAGCGCCGCTGAGCGAGGGAGGTCGCCCGGCAAGGGCGAGCTGTCGAGCTCGAGGCGGGACGAGTGGACCCGCCGAGGTGCTTCTTCCCGCCGCCAAGCGACTTGCCACCAGCGGAGCCCGGCTCCGTCGAGGAGGCGTCTCCGCAGGCCGGAGACGAGCTGGGCGACAGGTTGGCCCACAGCCTGCAGCACCGCTCGGCCAGCTCCACCGCTGCAAACGAGGTTGCAGCGGGAGCGCCTAAACTGCAGCGGCAATCGGGCCGGAATCTTCTCGGGCCGCGGCCAGCGCCTCGCCAGCGGCCAAGAGAGCCCACTCCCCGCCTCCTCGCGCGGAGGCGGGCTGAGTTTGACTTCTCCGCTTCAGTGCGAGGAGGAAGGCGAAGAGTAAGCTTCTCGAGATTGTGCTTGTATGTCTTCAATTTTTATTGCTTCACCTTGAATCTAATTTGCTTCGTTCTGGACTCTTTCCTTTTCAGGACGCTGTCCCAGAGAGCGGCGAAGAGGGCCAAGATCCCGACGGTCGTCGTCGAGGACGATTCTCCCGTGGCGATGGGGGAGGTGTCCGAGGCCGCCTTGCCGGACCCGGCAACCCTTCCCCAGAGCAGCCCCCAGCACGGCCCCCAGAGTAAGTGTGCAGTTTTCTTCTTCTTTGTTAGGCGTGCAAGGCGTCCCTTCTTTGTCGATGTCGACCGTGTGCTTGTGCAGGAGCAGGCGATCTCATCGGGAGGGCTCGAAGCCGCCTCGAGATCCTGCCCGCTGCCACCTCGCCCGCCGAGGAGGACTCCCGGTAAGGGAGCTCCCTCCGACAAGGGAGGCCACCCGGCAAGGGAGGCCACTCCGGCAAGGGAGGCTACCCGGCAAGGGGACGGCGCCAGCGACCCTCCCGTGGTCGAGGCCATGGCTGCGGATCCCGTTGCGAGTAACTCCCTTACGTGAAAATCTCCCTTGGGCCTGCATTCTTTGTTTCTCTTTTTGGGTATCTCGCTTGTTGCCCCTTCTTCGTCTGACACAGACCCGATGGAGGTCGAGGCCGCCGGCGAGGAGGAGACGCGCGGCAACACCGACGAGGCCGCCGTCGAAGAAGAAGAGGTCATCGTCGTGGAAGAAGAGGCCGTCGCCGATGAGCCTGTTGGCGAGGAGGCCACCGAGGCTGCCGACGCAGAGGCTGGCGAGGGGCCGGACGGTCGTACTGACGGCCCTGAGGCCGCAGGAGCGGCGAGCGCTACACCGACAGCCGACTCCCCCGCTGCCGCCGCGGCGCCAGGCTCCGAGGAGCCCCAGCCCGGTGCCTCACGAAGGCCGGGCGAAGGCGTCTTCATTAAGCTCCCACAGGAGCCGAGCTCAGGCGCCCGGTCGGCGAGACCTTCGACGGCGAGCTACTCGCGTTCGCTGGGTTGACGCGCCAAGCAGCAGCAGCGCCGAGTCCGAGGAGGAGCAGCTGCTGAAGAAGCTGTTGTCCCTCTATCGCTCCCGTCAGGCCAAGTTGGAGACCCGGGAAGTCCTTGTCGCGAGGGCGGGAGCGGACATAGAGAAGCGCGCCGAGGAGCTCCGGAGCACCAACAACGAAGCGCTCCGCGACGTGGCAGACGCAGCTGGCGCCTTCGCGAAGAGCGCACGGCCTTCATCCTTGAGAAGGCCGCGGTGATGAGGAGCAGCGGCTGGCTGCCGAGAAGCTTCGCCTTGTGAGAAGCGAGTTGGCGCAGCGAAAGGTCAACTTGGACAGCAACGAGGAGGACCTTGCCGCGCGTGAGGAGTCGCTTGGCGGGGTGCTTCAGGAGGCGAAGGACGCTGCCGCAGCCGCCGAGGCCGCCAAGGAAGAGCTGAAGGCGAGGGTGGCACAGCTGGAGGCCACCCTCACGAAGAGCGGCGAGGAGCTTGCCGTGCTCAAGCGTGAGCGAGAAGAAGCGCCACGGCTTGGGCGAGCTGCAGGCCCGTCTCTGTGACAGGGGCCAAGGAGCTCGATGCCGCCAAGGACTCCAAGGCAGATCTGGAGCTGGCCCGACCACTCGGCCTTGAGCGTTGGATGGTGCGGAGAGCGGAGGCGGGCTTGTTAGAGGCGATCACGGCCAAGGAGGAGCTGCTGGCGAATGCCGTCTCCGTCTAGAACACTCGAGGGAGAGCGTGGAGCACTTGGACCGAAGGCCTTGTGGACACCGCTTGAGACATCCACAACAGTGATGAAGCCGGAGATGGGGACCTCGCGTACTCCTCCGACGAGCATCTCCAACCCAGCGTCAAGCTCAGCCTATTCTTCAAAGGCGTGGTGAAGGGTCTCCGGCGACTCGGGAAGAGGTCCCAAGCAGCTGGCCGAGGAATCACGCCCGGATCTGCGCTGGGGCCCTCGAGAAGGTGTTGATGAAGGTGGCCTTCCGCAACCCGGGCCTCAACCTTAATGGCGTCCTCGGATCCTTGGGGCCGAAGCCAATGTGGAGGAGCTCAAAGCCCTTGTCGCACCCATTGTGGACAAGGTGAACAAGATTAAGAGGATTGAGGGCGACCGCGTGGACTAGGCCGCCAACCTTATCTTTCCCTTGTCGGCTGGCGATCATGTTCGAGAAAACTTTGTTAGATCAGCGACAAGTTATTCTGTAATATACTCTATCTTAGGTGAATCGATCGATGCAATGTTATTTCCTCTACTTGATTTCTTCCTTTATGCGTTTACGCCTGCGCATTTAGGGAAACTTGTCGGTGCGAGCACCCTTGTCATGGCGCCGAGTGCGGAACTTTGGCAGCCTCTTTGGCGGGGTCGCTACCGACAAGCAACCTTGTCGCGGACTAGCCGCAGCTCACTTAAGTTGTTGAGCGGACTCGAAACAAAGTAAGGGCGCGACCAGTCACGGTTCGGTTCCTCTGCGCACAGGTATTCCATATAAAGTACTATCGTTCGAGGAAGATAACGAAAAATTTAAAAATTGATTGCTCAAACTTTGGCAACTTAGCTTTTCTGTTTCTTGCTTCCCGATGAGGCGAAACTTCCTTGAGCAGTGCCTGGTCCATAGTATTATCTCCTCCTCCTCCCTGGTTAACTTGTGCGCGAGGGAGCCTCCCTTTCTTTGCGACAAGAGAAAGAAGAGGAAATAACGTTATAGAGCCCAGTGGCTCGATTACGCTTACCGGTGTGGTTGCTGCACAAAGTGTTAGCCAAAACATGCAATAACTTGATGAAAGCATGAACTTGACGGGTTGTGCGCAACACATGGGCTTTCTTGATGCACGGGTCTGCGTCCGGCTTTGTCTGAAGGATTACATGCAACAGCGGCAAGACTTGTACAAAGGTGGTTGCGGAACGGGTTCCGACAAGCTGCGCCTTATATGGGTAAAACTTACGAAGATGCTCAATGTTCGAGGAGTTGCTCACCGAATGCCATCTTCGGTCTCAAAGCGGACAGCGCCGAGCCTAGTGACTCGTTTCACCCGATAAGGGCCTTCCCACTTCAAGGCGTCAACTTGTTTGAATTCTTGGCGGATTGAGCAGCGAAGAACAAGGTCGCGAAGAGCTCCGGTGCCCACTTTCGACAATCACCGCCTGCCGCTTCGGATTCTGCAGTATCCTTTTCGGGGGAAAGCGGTGACAAGCTGTGATCTCATGTGCTTGGAAGTAATGGCGCAACTTTCTCGAGGCCATGAGGAGGCCGAAAAAGCAGTTTTTGCACACCGTAGTACCTTGACCTAGCCCCTGCGGGAGGGCCCGACAAAGTAAACTGGGCGCTGCACCATCCTTTTCTGTATCTGTTCTTGTGTCTCCTCGGGCTCGTCCTTGTCGGGACCAGAGCTTGTCGGCGAAGCCCCCTGCTTGTCGCTGGATGTGCTTGCCGCGGTTGCTGGCTCGTCGTCCGCCTCCCTCTCCGCCACTAACGCAGCGCTAACCACTTGATTGGTTGCCGCTATATATAGCAGCAACTTCTCTTGTGGCCTAGGTGCGACAAGTGTTGGAGTAGAGGACAGGTATCTCTTCAAGTCCTGCAGCGCAGCCTCCGCTTCGAGGAGTCCATTTCTTGGACCCGCCTTTTTCAAAATCTTGAAAAATGGCAGGGGCGGCGCTCAGCAGATCTAGAAATAAACCTCTGAGAGCAGCCACGCAACCGCAAGTCTTCGTACATCCTTGACGCGCTTTGGTGCTTCAATCTGCTCAATGGCCTTGATCTTGTCGGGATTTGCCTCAATCCCTCGCTAAGACCACGAAGAACCGAGAAGCTTGCCGGAAGGGACTCCAAACACGCACTTCTCGGGGTTGAGCTTGAGGTTTATCTTGCGCAGATTTGCAAAGGTCTCCTCCAGATCTTGAACCAGAGTTGCTTTGTCCCTGCTCTTGACCACTATGTGATCCATGTAGGCTTCTACATTTCTATGCATTTGCGGCTCAAAAGCGTCATGGACTACCCTTGCAAATGTTGAACCAGCATTCTTCAAACCGAAAGGCATCCGTATGAAACAGTATATGCCACATGGTGTGATGAATGCGGTCTTCTCCTCATCTTCTTCAGCCATGAAGATCTGATGGTATCCTGAGTAGGCATCAAGAAACGAGAGCAAATCACATCCGACCGTGGAGTCAACAATCTGGTCAATGCGCGGCAAGGGAAATGGATCTTTGGGACAAGCTTTATTAACATTCGTGAAGTCAATACAAATCCTCCATTTCCCATTTGCTTTGGCGACGACTCACAGGATTGGCCAACCACGTGGGATGGAGTACTCCTCGACAAGGCCTGCTGCTTCCAGTTTCTTGATCTCTTGACTATGAATTCTTGGCGCTCCTTTGCTTGCTTCTGACTCTTTCCTTGACGGGCGCGCATGCGTGACAAAGCGGCCGGCGGTGCTCAATCACTTTCACAGGAACACCGGGGATATCAGACGGTTGCCATGCAAACACGTCGACATTCGCCGCAGGAAAGCGACGCGCGCCTTCCTATTTGGGGGTCGAGAGGCGCGATGGTGAAGGTACCACCAGCGCCGTCCTCCTTCGCGGCACCTTCTTGGTCTTCGGTGGAGCCACCATCTTCTTGCACTTGCCGGTGGAGCTCGATGGTGCGTCCTCGACGGTAGCGCAGCACTCCGAAGAGGTGCGCTTGCCGGAGTGAGCATCAGAGCCCTTGCCGGACTTGGACTTGGTCTTCTTCCCCACGGGAGCTTCAGCGGCAAGTGTCTGGCAATCTGTTGCGGCTGCTGCGTCCCGGAAGATCTTGTCGGCACGGATAAGGGCATCCTTCTTGTCGACATGGACAGACATGACGCTTATCGGGCCTGGCATCTTGAGAAGGTTGTAGGCGTAGTGAGAGGCCGCCATGAACTTGGCGAGTGCCGGACGGCCAAGTATCCCATTGTAAGGCAATGGGAAATCGGCAACGTCAAATGTAACCCTCTCAGTCCTGAAGTTTAGCTCGCTGCCAAATGTGACCGGCAACGTAATCTTCCCCTTCGGCTTGCTCCTTCTGATCGTACCCACGGACACCTATGGGGCCCGGCGGAACGGGTCCTTTTGTGGTTCGGAGGGGGGCGGAGGTCGCACGAAGAGCGGATTGAGGCGATGCACACGGGCGGTTTACCCAACTTCGGAGCTCTCCGGAGAGATAAAACTCCTACTGCTGCTTGTTTGATCTATTGTGTTCTTGCTAGGGAGCAATGCGAGCTACAAAACCTAGCGCGAGTGTCTCTAGTCTATGGCCAGTCGAGCGAACTGAACCTTGCGAAAGACGCGAACCGAACCCTGGCCAACCGCGGAACCTGGCACTAGAAGGAGGGCTCCGAAGCTGGGTAAACCGCCCGTGTGCATCGCCTCGATCCGCTCTTCGTGCGACCTCCGCCCCCCTCCGAACCACAAAGGGACCCGTTCCGCCGGGCCCCATAGGTGTCCGTGGGTACGATCAGCCGCCCCGACATCTCTGGCGCCATTGATTCCTTCGAAGGTTCCGGTCTCTTCGAGCTCGCTGTCAGAGATTTGAAGCTTCTGGAGCACCGCGGAGGAGGTCAGATTCAAGCCGACCCCGCCGTCAACTAACATTTTTGTGACCTTGAGGTTGCGGATGGTTGGAGAGACCAACATCGGCAAGCACCCGACCCGATTATGCGATCGGGGTGGTCCTTAATATCAAAAATGATAGGCGTCTTTGGACCACTTGAGAGGTCTGCGTGACTCTACGGATGGTTCCGCTGCATTGACCTCCCGCATCCATTGCTTGAGTTGGCGATGGGAGGTATGCAGGGAAGCACCTCCGTCAACGCAGAGAACCTCTGTGGCTTTCTGAAACTCCTGCTCGTCGGCGTCGTCGTCTTCCATATCTTCGTCCTTGTCGCGGCCGCGGGGAGGTCGATCTCCTTGTCGCTGCTTGACTTTGCCGCGGCGTCCTCCCCGGCCGGGACGTTTCTTGCTTGCTCCCCCAGCACCTTCCTGGGCCTTCTCCTTGTCGCGTCGCTCGTATTCAGCTCTCTGCTGCTCGACAAGCTGCTCGACCTTCTTGCAGCTCTGGAGATCGTGACCCTTGGTGCCGTGGATCTTGCAAGATCTTGCTTGCCGGAGCTGTCACGCTTGTCGGCCGCCACCGGCCAGTGGTTGGCGTCGTGGCAACCTCCTTGCCGGAGACACCAGCCTTGGCGTTCTTGTCGCCGCCTCCGTTGCGGACTGCTCGGCAGCTAGCACTTCTGCTTTTCTTCTTCCTGTTGCCTCGCTGCGGCCCTTCTTCGCCCGGGCGGTGTCATCCTTGTCGGATCTTGCTTACGCATTCTCTCACAGGAGTCTCTTTCCTTCCTCGGTAGCGTGCACACTTGTCGGCCAAGGCGTACAGCTCGCGGCGTCCTTGACTTTGCTCATCGCCATCTCCTCCCTCATCCTGCGGTTCCGCACATTACGATGAAATGCGCTGATCACCGCAGGGTGGACGTCTGCAGGATGTTGTAGTGCACGGGCTGAATCTCTGAATGAACTTGCGCGAGGACTCTCCTTCCTTACAGGCGAGCAAGTGAAGGTCACTCTCTTGGCCATGAGGTTTGTGGCCACCCGTGAAGGCGCCAACAGGTGCGCCCA
This sequence comes from Aegilops bicornis, assembly GCA_021605145.1. NCBI lineage: Eukaryota > Viridiplantae > Streptophyta > Magnoliopsida > Poales > Poaceae > Aegilops > Aegilops bicornis. The sequence continues at coordinate 666,739,900 of CM038671.1, read as the reverse complement.
AGAGGATATGGAGCTGTCGGCAAGTGCATGAGCCAAGATCGGCGTTGGGCTTGAGCACGAGCGGGAAGTAGTTGGCGAGGATCTTGTCGTCCCGTCCCCCCGCAGCCTGCACCGTGATGGTGTAAATGCTGAGGAACTCCGACGGATGCGTCCTGCCATCGTACTTCTCCGGTACGTCTGGTTTGAAGTTGTTCTGGCTGGGCCACTGGACTTGCCGCAGCTCACGAGTGAACGCAGGGCAACCTACCGCGTACGGCAAGTCGCTGGCCCCTCCGGGCGTGCATGTCAGCAGAAGGCCCAGCGGCGCTTGTCGGATTGACGTCGCGCTTCTCTTGGCGCTCGATCACGAGTTCGGCGTCCTCTTCTTGTCGCTCATGAAGAACTTCAGCGCTGATCGCGGCGAGTTCGCGGATCCGGCAACCTTGATGGAGTCGCTGTCGAGGTGGATCCGGTGAGTCGGCGATCTTAGCCTTCTTGGCGGAGAAGTGCATGGTGGTTGCACCCCGACAGTCTCGTCGCCACCGGCTCGTGCCTTGTCGTCTCGCCGCGGCAGCAGCGGCGTTGGTTGCCAGCGAGCGTCGCCGTTGGCAAAGCCGATGAGGCTCGGATAGTGGCCCTCCACTCGTCGACCTTGTCGGCCCGTTGGAGGGTAGTCGAGGAGCGATTGAGCTCTCACGAGCTTCTGCTGGAGTAGTAGGTGGCATTGGAGAACGGCGCGAGGAGCGGGACACGCTCGGACTTCTAACTGCGTTAGAAGGAGCAGCGCCCCGTCCGGGCGACCGTATCTCACTAGCGCCAGCATGTTGGCGCGTATGCTGGTCTTGAGGGTCTCGATCCAACGAACGTATGGCGTTGTGAACGCCATGACGTTGTTGGCCCCGGGTCTCCTGAGACGGACGCGGGGGATGAGCGGACGCCGAGGTCTGCGGTGCCTTGTCCTTGGACTTGCAGCGTCGCGGCGCCGCCGTTGGCGCCCGTTCCTCCGCCAGCGTCTGCACCACCACCCGTTTGCTGCGGTGAGGGTGGGTACGGCAGCGACGGCTCTGCTGCCGTCGAAGCCTTCTTCTTCGGTGGCATGTTGAGGAAGATGTTGATGGCGCTTCCAGCGTGAACGCCGAAATCAGATTCACACGGCCTCGGCGCCCTACAGCGCGCCCGAGAGATGTCGAGGCGGCTGATCGTACCCACGGACACCTATGGGGCCCGGCGGGCGGGTCCCTTTGTGGTTCGGAGGGCGGAGGTCGAGCGAAGAGGCGGATCGAGGCGATGCACACAGGCGGTTTACCCAGCTCGGAGCTCTCCGGAGAGATAAAACTCCTCTGCTGCTGTTTGATCTATTGTGTTCTTGCTAGGGAGCAATGCGAGCTACAAAACCTAGCGTGAGTGTGGCTAGTCTGCGGTGGGTCGAATGAATCGAAACTTGGCCAACCGCGGAACCTCCTCTACGTTGCACTCGGGCCTCCTTTTATATGCTCAAGGGGTCTCCGACAGGTGGCAACGTGGGGCGAAGTACAAGCGTAAAAACAGGAGTTGGTACACCTACTTGAGCGATGTCACGGTGCAAAAATACCTAACTCGGCGGCAAGGGACAAAAGCAATAAATGCACATCGTTGTCGCCCAAACAGTGTAACGAGAGACCGTCAGTGCGCCTCCGCTTCGCCACGATGGCGAAACTGTCAGCGCCGCTCGCCGCTGCTCTCCGCTGGCTGCACGGTTGCTCGACACGCGCCCATGGAACGGTCCCGTGGCGACACGTCGCTGGGTGAGCTGGAGCGGAGAGCGGAGAGGAGCTGCATGCAGCGGCAAGCGCCTTGCCGCGGCGGATCCTGTCGCACCGGAGACTTGTCGGCGCTCCGGGCCTTCCGGCAAGCTCCTCTTGCCGGGGCCTTGTCTTCTGCGTGCACAGGTGGCCTTCCCGACAAGCTCCTCTTGTCGGGGCCTTGTCTTCTCAATCTAATACTTTGTTCTTGAATGGCTCCAAGGGAGCCACGGAGGAGAGTGGCGGTGACGAGGCAAATCTTTGCCGCGGGGTGCTGCAACCGTCCGTGCACGAGTACGGGATACTAGGGTACCCCTACTCTAGTACACCGACAAAAGGAGAAATTACCCAGAACTTTCTAATCACCACGTCTGCCCTCGTCTTGCATAAGACACCGTCGATAATCTCACCGGGCGGGGCCGAGGCAGCCAAGTAGTGCTCCCAACTCAATCCAAGCTCTGGAAGCCGACCCTCACCAGGCAACGTAACAAACCCCGGGAAGTTTTGCCGACAAAGAACTCCAAGGACGGAGTTGGGCCGGCGGACACTATGATGGTGGTCCCAACCTTTGCAGCATGACAAGGCCAACGCATTAGATATTTGAAGAAACGTGAATGCAGAAGGGTACAAAAATATTAAATGCACTTACCTCTCCCCATCAGGGAAAATCAACCACCTCTGCTCGCGGGTCGCCGGCACGTCCGGGAGCCGTGTACAACCACGCTGGTAGACGGAGCCCCCCTCCTCCTCAATATCAGTCGGATCCCCGCCGTCATCAGCATGGCCACTCGGCCCCTCAGGCTGATCTGGCCAGGTACCCCATCCAGACGTGTGTTTGTCACGACCGGTTTTTCAATAAAATACTTATTGAGGAACCGATCTTGTTATTCCCAATACAGGAGAGTCCTCCTCACTGGTAGACAAATTCTTGACACAGAAATCCAGAAGTACTAAATATATTACAGGGTTGAGCTGAGGTTGCTCAACAATTTTATTACAAGCATGCCAGTAATATACATAAAGGCAGATATGGCATAGGAGTGTGGTGGCATACTACTGACTCGTCTTTAAACGTGGTGGTGGATATGTCACAGTTAAGTGGGTGACATTGACTCCTACTCTTGCAGCTCATCGAGCGTCAAAGTGAGGCTCGATGATTTATTCGGGTAGCGGAAGCGGATATGGTACAAGTGATAAATTCCAGGATCACAAGGGACTAACTGGGACTCCTCTAGGCGTCGGACTCGCTATCGAACTCTTCATCCATAAGATCACCTTCGTCAACATCGGCCAAATCAACAAGCCGGTGAGTACTTTGAATGTACTCGCAAGACAGTTCGGACATAAGATATAACAAATGTAAGCATGATGCAACATGAGCAATTTGCAATGCACACTCAAATGATAAAGTTGCACGACATGAATAATAAAAGGAAGTCGGGCGGTAGTCCTCCCGAAATTTCAACAGAACTAACTGAGAACCGATCGAGTGTCTGAAACGACGCCTCGACTGGTGAACAAATAAGTTAACATGCCGCAGTCAGGCATCTAACGACACCACATAAAGGGCTTATATTGAAAATATACATGCCACAGTCGGACGTCTGAGCGACATCACATAAAGCGCTTATATCGAAAGTAAACAACATAAATGCCACAGTCGGACGTCTGAGCGACATCACATAAAGGGCTTATATCGAAAGTAAACAACACAAATGCCATAGTCGGATGTCTGAGCGACATCACATAAAGGGCTTATATCGAAAGTAAACAACACAAATGCCACAGTCGGACGTCTGAGCGACATCACATAAAGGTCTTATATCGAAAGTAAACAACATAAATGCCACAGTCAGACGTCTGAGCGACATCACATAAAGGGCTTATATCAGAAGTAAACAACATAAATGCCACAGTCGGACGTCTGAGCGACATCACATAAAGGGCTTATATCAAAAGTAAACAACATAAATGCCACAGTCGGACGTCTGAGCGACATCACATAAAGGGCTTATATTTCATCGTCGTATTCAAGCAGTATAGACCATTCCAAGGAAAAGACTCAGCACATAATAATAATAAACGGGTTAGTCCATCCACAGGAGTAATCGTATAGCCAAGTTTTCCACACATGGTTGTTCACCGGAGATCGTCAAGGATACTGACACTGAGATAGACAAGGACAAGTTGAACACCGACCTTGATCATGGACACGGTTACTTGGATGAGTTCGACTCTGCAGAGTTTGCACTATTAAACCACAGCCAACGGATTTCAGTAGTCGCAAGGGACTAGTTCCGTTTATGGTATTTTAGAAGAAACACATCAATCCAGTACACACCCAATTCCACATTCCGCTGCCAGGAATCACCCTAGGATACGTTCAAGAAAAACTCTAAGGCGGAGAGGTCACAACCTCGAATAGCATGGGATCAAATTTATCTCGCGCGCTCTAAGGGGTGCCCCCCTCTCGGTCCCAACCGGAAACACCCATGCTCCCTGAACGGATGACGGGCTTTAATCCAGGGCCATGGAACGCTCATCCCGGCCCATCTGTTTGGTGTGTACCAGGAAAGAGGTTTGCAACTTACTAAACCATATGCCATAAAGAAAACATGTGGTAGTACAAGGAAAAGAACGGGTGATCACGTGACTTGATTCACGTTGACACTGGAGTTAAGTTGTTTGGCATAAGACTGGCATGCCACAACAATACCATCTTACCACCCATCATGTCACCACATGATCATGTAAACTCACATCGAATCACACATCGAGTTTCGACGCTCACTTGCAATGGTTTCACATGTAATATAACTCTTACCGATATGCATATAATCATGCCATGAACTGACTACTCAATGCAAACATGCAAAACACTCATCATATCAAAGGTTCAAACGTGCTTGCCTGGTTCGGAGTAGTCGGAGTCTAGCTCGGTGAAGTTAGCGGTCCCGTCACCTCTTCCGATATATACGGTATAATAAAAAGATACGTACTAACGTAAATACCGTGTGTGCACAAAAAGTGTTCCAAATATTTTTCAAATAAATATGATAAAAAAACTAGACAGAAAAATAAAGGTGACAGAAAAAGAATCAATCAAAAATCATTTTCTGTTTAAAAGTTATAAAGGTTTTAGTCCAGGGACTTGTCTGTAATGAAACAGAAAGTTCCCAGGGGCTAGCTTATAAAAACAGAAAACGGTTTGATTAAAAACCCGCCAACTCCAAAGGAAGACATATCCTGCCCGAAGGCGTTTTCAGAAAACGTTTCGAAAAGAATAAAATGCTGACGGGGGGTCCCACTTGTCGGGTTTAAACTAACAAGCGATCCTGCCGGCGCCCGAGAGTGCGGTGGTGGCAGCGGCGATCCACGGCGAGTTAGGAGGAGTGGGTGGTACCTCACGGGTTCCTTGGGTCCTTCCGCACCTATGGTTGGTGGAGTTGGTCGGGCCAGCGAGCACCACGTCGTCGGCCTCCTCAACTCCGGCGGGTGGTGGTTCAGCGTTGGTGGATCTCGTCGGGGAGGGCTACAGAGCTAATTGAGGCTCGGGTTAGAACCTTTGGGTGCACCCAAGGGCTCTTGACATGGTTTGGGAGTCGGAGGTGGCCTCACTGAGTGGATCAAGCCGGAGCCCGAGGCGGATCGGGCGGCCGGAGTCGTGAAGGAGACCTCCTCGGGGTCCTCCTGGTGGCTTGGCGGGGCTCTGGTGAGGTGGAGTGGTGGTGCGGGGTCGAGAACGAGCTCGGGACCCCCTTTTATAGATGATCCGAGGCGGTGGCCGTGAACGGGAAATCTCCGGCAACGATTACGGTGGTGAAACGGTTGGTCAGGCGGTTTAGGGGGCTAGGCATCACCGTGGAGGTTTACTGGTTTGGTTTAGGCGCTAAACTTGGCCTGCCTTGGCTGCTACTCCAAGTTTCGAACGGAACCGCGCACGGAGCAGGTCGGTGGCAGGGAGCACGCTCTGCGCTGCTTTCGAGCCATGTGACAGCGCCTTGTGAGCAAGCAGTGCGGCCACGCGGAGGCCTCGGGTGTTTTGGGCGGTGCTGGACGGCGCCGAAAGCTGGGCTGATCCCTGCTGGCCGCCTCGGTTGGCTCTGCCACAGCTGAAGTTGCCGGCGTCGGCGGGACACGTCACCACCGATGGTGGCGTCCGTCCAAAGGACCATGCGGCGCTCTGGATAAGAGGAAGGAAGCGGGCCAAGGCTCCAGAGAGTGCACTGGTGAGATCGACGCCGCGACCCTGAAGAAAATGACACTGACGGTCGACTGAACACTGAACTCTGAAAAATGAACAGCAACAGTGCCTATCAGGTGTTCGATGAAATGATTTTGGCATGTGGGGATTTTATCTGGATCTGATCTTTGGTGGGGTGGCCTCTCAATGCACAGGGGGCTGCCTGAATTTTGGTAGTATTTTTGGAGAAGGAAATATGAATTTCACCAAATTTGCCAAATCTGGTCCAAACTTGCAGTGTGTGAAACTTGGAAATTTTGAACTAAGGAAGAGTGGATCTTGATGGATCTAGGTTGGGGTGCTAGGGAGTAGCCAGAGGAGTTGGTTTGAGGTCAAAACTCAAAAGAAATCAGACACTTCCTTTGTAAAACACCTAGGCCCAAAATAAAAGACAGAATTACTTTTGGGGATAAAATAAGTGAAATAAAATTCAAAATTGGGTTGAACTTGTTGGAATAGAATATTTGGCTTGGCCCAAAGCGGAGGGAGGGGATTTGGGAGAAATATTAACATGGGGCATGGTAAAACAAAGGGTGGTTGCAAAACAAAAGAATAGCCCCAAAACCCATAGGATTTCTTTTTAATAGAAAACAAAAATAAAATACTTGTCATAGGAGAAATTTTTTTGAGAAGAAGGGGCTTTTGGAAAGATCTTAAATGGCCTCCTTCAAATCAAATAAAAAGGGTTTTTCCAAAAACCAAGTAAAGAATTTTGGAGTGTCACAGTGTTCCTCCGGGGTCTCGTGCGCCAAACTCTCATGGCCCGAAGGCCCGTCAACCCGAGGCTCGTGGGCCGAAGGCCCGTGGACTGGAGGCTCGTGGACCGGAGTCCATGTAGCCTCCTCCTCGGACGAGTCCACCCTAGCAGTCACGTGCTCAGGTGAAACAGCTGGGGGTGGCGGCGAGGAAGGCGCCCTTGCAGTCACCCTACCTCCTCTCCCGCGACCACGTGCTCCAGCTCCTCTCTTCTTCTTACCTCGTCCCCTGCTCGGCACCACGGTCGACGAAGAAGGGCCCGACGGTGTCGCCATACTGTCCAGCAACGCTCGGCGGAGAGGTGCGTGTGGAATGGAAGACCTCGTACCACGCGCCGACGAAGAAGGGTCCTCGGAGCGCTCCCAACCAGCGCCCACCATCTTTCAACACCTGCCATGACAAAGAGTAAACGAAATTAGTACAACATAAAAAATACCAACATGAATAATAATATGTATATCACTTCTTTTCTTTTCTTCTTTTCTTCTTCTTCTTCTACTTCTTCTACTTCTTTTCTTCTTCTTCTTTTTCATCTTTTTTCTACTTCTTTTCTTCTTCTTATTCTTCTTTTTCTACTTCTTTTCTTCTTCTTCTTCTTCTTTTTCTACTTCTTTTCTTCTTCTTCTTCTTCTTCTTCTTCTTCTTCTTCTTCTTCTTCTTCTTCTTCTTCTTCTTCTTCTTCTTCTTTTCTTCTACATATATATTCTTTTTTCTAACACTAACACTAAACCTTCTTCTTTTCTTACACTAAATCTAACACTAACACTAACACTAACACTAACAATTAAACAGCAAAAAAAGAAAAATATGTAGATAACTTCTTTTCCTTTCTTCTTTTCTTCTTCTTCTACTTATTCTTCTTCTTTTTTATCTTTTTTCTACTTCTTTTCTTTTATTCTTTTCTTCTTCATCTTCTTCTACTTCTTCTTGTTCTTCTTCTTCTTCTTTTCTTCTACATATATATTATTTTTTCTAACACTAACACTAACTCTTCTTCTTTTCTAACACTAACACTAACTCTTCTTCTTTTCTAACACTAAATCTAACACTAACACTAACACTAACAATTAAACAGCAATTACACAGCAAAAAAAGAAAAATATGTAAATCACTTCTTTTCTTCTTCTAGTACTTCTTCTACTTCTTTTCTTCTTCTTCTGTTTTATCTATTTTCTTCTTCTTTTCATTTCTTCTTTTCTTCTTCTTCTTCTTCTACTTTTTTTCTTCTTCTTCTTCTTCTTCTTCTTTTCTTCTACATATATATTCTTTTTTCTGACACTAACACTAAATCTTCTTCTTTTCTAACACTAAATCTAACACTAACACTAACACTAACAATTAAACAGCAATTAAACAGGAAAAAAATGTATATCACTTCTTTTCTTTTCTTCTTTTCTTCTTCTTCTTCTACTTCTTCTACTTCTTTTCTTCTTCTTCTTTTTCATCTTTTTTCTACTTCTTTTACTTCTTTTATTTTCTTCTTTTCTTCTTCTTCTACATCGACTTCTTTTCTTCTTCTTCTTCTTCTTCTTTTCTTCTACATATTCTTTTTTCTAACACTAACACTAAATCTTCTTCTTTTCTAACACTAAATCTAACACTAACACTAACAATTAAACAAAAAAAACAGAAAAAATATACTCAACGGAGGGGGCGACACTGGCGCCTGGGTGGTGGGCGGGTGGGGGGGGCGGGGCTCCAGGCGATGGGACGGCCGGCGGGCGGCGGTGGCAAGGTGGGTCGGCGGCGGGGAGGGGCGTCAGGCGGCAGGATGGTGGGGCGTCGGCAGGGGAGGGGCGGTGGCGGGGCGATGGTGGGTGAGGCCAAGGCGGCGTGGCGGGGCGACAACAAGCGGCGGGCGAGGCGGCGGGGATGGAGGGCGTCGGCGTGTGGGGAGGCGGTGGCGGGGCGGCGGGGGCGGGGACGGTGGCGGGGGCGGCGCGGTGGGTGGATGTGGGCGTCGGGGAGGAGAGAGGGAGAACAGAGAGAGTAACGGGCGGGAGGAGGGGGGGCTCGGCTAGTTAGGTTAGTTAGGTCCAGCTTTTGCCGTCCGCTTTTTGGAATCTTTGCCGTCCGCTGCGGACGGCAAAGAGGGAGGACGTTAAGTCTTTCCGTTAGTGGGTGCCACCCCCCTCTTTGCCGTCAGCCAGCAGACGGCAAAGAGCGGGCTGATGGCAAAGGCCTCTGTTGCCGTCTGCCCTTTCATTGCCATCTGCTTTTCGGTAGCTGATGGCAAAGAGCTTCTTTGTCGTCCGCTAGCAGACGGCAAAGAGCTGGCAGATGGCAAAGTAGCTGATTCCAGTAGTGTAGGTAGCACAATCAATCTTAGAATGATAATTCGATAACCAGCATGCTAAGAATGAGAGTATTGTCCATTAACTACCAACAACGGAGTTGCTAGGAGTATTGATTTCGCACATCATATTACACTTGTCGGCATTCCGGTTACAATAACACGGGAACCGAGGAATGAACAATGATGGCGAGCAGTATTACTGCGTCAAGAATTCATAAGAGGTGGTGCAATTCTCATGACACTCTTGACATAAAGATGGTAACACTCCAAGGTACAGCAGAGCAAAAGTTGGATTGGCATTTGATCCGCGGAATACAATTGACCCAATCCTAGCCATGGATGAGTTCTGGAGTTTGTTTCTCCTATTCATTCTGAAATAGAACGGGTTTACGGACCACAAGAATAGTAGGCATCGATGAACAAGATCGCACACATACCCTTGACTATCAATTGATAGATGAAGGTCGGAATATAACTGAAGGGGGACAACTGAAAGGAGCATATAACTTTCTGAGTTGTGGATGCATAGATTAGTATGTCGAACGAGTTCAACATATTTCTTCCGGATAACCCGTGCAGAAAGGTAGAACTGGCAGAGTCACAATATAGAATGTGGGACTCATCGAGAGCACTCTTGTTGTGATCTTTAGGTTCAAGAACTTCTGCCATAAGCAGTTCATGGTATTTGGAAGAAGGAAATACCACGGACCTCGAGGATTATCGCAAAGGTTACTAATATCTTAAAGGAACTAGCAACACTATCAACATGAAGTAAGTAGGGTGAATCTCGGGTTCAGAAACCCAGAAGTAGAATACCTACTGCTAAGTAGCATCACGGGATGCTCTCGAGAATGATGGCTAGAATCATCACACTTGGGATACAAAGCATTGCTAGATCACTGGGTGGTTCTCTAGGACACCTAGGGTCATAATAATAGCTCCAACATGTATGTCGAGGTAATGGGGTACCTCAACTCAGCAATTAGTGTGGTTTATCTAGCCCAAAAGGATATCGGGATCAGAAAGAAGGGATTTGCAAACTCATCAGACTATTTAGAAACCTGGGATGACTCGGACGGCATAATGGCTGTAAATGCTCAAAAATATTTGAGACATCCTGCAAAATGGTAGCATAACCACTTAGCATCACAATATCAAGGTTCTGAGATCAACTGTCAACACACAGAAGTAGTAGGAACTGAACTGGGCTTGAAACCATCAATCTTATAAGTCTACAGATTAGTAACACGTGATCCTGATAGAAAGACGAGAAGCCTAGTTCTTAATCCCCGTAGAAAAGAAGAGGTTGACTCAGATCAGACGGGCATAAGGTAAAGGAGTAAAAAGAGCCTTACGTTCCCTTCCACAATCAATTCCCTTATATAACTAAAGCATTTCTAGACTCGACTTCGACCAGTTTTGCTTGGTAATCCTACAGGCAGTCAGGCTCTGATACCAAATTTGTCAGGACCCCGATTCTAAGTCACACCGATCTAGCATGTAACACCTCATATCACTTTGCAGCCTCACGCACGGTATTCCCACGGGTGTCGCCTTACGTGGCCCGGGACCGTTTGCGTCTTTTGACTCACGTATATGATAGTGTCGCTAGCATCCACATGACAGAGAATCCGGGCCGACATGACTAGTCGTGAACCCAAAGTGGCACTAACTTACGGGGACATGCATACATGAAACAACACCGAGCATGTCGGTCATCAGCGTGTGAATCCGGGCTGTAGCAACTGGGCTAATAGGACTCCGGGAACCCGGGCTGTAGCAAGCTAGCAGGACTCTGGAAGTCACCGCGAGACATTTCTCCGAAGGGACAGACACAGGAACGATTTGAATCACATGCCAGCCAGTCTAAGTATTCCGGAGCAGTAGTGCTGGGCTAGCAGGACTCCGATAAACCGGGTTGTAGCAGACTACCATGGCTCAGCATAAGCACTAGACTACACTTCCCTATAAGAGAGGCTACCAAGGATAGACAACTAGGTTGTCGGATCCCACACATACCAAGCATTTCAAAATCATACACACAATATGCTCGATATGTGCAAATACAAAACATGGCATCACAACAAGACTCTACGACTCAGAGTAATTATTCATTAGGCTCCGAAGAGCTAGATATTACAAACATGGGTCTGATGACCCAGCATTCAAGTCATACAAGCAACAAGCACATGCGGAAGCTTAACTTGTCTGAGTACAGACAACTACAAATGAAAAGGCTGAGAAGCCTGACTATCTACAAGACCCTGCCGAGGGCACAAGATCGTAGCTGAGGTAACAAGCTAAACATCGAACTCCACGCGAAACTACTAGCGAGACTGAAGTCTCTCTGCAAAAACATAAATTAAGCATAGGTGAGTAGAAATGTACCTAACAAGACATACATCAGAACTATCTACATATGCATCTATATCAACAAAGGGGTGGTGGAGTTTAACTGCAGTAAGCCAGCTTTGACTCAGTGGCTAACCTGAACTACGACTGTAAGCAACTCTTTTGAGGTGGCGCACACGAGTCCACATATTCACCATATCAATACACCACTATGGATCTGCTCCCGTCTCCCTACGAGAACGCCATCCATAACACTCATGCTTATCTTGCGAGTTTTAGAGTATCCACTTTCACTTGTCTATGAACTGTACAAGCAACCCAGAAGTCCTTTACCGCGGACACAGCTATCCGAATAGATGATGTTAACCCTGCAGGGGTGTAGTTCTTCACACACGCTCTCGCCACTTACCACCATGTACACATCGTGTATCTCGGCAACCTTCAAGCGGGAGCCTGGCGAGGGAGTCGGCCATGACCTGACTAACCACACAAGTCTCTAGTCCCGGTTTATTGCCTATTCGGGTTCCATCCGCAAGGAGATCCGGCCAGGGTGTCGCTCACAGCCCCAAACGATATGTACAGGGTTCCGAGCCCACCAAACGGGTGGCGCTTGGTATACCCGGCCACGGTGCCTAGTCTGTCCCAAGCCCACCTGTATCGGGTGCCACTTGGTAGACTACTAACACTACCTACAAACACCAGAAACCAGTTGCAACTCCTGGACAGAAATCAGGTTGGTTAATAAGTCGAGAGGGGCACTTAAGCATTCCAATGCATGGTAGTAACTGTCCATGGACCACAAACACAAAACTCAGTTCCTGAGGACGCCTGCAATGAGACAACCCACCATGTACTCCTACATGGCCTCTCACCGCTACCTTTACCAAATCGTGTTTACACACTTAGCTCTCAACAGTAGGACATGTTCACAACTTTCCAATTCATCCCCGATGAATCAGACCTGACACAACTCTAAGCAATAGCAGGCATGACAAATAAGCATGAATGAGTACGCACATCAGGGCTCAAACAGCTCCTACTCATACTAGTGGGTTTCGTCTATTTACTGTGACAATGACAGGTCATGCAGAGGAAAGGGGTTCAACTACCGTAGCATGTAACAGTTGAATCGCTGTTGTCCTAATGCAGTAAAAGAGAGCAGGAGCGAGAGAGTGGGATTATATCGGAATGAACAAGGGGGTTTTGCTTGCCTGGCACTTCTGAAGATAGCATTGGGTCTTCATCAGTGTCAACGATCACAGCGTCGGAACAACGTCTACCGAGGGGGGAACAACGCCGGCAAATAGAGAATAAACACAATCAATGCAATGCACAATATGATGCATGAACATGGCATGTATATGTGATGTTGTTTGTGCTAATGTAAACAGCAACAAGTTCAGTGGAGCTCATTTGAATCAAGGATTCAAATGCAACTCCAAACTTAAGCATTTTAAATGCCCTTTATGTGTTTTCATCTATACAGCAGGTTTAGGTTGGTTTGTCATGCATGAAACTAGTACAGATGGATAGATTGAATTTCCCTGATAATTTTTCATATATAAATTATTTCATTATGATCTACGGTTGATTTTATATGATTTTTAGAAGTTTTGGGCATTTTCTGAAAATAATAAATCATTTAAGATTTATTTAAATTCCAGAAAGGAATTATTGCGTCAGCATGACCTCACCGTGACGTCAGCAGGTCAACGGCTCGGTCCAGGTCAAACCTGACGTGTGGGTTCCACACGTCTGTGACACGGTTAACTAACATAGTTAATTAAAATTAAAGTAAACCTAATCTAGATTAGTTAAGACCTGGGCCCACATGTCAGTGGCACTTGCATTAATTAGTGATTAAGTTTAAACTATTAGGGCGTTGGGCCCACTAGTCAGTTACAATAGGTTGGTTAGCTGGCAGTGATTAGCACTAATCACGCGGCCAAGTCGGCACGCTGGAGTTTGGCCGGTGACGACCAACGGGACGGCGGAGACGCGTCGGGTTCACGCTACAAGGCGCGGTTGGGTTCTACGGTGAGCTGGATGGGTGCCGCATCCAGTGGTGCAAGCGGTTGGGTGATGGGAGGCCAGGAATGACGGCGACGACGACAACCGCGGTGGCCGGAGTTTGGACCTCAGCGAGAACGGCGTTGCAGCGCACGGCAGGAACATCGGGTGGGTGCTATGGACTCCTGACGGCGTGCTCAGCACGATGACACGCTCAGTTGCGGATATAGGTGATGGTGGCCACGGTAGCGACATGGCCGGCGGAGCCAAGCTCCCGGCCGTGATGGCCAACGGGGTTATGGGGAAGCTAGAGTGACGTGGCTATGGGGAGAAGGAAGATAAGCTCACGGGGAGTGCAGGAGTGGCCTCGGCGTGCTCGGGGAAGCACCGGAGCGAGCGGAGCGGCGAGGGGGATCTCCGGCGGCCGGCGACGAAGATGATGAAGATTGGAACGATGTAGGGCCTCCAGTGGGGCGTGGCTGGACGGAGAGGACGAGGGAGGCGCGGCGATGCTCTTGGACACGTCGGGGAGGCGAGGGGAGCACAGAGGCTGCGGCTACGGCGAGCGGCGACGGCGAGCTTCGGTCGGGCAGAGAGGGAGAGAGAGTAGAGAAGGGGGTCGAGCTCGAGAGAGAGTGAGAGGCAACCAGGGGGATGCGTGGCGTCCTGAGGGAGATCCAGGGCAACGAGGAAGCATGCAGGCACGGTGGAGGTGGCCGGCATGTGGCTGCGCGCGCCGGGCACACGCCCCTGCCTACTTGCACGAGAAGGAAGGCGACAGAGGGGCTGCGGTGGTGGGCTGGGCTGACTTTTCCCAGGTGGGCTGCTACAGTGGTAGGCCGTTTGGGGTGCCAGGTAAGTTCTCTCTCTTTCTCTTTTAATTCATGTTTTCTATTTTTCTGCAACTTTGTGGCTTTATTAAAAATCATAAATCAATCCCAAAAATCATGAAACTGCTCATGACCACTGTTGGAAATATATCCTACAGTAAACATTTCAGTTTATGATTATTTGGACATTTAAAATATTTTATAGCATTTAAATGTCCAACTGCAAATAACATATGATTTAATTGAGTGACCTTATGATGTCCTAGAAAAGTGTGCACCATTTTTGTCAGAGGTTCTAGACCAAGGTAAAGATGACGAACACTTTAGAAGGGCATTTCAGGTTCATTGAAAAAGATTTTAGTTAACCCTAGTTGGATTAAGGGGGGTGTTGGGGGTTTATGTCATCCCCATTTCAAGTTTCTGAGAAATTTAAACATGATGCATGGTCACTAGTGCAACTATTACACTCAGATATTCTAGGGCTGTGACATACTATCACGACTAAGTTCATGATAAATTAAAGTCAAATTACTTAAGAACTCCCAATTAGATAGACATTCCTCAAGTCATCTAAATGATACGTGATCCATATCAACTAAACCATGTCCGAGCATCACGTGAGATGGAGTAGTCATCAATGGTGAACATCTCTATGTTGATCATATCTACTATATAGTTCACGTTCGACCTTTCGGTCTCTAGTGTTCCGAGGCCATGTGCTAGGCTCGTCAAGTTTAACCCGAGTATTCCGCATGTGCAAAATTGTATTGCACCCATTGTATGTGAACGTAGAGCCTATCACACCCGATCATCACGTGGTGTCTCAGCACGAAGAACTTTCGCAACGGTGCATACTCAGGGAGAACACTTATACCTTGAAATTTAGTTAAGGGATCATCTTATAATGCTACCGCCGTACTAAGCAAAATAAGATGCATAAAAGATAAACATCACATGCAATCAAAATATGTGACATGATATGGCAATCATCATCTTGTGCCTTTGATCTCCATCTCCAAAGCACCACCATGATCTCCATCGTCACCGGCTTGACACCTTGATCTCCATCGTAGCGTCGTGGTTGTCTCACCAACTATTACTTCTACAACTATCGCTAACACATAGTGATAAAGTAAAGAAATTACATGGCGTTTGCATTTCATACAATAAAGCGACAACCATAAGACTCCTGCCAGTTGCCGATAACTTTTACAAAACATGATCATCTCATACAACAACGTATATCACATCTTGTCTTGACCATATCACAACGCCCTTCAAAAACAAGTTAGACGTCATCTACTTTGTTGTTGCAAGTTTTACGTGGCTGCTACGGACTTGTAGTAAGAACCGTTCTTACCTACGCATCAAAACCAAAATGGTGATTTATCAAGTTTGTTATTTTAACCTTCAACAAGGACCGATCGTAGTCAAATTCGATTCAACTAAAGTTGGAGAAACAGACACCCGCCGACCACCTTTATGCAAAATTAGTTACATGTCTGTCGGTGGAACCGGTCTCATGAACGTGGTCATGTAAGGTTGGTTTGGGCCGCTTCATCCAACAATACCGCCGAATCAAAATAAGACATTGGTCGTAAGCAGTATGATGATCACCGCCCACAACTCTTTGTGTTCAACTCGTGCATATCATCTACGCATAGACCTGGCTTGGATGCCACTCTTGGGGAACGTAGCATACAATTTCAAAAAATCCTACGCTCACGCAAGATCTATCTAGCAGATGCATAGAAACGAGAGGGGGAGAGTGTGTCCACGTACCCTCGTAGACCGAAAGCGGAAGCATTTGACAACACGGTTAATGTAGTCGAACTTCTTCTCGTTCCGACCGATCAAGTACCGAACGTACGGCACCTCCGAGTTCTGCACATGTTCAGCTCGATGACGTCCCTCGAACTCTTGATATAGCAAAGTGTTGAGGGAGAGTTCTGTTAGCACGATGGCGTGGTGACGGTGATGGTGAAGTGATCCGCGCAGGGCTTCACCTAAGCACTTCGTGAATATGATCGGAGGCATAAACTGTGGAGGGGGGCGCCGCACACGGCTAACAATTGTTGTTATGTGTTCTAGCGGTGCCCCCCTTATATATAGAGGTTGGAGGGGAGGATAGGCAGCCAAGAGGGCGCCCCAAGTAGGAGGAATCCTACTTGGGTGCCTCCCTATTCGGCCTCCCCCTCTTCCATATCCATCCGGAGGGGGAAGGAAGGAGGAGGGAGGAGAGAAGGAAGGGGGAGGCCTAATTGATCCCCTTCCGTTCTCTCTTCCCCTCTTTCCTTCACCCTTACTTGGCTTACATGGGGCGCACCAGCCCCATAGGGGCTGGTCTGTCCCCTTCTTGGCCCATTAGGCCCATGTAGTTGCCGGGGGGATGCCTGGAACCCCTTCTGGTGACCCGATATGTACCCGGTACCCCCAGAACACTTCCGGTGTCCGAATATTATTGTCCTATATATGAATCTTTACTTCTCGGCCATTTTGAGACTCCTGTTCATGTCTGTGATCTCATCCGGGACTCCGAAAAACATTCATTCACTAAATCATATAACTCATATAATACAAAATCGTCATCGAACGTTAAGCGTGCGGACCCTATGGGTTCGAGAACTATGTAGACATGACTGAGACACCTCTCCGGTCAATAACCAACAGCGTAACCTGGATGCTCATATTGGTTCCCACATATTCTTCGAAGATCTTTATCGGTCATACCGTAATGAAAATATACATTATTCCCTTTGTCATCGGTATGTTGCTTGCCCGAGATTTGATCGTCGGTATCTTCATACCTAGTTCAATCTCGTTACCGTCAAGTCTCTTTACTCGTTCCGTAATACATCACCTATTGATTAACCCCTTTAGTCATTTGCTTGCAAGCTTATGATGTGTATTACCGAGAGGGCCCAGAGATACCTCTCCGATATCGGAGTGACAAATCCTAATCTCGATCTATGCCAACTCAACAAACACCTTTGGAGATACCTGTAGAGCATCTTTATAATCACCCAGTTACGTTGTGACATTTGATAGCACACAAGGTATTCCTCTGGTATCCGGGAGTTGCATAATCTCGTATTCGAAGGAATATATATTTGACATGAAGAAAGCAATAGCAATAAAACTGAAATGATCATTATGCTAAGCTAACGAATGGGTCTTGTCCATCACATCATTCTCTTAATGATGTGATCCCGTTATCAAATGACAACACATGTCCATGGTTAGAAAACCTTAACCATCTTTGATCAATGAGCTAGTCAAGTAGAGGCTCTCTAGGGACACTGTTTCTGTCTATGTATTCACACATATATTTAGCTTTTCGATCAACACAATTCTAGCATGAATAATAAACATTTATCATGAATAAGGAAATATAAAATAACTACTTTATTATTGCCTCTAGGGCATATTTTCTTCAGGCTCCCACTTGGACTAGAGTCAATAATCTAGTTCGCATCGCCATGTGATTAACACCTATAGTTCACATCCCCATGTGACCAACACCCAAAGAGTTTACCAGAGTCAATAATCTAGTTGACATCACCATGTGATTAACACCCAAAGAGTACTAAGGTGTATCATGTTTTGCTTCTGAGAGAGGTTTAGTCAACGAGTCTGTCACATTCAGATCGTATGTATTTTGCAAATTTCTATGTCTACATTGCTCTGCATGGAGCTACTCTAGCTAATTTCTCCCACTTTCAATATGTATCAAGAATTAGACTCAGAGTCATCTGAATTGGTGTCAAAGCTTGCATCGACGTAACACTTTACGACGAACTCTTTATCACCTCCATAACCGACAAACATTTCCTTAGTCCTCTTAGGTACCTAAGGATAATTTTGACCATTGTCCGGTGATCCACTCCTGGATCACTATTTACCCCCTTGCCAAACTCATGGCAAGGCACACAACAGGTTTGGTACACAACATGTCATACTTTATAGAACCTATGGCTGATGCATAGGGAGTGACTTTCATTCTCTCTCCATATTCTGCCGTGGTCTGGTTTTGAGTCTTACACAACTTCACACCTTGCATTACAGGCTACAACACCTTCTTTGACTGATCCATTTTGAACTCCTTCAAAATTTGTCAAGGGATGTATTCATTGAAAATCTTATCAAGCGTATTGATCTATCTCTATAGATCTTGATGCCCAATATGTAAGCGGCTTCACCGAGATCTTTCATTGAAAATACTTATTCAAGTATCCTTGTATGCTATCCAGAAATTCTATATCATTTCCAATCAGTAATATGTCATCCACATATAATATCAGAAATGCTACAGAGCTCCCACTCACTTTTCTTGTAAATACAGGCTTCACCATAAGTCTGTATAAAACCATATGATTTGATCACCTCATCAAAGTGTATATTCCAACTCCGAGATGCTTGCACCAGTCGATAGATGGATCGCTGGAGTTTGCACACTTTATTAGTACCTTTAGGATTGACAAAACCTTCTGGTTGCATCATATGCAACTCTTCTTTAAGAAATCCATTAAGGAATGTAGTTTTGACATCCATTTGCTAGATCTCATAATCATCAAATGCGGCAATTGCTAACATGATTCGGACAGACTTAAGCATCACTACTGGTGAGAAAGTCTCATCGTAGTCAACTCCTTGAACTTGTCAAAAACCATTCACAACAAGTCGAGCTTTGTAGACAATAACATTACCATCAACGTCAGCCTTCTTCTTGAAGATTCATTTATTTTCTATGGCTCGCAAATCATCGGGCAAGTCCACCAAAGTCCACACTATGTTCTCATACATGGATCCTATCTCAGATTACATGGCCTCAAGTCATTTATCAGAATCTGGGCTCATCATAGCTTCTTCATTGTTCATAGGTTCATCATGGTCTAGTAACATGACTTCCAGAACAGGATTACCGTACCACTCTGGTTCGTCATGGTCTAGTAACTTGATATGAAGTTTCATGATCGTCATCATTAGCTTCCTATCAAGTTGGTGTAGGCATCACAGGAACGGATTTATCTGAGGGGCTACTTTCTAAATTGAGAGAATATACAATTACCTCATCAAGTTCTACTTTCCTCCCACTCACTTCCTTCGGGAGAAACTCCTTCTCTAGAAATGTTCCATTCTTGGCAACAAAGATCTTTCCTATGGATCTGTGCTAGAAGGTGTACCCAATTGTTTCCTTAGGGTATCCTATGAAGATGCACTTCTCCGGTTTGGGTTCGAGCTTATCAGGCTGAAGCCTTTTGACATAAGTGTCACAACCCCAAACTTTAAGAAACGACAGCTTAGGTTTCTTGCCAAACCACAGTTCATACAGTGTCGTCTCAACGGATTTAGATGGTGCACTATTTAACGTGAATGCAGCTGTGTCTAATGCATAACCCAAAAAGGACAGTGGTAAATCGGTAAGAGACATCATAGATCGTAGCATATTTAATAAAGTATGGTTACGATGTTCGGACACACCATTACGCTGTGGTGTTCCAGGTGGCGTGAGTTGTGAAGCTATTCCACATTGTTTTAAATGAAGGCCAAACTCGTAACTCAAATATTCGCCTCTGCGATCAGATCGTAGAAATTTTATTTTCTTGTTATGATGATTCTCTACTTCACACCAAAATTCTTTGAACTTTTCAAATGTTTCAGACTTTTGTTTCATTAACTTGATATACCCATATCTGCTCAAATCATCTATGAAGGTCAGCAAATAACAAAACCCGCCGCATGCCTCAACACTCATTAGAGCACATACATTGGTATGTATTATTTCCAATATGTCATTGTGTCGCTCCATTGTTGCGGAGAACGGAGTTTTAGTCATCTTGCCGATGAGGCATGGTTCGCAAGTATCAAATGATTCATAATCAAGTGAGTCCAAAAGCCCATCTGCATGGAGTTCTTCATGCGCTTTACACCAATATGTCCTAAACGGCAGTGCCACAAATATGTTGCACTATCCTTATCAACTTTGCATATTTTGGCATCAATATTATGAATATGTGTATCACCACAATCGAGATTCGACAAAATATACCACTCTTCAAGGGTGCATGACCATAAAAGATATTACTCATATAAATAGAACACCATTATTCTCTAATTTAAATGGATAACCGTCTCGCACTTACAAGATCAAGATATAATGTTCATGCTCAACACTGGCACCAAATAACAATCATTCAGGTCTAAAACTAATCCCGAAGTTAGATGTAGAGGTAGCATGCCGACGGCGATCACATCGACCTTGGAACCATTTCCGAGGCGCATCATCACCTCGTCCTTAGCCAATCTTCGTTTAATCCGTAGCTCATGTTTCGAGTTACAAATATGAGCAACCGAACCAGTATCAAATACCCAGGCGCTACTACGAGCATTAGTAAAAATATACCTTTTATCACTTTGCCATCCTTCTTATCCACCAAATACTTGTGGCAGTTCCGCTTCCAGTGACCAGTCCCTTTGCAGTAGAAGCACTCAGTTTCAGGCTTGGGTCCAGCTTTGGGATTCTTCCCGGGAGTGGCAACTTACTTGCCATTCTTCTTGAAGTTTCCTTTCTTTCCCTTGCCCCTTTTCTTCAAACTAGTAGTCTTGTTAACCATCAACACTTGATGCTCCTTCTTGATTTCTACTTCCGCAGCCTTGGGCATTGCGAAGAGCTCAGTAATTGTCTTCTCCATCCTTTGCATATTATAGTTCGTCACGAAGCCTTTGTAGCTTGGTGGCAGTGATTGAAGAACTCTATCAATAACACTATCCCAGCTGAGTCAAGTGATTATGTTAGCCAGACATTTTGAGTATGTGTTCACTGGCAGAACTGTTCTCCTCCATCTTGCAGCTACAGAACTCGTTGGAGACTTCATATCTCTCAACTCGGGCATTTTCTTGAAATATTAACTTCAACTCCTGGAACATCTCATATGCTCCATGATGTTCAAAACGTCTTTGAAGTCCCGGTTCTAAGCTGTAAGGCATGGCACACTGAACTATCGAGCAGTCATCAACACGCGACTACCAGGCGTTCACAAAGTCCGCAGTTGCTGGAGGGGGTGGCGCGCCTAGCGGTGCATCAAGGACACAATTTTTCTGTGAAGCAATGAGGATAATCCTCAAGTTACGTACCAAGTCCGTGTAGTTTCTACCATCATCTTTCAACTTAGCTTTCTCTAGGAACGCATTAAATTCAGGGGAACGGTAGCACGGGCCATTGATCTACAACATAGATATGCAAATACTATCAGGACTAAGTTCATGATAAATTAAGTTCAATTAATCAAATTACTTAAGAACTCCCGCTTAGATAGACATCCCTCAAGTTATCTAAATGATACGTGATCCAAATCAATTAATCCATGTCCGATCATCACATGAGATGGAATAGTCATCAATGGTGAACATCTCTATGTTGATCATATCTACTATATGATTCACATTCAACCTTATAGTCTCCAGTGTTCCGGGGCCATATCTGTACATGCTAGGCTCGTCAAGTTTAACCCAAGTATTCCGCATGTGCAAAACTGTCTTGCACCCATTATACGTGAATGTACAGTCTATCACACCCGATCATCACGTGGTGTTTCAACACGATGAACTGTAGCAACGGTGCATACTTAGGGAGAACACTTTTACCTTGAAATTTAGTTAAGGGATCATCTTATAATGCTACCGCCGTACTAAGCAAAATAAGATGCATAAAAGAAAAACATCACATGCAATCAAAATATGTGATATGATATGGCCATCATCATCTTGTGCTTTTGATCTCCATCTCCAAAGCATCATCATGATCTCCATCATCACCGACTTGACACCTTGATCTCCATCGTTGCGTCGTGGTCGTCTCGCCAGCTATTGCTTCTACAGCTATCGCTACTGCATAGTGATAAAGTAAAGCAATTACATGGCGTTTGCATTTCATACAATAAAGAGACAACCATAAGGCTCCTGCTGGTTGCCGATAACTTTTACGAAACATGATCATCTCATACAATAACGTATATCACATCATGTCTTGACCATATCACATCACAACATGCCCTGCAAAAACAAGTTAGATGTCCTCTACTTTGTTGTTGCAAGTTTTACGTGGCTGCTACAGGCTTCTAGCAAGAACCATTCTTAGCTACGCATCAAACCAAAATGGTGCATACTCAGGGAGAAAACTTTTACCTTGAAATTTAGTGAAGGGATCATCTTATAATGCTACCATCGTTCTAAGCAAAATAAGATGTAAATAAGATAAACATCACATGCAATCAAAATATGTGACATGATATGGCCATCATCATCTTGTCCTTTTGATCTTCATCTCCAAAGCATCATCATGATCTCCATCGACGCCGGCTTGACACCTCGATCTCCATCGTAGCGTCGTGGTCGTCTCGCCAACTATTGCGTCTACAACTATCGCTATTGCATAGTGATAAACTAAAGCAATTGCATGTGTTTGCATTTCATACAATAAAGAGACAACCATACACTACAAAAAAAAAGACACATCCATGACATTTTGGGCCGAACACAATTTTTTCTGTCATGCTTATGACACTTCTATGATGATAATTGTGAAAAAACCCGGTATCATCATAGATGTGGTGGGCTCCTACTTCTATGACAAAAAATCATGACAGAAAATGGGCTTTTCGTTCTGGGCGGGTCGGAGACGCAGTTGCATGACATTCTTAGGGCTGTCCATGACGGAGAAAACCGTGGTAGAAGCAAGGGCGAGGAAAATATCGAGGGAGTTCCCGGTTACGGTGGGTGGTCGGGGGCCGAGCGATGCGCGTTTCTCTCGTATGTACGCGCATGTGTGCGAGGCATTGCGCTCTAAATGAACCCGAGCGAGGCATGGGCTCTAACTGAACCCGAGCTATTGCACTGCAGGCTATGCGCTACGGAACCCGAGCGATCGATCGACTTAACTGAAGCCGAATGATTCCTTAGCTACTGCTGCTAACTGAAGCCGATCGATGCTGCCTCTGGATGAACAGGGAGCATTGTTGGGGGGTTTGGATGAACAGTTCCCGGTGGGGGGTTGGATGAACAGGACCCCGTGGTAGTAGAGGCCGTTGCCGCTGGATGAATGGGGACCCCGATCGATCGAGCCGGTGGATGAACAGGACCCCATGGAGGGCTGGATGAACAGGACCCCGTGGAGGGCTGGATGAACAGGAGCCGGTGGTCGGCTGGTTGAACAGTAGCTGGTGGAGGGCGAACAGTAGCCCGTGGAGGGGTGGTTGAACATGACCCCGTGGAGAGGGCTGGTTGAACAGTGCCGGTGGAGGCTGGATGAACAGGAACCCGTGGATGAACAGTGCAGGTGGAGGCTGGAGGAGGCCGACCGTGGAGATGAACAGTATCTCGTGGAGTCCCGTTTTGCAGTACGCCACACCCCTCCCGATGAACAAGACCCCCGTTTCGACCGTAGTGCTCCAACACAAGTCCGTTTCCTTCTTTTTGCGGTACGCCACACCCCTCCCGATCAACAGGACCCCGTTTCGACCGTAGAAGGTTCGTTTCCTCCGTTTTGCGGTACGCCAGACCCCTCCCGATGGACAGGATCCCGTTTCCACCATGGCTTGTCGAAGACAAGGCCGTTCCCTCCGTTCCGCGGTACGCCAGGCCTCGTTTCCATCGGTTGTTCTGTCCAAGCCGGTTGGCTCCCGATGAACAACACGCGTTCTGTTCCCTCCCGATGAACACGACGCATTCCGTTGCCTCCCCATGAACATGAGGACAACGCAGTTTCTCCGTTCTGACCCAGCCACAGCCATGTACATGAGCCATGGCCGTACGTATGTGCGAGTAGGCGTTCGAGACCCTGCCCGTATGTACGTACATGGTCGTATTTACTTTCTTGCACCCTGGCCGTTGTACGTACGTGTACATGCTACGTGTGCGCCTCTACTATGACATGTGCGCGCCTCTACATCGACCAGTATGTACGTACACGTTCGCGACTAGAATGACAATGCTACGTACGCTTCGACCGGGTGGTTCTCGATTGTCAGGCACTTCCTGGCGTGCGAAGATGTAGCTGGTGGGTCCCAGCAGTCAGGGGGGCGAATCAGTTTTTTGCCCGTAATATGGACGCAGTTCCTTGCGTGCGAAGATGTAGCTGGTGGGTCCCAGCAGTCAAGGGGGAACGTTTTTTTTCATGAAATATGGTGGCCCGTCTGGCGGGTCCCTGCTGTCTGGTGGAGGAATCATTATTTTCCGTGTAATAAGGAGGCACTTCCTTGCTGCGGCTGTGAACCCAGCTGCCAACCTCTCCACGTACAGTACTCTTCCGATCGAAGTCGTTCATTGACTACATTGACCACGCCGCGCCGAGAGCAACAGGGCGGTGGATGATGGCGAGGCCTAGGAAGGGGACGACGCGGAGCCGGGAAAGACGCGACAGTGGATGCCCACATGGAGGGGAGTATGCGTTTTGACTACTTCGGCTGCAGTGTGAGGCTGCCATCGCCGGAGAATAACAGGAGGTGTGGGTGAGTATAGAGGGATGGCATGTCCAGCAGTGGTAGCACAGCCGGACACGGGAGGCAGGAGTCGGCGGCACAGCCGACGCTTGTTTGGGCGGCTGGAGCAAGAAGACCAGAGGTTGAAGAAGCACTACGACTGTTGGATGGACATCGTACGATCACTGGAGCTAGAATCGTTCATATTGACTAAGTTGACAAATACCTCCGTCCTCGTCATCTTAGTAGGCCCACAAGTCAGCCTCCCACAATGGTGGGTCCGAGCTAGCAGGGGGGGTATTCATTTTTTTGTGCGTAATAAGGAGGCACTTCCTTGTGTGCGAAGATATAGCTGGTGGGTCCGAGCTGACAGCGGGGGGAACCTTTTTTCAAGAAATATAGAGGCCCTTCCGGTGGGTCCCAGCTGTCAGGTGGAGGAATCATTATTTTGCGCGTAATAAGGAGGCATTTCCTTGTGTGGCACTGGTGCGCGTCGGTCCTAAACAAACAGTTTTTAGCCCCTTTCCGCGACGGCATTTGGAACCATCGCCAAGTGAGTGTGGGCGATAGGGGGGTCCTTCGCACACAACCCAGAAACCATCGGGGATATACCTTCGTGGCACACACGTTCGGCAAAATGAGGTCGTGTGTGACCGGCGAGCGCTCAAATACGTAAATATGTACAATAGAGCTAAAAAATACAATTATACGGCGAAATTGTTTCCGGTGGCAAGTACATCCCACACAGTCAGTCCCCGCTAAACTTTTCCGTTCGTATGCACATCCCACACAGTCGCTCCAAGGAACGTTTCCGTTCATAGGTACATCACACAAAAATTTTCCCGTTAAATCGTTTGCGTTGTTGAATGTATCACACACGATTTATAGAAGAAACTGTGTGGCAAAGGTTATCCATCACACACAGTTTTTTATGTGGTAAACGTTTGCGCAAGTTGGCCTAACGCAAACAGTTTTCAAGAAAAAGTCATGTGTGATTGTTCATTGATCCAACATGGTTTATTCCTAGAAACTATGTGTGTTGCCTTAGGTCATCGCCCACGGTATTATTTCAACAACCGTTTACAATAGCAAAACCCAATTAGCAGGCTAATTATCCAATTATTCATAATCCATTTATTAATCTAATTGACATTTCACATTAAGCACACAATATATTTCATTTCCATATTAAGGAAGCAAAATTTCATAATTGAAATACATCAGAGTACAACATGATATAGATTCAGCACTCAGCTACCCCATTACACAACTGGACCAGCAGCAAGTTCCACATGCAACATGTAGAACCTTTCAAAATTAGCATCATAGACGGTATATAGACAAATGCATCTCATCTGGAAAACTGCTGAAGTGGAAGGCGAATATTGAGCATTCATTCATGTTGAAGGTCTTTGCAACTTTAGGCTAGTGCCTGTGGATGATTGGCCATCCGTCCTTCGCCCTCTTCAGGAACACTTCAATATTGAACCGTGGGTGTTGTATGAAAACCTTTCTCGCCTCCTACCATAGAGGTGGTTTGAGAGGTAATCATCAGTGAACTGCTTTGGAAAGGCCGAACAACAAGGATGTGCATAAATATCTTCTCTATATTGGAAACGGAGCAAAGGAATAAAAAAGGCAAGGTATAATAGTTAGTACCATCTTGTAGTGAACTGATGTCTTCTTCATTGTGCAGCCAAAGATCTTGTTGTTTTTTGTCACTAATTTCTTTATCATAACAATCTTTCTGAGTTTCTTGATTTGATTGATATTCATGGACAACTCATTTCCCCATATGCAAAAAGGGTCGAACAATGGGTCAAAACCTCTGACAGCAGGACCTACATGTCCAAGACCAAATTGTTAAAAACCTAAATATTAGAATGGTTCCTGCAATTGCACAATAATGTGCTATTAGACAACGGACCATGCACGTGCTATCCTCGATTGTAAACCTCAGTGCTTCCCATTGTTTCCCTGCAATACATATAAGGTAGTTAGTCATCAGGTTAAGTAAGGGTTCGCATGCTATCAGTAAAATATGTTGATGAAAAATAAGCACATTGCAGATTCATCAGATTAATTCAAGCCACAGTGGAAAACCCATTTACCCAAACCAAGCATGACTAATAACTAGGAAATATAGCACTTGTATATGTTTCTCATGTATTAAGTGTAGCCAAATTCGATTGATTCCTCACATGCACAACAATACAAAATTCTACCCACGACAGTTGGATATTGCATGGCAGAATTGAACCAAGCACTTAACTAAACACCACAACAAATGAACCAAACATTAACTGAGCACCACATTGCACAATATAACATACTCCTAATAGAAGATCAGACAGTTAACCAAACAGTTAACTACAGCCAATTGTAGCAATTGTATTTGTTTCTCATGTATTTACTACAACCAAATTCAATTTATTCCTCACATGGTATACAATAACAGAATGCACCAAAAAAATTGTAAAGATAAATTCGATTTATTTCTCACATGGAAGACAATACAAAATTGCAGCATGAAGAATTGAACATCACATTTGCAGAATTGAACCAAACAGTTAACTGAAGACGACAATTAATTAACAAAAAAGTTAATAAGTGAGCACCACATTGCATGACATATAGAACATATACACCAGAGCAACAGATTGCATGGTAAAATTAGATAGCACAGTTCAATATAATTTGTGAAGGAGAGGCAGGAGCAGTACACGCAACGGGTAAACCGAGAATGCTTAACCAGCGTAGCTAGCAAATGGCAAGGTGCTCCTTCAAGATCTGTGGGTTGGCATGAATAGTAGCCATCGTGACCTCATCCGCACGTGCGGCCGCGATTTGCTTCTCCGCTTCCAAATGCTCCTGGAGGTCCTGGCTATACTGCGTGCACCATGGCTTAGGCCGGCGCTTATTTGGTGGAGGGGTCGGTGATTTGGGTGGAAGGTGTCGCGCTCGCGCTGGTGGTCGGGGCATGTGGGATGTGGAAGGAGGATGGGGGTCGGGTGTGGATTACCTGCCTGGATAGAGGAGGCTCGAGCAGCGTGAAGGAGGGTCGCCGACGAGGAGCCGGCGCTGCAAGCAAGGATTGAAGGTTTAAACTTGGAAAGGAAGGCGGAAAGAGGGGAAATGTGGCTTTTGGTAAGGGGGAGGGGGCGGGGAGGTAGATATTTCATGGAAGTCAAGATTTGGAATCACTTCATGAAAAAACTGGCCAAGAAGTGTCATCAGACACGGTCCCTTATTCAGAACTGTGTATGATATGTGGACATCACAAATGATTCAGATAGCTTAACCCATGTGTGATGAGTTTGAACGTCAAAATATTTGGTTAGAATTTCCATGGTTACAGTGGTCATCCATGTCATTGCATAATTTGGGTACACAAAGGAGACTACAGCACACCCACACTTCCTAATCGAGCAAGTTCAGCAATTAAACAGAGCTAACTGACCTAAACATTACTCTAACAAATAAAGATCGGCGCTCTTAATTAAACAAACAAAGAGTACTACTACGGCCGGTGCTCGTCGATCTCCGCCGCCGCCTCCATGTCCAGCTCGCGCCCGACGGTTCCTGGGGAAGGGGCTCCATGGCATCCATCGCACCATCCTCTGCAAGCATCTCGCCATCCGCGTCTGCCATATCTTTGGAAAAGGCCGCCATGAGCTGGGTGTGGGCGAACGCGATCTGGGCTTGGACAGGCTCCGTCGTTGCAAGGTATGCGGCGGAGGAACGGACCGCTGCTCGAATGCTCTCGGCGATTGCCAGCTCTTCGGCCGTAGGTTGCCGACCGTTGTCGGAGAAGCTTCGTTTGATTTGTGAGGCGACTGCCAAGAGCTGGGTGTGGGCGGCCTCGACATGGTCGTGGGCGGCCTCCATCAGGGCTAAGGCCGCCGCTATGAAACGGACAGCTGTTGTGCCGCTCTTGCCAGTTTCTATCCCTGAGGCAGATGTTGTTGCCGCCACCTGAGAAGCAACAACGACTATTTGGGCTTCCTTTGCCGCCCGGTCGCTGATTACGGCCGCGCTCATGCACCTTGTTAGCACGCGCATGGCGGCTGCGGCCGCACTCTCGCCGGAGTGGGCCACCAATGTTGCCCTCACGACGCGGGTCCACGTGCCCTTCTTTCACTGGCGACGATGGAATAGTGAAATGATATTTGGGAGCGAGCTAGTGTGCTTGAGATGCCGGCTTTGGACTGTAGCCGATGCACCTTCTCGTATAAGACATAGGCGTACTATCCACCAATGGTGCTCCAGGATATTTTGTGCTGCATCTCACACGGTTGCTGATAATAGACTATGTGTGATGTACTTAATTTTTCATCTTGATTTGAATTACATAATGGGGTCACAGCGGCAATGGACGGTGTTTGAATTGCTAGACCTTTTATCGGGAGTGAATATGCAACAATATGTGTGTCGTAAAAGAATTGGAATTATTCAGGGTTCGTTTGAACATTTTATACATTAAATTGATTTTCTAGCCATTTCAGGTGAACAATTCAAATTTGAACTACATGCTCATGCTACAGTGCATATAAATTGGTTGAAAAATCAAATTTGTGTCCTTGGGTGCATGCTTATAGGTCCCATGCAAGAAATGGGAATGAATTTCAAACACCAGGGAATCGTTGATTGCCGACAAAACATTGAGATGCCTGGTTTTTAAATTCTAGTAAATCAAAAAGTCCTCTGAAATTCATGAAACTTGGCATGCTATCATGGAGCGGCATCAACATGCCGTGGTACAAATTTTGTCCCATTTGGGGCAGGTTTAGGTATATGCTTCTCACAAACCGGAACTTCTCACAACAAGCATGATGGTTTTCAGTAGGGAACGTCCCACCTTTGGGGACGAAACGATATCCATTGCCACTTATTGCTTTCAAATTTTTTCTCGCATCAACATAGAACAACAGGAGTGTTGTGTGAGTTTTCATGATTTTTCGGGGTTCGTTTGGACATTTTTATGCATTAACTGAGTTTTCAATGCATTTACGTGCATAATTCAACTTTGAACTACATGCACATGCTCCAGTGCATATAAATTGGTCGAAAAATCACATCTGTGTCCTTGGGTGCATGCTTAGGTCCCATGCTAGAAATGGGAATGAATTTGAAACACCAGGGCACCGTTGATTGCCGCAAAACATTGAGATGCTTGGTTTTTAAATTGTAGTACAAAAACTCTTCTGAAATTCATGAAACACTACAAGAAATATGTCAACTTGCAACCCTCAACTATTGGTCACTGAAAGGTCATTGATTTTCATTTGCGACCTTTTTTGACCAAAAACAGATGGTCAAAAGCTGGCAGTCATAAATTGAAATTAACGACCTTCTCTGTGAGAAGGTCGTGGAATTCCACGACCAAAACAAAAGGTCGTTGATTCCATGACTTTCTGTTTTGGTCGCTAGCTCTCTGCCCATGCCAGATCCGACGTGGCAATCTGACGTGGCAAAATTGCGACCAATTGAAAAGGTCGTTTATAAGATTCAGCCCGGCCCGATTAGGTGTCTATATGGGCCGAGCCCATTAAATCAATCCATTTATTATTTTTTCCTTGTTAATTCTGGTTAACTTCATGGGCTAAGCCCAACATTGCAGCCTTTTATTTTTAGGCCGTGGGCTATTTGTCTCAACAGTTTCAGTTTTCTTTTTTTATAAAATGGGTTCACTAGTTAGGTGGATCCCCATTGTCAGATTGTCCTAGCTGTCAAGGCCATATTCTTCCTTTTCTAATTTGACGTAAATAAATAACTAGTATTTAAATTGGCAGAAAACACCTGAAATACTTCAAATATTATCAACCAAATTCAATACAGAGCTCCTATTGTACAAATAACTTGTAATAAGCTCTAACATACAAGCTCCACAAGTTTAATAACTAGATACAATACTTTACAATCTCTACAAGTGTTATGTTCTTCAGCATGGAGCTCTTCTTGCCACTGTGAGGAGTTGGATGATGTCCATGGTGTGCTTTACATGCACACGTTCGTGAGCTTCTTGCCGCTGTTGCATCCGTTCGCTCGATGATGGGGGTGCCAATGCATCCAAGTAGAACAAAATCACCATTTGTAACCCACAGCTTCAAGTATAAGCTAAGTATGTATCAAGTGACAGTGAAAACAAGTTGAGAAAAACAATGTAAATATCTATTTCATGTCATGCAGAGTTCAAACCGAATAAACCTATGCATACGAAGGTGAAATATTACAAAGAAAGCACTCATCAGGTAGCAGTGCATACAAAATCTCTGTGTTAGCAGTAGTAAATACTCTGTGTTAGCAGTAGTAAATACTCTCTGTGTTAGCATTAGTAAAACTCATGCAGTACCAAGTTAACAACTTTGAGTCGGAAAAGCTAGAAGTGTCTCTTAAGAGAGTCCAAAACTTAGAATTATGGCACATATCATATTGCATCAGCACCATGGTAGTAACAAGTAACAGTAGATTCAAGAAACAACACTATATATGTACCAAAACACGCCAATGCACCACTTGATCTAGACAACAAGACTACTTACTGTATGTTGAAGTGTCGATCTGCTCAGGCAGCTCCTGGATGTCAACCTCAAACCTTTCTTGCACCTTCAAATAAAATATGTATGAAATTTCAGTTAGGCTGCACTACACTCCTCATACCAAATAAGTATATATATATATATCAGTTATACAAACCCGATTGAGGACGTTAGAGTCAGAGGCGTATAACAAATGTTATTGCAAGCCGCTTTGGTTCCAAAACGCCCAGCCCTTCCAACTCGTGGAGGTGGACCATGTTATGTTAGCAGAGATAAGAACACCCAATCACAATCTGAGGGCAAAGTTAAAATTACCTGTGCAAGTATGTATCGTGAGAATCAGGCATGTCATAGTTTATGACAATATTGACACGCTCCATATCAATCCCCCTGCCAACCAAATCCGTAGCCACAAGGATCCTCTTGTGCCCTTCCTTGAAGTTCTTATATCGGGTCAGCCTATCCAAGAACCAATATTAGATAAATCTCAGGAACAAATATTAAAACTGAAAAATAAAGAAAAACGCAAATGCTCCCAACGATTACAAGTCATGATAGCTGCTGGGTTCCAACTCAAAGACTAGTCTGTAATTAATCACCTAGCTAGTACTCAAAGCCGTGTTGTAGACTGATTGACTAGTATTTATAATTAGTTGCCTATACTAATGCAACAGCAAAGCCTTATAGTCCCAAACAAGTCGGGGTAGACTAGAGTTGAAACCCATAACATCTAAAAACCTAGTCATGGTTTAGGCGCATGGATGGCTAACTTCTACACACCCCTTTCCATGGGCACAACTTAGTAAACTGCAGACGGGCAGACGGACAGATAGATAATTACCTTCTCGAGGCAGGGGCAGGCATCCTTGAAGTCAAGGAAGATGAGCGTGAGGGCAACGGTAATGGCACTCCAGGACATGTTGAGGCCGAGCAGCAGTGCCACGAGCATGCACAAGGTGATGGCGTACATGTCGAAGGTGATTTTCTCCCTGGATTTAGTGCATGGAACAACTCCCTTCTGTTCCCAACAGCATCAAGGTACTGGTGCTGCTGCCGTGCAAAGAAAAATCTTGTAATCATGATAGAAGGCTGGGATGGCAGGAAGTGAAAATCATGTCTTACAACCTGAGCAGAGCACTAGTTACAAGCATGATAGAAGGCTGGGTGAAGAATATACGAAACTGAACCAATCAATTCAATTCAAAAGGTGTATCTTGTGTAAATGATGCTAGCAATATCAGTTTCATGCATATATATATATATAGCAGAAATTTTATTAGATAATCTCGTTGTTGCTGCCGTGCATCATGAGCGAGTTGGGTGAGGGGCTGAATGCTAGTACAAAACATTGAAAGACAACTAAAGTTGGATAGAAGAATGCATTCATCTTGCAAGTCAACAGTTACCATAGAGAACAGGATACCATAATATGAATGATGGCACTCAGATTCTAATCTCACATAGACAAAATTCACTGCAGTAGTAATAGTACATCTTCACTTGAATATATCTAAGAAGTCCAGTTGGTTCTCATAAGCAAGTGTTTCTCAGGTTAGCCTTAACATGGCAGCCTAACTTATATTACTTAATTGTGAGCAAAGAGTACATATCAGTAAAAGGTTAGGCAAGAATGTAAAGAAAGACAGAGGTACCAGAGTGTGAAAAAACTCGTGATACAAGTAGCATAAGCATAATACAACAACATATAATTGACATATGTAGTTCAGTTGGACATATCAAAGAAGTCCAGTCGGATCATAAGCAAGTATTCTTCGCAGGTTAACCTCAATACAACGCCCCAACTTTGTTAATTATCAGCAAACAACACATGTCAGACATCTACCTTTGTTCTACTGAACCAATTGGACAACAACCATCTATTTTGTAACAACTACAGTTAACTTGGGAGAAATCCAACCAAACCAATTGGTAAAAAAAATTGCACTGAAGTTTTGGGGCATCAAGCAAGCAACTTAATTGGCAAACAATGAAATTTAGTTTTGGAGTAGCAGAAATCAGGGACTAAGCCTAGGAAATCGGAACTGGGAGATGTAGAGGGAGGCCTTGAAATAGAGTTGTTGCTTCCACATGGCTGGGCATATTCCGCGGAACAGCATCACTCAGGTACTTCCACTTCTCACCATCGGCCTTGCCAATCTGCGATTCGACCAACCCAAACCAGATCAGGACACATAATTCACAAGGAAACTCAGCATTACACAGTATAAATAAATGAAGTTTGTCGTGGTTGAAAGGAACATGTGTATATTTCTTGCCATGGCACCGTAAAAGTTGGAGATTAGGTAGGCAGCAAGGTTGGTCAAGTAAAAGCAATCGGAACCGCATGACCTACACAGCACCGAAATTAAGTCTGAATCATCTACCCGTAGATAGCAGACAGCCAAGGCAACAGTAGCTAGTACTCTAGTAGTACTAAAGCAATTGTATTGAATCTCCAAGACATGTGGATCTGCCTGCCAGACAGCAGGAATTCACATCTGACAGAACATTTCGTCCTCACCTCATATTAATCGAAGACACTTATGAGGGTAGGACACAGTGCCAACCTTTCAGTGCAAAATATCATAAAAATAACCTACATGCCAGTTTTTACTACTGCAAGGGCTCTATTATAACAACTATTTTGTTGCTATTAATTATTATCACAGGAAAGTGAAAATGTATTTTAGGAAAGAAAAATGGCATAAACCTGCAGGAATGTTGACCAAGCCTGAGTCCTCATGTCATACCACCTTACTAATTCAACATACATAAGTAAATCTAGATATAAGCAACATCTTACAGGTAAATGCTTGCAAAGATACATAAGGTTTATGCCTTTCTTGTGTAGATTTGCATAGACGGATGGTAACTGAATTTCATTAGCAAATGAAAGTTCATAACTGAAGATATAACTTCGCGAATGCTACAAATGGTGCTAATTAATCACACCTAACCACCTAGTAGTTAGGCAAATTTTGATGTACGAGAATCAACGATCCTCAAGAGGGGAATTTTAAAGTACTCGTATCGTATTCAGACCCCAAAAAAATGTGTAGCAGCTTCCTACCGATCCACAAGGGAGCACACCAGAATGAGATGTTCGTCAAAGCTGAAAAGAAAGAACAGTTACTCACGGAGTCATGAGAAATGCTACTCTAAAAATTCCCGAGAACAAGAAGCCGAGCAGGTGCGTCCAGATGTTGATGGTCTCGTTGTGCAGGAGAAGACGCTGATGAAGGCGTGCAACAGCAGTGCCCTTGGTGTTGACCTTGAACCCTAGTGCCAGATCCTACTCCCCAACCTGCACAGAAATAAAACCATTCGTCAGAGCAGAGTAGCACGTGACTTGCTGGAAAGAAGGGCGGACCTCAGTAACAGGAAGGCACGAATGAGCGGCGGCCGGCGATGGTGTATCCCTCGACGGATCTGCATCCACAAGGCGAGGTGAGAGAGGGGGTCAGCTAAAGCCTCCTGCGGATCGATCAGATCGGAGGGGGAAAACAAGCGGAGACGAGGGGCACCTACCCGGGCTGGTCCGCCGCCGCTGGGCCGAGGCGCGCCGCCAGGACGGCAGCGACCTTGTCGGGGAGGAGGGAGAGTGTAACGCCCCCGATGCGGCTATATCTCCCACGTGTCGAAGCACGACTTAGAGGCATAACCGCATTGAAAGCAATGTCGCAAGTGAGGTAATCTTCACACAACCCATGTAATACATAAGGGAAAGAGATACATAGTTGGCTTCTGATCGCCACTTCACACAATACATAAATAAACATCCATCATCCAGAATACACTCAAGGTCCGACTACGGAACCAAAATAAAAGAAGATACCCCAAATGCTACACAGATCCCCGATCATCCCAACTGGGCTCCACTCATCGATCATCGTGAAAAGACACATAGTAACGACCACGTTCCTCGTCGAACTCCCATTTGAGCTCGGTTGTGTCACCTCCACCGGCATCGCCGGCACTGCAACTGCTTTTGGTAGAATCTGTGAGTCACAGGGACTCGGCAATCTCACACCATGAGATCAAGACTATTTAAGCTTATAGGAAGGACAGAGTTGTAAGGTGGAGCTGCAGCAAACGACTAGCATATATGGTGGCTACATTCGCAAAAGAGAGAGAGAAGAGGAGCAAAGCACGGTCGTGAAGCTAGTAGCGATCAAGAAGTGATCCTGAACTACTTACGTCAAACATAACTCCAACACCGTGTTCACTTCCCGGACTCACGAGAAGAGACCATCACGGTTACACACGCCGTTGATGTGTATTTTAATTTAGGTCAACTTCGGGTTTTCTACAACCGGACATTAACAAATTCCCATCTGCCTCATAACCGCGGGCACGGCTTTGAAAGATAATACCCCGCAGGGTGTCCCAACTTAGCCCATTATAAGCTCTCACGGTCAACGAAGGATATTCCTTCTACCGGGAGACCCGATCAGTCTCGGAATCCCGGACTACAAGACATTTCGACAGCAATAAAACAAGACCAGCAAAGCCGCCTGATTGTGCCGACAAATCCCGATAGGAGCTGCACATATCTCGTTCTCAGGGCACATCCGGATGAGACATCCTACGAGTAAAACCAAACCTCGAGTTTCCCCGTGGTGGCCCCGCAGTCATTGCTTTTGAGCCAAAGACTCGAAGGAGCACCGTCCGGGGTTAAAATAAAGATGACCCTCGGGCTCGCGAAAACCCGGGGAAAAGGCTTAGGTGGCAAATGGTAAAACCAAAGTTGGGCCTTGCTTGGAGGAGTCTTATTCAAAGCGAACTGTCAAGGGGTCCCATAAATCACCCAACCGTGTTAGGAACGCGAAATCAAGGAACATTTCACTGGTATGACGGAATCTAGGGCGGCAAGAGTGGAACAAAACACCATGCATAAGGCCGAGTCTTCCACCCTTTACCAAGTATATAGATGCATTAATTATAGCAGATATATATTGTGATATCCCCAACAAGTAAACATGTCCCAATAAGGAACATCATCTCCGTGTTCCAAAAGGAACAAACTTCATCTTCACCGCAACTAGCAACGCTATAAGAGGGGCTGAGCAAAGCGGTAACATAGCCAAACAACGGTTTGCTAGGAAAGGATGGTTAGAGGTTTGACATGGCAATAATGGGTGGCCTGATATAGCAAGTGATAGGCATCATAGCATGGGCATGGCAAAAGAGCGAGCATCTAGCATAGCAAAGATAGAAGTGATTTCGAGGGTATGGTCATCTTGCCTGCAAAGTTCTCAGAGTTGTCGAAAGCTTGATCCTCGTAATCGTTCTCAACAGGTTCCTCGTTCACGTACTCGTCTCCCGGCTCTACCCAAAGCAAGGACACAAACAAAGGAACCACAATAAATCACGGTGCAATGCACAAGCAACATGATGCAATATATGGCATGATATGCGGGGTGTGATATGCAATGCGATGCGTGCTCGAAGGAAAATGATGAACCAGGCATCAACTTGGCAAACCAAGTATGCCGCTGGAAAGATGAGATGATTTCGGTTGAAATCGATATAAAGATCACCGGAATCGGATGCACGGTTTGCAAATGACAAGCAAAACAAGAATGGCACAAATCTGCCATTAACAACATGATACCACATAGCAAGCAACAAGAAGTTAAGCTACTGCACCCAAACGTACCAGAAAAGCATATGGAAGTGATCTACTCAAGATGCTTGACAAAAGATGAACACTGAGCTACGGCTAAAACACACCATAACAGGTCCAAACAAGCATGGCAAAAGTGCAAAACATATCAGCTTCACAGACGGTGAAATTACAGAACATGGCAAAAACAGCATCAGGTAGCAATGTTCAGAGCAAGCAAACTACATTCTACGGGAACTTATAATAGCAAAACAAGGCATGGCATGAATCTACTCAAAGCATAGAACAAAAGTCCCTTACTGACCATAATCCAAAAAGGATCAGAAAATATAATAACACCCATGTAAACATAGCAAATTTCGTTAACAGATTCAGCAACAGGGCATGACAAAAACAGATAACAAGTAGGCATGTTTAAGAGCTCAAAGCACTCACTACAGAGCCTTTCATGATAAAATAAGCATCCATACATCAAGAAGACATGGCATAGAAGATATAGATGGCAAGAACAACATCATAGCATACACGGATCAACTACAACAACCTTGGCAAAAATTGAATAACATGTAAACAATCTGCCAGGAAACATTTTATAGCAAAAGTAGAGCTCGATTGACTCAAGCTATGGCACTCCATCATTGCAAAAACAGGCATGGATGGATAAAGCATAACCATATGTTCAAAACATCCTTACTGAAGTATCTCAAAATATGCATGGATCTCTCGGTAGCATCAAGTTAACATGGCATAAAAATATCAGCAAAAGAGGGGCTGAAATCAGCAACATCATGAAGCCTAGTTTGCATGCTTGTGCTAGTCACCACAGAGATCACAAAAATACATGGCATACACCTATGGAAAGATGGCATGGCATATTACAAAACACATGTAGGACTCAAATTCATAGGATGCACACATCAATCATGGCAAAAATGACAAAAGTGCATGTTCTGTTACGAAACAGAAACTAACATCACATAACCCTCTTCTAACAGCATTTCGTGCATCAAGATGAGCTCAAATGAAAATGATGCAATGAGATGAAATGATCTACTCCTCGAGGCGAAGATTTTGACATATGACACGCACGAAACGGAGCTACAGATGCGAAGTTATGATGCTTTGGAAGTACCACAAAATAATCAACGAGATAAAAACTTAGATGAGTTTTTAGGGGGGAAGAGGTCAACCCTCGAGATCCGGATCGGGATCCGATCGGGCGACGGCGGATCTCGCTGGATCCGCGGCGGGACGGGCGGCCGGAAGAGGGGCCGGCCGGATCCG
The DNA here is from genome assembly GCA_021605145.1 of Aegilops bicornis. Lineage (NCBI taxonomy): Eukaryota > Viridiplantae > Streptophyta > Magnoliopsida > Poales > Poaceae > Aegilops > Aegilops bicornis. The sequence goes on along the minus strand of CM038671.1, from coordinate 666,701,729 downwards.
GCCGGGAGGCCGGGAGGCGCGGAGGAGGTGGCGGCGACGGCCGTGGCGACGGCCGTGAGGAGGGCCGTGGCGGAGAGGGCGGTGAGTCTGGCGTGGGGCGCCGGGCGCTGGAGCCGGGCGGCGGCGGCGGAGGCGCGGGCCGGGAGCGCGGCGGGAGGCCTCGGGTGCTCATGGAGGCGGCGGCGCGACCGGGCCGGGCGGGCCGTGGGCCAGGTCAAGGGCGGCGAGGGGAGGCGGCAGCCACGTGGCGGCGCTGATAGGGCGCGGCGGCGGCGCCGACGGGCGGACGTGTCCGCACGCCGGAAAATTGTCCGGCAAAGGGATGAGGATGGCTAGGGTTTGGACCCGGATTTGGACGGGGGAGGTGTTTAAATAGGCATAGAGGGAGCTAGGTGAGTCCAAATGAGGTGTAGTTTTCACCCACACGATCGTGATCGAACGACGGAGAGCATGGAAGTGACTTAGATGGGTTATTGGGCTGTTTTGAAAGGGTGTTGGGCTGCAACTTAAAAGAGGCCTTTGCGAGAGTGTGGTTAACCGTTGGAGTACCAAACGAGCTCCAAATGACCCGAAACTTGACCGGTGGTCTACCGGTGGTATACCAAGGCCACTTGACAATCCTCGGTCCATTCCGAGAAAGTTAAGTACCCGCTCACGGAAAAACGTAAAAGGGGACGCCGGGGGACATAGGAGTGCCGGATTGCAAAACGGACAACGGGGAAAATGCTCGGAATCATGAGACGAACACGTATGCACATGCGATGCACATGATGACATGATATGAGATATGAGATGCATGACATGGACAAAATGGAAAATGAAGAAAAACCCAACCACGGAGGGAATATCATATCACAATGCCGAAAATGGCAAGAGTTGGAGTTACAAATATGGAAAGTTACATCCGAGGTGTTACAACACTCCACCACTACAAGAGGATCTCGTCCTGAGATCTAGGACTGAAAGAACTCCGGATATTCGAACGGAGGTGATCCTCGCGCCCTGTGTGGCTTCTCGCTCGAATGGTGTGACCACTTCACTTTCAGGAATTTGATTGACTTGTTGCGAGTCTTGGCGCTCGGTTTCTTCAAGAATAGCAACGGGGTGCTCATGATAAGAGAGATCTTCTTGAAGGTCAATTTCTTCGAAGTTGATGGTGCGTTCAGGAGTCTTGAAGCACTTGCGAAGCTGTGACACGTGAAACACGTCGTGCACATTTGCAAAGTTGGATGGAAGCTCAAGTTGATAGGCGAGATCGCCTCTTTTGCCAATGATCTTGAAAGGACCCACGTATCTAGGGGCAAGCTTCCCTTTGATACCGAAACGACGAGTGCCTTTCATTGGAGAGACGCGGAGGTAGACATGGTCTCCGATTTCAAAAGCCACATCACGGTGCTTGTCATCATAATAGCTCTTCTGGCGCGATTGCGCGGCTTTGAGATTCTCACGAATGACTTTGCACATTTCTTCCGCTTCTGTGATCAAGTCGTTGCCAAGAAGTTGGCGCTCAATGTCTCGGACCAATTGAGAGGAGTACGACACTTTCCGCCATAGAGAATTTCGAATGGGGCCTTGCCCGAACTCGCTTGGAAGCTGTTGTTGTAGGAGAACTTCGGCATATGGAAGACAATCTTCCCACTTCATACCGAAGGAAATGACACAAGCCACGAGCATATCTTCAAGGATTTGATTGACTCGCTCGACTTGGTCACTTGTTTGAGGGTGGAAAGCTGTCTGAAACGAATGTTGGTGCCCATGGCCTTCCGGAAAGAATCCTTAACTTGGAGGTAAAGATGCTGCCACGGTCCGAAGAGATCAATTGTGGAATGCCGTGCAAGGAGACAATCCTCGAGGTGTATAGCTCGCCAACTGAGCTGCTGTGATGGATTCTTTGATAGGAAGAAAATGAGCCACTTTAGTAAGCTTGTCAATGACAACGAAGATAGCATCATTTCCACGCTTGGACTTAGGAAATCCAGTCACGAAGTCCATTTCAATATGATCAAACTTCCATTCGGGAATAGCAAGAGGTGGGAGGAGACCAGCTGGTCTTTGGTGTTATGCTGTCACTCTTCTGCAGACATCACACTCATTCACGAATTGAGCAATTTCTCGCTTCATTCGAGTCCACCAATATGACTGCTTGAGGTCATGGTACATCTTCGCATACTTCCAGGATGAATGGATAGAAGCGAATTGTGCGCCTCGTTCATAATGACTTTACGTAGATCACCCTTTGGAACCACAATCCGGTCCTCGAAGAAAAGAGTATCTTTGTCATCAACGTGGAAGCACTTGTATTTGGAAATGCCCTTGTCGATACCACGTTTCACCTTTTTCACCATGTTATCCAGGAGTTGAGCCTCACGAATCTGATCTTCCAAAGTAGGAGAGACTATGAGGTTGGCAAGAAAGCCTTGAGGAACAACTTGAAGATTCAGCTTGCGGAAAGCTTCACAGAGATCCGGTTGGAAGGGCTTGAGGATTAAACTGTTGCAGTAAGCCTTCCTGCTCAAAGCATCTGCAATGACATTGGCCTTGCCCGGAGTATATTCAATACTTGGGTTGTACTCTTGAATCATTTCGACCCATCGAGTTTTCCTGAGGTTGAGGTTGGGTTGAGCGAAGATATACTTGAGACTCTTGTGATCGGTGAAAATGTCCACTTTCCTTCCCAACAAGAGATGTCTCCATGTTATCAATGCATGGACAACTGCCGCCAACTCAAGATCGTGAGTGGGGTAGTTCTTTTCGTTGGGCTTCAGCTGACGAGAGGTATAGGCCACAACTCTCTTCTCTTGCATTAACACAGCACCGAGACCTTGAAGAGAAACATCACACAAAACTTCAAATGGCTTGGATTCATCAGGAGGAGTCAAGACAGGAGCTGTGACGAGTTTCTCTTTGAGAGTATTGAAAGCAACGTCACACTCGGGGAGACCGGACATACTTCACATGCTTCGGAGGAGGTTGGAAAGAGGCTTTGCAATCTTAGAGAAATTCTCAACGAATCTTCGCAATAGCTTGCAAGACCAAGAAAATCATGGAGCTGCTTGACATTCCGAGGAGGTTCCCAATTCACAACTGCGGACACCTTCTCGGGGTTAACAGCCGATGCCCTTTATGGAGATGATATGACCAAGATAAAGCACTTCATCAAGCCAAAATTCACATTTGGAGAACTTAGCATAGAATTGATACTCTGAGCTTGTCTAGCACCAATCGCAAATGTTTGGCATGATCCTTCTTATTCTTGGAGAAAACCAAAATATCATCAAGATAGACCAAGACGAATTCATTGGTGTAGGGGTTGAAGATGAAGTTCATCATTCGAGAGAATGTTGGAGGAGCATTGACAAGGCCGAAAGACATGACAAGATATTCATAAGAACCAAAGCTTGTTCGAATGCAGTCTTGGGAATATCTTGTTCACGAATGCGAATCTGATGATAACCCATACGAAGGTCAAGCTTGGAGAACACTTTAGCACCTTTGAGTTGCTCGAAAAGCTCATTGATGTTGGGAAGTGGATACTTGTTCTTGATTGTCTTCTTATTCAATGGACGGTAATCGACGACAATGGGTCCGTGCCATCCTTCTTCCGGACAAAAAGAACACCACAACCCCAAGGAGATGAACTCGGTCCGATCAAACCCAGACGCTCTTGTTCATCGAAATGCTTCTTCAATTCCTTCAGCTCATCAGGTCCAAGCTTGTATGGACGCTTGCAAACGGGTTCAAAGGTTGTGCTCAAGATCGATAACGAATTCAAGCGCCGGTGAGGAGGCATACGGAAGCTCTTTCCGAAAGACATCTTGGTACTCACAAACGATCGAATCGAGAGATAGCATCCAATTCGCCCTTCTCATTGAGAGAAAACAACCGAATGGTTTCATCACGAGCGGCATAGATGATCACATCATTAGAAGAGTGAGTCAATTGAATTTCCCTGGCAGCACAATCAAGCTGAGCTTTGTGCTGATAAAGCTAGTCCATACCGAGAATAAGATCAATATCCGAGTCACCAAGGACAATTGGTTTAGCCAGAAACCGATAATCGCCCATCTTGATAGAAACATCCGGAACCATGTAGCTTGCGTTCATGCATTTACCCGGAGAGACAACTGCTAATGGTCTAGGCAAATCTTGGAAAGACAACTCATGCTTAGATGCAAATGGTTTAGAGATGAAACTAAGCGATGCACCGTGTCAAAAAGAACTTTTGCAGAATATCATTAACAAGAAGATTACCCATGATCACATCTGAAGAATCCTCTGCCTGCGCTGCATTCATCATGTTCACCTTTGCAAACTTGGGATTATGCTTGACCACTGCATTGCTGGAAGATTTCACAGGAGGAGGGGGCGGAAGGCGCCTTTGTTTGAAGCACTTGTTCGCATAGTGACCTTTCTGCTGACACTTGTTGCAAGTCACCTCTGAGAGCGGACGGTGATAAGGAGCATTTGACCTTGGAGCTTGAGAATTTGACTTGTTCTGATAGCCTGGGTTGGGTGGGTGGGAAGATCCACGACCACCTGAGTTCTTCTCACGATAAGGCCGACGGAACGGAGGAGGAGGAAGATAGAACTTCACGCTTAGCTGCCACTTGAGAGGAAGAAGAAGACTGAACTCCATCCCTGATTCTTTTCTTAGAAGCCTCACATTTGAGTTGGGCAGCTTCTTGCTTCAGTGCCATGTTGTAGAATTCATCATACTTATCTGGCTCAAAAAGCACAAGAGCTAATTGCAGATCTTCTCTGAGACCACCTCTGAATTGATAGATCATACTCTTTTCATCAGGGACGTCTTGCTTAGCAAAACGAGCGAGTTTCTGGAACTGGATATTGTATTGATACACAGACATGTTGCCTTGCTTGAGATTGCGGAACTCCTCACGCTTGCTCTCAACAACACTTCTCGGAATGTGGTGAGCTCTGAAATCTCGGCGGAACTCATCCCAGGTAATGACACGACCTCCTCTGGAATCTTTGTATTGCTGGTACCACTCAGCAGCTTGGTCCTTGAGTTGAAATGAAGCAAACTTGACAAAGTCCTCAGGTCTGACATTGCTACATTCAAAATGTTTGCAGATGTCCACAAGCCAATCGTCAGCGTCTGTGGCCTCGACACAGAAACTGAAAGACTTCGGCTGATTAGCGAGGAACTGATTGAGGGTAGCAAAGTGCGGCTGGTTGTTGCCTTGACCTTGATTTCCTTGATTTCCTTGCCCTTGAGTACGCTCTTGCAAGAGTTGCAAAATCATCTGAGCATTGGCATTGGTGGCTGCCATGATAGCTTGCCATGCCTCCGAGGCGGAGGTGGAGGTGGAGGGTTCGTTGATTCTCATCATTGCGATCCGGATTCAGACGCGTTGGCGGAGCCATCCTGAAGAGGGTGACATCCGTTAGCACTTTGATAGACAGATAGACAAGTTGAATCAACGGATAGAAATTGCAACATATAGTCTTCACAATAAACATTCGAACAAGGATGAACGAATGAATTCCAAAAGCTAACATCACACGTCCATTAAGGTGAGAAGCCACTTAGATAAAGGTATGGAATCATCATCTGCCTTTGAAACAACTCGAATAGCACAACTGAAAACAAAACAAAAGATTGGCTTCTAGAATAAGCCGGAACAAACACATGATAGAGATTTACGCCCAAAGTGTTCGTGGTGGGGCCCACGGGCACGACGCATGACAGACGTCACGAATGACAAACAAGACGTCCCCGAATTAGCATAGCCAAGGATTCTTTAAGACGCCTCGCGACCACTGTAAATCGGCCGTGAATGGGCGGACCACTAGACGTTGGACCCTAATCTCAAATCATACATCTGTCGGAAAGATATCCTGTAAGCTACTAGAATTCCCACCTATAAACTCCCGAAACTTTCTGGTTATGCTATCTGTTGTTGGGGATACAGGGGACACAAAATATATCACCCAAACTAACAATACCTAGATCCAGTTGTATCCATCCGTCAACACATAACCAAGAAACCTTCGGAAATCATGTACCTCGACCTTGAAAAGCATCCGTTATACGAGTCATGGCAATACTCCCGAGCTCGCCTGATGGGTTATCGGGTTATCTCACCAACAACTGCAAAAAGAGATTTTGATGTCGGCAAAACTCAGGTATTCCAGAACTGCAACGATAAAATTGTGACGACAACACCTCGGAGCTCAACTCCCGGGACACTGCCACAACCCCTAAATGTCAGGAGGCACCAAGAACAATGTTCTCGTCACAAAACCATCGGAACGATTCCAAGATACCCGCGTGATCCTAAAAAAAATTTTAGTGAAATTTGAGGAGAGGAGAGTCAAAACTTCTACGTCAGGAGACCTCACAGAGCGACGAAGGGACTGGGGAGTAAAAAGAATCCTACTCTCCGATATATATAATCCTAAGACTCAAAATATTTTCCGTTCTAGACTCAACAACGCCAAAGAAACAATCAAGTAGGGGCTCCTAAGTCGGAAGGCTCGATTACCAACTTGTAACGCCCCCGATGCGGCTATATCTCCCACGTGTCGAAGCACGACTTAGAGGCATAACCGCATTGAAAGCAATGTCGCAAGTGAGGTAATCTTCACACAACCCATGTAATACATAAGGGAAAGAGATACATAGTTGGCTTACAAATGCCACTTCACACAATACATAAATAAACATCCATCATCCAGAATACACTCAAGGTCCGACTACGGAACCAAAATAAAAGAAGATACCCCAAATGCTACACAGATCCCCGATCGTCCCAAATGGGCTCCACTACTGATCATCAGGAAAAGACACATAGTAACGACCACGTTCCTCGTTGAACTCCCATTTGAGCTCGGTTGTGTCACCTACACTGGCATCGTCGGCACCTGCAACTATTTTGGTAGAATCTGTGAGTCACAGGGACTCAGCAATCTCACACCCGCAAGATCAAGAATATTTAAGCTTATAGGAAGGACAGAGTTGTAAGGTGGAGCTGCAGCAAGCGACTAGCATATATGGTGGCTACATTCGCAAAAGAGAGCGAGAAGAGGAGCAAAGCACGGTCGTGAAGCTAGTAGCGATCAAGAAGTGATCCTGAACTACTTACGTCAAACATAACTCCAACACCGTGTTCACTTCCCGGACTCCGCCGAGAAGAGACCATCACGGTTACACACGCGGTTGATGTGTATTTTAATTTAGGTCAACTTAAGGTTTTCTACAACAGGACATTAACAAATTCCCATCTGCCTCATAACCATGGGCACGGCTTTGAAAGATAATACCCTGCAGGGTGTCCCAACTTAGCCCATTATAAGCTCTCACGGTCAACGAAGGATATTCCTTCTACCGGAAGACCCGATCGATCTCGGAATCCCGGACTACAAGACATTTCGACAGCAATAAAACAAGACCAGCAAAAGCCCGATTGTGCCGACAAATCCCGAGAGGAGCTGCGCATATCTCGTTCTCGTGGCACATCCGGATGAGACATCCTACGAGTAAAACCAAGCCTCGAGTTTTCCCGTGGTGGCCCCTTGATCTGCCTTCGTTTGGGCCAGCACTCGAAGGAGCACCGGTCCGGGGTTAAAATAAAGCTCACCCTCGGGCTCGCGAAAACCCGGGGAAAAAAGGCTTAGGTGGCAAATGGTAAAACCAAGGTTGGGCCTTGCTGGAGGAGTCTTCTTCAAAGCGAATTATCAAGGGGGTCCCATAAATCACCCAACCGTGTAAGGAACGCGAAATCAAGGAACATAACACCGGTATGACGGAAACTAGGGCGGCAAGAGTGGAACAAAACACCAGGCATAAGGCCGAGTCTTCCACCCTTTACCAAGTATATAGATGCATTAATTATAGCAGATATATATTGTGATATCCCCAACAAGTAAACATGTCCCAATAAGGAACAACATCTCCGTGTTCCAAAAGGAACAAACTTCATCTTCACCGCAACTAGCAACGCTATAAGAGGGGCTGAGCAAAGCGGTAACATAGCCAAACAACGGTTTGCTAGGAAAGGATGGTTAGAGGTTTGACATGGCAATAATGGGTGGCATGATATAGCAAGTGATATGCTTCGTAGCATGGGCATAGCAAAAGAGCGAGCATCTAGCATAGCAAAGATAGAAGTGATTTCGAGGGTATGGTCATCTTGCCTGCAAAGTTCTCAGAGTTGTCGAAAGCTTGATCCTCGTAAGCATTCTCAACAGGTTCCTCGTTCACGTACTCGTCTCCCGGCTCTACCCAAAGCAAGGACACAAACAAAGGAACCACAATAAATCACGGTGCAATGCACAAGCAACATGATGCAATATATGGCATGATATGCAGGATGTGATATGCAATGCGTATGCGTGCTCCGGAAGGAAAATGATGAACCAGGCATCAACTTGGCAAACCAAGTATGCCGCTGGAAAGATGAGATGATTTCGGTTGAAATCGATATAAAGATCACCGGAATCGGATGCACGGTTTGCAAATGACAAGCAAAACAAGAATGGCACAAATCTGCCATTAACAGCATGATACCACATAGCAAGCAACAAGTAATTAAGCTACTGCATCCAAACGTACCAGAAAAGCATATGGCAGTGATCTACTCAAGATGCTTGACAAAGGATGAACACTGAGCTACGGCTAAAACACATCATAATAGGTCCAAACAAGCATGGCAAAAGTGCAAAACATATCAGCTTCACAGACTTGGTGAAATTACAGAATATGGCAAAAACAGCATCAGGTAGCAATGTTCAGAGCAAGAAAACTACATGCTACAGGAACTTATAATAGCAAAACAAGGCATGGCGTGAATCTACTCAAATCATAGAACAAAAGTCCCTTACTGACCATAATCCAAAAAGGATCAGAAAATGTAATAACACCCATGTAAACATAGCAAGTTTCGTTAACAGATTCAGCAACAGGGCATGACAAAAACAGATAACAAGTAGGCATGTTTAAGAGCTCAAAGCACTCACTACAGAGCCTTTAATGATAAACTAAGCATCCATACATCAAGAAGACATGGCATAGAAGATATACATGGCAAGAACAACATCATAGCATACACGGATCAACTACAACAACCTTGGCAAAAATTGAATAACATGTAAACAATCTGCCAGGAAACATTTTATAGCAAAAGTAGAGCTCGATTGGCTCAAGCTATGGCACTCCATCATTGCAAAAACAGGCACGGATGGATAGAGCATAAGCATATGTTCATAACATCCTTACTGAAATATCTCAAAATATGCATGGATCTCTCGGTAGCATCAAGTTAACATGGCATAAAAATATCAGCAAAATAGGGGCTGAAATCAGCAACATCATGAAGCCTAGTTTGCATGCTTATGCTAGTCACCACAGAGATCACAAAAATACATGGCATACACCCATGGAAAGATGGCATGGCATATTACAAAACACATGTAGGACTCAAATTCATAGGATGCACACATCAACCATGGGAAAAATGACAAAAGTGCATGTTCTGTTACGGAACAGAAACTAACATCACATAACCCTCTTCTAACAGCATTTCGGGCATCCAGATGAGCTCAAATGAAAATGATGCAATGAGATGAAATGATCTGCTCTTCTAGGCGAACATTCTGACATATCACACGCACGAAACGGAGCTACAGATGCGAAGTTATGATGCGTTGAAAATACCACAAAATAATCAACGAGATAAAAACTTGGATGAATTTTTAGGGGGGAAGAGGTCAACCCTCGAGATCCGGATCGGGATCCGATCGGGCGACGGCGGATCTCGCCGGATCCGCGGCGGGACGGGCGGCCGGAAGAGGGGCCGGATCCGGCCGGGAGGCCGGGCGGCGCGTGGAGGAGGTGGTCGGCGACGGGCCGGTGGCGACCCGGCCGTGAGGTGGCCGGTGGCCGGAGCGGGGCGGTGAGGCCGGGCGTGGGGCGCCAGCCGGAGCGGGCGGCGGCGCGGAGGCGCGCGGCCGGGAGCGCGGGAGGCCTCGGGTGCCTGAGGCGGCGGCGCGGCGCAAGCCGGGGCGGGCCGTGAGCCCGCAGGCGGGCGGGCGAGGGAGGCGGCAGGCCACGTGGCGCTGGCTGATAGGGCGCGGGGCGGGCGGATCGACGGGCGGACGTGTCCGTCGCCGGAAAATTGTCCGTGGTGCGGGATGAGGATGGCTAGGGTTTGGACCCGGATTTGGACGGGGGAGGTGTTTAAATAGGCATAGAAGGAGCTAGGAGAGTCCAAATGAGGTGTAGTTTTCGCCCACACGATCGTGATCGAACGACGGAGAGCATGGAAGTGACTTAGATGGGTTATTGGGCTGTTTTGAAAGGGTGTTGGGCTGCAACTTAAAAGAGGCCTTTGCGAGAGTGCGGTTAACCGTTGGAGTACCAAACGAGCTCCAAATGACCCGAAACTTGACCGGTGGTATACCAAGGCCACTTGACAAACCTCGGTCCATTCCGAGAAATTTAAGTACCCGCTCACGGAAAAACGTAAAAGGGGACGCTGGGGGACATAGGAGTGCCGGATTGCAAAACGGACAACGGGGAAAATGCTCGGAATCATGAGACGAACACGTATGCACATGCGATGCACATGATGACATGATATGAGATATGAGATGCATGACATGGACAAAATGCAAAATGAAGAAAAACCCAACCACAGAGGGAATATCATATCACAATGCCGAAAATGGCAAGAGTTGGAGTTACAAATACGGAAAGTTACATCCGGGGTGTTACAGAGAGTTGGGGAGGCGTCTGGGCAACTTGGAGGGGTAGAGTCCAGCAGCAACCATCGAGGTGCAGAAGCCGTGGACGAGGTGCAGAGCCCGCACGAGAGGTCGTGACTAAGGGGGAATTCGGCGAGGTGCAGAGCTTGGAGGAGCGGGGGACGGTGAAGGAGCCACGGCAGAGCGTGGCGTCAAGTGCTCGGAACGGCGCCGCCGTCACGCTCTGGGCGCGGTCGTCGAAGGCAATGCGGAGCTCGTCGCCTCGCGAGCTGCAGGGCGCAGCGGCCGCTGCCGAGGGGCGCGGGGAGGGCGGGCTTGATGGAGCTTGCGGCGAGGAGCCGGGGATGCGTCGTGGGGGCACCACCGTCGGCAAAGCTTAGGAAGGGGTCGCAGCGGCCAGGGATCTGGAGCTCGAGAGGAACGTGGGGAAGGGGGATGGGAAGTGGAATGGAGGTCAGAGACGCCGGATCCGTGCATATGGGATTGGTGTGGTTGAAGAGGGGCTGGCGGGGAGGGCGCAGCGCTAGGGTAGGGGAGGGAGGGACGAGGTCGGCGTCGGTGGGTGAGGAGGACGACGAGGTCAGCGGTGGGTGGGAGAGGAGGGGGAGGAGGTGGATCGGGAATGGCCGGGGATGGGGAGGAGGAGGTGGTGGCGGCGGCGAGGAGATTGGGAGGAGGGAGGAGGGGTGCGATGGGGGGAGGGGTTTGATTAGGGTTGGGGTGCGTGGGGTATCTCTTTTCCTTTTTTGTTTCTTTTTTCTGTAGATAGATGGATGGATGGATGGATGGATGGATGTGGGATGGGGAGATGGATGGATGGATGGACGAACGCCATGTCATCGATCCGTGGGAAGAGCCCTGATTGGTTCAGAAAATCAGCGATTTAAAATAATTTTTAATTACTGAAAATAGGGGAATTTTGTGAAGTAACTATAAAAATATTTTGCAAAACGGCACAACTAAATTTTTCACTCAAGTTAGACCCCATTTTTATGGATGATCACCGATTTGCATGCATTTTTTATCTTTCTAGATATTTTTAATCATTTTCTTGTGGCAAAAATGGTTTTTTTATGAAGAACCTACCAAATATTTGTTGTAAAATTGAACCAAATCAATTTTCTAAAATACTAGGCCATATTTAATGCACAATTGACAAAATGGTTGGGTGTCAAAAGTTTTGATCCACCTCTGGTGAAAAAGACAAATTTCCGCCGTTTCAGTTGGAAGCGGGTCAAATTTGAACTACGGCTGCCTCATAGTTTGCTTTTATTTTTTCCAAAATTCATTTCTAGGTACAAAAGTATCTATTTAATCAGATAAATGCCAAAAAAATTCCAAGATTCGACCACTAGCTAGAAATGGTCATTCTCGCCGTTTTGACCGCATTTTGAAACGGGCATAAAAAATTCAAAAAAAATAAAAAAATTGGAAAACCTTCGCATTGTGTCATTATATGTGACCAAGTTATCAGGAAAAATAATAAACTTGTAATACGGCAATTCTTTTAAAAAATTGTTCTCGGAAACGAGCTATCATGTGTGGTGATCAATGGCTTTCAAGCCAGATGATCAATCCTATGGCCACATTCATGGCATAGTTTGTTCAAATGATCTCATATCATGCACAAGGGTGAATATTGGAATTCCAAACAATGTTGCCTAAGGAATTTTTCATTTTCTTTGCACGAAAAAACCATTTTCCATTTTCCAAGTGTCCAAAATGAGGTTTTTTTGTGAAGAACCTACCAAATAATTGTTGCAAAATTGGACCAAATCAATTTTCTAAAATACTAGGCTATATTTAACGCATAATTGACCAAATGGTTGGGTGTCAAAAGTTTTGATCCACCTCTGGTGAAAAAGACAAATTCTCGCCGATTCAGCACGAAGCGGGTCAAATTTAAACTATAGTTGCCTCATAGTTTGCTCTTTATTTTTTCCAAAAATCAATTCTAGGTACATAAGTATCTATTTAATCAGAGAAACACCAAAAAAATTCCAAAATTCAACCACTAGCTAGGAACGACCATTCTCGCCGTTTTGACCGCATTTTGAAACAGACATAAAAAATTCAAAAAAAATCAAAAAATTGGGAAACCTTCGCATTGTGTCACTATATGTGGCCAAGTTAGGAGGAAAAATAACAAACTTGTAATACGACAATTATTTTAAAAAAGTGTTATCAGAAACGAGATATCACGTGTGGAGATCAATGGCTTTCAAGCCAAATGATCAATCTTATGGCCACATTCATGGCATAGTTTGTTCAAATGATCTCATATTGTGCACAAGGGTACGTATTGGAATGGCAAACAATGTTGCCTAAGGAAGTTTTCATTTTCTTTGGACGAAAAAACCATTTTCCATTTTTCGAGTACCCAAAAGGAGGTTTTTTTGTGAAGGACCTCCCAATTAATTGTTGCAAAATTGGACCAAATCAATTTTCTAAATTACTAGGAAATATTTAATGCACAATTGACAAAATGGTTGGGTGTAAAAAGTTTTGATCCACCTCTCGTGAAAAAGACAAATTTCCGCCGATTCAGTTGAAAGCGGGTCAAATTTGAACTGCAGCTGCCTCATAGTTTGCTACTTATTTTTTTTCCAAAAATCATTTCTAGGTACATATGTACCTATTTAATCATAAATACATGGTTTGTGGCGATACGTCGAGGTTTGGGCGGTGGCCGAGGGCCCCAATTCTAGAGCGCGTAAACTCGCATGCCAGTCACATGGTCACCGCGTGACCGTGGCGTTGCCATGTGTTCTGGGTGGCCTAGGCATGTCTAGTGGGTTGGGCACTCCCCAGGTAGGTGCTAGGAAGAAAATTACAACATAAGATTCACATGAGGAGACCGATCAATGCTCAAATATGAATTAGCAGCCAAGTGTTTGATTAGCGGTATGGGAAATGTACATGGCTAATGGGCGTGAGTTTTGGCTGAGGATGATCAGTTACTAACAAGACCGTCTTCACAAATTTTCAGCTCAAAAGGAGGAGCCTAGGTGGTACTTGCTTTGCAAAGTACCACACTGGACATAAATACGAATGTTTAAGCTGGGCTCAAAATAATGAATGGATTGATATAGCATTTGGTGGAGGATGGTTATTTGGGCATAGGAAAGCACCGTAGAAAATGGATACTATTTGGACATGCCAAAGTGGTACTTCCTTCACAAAGTGTTGTTCTGAACAAAATAGGAAAATGAATATTGTTGAATTATTTTTGAACTAGGCAAGGAAGGTTTTTTACATATTTGACGAAGATATGACCCAAAGAATTTATGAGCTTTTTTTGGGAATTTTCGGAATGACATAAATATAGGTTGCTTCACAAACTGGGGCAAAAATTGCCACATGGACATGACACATAGGCAAAACTGATGAGGTGGTGCCTAGTCATAGCAACCCACCACAATTTACAAGGTTATGACCATCTATATTGGTCGTGATCAGCTAGAAATAAGGCAGCAGACCAGTGCTATCTGCTTTATAACCATTTCGTGTAAGGAAATTACGACCTTTCTGACCGAAATGGTCGTTATAATTTAGGGTTTGGAGGCCCCCGAACAGCTTTTGACCAATTGGTCTGAAATGGTCATAGATCTATGACCAATTCTTCCAGGGTCACTGACAGAAGGTCACTAGTTGACATATTTCTTATAGTTCTTGTAGTGAAACTTGGCATGATATCATGGAGCGGCATCAACATGCCGTGGTACAAATTTTGTCCCATTTGGGGCAGGCTTGGGTATATGCTTCTCAAAAACGAGAACTTATCACAACAAGCATCATGGTTTTCGGTAGGGAACGTCCCACCTTTGGGGACGAAACGATATCCATTGCCTCTTATTTCTTTCAAATTATTTTCTCGTGTCAACATAGAACAACAGGAGTGTTGTGTCAAATTTTGTGATTTTTCGGGGTTCGTTTGGACATTTTTATGCATTAACTGGATTTTCAATGCATTTATGTGCATAATTAAAATTTGAACTACATGCACATGCTCCAGTGCATATAAATTGGTCAAAAAATTGAATATGTGTCCTTAGGTGCATGCTTAGGTCCCATGCAAGAAATTTGAATGAATTTCAAACACCAGGGCACCGTTGATTGCCGGCAAAACATTGAGATGTCTGGTTTTTAAATTCTAGTAAATCCAAAACTCGTCTGAAATTCATGAAACTTGGCATGCTATCATGGAGCGACATCAACATGCCGTGGTACAAATTTTGTCCCATTTGGGGCAGGTTTGGGTATATGCTTCTCACAAACCGGAGCTTCTCACAACAAGCATGATGGTTTCGATAGGGAACGTCCCACCTTTGGCGACGAAACGATATCCATTGCCTCTTATTGCTTTCAAATTTGTTTCCTGTGTCAACACAGAACAATAGGAGTGTTGTGTGAATTTTTGTGATTTTTCGGGGTTCGTTTGGACATTTTTATGCATTAACTGAGTTTTCAATGCATTTATGTGCATAATTCAAATTTGAACTAGATGCACATGCTCCACTTCATATAAATAGGTTGAAAAATCAAATTTGTGTCCTTGGGTGCATGCTTAGGTCCCATGCAAGAAATGGGAATGAATTTCCAACACCAGGGCACCGTTGATTGCCGGCAAAACATTGAGATGCATTGTTTTTAAATTCTAGTAAATCAAAAACTCGTCTGAAATTCATGAAACTTGGCATGATATCATGGAGCGGCATCAACATGCTGTGGTACAAAATTTTCCCCATTTGGGGCAGGTTTGGGTATATGCTTCTCACAAACCGGAGCTTCTCACAACAAGCATCATGGTTTTCGGTAGGGAACGTCCCACCTTTGGCGACGGAACGATATCCATTGCCTCTTATTGCTTTCAAAAATTTTCCTGTGTCAACATAGAACAATAGGAGTGTTGTGTGAATTTTTGTGATTTTTCGGGGTTCGTTTGGACATTTTTATGCATTAACTGAGTTTTCAATGCATTTATGTGCATAACTCAAATTTGAACTAGATGCACATGCTCCACTGCATATAAATAGGTCGAAAAATCAAATATGTGTCCTTGGGTGCATGCTTAGGTCCCATGCAAGAAATGGGAATGAATTTCCAACACCAGGGCACCGTTGATTGCCGGCAAAACATTGAGATGCATTGTTTTTAAATTCTAGTAAATCAAAAACACGTCTGAAATTCATGAAACTTGGCATGCTATCATGGAGCGGCATCAACATGCCGTGGTACAAAATTTTCCCCATTTGGGGCAGGTTTGGGTATATGTTTCTCACAAACCGGAGCTTCTCACAACAAGCATGATGGTTTTCGGTAGGGAACGTCCCACCTTTGGCGACGGAACGATATCCATTGCCTCTTATTGCTTTCAAATTTTTTCCTGTGTCAACATAGAACAATAGGAGTGTTGAGTGAATTTTTGTGATTTTTCGGGGTTCGTTTGGACATTTTTATGCATTAACTGAGTTTTCAATGCATTTATGTGCATAATTCAAATTTGAACTAGATGCACATGCTCCACTGCATATAAATAGGTTGAAAAATCAAATCTGTGTCCTTGGGTGCATTCTTAGGTCCCATGCAAGAAATGGGAATGAATTTCCAACACCAGGGCACCGTTGATTGCCGGCAAAACATTGAGATGCCTGGTTTTAAACTATAGTAAATCCAAAATTCTGTTAACCATTCACGTGATGCCACGTGTCTTTGTTTTAATGGCTGTAGGAGGTGTCGTGCGGACAGATGCTTGACCTTGATTGAACTGGAGGCGTGCGAGCGCCGTCCGGTGCGCAGGCTGACCGAGAGGCGTGCAAGCTATCCTCGAGTGTGCAGGCTCACCGGGAAGCGTGCAAGTTGTACGCTGCGCAGGCTCACTGGAAGCGAGCCCTTTGACTTCCATGGACACCCCCCTTGCTCGCATCCTCTCCATTAATGGCGCCCAAGCCGCAGTTTAATTCGCTTTTTAAATATAAAACACTCATCGCAAACGTTTTAGTTAGAACACCCGTATGCAAACCGACAGCTTCCCCAGGAAGCCAAGAGAAAATGTGCCGAGCAGGATTTCTACAGCTCTTGATCACAAACGTTTTAGATTGAACACCCATATGCAAAGTGAGAGCAGCGCAGGATTTGTCCATCCCTACAACGCAAACGGTTGTTTTGGATGACCTGTGTGCAACCACGTACAAACAATTTGGTAAGATTTGTCAATCCTTGTAACACTGCGATTTGTCAAAATATGAAGCTAAAAAGCACTAGCAGTATCTAATTTTTGCAAGTAAAATTCACTAATTAAGCATAGATTTCATTCATAGATTAAGTAGTTGTTCTTAATTTACACAAACAGTTCAACTCGATAGCTAAACCGACCAAACTTTTCCCCAATTGTTGCCAACCACTTACTGAAATAGCTACACTACTAGGGAAAAGTCTAGCAGCAGCGCGAGTGAGGGAGTCCTGGATTAGGGGGTCTCCGGATAGCTGAACTATCACCCTTGGCCGGACTCCTGGACTATGAAGATACAAGATTGAAGACTTCGTCCCGTGTCCGGATGGGACTTTCCTTGGAGTGGAAGGCAAGCTTGGAGAAACGGAAATGTAGATATCCTACCATTGTAACCGACTGTGGTAACCCTAACCCTATCTGTTTCTATATAAACCGGAGGGTTTTAGTCCGTAGGGATGAACAACAATCATACCATAGGCTAGCTTCTAGGGTTTAGCCTCTCACGATCTCGTGGTAGATCCACTCTTGTACTACCCATATCATCAATATTAATCAAGCAGGAGTAGGGTTTTACCTCCATCGAGAGGGCCCAACCTGGGTAAAACATCGTGTCCTTGTCTCCTGTTACCATCCGCCTAGACGCACAGTTCGGGACCGCCTACCCGACATCCGCCGGTTTTGACACCAACATTGGTGCTTTCATTGAGAGTTCCTCTGTGCCGTCGCTATCAGGAAGGATGCCTCATCCCGTCTTTAAAGACGGCACCGTTTCTAAAGGAGCTTTGGCCACCGGCCAAACTCTTCGGCTAGGCGGTTTTCTTATGACCGCTTTGCTCGTCAGCCACCGACGATGACTTCTCGGTCATCGAAAGCAATCTTCACGTTAACTCGGAACTTGCCGAGCAGTTAGATCTGATGGAGCTCTCTTCCTTAAACGAGCTCTTGGATCGCATCGCCGCCACAGGGAGTCGCCATGAGACTACGATCGATTGGGCCTAAAACCGATCCGAGAGAGATCAAGTCTCCTGTGCTACCCACCACGTTGCTGTGTTAGAGGAACAATACAAATGAATCTTCTCCTACCTTAAGGACTAGCTATGTCCGGATTCTGACCCCTCCATGCCGGATTCCCGTGGAGGGGAGGACACCACTCAAGCCCTGAACTTAAAGTCAGGCAGCGGGCTAGATTCATTGGACAACCTCCAAGAACCCAAGCTTCCAAGTTCGGAAACTTATTGGCTCCTGAGTCTTAGATCGGACGGGGTTCGGAATTTAATTCCACCCGCCCACCCAAACATAAGCGATCTATCCCAAATCCGGCAAGAGCCCGGTGAAACAAAGACATCATTCTTGGGCGATTCCTCCTGGTTATGGACAGGATAAAGGATTACCGCGAGAAGGACGCAATCTCATTCTTCTGCAATAATTGCACGGACAAGGGAATCCTAAACGCCATAAGTCGTCGTGAAATTACATGCTTCGCTGACTTGGCATCCATAGTACAAAAGTACTGCGCGATGGAGAGCGCCTGGAAAACCAAAATCAAATTTTGGGATAATCCGGCCCCGAAGACGACCCTAGTCCGAAATAAAAGGGTGCATCATCACCAGGCACCTGGGTTACATACCAAAAAGCAAAAAAACCCCAAAGGGCATGGAACCATACTGGAGGGATGGCTCAATGGACCCTGCAAAATCCATAGCACAGAGGGCACCACTCCAACTCATAGCCTTAGAGCATGTTGTATACTACGGCAGGTGGCCAAAAGTGGCGAAGAGCTCTTAGCTCCAGAGCACCAGCCCAGCAATACCAGTACGGTATTAACAGTCTTCGAGACTTTCGCATCAAATAATATGCGAAAACGAACACTCCGCAGCCTTGCGAAGTCTACCAGATAGCAACAATAAATCCATGGAGTGACACGGCTATTACCTTTAACGCCAGTGACGAACCGAAATTCCGAACAGCCCGAGCACCAGCCGCATTGGTCCTCAGGCCAATAGTGGACGGCTTTCACCTTACCAAGGTACTCATGGACGGAGGCAGCGGATTAAACCACATCTACGAGGAAACCCTTCGAAAAATGGAAATAGACTGGAGCCACATTGAGAAAAGAAGCACAACCTTTAGAGGAATAATCCCCAGTCGGGAAGCATGTTGTACAGGAAAGATCACACTGGATGTGGTGTTCGGCACGCCGAACAATTATAGGTCCGAGGAGGTCACATTCCAAGTGGCCCCGTTCAGCAGCGGATACCACGCTCTATTAGGGCGAGAGGCATTCACAATTTTTCAAGCTATACCCCATTACGGGTACATGAAGCTCAAAATGCGGACCCAACGGAATTAACACTCTCGCTAGTGACCCGGACATAGCGCCCGCTACCGAAAATAAAACAGCCGCACTTGCCCTTGAGGCACTATCCAAGCCCTAGCGGCAGAGGAACTCATTGCGCTGCGCCCACGGTGAACAGGGACGATGTGATACTCGATAAGAGATCCAAGTCCACCTCTTTAAACCGCGCATTTAAATAGTCAAATTCCAAGTCCATCCAATGGACCCTACAAAAACGGCCTCCATCGAGGCACAATTAAACCCTGATGTGGACGCCGCACTACGAGAATTTCTACGCGAAAATTGGGACATTTTTTCCTGGCACCCTTCAGACATGCTAGGAGTACAAGCCACGGCGAGCTCTTAAGTCGCAAGTTTTGGCTGACTTCGTCGCCGAATGGACTGAAGCCGAACTCCCTAAAGAGTACGGCGCATATTCCAACTGGATCATGCACTTCGACGGCTCCAAAATGTTGGCCGTCCTAGGGGCTGGCGTCGTTCTGACGTCCCCAACCGTAGATACTGATCCAATACGCATTTCAAATAATGTACACGGACTCCAACAACGCAGCCGAATACGAGGCCCTTCTACATGGTCTCCGGATGGCAGTCTCCATGGGCATTCAACACCTAGAGGTGCGCGGGGATTTGAACCTCGCGATATCCCAAATAAATGGGGACTTTGATGCAAAGGATCCGAAAATGGCAGCTTATCGCAATGTCGTCCTAAAAATGTCAGCTCGGTTTGAGGGGCTCGAATTTCACCATATAGCCCGGGATAACAACCAGGCAGCAGACGTGTTGGCACGCATTGGCGCAAAGCGCGATGCCCTCCTCCCCAACATCTTCATAGAGAGGCTTTTCAAGCCATCCGTATTATGGGAGGGAGAGTCCGGAAATAACAACCTAGACCCAACCACACTGCCCCACACCAAACATTCCGACATAGTTGGTGGTTCCGCCAACGAAATAACACCGTCAGCCCACGCAATAATGGCAGTCATTGCCCCGTGGACAGAACCATTCCTAGCCTACCTAACTAGGCAGGAACTTCCCGAGGACCAAAACGAGGCCCGCTGCATAGTGCAGCGGTCTAAAGCCTATAAGGTCCATGAGGGAGAGCTTTATAAGAAAAGCACAACCGGAGTCCTTCAAAGGTGTATCTCTGAAGAGGAAGGGCGGAATCTCCTGGCTGAAATTCATGCCGGACTCGGTGGGCACCATGCCGCAGCCCGGGCCCTTGTAGGCAAGGCCTTCCGTACAGGATTTTATTGGCCGACGGCCCGGGCAGATGCGCAGGACTTAGTCCAACGATGCGTCGGTTTCCAGCTCTTTGCTAATCAAAGCCACATGACAAACACCGCCCTCAAAACTATACCCATCACCTGGCCCTTTGCAGTCTGGGGCTTGACATGGTTGGACCCCTTAAAGGACGAACCCACAAGCAAAAATACCTATTGGTCATGGTGGATAAATTCACCAAATGGATAGAGGCCAAGCCTGTAAAGACGGCCGGATCCAGACCGGTGATAAACTTCATATCAGGGGTAGTACACCGTTACGGCGTCCCCCATAGCATCATCACTGATAACGGCACGAACTTCACGGCCGACGAGGTCAAACTCTGGTGCAAAAACATGGGCATCAAGCTCGACTACGCTTCAGCCTATCACCCCCAAACTAACGGTCAAGTCGAGCGAGCAAACGGTCTAATCATGAGCGGCATTAAACCGGACTAGTGCGGTCCCTCAAGGAATCTAACACGACCTTTGGGTAGATGAGCTCGACTCCATACTCTGGGGGCTGTGGACCACGCCGAATCGCACTACCGGATTCACACCATTTTTTATGGTATACGGCGCAGAGGCAGTTTTGCCCTGCGACATAATTCATGACTCACCTCACGTGCGCATGTATGAAGAAAGAGAAGCCGAGCTCGATCGGCAGGACAGTTTGGACGCCTTGGAGGAGGAGCGCGATGTGGCAAAAGCTCGTTCCGCATTCTATCAACAGCAGGCTCGAAGATATCAAAGCAGGGAAGTACGGGCCAAAGCTTACAATGTTGGCGAACTAGTTCTACGCCTGCCGGACAAGAAAAAGGACAAACTCAAGCCGAAATGGGAGAGTCCCTTCATCATCGACCAAGTCCTGACCGGCGGAGCGTACCGTCTGCGAAAGGCTTCGGATAACCGACTCGAGCCGAACCCATGGAACACAGCCCGTCTCCGAAGATTCTACGCCTAGCGCCGGATTCTGAGTTCGTCTCCTTCCTCCCTCTATATTTTATACTTTAAGTTGTCTTTTATGTCTCTCCTTCTTCCTCCTTTTTTCCAAAGTCATTAAAGGCTCGTTTGCGCATTGTTCGCACACACTTGACACGCTATCCGCGCTCATTATACCTGGGGGCTTCTTTAACAGAAGCTTATTTATACGGGCTTTATGCCCAACACATGTGTCACACTTCCGCATGTACCTTTTATTCACCATTATATGCATCGATATGACTTAAGTTTTGGCCAAGCTGGGTTGCTCGGCTCTGTGCTTACCCCTACGTTCCTGATTGTTCGGCTAGGTGGTAAAGGGAGCACCTCTGCGATTGTTGCCGCCGGGTCAGCCGGACGTGTACCTCAGACTGGGTGAAGCCGAAAGCTAGCGTTCTTAAGGGAATATTCGGTTGGTGAACTAAAAGACGATTTTTTATTTTTCATTTATCTGCCCCCAGATGCTTTTCTGCTTTTTTCGCAGTCCGGACATGCACTTTAGGGCATGCCTCGAGGAAAGGAACCCCTAACGGAACTATTCTCCCGGAAGATGTTTCTTACTAACCATTTAATATAACATAACTAGTTGGGCACTTGTCTGATAAAGCACTCATGACCCCTACGCCTGGTCTCCACGCATGCCCCGGTTTTTACATAACCGCGAGGGTATTCGGACACACACCAGACTATTGGGTCCCGATGTTGAAGCGAAAAGGTCCGCTACGACAAACGATCTACAATCAGGCTAGAAGGCATTTTACATGTCATTTTAAATTACATAGTCCAATTCACTGATTGTATTCCTCTTCAATGCCATCTAATAGGTTGTCTAGTTTGCAGTCCTGCTGGGAATAGTTTGCGGCCAACTCTACTCTGTCGTACACTAAGCTCACCGGTTCTCCTTCCTGTCGGGCCCCACAGGTCTGACCTCGGCCATGTGGTTTGGGTCCGCCTTCATGTACCGCGTCTTCACCATGGCCCAGGCCTCCCTGGCGCCTTGACGACAGGCCGATATCTTCCATAGTCGGAAGCGCTGCCGTGCTCCCTGAAGCCTCTCTGCAGGCTCTCCAAGGCCTTCGGGGCAGGGAGATAGATGGCCACAAGGCCTGGGCGACGCCTTTCATCACCTGCCGAACTCGTTCGTGCAGTTGCAATAGCTCGGGAAGAAGGTCACCCGTAGAACCGGGCATTTCCTCTGCAGGACAACCCGTGAGCATACCTACAGACATAACTCTGTTAGTTGACTTCCTCGCCGAACTCTTTTTCAAAGTTCGCTCAAGCACTTACTATAAATGCCGCGACGAAGTCGCCGATTCTCCTTCACGGAGTCGATACCGGGCACAAACATCCTTTAGTTCCTCACCCAGCTGGGTGTTGGCATCGTGGAGATTATTTTTCTCTTGCCTCACCCTTGTAAGCACATTCTCGCCGGCCTTCAACCGGCGCAAGCATATATTACCATATGGGGTCTCTGTGGCTCCCCCTGTAGCGGCTAGTGCGGCCTCAAGTTGGGCCTTGCATTCTTCAAGCTCCTGGGACAGTCGGGTATTCTTTTTTGTAAGATCCTGCATAACAAATGATCCCTAAATCAGTTATTCTAACTATTTTAAGTCTCGGGGGCTACTGGCATATATAATCGTCAAATTTCCTCACCTGTATGTCCTTTACATACTGCTCCGTGGCTCTAGCTAGACCATCTTGAGTGGCACGGAGGTGCCCATCTCCCGAATTGAAGGCATTCAATGCCTCTTGGGAGAAACATGCGTCACGAAGAACTGTCCGGCAGCGCCTGTGATTCATGGCACTCTCCACCTCGGAGTTGGCGGCGGACAATCAGTCGGCATCCTCTGTCGGAGGAGCATCCGACGCACGCCTCGTGCTCGCCTCCGCTTCTGGACCCGGCTTTGGAGCCTGGCTGGCGGAGGCTCGATTGGCAACCTCTCCGGACACAGTCCGGCGAGCGCACTTTTTCCTGAAAAGAGCACCAGCGTTAGTACGCCTTCCAGGAATCAATCCTGGAAATATGGTGACGCGCCATACCGTTGCGGCGGCGTTTCGATCTGGACCGCACTTCTTTTTAGCCTGCGGGGGCGTGCGGCCCCTTGTTGGCTAGCCGCCGCGGGCTCGGCATCCTGCCTCGAAGGCACCCCCTGCGAAACACCATTGGTATATGGTGATCAAAAATAAGCACGGATGGGTCATTATCAGAGTATTGGGACCTCGGTCTCAGTTACCTGTGAGGCTCGAAGTATTCCGGGGTAATCGGCCGTAATGGCAACCAAGGCATTATCGATGCTCAGTTGGTGAAATACCCCATCAATCAGCTCCACCAATATGTCCGGATCCTCTTGGGAGGCTGGATCGAGGAGCCGTTCCGGATCCTCGGGTTGTGGAGGCGGGCTGTTTATGTCTTTTACAGCCTGGCGCAGTTCCTGCGTCAAAATCACAAAATGAGATACCTAACCATGGGAATACGGATCGGATGTGCAAAAAAAGAAATGTCCGCTTACCCAGCTTCGAGGATTGTTCATAGAAAATCCGTTCAATGGACTGACGCGGAGAAAATCCTCCTTTTCTCACTTGTACAGCGCGGACAAGATCTTCACCAGATCGGTGACCGATCCCGGCCCCTTACGGCCATGACGGGTGGCATCGTCCTCCCCGTTGAAATCCCACATGGGGTGGCCCCTATACTGGAGCGGCTGCACCCCCCGCATGATACTTGTGTCCATGACACCGATCATGGTCTGTCCGGAATGAGCTAACAATCTTATTCGGCTCATCAGGTAAAGGACGTCCCTGTCGTCTTCCCTCTAGGGGCTCATGGGCGCCAACTCAGCGCTTTCTTCAAAGGATCATTGCTGAACTCCGGGAGACCGATCCGAACAGGATCCGGCAGCGGGACATCTTCTATATAAAACCATTCCGAAGGCCAGTCTTTGGACGCCTTCTTCGGGGTTCCGGATAGATATCCGGTCCCGGCGATGCGCCACAGCTCGGCTCCACCCACTTGATATATTGACCCCTCATGAGAACGGGGTACAAGGCAGAATAATCTCTTCCACAGTGCAAAATGAGCCTCGACGCCCAAGAACAGTTCGCAAAGGGCCACAAAGCCCGCGATGTGCAAAATGGAAGCAGGCGTAAGGTGGTGCAACTGGAGGCCGTAGAACTCCAAGAGCCCCCGGAGAAACGGATGAATTGGAAATCCGAGTCCTCTTACTAGATAAGAAACAAAGCATACCCGCTCTCCTTTGGAGGGATCGGGGACACTCTCCGCTTGCTTTCCGCCCTTATAGATGGCGAGTCCGGCTCTAACCGGGACCATGAAGGCCGGGGGAAGAAATCCCTTGGTTTGGAGTGTCACTAGCTCGCTATGCGGGACTGAGCATCTCTCCCAATTTCCAGGCTGAGGGCTGGGAGCGCGAGAGGAGGAGCCACGTCGACTGTCCATGATGGAATGGATTTTTGTCAGAGGCGCTCCGACGAAAGCTCGCGGAGGGAGGATGGTGTGACTCGGATCTAGATCCTCGTCCCTTTTATAGACGGCTCATTTGCGCAGCTAGGGGGATAAGTGTAAAAATACCCTGGCTTTTCGCATTCATTCAACACGTGGAAGATGGCTATTATTGGCCGTGGAAGCCAAGGAGCGCAGCATTTATCAGAAGCCGGACACTATTCGACAAGTATATGGAATTTGGAGAAGAACCCGCCTCGCAATGCCGAAGGCAATCTACGTTCCGGACTCATCGCCATTGAAGCCTGGTTCGGGGGCTACTGAGGGAGTCCTGGATTAGGGGGTGTCCGGATAGCCGAACTATCACCGTTGGCCGGACTCCTGGACTATGAAGATACAAGATTGAAGAATTCGTCCCGTGTCCGGATGGGACTTTCCTTGGCGTGGAAGGCAAGCTTGGCGATACGGATATGTAGATCTCCTACCATTGTAACCGACTCTATGTAACCCTAACCCTATCCAGTATCTATATAAACCGGAGGGTTTTAGTCCGTAGGACGAACAACAATCATACCATAGGCTAGCTTCTAGGGTTTAGCCTCTCTAATCTCATGGTAGATCCACTCTTGTACTACCCATATCATCAATATTAATCAAGCAGGAGTAAGGTTTTACCTCCATCGAGAGGGCCCGAACCTGGGTAAAAACATCGTGTCCCTTGTCTCCTGTTACCATCCGCCTAGACGCACAGTTCGGGACCCCCTACCCGATATCCGCCGGTTCTGACACCGACAGCGGGTTTTAGGCCTCTTAGTAGCGCGGGGGCCGGCGCTACTAATAAGGCGCTACAACTAACTTATAGCAGTAGCGCCTGTTGTCCCACACTACTGCTATACATGAATAGCTGTAGCGCTCTTTAGGAAAGGGCGCTGCTGATATTATCTGCAGCACTTTTTACAAGGAGGCGCTACTTGTAAGGCGGCGCTACTGCTAAATTTTCCCCCCTCCCTAATACTAGTTTGATTAGTTTTTTCCCTACATATTTGTTTTGTATTTGAATAGGCTTTATACAATAATCTTTAGCATATCATACACATACAAATGTAATCATAGCATATACATACAATTAGTCTCATCAAATCATGTCATGCATCATCATAATCATCATCCAACACAAAGTGGTCTCTCGTCATCATCTCGAAAATAGCGATACAAGTCTCGATTACTTGCAAATACATCGTCATCCATCTAAACAATGATATACGCGAGAAGATCTATCCTTTGAGTACATGAGTTCGTATCCCTCTCTCGCATTAGCGTGAACCTAAACTAACTACTGCCTGTCACTCGGAAACCTTAAACCGGTACACCTGGGACTGACACTCCGACCACTCGTCGTATATATACTCCTAGAGTAGCACTTCTTCGCCATCTATGATCTATGCACCTGCATCATCACATGAGTCGACGATATGCAACATATCTAGTTGAGCAATAGAAAGAGACAGACTTGGCAAAAATAGAAACAACATATCATAAGCATAAATAACAAAGTTCATCGTACCCAAAATGCCATAACTAGAGTAATTTTCGCTAGTCGAGGAGGAGGAAGGTTTAACTACATCACAAATAAAGTTTCACCGTGCATAACTCAAAGTTTTTTCATACAAAAAGTATGGACTAAACGGACACATTGTCATATATCGACAATCACTCCACCATGTCGTGCCATCCATCCATGTCAGGGAGATAGTCCTCGAGCTTAGTGAAAGGCTTCATGTCGAGACGCTGAGAGGCTATCCATGTTCGGATGTCTTCCCACGACATTTGTCCTTCTCCGTAGAACATCCCTGTTTTTCCGATGACCTCCTTCATGATGATTTGGGCAAGTTTGCGCTGGATGTTATAGAACTCAGCTCGAAGTCGATGATCCTTGATATCTCCTATGTCCTTTGCCCATTGCAGAATATGGGCATCGCCGGATCTAGGTGAAATGCGAAGGTTCTGGTGACCCCGTCTGTACTCCAGCATGTGGTGTAGGACATAGAATCCATCATTAAGAGAATCGTTCGGTTGCTGGATGCAGCAGAAGTCGGTCTTATGGCTGAAAGCGACCCTGCCACCCCTTCTCTTCTTGTCCCTGACCTCTCCACCCCTTGCTTGGTAGTAAAACATAGCACTGTCGAGAACATCCTTGATGTGGGTGTAATCCTTTTTGTGAATGTTCTTCGACGAGTCCAAGTAAAGAGCGTGGGAGAATCGGGGGTAGAGGATGATGAGGACGGCGCACCCACCGCTGCGCAAAATAAGTACACCTCAAATTAATTAGTCTCCACCGTGCAACTGAATGATTGAAATCGAAGGAAGGATAGCAGCGCGGATGACTTACACGGGATGATAAGGCACGAGAATCGCCTCCTTGTCCTTATTGGCAAGCATGAAACTGACGATGTAATCCCTCGCGTATTCACCATGCTTTGCGCAGACTCCCAAGAAGCCCTCGTGCATGTAGTACGGGTCAGCGACACAAATATGAGGTATCTGCTCAACCCCGATGATGTAGTTCATGTGCAAGGCATAAAGGCGGACAAACGTAAAATCCAGCTTCTTCACGTGAAACATGTTGAATATGTAATCGAATCGCAGGAAGAACTTATCCGCGGGTAAGCAGTCGACGTACGACATTTGCAGCGGAACGTTAACCACGTAGAGTGGGTATCCTAGATCTTTCGAGGCGATGAGGCCTTTCTCTACCCGCAGCACATCGTCATGAAGTCTCCTTAGATCGCCGAATCTGGCCCGTAGCGCTGTTGCAGGTAGGATTGGTTGACCGGGGATATGCCATTTATCCGCATCGGGGATATCTATACGGTCCTCAAGCCGAGGCTGCTGAGGCGGCCGGATCATAGAATCAGCTTTTTTTCCTTTCCTCGCTCTCTTCCTAGACTTCTTTACTACCGGAAGGTCGTCCATATTATGTTGAGACAGCAATTCAGGCACCGAATCATGACGCTCAAACCCTGAGGAGGCGCCAGTATAGACATACTGTTCAGCGCCATCGTCATCATCATCCTCATCCATGGTGACATCATCAGCGACTAATGGAGCCTCCTCCTTACCCCGTCCGTTATCACCCAACTCGACACCCGACGCTAATTGGGTAGGTGGGGTGTTGATGTTCATACCTTGCTGAGGCTGCGTGCTTGTGGGTGTGCTCCCGGCCGCCACCAGACGAAGCAGACTCTTTGGCCACAACAGGACCCACCCATTGCAACAATCACCAAGCCACCGCGGGGTCTCTTCATCATCCCCCACTAGTATTAGAGGAGGCAAATTCTCATGGCCCGGTTTGACACTAGCCACGGAAACCTTGAAGACGTTCGGGGGGATCGGCCGGCTGTGGAACAATGGTTCCTTCGGCTCCATTATCGTCTCCTTCCTCACGTCCACCTTACGGTCGACGATGGTGTACAATATGGTGGACGGGTTTCACGGCTCGAAAGAAAAGTCTGCGACGTGAGACATCCGAAAGGCAACGAAAACGGGAGATTATACATTTATATTGAAGGGGTCCGGTGTGGCAGATACCGTGAGGGCGTCGAGCTCAGCCAAAGACGAAGCACCGCCGAGCACGTCCAGTGCGGGAGCAGGTGCGGGAGCAGGTGCTCCCAAGAAGCCAGCAAGGGGAAAGTCCTCTGCATTTTTTTCTGGATTTTGCCTTGTCCAAGTGAAAACGACCGGAGCCAAGGAAGTAGACAAATATGCAACCACCTCTTTTGTGGCAGCTACCGCTGTTGCGACTGTCTAAGATGATTTCTTCCCAACCACAATCTCAACCTTCTTGTCGATGTTTTCTTCAGTTAACCTCCGTCTTTCCTTTCTCTCCTCTGTGGTCTCATGGTAGTACTTCTTCCACGTGGCGCCGTCTCCGACACCATGCACGCGTCCATACGACGGTCGAGTATCCACCGGTTGTCGTTTCAATATGTTCAACGCCCGGTTGAATAGAGTGTGCCACTTGGGCCACGCCAATGCCTCAGAAGGCGAGTCGCTTTCGGCCGCAATCCTGTGCTGCTCTCTCTGCAAAAGGCAAAAGGATCGTTTACAAATATGACTAACATGTGCAGTCGAATTGATCAGAAACTAAAATTACCAGCAGTCTCATGAACTCTGTAATGAGCGGTTTTGTCTCGTAAACCTTCTTCACTGGGTCCCAACGGTGTCGGTCCCTGAGGACGTCATGCTCCTGCGGGACGGTGAACTCCGCCAAGGGGTCTGGGATGCCCAGACTCGCGACTTCCGCGTCCTCCTTGGCCCATTTGGACCTCTTTCCGCCGTAACCACGGCTTCCGAGGTGGTGGCTCCCAATGTTCCTCTCTTGAAACCCCTTTATGTTTTTTTGGCAGCTTCGGCCTCGCAAGCCTCCTTGAATATTTGAAACTGCTCTTCCGTTATTGTCGGATTATCCTTTAGAATCTTGGAGTAGGGTTCCTTCTTGTCGATGATCTTTGCTTTCAATCGATTTTTCCAGGCGGCCAACGCGTCGCTAAACTTGGTCATGGCGTGTTTGTTTATCTTCTTCATTGTCAGGTCCTCATCTTGATCTTCATAATCCTTCTCATTCCGGCCCGGGAACAAGAATATCTGGTGAAACTTCTTTAGGAGGGAGCTCCTCATATTTTCTATCTTCTGTAGTTTCTCATCGTTGATGGTGGCGGTTGTCTGTACGATGCAGCCTATTTGATTGCCGTAGCACGAGCGCGCTTCCTCGGGCGCCTTTGGTTCAAAATTGCCGTCGTCCACCTCCGTGAACACCAGTCTAGTAGTCCTGAGTTTGTTAGGAAGCCGTTGCCTCTTTGCTTTCGGTTCTACACCGGCTCCGCTCCCCGAGGCAGCGCCAGTCTCGATGCCGGTCTGAATCTCAGCGCCGGTCTCAGTCTCAGCACCGGTCTGCGTGTCGGTCTCGATCCCGATGCCACCGGTGGCCCTGCAACAACATCGGTTGATCGTCGGCAAGGCTAAAAATTAAATGCGCCCCGGTAGATGTCGTCGCAATCACCAGAACCCTGTCCTTCATTGTTCCTAGCCATGTTTCCTATGATTAAATCTAGTTAATTAATTCTAGACCTAATAAAATGAATAATGACATAAAAAAGGCCTATTGTTTTGCAGGAACGTTGACTCCTTCCTGGTGCGGCAAATCCCGAGCACTCGATATGTCCTAGTTTGTAGCACAAGTCATGCCAAAATTCACGGAAAATTTCGGCACGACCTTTGCTAAAAAGTGGAGAAATCGAGAACCTGAAATTTGCCGGAACGGAAATGAATCAACATTCCGGCAAAACAAATATAGGCCACTCAGCTTCATTGAAACAACAAAGCCACTTGGGCACAATCGAACTACTTCAATGAAAAGATATAACATGACCACTTCAATGAAAAGATATAATCAACAATAAAAGTCTAGGAAGGGATCATCTTTAAAATAAAACCATCCTAAATAACCTAGATAATTAACCTAATTAAACTAGTTAACCTGACTAGTACTCTGTCAAAGCCCTAACTAAATTTTTGCACTAACCTAGATAATTAACCTAATTAAACTAGTTAACCTAACTACTTCTCTGTCAAAGCCCTAACTAAATTTTTGCCCTAACCTAGATAATTAACATAATTAAACAAGCTAACCTATGCATGAGAGAGAGGAGGGGTGGGGGCTTACAGAGGATGGCTCCGGTGGTGACGAGGGAGGCAGTGGTGGCGAGAGAGGCAGGGGCGTCTCAGGTGACGGCGAGGGAGGCAGTTGTGGCGAGGGAGAATCCGGTGGTGTCGACGACGGCTCCGGTGGCGTTGATGAGGCCGCGCGGCTCCGTGGCGTTGGGGGCGGCTTCGGTGGCATCGACGGCGCAAGGCTCTGGTGGCTCCTGGGGCGTCGACGTCGGCAGGAGACGACGGCGAAGTGGGGCGATGGCGAATCGGGGAGACGGCGGCGGGGTGGGTTGAGAGATTTGGGGGGCAAGTGGTGGCCGGGGGGAAAAGGTTTTTTGGTTAAGTCAAAATTAGCGGTAGCGCGTTTTGCAAAACGCGCTATAGCTACCTTTTTACAAAACGCTCTACTGCTATAGCTATGTAATTTTCTCCCTTTTTTATTTCCTTTTCTGTTTCTATAGCGAGGGTCTGGGAAACGCGCTGCAGCTACGTTGGCTATAGCGCCTAATAAGAACACACGCTACAGTTATGCCTTTCTCTGTTTTTTCACTTTTTCATTTATTTTGCTTTACATTTTATTTTTTTTCTTTCTCCTTTTTCTGTTTCTTTCATTTTCATTTACTTTTCTATTTGTTTTTCATTTTATTTTATTTCCATTAGCAGTAGCGCTCTTCTTAGGAAACGCGCTGCTACTCATGCCCTAGCGGTTTCGCGCTTCCTCCAAGCCCGCTACTGCTATGCGTAGCCTATCGTTCCACCAATGGGAATATTAGTAGTAACGCTTTTACGGCCACACGCGCTACTGCTACAATTGCATCTGCAGTGCGGTTTATTCTTAACCTCTACTGCTATCTAGCACTAGCGCCCTTTTTTGACCCACGTTGTTGCTAAATTTCTTTGTATAAGGTTTTCCCTAGTAGTGCTAGTTCAACTATATATACTAGCTAATTTTAAGTACGTTGTACAGGTCCACCACATGTATAGTCAGATGAACTGAACTAAATAGCCCCTAAATAATACTACTACTGCGGAGGGGCTTTGTACTACTTCTGGCTGCCTCTCCTCTACCGAGCGTGCTCAGTAAGAGGCGGAGGAGAAGGAGCCTACCGACGAGCTGGGCAACCGCGATGCGGTGCCAGCCGCTAATGCAGCTTCAGCGACGCTCACCTCGAACGCCCTCTGCCACTCCATACGACCCCTCTCGAAGCGGTGGTTCTCCTCGTAGATCTCCTGATTCCTTGCCTCTGAGGCGGCATGGGTTGCGGCCACGGCGGCGGTAAGGCTCTTTGCATGCTCACCGAGGTGCTCCTCCTCCTCCCACAGGAACTCGGTGTAGCATGCAAGGTCGCTGACACACGTGTGGGCATCCACCTCTGCCTCCCGCCTTCGGGCGGCGGTGGCAGAGCGGGTGATGACCCCGGCGGTCGACGGTGGGCTGGCGGCCACGGCGGCCGACGACGGGGTGGTGGCCACGACCACCACCTCCCGCCGGGCGGCGGTGGCGGAGCGGGTGATGGCCACAGTGGCCGGCAGTGGGGTGGCGGCCACGACGGCCACCTCCCGCCTTCGGGCCGCGGCGGCGGAGCGGGCGATGGCCCTGGCTTTCGACGGTGGTGTGGCGGCAACGGCGGCCGGCAACAGCTGCCGACGGGCACCGGCGGTGGAGCGTGTGGTGGGTGTTCCGCGCACACCCAACAGGGACGTGATACATCTCCAACGTATCTATAATTTTTTATTGTTCCATGCGATATTATATTTTCTTTTGGAAATTAATGGGCTTTATTATACAATTTTATATTATTTTTGGGACTAACCTATTAATCAGAGGACCAGCCCAGAATTGTTGTTTTTTTGCCTATTTCAGAGTTTTGCAGAAAAAGAATATCAAACAGATTCCAAACGGAATGAAACCTTTGGGAACGTGATTTCCGGAACGAACGTGATCCAGAGGACTTGGACCCTACGTCAAGACATCAACCAGGAAGGCACGAGGTAGGGGGCGCGCCCTCCACTCTCGTGGGGCCCATGTTGATCCACCGACGTACTTATTCCTCCTATATATACCTACGCACTTCAAACTACCAGACACGGAGTTAAAAACCTAATTCCACCGCTGCAACCTTACATGCCGTGAGATCCCATCTTGGGGCCTTTTAGGAGCTCCACCGAGGGGGCATCGATCACGGGGCTTCTACATCAACACCATAGCCTCTCCGATGATGTGTGAGTAGTTTACCTCAGACCTTCGGGTCCATAGTTATTAGCTAGATGGCTTCTTCTCTCTTTTTGGATCTCAATACAATGTTCTCCCCCTCTCTTGTGGAGATCTATTCGATGTAATCTTCTTTGGCGGTGTGTTTGTTGAGACCATGAATTGTGGGTTTATGATCAAGTTTATTTATGAACAATATTTGAATCTTCTCTGAATTCTTTTATGTATGATTGGTTATCTTTGCAAGTCTCTTCGAAATATCAGTTTGGTTTGGCCTACTAGATTGATTTCTTGGAATGGGAGAAGTGCTTAGCTTTGGGTTCAATCTTGCGGTGTCCTTTCCCAGTGATGGTAGGGGCAGCAAGGCACGTAATGTATTGTTGCCATCGAGGATAACAAGATGGGGTTTATATCATATTGCATGAGTTTATCCCTCTACATCATGTCATCTTACTTAAAGAGTTACTCTGTTCTTTTGAACTTAATACTCTAGATCCATGCTGGATAGCGGTTGATGTGTGGAGTAATAGTAGTAGATGCAGGCAAGAGTCGGTCTACTTGTCGCGGACGTGATACCTATATACATGATCATACCTAGATATTCTCATAACTATGCTCAATTCTGTCATTTGCTCAACAGTAATTTGTTTACCCACCATAATACTTATGCTCTTGAGAGAAGCCACTAGTGAAACCTATGGCCCCCGGGTCTATTTTCCATCATATTTAATCTCCCGACAACAAGCTATTTCTGGCGCCTTTTTTATTTTTCTTTCTTTACTTTGCTTCTTTATCATAAAAATACCAAAAATATTATCTTCTCATATCTATCAGATCTCACTTTTGTAAGTGACCGTGAATGGATTGACAACCCCTTTATTGCGTTGGTTGCGAGGATTTTATTTGTTTGTGTAGGTGCGAGGGACTCGTGCGTGGCCTCCTACTGGATTGATACCTTGGTTCTCAAAAACTGATGGAAATACTTACGTTGCTTTACTACATCAGCCTTTCCTCTTCAAGGGAAAACCAACGCAGTGCTCAAGAGGTAGCAAGAAGGATTTCTGGCGCCGTTGCCGGGGAGTCCACGCAAAAGTCAACATACCAAGTACCCATCACAAACCCTTATCTCCCGCATTACATTATTTTCCATTTGCCTCTCGTTTTCCTCTCCCCCACTTCACCCTTGCCGTTTTATTCGCCCTCTCTTTTCCATTCGCCTCTTTCTCGCTTGCTTCTTGTTTGCTCGTGTGTTGGTTGCTTGCTTGTCATGATGGATCAAGATAATACCAAATTGTGTGACTTTAGCAATACCAACAACAATGATTTCCTTAGCACTCCGATTGCTCCTCTTACCGATACTGAATCTTGTGAAATTAATGTTGTTTTGTTGAATCTTGTCATGAAAGATCAATTCGTCGGCCTTCCTAGTGAAGATGCCGCTACCCATCTAAATAGCTTCGTTGATTTGTGTGATATGCAAAAGAAGAAAGATGTGGACAATGATATTGTTAAATTGAATCTATTTCCTTTTTCGCTTAGAAATCATGCTAAAGCTTGGTTTTCGTCTTTGCCTAAAAATAGTATTGGTTCTTGGAATAAGTGCAAAGATGCTTTTATCTCTAAGTATTTTCCTCCCGCTAAGATCATCTCTCTCAGAAACGATATTATGAATTTTAAGCAACTTGATCATGAACATGTTGCACAAGCTTGGGAGAGGATGAAATTAATGATACGTAATTGCCCTACTCATGGTTTGAATTTGCGGATGATTATACAAAAAGTTTATGCCGGATTGAATTTTCCTTCTAGAAATCTTTTAGATTCGTCTGCGGGAGGCACTTTTATGGAAATCACTTTAGGAGAAGCTACTAAACTCCTAGATAATATTATGGTTAATTATTCTCAATGGCACACCGAAAGATCCACTAATAAAAAAGTGCATGCGATAGAAGAAATTAATGTTTTGAGTGGAAAGATGGATGAACTTATGAAATTATTTTCTAGTAAAAGTGTTTCTTCTGATCCTAATGATATTCCTTTGTCTACCTTGATTGAGAATAATAATGAATCTATGGATGTGAATTTTGTTGGTAGGAATAATTTTGGTAACAACGCGTATAGAGGAAACTTTAATCCTAGGCCGTATCCTAGTAATTCCTATAATAATTATGGTAATTCCTAGAAAAATTCTTATGGAAATTTTAATAAGATGCCTTCTGAATTTGAGACTAGTGTTAAAGAATTTATGAATTCACAAAAGAATTTCAATGCTTTGCTTGAAGAAAAATTGCTTAAAGTGGATGAATTGGCCAGGAACGTTGATAGAATTTCTCTTGATGTTGATTCTTTGAAACTTAGATCTATTCCTCCTAAGCATGATATCAATGAGTCTCTCAAATCCATGAGAATTCCCATTGATGAGTGCAAAGAAAGAACCTCTAGGATGCGTGCTAAGAAAGATTTGTTTTGTGAAAGCGTGTTCTTCTAGTTTCTATGAAAAAAAGATGAAGATCTAAAAGTTATTGATGTGTCCCCTATTAAATCTTTGTTTTGCAATATGAATCTTGATTATGATGGGACTGAATATGATCCACCTTTACCTAGAAGGCGTTCCAAAAAGTCGGATTTTTTAGATCTTGATGCAAAAATTGGTAAAAGCAGGGTTGAAGAGATCAAAACTCTAGATATTAATGAACCCACTTTTTTGGATTTCAAGGATTTTAATTATGATAATTTCTCTTTGATAGATTGTATTTCCTTATTGCAATCCGTGCTAAATTCTCCACGTGCTTATAGTCAAAATAAAGTTGTTACCAAACATATCATTGATGCTTTAATGCAATCTTATGAAGAAAAACTTGAGTTGGAAGTTTCTATACCTAGAAAACTTTATGATGAGTGGGAACCTACTATTAAAATTAAAATTAAAGATCATGAATTCTATGCTTTGTGTGATTTGGGTTCTAGTGTTTCCACGATTCCAAAAACTTTGTGTGATTTGTTAGGTTTCCATGAATTTGACGATTGCTCTTTAAACCTGCACCTTGCGGATTCCACCATTAAGAAACCTATGGGAAGAATTAATGATGTTCTTATTGTTGCAAATAGGAATTATGTGCCCGTAGATTTTAATGCCCTTGATATAGATTGCAATCCTTCATGTCCTATTATTCTTGGTAGACCTTTCCTTAGAACGATTGGTGCAATTATTCATATGAAGGAAGGGAATATTAGATTCCAATTTCCTTTAAGGAAATGCATGGAACACTTCCCTAGAAAGAAAATAAAATTACCTTATGACTCTATTATGAGGGCCACTTATGGATTGCCTACCAAAGATGGCAATATCTAGATCAACCCTTGCTATTATGCCTAGCTAGGGGCGTTAAATGATAGCGCTTGTTGGGAGGCAACCCAATTTTACTTTTAGTTTTTGCTTTTCGCTTCTGTTCAGGAATAAATATTTGATCTATCCTCTGGTTAGATGTGTTTTTATGTTTTAATTAGTGTTTGTGCCAAGTTAAACCTATAGGATCATCTTGGATGATAGTTATTTGATCTTGCTGAAAATTACAGAAACTTTTTGTTCACGAAAATAATTGTTAAAAATCACCAGAACGTGATAAAATATTGATTCCAATTTCTTCTGATCAATAAACAAATTTTCTAGTCGTCCTATTTTGTCTGAATTTTTTAAGTTCTAGAAGTTTGCATTTCTTACAGATTACTACAGACTGTTCTGTTTTTGACAGATTCTGTTTTTCGTGTGTTGTTTGCTTATTTTGATGAATCTAAGGCTAGTAAAATAGTTTTAAACCATAGAGAAGTTGGAATACAGTAGGTTTAACACCAATATAAATAAATAATGAGTTCATTACAGTACCTTGAAGTGGTGTTTTGTTTTCGTTCGCTAACGGAGCCCACGAGATTTTCTGCTGAGTTTTGGGTTGTGAAGTTTTCAAGTTTTGGGTAAAATATTTGATGGATTATGGAACAAGGAGTGGCAAGAGCCTAAGCTTGCAGATGCCCATGGCACCCCAAGATAATCTAAGCACACCTAACATCCAAAGCTTGGGGATGCCCCGGAAGGCATCCCCTCTTTCGTCTACTTCCATCGGTAACTTTACTTGCAGCTATATTTTTATTCACCACATGATATGTGTTTTGCTTGGAGAGTCTTGTATTATTTGAGTCTTTTTTTGTTAGTTTGCCATAATCATCCTTGCTGTACACACCTTTTGAGAGAGACACGCATGATTCGGAAAGTGTTAGAATACTCTATGCGCTTCACTTATATCTTTTGAGTTATATAGTTTTTGCTCTAGTGCTTCACTTATATCTTTTAGAGCATGGTGGTCGTTTTGTTTTATAGAAACTACTGTTCTCTCATGCTTCACTTAGATTATTTTGAGAGTCCTACAAAACAGCATGGTAATTTGCTTTAATTATGATAGGCATTCAAGATTAGTAAAAAAAATTCTTATGAGTGTGTTGAATACTATGAGAAGTTAGATGCTTGATAATTGTTTTGAGATATGGAGATGATGATATTAGAGTCATGCTAGTTGAGTATTTGTGAATTTGAGAAATACTTGTGTTAAAGTTTGTGATTCCCGTAGCATGCACGTATGGTGAACTGTTATGTGATGAAGTCGGAGCATGATTTATTTATTGATTGTCTTCCTTATGGGTGGCGGTCGGGGACGAGCGATGGTCTTTTCCTACCAATCTATCCCCCTAGGAGCATGCGCGTAATACTTTGCTTCGATAACTTGTAAAGTTTTGCAATAAGTATATGAATTCTTTATGAATAATGTTGAGTCCATGGATTATACGCACTTTTCTTCCTTCCACCATTGCTAGCCTCTCTAATACCGCACACTTTTCGCCGGTATCATACACCCACCATATACCTTCCTCAAAACAGCCACTATACCTACCTATCATGGCATTTCCATAGCCATTCCGAGATATATTGCCATGCAACTTTTCACCGCTCCGTTTATTATGACACGCTCCATCATTGTCATATTGCTTTGCATGATCATGTAGTTGACATCGTATTTGTGGCAAAGCCACCGTTCATAATTCTTTCATACATGTCACTCTTGATTCATTGCATATCCCGCACATCACCGGAGGCATTCACATAGAGTCATATTTTGTTCTAAGTATTGAGTTGTAATTGTTGAGTTGTAAGTAAATAAAAGTGTGATGATCATCATTTTTTAGAGCATTGTCCCAAGTGAGGAAAGGATGATGGAGACTATGATTCCCCCCACAAGTCGGGATGAGACTCCAGACTAAATAAAAAAAGAAAGGCCATAAAAAAGAGAAGGCCCAAAAAAATGAGAGAAAAAAAGAGAAGGGACAATGTTACTATCCTTCTACCACACATGTGCTTCAAAGTAGCACCATGATCTTCATGATACAGAGTCTCCTATGATATCACTTTCATATACTAGTGGGAAATTTTCATTATAGAACTTTGCTTGTATATTCCAATGATGGGCTTACTCAAAATGCCCTAGGTCTTCATGAGCAAGCGAGTTGGATGCACACCAACTTAGTTCCTTTTGTTGAGCTTTCATATACTTATAGCTCTAGTCCATCCATTGCATGGCAATCCCTACTCACTCACATTGATATCTATTAATGGGCATCTTCATAGCCCGCTGATACGCCTAGTTGATGTGAGACTATCTTCTCCTCTCTTTTTTTCTTCTCCACAACCACCATTCTATTCCACATATAGTGCTATGTCCATGGCTCATGCTCATGTATTGCGTGAAGATTGAAAAAGTTTGAGAACATCAAAAGTATGAAACAATTGCTTGGCTTGTCATAGGGGTTGTGCATGATTTAAATACTTTGTGTGGTGAAGGTAGAGCATAGCCAGACTATATGATTTTGTAGGGATAACTTTCTTCGGCCATGTTATTTTGAGAAGACATAATTGCTTAGTTAGTATGCTTGAAGTATTATTATTTTTATGTCAATATTAAACTTTTGTCTTGAATCTTTTGGATCTGAATATTCATACCACAATTAAGATAATTACATTGAAATTATGCCAAGTAGCATTCCACATCAAAAATTCTGTTTTTATCATTTACCTACTCGAGGACGAGCAGGAATTAAGCTTGGGGATGCTTGATACGTCTCCAACGTATCTATAACTTTTTATTGTTCCATGCTATATTATATTCTATTTTGGACATTAATGGGCTTTATTATACACTTTTATATTATTTTTGGGACTAACCTATTAACCGGAGGCCCAGCCCAGAATTGCTGTTTTTGCCTACTTTAGAGTTTCGCAGAAAAAGAATATCAAACAGAGTCCAAACGGAATGAAACCTTCGGGAACGTGATTTTCAGAACGAACGTGATCCAAAGGACTTGAACCCTACGTCAAGACATCAACCAAGAAGGCACGAGGTAGGGGGCGCGCCTACCCCCCTGGGCGCGCCCTCGACCCTCGTGGGGCCCATGTTGCTCCACCGACGTACTTCTTCCTCCCATATATACCTCACGCACTTCAAACTACCAGACACTGAAGTCAAAAACCTAATTCCACCGCCGCAACCTTCATGTACTGTGAGATCCCATCTTGGGGTTTTTCCGAGTTCACGGAGGGGGCATCGATCACGGAGGGCTTCTACATCAACACCATAGCCTCTCCCATGATGTGTGAGTAGTTTACCTCAGACCTTCGGGTCCATAGTTATTAGCTAGATGGCTTATTCTCCCTTTTTGGATCTCAATACAGTGTTCTCCCCCTCTCTTGTGGAGATCTATTCGATGTAATCTTCTTTTGCGGTGTGTTTGTTGAGACCGATGAATTGTGGGTTTATGATCAAGTTTATCTATGAACAATATTTGAATCTTCTCTGAATTCTTTTATGTATGATTGGTTATCTTTGCAATTCTCTTCGAATTATCAGTTTGGTTGGCCTACTAGATTGATCTTTCTTGCAATGGGAGAAGTGCTTAGCTTTGGGTTCAATCTTGCGGTGTCCTTTCCCAAAGGATGTGAGGGGCAGCAAGGCACGTATTGTATTGTTGCCATCGAGGATAACAAGATGGGGTTTATATCATATTGTATGAGTTTATCCCTCTACATCATGTCATCTTACTCAAAGCGTTACTCTGTTCTTTTGAACTTAATACTCTAGATGCATGCTGGATAGCGGTCGATGTGTGGAGTAATAGTAGTAGATGCAGGCAGGAGTCGGTGTACTTGTCGCGGACATGATGCCTATATACATGATCACACCTAGATATTCTCATAACTATGCTCAATTCTTTCAATTGCTCAACAGTAATTTGTTTACCCACCGTAATACTTATGCTCTCGAGAGAAGCCACTAGTGAAACCTATGGCCCCCGGGTGTATTTTCCATCATATTTAATCTCCCGACAACAAGCTATTTCTGGCGCCGTTTTTATTTTGCTTTCTTTACTTTGCATCTTTATCATAAAAATACCAAAAATATTATCTTATTTTATCTATCAGATCTCACTTTCGTAAGTGACCGTGAAGGGATTGACAACCCCTTTATTGCGTTGGTTGCGAGGATTTTATTTTTTTGTGTAGGTGCGAGGGACTCGTGCTTGGCCTCCTACTGGATTGATACCTTGGTTCTCAAAAAATGAGGGAAATACTTACGCTGCTTTACTGCATCACCCTTTCCTCTTCAAGGGAAAACCAACGCAGTGGTCAAGAGGTAGCAGGATGCCAAGCGCACTACACTACGCCGGGGACTGCGCCACCGCCGCGGTGTAGCCTCCCAGCTGGAGCTGTCCTCTGATGACGGCGGAGTAGCTGAGCGACGACGACGGACCGGTGCCATTGGCGATTGTGGGAGTAGCAGACGAGATAAGATACAGGGATGGAGGGGAAAATGTGACGCAGGACTCGCCGGTCATGAGGGTTTTTATAGTAGGCTGATAAGCAATGGGATTTTGGGGGATTTCACCGAGTCAGGTGGGAAGCTTGCGGGAACCTGCGAGGTTGCGCGGGAACGGGCTCACCGATGATTCATTGGTGCCACCGTTTGGCAAAAAGAACGCCCATGTAAGCCGTCTGCGGCAGCGGGGTGATAAGACGTGCGAGAGGAGGACGAAAGGCCATGTACACATACGGTTAATAAAAAAACGTTTGCGAGTTAATTACCTACCATACCACCGTCCTGGTTTATAAATGTGATTTAACTAATAAAATACGAATGCATGTCGCCAAAGATTATATAGTTGGATTTGTATTTGAACATTGTTTCCAATTATATAATTTTTAAAACATGCATTAACATTTTGTTGGTTAAATATGAGGGAAATGTATGGCACGGAATATAAAGGAGACTATAGACTAGACGGAGGTGGTACCACACGGCCGCTCTCTACGAGAGGCGCAACTGTCGGCCGGCTTGTAGGCGACCATTTCCTATGTGTTCAACTGCTCTATGTGTGTGGTTCCTTGCGGTTCATGCGGTCGCGGCGCACTCTGCTCGCATCGTGCCGTGCGCGCTCTACTCTCGTATCCCTCCAGGTGCTCTGCCCTCATCCATCCACGCGCACTGCCAGTGTTTGGGGCCGGCGCACGATCACGCACGTTCGTGTGCAAGCGGTTGCGCCGGGCGCGGCGCGACGAGGCTGTTACCCGCTGCAAAAACTGCCATGCGAATGCGCCGAGAATCCACGCCGCCCGGCCTCCTCTTATTCCTGCGGCCATTTACCTTAATCTCTCGTCTCACACGACACAATAAGGACACCCACGAGGACACATACAAAGAGGACATCCAGCGGTTCCAATGGCGCTCCCAGCGGCCGACGACGACAACGGCGGGCAGCTCACCACACATCACGTAGTGGACACCCACGTGAGAGGGAAGGCCCTCCCAGTGGTGTACACGAACGATTCAGTCTCGGTGGAGAGCTCCATCCAAACTATGGAGCAGTTCCTTGCCGAGGACAAGTACCGAGTGGTCGGCTTCGACCTCGAGTACACCATCAGTCGTGCCGGGCATGATCAGAAGGTTGTCGTCGCCCAGTTGTGCGTGCGGCATGACGTCCTCGTCTACCACTTCCACCTTGCCACAAGGCCTTGCGAGCGTTTCTCCAGGTTTATCAACAGCTCCGACTACAGTTTCGCTAAGGTGGATACCACAAACGATCTAAAAGCGCTCAAGCTTTCGGACTTGAAATGCCCGAATCTTGTCAACATCCAGTACCAATACAAGGTCTGGGGCAGCGACAAAAACAAACTGAACTCCCTGGTTGACCTCGCCTCGGCCATCATCGACCCCTACTACGCGAAGATGAAGAATGAGAGCAATAAGGACAAGAATGCCTGGCACAGTGTGTGGCATAAGAGACTGGATGAACAACATGTCAAGTACGCGGCCATGGACGCGTACACAAGCTACGAGATGTACAGGCAGATCGTTGACATGAGGAAGTGTCTTCTTCCTGACAAAGACGAGGATCGAGCCACATAGCAGTGGCGGGAGCGTCACAAGAAGTAGATGACTAGACGATCGTTTCTCCTACTTTAGAATGCATGCAATTGTTTATTGAGGTGTGTGCGAATGATCTGTATAGTCACTTATGTAATTGGATGTTTATTTCAGTTATATATAGTAGTCGTCAACCCGTGCACCGCACGGGCTATCGATACTAAAACTAATGTAGGAATATTTTTATTTTTTAAGTAGGTTAAAGTTTTATATTGTTAACAATGTTTAATTTGTCAAAACACATAGATTCATTTTTTAATATTGGAACTAAAAGATTACCATTTTATCATTATCAAAGGATAACCAAAGAATCAAACACACTTAATTAGTAACCATTTCATGTCCATGGAATTCTAGTGGCTTTTAAATTTTTCAACTAAAATTTATATTCATTGTGCTAGATAAATGTTGAGTTTGTTTTCGATATTGATACCTCTGCTAGTTAACATAGTCTGTATATATACAGTACCTAGCTACAAAGTTTGTTTTACATATGCATGCTCAAAGCACCAACTTTTCTAGCTACTTTCCTAAGCTTGCTTGTGTTAGAAAATATGGCTAAAGCCTCCCGGTAGTAATTGTGAAAACATTTAGCAGGAAGTTGAGTATATGTCAGATAAACTCTGGCACAATCCAGCAGGTGTGGCAACTTATCACATTTAAGGTGTGAATCAAACACAAATCAAAGATTATATTGTCTATATACATGCATGTGCGGGGATGTGAGTGTAGCAATAGTGTAATCTAGATAGGTTGCTTGCATAAGCTGTGACACTTTGTTTGTTCAGTTAAACTGAAATTTCTGACTCTTATCAGTTAAGGCCAAGGAAATATTGATAATACCTGCTTTCATGGATAATTATGTCACTGTTCAGTAGATACTTGGGTTAATTGTATAAATAAGTACATGCGTGAATGCTGGGTAAGCATATCTTTTCCTATATATGAATATATCATGCAAGCAAGGACCGGACCAAACATGTTCTTCAAGCATCATGACTAAAGATGGCATGGAGATGATTATGAGAAGCAGAAAATAGGAGTGATATATAACGCGTTGTGCCATGCATTGTGCAGCCATTATGGCTGCTGGAATGGAACTCACCATGTCGCACTTGTCCTATCACCGATCATGCTTGTGTTTCTTCCTGCCACGCATGCATGTTCTTCCTGTATAGAGCCTCTTTCATCTAGTGTTTAGTAGGTATCGCGCAACAGAAGTCATCGACGTATCATCGTCAGAGGCTTCTGTTAGTACGTCACCGACGGGGTGTGCATGTATAAGAGAGAACCCTTATAAGCTTCAAGAAGACATGTGTAAAGTTTTTTATGTTGTTAGCTGATGAATTTGTCCCAGTAAAATAAAGCGACAGATGAATTTGTTCTTCCTTCTTCCTTTTATATACCACTTGAATGACTCGGCACAACCTTCCCCTCACCAATAAAATCTAATGCATCATCTAATGCAAAATTGCTAATTACGGATCTTCATGTACCTACAACA
This sequence comes from Aegilops bicornis, assembly GCA_021605145.1. NCBI lineage: Eukaryota > Viridiplantae > Streptophyta > Magnoliopsida > Poales > Poaceae > Aegilops > Aegilops bicornis. Next base: position 666,657,776 of record CM038671.1, on the reverse strand, counting down.
GGAGTTAGACATATGGTCTTGATCTTGGCCCATGCTTGTACCTGACACCACTGCAGGCCTTGATGCGACGACGCCGATGACTCCGGCAAATATCCAAACGTAAATCACTGTTTGACTTGTTATCCAGCAAATGTTACTGGAAAGAAAATGTGAACAATTTTATATCAAAAGGACATGTGAGATTTCCTTACGGAGCAAACAAAGAAACATGACAAAGCAGATAACAGATTGAAAGTGTTGCATAACATGATATATGCTTCACGTGTTGTAGATGACCACCAGATCGATGTGGTAATCCAGCAACATAAACAGTTTAGGTAGCTGGGTAATTGCACCTGCAAGGGAGATCTTCAATAACACTTCTACGTTACCATAAAATCAAGAACAAAACTACTGTATTCTAAGGGATGAAGCCATCGTCTCTTACATGCAAAATATATTTTGGATGAGTAGTGAATGGGTGTAAAAACGCCAGGAAATAAAATGAACAGTGGCTATGAGGCAAGCGGCCACAGATCCAGTTGATGCACTTTTGTTCGCTTGGCATCCTTGCTGATAGAGATGGCCTACTTATTTTCGACCAACTACCACCTTCGATCCGCCTCTTCAAGAGCCATGGGAGAGATTAATCTACAGAGCCAAATATTGAAGCTAGATTCTAGCATGATTCAATGTTTTCAGAAAAGGGAGATTATAGGATGACCTGAACAGGCTTGATTGTATCATACCTTAACGTCGATTCCACCGTGTCTGAACTGAGAACGGCAGGAGAGAGGTTGCAGCAAGGCAGATGAGTTGTGTTAGGTGCTGATTGCATGTGGCGGTGAAGGCAAGGGGGCCAGATTTAGCAGGGAGACGATGATCAGATTTCCTTTTCGTGGAAAATACGGAGACATCAGATTCCTCTTTTTTCCCCTCATGAGAAGAAAAGTAGAGATACCATAGGGAATAAGGCTGATTGAACAGGACCGTACGTGGTAATTCATCCAATGGCTAATGATAATACTATATATTTTTTTTGACCTGAATGATATACTATATATTAATCCTATGGGCAAACTTTCTTAACTTGTAGGATGCTGGTGCCTTTTTTCCCCAGAAAAGTGCAGAGTCCTAGGGGAATAAGGCTAAGAAGACAGAAACATACGTGGTACTTCATCCGATGGCTAATCATATACTATATATTAATCCTACTATCAAAACTTCTTAACTTCCAGAATTAACGTGGTGTTTCGTATGGTGCCTCCAATTAGTAAATAGAGCAATTCACACTGCTTATTACCAGCAATCGTCCGTGTTATTATTGGTCTTCGCACACATTTCAGATGACGGGCGTGTTTGCCGCGTATCACACACATATTGTTCAGTTGAACCGTTTCCATTGTGTTGCCTAATCATACACAGTTCATCCTAGTGAACCGTATGATGTATATCGCACACGCCTTCATCTGGCTGCCCGTTTTTTTTGTTCAGCTGAACCGTATGCCCTGCATCGCACACGCCTTCATCTGGCTGCCCGTTTCTTTTGTTCAGCTGAACCGTATGCCCTGCATCGCACACGCAACTAAAATCTGAACCGTGTTAGATGCATCCGTCATCGCAAACGTTTTTCACCTTTTTGACGGTTTTTTTACACCACCGTTTGCGATTATGGCATCGCACACAGTTTCATCAAAGGGTCTCTGATCGTAGTATCGTGTTTGGACCATCCTGCAGTAGTGTGGACCCCTACTGTCAGCCTCTTCCGATGCATGTTATTTGTTGACCATGTTGACCTCGCCGCGCCGAGAGCACAAAGTCGATGGACGAGGGCGAGGCCCAGGAAGGGAATGACCCGGAGCCGGCGAAGCCACCGCAGCGGATGCCCACGCTGAGGGGTGTACGAGCGCTGACTGGTCGGCTGCGGGGTGAGGCTGACGTCGCCGGAAAATAACAGGATGTGCGGGTGGGTAGAGGGATGGCCTGGCGGCAGCACAGCCAGCCACGGGAGGAGGGAGCAGGCAGTCCCGCCGGCGCTGGTTTGGGCGGCTGGAGCAGGAAGATCAGAGATTGAAGAAGCACGGCGGCCGTTGGATGGACATCCAACAGTCACTGCTCTGTGTTGACTAAGTTGACAAAGCCTTGCGTACGCGTCAAAAAAAATTAGGACAGCGTCATCGTCAACCTAGTAGGCCCAGAAGTCAGCCTCCAAATCTATGGAAAACAACATACATCCCATTAGCCATTATTTTTAATAATTTACAACCCATTTGCTAATTCTTAAGGATATTTGAAGTCCATATTCTTTTTATTAGCATTACAGACCATATATTCTGGGCACTGCTAAAAAATTCAACGGAATTCTTCATATTTCGGTGGGGTCCGAACTCTTTTAATCACGAAATTTTGAGTCGCGTTAAAAATAATTTTTTAAAAATTATATCAAAATAAAATTCAAAAAACAATTCTCCACAAAAAAATGAATGAAATTTAAAATCTTAACTAGCAAGATGCCCGTGCATTGCACGGAACATGAAGATGCATTTGTATGAGTAGTTTATCTTGTGGGAGAAAAGACGGTCTTTTAATGTAATTGCCAGTTGGCTTTGGTTTTCATAAGAGTAGAGAGTAGAGAAATCCAGAAAAAATGATATTTTAATGTAATTGCCGGTTGGCTTTGGTTTAAATTTTACAGCCCATTTCGTACAACCTATAGCCCATTTTCCGGGGAAGCCCATTTCTTACTACTTTACATCCCTCCCTCCTCGTCTTGAAAGATTTGCTGCCCAGCAGGGCTGAGAAAAGCAAGTAGGCCTCATATTTGGTGTTCTCCAAAAAAAAAGAACTCGGCTAGCCATTTTCAGAAAGAAAGAAGATATCAACTGGGCTCGTCATGTGCTTAAATAAAAGCGTAAGTGTGGGCTAGACGGGCCACAGCCCCCACACAGCGCGCAGTTGAGCTCCGTCTCTAAAACTAAAAAAACAACTGGGTGAGCTGCTGGGTCCCTGGTGTTATCCGCTCGTTGTGTAATTTTAACAAATCCGCCATACCGCCTATGCATCGCCGGTGTGAGATGAGACGTCGATGACTTGTCCTGGCGACATGCCGCCGTTGGTGGACTCCGCGTCCCCCTTGCTTAAGTCGACCGCGTCCTCATCCTCATCCTCGGCGCCGCCCTCAAGGTTGTATTACTCGTAGTAGTGGTTGCGCTAGAGCTCGCGTTGGTACTCCACCGCTGATTCCTCGATGGACAGACTATTCTCTACCTCGACCTCGGCCACGCGCAACTCCTCCCCCCGGCGCTCCTCGATCTCCGCCGCCTCCTGCATCTCCAGCTCTCGCTCGGCGACCTCATGAGGAAGCAGGTGCTCCATGGACACCGCCGCCTTTTTAGACGTGGGTTGCATGTTAGAGTCCGAGCTGGCCTGGAATATCTTGTCGTGTGCATCCTCGATCTTGGCGTGGATGGCTTCGACTCGGGCCAGGGCGACATCGGCGGCACGGACAGCAACTCGAGCGCTCTCGGCATTTGCATTGTCAAGAAGAACGGCTGCAGCCGTCTCGGTTGCAGACGCCCTCTCGGCGGAAGCGGCCACGCTAATGCGAATAATGTGGCGGCACTCTCGGCGTGGCGGTCAAGGCTCTGCAGACAAAGGGCGGTGGTGCTGGGGGCATGGTAAGAGCCTTCACGAAGCATTTCCGCGGTGTCATCTTTGCAGGAAGGGAGTGCGGGAATGGGGATTGGGATTCATGGATTCAGGGGTTGCCGACACTGGAGCAGACGAGCCGGCGAAGCTTAAGGAGGGAGACTTAAATAGACCCAGATATTTTCATCGCAAACAGTTCCTAGAAAACAATTGTGTGTGATGTTGTACATATTTTTTATTACCTATGAATGACGAATTTGGAGTAAAGTGGCAACGGATGGTGTTTTAAATGAACGAGAAATTTTGTAGTACTAATACAACTGTCATGTCAAATTTTGGAAAATTTCAGGGGTCATTTGACCTTTTAAGACATTTAAGTGATTTCCTAGCAGTGAGGGATTAGGAGGAAGTATTTTTTTTTGGCTTGTCATAACGAAGCACCTGCTTGCGTAATGCAATGACCCTGGTGGGTCCCTACTGTCAGCCTCTCCACGTATAGTCATCTCCTGATTCCTCTTGGTTGTTGACCAAGTTTACAACGCCAGACGGAGGAGGGCACAGCGAGCGAACCAAGGCGGAGAACGACGGCGAGGCCTCGGACGGGAAGGAACAACAGCCGTGGAAGATGCAGCAGTGTAGTGGCAGGTGGAGGGGAGTACGAGGGCAACAACATGCAACTCAAGCTTACAAACGGTACAAAAATCCCAAGGATTAATTGTTCATCAAATTTTTAGACAAAACCCAGATTGAACATGGCTGTAACATCTAACCCAACCACTCTTTTTCGTAGTCACAAACAAATGGATCGGTTTGATCCATAAAATCAACGTCCTGTGCATAAAAAACTATTGCACGATGACTACAACTTGTTGTAAATAGAAGCCGAGCACATTTAGAAGCCCGTTTGTCCACTGAAACTTCTTTCTTTGCTCTTCAATGTGTCCGTCCGTGAGAAATCTCTTGCGGTAAAACTTAAGGATCAGGGACAATAGTAACCTCGCATTCAACATGAAGAATGTGACAAAGCTTCTGTTTGCCTGGTTGGATGCATATCCTTCCATCGTTATTGTCCTCAAACGAATTTCATGAGAACTGAGAAAATCCCGGTGCTTATTACGCCATTGATTGGTTATACGTTTTTGTCCATGTGCTTGTAGTACCTATGTAGACATGAAGATTTGAAAAAGTTAAGGTATGAAAAAAGAGTATGTCGAAAGAGCAACAGATGAAGGGTTAATTCTAGTACAATATATACAGTCTTTCAATGTGCATGAAATCATCACCTCCATATATAAATTCTCCAGAGACCGAAAGCATCGCAACAAGCCAATAATTATGTTCAGATCATAACTATACATTCCGATATATAAGATCTTGATGTAATCCGGCAAGATTGATAGGCTATCCATGGACGAACACTTCATTGAGTATATAACATAATATTAGTACCCAAAGTGTACTCCAAGGTGATATAAAACTTATGTGCACAAATGAAAAATGCATCTTATGATTACTAATGTGTATATGATAATATACGGTACCTAAAAAAGTGAGGAGCCAAACACCAACTTCTTGTGATCATTAAACGGATCACAAATTACACCAAAGGTCTACAGTTTGGGCGCAGAGACGACAGTTATTTGCGAAGGTATATAACAATTATCAAGGAGCAACCTTTCAAGTGAAGGGGCATCTTCAATGATGAGCTGCTGTCCTTCAAAACAAATTCCAATGCTTTTAAGGTGAGGTGAATTTATTTGGAGACAACTAATAGGGATTTCTATTCCCAAAACAATCGCCAAAGCGCTCGAGGCGGGCAAGCTGGAGTGGATGATCTTTGTCTTGATGAGGCCTCCGACAGATAAACCACCACAAGCGAAAGTTTTTTAGCAAAGGGGAGTCAAAGCATTTGTACCGGATCGTCGTAGATGGCACCGCTAATGTCACTACTAGAAAACGGCTATAGGTAATATCATCGTTAGTGGCGCATTGAGATGTGGTGCGCCACTACTATATAGCGATGGCGCACCACAAACAGGTGCTCCACTAATAGTGACATTACTAGTGGCGCACCAGGTGTGGGGTGCGCCACTACTATTTTTTTGAACAGTAACCAGCCATGCCCAGGCTTACCAGTGGCGCACCAGGACAAGGTGCGCCACTACTATTTTTGATAGTAGTGGCGCACCTTGCCCTGGTGCGCCACTACTATTTTTTGAACAGTAGCCAGCCATGCTCAGGATTACAGTGGCGCACCAGGCCGTGGTGCGCCACTACTATTTTGATAGTAGTGGCGCACGTTGCCCTGGTGCGCCACTGGTAAGGCTGGGCGTGGTGGTCCAAAAAATATAGCAGTGGCGCACCCTTCACTGGTGCGCCACTAGTATTCCTGGCTACTAGTGGCGTACTAGTGAAGGGGTGCGCCACTGGTAACCTGGGAGCAGTAGCTATAATTAGGCAGCCACACCTACCACACACTCACTTTCCCTCCACCAAAACAGATTTGGTCTTCTTGCTCCTCCTCCTCACCTCATTTGCACCATAGATTCACCCAAATTAAGTGGTTAAATTTCCTTTTTTGATAGGTAAGTAAGGGAAAGCTTTCTTTATGTTCTAGATCTACTTTTCTCTCCGTCTCCAACAACGCATACACTTTTTATGGCCTAGAGATCTACGTATGTTTGTGGTGTTGCATATGTTTGTGTTTGCAGTACCGGTATTTGAAATGCGATAGTTGCCAATATTTTGCCGGAATGTTGATTCATTTCCGTTTCGGCAAGAATTTGGCACTATGCATTCTTTTTGGTCCTATTTTTAGGCAAAGTCATGCCAAATTTTTTTTGGTTCTAAAATATCGTTTTGCTCTACCCCGCAAGCGACCATGGTCCGCACGATGACCGAAGGCATTGTGAATAGGTTTTTGAGCTCCGCGAAGGCCGAGATGCTTCAAAAGAACGAGACGGAGATAAGATGTCCGTGTCGAAGATGCAAGTCAAGAGCCTTATTGCGGACCCGGATTCCGGCAAAAGGGACCACTTGCTCTTGCGTGGTTTCATGGATGGCTATTGGTGGCAAGGTGATGAAGATGACTATGAAGTCATCCATGGGGGCCGCAAGCGTAAAAAGGAAGGGCAGCAAGACAATAGCGGCGAGGGCGGGCGAGAAGACGAAGAATCTCCGTGACATGATCACGAAGTAGATGCAGGACACGGTCATCATGTAGAAGATGCCGGACATGATGATGAGGAAGATCAAGACGAAGGGCATGATCATGAAGATGAAGATGCCGGAGCGCATTTACGATGGACCATCGATGGGCTGGGTGCATGACCCTCATATTCAAGAGTCGCTTCGCAAGCGCACGGTAACGCAAGAGCTGCCGCCGAGAGAAAGCCAAGCCGGATCAACTGGAGATGACGCAGTTACTCCATTGTATGAAGGATGCAGCCCGAGGATACCCGCGGAAAGTAACGCTCATGGCTCGAGATGAAGGTAAAACACAAAATGACGGACGATGCTTCGACGAGAACATGTCATTCGCACGAACGTCTTCCGAAGGGGAACAAGTGCCCACCAGTTTGGAGGAGGCGAAGAAAATCGTGTGTCCTCTGGATTTACCGCACGTGAAATACCATGTCTGCATGAACAATTGCATCATTTATCGGGCGAGCACGCTGAGTCTACCATATGTCCGGTGCGGCGCCACTCGATACAAGAAGAGGAAGAAAGCTCCTCGAAAAGTGGTGTGGTACTTTCCGATCACTCCTCGTCTGCAGCGGTATTTCGCGGATCCTAAGGTAGCAAAGCTCCTCGCTGGCACGCCGGATAGGGAGGAGAAGAAGCGAAGATGACGCAAATGATCCGGAGATAGATAAAAAGACAAGATGTCGAGTCACCCTAAGGATGCGAGCCGCTGGCAAGCGTTGAATTTTGAATACCCAGAATTTGGGAAGGATCCATGAACATCGTGCTCGGGCGCGAGCACCGATGGAGTCAATCCGCTTGGCAGCCAGAGAAGCACACATAGCACTGGCCCGTGTTTGTGTGGATGTACAACCTTCCCCTGGTTGTGCATGAAGAGGAAGTACATTCACATGAGTATGCTAATTGAAGGGCCGAAACAACCAGGAACGACATCAATCAGACCGGGCTGTCAAGGAGGAGCTAGACACGCTGTGGAAAACGCCACCAATACGTGGACGCCGCAGAGAAAGAATATTTCCTATGAGAGCCGTGACCGCTCACGACGGTGCACGACTATCTCGATTACGGATATCTCGCGGGCAGGTAGTCCATGGATTTTCCGGATGCGACGGTGCATGGATGACACAACGACGCCAGCTAGATAGAGATCCCGGGTCTTCGAAACCGTGTTCATGGGACATCGAAGGTGGCTTCGCGACGATGACGCATGGAGAAAACGCAAGGATCTGTTCGATGGTGAAACCGAACTCAAGACCCCCACGCACGAGGAGCGGCGAGGAAATAGACGAGCTGTTGAAAAATTGGAAAGAGTGCCCACCGTCGGAAAGAAGCGAAAGGCGCCAGAGTCAGCTGCTGAAGGTATGGAAAACGAGGTCTGTTTTCCGGGACTTGCCGTCTTTGGAAGATCCTCCGTGTGCCTCACAGCCTTGATGTCATGCATATCACGAAGAACGTGTAGAGTCTGCTTGGTACCCTGCTCAACATGCCGAGAGGACCAAAGATGGGCCGAAAGCAAGGGCAGACTTGCAAAAAATGGGCATCGTGGAGGAGCTCGCGCCCTAATGATGATGATGATGATGATGATGATGATGAGGCGAAGGACACGGAAAGTCATCGCAAAGGCAAAAAGGCCAAGAAGATCGAATATGACTACCCTCCCGCGTGCTTCACTCTAAGTCGAAGGAGATCGAGCAGTTTTCACCTGCCTCGAGGGAGTAAAACTTCCTTATGGTTACGCTGGGAAGATAAGCAGATACCTAGACTCAGCCAAGCAGAAGTTCAGCGGGATGAAGTCTCACGACTGTCACGTGCTGATGACGCAGATACTTCCAGTTGCAATCCGTGGGATCATGGACGCGCACGTCCGTGACACGCTATTTGGCCTAGGCAACTCAGAAGGCTACAGGAAGAGATCGTGGTGATACTATGCGAGCTTGAGATGTACTTCCCGCCCGCATTCTTCGACGTTATGGTGCATCTGCTGGTCCATATAGTGGAGGATATCATCCAACTCGGGCCGACGTTCCTGCACAGCATGATGCCGCTCGAAAGGATGAATGGTGTCATCAAAGGATACGTTCGCAACATGTCACGCCCAGAGGGAAGCATAGCCAGGGCTTTCGAATCAAGAGTGCATCTCAGATCGCATTTAATTATCTAGGCATCGAGAACCCCGTTGGTCCGCCTGTCAACAGCACCTCGGCGAGCTCGCTGGATGGGGTCACCGTGAGGGTCGCCGCGAAATGCATGTCGACTTCATGGGTCGACTCGCCGACTTTGAAAGAGCAAACCTAGTCGCGCTTACAACACATAGACGTGGTCGATCCTTGGGTGGTAGAGCACAAAATCTTTATTGAGAAGACGTACAATGACCGAGGCCAACAGAGGACGGAGGGAGCTATAATCAAAGAGCATAACTCATGTTTCACGCGTTGGTTCAAGGAGAAGCTTCGTTGCACTTTTACATGAGGATTCTTCCATGAAGAAAAACTCATATTCGCCTTTGTCACAGCGCCGAGCACAACCTGATGACCTATGAGGCGCATTTATATCAACGACTACACATTCTACACCGAGGAAAAGGACATGAAGAGCGATTATCGTAACTCCGGGTAACGATGGAATCCTACACCGGTAACGACAAGGACAGATACTACGGAAGGATCGAGGAGATCTGGGAGCTGAGCTACCTGGAGAGAAGGTCCCGATGTTCCGTGTCGATGGGCCAAGAGCGCCCTAAAAGAAGACCGGTATTTCACCACCATGGTTATACCCGAAGCCAAATCCAAGATCAAGCGCAAACGTCATCACAAAAATGAGCCATGGGTACTGGCTTCCAAAGTGGACCAATGCTTCTTCATTACCGACCCGCCAAAGCCTACCGTGTTGTCGTGAGGAGAGGCAAAAGGAACATCATCGGAATGGATGGAGTCGCCAATGAGCAAGACTTTGACAAGTACGGGCACCAAGATGGAAGATGACGCATTTACGATGAAGTACCATACACCACAAGAAGAAGCAGGACCACCCTACCTAAAGGACGTCCGCTCAAGAGAAGATCAATTCAAGGGGTTCCGGGGCTAAATTATTCAACCGCGAGGAAGAAGGGCAAGAAGATTGTGAAAAGATAGCTAAGATTGAATCACGACGTGTCGGCGGCGGTGTGTGTGTGTGTCGCTGGCAAGCTCAATTATTACATGCAACTAAATTATTACATGTATCACTTGATTTCAACCATTATTAAAGATCTTTTAAACATTATATTACTTTACATGCAAACTCAATCTTAATTTGACGACTGTTATTTCATGTCAATCTTTGATGACTGTTATTTCATCTCACTTGATTTCAACCATGCCATAGCATTGTAAATGATTCTATATTGTGATTGAGTAAAGGAGATGCATTGTAAAAAATTATACGCCCTACTTTTAGGAATGGAGGAGTATTAAAATTGCCATGTGTTTATTTTAAAGTGTTTGGATGTTTATCATAAGGTTAAAATAAAATTTTAAAAATATGCAAAAAGTGTGGTTGCTGATTCGGACCTGGGTGGTTCTGCCCATAACCAACGCGCCAACCACTAGGCCATGTGTGTGGTTCTGTCCATAACCACACACACAATTCTTATGACTTTGATATTGAGCTGTTTATGGCGCATGTCCCCTGGTGCGCCATTGATATCGATCTGTTATGGCGCATGTCCCCTGGTCCGCCATTGCTAGCTGGCCCTCCCCCTGCTTTCTCTTCTCCCCGCGCCTCCCTCTCCTCCCCCTGCTTTCTCTTCTCCCCGCACCCAAATCCCCCCTCCCCGCCGCCCGCCCCCACCGCCGCCGCACTCCGCCCTCTCCCCCACCGCGCCAGACTCCGCCCTCGCCCTCTCTCCTTCCTCAGCGTCTTTGCCGGCTGGACCGCGTCCCCGACCTCCTCCGACGCCCTCCTCGCGACCTCATCCGCCGCTTCTTCCCATCTGACGCCCTCCTCCGACGACCTCCTCCGACGCCCTCTTCCGACGACCTCCTCCGACGCCCTCCTCCGACGACCTCCTCCGACGCCTCCTTCGACGACGTCCCTCCGACGCCCTCCTCCGACGACCTCCTCCAACGCCTCCTCCGACGACCTCCTCCGACGCCTCCTCGTGAGTTCCCTTCCTCTCCCTCTCTCTTTCTCTAATCTAACTTCTCTCGCTGCCAGCCTCTCGTCAATTCGAGGGTTCCTGTTCTAGGGTTCATACCTTTTGATGATGCTCTGGTTCAATTGGGTACTAGCTTAGGGTTCCTAGGGTGTTAATCTAGCTTCTACTTCATTCTAGGGTTCAATTTAATTACTTGTTCGAGCTAATCATCTCTGTCTCAAAATTTGTCCGAACCTAAAGTTCAGTTTCACGAACATAAAGTGTTAAGTGGTTACCGCCATTGTTCTAATTTAATTACTACCTGCTTTCTCTTCACCTCCATTTTCTGCTTTCGATTCAGACTTTCCAGAGCTGGGTAGTAATCGAGGTTTCTGCAAGAAGACCGCTTCACCATCGCCTTATGGTGGAAGTTGAACCGACAATGACAACGCATGCAATGTGCACTCGTAGTTTGGCTTTCGTGCTACCAAAGATGACATTGCACATAGAGTGAAACAAAAAGAGCATGACCCAAGTTATTAGTGAGTTTAGAACATAGACATATTAAAGCTTGCAGCTCACTACATGTTCAGATAAAAAATCCTGGAAAGAACCAAAGGCACAACGCCGTGCTAAGTGTTCACTTGCCGGGCTGATTGTCGAACTTGATGCAAAACCTCATCTCCATTTCCCCAACAAGGTAAAATGTAATCTTTGACCTATCATGAATTGCCTACAATCTTATGTAATACTTTTTCTCTCTTGGATATTTCCATGTTGGTTATGAGTGTCACGATCAATTGGTCCCGATTGAGATTAATACTCTTATAAACATTTGTATTGATGCCAAATTGTTGTCGTGTTTCCCCTTTTCTCTTAGGAACCGGAGGCGTATAGATAGGAACAAGTAAAATAAAAGCAGGTCATCATGCGCCGATGGTTTTGTTAGTCAGTTTCATGCTTCATATCGTGAACATGAACATGAATTTCCTTCAAGCCCAGATGAGAACAGCAAAGAGCCAATATTTACTACGTACATACCTCTGAAAGCAGAGTACCCTAACAATAAGTATTATCTTGGTAGAATTTCCTACCGATTGTCAACTTAGTGAACTATACACATCTTGATAGTCATATTTTACGAGAAGAATTGCTACTGTTTTATCAAAATTCTAGTCAAACCAAAGTGAGCTATTAGAAGGAAATATACACTTTGCAATACTACTTGGTAGGTTTATACTACTGTTGTATTTTCTTTAAATGCAGTTATGCTGTTGGTCCTGTTACACTCTTGTAGGTATATAAGCACTAGTTATATGGCTACTGCCATGTTCCTATACTGTGTTCTTATACTACTTTACTTAAATTATTATCATGGTTACGAAAGTACACTTGTTCAAGATTGGACAATAGACTTGCTGCTCTGTTATTATACAGATTCAAACATAGTTTCGCTCACCAAAAGAGTGATGGGCTTGCTGCTCTGTTGTGCCTATATGTAGGCCTTTTTTGTCCATATGAAAGCAGAGGACCATATGGTCTGTGGCCTTTTCATCCATACGAAAGTAGAGGCACATTGTGGTGCTAGTTTGTTGGGTTTTGTCTCCGACCATCGTGTCGTGATGATTTTGCAGTACCCGAGAGGCCCTTGAGTGTGCCGGAATGTCGATTAACTTCCGCTCCGGCAAGTTCGGGTACTCCATATGTCCTATTTTCAGCAAAGGTCATGCTGAAATTTTCCGTGAATTTTAGCATGACTTTGCTAAAAATAGGACATATGGGGTACTTGCGACTAATGCATGGGCCGGGTATCTTAGTACTTAATTAAGTAGGATCAAGAATTAAGTAGGACTAGTTACGAATAGCTTCTATCAACGGCACTCTAAATGATAAAACCGTAGCTTTTAGGATGCCTCGGTGTCGACAAACCCTAAGTGATGAGACCATGATAATTCCTCACAAACCCTAAATGATGAGATCTTGTTCCTTGACAATAACCAACTTTTGACCAAACTTTTTTCCTATTTAGAGCGAACATGGCCGACAACGATGAGGCCGGGCGGTTCAAGCGGCAAGCCATTCTGGGAGCTGTCCTGTGAGATGGAGGAATACCCTCACCGCTATGAGGACGCCATGGAAGACACCGATCCCGACTACACAACCCCTAGTGGCGTCGGGATGACACCACCGATGGTGCCGGGATGCCACCACCGATGATGGCAGCGAACGCACAGATGGTAGCCAACCGAAGAGGCAACGGAAGGACCGGGCGCTCAACGTGTTTCAGCACCGCTAAGGAGGAATTCTTGAAGTGTCCTCCAGTGGGCATCCAACGGCGCCCAAAGAATTAGTCAGTGGGTACGCGGGACAACTCGGGTGCATTGTCCGGAGCACCGTCACGATCAACACCGAGAACCTAAGGCATCGTGAACGAGGGAATTTGCGGATCCTCCTCTTCACGAAGCTGCACGAACGATACAAGTTCCCGGTGACTTCGCAAACACACGCCTCGTGGAATAAAGTGAACAGTGCCGCCCTCACGAAGATGAGCACGGCCCTGGCTTCTTGGAGAGCCCGGTGAAGAAAATGATTGAAAGAGGTGATAGTTATGAGAAGATCAAGGAGAAAATCCTTCGATCAAGAAAGCTGACTACACGGAGTTCAAGACCAAGTGCGAGAGCAACGCATCCGTGGAATCAAGTCGATGGGGAAAGAAATGCGGAATTGAACTTAGGGGTCCACAAACTCGGTCCCGGGCGGTTACAGAGTGGCGGAACCTAAATGGGACAAGGAGGACGCTGAGCGTGTCGAGCAAGGCCTACCGCCTCTTCGATAAATACCGCCATGAAAAGCAGACCAGGAACTATATCGAGCCCGGTACAAGGAGGACCCGGTAACAAAGGAGCTTACCACGGATCCGAAGGTCAAGGCGCTTGAGCTTGTTCTCGTAAGGAATACACCCAGCGTAATTAGCTCCATATGGTTGCATTCTAATTAATGAAGCCAAATTTCTAAATGGTTCACGTTCCTTCCGCAGAAATCGAAAAAGCGCTGGGTCTCGTGAGCTCCCCGTCGCCCCTTGGGACACCACTTTAAATAGGGCGTTGAATGTAATGAAATGAAGGATAAGTTAACTAAGCCGACGTCAGCTGGTCGTGGTGGTCATGAAGGCTTGTCCACGAAATGGTCGGAATACTATAAGATCGGGCGAAAGGAGAGAAAGACCAGCTTGGAAAGCCAGGAGGTTAAAGAACTCAAGGCAAAAGTGGCGCAGATTCCTCGAGATAGTCGAAGAGCAAGTGCGAGACCAACTGGGAGCGACGATCACCGCCATTATGCCTACCTTGGTTGAGGGCTGCGGGGTGGTTTGTGGGCGGCCAACAGGCCGCCCCGATTCCCAGCTTGACGGGCAGCAACTTCGCACAACGCTACCGGGCGATGGTGTCTCCGGGCGGAGGCGTCATTGGTGTCTCCGGTGCGGCGCCGCATTGGAGCTTGATGCACCCGGTGTGGGAAGAATACGCCGCCGGCACCTCGGCAGCAAGCGGCCCCTCCGTCACTTGCATCGCCGTTGCTGGCGGTGCCTCGACATTAGCCGAAGCTCGACGCCATCACGGTAACTAAGCCTCGCCGATGACTTCATCTCCTTGTTTTGATCGGGCATCCTCGACGCCCTACATGTTTTCGCAGGCGCCGCCAACGAAGTTCCATGCACTCTCCTCGCACTTCGTGGACGGCAAGTTGATCGATGTCGCCAAGGCCAAAATCGTTGAACCGGCAACCGCGTGTTCCACCATAATCCGATGCCACCCACCGTGTATAGGGTTCAACTGGTTCAGGTCGCGGGGCTGCGACGACTTGTTACCTCCGTGACGACCCCATGGGGCCGACGAAGAGGATGTGATGACCCTCGGCGCCGCTTCAATCGCCATTGCTTTGGTCAAGAGCCAGATTCGTTTGGGGCGGGGTCACCACCCCACGAACAACACCGCCAGCCTGCCGGGCGCCAAGCCATGGCAAGACCGCCAACGCTACCGCCGCCGATTGATCCGGCATGCATATGGCACAGGATCCGGACGTCGACGACGGTACATTTGTCAACGTCGATGACTACTTCAACGAACATGGTGGGTACGGTGACGAATTCTTGGCGCCTCCTTCTCAAGAACCCAACCTGCAAAAGTCGATCGCGATCTAGCTGGTACCGCTGGAGAAACCCAATTGCAATAAAGCGCCGTCTGCTCGGTTCTCGTGAGACGCCTCGCCGCCTTCACCGAGACTCAAACAGCCGAGGTGGGAAATATTATCAGCCCCACCACACTCAAGAAGGTGGTCTTCGAGCAGACCTCGATCCCATTACATCAGCCAAGCCAAAGAAGGGACGGAAAAGAAAAACTAACAAGGGTGCGAGCCAGCCGGCACCGAGTACGATCCGTGCTCGTGACGGGCCACCAATACCTAAGGATATCATGAGGGCGATGCATGTGGCGGGTAGGCCGATGCTACCGGCTAATCTGCTCAAGGCTGCAACCGTGCTATGCGGAGTCTGCATGATGTTGTTCTTTCTATGGAGAAGCGGCGTCTCCCGAGAAAGATGACTCATACCCGGTTTTCGTGGGCTAAGGTGCCAGAGGGCAAGGGCTTTGTCGATGGCACCATTGGGAGTATGATCGCCCCGCGGTTTGATGACATCTTCGCTATGTTTAACCTTCATCCGCTGCACTACACCTTCATTCGGCTATTTTCGCTCAATATGGAGATGCAGATCATTAGAGACAAGACCCGGACATCGTGATAGTCGAATTCTTCTACATGCGTGCAAGCACTTGGACAGCGCTGGGGACCGCAAATCGCGAAGTTCATACCTCGAAGGCGCTATTATGGCGAACAAAGATAAGGATACCTTCCTCGTGCCTTACTTTCCTGAGTAAGTCATCCCTCACCGCCCGTAACATATGATTTCTTAGATTTCGATCGTTCTTTTTTTCTAACATTCCGTGTTTTGTGCATTGACACACGTTGCACACTCATCCTCTTAAGCCCGAAATATTCCACGGCCACGTATTTCGACTCGGACCGTCGATCGAAGAAAGACTACACATATATCAAGAAAGTTCTTGATGATGCTCTCCCGGCCACGCCAAATCTGGAGGCACCTTCAGAAGGAAATGTGTAGGTACGGCAAGCACGTGTTCACCCACGTAACGACGTTCCCTCGTTAAGCAGCCGCCTAGCAGTCGAAGGATGCCTACTACGCCCTCCATCACATGCGAGGCGATCATACGGGACCATAATCACCTTATGCTACCAAAGGGTCTCCAAGATTGGGCCGCACGCTTGTCGGCAATCCAGGACATGGACATCGACAAGAATTCTTTCGCATCCAAATGGAGTTTGCGGAAATCATCTGTCAAGATGTCCTTCGCATTTCAGGGCAGTTCCACCTCAAATATCAACCGTCCAACAGGGAAATAGAAACAACGCCATTTAATGCAGGTGACAACTATCAAGACATTCATGACGCCGACGGATGACGGCGGCTTCATCCACGCCCGTCCCCGAGTCGAGTCGAAGAAAGTATTGATGGTATATAGTTCTGAAATGTCGATTAGCTCGTGTTGTAATTAAACTTTAATGAACTTGTATGTCTCTTTAGTTTGGAGAGTCGTTCAACTTATATGTAATCGATGCTATTTATTAGTAGGACCATGAACCGTGCTATTAATGTGTTGCTTTTCTCTTCCGATCCTTTTGTTGCATACTTATATATTATATGTGAATTGCTACTAACGCTTTTGTTTGTCTAGTGCATAGAGATGCCGTCGTATGTCGTGGTACAAGGGTAGGGTTTTGAGTCTATGACGACCGGGAGGAGTGTCGAGACAGGTTCACCGCTTCAGCCGGTAACAGCCATAAAGGGTACACCACTAGGGCGGAGGCGGAAGCTAGATCTGGCGCTATCTAGAGGGAGAGAGGAGGGAGCGGAGGAGGAACCGGATGAAGACTAGTTTCATCGCGATGATGCTCATCGTGACCGCAGCTCTCTTCTATGTGATGGTAGTTTAGATGATATCAACTTTGTAATGTGACGACAAACTCGCTACTCGGTCTCGAGACCTAAACTTGTCTAATATTTGAACTTTGTTCGCTATTTCGAATTCGGAGACTAATGTGATGATTTGTATTATGTGCTGTTTATATTCTGTGATGTATTGTATTTTGTAACCTGTGCAAATACCGTAAATGCGTAAAAAAAAAATTCCTAGAATTAATAGTAGTGGCGCACCATATTGCACATTATTGGCGCACCCAGTTAAAAAACAGTGGCGCACCCAAATGGATATCGATGGCGCATCGGTAGGGACCCTGCTGCAATACCATGGCGCACCATCTTGCACATTAGTGGCGCACCCAATTAAATAACAAAGGCGCACCCAAATGAATATCGATGGCGCACCCGTATGAATATCGATGGCGCACCCGTATGAATACGATGGCGCACTATGTGGAATACCAATGGCGCGCAGGTGGTGCGCCAACGTTATTTGATTAACAGTGGCGCATCGGAGGTGCGCCATTAGTATTCCTTATTAGTGGCGTGGTATTAGTGGCCCACCCATGGTGCGCCACTAATGGCAATATTGGGTGCGCCACTAATAGCCTTTTTTCTAGTAGTGTGTGGCGGTGTGGAGAGAGGAGGAAAACCGCGAGATGGACAACGGTGGTGTGGGAACGAATTATTGGTATGTTCGTGGTATGAAACTTTTGTGGTAATGGTAGAACTCAAACTGCTGGAGTTATCCGAATTCAGAGGATGTCAGCTAAGCGTCCACCATGCCGGGTATGGACAACAAGTAGCGTGTCGGGATGCAGAGGCATTGAACGGGGCCCTTCTGGTGAGAGGAGATGATGGCTCTGAGGATATCAAATTCAGGAAGGACAGATATCTGACGACAGTCGAGATTGAGGGGCGTGGTGTGCCATTGAGGGAGCCACCGAGTTGAGAGGACTTGTGTGCGGCAGCAATCCTTGGTGGGGAGAAGCGACATGATCTTCTCAAGGATGACATCCGGGAGATTGCTGATGCGGTCCACCAGAGATTCTACCGGTTCCTCGGATACGGGTGGGGGGGGGGGGGCTCGCCGCTTCTCCCCGCGATGCCTGGTGCGGGATCTACAACCGGCGTCGCCACTGGCAGGAGCCTCATCTTCTTGGCGCTGGGGCCAGCCGACTCCATTTTCCTTGTGGGCGTCGCGCTTAGCTCACGGGTTTGAGCAGAGTAGCCAAAGACGAGCCTAGTGGCAGTGCGAGTGGGGAAGAAGGAGGGATGGGGTTTCCTGTAGGAGTGGAAGAAGGGGAGCAGGCGTTTTCTATACGAGTGAAGAAGAAGGTGAGCGGGATTTTTTTGGAAGAGTGAGGAAGATGGGGAGTGGGGGGAATTGGGGCGAGACGGAAGCGTAAGTGGAAGCGAGGATGAAGGAGGGTTTTCCTGGGATCGACCCCTCTTCAAGAAATATGGGCTTCTCCTCGCAAAAAACAAAAACAAATGGGCTTTAGATGGAAGGCTTTTGTATCGGCCCAGTCGGCTGCCCATGTTTCGTACTAGAGGGCCTTGTGCTAGAGGCATCCCAAGACACTCTCCAGCTTATTACCCATTCGAAAGAAAGAAAGAGACACCTCCAGCTTATGGCTACTCACCGGTAACCTTTTTCAACTTGGCATCCACCAATTTAGAGGATGTGTTATTGGATGCAGACACTCACACTGGTCGCGTAGCGCGGCAAAGTGAGGTGTCAAATAACAGGCCTACAATATACTTACTAGATTGTGAAGGTTCACAGGCTAGTCAACATTTACATTAAACTAAGCTTCAGAAGATACGGTATACATACTAACATTCAGAAGGATAAAAGTTCAGCATGTTTATGCATCTCAATGATTCACCATACGATAACCAATACAGAGCTGTGAGAAGGTGTGGAAATAAAGAAAATCGGTCGATGCTTCTCTGGGCAAAGGGCCTCCCTGCGCACACATTAATTTCCTGGGCATGCTTGTTTCTTCTCAATATTAAGTAGCACTTTGAGCATGTTGGAAATTCCATAGCTAGCTAACTGCCTCATCTTGCGCTTGATCTTTGACACATTTGCTGCAAACACATGAGGCAATAGAGATGACTCAACATGAGTCCATATTGTGCGATTCTCAAATCATCTTCATTGTCACGAATCTGAAAAGATAGGAAAACAATAGCTATACTTAAACGGTGTTGCAAAACAGTAGCACATATCAATAGCTCGACATGACAAAACATGATCATCTGGACGAAGGGGATACTGACCTTCCTGAGGAAGATTATATATAATTTCATAAGTCCTTGGTTGATTTCCACCTTGCTTATTTGCTACTACACACATGACAGTATCGTTCCGCACTGCAATCAGCAAGTCAACGTACGAATAAGCTTATTTCATCTTGCGGTGGTGATTGTACCTAGTTACGAATGTAGGAATACCTGGAGCACCATGAGGTTAGCTGATAGCAGGTAGATGCAGCCATATTAGTTTTATGCGGTGCTACCAAAATTGAGGTTTGTATCCCTTCCCGTTATGAGAATTCTTCTTGAAGTTGGTAGAATATGATGGCTTGTTCTTTGCATCAAACTTGCCTTTCCCCTGAGATTTGTTCTTGTTGTTCGGGGGCTGGTTGGGCTAGAAGTTCTTCTCGTGTACCATGTGGGCACTAGAAGCTCCCTCAGCGACCCAAGCACGTGTGTCTTTTGCTCTCGAGATCCAAAATGGAAAACTCGTGTCTCTTGTTTTTCAGAGAAGTAGCAAAATCGTTCCATGAAGGTGGAAGCTTGGCAATGATGGTCCCAGCAACAAATTTGTCCGGCAACACACACTTGAAGTAATAAAGTTCCTTAGCGAGTGACTGTATCTCATGAGTCTGCTGAACAACAGAGCACTCATCAGTCATCTTGTAGTCACATAATTGCTCCATGACGTACAACTCGTTGCCAGCGCCCGAGGCCCCAAACGTGGCCTCGAGCGCAGCCCACATGTCTTTGCTGCTGTCAAACGACATATATGAATCCACAATGGAATCATCAAGAACACTCAGCAGGGCGGCTTTGAAGAGGGTATCCATGTTCTCAAAAGCTTCCTGCTGTGTAGGATTAAGATCGCCCTCAGGCTTACCCTTAGTGGCGTCATAGCAGTACATGATCTGAAACCAATATATTGCACTTGTGCGCCACCTTTTATATTGCACCCCCTTAAAAGTAGGCGGCTTCAAAAGTGCTGCAAAACCACTCAGAGTAAATTGCCTATAATCATGTTTTTGGATTGGATTGTTGAATATATGAGCAATTTACTATGAGATGTAATCCGAATCAACAGTAAATTGATCATGACAACAATTGCAAAGATCAAAGTAATGATGCGGATTAAACCAGGAGGACAGAATTCCATATTGTACAACGGGAGCAAAACCGCTTTGGTTGATGTTGTCACTCATGTCGTTGATGAAGAGGTTACCGAGGTCGGGGAAGAAGGCAGTCGTTGAGGAAGTCGTCGCTGGCAGCAGTCACAGGAGTGTGCTCCTCAAAAACTTGATCGCCCCTCTCATGTACAAGATCACAAAAGGCGGGGTTCAGAGGACTGTTGTCCCTTCTCGCGGTGCACGCCGGAAGGAGGGATGGAGAAGAATTGCATGGCGGCGCTAAGATCTGGAATGGTGCGAAACCAAATGATACAGGGGAGGCTAGGGTAGAGCATGTCAGGTCGGTCGTGCGAGTAAGACCAAGTACTATAATAGTAGGCCTTTGGCCCAAACCCCACGTCCAAGTCAATAATAGCCCCACTATCCAAAAGAATCAGAAACGGCTGAGTAATTAAGGCGTCCATTAATTATTAATTAATGACTTAATAAATTTTCCGACTCACACCACACTTAGAGCATGGTTAATAGTATAGCCAACATCCGGCTATATGAAGTTGACACATCATCTAGAACCAACCTAATACGTAGCCTGCTTACAATAGTTAGTCCTACTATATCATTAACAATGGCCCCACCTTTTGTCTCACAAAGTATGTGTAGTCTGAAATATCGGGCTACAGCGGGCGGTGCCCTCGGTCGGTGTGCCGCTTCAACGACAGAAGCAGTGAAACGTTGCGTTGCCATGACTTGCCATCGATGTGGAGCGGCGGGCTCAGCTGGCGCTGGGCAGGAAGGTTTCGATTTTTGATTCAGTTGTTGTGCTGCTACCGTCCAATATTCGTGTGTGGTTGTTTATAGAATAAAAAAAGGAGGTACTCCTAGTTATGTTACTTCCACTATGGCTAGCCTTGCGCTTGGCTCTTCGCTCTTCCGGAAGTCGAACAATAATGGTGGTACTACAGTAGTACTTCTGGCAATCTGACACCAAATGAACTGGTGCACATCCACCGCTTGTAAGCAAAAGTTTATCCTTGTGCTGCGAGCCACCGCGCACGCGTTGGCGAGGGAGAAGGTGTAGTAAGCAAGCTTCTCCTCGTTCTGCGAGTTGACCAGGCACATCAAAGTTATTTAGTACGTACTTTCTCCAAAAAAGGGCTGACCATGTCATGGCTACAATCATGTGCTCCGTCGTTGAGTACATGCACTATTCACGTGCCATCGAGGAGAAAAAATGTTGCGTAGTAGGAGTAGGTGCCATCGAAGTGCACGACTCACTTATGCACTGCTTATCTGATTATCTCCATTTTCTTGCATGACACGTGCACCTTGATGCTAGAAGTCTCGTGTGTTGGCAAAAGGATGAACAAAGCTCACGTAAAAAAGAGAGTGGAAGAACATAGATTCCCGAGGACCGAGAAGGAGCAAGGAACCTCGTGGTGGAGCATCTGCAAGGAACCTTGCATGTTCCCCCTGTTTTTGCCGCATGCCCACCTATAAACAAATAAAAGAACATGAACTCTTCGCTAACCACTAGAGACGATACATCAGGATGCTAAGTTAAAGATATTTTATTAGTTTATACTACCTGTCTCGGTTTATAGGGCGTGTGCGTAGTTCTAGGTCATCGATTTGACTAACTAAATGTGAGTTATATGTCACCAAAAGTATATCATTAGATTCTTAAGTGGATGTAGTTTCTAAACATATATTTTTCATCCAATATGATACATATTTAGCTAGTTGAATGTCATCCTAGAACGACGCGCATGTCTTATAGACCGAGACGGAGGAAGTATTGACAACCACGCAAGAAGCCACACATGTACAGGATGCATGCAGCCACGCATGTACACACGCCGACGCACTAAATCATGCCGATCCAACTCATGCACAAACGCACACAACATGGAACGCACAACGCACGTACACAACACATGCATGGACACACACTCGGCCGCAGAATGCACGTGAATAACACATGCATGCGCACACACGCGGCTGCATGGAGGCGTGTGCCATCTGCGGTGACGTCTGGTTCGTTGTGCTAGGACGAAGCTCGCACACAACAGCGCCTACGCATCTCTTGCAGCACCTCTTTGCCGTCGTTGCTCAACGACTATTTGGAGACGAAGACGACCGTATCCTTGGCCTTAGAGCTAGCACCGATGGAAAAGCAGGCATGCTGCACGCACACGAGCACGTACGGAGTGCCCACGATGTGGTGCATCCCCGGTCACCTCTACTCCTTCTGCGCACATTGTCTATGAAGGCGGGTGCATGCCTAATGATGATGTGGGTGAGATCTTCTAGGACTCAGATGATGAGGAGGAAAATTATGGGGGGATGTCTCCAACAGTGTTCCTCGGCTTGCACCTCTTGCATCACGGTCGTCGAGCTTGGAGTCATTCATCTGGTACACGTGGCATCTCAGATCTGGAGACAAGGTGACGTACACCGTCAAGGTCCACGGTCACGGGGGTCAGGGCGGACGCGACCTCTCATTGTGTCCGCCATTTTAAGCGGCGCGCTGGCCCAGGGCGCCGCCCGTTGCACTCCCAGCTGTACCTGCCTCCTCGCCGCATTCAAAAACCTACATTTACTAGTATGTATACACGTGCAAGGCACGTCTTAATATAACATAGTGATTTTGGTAAAAGGGAAAAGAAGTAATATATGTGCTAATAGATTCAAAGAAAAAGAAATTATAGTGATGTATAAATGATGATATTAGTTTAATATTGTAAAAGCAGGAAGTAGTATTCATGCCATAAAACTGTACGTTCATTTAACAAGAACTGCAAGTTGCTTCACTTTTTCCATGTTTTTTTTTGAGAAATATCCACATTCTCCTACTAAACCATCTCAACTGGGCTCAATCAAACCATCTCGTGGTCATGTGGCAACATAGCCCATTGGAACTAATGATGGGCTTCTTTTTTATAAAAGGGTACATGATTGTTCTAGAACACAAGTGAGGTAGCAGCAGTGTACTGTTCATGCGAATTCTACTGATATTGGCTGGTGGATCTAGAAGATCAATGATTATGATTGATGTTCTTAGTCCTACTTAAAATTGGTACACTGTATATAGAATAGAAGAATAGAATAAGAAGAAGATAGTATAGATATAGAAACCCGCGTGGAATGCGAGAAACCAACTCCGGCCACACACGTATGATCAGGAGCAGGATACCGGTCAAGCTCCTCCTTCCACCATTTTGTCCACTCTTTCGGCGGCATCCGATGATCAGGAAGAGCAGTTCTCCGGCATAAAAGCCGTCTGGGTGGCCCGCCGAGCCCGGCAGCTTGCTTCCCTACCTACCTCGCCTAGCCCGTCGGAGGCAGTTGCCGCACTAAGCCAGCGCGTGGTTCCGCAGCTGGCCTCTCCAATACAGCTCGAGGAAGAGTGCCGACTTGCTCCACGCCGGCTTGTCGAGGAGCATGGTGGCACGGGCATCGTCGCTGCCCTCGACGCTGCCGCGCCGTACATCGCCTCCAGTGCCTGCCACTGCACCATCCGTCGTCGACGCACGCGTAACCGCGACATGCAGGCAGAGACAGAAGCCATCGCGGATGTTGACGAGGTGATGCAGCTATGCGGAAGTGGACGAGGTGACGGGCAGCACGTCCCTGCCCGCCGCCATCATCGAGGAAAAGTAGAACACGGGAGGCCGCCGCCGATTGTATCCCAGGAAGGCCACCGCCAAGGCGACGCCGGTGAATACAAACAGTGTCTTACTCGATTCTTCTTCTGCCGGATGCTGGAGGAAGACAAAGAGATAGGGCAGCGACCATTCAGATTAGGTATTTTAATTCTACCAGGCTGGTTGTAATGGGAGTATTGTAGGTAGTATCATGCATGTCAACTACTCCCTCCGTTCCTAAATATAGGAGTATTATAAGAGCATGGTTAATATTATAACCAGCTGATGGCTACATGACACTGCCACGACATCTATAGCCAACCTTGTAGCCTTCAAGTATAATACTCCTCCATCTTGGTGCCATCTTATGAAAACCAAATAATCCCAAAATACTTAGGCGCGGTGCATTAACTTCTACCTCGTTTCTTGTTTCTTGACATATTGATAACCCACAAGTATAGGGGATCGCAACAGTTTTCGATAAGTAAGAGTGTCGAACCCAACAAGGAGCTAAAGGTAGAACAAATATTCCCTCTAGTTGTATCGACCATCGATACAACTCTACACACACTTGACGTTCACTTTACCTAGAACAAGGATGAAACCAGAAGTACTTTGTAGGTGTTTTTGGATAGGTTTGCAAGAAAATAAAGAGAGCGTAAATAAAAGCTAGGGGCTGTTGTAAGTAAAGAAGCAATAAAGTAAATGTAGTGAGTGTGGAAAAGTGGTGTAGGAGTTGCGAAATTGTGCCTTAAGCAATTGACTACTTTACTAGACCTATAGCAAGTATTATGTGGGGGAGGCCACTGCTAGCATGTCATCCCTTACTTGGAATTATATGCACTTATGATTGGAACTATTAGCAAGCGTCCACAACTACTAAGTTCATTAAGGAAAAACCCAACCATAGCATTAAGACATATTGGTCCCCCTTTAATCCCGTATGCATCAATTTCTATGCTAGGTTGAAGCTTCTGTCACTCTTTCCCTCCAATACATAGTCTTATCAACATACAACTAACCCTATGGTGTGATCCACACGCGCGCTCATATGATGGGCAACAAAGGACAGCAACATAACCACAAGAAAATTAAATCAATCATAGCAATTCATCAACCACCGATAGGACAAAGAAAATCTACTCAGACATCATAGGATGGCAACGCATCATTGGATAATAATATGAAGCATAAAGCACCATGTTCAAGTAGAGGGTACATCGGGTTGCGGGAGAGTGGACCGCTGTAGATAGAGGGGGGAAGGTGATGGAGAATGTCGGTGTCAAAACCGGCGGATCTCGGGTACGGGGTCCCGAACTATGCGTCTAGGCGGATGGTAACAGGAGACAAGGGACACAATGTTTTTACCCAGGTTCGGGCCCTCTCGATGGAGGTAATACCCTACTCCTGCTTGATTAATATTGATGATATGGGTAGTACAAGAGTAGATCTACCACGAGATCGTAGAGGCTAAACCCTAGAAGCTAGCCTATGGTATGATTGTTGTTCGCCCCACGGACTAAAACCCTCCGGTTTATATAGACACCGGATAGGTTAGGGTTACACAGAGTCGGTTACAATGGTAGGAGATCTACATATCCGTATTGCCAAGCTTGCCTTCCACGCCAAGGAAAGTCCCATCCGGACACGGGACGAAGTCTTCAATCTTGTATCTTCATAGTCTAGGAGTCCGGCCAAAGATGATAGTTCGGCTATCCGGACACCCCCTAATCCGGGACTCCCTCAGTAGCCCCCGAACCAGGCTTCAATGACGATGAGTCCGGTGCGTAGTTTGTCTTCGGCATTGCGAGGCGGGTTCTTCTCCAAGTCCCATATACTTGTCGAATAGTGTCCGGCTTCTGATAAATGCTGCGCTCCTTGGCTTCTACGCCCAATAATGGCCATCTTCCACGTGTTTGAATGAATGGGAAAAGCCAGGGTATTTTTACACTTATCCCCCTAGCTGCGCAAATGAGCCGCCTATAAAAGGGGCGAGGATCTAGATCTGAGTCACACCATCCCCCTCTGCGAGCTTTCATCGGAGCGCCTCTGACAAAAGCCCATTCCATCATGGACAGTCGACGCGGCTCCTCCTCTCGCGCTCCCAAATTTCTCACTCGAAATTGGGAGAGATGCTCAGTCCCGCATAGCGAGCTAGTCATACTCCAAACCAAGGGATTTCTTCCCTGCTCATGGTTCAGGTTCGAGCCGGACTTGCCACCTACAAGGGCGGAAAGCAAGCGGAGAGTGTCCCCGATCCCTCTAAAGGAGAGCGGGTATGCT
The DNA here is from genome assembly GCA_021605145.1 of Aegilops bicornis. Lineage (NCBI taxonomy): Eukaryota > Viridiplantae > Streptophyta > Magnoliopsida > Poales > Poaceae > Aegilops > Aegilops bicornis. The sequence goes on along the minus strand of CM038671.1, from coordinate 666,631,460 downwards.
TCATCTCTTATCTAGTAAGAGGGCTCGGATTTCCAATCCATCCGTTTCTCCGGGGGCTCTTGGAGTTCTACGGCCTCCAATTGCACCACCTTACGCCCGCCTCCATTTTGCACATCGCGGGCTTCGTGGCCCTTTGTGAACTGTTCTTGGGCGTCGAGGCTCATTTTGCGCTGTGGAAGAGATTATTCTGCCTAGTACCCGTTCTCATGAGGGGTCAATATATCAAGTGGGCGGAGCGAACTATGGCGCATCGCCGGACCGGATATCTATCCGAACTCTCAAGAAGGCGCTCAAGACCGGCCTTCGGAATGGTTTTACATGGAGGACGCCCCGCTGCCGGATCCTATTCGGATCGGCCTTCCGGAGTTTAGCAACGCCTCCGAAGAAGCGCCTAAGCTGGCGCCATGGAGCCCGGAGGGAAAATGATCGGGATGTCCTTTACTTGATGAGCCGAATAAGATTACTGGCTCATGCCGGATTGACCATGATTGAAGTCATGGCAATCTGCATTATGAGGAGTGCAGCCGCCCAATATAGGGGCCACCCCATGTGGGACTTCAACGGGAGGACGATGCCACCCGCCATGGCCGCTAAGGGCCGGGATCGGTCACCGAACCGGTGAAGACCTTATGCGCCATGTATAAAGGGGAGGAGGAGGATTTTCTCCGCGTCAACCCACTGAGCGAGTTTTCTTCGAATAATCCTCGAAGTTAGGTAAGCAAACATCTTTGTGGCCTGTCCGATCCATGTTCCCATGGTTAAATATCTCATTTCATGGTTTCTACGCAGGAACCGCGCCGGGCCGTGGAGAAGATACACAGCCCGCCCCCACAACCCGAGGATCCGGAACGGTCCCTCGATCCGGCCTTCGAAGAGGATCCGATATAAAGATGGAGTTGATCGACGGGGTGTTCTACCAACTTAGCATCGACAATGCTTTGGTTGCCATTACGGCCGATTACCCCGGAATACTTCCAGCCTCGCAGGTAACTGAGACAGAGGTCCCAGTACTCTGATAATGACCCATCCGTGCTTATTTCTTGATCACCGTACACCAATGGTGTTTCGCAGGGGGTGCCTTCTAGGCAGGAGGCCAAGCCCGCGGCGGCTAGCCAACAAGGGGCAGTACGGCCCCGTAGACTAAATAGAAGTGCGGTCCGGATCGAAACTCCGTCGCAAATGTATGGCGTGTCACCATATTCCCAAGATTGATTCCTGGAAGGCGTACTAACGTTGGTGCTCTTTTCAGGAAAAAGAGCGCTCGCCGGACTGAGTCCGGAGAGGTTGCCAATCGAACATCCGCCAGCCAGGCTCCAAAGCCGGGTCCAGAAGCGGAGGCGAGCACGAGGCGTGCGTCGAATGCTCCTCCGACAGAGGATGCCGACAGATTGTCCGCCACCAATTCCGAGGTGGAGAGCGCCATGAATCACAGGCGCCGCCGGACAGTTCTTCGTGAAGCATGTTTCTCCCAAGAGGCCTTGAATGCCTTCAATTCAGGAGACGCGCACCTCCGTGCCGCTCAAGATGGTCTAGCTAGAGCCACGGAGCAGTATGTAAAGGACATACGGGTGAGGAAATTTGACAGTTATATATGCCAAGAGTCTCGAGACTTAAAATAGTTAGAATAACTGATTTGAGGATCATTTGTTATGCAGGATCTTACAAAAAGAATACCCGATCGTGCCATGAGCTTGAAGAATGCAAGGCCCAACTTGAGGTCAGATTAGCCGCCACAGTGGGGAGCCACATAGACCCCCTCTGGTAATATATGCTTCAAAAGATAAATAGTTTATGAAGTGCGGTGGGTGTGTAAATCTGACAAAAATATTGCAGATGGCGCCGGACTAGATCCGGACAAGCAACAGCTCTTGTGCCAGCTAAAGGCTGGCGAGAGCATGCTCATGAGGGTGCGGCAGGAGAAAAATAACCTCCAAGATGCCAACACCAAACTGGGTGAGGAACTAAAGGATGTTCGTGCCCAGTTGTCTGACTTCGTAAAGGAGAATCGACGGCTTGCCGCGGCATTTTCAAGAGTGCTTGAGCGAACTTTGAAAGAGTTCGGCGAGGAAGGCGACTAACATAAACATGTATGTAGGTTTGCTCACAGGTCGCCCCGAGGAGGAGATGCCCAGTTCTTGGGTGATCTTCTTCCCGAATCGGCTACCTGCACTAACGAAGTTCGGGCAGGTGATGAAAGGCGCCGGCCAGGCCTTCCGCCATCTATCTCCCCGCTCAAGGCATTGGGGAGCTGGCAGACCGGCTTCAAGGAGCACGGGCGGCGCTTCCGACTATGGAAGATATCGACCTGCCGTCAAGGCGCCAGTGGAGGCTCGGGCCATGGTAAAGACGCGGTACACGGTGACCCAAACCACATGGCCGAGGTTGGACCTGTGGGGCTGATGGGAAGGAGATCCTCAGAAAGTTAGTGTACGGCCAAGTAGAATTGGCCGCCAAGTATTCCCAGCAAGATTGTAAATTAGATAGCCTATTAGATGGCATTGAGGAGGAATACAATGAGTCAAGTTGACTATGTAATTGAATATGACATAAAGAATGTCTTCTAGCCGGATTGTAGATCGTTTGTCATAGCGGACCTTTTCGCTTCGACCTCGGGACCCAACAGTACGGAGTGTGTCCGAATACCCTTGGTTATATAAGAACCGGGGCATGCATGGAGACAAGGCGTAGGGGTCATTATTGTTGTATCAGACAAGTGCCCAGCTAGTTATGTTATATTACATGGATAGTAAGAAACATCTTCCAGGGAGAATAGTTCCGTTAAGGGTTCCTTTTTTGGGAGGCATGCCCTAAAGTGCATGTCCAAACTGCCGAGAAAGCGTAAAATCATCTCGGGGCAGATGGATAAATAGTTAAAAATCATCTTTCAGTTCATCGACCGAATATTCCCTTAAGAACGCTTAGCTTTCGGCTTCACCTACCGAGGTACACATCCGGCTGACCCGCAAGAATAATCGCAGAGGTGCTCCCTTTACCACCTAGCCGAACAATCGGGAACGAGAGGTAAGCACAGGAGCCAGCAACCCAGCTTGGCCAAAACTTAAGTCATATCAATGCATATAATGGTGAATAAAAGGTACATGCGGAAGTTTGACACATGTGTTGGGCATGAAGCTCAGATAAATGAGCTTCATTAAAAGAAGCCCTGTATAATGAGCATGGACAGCGCGTCAAATATGTGCGAATAAAGCGCAAACGAGCCTCTAAAGGCTTCAAGAAGAAGGAGGAAGAAGGTGAGAAATAAAGTACAACAACAATAGAAAATGTGGACGGAGGAAGGAGACGAACTTGGAGTCCGGCGCTTAGGCGTAGAATCTTCGTAGACGGGCTGCGTTCCATGGGTTCGGCTCGAGTCGGTTATCCGATGCGTTTTGCAGATGGTATGCTCCGCCCGGTCGACGACGTGGTCGACGGCGAAGGGACCTTCCCATTTGGGCTTGAGTTTGTCCTTTTTCTTGTCCGGCAGCGAGAACTAGTTCGCCAACGTTGTAAGCTTTGGCTCGCATTTCCTCGCTTTGATATCTTCGAGCCTCGCTGTTGATAAAATGCGTAACGAGCTTTTGCCACATCGCGCCTCCTCCAATGCGCCCAAACTGTCCTGCTGATCGAGCTCGGCTTCTCTTTCTTCATACATGCGCACGAGGTGAGTCATGAATTATGTCGCAGGAAGGACTGCCTCGCACCGTACACCATAAAAATGGTGTGAATCCGGTAGTACGATTCGGCGTGGTCCGCAGCCCCAGTACGGAGTCGAGCTCCTCAACCCGGGCGTGGTAGATTCCTTGAGGGACCGCACTAGTCTGGGTTTAATGCAGCTCATGATTAGACCGTTTGCTCGCTTGACTTGGCCGTTGGTTTGAGGGTGATAGACTGAGGCGCAATCGAGCTTGATGCCCATGTTTTTGCACCATAATTTGACCTCATCGGCCGTGAAGTTGGTGCCGTTATCGCGATGATAATCTGTGGGGACACCGTAACGGTGGACTACCCCGATATGAAGTCTATCACCGTCCGGATTCGCCGCTTTAATGTGCTTGGCCTCTATCCATTTGGTGAATTTATCCACCATGACCAATAGGTATTTTTCTTGTGGGTTCCTCCCTTAAGGGGTCCAACCATGTCAAGCCCCCAGACCGCGAACGGCCAGGTGATGGGTATAGTTTTGAGGGCGGTGGGTGGCATGTGGCTTTGGTTAGCAAATAGCTGGCAACCGACGCATCGTTGGACTAAATCCTGCGCATCTGCCCGGGCCTCGGCCAATAAAATCCTGTACGGAAGACCTTGCCTACAAGGGCCCGGGCTGCGGCGTGGTGCCCACCCAGTCCGACATGAATTTCAGCCAGGAGGTTTCGCCCTTCCTCTTCGGAGATACACCCTGGAAGGACTCCTGTAGTGCTTTTCTTATAAAGCTCTTCCTCATGGACTTTATAGGCTTTAGATCGCCGTACTATGCAGCGAGCCTCATTTTGGTCTTCGGGGAGTTCCTGCCTAGTGGTTCCGTCCACGGGGCGATAACCGCCATTATTTCGTGGGCAGAGGGTGTTATCTCGGTGGCAGAGCCTCCGATTTGTGTCAGAGTGTTCGGCGTCAGGCAGTGTGGTTGGGTCCGGATTGTTATTTCCGGACTCCCCTTCCCATAGTACGGATGGCTTGAACAGCCGTTCTGGGGAAGATGTTGGGCGGACGGCATCGCGTTTTGCACCGATGCGTGCCAATATGTCCGCCACCGGTTGTTATCCCGGCTATATGATGAAATTCGAGCCCTTGAACCGCGGCCGACATTTTTAGGACCGCATTGCGGTATGCTGCCATTTTCGGATCTTTGGCATCAAAGTCTCTGTTTATTTGAGATATCGCGAGGTTCGAATCCCCGCGCACCTCTAGACATTTAATGCCCATGGAGACTGCCATCCGGAGGCCATGCAGACGGGCCTCATATTCGGCTGCGTTGTTGGAGTCCGTATACATTATCTGAAGGACGTATTGGACTATGTCCCCGTTTGGGGACGTCAGGACGACGCCAGCCCCTAGGCCGGCCAACATTTTGGAGCCGTCAAAGTGCATGATCCAATTGGAGTATGCGCCGTACTCTTTAGGGAGTTCGGCTTCAGTCCATTCGCCACGAAGTCGGCCAAAACTCGCGACTTGATAGCTCGTCGTGGCTTATAGGTTATGTCGAATGGAAGGAGCTCTATGGCCCATTTAGCAATCCGTCCCGTCACGTCGCGGTTGTTTATAATGTCGTTAAGAGGTACTTCGGAGGCTACCGTTATTGAACACTCTTGAAAGTAGTGTCGCAGCTTCCGGGATGCCATGAACACCGTGTATGCTATCTTTTGATAATGTGGGTACCAGGACTTGCATGGAGTTATGATAGTGTAAACATAGTAAACCGGTTTTTGAAGAGGGAACCGGTGTCCGTCCGTTTCTCGTTCGACGACGAGCACCGCGCTGACAACTTGATGTGTTGCAGCGATATATAGTAGCATTGGTTCGCCCACATTGGGCGCGGCCAGGACCGGTTTTGTTGCCAAAATGGCCTTTATTTCTTCAAGTCCGACCGTGGTGGCATCCGTCCACTCGAAGTGTTCGGTGCGCTGTAGGAGGCGGTAAAGGGGTAAAGCCTTTTCTCCCAAACGGGAAATAAAGCGGCTTAGAGCTTGTGCGGCTGTCTTGTTTTCGGCGCGGAGTGCTATGTTCGGATCACTAGCGAGAGTGATGATTCTGTTAGGTCCAGGCATTTTAAGCTTCATGTACCCATAATGGGGTATAGCTTGAAAAATTGTGAATGCCTCTCGCCCTAATAAAGCGTGATATCCGCTGCTGAATGGGGCCACTTGAAATGTGACCTCCTCGGACTGTAATTGTCCGTGAGCGAACACTACGCCCAAAGTGTGATTTTTCCTGCAGCATGCTTCCCGGCTGGGGATTATTCCTCTAAAGGTTGTGCTGCTTCGCTCAATGCGGTTCCAGTCTATTTCCATTTTTCGGAGGGTTTCCTCATAGATGAGGTTTAGTCCGCTTCCGCCATCCATGAGTACCTTAGTAAGGAGAAAGCCGTCCACTATTGGACTGAGGACCAATGCGGCTGGTGCTCGGGCTGTTCGGAATTTGGGTTCACATCGGCATTAAAGGTAATAGCCATGTCCTCCATGGATTTATTGTTGCTACTTGGTAGACTTCGCAAGGTTATGGAGTGTTCGCTTCCGCATGTTATTTGATGCGAAAGTCTCAAGACTATTAACACCGCATCGGTGCTGCTGGGCTGGGATTCTGAAGCTAGAAGCTCTTCGCCACTTTTGTCCTCCTGCCGTAGTATCCAACATGCTCGAAGGCTATGAGTTGGAGTGGCGCCCTCTGTGCTATGAATTTTGCAGGATCCGTTTAGCCAACCCTCCAGTACGGTTCCATACCCTTTAGGGGGTTTTGGTTTTTTGGTGTTTAACCTAGGTGCTTGGTAATGATGCACCCTTTTATTTCGGACTAGGGATGTATTCGGTGCCGGATTATCCCAAAATTTACTTTCGGTTTTCCAGCCGCTCTCCATCGCACAGTACTTTTGTACTATGGTCACCAAGTCAGCAAAGCGTGTAATTTCGCGACGACTTATGGCGTTTAGGATTCCCTTGTCCGTGCAATTATTGCAGAAAAGTGGGATTGCGTCCTCCTCTCGGCAGTCCTTTATCCTGTCCATAACCAGGAGGAATCTGGCCCAGTAATGATGTACTGTTTCAGCGGGCTCTTGCCGAATTCGGGATAGATCGCTAATGTTTGGGTGGGTGGGTGGAACTGGATCCGGAACCCCGTCCAATTTAAGACTCAGGGGCTAGGAAGTTTCCGAACTCGGAAGTTTGGATTTTTGAATGCTATCCAATGAATCCATCCCGTCGCCTGACTTTAAGTTCATGTCTTGATCGACATCCGTCCCTCTGCGGGAATCCGGCATGGAGGAATCGGGAATCCGGACGTAGCTAGTCCTTAAGATAGAAGAAGAATCACCGCATTGCTCCTCTATCACAGGAACATGATGGGTAGCCTGGGGAGAGTTGATCTCTCTCAGATCGGTTTTAGGCCCAATCCGGTCGTAGTCTGTGGTGACTCCCAGGGCGGCGATGCGATCCAAGAGCTCGTTTACGGAGGAGAGCTCGATCGGATCTAACTGTTCGGCAAGTTCCGAATTAACGTGAAGATTGGTTTCGATGACTCGAGAAGTCATCATCGGCGTGGTGGCCGAACTGGTGGTCATAAGAAAACCACCTAGCCGAAGAGTCTGACTAGTGGCCAAGGCTCCTTTGGCGATAGTATCGTCTTTAAAGACGGGATGAGGCATCCTTCCTGACGGCGACGGCACAGAGGAACTCTCAATGAAAGCACCAATATCGGTGTCAAAACCGGCGGATCTCGGGTAGGGGGCCCCGAATCTGCGTCTAGGCGGATGGTAACAGGAGACAAGGGACACGATGTTTTTACCTGTGTTCGGGCCCTCTCGATGGAGGTAATACCCTACTCCCGCTTGATTAATATTGATGATATGGGTAGTACAAGAGTAGATCTACCACGAGATCGAGAGAGGCTAAACCCTAGAAGCTAGCCTATGGTATGATTGTTGTTCGTTTCACGCACTAAAACCCTCCAGCTTTATATAGACACGGATAGGTTAGGGTTACATAGAGTCGGTTACAATGGTAGGAGATCTACATATCCATATCGCCAAGCTTGCCTTCCACGCCAAGGAAAGTCCCATCCGGACACGGGACGAATTCTTCAATCTTGTATCTTCATAGTCTAGGAGTCCAGCCAAAGATGATAGTTCGGCTATCCGGACACCCCCTAATCCGGGACTCCCTCAGAGATGTTGGTGAAGACCGCGGTGATGATGATGATGGCCACGGCAGCGTTCCGGCGCCACCGGAAGAGAAGGGGAGAGGGGGCCCCTTCGTCTTATTCTTCCTTGACCTCCTCCCTAGATGGGAGAAGAGTTTCCCCTCTGGTCCTTGACCTCCATGACGTGGGAGGGGCGAGAGCCCCTCCGAGATTGGATGTATTTCTCTATCTCTCTCTGTTTCTGCACTCTGTTCTGCTGCCCTTTCACCGTTTCTTTTATATCCGGATATCCGTAACTCCGATTGAATTGAAACCTTCACCGTGATTTTTTACCAAAAATAAGCTTTCTTGCGGCGGAAGAAGGGCATCAACTGCCTTACGGGTGGCCCATGAGGGTGGGGGGCACGCCCTCCTGTGGAGGGCGTGGGCCCCTACCTCGTGGCCACCTCGGACACAGTTTCGCGTTGATCTTTCTCCCAGAGTTTCCAAATATTCCAAAAATAAGCTCCGTCCGTTTTTATCCCGTTTGGACTCTGTTTGATATGGATATTCTGAAACCAAAAACATGCAAATGCATGTGAACTGCACTGCAATCGGATCAATATGTTAGTCCCAAAAATAGTATAAAAAGTTGCCAAAAAGTATATGAAAGTTCAATAATATTGGCATGGAACAATCAAATATCATAGATACGATGGATATGTATCAGCATCCCCAAGCTTAATTCCTGCTCGTCCTCGAGTAGGTAAATGATAAAAAAGATAATTTTTTATGTGGAATGCTACCTAGCATAATTTTGATCATATGTCTAATCCTGGCATGAATATTAAGACACGTGATTCAAAGCAATAGTCTATCCTTTGACATAAAAACAATAATACTTCAAGCATACCAACCAAGCAATTATGTCTTATTGAAATAACATAGCCAAAGAAAGCTCATCCCTAAAAAATCATGTAGTCTGGCTATGCTCCATCTTCACCACACAAAATATTCACATCATGCACAACCCCGATGACAAGCCGAGCAATTGGTTCATACTTTTTAATGCGCTTCCGCATTTTCAAACCTCATGCAATACATGAGCGCAAGCCATGGATATATCACTATGGGTGGAATAGAATATGATGATGGGGGTTATGTGCAGAAGACAAAAAGGAGAAAGTCTCACATCGACGCGGCTAATCAACGGGCTATGGAGATGCCCATCAATTGATGTCAATATGAGGAGTAGGGATTGCCATGCAACAGATGCACTAGAGCTATAAGTATATGAAAGCTCAAACTGAAACTAAGTGGGTGTGCATCCAACTTGCTTGCTCATGAAGACCTATGGCATTTGAGGAAGCCCATCGTTGGAATATACAAGCCAAGTTCTACAATGAAAATTCCCACTAGTATATGAAAGTGATAACTCAGGAGACTCTCTATATATGAAGAACATGGTGCTACTCTGAAGCACAAGTGTGGTAAAAGGATAGTAACATTGCCCCTTTTTCTATTCTTTTTTTTCTTTTTTTGCGGGCTTCTTTGGCCCCTTATTTATTTATTTAGGCTTCTTTGGCCTCTCTTTTTTTGATGGGGCAATGCTCTAATAATGATGATCATCACACTTTTATTTACTTACAACTCAATATTACAACTCGATACTAGAACAAGGATATGACTCTATATGAATGCCTCCGGCGGTGTACCGGGATGTGCAATGATCTAGCGTAGCAATGACATCAAAAACGGACAAGCCATGAAAACATCATGCTAGCTATCTTACGATCATGTAAAGCAATATGACAATAAATGCTCAAGTCATGTATATGATGATGATGGAAGTTGCATGGCAATATATCTCGGAATGGCTATGGAAATGCCATGATAGGTAGGTATGGTGGCTATTTTGAGGAAGATATAAGGAGGTTTATGTGTGATAGAGCGTATCATATCACGGGGTTTGGATGCACCGTGAAGTTTGCACCAACTCTCGAGGTGAGAAAGGGCAATGCACGGCATCAAGAGGCTAGCAATGATGGAAGGGTGAGAGTGGGCATAATCCATGGACTCAACATTAGTCATAAAGAACTCATATACTTATTGCAAAAGTTTATTAGCCCTCGAAGCAAAGTACTACTACGCATGCCCCTAGGGGGATAGATTAGTAGGAAAAGACCATCGCTCGTCCCCGACCGCCTCTCATAAGGAAGACAATCAACAAATACCTCATGCTCCAACTTCGTTACATAACAGTTCACCATACGTGCATGCTACGGGGCTTGCAAACCTCAACACAAGTATTTCTCAATTTCACAATGAATCAACTAGCACGACTCTAATATCACCACCTTTATATCGCAAAACTATTGCAAGGAATCAAACATATCATATTCAGTGATCTATAAGTTTTATGTAGGATTTTATGACTAACCATGTGAATGACCAGTTCCTGTCATCTCTCTAAATAGATATAAGTGAAGCACGAGAGTTTAATTCTTTCTACAAAAGATATGCCCACGCTCTAACAAATATAAGTGAAGCAAAAGAGCAATCTACAAATGGCGGTTTGTCTAACTGAAGAGAAACAGGTAATCCAAACTTCAAATGATATAAGTGAAGCACATGAAGCATTCTATAAAGCCATACTCAAAAGATATAAGTGAAGTGCAAAGAGCATTCTATAAATCAACCAAGGACTATCTCATACTAGCATGGTGCATAAAAGAAAAGTGAAAACTAAATGCAAAAGACGCTCCAAGAATTGCACATACCGCATGAACGAAACGAATCCAAAAACATACCGATACTTGTTGAAGAAAGAGGGGATGCCTTCCGGGGCATCCCCAAGCTTAGACATGAAAGTGCGTTATATCGACTAGAGGGGGGGTGAATAGGCGATTTTTATGAATTCTTCACTGAGGAATTAGCCGGTGAGGAAATTCTTTAGCGAAGAACTACTTGCAGCGGAATAAGTACTCAGTAGTAAGCATAACAGAATACAGGCATAGTCATCATGATGAAATGAAGACAATCACAGAGTACAGAAACCGTAATCACAGGATAACACAAGATGAAGACAAACAGACTGAAGAAATTGAACTGAGGCAATTTAGGAAGTCTTCAGTCAAAGTCTTGAAACACAGATATGACGAAGCACTTAACACAGTAATGAGGAAATGAAAGGGTTGAGGACATAGAACCAGTAAGGTTGGTGAAGACAATGATTTGGTAGACCAGTTCCAACTGTTGTCTCAGTTGTACGTCTGGTTGGAGCGGCTGCGTATTTAAACTTGAGGACACACAGTCCCGGACACCCAGTCCTGAGCACGCAGCTCTGGACACCAAGTCCTCATCGTATTATCCTTGAACTAAGGTCAGACAGACCTCGTCCAATCACTCGTGGTAAGTCTTCGGGCGACTTCCAAACCTTCACAAACTCGATCACTCGGCGATCCACAATTTCCTCTTGGATGCTCTAGACCATGACGCCTAACCGTCTGGAAGAAGCACATTCTTCAAAGGTAAGAAGCGTCAGATCCACGCAGGATCAATCTCTTCAGTGATGCTCAATCACTTTGGGTTTGTAGGTGTTTGGGTTTGGGTTTTTCCTCACTTGATGATTTTCACTCAAAGTCCTCGGACGATGGGATGCTCTCAAATGACAAGTGTCAGTTTCTCTCGGAGCAGCCAACCAGCTAGTGGTTGTAGGGGGCGGCTATTGATAGCCTAGGGAGCAGCCCGACATGATAAGACATAAATGCCCTTCAATGATATGACCGTTAGGTAGATAAGATATTTTGGGACAGCGCCAAGAAGACAAAGAATAGAAATTTGAGGTTCAAATTCCTCGTGGCTATCATATTCCTCACTGTAGGCAATCGCCGATTTAATTCCTAACTCCTCCATTAAAACAAATTCCTCAAAGAACTGTAAGAACTTCAGATTCATCCTTTGAAGAAATTGACTGAACTGTATGAGATTTCCAATGGCTTCACTCAAGGGATTGGTAGGTGTAGGATTTTGAGTTGAGCATCACATGGAAATTTTTCCTTAGTATTTCCTCGACCCCTTTAACAAAGACGGTGTTTCTTATGACTCAAGAAAGAGAAAATGAAACTACGAAAACAAAAGTCTTCACGCTTCATGTTCCTCAAATGAATACCAAGTCTTCAAGGTCACACCAACTTCTTCACTTTCAAAGTCTTTAGAAATTCTTCAGAATACCAAAGTCTCGAGTCGAAGAACTTCATTTTTAGGGGTCGACTTTCTCTGTAAATATCACACTCCTCATAGACTTATAGACCTGTGTACACTCATAAACGCAATAGACCCTTAACCTATAAGTCTTCATTACACCAAAATCACTAAGGGGCACTAGATGCACTTACAATCTCCCCCTTTTTGGCGATTGATGACAATATAGGTTAAGTTTTCAACAGGGATAAACATATGAAGTGTAAATACTGATATTGAGGAATTTGATTCCAAGATATAGAAGAACTCCCCCTGAAGATGTGCATAGTGAGGAATTTGCTTTTGAGGCAATACACACTTGAAGAGTTGAATCATGGAGATCTCCCCCTATATCTTGTAATTCATACACGCATTTGACATATAATATGAATAATTTGAAATGCATGATGAAATATGGTGACTGATGTAATTCTGCATGCGTGCATTGACATATAATGAGGAATAAGCATGTAGAGGAACACGTCAAAAGTATCAGAGCACCATCGGGTTTAAGACTACAACTCGATCCAATAAAGTTTTAGAAGAGCGAGAGTTGTAACTTAGCGAAAAAAACGCCCATATAATAGACCCGCTTGGAGACTGACTCAACTTTCTCCCCCTTTGTCATCAAATGACCAAAAGGATCGAAACTGAGAACTAACGCCCCTGAAGAATATCAAGTTGATGAAGGAGCGTCAGCGTTGTCGGGGTCGGTTGTCGTAGTGGGGCCTGCCGCAGTGTCGTCCAAGTCTTCATTTTCATCTGTGTCGCGAGATGAAGAATAAGAGCTGGCCACCAAGGAAGGAACCTTGACCTTCTTATATTTCTTCGGAGGAGGTGCAGACCAGTCAAATTCTTCCTTCAGACCCATTTTCTTCAGATCTTCTTCGCTGTAGACATGAGATAGAACAGCCTAGGTATGGGTGAAGGTTTCATGGAGGTAGTACTGATTTTTCTTCAATGCTTTATGGGATGAGGTCATGTTGTGAAGAATTGAACCAAACTGACGCTTGACCCATTTATGATTGCGATCAACCTTCTGATGAAGACTGAGGAGAAGCTCATGATCAGTCATCACCCTGGGTGCTGTGGCTTGAGGATTTTGCTTGGCAGAGTTGTTGGCGGCAGAGTCATGTGTGGCAGAGTCATCATTGGTTGAATAGGATGCAGCCTTGCGAAATTGACCATCCAATGGACGAATGCCTTCATCTATCATAGCAGTTGCCTTGCCTTTATCATCAGCTAAGGAAAATGTCCATTTGAGGACTTCAATTGGAGGCAAGTAGCTGCAGTGGTTCAGAGTATCAGCCTTGTAATTGAGTGAAGACCTTGTCCTGATGAATCTCATAATCCATGGTGCATAAGGCTTCAGCTCAAAAGGTGACATAGCAACATTGGCTAGAGTCCTCATGAAGAAATCATGGAAGTTGACAAGAACGCCATGAATGATATTGAAAATCAGATTCTTCATGATGCCAATGACTTCTTCTTCATTCGAGTCCTGGCCTTTGATAGGACTCAATGTCTTCGTCAAAATGTGATAGACAGTCCGAGGCACATACAGTAATTCCTTGACGAGGAATTTGGTTTGTGGGGGCCTGCCCTGACTTCAAAGGCTTCATCAGAACTTGCATCTAGTGATTTGTAAGCTCAGGTTCACTTCAGACGCAACGAGCACCTTCAAGGGGAGGACTGAGTGGTAGGGCACGAAGCAATTCAGTAGCTGGTGCCTTGTAGTGAGTGTTTTTAGACATCCAGTCCAGCATCCACGAGTTCACATCTTCAGAATTTCCTATGATGTGCAGCGTTGCAAAGAATTGAAGAATGAGTTCTTCATTCCAATCACATATGTCAGTGCAGAAATTTAACAATCCAGTGTCGTGAAGAACACTGAGGACTGGTTCGAAGCCCGGCAGAGATTCCATGTCCACATGAGGAATGTGTGCATGATCGAAGACTTTGTCTTTGTTGAACAGCACTGAGGAATAGAAATTGGCCTGGCTAGCCGTCCAGAAACGCCTCTTCCTTATGCGAGCAGGGTCATATGGGTTGTAGTCAGTGAAGAGCACATGCTCGCCGAAGAAATCTTCAGCCTTGAACTTTTGCTTGCGTGAGAATGGATCCTTTGGTTTGGGCAGAGGAGTGTCAGTGAGTTGCATCACAACCTCAGGAATCTCAATCTCAGGTTCTTCAGGCTGAGGAATTTCTGGTTCCTCTTCAAAGGGCAATCAAGGTGTTCAAAGGATCAGCAGCAGCAGTTTCTTCAGCACTAGTGGCTGGAATTTCTTCATGCACAGATGAAGTGGGGTGAGTTTCTTCAGAGCCCGGTTGAACGGTTTGTGCAGGGGACTAAGGTATTTGCTGTAAAGGGGTGAAGAGTGGTGAATTGGGGTGCTGACTTTCCCAAAAGTCATCATTCATCACTGGTGTAGTGCACCCAATATCCACGTCTTCATCTTCAATTTCTTTAATGCCAGCCTCTTCAGTTGTGAACTGAGGCATAGGCGAGGAAACGATTGGTGTTGAAGGGATCTCATCCACTTCAATTTCTTCATCCATCTGCTTTGACGAAGCAGCAGAATGATTTTCTTCATTAGATCCGCTAGGGATCACATATTCTTCACCAAAAGGAACAAGGTCCTTTGATGGCATGGTTGAGATTGGAAAAACATCAATGGGATTTTCAAACGAGCTGGTCATAGGCTTTATTTTCTTCGGAGCTGAAGAATCTGAAGCAGCTGATGCTTTCCTTTTCTTCACAGCAGCTCGCTCTGCAGCCTTGGTCTTCTTCACATCTGATGCAGATGGAAGGATAGGAGTTGGTGTAGGCGCAGGAGGAGCTGAGGTATCTGGTTGATTTTCTTCCAGCGCAACTGATGCAGTTGCCCTGACTTCTTCATTTTCTTCAGGCGCACCACTAGTGGATGCCCTAGCAGTTTCTTCAGCGGCTGGTATGCAGTCATCAGCCCTGGAACTAGCATTTTCTTTAGCAGTCTGAAAGTCATCAGCGGTGCTGGCATGTTCTTCAGTTCGCTAAGCAGAAGCTTCAGCCTGAGGAACTTCCTGTTGCGTTGGAGCTGCAACGTTGGAGGTGAATTGCTCAGTCAGTTTAACAAATCTGACTTTGGCACCTTGCCAATCAGCATAGTAGGCATTGAAGTTTTCTTTGAGGGCTTTGATTTCAGATCGATTTTTATAAGCTCATCGGTTGTCATAGAGACAACATTTGTCTTCGTAAACTTTTCCTTTCTATACCGAGCTTTCTTGATCTGTCGGCCTTCTCAAATTTCCATTTTTCTTGAGAGATGAAATGGGTTGACATGTGACTTTGTCCAGAGTCAAATGGAAATTAGGCATAGGAGTGTCTCGGATCCTTGTGCCAAAGATCAATATAATCGAGGATCAACTTAGGATCCAATAGCAAAGGGAACAGCAGTTGTGCCTTTGGCTCTAGCGGCCCTTTCTTGTCTGTCTCTGATGATTTTTGCAAGTTCATCATCATCAGCTTCATCGTCAGATGGCACTTGGAAGGCAACCTATTTCTTCTTAGGACTTGGCCGAGGACCTCGTCCAGTCGTTGCCTTTGTCTTCAGCAGAGTGGGGCCTAATGAAGAATTTGGTGCAGCTGAGGAACTCGCTGAGACACCAGAGGCAATAGAGATGCCTGCAGTCCTTTGGCACGTGGCCAGATGCACAGGTACTGAGGACTTTGCCGGAGCAGCTGAGGACTTTGGAGGAGGAGCTGAGGATTTTGGAGGAGCAGGAGCAGCATGAGGAATTGGCCGTGAGGGCTTTGAAGATTCTGGCCGTGAGGGCATTGCTGAGGAACTTGGCCGTGAGGGCACTGTTGGTGAAGCACTTGGCTTGTGCGCGGGCTTCTTTGCCATTGATTTTCTAGGCTTGACAGAGGCCTCAGTGGCAGCAGCAGAGTCTTCATTGAATTTCCTCACTGCTTCTTTGGCTTGTCTAGTCAACTTGGCTTGGCGCTTGGCCCATTCTTCAGGAAAATCCTCACCACGCTTGATGCTGGTGGGGTCATCTTCTTGGCCAGGTGCCAATGGAGCTCTTGGGCATGGAGGATTAAGTGTGAATTTCTTCATATACTTTGGAGTTACATACTTGTACTCTCTCCATTCTCTTGCCCATCTCCTTTCAATCCTCCGTATGCGCACCTTGCGCTGATTTTTGTTCTCCTTTCCGAACTTGGCCTCATCAGGTGTGCAATAGTCAACATAGATGTCCTCAGGGATTTCAGAACCAGTCATGACCTCAGGCTTCTTTCCTCCTTTTTGTGGCTTCTTACCGTCTGCCATATTCTTCAGTTGAGGAATTTGAACAATCGAATTCTCTGAAGAAGTATGCAACTTTTCTTCGAGGAACGCTGCAAATGAGTTAAGTTGATGAGAACCTAGTGATTCAGCAGCGGACATGAGTACCTGTGAATAGAGTATAGTTGCGAGGAATTTTGGAGAGGTCATATGCGTCCTCAGAAGGTTTTTCAAAAAGAACAAGTTTGAGGAATTTGACCAGATGAGTCTTGAAGAATTTCACTAAGCGTCTTTGTCTTAGGTTCCAGAGTTGTATAGACCGAAGATCCACACAATTAAGGAATCTTCAAAAAATGATGCTTAGAGAAATGAATCAAGAACAGATGACTAGTGAGGTGTTTTAGTTTGTGAAGATTTGAAGAAAAACACCTTTGAAGATTTTGTAGAGAAAATTTGAATCAAAGAGGGCAGTAAAAGTAACTTTTAATTACCCTGGATGAAGAACACGACAAACAGTGAGGTGCAGAAGTGAAGTTCGTCTGTGTAGATATTCCACGCCCTAACTCGGTGGAGGAAGACAGCTACGGCGGCGGTGGAGTGAAGATTTCTGCGGCAGGTGCGAGTACGATGGCGACGAGGTCGAGGAAGTGAAGCTCTTCCTCACCGGCGATGATGGAGTAGCGGCGGTGCTAGGGTTTGAGAAGCTCGAGCGGGAGAGAGAGGTCGAGTGGAGTAAAGGAAGTGAGGAAGGGGTGAGGGGGTATTTATAGCCACGGTGAAAAACTGCGCCCGAAGATTTAGGACGAACGTGCCCCTGATCCTTCTCATTCGCATGGCATGTGTCACCCACGTACTGAAAAGTGGAGATCGTGTTAGATCGTGGGTGAATAGATAAGTCTATCGTGGGATGCGGAACGGTTTGAGTGGCAAAGCCAAAAATTTGGATAAGATTAGTTAAAAGTTCCGTTCACAAATTCTTCAGCTGACAAGGACACAGTGAAGATTTTGAATGAGTTTCAAATAGAACGCACATGAAGAACTTGTGAATAGATTGGGTTGGGTATAGCATAGAGGGGGAAGGGTCCGATCACATTCACTTAGTAGAAGAACAACTTGAAGAAATGGCCATAAGTGAATGTTGTAGAGGACATAAACCCACATATATATATATATATATATATATATATATATATATATATATATATATATATATATATATATATAGCCAATGAAGAAAAACGACGGAACCAGTGAAGGTTTTGCAAAGTTGAAGAATTTGAACAAATGAGGAATTTAAAAAAAACTGAGGAAAAACTCAAATTGAAGATTTTCAACTTTTTGTGGTGGCGTGACCTACCGTATAAGAATGATGATTTCAGACACCGCGTACAATTGTCGTAGGGTTCTGAAAATCAAATTCTTCATTAATTTCTTCACACTTAGAGTGTTATTCTTCATTGATTGAAGAAAAACGTTTCTTCATGTGTTGCACATCTAAGTCATCAATTTTGCATAAGTGTTAGGATGAGTGTCCTTTTCAAAGAACATTCGAAGACTCTAAGTGTTAGGATGAGTGTCTTTTTCAAAGAACATTCGAAGACTCTAAGATATTTAGCTCACACCGCAACTTGCTAAATCTCTTCTCATCCAAGGGCTTTGTGAAGATATCGGCTAGCTGTTCTTCAGTCTTCACATGCTCAATAGAAATGTCGCCTTCAACACATGATCACGAAGAAAATGATGACGAATCTGAATGTGCTTTGTCTTCGAGTGCTGAACTGGGTTGTGAGCAATCTTGATGGCACTCTCATTGTCACAGTAGAGAGGCACATTCTTCAAGTTGATGCCATAATACTTGAGAGTTTGCTTCATCCACAACAATTGATCATAGCAAAAACCAGCAGCAATGTAGTCAGCTTCCGCAGTAGACAATGATACGCAGTTCTGTTTATTCGAGGACCAACAGACCAAAGATCATCCGAGGAAATGACAAGTACCAGATGTTGACTTGCGGTCCACATGATCACCAGCATAGTCAGAGTCAGAATATCCAATGAGATCAAAAGCAGAGCCCTTGGGGTGCCATAATCCTAGTGTTGGTGTGTGAGCTACATATCGAAGAATAAGCTTCATAGCCTTATGGTGTGATTCCGTCGGTGTAGCTTGAAATCGGGCACACATGCAAACACTAAGAATTATATCTGGCCTAGATGCACATAAGTACAATAAACAACCAATCATGGAGCGGTATACCTTGTGATCGAAGTCAATACCATTTTCATCAGTGCATAGATGGCCATTTGTGGGCATAGGAATTTTGACGGCTTCGCAATCTTGCATGCCGAATTTCCTCAGAACATCCTTGAGGTATTTCTCCTGAGATATGAATATGCCGTTGTGCTGTTGACGAATTTGAAGACCTAAGAAGAATTTCAACTCTCCCATCATAGACATTTGATATTCTTCTCTCATCATATAGGCAAATTCATCACTATAACGTTGGTCAGTACAGCCAAAGATAATATCATCAACGTATATTTGACACACAAATAGTTCACCATCATAAGATTTAGTAAAGAGAGTAGGATCGAGTGAACCGGGTGTGAAGCCATTCTTCATGAGGAATTCCTTCAAAGTGTCATACCACGCCCGAGGGGCCTGCTTGAGGCCATAGAGGGCCTTGTTGAGTCTGAAGACTTTGTCAGGATTCTTTGGGTCTTCAAAACACAGGGGTTGAGCAACATATACTTCTCCTCAAGCTTACCATTGAGGAATGCACTTTTCACATCCATTTGATATAAAGTGATATCATGATGGTTAGCATAAGCAAGTAATATCTGAATAGCCTCAAGTCTAGCAACAGTGCAAAAGTTTCATCGAAATCAATTCCTTCAACCTGTGTGTAGCCTTGAGCTACAAGTCGTGGCCTTATTCCTCACCACAAGGCCATTTTCATCTTGCTTGTTGCGGTAGATCCACTTTGTGCCAATGATATTATGCTTGCGAGGATCTCGACGTTTGACCAGTTCCCAGACGCTTTGAGCTCGAATCGATGTAAATCTTCTTGCATGGCCTGAATCCACTCGGGCTCCGTAAATGCTTCATCTACCTTAGTGGGCTCTGTGATAGAGACAAAAGCATAGTTCCCACAAAAGTTAGATAAATGTGAAGCTTTTGAGCGTGTGAGAGGACCTGGTGCTTCAATGTCATCTATGATCTTTTCAACTTGCACTTATTTTGCAAGGCGAGGATGAGCTGGTTGTCGTCGAGGAATTTGATCAGCATTTTCTTCAGCACCATTTTCTTTAGCATTTTCTTCAGGTGCATCAGCTCGACGTTCTTCATGTTCTGGAATGAATTCTTCAGCAGATTCTTCAGTAGGAATGACATCCTCAGTAGCCTTGAACTTGATAGAATCCTCAGGTGTTAGTTCATCTATCACAGAAGGTAGGTGCTCTCTTTGCAAGCCATTAGTTTTATCGAACCGCACATCTACAGTTTCAACAATCTTGTGAAGAACAATGTTGAAGACTCTGTAGGTGTGTGAGTCCTTTCCGTAACCAAGAATAAAACCTTCATGTGCTTTCGGTGCAAATTTAGCGTTGTGATGAGGATCTCTAATCCAACATTTAGCAATCAAGACTTTGAAATAACTCACATTCGGTTTCTTGTCAGTGAGGAGTTCATAGGCAGTCTTCTTGAAGAATTTGTGAAGATATACCCTGTTGATGATGTGGCACGCAGTGTAAATTGCCTCAATCCAGTTGTGACGAGGCGTCTTGTACTCATCAAGCATAGTGCGAGCCATCTCAACAAGAGTTCTGTTCTTGCGCTCCACGACGCCATTTTGCTAAGGAGTATAAGGAGCAGATAACTCATGAGTAATACCAAGTTCATCAAGATAGTCATCAAGACCGGAATTCTTGAACTCAGTTCCATTGTCACTCCTGATGTGCTTGATCTTCACACCAAAGTTGGTTGAAGCCCTCGAGGAAAATCGTTTGAAGACTTCCCGCACTTCATGTTTGTAAGTAACAATGTGTACCCATGTGTAACGAGAGTAATCATCAACAATAACAAATCCATATAGAGATGCATCATTAGTGACCTGGAGTAATGATTAGGACCAAAGAGGTCCATGTGAAGCAATTCAATTGTCGAGTAGTGGTCATGATAGTCTTCACTGGATGCTTGGCCTTGGTCAT
Organism: Aegilops bicornis; assembly: GCA_021605145.1. Classification (NCBI taxonomy): domain Eukaryota; kingdom Viridiplantae; phylum Streptophyta; class Magnoliopsida; order Poales; family Poaceae; genus Aegilops; species Aegilops bicornis. The sequence continues at coordinate 666,610,924 of CM038671.1, read as the reverse complement.
TTTTCCAGCTTCATGTGCTCCACACAAGTGATCCTTGAGGAATTTTACATTCTCAATGCCAATGACATGCTTCTTCTTCGCAAGCTGCAGTGCAAATTCCTCATGCCTGCGTGAGCAAGTCGTCGATGCCATAGCCAGCCTTCTGAAGCTTTTGCAAGTAGGCACATGGCTGGTTGCGGTCCTGTAGAGAAATCAACAATATACAAGTCTCCTCTCCTAAAGCCTTCGAAGACTTTGGAATTGTCAGCTTCCATAACCACAACACAACGATACTTGCCAAAGACAACAACCATATCAAGATCACAAAGCATTGAGACAAACATAAGGTTGTATCCTAAGGACTCAACAAGCATGACTTTGTCCATGTGTCGATCCTTTGTGATCGCAACCTTACCTAGACCCAATACCTGACTTTTGCCTTTGTCAGCGAAGATGATATGCTTCAGATGCGATAGTGATAAGGGAGCATCCATCAATAGACTCCTGTCACCAGTCATGTGATTTGTACATCCATTATCGAGGACCCACTCAGTGGCTTTGGGTTGATCATCCTGCAGATGAATTAGTGCAGCTTACGAACTCATATACTTCATCAGTGAAGAATATGATATCAAATTCATCAGATGAATTTTATCAAGCAGTAAACCAGATATAGCAGTATGAGGACGTGTGAAATGAAAATTCATTTCTTCATGAATAGCGTGCGTCCTTTCAGGCATTTTTGTCAAGCCCCCAGCAAATTCTTCAGACGTTAAAGCACGTCTGGAGACCTGACCATGCAGAAGAGATTAGTTCTTTTTCTTCACCACCCACATCTGAAGGGGTGGCAAAGAGTTCATTACTCTGCGAGCTCCATATGAGAATGGTGGCAAAGAATCCAGACCATTTAGATTCACATAAGAGGTGTTAGGGTAAGAATATGAATAAGTAGAGAAATTCTTCGAGGACCTATGAACATAATGGTTTGTGGAATAATGCACATATTCATAGCCCTTAGCTCTACGCTGCGAAACAGAGTTGTTAGCACGATGATATTCATATGAGGACTTTGATCCTTTTGAGGAATTTGATCCATGTGAGGAATTTGATCCATATGAGGACTTGGATCCATATGAAGAATTTGGTCCATATGAAGAATTTGATCTGGGGTTCCTATTCTTCATGTGGTGTCATGAGGACATTCACCTGAAGATTTTCAAGGCACCTTTTGGGAACCTAGATTTTCTTTATAGGGGAACCGTTCCTGCAGTTAGTGCCAACATATCTAGCAAATACTTCACCATTCTGATTTTTGAACAGTTTATAGTTGGAGCCAAATGACTTATCAGAAGAATGAGGAGATTCACATGTAAAGCCAGATAAATTGGATGGATCAACTGGAGGTCCCTTTGCAGCAACCCATGAGGGGTTTTGGGGTACTACTCAGGCTTCCAATATGTTCCATCAGCATTGAGTTTCCTCTCAAAGGCAATACCCTCTTTCCTAGGGTTCCTATTGAGGATCTGCTTTTTAAGCACATCACAAAGAGTCTGATGCCCTTTGAGGCTTTTGTACATGCACATCATGTACAATTCCTTCAAACTGCATTGTCGTTGATGCTAGCAATGTCCTCAGATGAGGAATTAGTGATAGAGAGGCAGGTGAAGAATTTGTAACAATTGAAGCATTTGAACATTGGTGAAGAATTAGCAGATTCACGCTCAATGCACTTTAAGCATGGAGGAACAAATTCTTCCCGAGCGCTTGATTTGTTGAGCAAGCAATGAATCGCGCTCCTTACGAAGATCTTCAGAACTCACTCTTAGCTTCTCAAGATCTTGCTTTCTTTGAAGAAATTCATAAGAGAGCTTCTCATGATCAGATAAGAGAGTGTTATGATGACCTTGAAGGCTGTCAAACCTAGACTGAAGTCTCTGAAGATTTTTGGTCAAGGCTTTAGTGCGATCCATTTCTTCACCTAACATATCATCACTTTTGTCTAGCATGTTTTGAACCTTTTCAAAAGCCCTTTGTTGTTTCACAGCAATCTTAGCAAGTTTAGAGTAGCTGGGCTTGAGGTTTTCATGATTCATTCTCACTTGATTCAGAGGAGGTATATTTGAGTACCTTGGCACCCTTTGCCATGAAGCAATAGGTGGGAGCGTAGTCATCATTGCCTTCATCAGCCTTGTTGGTGAGGTCATTTTCTTCAGAGTTGAAGATAGACTTGCTGACAAATGCAGTAGCGAGAGCCAGACTCGCCACACCAGACTTGGCTCCTCAGATGCCTCCTCTTCCTCATGTTCCTCAGATTCAGCCTCAGAGTACATTTCCTTGCCAATGAATGCCCGAGCCTTCTTGGAGCCGCTCTTCTTGTGAGATGAAGACTTCGAGGATTTTGATGATGAAGATTTTGATGATTTCTTCTTCTTCTTAGCGTCATCAGAACTGTAATCCTTGTATTTCTTCTTCTTTAATTCCTTTCCCCACTGAGGACAATCTTGAATATAGTGACCGGGTTTCTTGCATTTGTGGCATAGCCTTATCTTGTAGTCACTGGATGAGGAATCACTGCTCCTTGAGGATTTTCCAAAGCGGCCACGTCTTGAGAATTTCTGGAACTTCTTCACGAGCAGTGCTAGCTCCAGGCTCAATTCTTCAGGATCACCAAGGCTGCTACTAGAATCTTCACATTCAGATTCAGACACAGCCTTGGCCTTCAGGGCACGTGATTTGCCATAGCTCAAACCATAGAGATCTCTCTTTTCAGCAAGCTAGAATTCATGAGTATTTAGCCTCTCGAGGATATCAGCAGGATCAAGTGACTTGTAATCAGCCCGTTCTTGTATCTTCAATGCCAGAGTATCAAATGAGGAATCAAGCGATCTCAACAATTTCTTCACCACCTCATGGTCAGTGATATCAGTGGCACCAAGCGCTTGAAGCTCATTTGAGATGTCAGTGAGGCGATCGAAGGTTTGTTGAACATTTTCATTGAGTCTTTTGAAGCAGTTGAAGAGATTGCGAAGAACATCAACTCGAGAGTCACGCTGAGTTGAGACTCCTTCATTTACTTTGGACAGCCTATCCCAGATAAGCTTAGAAGTTTCCAAAGCACTCACTCTTCCATACTGTCCTTTGCTCAGATGGCCACATATGATATTGTTCGCTTGAGAATCGAGTTGCTTGAATCTCTTCACATCTGTAGCGTTCAGTGAGGGTCAGACAGAGGGAACACCATTTCCCACAACATACCAGAGATCGTTATCAATTGCCTCAAGATGCATTCGCATCTTATTGTTCTAGTAGGGGTAGTCTGTCCCATCGAAGGTGGGACAGCCAGCAGAGACCTTGATCATACCTGCGGTCGACATAACTAAACTCCAGGTGGTTAAACCAAAATCACACAGAACAAGGGAGTACCTTGCTCTGGTACCAATTGAAAGTGCGTTATATCGACTAGAGGGGGGTGAATAGGCGATTTTTATGAATTCTTCACTGAGGAATTTGCCGATGAGGAAATTCCTTAGCGAAGAACTACTTGCAGCGAAATAATTACTCAGAAGTAAGCATAACAGAATACAGGCATAGTAATCATGATGAAATGAAGACAAGCATAGAGTACAGAAAGCGTAATCACAGGATAACACAAGATGAAGACAAACAGATTGAAGAAATTGAACTGAGGCAATTTAGGAAGTCTACAATCAAACTCTTCAAACACAGATATGATGAAGCACTTAACACAGTAATGAGGAAATGAAAAGGTTGAGGAAATAGAACCAGTAAGGTTGGTGAAGACAATGATTTGGTAGACCAGTTCCAACTGCCCCTGGGTTGTACGTCTGGTTGGAGCGGCTGAGTATTTAAACTCGAGGACACAAAGGTCGGGACACCCGATCTGAGCACGCAGCTCTGGACACCAAGTCCTCACCATATTATCCTTGAACTAAGGTCACACAGACCTCGTCCAATCACTCATGGTAATTCTTCACGCGACTTCCAAACCTTCACAAACTTGGTCACTCGGCGATCCACAATTTCCTCTTGGATGCTCTAGACCATGACGCCTAACCATCTGGAAGAAGCACAGTCTTCAAAGGTAAAAAGCGTCGGATCCATGCAGGATCAATCTCTTTAGTGATGCTCAATCACTTTGTGGTTTGTAGGTGTTTGGGTTTGGGTTTTTCCTCTCTTGATGATTTTCACTCAAAGTCCTCGGAGGATGGGATGCTCTCAAATGACAAGTGTCAGTTTCTCTCGGAGCAGCCAACCAGCTAGTGGTTGTAGGGGGCGGCTATTTATAGCCTAGGGAGCAGCCCGACATGATAAGACATAAATGCCCTTCGGTGATATGACCGTTAGGTAGATAAGATATTTTGGGATAGCTGGCGCGCAGCACAGCAACGGTTGGAAATTTGAGGTTCAAATTCCTCAGGGCTATCATATTCCTCACTGTGTAGGCAATCCGCATTGGCGAATTCCTAACTCCTCAGTCAGAACAAATTCCTCAGCGACCAAAAGATCTTCATCTCTGTCACTGAAGAAATTGACTGAACTGTATGAGATTTCTAATGGCTTAACTCGAAGGGATTGGTAGGTGTAGGATTTTGAGTTGAGCATCACATGGAAATTTTTCCTTAGTATTTCCTCGACCCCCTTTAACAGTACGGTATTTCCTATGACTCAAGAAAGAGAAAATGAAACTACGAAAACAAAAGTCTTCACGCTTCATGTTCCTCAAATGAATACCAAGTTTTCAAGGTCACACGAATTTCTTTACTTTCAAAGTCTTTAGAAAGTCTTCAGAATACCAAAGTCTTCAGTCGAAGAACTTTATTTTTAGTGGTTGACTTTCTCTGTAAATATCACACTCCTCATAGACTTATAGACCTGTGTACACTCATAAGTGCATTAGACCCTTAACCTATAAGTCTTCAATACACTAAAATCACTAAGGGGCACTAGATGCACTTACAAGACGCTTGAGTCTCCTTTAAGATTTACTTGGGGTGCCTTGAACATCACCAAGCTTGAGATCTTGCCTCTCTTCCTTCTTCTCACATCGAGACCTTCTCGATCATCGAACACTTCATCCACACAAAACTTCAACAAAAAAACTCGGTAAGATCCGTTAGTATAAGAAAGCAAATCACCACTCTATGTACTGTTGCAAACCAATTCATATTTTTTTTGCATTTTGTCTACTGTAATATAGCTTTTCCATGGCTTAATCCACAGATATAAATTGATAGTTTCATTAAAACAAGCAAACTATGCATCAAAAACAGAATCTTTCTAAAACAGAACAGTCTGTAATAATCTGAACATTCACCATACTTATGATACTTGAAAAATTCTGCAAATATTAGGAAAAATAAAAAATTTGTATATGAAGACATTTCAAAAAGAATTAGAACCATTTGATGTTCCAGTGAAAAACTAAAATTCACGCACTACAGCCAAAGTTTCGGTCCTGCACCGTACAAACCAACAAGCATTGTAAACACCTAAAGGCAAACCTTGGCACATTATTTTTATAATACAATGGAATTTTACAAGGGGATAATTATTTTTGTTGAAAAGTTTATGCAATTAAGATTCAGAAACTTCCCATGGGTATGAACAAAGTTCAAGGACGTCCCCCATTTTCACAATGCTCGTCTCTCTCACTTTCACTTTTCTTTTTGAAAAGTTTTGGGTTCCCCTCTTTATTTTTGTTGTTTTTAAACTATATGAAAGCACTCAACAGAAATAAATGACTCTCTAAAACTTTCAGGTTGTCTCCCTGGCAGCGCTTTCTTTAAAGCCATTAAGCTAGGCATACAGTGCTCAAATAATGGATCCACCCAGATCCCAAGGTATATCAAAGCCAATTTTAATTAGCAATGATTTGTAATTTAGTAGTGAGCAGAAAGCAACATATATCATGTAATGACTAAGTATAACTCGCATCCTATGCATCGGCATGTCATAAAAGAACAATTCATGCACACCTAGTAAAGGCCAATGCATAGTATAAACAGTTTCTTGCAATTTTATCATAGGGGAAACATACAGAGGTGGAGATATAGTTCCTCTCTCATAATAATTGCAAGTAGGAGCAGCAAGCACATTCATATTATATCTATCAAAATCATCATGTGCAATGGTAAAAGGCAACCCATCAATATAATCCTTAATAAGTGCAAACTTCTCTGATATAGTATAATCGGGAGAATTCAAAAAGATAATAGGACTATCATGCGTGGGTGCACTAGCAACAATTTCATGTTTAACATAAGGAACTATAGCAAGTTCATCTCCGTAAGCATAATTCATATTGGCATCTTGGCCACAAGCATAGCAAGCATCATCAAAAAGGGATATTTCAAGATAATCAATGGGATCATAACAGTCATCATAGCAATCATCCTTCGGTAAGCACGAAGGGAAATTAAACAATGTATGAGTTGGAGGGTTACACTCATTAGAAGGTGGGCAAGGGTAGCTAATCCGCTCTTCCTCCTTTTGTTCTTCGCTCTCCTCATCATCTTTTTCATCCAATGAGCTCACAGTTTCAGCAATTTCTTCTTCCATAGACTCCTGCAAATATTAGTGTCTTCTTGGACAGCGGAGGAGTCCTCAATATATGGTTCAACATAGGCATTAGAAGCATAATTATAATAGCAATATTTAAGTGTGGCAAAATTTTCAGATTTGTAAAGAGTAGCACCATACTTTTCAATCAAAGAAGCAATTTCGTAAGCACCCTTAAAAGCAACAAATTCTTCAATTTGTTGAACATCATAGTAATTATAAACACCCTTCGCATACGAAGATACGATTCCATTATCACTAAACTCACATTGATAGGGAAGGTGTTTCTTAGGGTTTTCAGAACAACAAGTAAAATCATATATTTCACATAAATTCCAGCCATAACATTGCATAGTATTAATTTGATGCTGTAAAAGTTTCCCTTTTTGAGATAAGCGGTGTCACACGTAACAAGCATGCTCATCTAAAGATTTGCCCTCAACTAAGCCAGTTGGGGTCTCAGCACGAGCACAAAGGGATCGAAGATGATCCAAGTAAAAAGCTTCAGGAGTGTGATAGATTTTAAGTGGTTCTTCAACCATTGGTTCGGTAGGTACAACTAATTTTTTTGCTATTTTGCGTTTCCTACCCATAACTAAAGATAAAGAACAACTAAGAACAACAAATAAAATTTACTTAGTGATAAAGCAAACAAGCACACACGAGTATATTCACCCCACGCTATGACTCCCCGGCAACTACGCCAGAAAAAGGTCTTGATAACCCACAAGTATAGGGGATCACAACAATTTTTGATAAGTAAGAGTATCGAACCCAACGAGGAGCTAAAGGTAGAACAAATATTCCTTCAAGTTCTATCGACCACCGATACAACTCTACGCACACTTGACATTCGCTTTACCTAGAACAAGAATGAAACTAGAAGTACTTTGTAGGTGTTTTTGGATAGGTTTGCAAGAAAATAAAGAGAGTGTAAATAAAAGCTAGGGGCTGTTGTAAGTAAAGAAGCGATAAAGTAAATGTAGCGAGTGTGGAAAAGTGGTGGTAGGAGTTGCGAAATTGTCCCTTAAGCAATTGACTACTTTACTAGACCGATAGCAAGTATTATGTCGGAGAGGCCACTGCTAGCATGTCATCCCTTACTTGGAATTCTATGCACTTATGATTAGAACTATTAGCAAGTGTCCACAACTACTAACGTTCATTAAGGAAAAACCCAACCATAGCATTAAGACATATTGGTCCCCCTTCAATCCCGTATGCATCAATTTCTATGCTAGGTTGAAGCTTCTGTCACTCTTGCCCTCCAATACATAGTCCTATCAACATACAACTAACCCTTGGTGTGATCCACATGCGTGCTCATATGATGGGCACCAAAGGACAACAACATAACCACAAGCAAATTAAATCAATCATAGCAATTCATCAACCACCGATAGGACAATGAAAATCTACTCAGACATCATAGGATGGCAACACATCATTGGATAATAATATGAAGCATAAAGCACCATGTTCAAGTAGAGGGTACAGCGGGTTGCGGGAGAGTGGACAGCTGTAGATAGAGGGGGGAAGGTGATGGAGATGTTGGTGAAGATCGCGGTGATGATGATGATGGCGACGGCAGCGTTCCGGCGCCACCGGAAGAGAAGGGGAGAGGGGGCCCCTTCGTCTTCCTCTTCCTTGACCTCCTCCCTAGATGGGAGAAGGGTTTCCCCTCTGGTCCTTGGCCTCCATGGCGTGGAGGGGCGAGAGCCCCTCCGAGATTGGATCTATTTCTCTGTCTCTCTCTGTTTCTGCGCTCTGTTCTGCTGCCCTTTCACCGTTTCTTTTATATCCAGAGATCCGTAACTCCGATTGGATTGAAACCTTCGTCGTGATTTTTTACCAAAAATTAGCTTTCTTGCGGGTGAAGAAGGGCATCAACCGCCTTACGGGTGCCCCACGAGGGTGGGCGGTGCGCCCTCCTGGGGAGGGCGTGGGCCCCTGCCTCGTGGCCACCTCGGACACTGTTTCGCGTTGATCTTTGTCCCAGATTTCCCAAATATTCCAAAAATAAGCTCCGTCCGTTTTTATCCCGTTTGACTCCGTTTGATATGGATATTCTGTGAAACCAAAAACATGCAACAGACAGGAACTGGCACTGGGCCATGGATCAATATGTTAGTCCCGAAAATAGTATAAAAAGTTGCCAAAAAGTATATGAAAGTTGAATAATAATAGCATGGAACAATTAAAAATTATAGATACGACGGAGACGTATCACATATCAACCAATAAGAGATGTGGGTGTGCATGCTTTTAATGACTTGAGACTAGCAAACACGACATGCAGTAGTTAGTTCATTGCATGCAATGATATTAATTAGCAAATAAACATTAAGTTCTCTCGTTTTCCCCTCCTCGTTCACGGTGCACAACCTAAGATACAAAGATGTGCTATTTCATCAATACAGGGCCCACCTTCCACTCTTGCATCCTACCTCCGTCCTGGTTTACAGGTCACCTTTGTAGTTCGTGCCAAATTTTGACCAAATATTTAGCTAACAAAATGTTAATGCATGTCAACAAAAATTATATCGTTGGATTCGTATTTCAACATAGTTTTCAATGATATAATTTTTGGTAACATGCACGAACGTTTTGTTAGTTCAATCTATAGTAAAAATTTGACACAATATACAATGGGGATTGTCGGTGTACAAAAGTAGGGGCCCTTTTTTGTACCCCTTTACTTGTGCACGGGCAGTCAAAGCCGCGCCCGCGGCCACACTCAGTAAGGCAGGGGCAGAGGAAGCAAAGCCACAAGACAAACAGAGCAACGCCAACACAGAAACACAAAGAGCAGAGGGGCAAGGTGAACTCCCCCGGCAAGGCCCTTGCCGAGGCGGCCTCCACAGCCCCGGCAAGAACCTTGCCGGCGCAACTTGCCCAACACCAGGGAGCCGCCACCCTTGAGCCCAAGGGTTCCAACACCACCAACCACATTGGAACCAAGGCTCGGGAGGCACCTCCATGGTGGCATGCAGATCTTTGTGAAGATCAGAAACACACAAGGTCAGAGGAGAACCAGAAGACGACGATCCTCGGCAAGATCCTTGCCGAGTAGACCCACAAGACCCCCGACAAGATCCTTGCCAGGGACGACCGTGATGCCACGGCAAGACCCTTGCCGGGGCCCCGGCAAAGCTCTTGCGAAGACATCTGCGGGGCCGCAGCCAGGCCCACATCTGCCAAGATTCCATCGCCGTTCCCATGCAACTGCCAGCTCAAAAACTAGACGAGCACCTGTGTGGCGACGTGTGGCCTCTAGGCCAACTCAGCAAGCACCTGCGTGGTGGCATGCAGATCTTTGTTAAGACCCTACCACCACACCAACTCAGCAGTCTGCCAGCCTACATGGCGCTGCATGCCTCCTCGGTCCGGACACGTGTCGAAGCAAGACGGAGCAGCGACGGACGGGACGGTCCTCTTTACCGTCCCTGATAAAGCAAGGGGACACCTAAGGAGCGCATTTAATGCATTCTGTCCCATAATGACAGGCGATAAGCTTGTGCACTGTATACCTTTCCACCTCCTGTGTGCCACTGTGGCAGCCCCTTTGTCTATAAAAGGAGGCCCAAGGCATACTGGAGAGGGATTTGGATCTTTTGGACAACGCACGCACCATAGCTAGTACAAAAGCTCAAGAACACTCAAATATAAACCTAAGAAGGACTAGGGTATTACGCATCCTAGCGGCCCGGACCTGGGTAAACGACCCTCGTGCTGGCTCCTAGACTTGCCTCTTTGCACAACCCCGCGTCTGCCAATCATGGAAGGGATCCCAGTGATCCCATTGGTGTCGTTTCCCCCGACATCTTTGGCGCGCCAGGTAGGGCGCGCAGTTGTGAAAGTCCGGTCTAGCAGTTAGTTTAGCAGTTCTTCATCGCCATGGCCCCAAGAAGAAGGGGATGATGGCGATCGGATCACCCGGAGTAGGCCCGTCCGCACCAGCGCGAGCGGGTGATCGGGTGACCACGGATGGGGCCGGAGATGTGGCCTGCGAGCACCCACGACATTCTGGCGACCAGAGCCAGGCAAGCGGGGTCTTCCGAACCCGAGGCGATGAGCTACGAGCCGCTGGGTCCGAGGGCGGGGCCGTGCTGTGCACTGGCGGTGCAGCAGCCTCTATGGCACCCCAGCTGGCGCCCGCGCTGCGCCCTTCCCAGGCCACGCGCGATGAGCAACACCGCGATGCCGGAGCCCTGTGGGCAGCACACCCCCGCCCCCCGACGAACCAGGCTGGTGTGCGTGCTCAGACGCCGGTGCAGGCGGCGTGCAACCGCGAGACCGCGACAGATCCCCTTCTAACCTGGTTAGGAGTCGGAGCGCGTCACGGTCTACGCAGGTCTCGCCGCCGCCTACACCAGCAGAAGCGCTGGCGCGCGTGCAACTGCTCCTTTACTTTCCCCGCGCCGCGGAGAAGCTCGATGAGTGGAGAGCCACCATCTGAAGCCTTGTCAGCTTCGCCAACAAAGACGAGCCGCTCCCCACGGGACCCTCGCACCGGCTTCTTGACAAGCCGGCGCATGCCGGCGGTGGGGGGACCATAGATGCTGCGAACACGGTGCACTCCCCCCCCCCCCCCGCGGTCGCGACAAGAGCCACCGGCCCGTTGACCGGACGTCGGTGACAATGTTTCCACAGCGTCGTCCGACCCGCGAACCCACCATGACCAACGTCAAGTCCTCCGGGAACGGGCCCAGGAAGACGCTCGAACCACCATCGAACGACGACGGGAGACGCGCCATCAGTCAGATCGGCGGGCGGGACCTACTATGGACCACCCGGCGCCAAGGGGGCCCGGCGACTTGCCCTACGAGGTGGGTTGCCCCGCCTTTACCCGAGAGCTACGGCAGTTCCAGTGGCCCTCCCACCGGATGTTCAAGCCCGGTGTTGGCGAGAAGTACAATGGCAAGACCCACCCGTCGGAGTTCCTTAGCATCTACACCATCGCCATGCAAGCCGCTGGAGCTCGCGACGATAAGGTGCTTGCCAATTACTTCCCGTTGGCACTCAAACCCAACATTATGTCATGGTTTATGCACTTGCCAGTAGATTCCATTTCTTCTTGGTTGGATTTGTGTCATGAGTTTGTTGGTGCCTTCACTGGAGGCCACAAAGCTCATGGTCAGGCAAGCGATTTGCATATCATTCCCTAGAAGGAAGGTGAAAGCCTGTGCAAGTACATACAAAGGTTCAGCCGGGTGCAGTACAACATCCCAGATGTTCATCCCGCCGCCGTTAAAGCACATTCCATCAGAATGTGCGCAACCGCAATATGCGTGAAGAGTTGGCGATGAACAAGGTCAAAGATGTGGCCAAACTTTATGTTCTGGCTGATAGATGCGCTCGAGCCGAAGAGGGGAGGGAGTACCCCGGCGAGGACGCCGGTGCGGAAATCGACTCCACAGACGAAGACACCGCCGCCCCGACAAAGAAGGGTCGGCGCCGCAACAGGAAGCGCAAGGGCAAGACTATGCTTGCCGTTGAGGGATCCGGCGAGCTCGGCGCCACCAAAAAGGCCAAGACTGACGACCCTGACAAGGAGGTGGGTGTGCCACCTGCTTGGCCCTGGCGGCCGTCGGCAAGCCAGGAGGTTCCGACAAGCAGTACTGCAAGATCCATCGCACCAAGGGCCATGACCTCCAGAACTGCCAACAAGTTGAGCTGCTTGCAGAAAAGCAGAAGGCTGAATATGAGAGGCGGGACAAGGAGAAGGTTCAGGATGGTGCCGAGGGGTCCGGCAAGAAGCGTGGCGGCCAAGGAGGTCACCGCGGCAAAGATAACCAACAAGAGAGGCCCGCTCGGGGCCGCGACAAGAAATATGAGGATGATGATCACGACGAGGACGACGAGTCCGGCGAGCACGAGTTCCAGAAGGCCACAGAGGCTATGTGCGTCGACGGTGGCGCCTCGTTGCACACCTCACAACGCCAGCTAAAGCAGTGGGCGCGTGAGGTCACTGCGGCGGAGCCGTCGTACGATGCCCAAAAGCCACTGAAGTGGTCCCGCACGCCCATCGTTTTTGACACCGAGGATCACCCTGACCGCACAACTACGGTCTAGTGTTTGCCGTTGTTGGTTTCACCAACAATACGCAACCTCAAAGTGACAAAAGTGCTGGTTGACATTGGGGCCGGTCTGAATTTGATCTCGTCTGCTGTGATCAAGAAGCTGTAGATTCCTGATGGAGACCTCGAAGAAATGGGCACGTTTCAAGGGGTCAACCCGGGAAGGAGCCAGCCCAAGGGAAAAGCCACGCTACCCGCTACATTTGGGGGAGAGCTGAACTATAGGACGGAAAAGATCGTCTTTGATGTCGCCGAGATCCCCTTGCCATACAATGGGATCCTTGGCTGCCCGGCGCTGATCAAGTTCATGGCGGCGTCCCATTGCGCCTACAACACGTTGAAGATGCCGGGGCCGCTGACCATCATCACCGTCCTCTCTGACAAGAAAGGCGCACTCATCTGCTCCGACCAACTTTACCGAGAGGCAGTTGCACAAACTGCCGCCAGGGCACTTGCTCCTGCCACTGAAGCCCTAGGGAGGAAGGAGGCCGGCAAGGCTCCTTCCGGCAAGACCTCTTTCGGCAAGACCTCTTGCACCCACTCCGGCAAGCGCACCTCTTCGGAGTGTTGTGCTCCCGTTGAGGATGTGCCCGAGAGCTCCACCGGCAAGAGCTAGAAGTCCAAGGCTGCACCACCAGAAACCAAGAAGGTGTCCGTCAAGGAGGACGGCACGGGCGGGGCTTTCACTATAAGCTCCACCCTCGACAGCAAATAGGAAAGCGCGCTTGTCGCCTTCCTGCGGGCGAATGTTGATGTATTTGCATGGTAAGCATCTGACATCCCCGGAGTTCCCAGAGAGGTTATTGAGCACCATCTTGTTGTCTGTCCTCACGTGCGGCCCGTCAAGCAGAAGGTCAGGAAGCAAGCTTTGGAGCGACAAGAGTTCATCATTGAAGAGATCAGGAAGTTGGAGCTGGTAGGCCTGGTAAGAGGAGTACCCCACCCCACGTGGTTGGCCAATCCGATAGTGGTGCGTAAGGCAAACGGGAAGTGGAGGCTGTGTATTGACTACACAGACATCAATAAAGCATGCCCAAAGGATCCTTTCCCTCTGCCACACATCGACCAGATTGTAGACTCCACTGCCGGGTGTGACCTGCTGTCATTCCTCGACACCTATTCAGGGTACCACCAGATCTTCATGATGAAGGAAAATGAAGAGAAGACCGCGTTCATCACCCCATGTGGTACGTACTGTTTTGTCCGAGCAGTCCAGATTGGTTTTGAGCCCCGGCTGCATAGAAATATGGAAGCTTATATGGATGACATAGTGGTCAAAACCAAGGACAGGGCCACACTCATGCAAGATTTAGAAGAAACATTCGCAAACCTGTGCAGTATCAACCTCAAGCTCAACCCAGAGAAGTGCGTGTTCGGGGTCCCCCCCAGCAAACTTCTCGGGTTCTTTGTGTCTCAACGCGGGATCGAAGCAAATCCCGACAAGAACAAAGCGATCGAGCAAATTGAGGCGCCGAAACGGGTCAAAGACGTCCATAGGCTTGCCGGCTGCGTTGCCGCCCTGAGTAGGTTCATCTCCAAATCTACTGAGCGCGCCCTCCCCATTTTCAAAGTTTCGAAAAAGGCAGGTCTAGTGAAATGGACTCTGGAGGCAGAGGCAGCGTTGCAAGATTTGAAGAGGTACCTCTCCTCCACGCCAATACTAGTCGCGCCTAAGCCACGAGAGCCCTTGTTGTTGTACTTAGCAGCAACAAATCAAGTGGTCAGTGCTGCACTGGTGGCGCAGAGGGAACCTGAGGGAGAAGCAGCAGTTGCAGCAAAGCCGTCGGATGGCGGGCCGGGGTCTTCCCTGACAGAACCTGAACCCCACGCAAGGCCCAAACCCGGCGAGGCAGAGCCCGAGCCGATGAGTGAAGTGGGACAGAAGAAGAAGATGGTGCAGCATCCAGTGTATTTTTTCAGTTCCCTCTTGCAGGGGGTAGGTCAAGGTATTCTGCAATGCAGAAGCTGCTTTTCGGCCTTCTCATGGCCTCGAGAAAGTTGCGCCACTATTTCCAAGCGCAAGAGATCACCGTCGTCACCCACCTCCCTTTGCAACGGATTTTGCACAATCCAGATGCGACAGGGAGGATTGTGGAGTGGGCATTGGAGCAGTCGAGCTTTGGCCTCAGGTTTGAAAGCACTTCAATGATCAAGAGCCAAGCGTTGGCAGAGTTCATAGCAGAGTGGACCTCAACGCCCAACGAGGAGATCCAAGAGATCGCCCTTCCTGGCAGGGAGATGAGCAGTTAGTGGATTATGTACTTTGACGGAGCTTTCTCACTCCAAGGTGCTGGTGCTGTCATGCTACTCGTTGCACCCACCGAAGAGCACCTCAAGTACGTAATCCAGATGCACTTCCCTCGGGAAAAATCAACGAACAATATGGCGGGGTACGAGGGGTTGCTGGCCGGTCTCAGGATCGCGGCAGACCTCAGAATCAAGAAGCTCATCATCAGAGGTGATTCACAACTCGTCGTCAAGCAAGTCAATAAGGATTACCAGAGCCCGTTGATGGAGGCCTACGTGAATGAAGTAAGGAAGTTGGAAGAACGTTTCGACGGCCTACAGGCAGAACATGTTCCCCGCGCAGAGAACAGCATTGCCGACGACCTGTCAAAACGCGCTGCCCTCAAGTTTCTTGTGGAACTAGGTACCTTTGTGCTTCAGTTAATACAACCATCCGTAAAGCCATTAGCGGGGCAAAACAAGCGAAGGAGGAAAAGCCCCGGCAAGTACCTTCCCACTGAGCTCCCAGGAGCCGCCGGCGAGGAGGTTGCCGGGTACCCCAAGCTTGCCGAGGGGCAACTATCTCCAACGTGGCCTCAGGCCCTGACTGTAGAGGCAGCTGCCCCTGCGGCTGAAGATGTGCCTTTGGTCCTTGCCGTCGAGCCCCAGGCTCTGGCATGGACACAGCATACCATTCAATTCCTCTAAACAGGGGAGCTTCCTGAGGAGCAGGAAGAAGTGGAGAAAGGAGCCCGTCTGTCTGCCATGTACCAGTTCGTCACCGACATTCTGTACAGGAAGAGGCCGAACGGTGTGAAATTGAAGTCCACGGGAGGAAGGACTGGAGCTGCTGGCAGAGATACACGGAGGCCTATGTGGCTCCCACATAGGGTCGAGGGCCCTTGCCGGCAAAGTATTCCGGCAAGGTTTCTTCTGGCCCACTACCCTCCAGGATGCAACAACACTAGTAACCAAGTGTGAAGCGTGTCAGTTCCATTCAAAGAAGCTTCATCAACCAGCTCAAGCCCTTCAAACGATCCCTCTCTCCTGGCCATTTTCAGTCTACGGGCTCGACATACTGGGCCTCTTCCCCCGTGTTGTCGAGGGCTTTGAGTACTTGTACGTCGCAACCGACAAGTTCACAAAGTGGCCTGAAGTGGAGGCAGTGAGGAAGGTGACAGCACAGTCAGCCCTCAAGTTCTTCAAGGGGCTAGTTTGCCGTTTTGGTGTGCTGAACAGAGTCATCACCGATAAAGGCACACAGTTCACAAGCTGCACATTCATGCAGTACAACCAAGACCACGGCAGCAAGGTCTGTTTCGCCTCTGTTGCACATCCACGGAGCAATGGCCAGGTAGAGAGGGCGAATGCTGAAGTACTGTGAGGCCTCCGGACAAAGACTTTTGACAGACTGCACAAGTGCGGAAGGCACTGGATTTATGAGTTGCCGGCATTTCTTTGGTCGATCTGAACAACGCCAAATCGAGCCACCGGCCAGACACCCTTTGCCCTGGTATACGGGGCAGAAGCAGTTATTCCCATGGATCTCACATACGGGTCACCCTGAGTGCTCGCTTATGATGTGCTTGAGCAAGAGCAATTGCGGCAAGATGACGCAACACTCCTTGAGGAAGATCGTCTTCGGGCGGTTATGAGAGCAACGTGCTACCAGCAAGCCTTGCACCGCTACCATAGCCGCAAGGTTCATGCCTGAAGCTTTGAGGAAGGCGACCTTGTTCTTCGGCGCGTTCAGTCGGCCAAGAATTCCAACAAGTTGATGCCAAAGTAGGAAGGCCCTTATCGGGTAATACGAGTCACCAGGACGGGTGCAGTCCGCCTGGAGACCGAAGATGGTATCCCAGTGAGCAACTCTTGGAACATCGAACATCTTCGTAAGTTTTACCCGTGAGGCGCGGTTGCCGGGCCTCCCGGCGAGCCACCTTTTGTACAAGCCTTACCGACAAGGCATGTAACCCTTTGCACAAAGCCAGGCGCGGACCCTGAGCATAAAGAAATGAAGCGCCGGCGCCCTAAGTTTTAGCATGCATGCTAGGTCGAGTCTCTCCCTCGGTTAGGGTTGATAGTGCTTAGCGGCGACTAACCCCTAGCATAGAGGTCGAGTGTGCGTCCCTCTGTTCCTTCTCGTCCTTTTTTGGTTCGCAGGGTGCATGGACATTTCTGCTGAGCTGTTTGGAGGAAGGAGAATGTGACAGCCTGGTTTTTGCCCTTTTCTCTCTGTCTGATTTTCAGTTGGTTTGGATTTGAATTTGAAATTTAGAATCACTTCAGATGGACTTGAACACTTGGGTACCACCTTGACTTTCACCCAAGTGACTTATTTCTCTCTCTAGCCATCATTTCTTATCTAATCCATCTCAAAATAATATTATGAATAATTCTTCTTACATGAAAAATATCCAGTTTCCCTCTAAAACCCTAACTAGCCCATTGTGTTCCAAAGCAACCCTAACTTTTCTTGCCCACAAAAATCTGAGAAAATTCCCAAATATTCCTTGAACCCTAGGGCACCTTCCTGAGCAAAAATATTACATCACTTTTCGGAATATTTTTGCTACAGAAAATATTTTTTGTTCTGGACAGAAATGGTAGTTTCTACAGAAACTACCATTTTACTTGCTCAAATGTGGCTGAATTTTCTTGTGCATCACTACCCTCGTAGATGATTGCTAACCTCCAAGCTCAGCTCCCAACTCTTAGTATTTTGACCTCAGTAAGTTCTCAAAGTTACTGTCCAGAAACTTACCAGGAAGTTAAAATCCATCTTATCGCTACCGAGCTCAACTCAATGTGTTGTAACCACTCAAACCACCAAGGACAACACGCCAGACATGAAGTTTAGGCTTAGCGCGGCCTGATGTCATAGTTCACGAGGTGACCGCGTTCGTCCAGGCGTGCTGGCATGCGGCCGACGCGCTCTGCGACACGCACGAGCCTCTGTTGATCACGTGCTCGCTTCCGCGCCTGCCGCGCCTTTCCAAACTTCGCCACGCTCATCATCCCAACCCCCTTAAATCCCTTCTGGCGCTCACCGACGCCGGAGCTCGCCGCAGCGAGCACAGGCGCGGTCTAGCCAACCCAACAGTGCGTTGCACACTGTGTTCGTCACTACCCCCTCGCTCATGTGCTCGTCTCCGCTCACCCACAGTGCCCGCGTAAGCTGCGTCGCCTTCCCCCTCGCTAACTGACGCCGTTCGTCACTGGTTGCCGTGTCCAGGTGTCCTTCGGTGGAGCCTGAACCGCTCACCTCGCTCGGCTATAAATACAGCCCTCCCCAGCCTCCTCGAGCATCATCCACTCCTCACAGACCCTCCACAAACCAGTAGGAAGCCGTAGCCCAGCCGGGCAGGCCGCGGGCCTCCATCCCCGAGC
This sequence comes from Aegilops bicornis, assembly GCA_021605145.1. Classification (NCBI taxonomy): domain Eukaryota; kingdom Viridiplantae; phylum Streptophyta; class Magnoliopsida; order Poales; family Poaceae; genus Aegilops; species Aegilops bicornis. The sequence goes on along the minus strand of CM038671.1, from coordinate 666,592,670 downwards.
TTGAGCTTGCCGGCGATCCCCTCGGGTCGTCTCCGCAGCTCCAGCCCTTCCAGGCTCGGGCTACCCTTCCAGGGCCTCCGTCGTGCCTCGGTGGTGCCGTTCCGCCCGGTTGGAGCCCCTGGTGCTGCCTCTGGTCACCGTCATCTCCAACTCCAGCGACCTCTGCTTTCTGTTGCCGCTGGAGAGGCCATTTCCGACGCCGTCCGACCGCCCCTAGCTAACCTACGGGTACGGGCAGGTGCGCCTTTGTCCCCTCTTTCAATCAATCCCTCTAGCTCAGGCCAAGGATCCCTCCTCGCCGGTGTGTGCTCCGACGGTGCCTCACCTCCCTCTGTTTTCCTCTCCCCCTCCCTCTCACCTTACTAGCGGGGCCCGCTAGTCAGCCACTCTGGCCGTGCCCGAAGCAGTACGAGTGGTGGCGCCCGCGGGGTTTACGCCTTCGACGTCACCCCCCCCCCCCCCCGTTCTATTTTATTTAAATTCAAAATTCAATTTTATCCGGAGAGCTTCAAACAGCCAAAACTTTTTAACCATAAGTGCAAATGAATTGATTCTTTTTGCATTGTGTTCTTTATGGAAAGATCTAGCAGCTCACCGAAAATGAGATTTTTCTCTGTTGTCTAGATTTTCTGGTGAATTTTAGAAGGGTTCTTGATGTTTTCCTTTTGTTTTTATAAATGTTTTCAGAAAGTGAAGCTTGTCTTGAGGATCACCAGGAGGATTGTGAACCTCATCTGCACTAAGGCAAGCCACAGCAACATTTTCATGGTGCCATTGCAATATTTGTGATTTTTTTAACTTGAAGTAATGATTTAATCCATGCATTTAAATCACTAGAATAAATATTTATATTCTGTTGGATGCTTGTTTGAGTTGATATGCTTATTTTACAGAAGTTTGAAGCTAACTAAGTTGGTTAAGTAATTAGAAGTAATATTTGTTATGAAGAAGTAATATGGTTTTGGAAATAAGGAATTATTCTGAGTTATTTTTCTTGAATAAGAAATATGAAATATGCTAAGTAAAGATTCTGTTAAAAGTAATGATTAATCATTACCAGAGAGGTGTTATGAGTTACTGAGGTCCATGCTTAGTGTTTGATACAGTTGATCCAGTTATTTCCGTTGATATATGATGCATATGTTAGTGATGCATTTTCATGGCATATCATGACACCGGTCACTTTCACCTTAAATTGAACCTGATAATAACTCAACTTGAATATATCGTTGATCGGGTCATGGTGCCACTGAATCGAGTTTTCCGAGTGCAACCACATTCGCCTTTATGGGAAGGCCTTTATTCGGTTTGTTGCCATGCCTCTGGTCGGTGCCTCCAACGAGAGAAGGTTACGGGCGTGCGTTACCCTGGCCCGGTAAGCAGACATAACCTTGTGTGCCCATTGTTGTTGTTATGGTACCTTGTCCCCGTTTGGGACTGTTTATGTTTTGCCACGACGATGGTCGTTGGTGTCTTTGGTAGACACAGGGCCACCCAGGACTAGCCCAATGGGGAGTGAGTCAGAGTGGCCGGGAGAGTGTCATGGCAATGGAGGGGTTTCGTCGGAATGCCATTGGTCCACCCGAATGGGAGTGCGAGGCCATGGGTTCCATGGTGTGGGTACAGTGCACTACCTCTGCCGAGTGTATTAAATCTATCGATAGCCGAGTCCACGGTTACGGACACGCTCGAAAGTAGGTCACACCATGGGTCAACGTTTAATTAATTTTGCACACTAAACTATGAACTTTACACTATTGAGGAGATGTTGATTGAGAAACCATTGTGTTGATGGAGAACAAATTGTTGGTCAGTTCGTAATCTCAGATAGATCACCGTTTGGTTACGAGGTAACCCATGTAACGCCCCGGATCCAATGCGCCAGGTGTCCTCCAGTTATTCACCGTCGTTGCCATGTCACGTGCTTGCGTGTTGCATTTTGCCATGTCATCATCCGCATTGCATCCTCATGTTTTCAAAACTTGCATCCGGTCTCTTTCCCCGTTGTCCGTTTTGCGTTCTGACACTCCCACACGCGCTTGTTGCACCTCTCAGACCTCGTTTCACGAGTGGAAGAAAAATGTTCTCAGAATGGGATGAAACTTGGTGTGCGGTGTTGTTTTAGAGTAGGTAGACCGCCTGTCAATTTTCATTCCATTTGGAGTTTGTTTGACGCCCCAACGGTTAACCGCGTAGCCCGAAACCCCTCTCTCTTTACAGCCCAGCACCCTTTGATCACAGCCCATGAGCCCATCCAAACCCCATCCATGCTCTCGGTCGTTCGATCACGATCGTGTGGGCGAAAACCGCTCCCCATTTGGACACTCCTAGCTCCCTCTACCTATAAATAGATTCTCCCCCTCCAAAATCTCGCGGTCCAAACCTTAGCCTCCTTCCACCTCGCGCCGCCGGACAAATCCGTCCGCACCGGACGCGTCCGCCGCCCCGCAGCCAAGTTGCCTGGACCAATCCGGGGACGACACGTCAGCAGCGCCGCCGTCCTCGTCCAACCGCCGTGCACCACGCGTCCCCGGCTCCTCCCTCCACCGCGCCTCGCAGTCGTTGGGCCCGCGAGCCTAGATCTGGCCCGTCGGGCCCGAACCAGCGTCCGCCGCCGCCCGCGGTTTCGTCCCAGCGTGTCGCCGCACTGCCTCTTCGCCGTCCGGGCCGCCCTCGCCGCCGCCCGTTCGTGCTTTCGCGCGCCACCCATCCCAGCGGCGCCCGGCGCTTCGCCGACCCGCCGCCAGAGCTCCTCGCCGCCTCACCCGTCCGCCGCCGGCCCACGTTTCTGCCGCCGCCGTGCCGGATCCGGCACCAGCCGGCCGGATATGGCCATCGCCGCCGCCGTCTGCTCCCGTCGTCGCCGTCGCCTGACGGGATCGGGAGGAGCCCCGATCCGCGCCCGTTCGGCGCCCGCGTGGATCGAGCTCGGCACTGCGCCCACGGCCAGCCGGCCCACCTCGACCTTCTCCGCTTCCTGGGCCGAGCCCATGGGTGAGCAACCCCCTATCCTCCACCCGGTCGCTATTCAGTTAACATGCGCTCATTCTGTTTTTTTTCGAAAACGTCCAAGTCCCTGAAAAGGCATATTTATGTGAGCATGTTCATCATGGCATAACTTCCTGCACATAGCTCTGTTTTGCATCTATGATATACCCAAATGTTCATTGAGAGATTCTCTTCGATTCATTCCATTGTGGCATGCTTGTTTGAACTCATCTTGATGCCCTAATCATTGTTGCAAGACTGCTATGTGATGTTGTCTGCTGAAGTTTAACAGTACTTGCTCATTTGTCTTTTTGACATCTTTGTGTGATTTTCTTTTGAGCATAAAGTCTACATGTGTTGCAACATTCCATCTTTGTTGTGGTGCAATCTACTCTTCATGATATGTCATGTGTTGATTGTTACAAGCTTGCAAAGTAGCCTCCGTGATGTTGCTGATTTCTGCCAAGTCTGAAACTGATATATTGTGATGCTGTGTAAACCTGTTGATACCTTGAGTTCTATGCATATTATGGAGATATTCACTAAGGGTGTTTTGTTATACATGTGATTCTCTATCGATACATGCCCCTGTTTGCATTTATGGAGTGCTCTAGCATGTCTTAATATTGCTCAATTTCGCTATAAAATGTTCCTGGCAGATTGTTCAGATGTTATTCAATTTTGCCATGGTTGTTGTTAGTAACCCAAGCATGCTATGAACTTGCTATTGCCATGCTTAGCTTCATTAACATGTCATATTGCCGTAGGTATGCTTGTCTTGTGATGAAATGCTTTGTGTTGAGTGATTCGAGCTCGCAAAGATGCCTTCATAATTCTGTTTATGTCATGCTCAGTTTTTCTGCTAAGTCTGAATCTGTTTATGAAACTTGCTATGTTTACATGGGTTCCGTCATATCTTCTGTGCCTTTTGGCTCATGATCAGTAAGGGACTTTTGTTCTATGCAATTATTAGATTCATGCCATGCCTTTGGTTGCCATGATAAGTTCCTGTAGCATGCTGTTTTACAGCTCTAAACATTGCAATCTCATGTTATTTCTGTCATGTCCAGTGATTTCCACCAAGTCTGTGAACTGTTATTATTTGCAATTTTGTCATGTCCTTTTGAGCATGTTCAAGTGAATTCTGGAGATAGCTCAGTGTTAATGTTTTGTTATGCTTTATCTGTACACAATGACCGTGCCTTTTGTTTTCATTTTTTTGTGCTAGATCATGCTGTTTTGGTGCTTGCAATATGCCTAGTTGCTGTTTTGGATAGCTTGTCCTTTAAACTTGTTTCATGTGTATGTGTTGAACCGTTGCTCCGTTTTGAATGTGCTCTATATGAAACTTGCTTAGTTTTGCATGTAGTTTCATGTTACCTTGTTGCATCCATGTTTTAAGTTGTGTGCTTGATGTTTGAATGCATTTTGCACCAATGCCATGTTTAACTTGTCTTGCTCATATCTTCTAGGCCGTAGCTCCGATTCAAATGAACTTTTTATGTAACTTGACTAGAATTTCATGTAGATCATCGTGGTGCATCTTAACTTGATGTTTAACAATTTGGACATAAGGTTTATTCTGATCTGGACCAATTTCGAAATTTCCATATGAGGACTTACTGGAATTGTTATATGTTGTTTCCGGCCTCATTTAAACTTGCTTTGATGTGTTGCTCTTGTATGCATCATCTCTTGCCATGAGTAGCTTCATGTAGCCTTGTCATGCATCATACTAGGTTGAGCATCATGCCTTGTTCATGTGTGGTGTGTTTACCATGTTGTGTGCTTCTTCTCGATAGTTCCCGTTTTGTTGCGATCGTGAGGATTCGTTCGTCTACGCTTGGTTCGCCTTCCTGGCTTCATCTTCTTCATGGACTCTTTCTTCTTCCTAGCGGGATTTCAGGCAAGATGACCGTCACCTTGAATCTCACTACTATCATTGCTATGCTAGTTGCTTCGTTCTATCGCTATGTTGCGTTACCTACCACTTGCTTATCAAGCCTCCCAAATTGCCATGAACCTCTTACCTTTGCCACCCTTCCTAGCAAACCGTTGTTTGGATATGTTACCGCATTTGCTCAACCCTTCTTATAGCGTTGCTAGTTGCAGGTGAAGATGAAGATTGCTCCATGTTGGTTTATTTTTATGTTGGGATATCACAATATCTCTTATATTATTAATGCATCTATATACTTGGTAAAGGGTGGAAGGCTCGGCCTTATGCCTGGTGTTTTGTTCCACTCTTGCCGCCCTAGTTTCTGTCATATCGGTATTATGTTCCCGGATTTTGCGTCCCTAACGCGGTTGGGTGTTATGGGTACCCCTTGACAGTTCGCCTTGAATAAAACTCCTCCAGCAAGGTCCAAAATTGGTTTTACCATTTGCCTACCACCTATACCTTTCCCTTGGGAGTAATTAACCTGAGGGTCATCTTTATTTTAGCCCCCCCCGGGCCAATGCTTCTCTAAGTGTTGGTTCGAAACGAGCAGACTGCGGAGCCACCTCGGGGAAACTTGAGGGCTAGTTTTACTCGTAGGATGTCTCATCCGGTGTTGCCTTGAGAACGAGATATGTGCAGCTCCTATCGGGATTGTCGGCACATTGGGCGGCTTTGCTGGTTTTGTTTTACCATTATCGAAATGTCTTGTAACCGCGATTCCGAAACTGATCGGGTCTTCCCGGGAGAAGAAATATCCTTCGTTGATCGTGAGAGCTTATAATGGGCTAAGTTGGGACACCCCTGCAGGGTATAAACTTTTGAGAGTCGTGCCCGCGGTTATGTGGCAGATGGGATTTTGTTAATCTCCGGTTGTAGTAAACTTGAAGTAAACTCTTCTAAAATACACCAACTGCGTGTGTAACCGTGATTATCTCTTTTCGGGGTTGTTCGAGAGGAGAACACGGTTTTTTGGTTATGTTTGACGTAAGTAGGAGTTCAGGATCACTTCTTGATCATTAGTAGTTGGCGACCGTTTGCTCGGCTCCTCTTCTCGCTCTTGTATTCGTAAGTTAGCCACCATACATGCTTAGTCACTGCTGCAACCTCACCACTTTACCCCTTCCTTACCCATTAAGCTTTGCTAGTCTTGATACCCATGATAATGGGATTTCTCAGTCCTCGTGGCTCACAGATTACTACAACAACAGTTGCATGTACAGGTTATGCGATGATCATGACGCGAGAGCGATTTTTATTTGTGTTGGAGTTCTTCTTCTTCTTCGTCGATCTTGGGTTAGGTTCCGGGACGGCAGCCTGGGCTAGCAGGGTGGATATGGTTTGAGTTTCTGTTTATGTTTCATCGGTAGTCGGATGTTGATCTTGTATAAGATGTATTGATGTATCCTTGCGGCATTTGTATGCCTTGTATGTATCCCCATCTATTATGTATTGTTGATGTAATGATATCCACCTTCCAAAAGCGTCTTCAAGATGCGCTTGTATCCTTGGTGGGACCTTCGAGTTCTTTTAGGATAGGGTCGCATATTGGGTGTGACAAGTTGGTATCAGAGCCTCGACCGACCATAGGAGCCCCCTTGATTGATCGTATAGTTTGGCCATTGTCGAGTATAGAAGAAAAAAAATTTTGGTGTCTAGTTATATCGGAGAGTAGGAATTCTTTTTACTCCTCTGCCCCTTCGTCGCTCTGGTGAGAAATCTTGATGTAGGTGTTTCGACTTACTCCTTTTCCCCTTCAAATTTTTCTTTATGATCGCGCAGGTGTTTTTCATTCGTTGTCCATCCTCTTTTCAATCTGGCGCATTTCTCTTCGAGAGGTTTCGATCCTCGTCATCTTTTGCAAGATCAATCCTCAGTTCTTCCTCCACGATGTCGTTTCCCTGTCCGAACTTGTCCTTGTTTTTCCCACCCACCCACCATTTTTCTTCTCGGAACCGGAGTCTGTAATCGCGTATCCATCCTACTCATGTGAAGCCTTTGCATTCTCTCCTCAATCATTTCAACCGGCGCTTCTCTATTCAATTACTCGTCGATTCCCTGTTTAAGTTCCCTGTGTTTTCCCGCCCTCCCACCCATTTTTCTTCCCGGAGTCTGAGCCCCTATTCGAGTATAAATTTCATTCGTGCGGAGTATCTTCAGTCTTTCCTCAATTGTTTCAACCGGTGAATTCTCGCCTGGTTCATCAATGTTCATGTTGTTTTCTTTCCGGTGGATCCAATTCAAGTTTTCGGTGTTGATCGTATTCTTTTCCTTCACCGAAGTGTTTTCCCCTTGCTCGTTCCTCCTCTCGCCATTGTATTATCCCGAAGTGTTGAAGACATCTCAGAAGATTCATGTTTGCATTCTATTATTTCGAGGTTGTCACCTCATTCAAATCTTTCAATCATTCCAGTGCATCATTTCTCATTCGACAATCCTTTCCAACAATGTTTCTTTTCAGCGGGCCCTAACCTACAGGTCTTTTCCCATGATCTTACCTGACTCTTCTGAGTTTCCCGGAGTTATTCTCAAATCCTTTTTGAAGTTTGACGTAAGTATGAATTTCATCAGTCAGATGCTTTTCCAAGATCGATTTCAAATCATTTTCGTTGGTGGCTCAACCTCTTCGCTTTTCATTCTCCCGGAGTATCTCAACAATTTTTTGGTGGTGTTTCTCGTCGTCATTCTCAACATTTGAAGACCGAAGAAGAGTTTTCCTCTAAATCTTGCCCGTTCTCTTGAGGCCTCATGGTTCTACGTCTTGTTATCCTCGCAAATTACCTCGTTTGTCAAAAATTATTTTCATCCATCCGGAGTATTTCAGGAGTTGTTTTCTGTCTCAATCATATGGAGGCCATCTTTTCAGAATATTTCCTCGTTCCAAGTTTTCAGCTTCTTTCTCTCAATTATTCTATACCTGTGCCCCTTCGTTCGTCTCAATATTCTTCGGGTGCTTCGTTCCAGTATTCTTCAATCAGTTCGCGATCTCTTCGCTCTATTTTCTCTAAATTCCCTCAAGTATCTTCGTGCTTTTCTAATTCTTCCTGGTGATTCATTCTCCTTCGTCATTCAATTTTGAGTTCTTACGGTGGTTCGTTCAAGATTTCTTTTCTGTGGTTATCGTATCAATTCATTCGTTTCTTTCCAATCCTACCGGTGGTTCGTCGAAGACCTCCCCAATTTGACGCTATATCCCCCCCTAATCTTTTCCAACGCGAATAAATTGTATGAAAATCCATTGCCTCTCATCAATATAATTTATGGAGGATACGCATAACATAATTCTTATTCTTGTTTCATCCAAGTGTCTAATTCTTTTCTACCGGAGTTTGTTCGTGTTACCAATTTCTCAGTTAAGTGTTGTTCATCCTTATTTCCGGAGTTCCAAGTTTTCTCGGTGATCTCGTCTCGAAGCTCCATCCGAATCATCGCAAGGCTCAAATCTTATTCTATTCATCCTTCAATTCTATCTCATAATCCTTTTGCTACCGGAGTTCTTCATGGTGGTTCTTCACGAGTTAATTCATTCTTCAAGTGTTCATCAAGATTCTTGTTCTACGAGTTCTAGTATTTTTTTCTTCTCGCATCACGAAGTGCAATTAATTATCCGTATTCTTTTGAAGTGGAGTTTTGCATTTCTTCGTCCTTCTCAGCTATTTCAACCATTTCCGTCTGTGGTCGGTTATCACCTCGTAGTTCTGGGATGTTATCCATAAGTCCACAACAAGCTTATTCTTCATTGTCGATTTTTTCAACAACTCCGTTCAATCCTTTCTTCTAAGGTTGCTTTCTATTTCATTTGTGGTAGAAGTTCTCATTTTCTTCTCCGTTCTTTTCATTCCACTCTTTCAATTCTTCTGGTCGCATGGTGTTGTTCCTCGAGCCAAGTATCCTCCCATCTTCTTAAGTTCATGTTCTACTCTTTCCATGTTTAACCGGAGTTCTGCCTAAATTCTTTCATTCTTATTCCTCTTCTATCTTGTTCTAACCGGAGTGGTTTCGAATACATTTTTGTTTCGGAGCTTTGATTCTCATCATATTCATCATTTCTTTTCCTACTCGAGTGTTCTTGACTTTTTTCATCCTCTCTCTTTTGTTCTTGTTTCACCTCATCCTCTTTTCTTCCATCTCGGTCCTAAGATCTCGGGACGAGATCTCTTGTTAGTAGAGGAGAGTTGTAACACCCCAGAACCGATGCGCCAGGTGTCCTCCAGTTATTCACCGTCGTTGCCATGTCACTTGCTTGCATGTTGCATTTTTCCATGTCATCATCCGCATTGCATCCTCATGTTTTCGAAACATGCATCCGGTCTCTTTCCCCGTTGTCCGTTTCGCGTTCCGACACTCCCACACGCGCCCGTTGCACCTCTCAGACCACGTTTTGCGAGTGGCATAAAAATGTTCTCGGAATGGGATGAAACTTGGCGTGCGGTGTTGTTTTAGAGTAGGTAGACCGCCTGTCAATTTTCGTTCCATTTGGAGTTCGTTTGACGCCCCAACGGTTAATCACGTAGCCTGAAACCCCTCTCTCTTTGCAGCCCAGCACCCTTTCATCACAACCCATGAGCCCATCCAAACCCCCTCCATGCTCTCGGTCGTTCGATCACGATCGTGTGGGCGAAAACCGCTCCCCATTTGGACACTCCTAGCTCCCTCTACCTATAAATAGGTCCCCCCCCCCTCCAAAATCTCACAGTCCAAACCCTAGCCTCCTTCCACCTCGCGCCGCCGGACAAATCCATCCGCGCCGGACGCGTCCGCTGCCCCGCAGCAACGTCGCCCGGACCAATCCGGGGACGACACGTCAGCAGCGCCGCCGTCCTCGTCCAACCCCCGTGCGCCACGCGTCCCCGGCTCCTCCCTCCACCGCGCCCCGCAGCCTGCCCACGAGCCCCAAATCGCCGCTGGCCCGCACAGCGCCACCGCCGCTTCGCTGCTTCGTCCCAGCAGCGCCTGCCTCTCCATCGTCTGGCCACCTCCCGCCGCCCGTGCCTTCGCTCGCGCCGCCCAGCCAGCGCTCGCCGACCCGCCGCCAGAGCTCCGCGCCGCCTCGCCCTTCGCGGCCCTCGTTTACGCCGCCGCCGTGCCGGATCCGGCACTGGCCCGCCGGATATGGCCATCGCCGCCACCGTCTGCTCCCGTCGTCGCCGCCGCCTGATGGGATCGGGAGGAGCCCCGATCCACGCCCCCCGCTCGCGCCCACGTGGGCCCCGCTCAGGCTCGGCCTGCCAGCCACGGACCAGCGCCGGCCCACCATGACCTTCTCCGCTTCCTGGGCCGAGCCCATGGGTGAGCAAACCCCTATCCTCCACCCGGTCGCTGTTTAGTTAACATGCACTCATTCTGGGTTTTTTTTCGAAAACGTCCAAGTCCCTGAAAAGGCATATTTATGTGAGCATGTTCATCATGGCATAACTTCCTTCATATAGCTCTGTTTTGCATGTATGATATACCCAAATGTTCATTGAGAGATGCTCTTCGTTTCATTCCATTGTGGCATGCTTGTTTGAACGCATCTTGATGCCCTAATCATCGTTGCAAGACTGCTATGTGATGTTGTCTGCTGAAGTTTAACCGTACTTGCTCATTTGTCTTTTTTACATCTTTGTGTGATTTTCTTTTGAGCATGAAGTCTACATGTTTTATGAGATACAACATGCCATCTTTGTTGTGGTGCAATCCACTCTTCATGATATGCCATGTGTTGATTGTTACAAGCTTGCAAAGTAGCCTCCGTGATGTTGCTGATTTCTGCTAAGTCTGAAACTGATATATTGTGATGCTGTGTAAACCTGTTGATACCTTGAGTTCTATGCATATTCTGGAGATATTCACTAAGGGTGTTTTGTTATACATGTGATTATGTATCGATACATGCCCCTGTTTGCATTTATGGAGTGCACCAGCATGTCTTAATCTTGCTCTACTCTCGCTATAAAATGTTCCTGGCAGATTGTTCACATGTTATTCAATTTTGCCATGGTTGTTGTTAGTAACCCAAGCATGCTATGAATTTTCTATTGCCATGCTTAGCCTCATGAACATGTCATCTTTCTGTAGGTATGCTTGTCTTGTGATGAAATGCTTTGTGTTAAGTGATTCAAGCTCGCAAAGATGCCTTCATAATTCTGTTTATGCCATGCTCAGTTTTTCTGCTGTCTGAATCTGTTTATGAAACTTGCTATATTTACATGGGTGCCATCATATCTTCTGTGCCTTTTGGCTCATGGTCAGTAAGGGACTTGTGTTCTATGCAATTAGTAGATTCATGCCATGCCTTTGGTTGCCATGATAAGTTCCTGTAGCATGTTCTTTGATAGCTCTAAACATTGCAACCTGATGTTATTTCTATCATGTCTAGTGATTTCCACCAAGTCTGTGAACTGTTATTATTTGCAATCTTGCCATGTCCTTTTGAGCATGTTCTAGTGAATTCTGGAGATAGCTCAGTTTTCATCTTTTGTTATGCTTTATCTTTACATCATGTTCGTGCCTTTTGTTTTCCTGTTGTCATGTTTTATCATGTTGTTTTGGTGCTTGCAATATGCCTAGTTGCTGTTTGGGACAGCTTGCCCTTTAAACTTGTTTCATGTGTATGTGTTGAACCGTTGCTCCGTTTTGAGTGTGCTCTATATAAAACTTGCTTAGTTTTGCATGTAGTTTGATGTTACCTTGTTGCATCCATGTTTTGAGGTGGGTGCTTAATGTTTGAATGCATTTTGCACCAATGCCAGGTTTAATTTGTCTTGCTCATATCTTCTAGGTTGTAGCTCCGATTTAAATTAACTTTATATGTAACTTGACTATAATTTCATGTAGATCATCGTGGTGCATCTTAACTTGCTGCTTAACAATTTGGACAGAAGGTTTTTTCAGATCTGGACCAATTTTGAAATTTGCATATGAGGACTTACCGGAATTGTTATATGTTGTTTCCGGCCTCATTTAAACTTGCTTTGATGTGTTGCTCTTGTATGCATCATCTCTTGCCATGAGTAGCTTCATGTAGCCTTGTCATGCATCATACTTGGTTGAGCATCATGCCTTGTTCATGTGTGGTGTGTTTACCATGTTGTGTGCTTCTTCTCGATAGTTCCCGTTTCTTTGCGATCGTGAGGATTCGTTCGTCTACGCTTGGTTCGCCTTCGTGCCTTCATCTTCTTCATGGACTCGTTCTTCTTTCTAGTAGGATTTCAGGCAAGATGACCGTCACCTTGGATCTCACTACTATCATTGCTATGCTAGTTGCTTTGTTCTATCGCTATGCTGCGTTACCTACCACTTGCTTATCAAGCCTCCCAAATTGCCATGAACCTCTTACCTTTGCCACCCTTCCTAGCAAACCGTTGTTTGGCTATGTTACCGCATTTGCTCAGCCTCTCTTATAGCGTTGCTAGTTGCAGGTGAAGATGAAGATTTCTCCATGTTGGTTTATGTTTATGCTGGGATATCACGATATCTATTATATTATTAATGCATCTATATACTTGGTAAAGGGTGGAAGGCTCGGCCTTATGCCTGGTGTTTTGTTCCACTCTTGCCGCCCTAGTTTCCGTCATATCGGTATTATGTTCCTGGATTTTGCGTCCCTAACGCGATTGGGTGTTATGGGAACCCCTTGACAGTTCGTCTTGAATAAAACTCCTCCAGCAAGGCCCAACATTGGTTTTACCATTTTCCTACCACCTATACCTTTCCCTTGGGAGTAATTAACCCGAGGGTCATCTTTATTTTAGCCCCCCCCCCCCCCGGGACAATGCTTCTCTAAGTGTTAGTCCGGAACGAGCAGACTGCGGGGCCACCTCAGGGAAACTTGAGGGCTGGTTTTACTTGTAGGATGTCTCATCCGGTGTTGCCCTGAGAACGAGATATGTGCAGCTCCTATCGGGATTGTCGGCACATCGGGCGGCTTTGCTGGTTTTGTTTTACCATTGTCGAAATGTCTTGTAACCGGAATTCCGAGACTGATTGGGTCTTCCCGGGAGAAGGAATATCCTTCGTTGATCGTGAGAGCTTATAATGGGCTAAGCTGGGACCCCCCTGCAGGATATAAACTTTCGAGAGCCGTGCCCGCGGTTATGTGGCAGATGGGATTTTGATAATATTCGGTTGTAGTAAACTTGAAGTAAACTCTTCTAAAAATACACCAACTGCATGCATAACCGTGATTGTCTCTTTTCGGGGTTGTTCGAGAGGAGAACACGGTTTTTGGGTTATGTTTGACGTAAGTAGGAGTTCAGGATCACTTCTTGATCATTACTAGTTGCCGACCGTTTGCTCGGCTCCTCTTCTCATTCTTGTATTCGTAAGTTAGCCACCATACATGCTTAGTCGCTGCTACAACCTCACCACTTTACCCCTTCCTTACCCATTAAGCTTTGCTAGTCTTGATACCCATGATAACGGGATTGCTGAGTCATCGTGGCTCATAGATTACTACAACAACAGTTGGAGGTACATGTTATGCGATGATCATGACACGAGAGCGATGTTTATTTCTGTTGGTGTTCTTCTTCTTCTTCGTCGATCTTGGGTTAGGTTCCGGGTCGACAGCCTAGGCTAGCAGGGTGGATATTGTTTGAGTTTCTGTTTATGTTTCATCCATAGTCTGATGTTGATCTTGTATAAGATGTATTGATGTATCCTTGTGGCATTCGTATGCCTTGTATGCATCCCCATCTATTATGTATTGTTGATGTAATGATATCCACCTTGCAAAAGCGTCTTCAAGATGCGCTTATATCCTTGGTGGGACCTTCGAGTTCTTTTAGGATAGGGTCGCATCTTGGGCGTGACACCCGAGCAGACACCTAGAGGTTGGTCCGTTGTGATCCGAGACCGGTCACCGTTTTGTAAGAAAGTCTGAGGGACTTATATCACAAGATCATGATCACTGCATGTATGATATGATTTTGCATTAGTAAAGCAATTGGTTAACTATCATGATATTGTTTGTCATTCTGTTTATGTTTGTTGTGAGCTTGCAAGTACATTCAATGTACTGACCTGGCGTGTCATGCCAGCTTTCAGGAAAGTCTCGTTGGAAAGGAGTGATGTCCGAGTCTAGATCATGTCCACATCGGTGTCCCTGTGCTATGGAGTTCCGCTACAACGTCGTTCCGCTGCCGCTTAGTTGTTATGATCGAGGCCCCTTTATGTTCACTAAATAAGGTACATGTTGTTTAGCCGCACCGTGCGTGCCGCTTGGCCTCGCCACTTGTTGTAATATGAACCTTGTTCCGCTAGCATCAATAAAGCGGTTGTTTCCTGTACCAAGATGGTGTGTGTTGCCAGAAGACACGGTCTCTGGACTGGCAATACAGGGTAAGCCGGTTTCTTTGAGCCGGGGTGCCACAGAGAACAGGCCGGCGCCTCGGCCCCGGCAAGCCAAGGTTGCTGGGGGCTGCAGATCCAAAGATCCGACCACGACAAACCAAGGTTGCCGGAGGCTGCAACATCAGATAAGTCCTTTATCCCATGTTATACATTTCCGTATGGAATTGGGACGTATGAAGCCTCGTTTATTCCTGGGCCACCGTGATCCACCTTTCCTGCGCCCAAGAATTATTCCCTGGGCCAGAACTTGGTTGTAGTTGCGGTGACAAGGAAGCAAACGAAGGGCCTAACCCTACTTCGCCCCTACCTCCGCCGAAAGCGTGAGTGTGGTCGTGAATGAAGTAAGGGGACGGCAAGGCCTGTTGCCGGGCGACGGTGTTTATCTTAAAAATAACAAGGATTCATTCCTTGGCATGGACCTCGCTCACGCATAAAGAACCCGGCAAGCACCCTTTTTCATTAATACGCTCCAAATAGGTACAGTTCGTACGGAATGCAAACATGAGCAAGGGGATTACAAGGTTTAAATCTAACAAGTGCTCGCAGGCTTAAAAACTAAAAAAGACAAGTGCCCCGTGGTCCCCGTTCTTGCCCTTTTCCTCCCAGGTGCAGCAGGTGAAGGCAAAAAGGAGGCGACGGGGAACGCGCCGATGGAGAGCTTGACGAGGAAGACCCTCGGCAGGGCGCACGGCCGAGGGAGGAGGGCGGAGCGGTCAGTCGGAGTTGGAGTCGGCATCCTCCCGCCTGACGCCCTCGTCGTCGATGTCGCTCTCCTCCTTGTCACTCTCGTTTAAGGAGGAGTATTCATCATCGGAGGAGCTCTCCACGCAGCACCTTAGGCAAGTTCCCAAGTACCCAAAGACCTTGATGGAGAGCAGGCCGTTCTCCATTAATTTGAAGTAGAGAACGAGGCCCTCCAACAGGCGGTGGGCACGAGCGAAGGTCTTCCATCCGCGACGAAGGTACATGACGTGAGGGGCGGGGAAGTCGACATCAACCCGCGTGCTACCATTTCCGCAGCCCCTCATATGTAACCTCAGAGTGTGTGGCGGGTCGAGCTCCATCACCCGAGCGAACGCAGTAGGGAGACGAAGGCGACGACGCACTGGCCGGTGCAGCCTGATGAAGAACTCGCGGGCTGGTCTCCGACTTGGCCCTCCATTGGGGGAGGGGCCGCTGGCGGAGGCGAGGCTGGTGCGCCGCCCCGTCCTCCTCTTCCCCGAGCACCACGGCAACCTCGGCCTCGCACCCTCCCCCTTCCTCTCACGGTCGGCTCCGTCGCCACGAGCTCTTGGGAAAGAGGGGCGCGCTGTCGAGTAGAGACCCTCGTCGCCGCCGTCGAAGTGCCGACACGCCCTCTCGCCATAGCAGAAGAAAGAAAGGATCCAAGGTGGGAGAAGAAGAGTGATGAAAGGTTGGGGGGTGCCATCCCCCTCCCCTTCTTATAAAGGAGGGATAGGGCCGGGGCCCGGCCGCCCCACTTAAGCAATCCGGCTGCCAGGGGCGCAAGGAATCGGGACCGACCCGCTGCTCCAATCAGCGACGACCCGGTTCCCCACCTCGTCATTTAAGGCACGTGCCCCCCCCCCCCCCCGCGTCCACCTCCCACCATATTCAAGGCATGGGGGACACATGGCGGTTGAGCCGAAATCAAGGAGACAAGTGAGGCGACCGTTGTCCACCCCGTGATCATGGGGCATGGGCGCCTCAGAAGCCACGACTCGAGTCCACTTAGTAAATGAGTCGCGCCCCTGCGTTTTCCTCTTTTTATGGGGAAGGCACGGGCCACCTCTTTACTATGACGTGACACATGAGGGCAGCAACCGCCCCACGCACGACCCCCACGTCGCGCATTTTGACGCGGGTCGTGGGGAAACCCAACTTCAGTAAAAAAAACTCTGCCCCGCCTGCCCGCGCACCATTCTGGGCCTAGCCCAACAACGTGTTGCGCTTATGTGTGACCCGGGCCCGGGGGCTCCTGTTGGTGTACAAAATTAGGGGCCCTTTTTTGTACCCCTTTACTTGTGCATGGGCAGTCAGACTCGTGCCCGCGGCCACACTCAGTAAGGCGGGGGCAGAGGAAGCAAAGCCACAAGACAACAACAGCAACGCCAAGACAGAAAAACAAAGAGCAGAGGGGCAAGGTGAACTCCCCCGGCAAGGCCCTTGCCGGGGTGGCCTCCACAGCCCCGGCAAGAACCTTGCCATGGAAACTTGCCCAACACCAAGCCGCCACCCTTGAGCCCAAGGGTTCCAACACCATCAACCACATTGGAACCAACGCTTGGGAGGCACCTCCATGGTGGCATGCAGATCTTGGTGAAGATCAGAAGCACACAATGTCAGAGGAGAACTAGAAGACGATGATCCTCGGCAAGATCCTTGCCGAGTAGACCCACAAGACCCCCGGTAGGATCCTTGTCGAGGACGACCGCGATGACACGGCAAGACCCTTGCCGGGGCCCTTGCAAGGCTCTTGCCAAAGACATCTACGGGGCCGCGGCCAGGCCCACATCTGCTAAGATTCCACCGCCGTTCCCATGCAACTGCCAGCCCAACAACTAGGCGAGCACCTGCATGGTGATGTGCACCCTCAAGGCCAACTCAGCAAGCACCTGCGTGGTGGCATGCAGATCTTCGTGAAGACCCTACCACCACACCAACTCAGCATTCTGCCAGCCTACATGGCGTTGCATGCCTCATCGGCCCGGACGCGTGTCGAAGCAAGATGGAGCGGCGACGGACGGGATGGGCCTCGTTACCGTCCCTGATAAAGCAAGGGGACACCTAAGGAGTGCATTTAATGTGTCCTGCCCCGTAATGACAGGCGATAAGCTTGTGCACTGTATACCTTTCCACCTCCCGTGTGCCACTGTGGCAGCCGCTTTGTCTATAAAAGGAGGCCTAAGGCGTACTGGAGAGGGATTCAGATCTTTTTGACAATGCACGCACCGTAGCTAGTTCGAAAGCTCAAGAACACTCAAATATACACCAAAGCAGGACTAGGGTATTACGCATCCTCGCGGCCCGAACCTGGGTAAATGATCCTCGTGCTGGCTCCTAGACCCGCTCTTTGCACAACCCCGCGCCCGCCAACCATAGAAGGGATCGAGTGATCCCATAGGTGTCCTTTCCCCCGACAGGGACCAATAAACCAGGATGGAGGAATTGATGCCACATCAATGTACCCACTAGAAACAAGTTAGACTTGTTCGGTTCAACCGCCTCCCTAGGTGTTTGGAGAGGAATTGGCCAGTGCGAGGCGGTTCTATAGGGGGGCAGGCGGCTTAAAACAAGGGAAAACACGCGAACCGGCTAAGACTAGGGAGGGAAGCTTCTACATTCGCAGGGGACATGGCATTGGCTATTGGGCGGCAACATGCGAGTAGATGTACACTCTTCACCGGACGGAGGGAGTAAGTCATCTTTGGTTGTGCACCGTGACCAAGAAGGAGGGAAAAACAAGAGAACTTAATGTTTATTTGCTAATTAATAGCATTGCATGCAATGAACTAACCACTGCATGTTGTGTTTGCTAGTCTCGAGTCATTGAAAACATGCACGCCCACATCTCTTATTGGTTGATATATCAAGAAACAAGAAATGAGGTTGGAGTTAATGCACCGCGCCTAAGTGTTTTGGGATTATTTAGTTTTCGTAAAGTGACTTATACACCTAGACAGAGGGAGTACCTTGCTCATGCAAATATTAAATGCTTAGAGCCAACCTAATAGCCATTCTAAGAGCCAACCTATTATATGAGTATATTTTGAACACATGTTAATCGAAGGTCTATTGAGTTACTTTTTAATAGTTTTTATTTTTTGAAAACATGCTAATTGACTTGAAAGAAGGTCTATCCCTACATCTCTTCACGACATGTAGTGGTTAGTTCATTGCATGCAATGCTATTAATTAGCAAATAAACATTAAGTTCTCTTGTTTTTCCCTCCTTCTTGGTCACTGTGCACAACCAAAGATGACTCACTCCCTCTGTCCGGTGAAGAGTGTAGATCTACTCGCATGTTGCCGCCCAATAGCCAATGCCGCGTCCCCTGCGAATGGAGAAGCTTCCCTCCCTCATCTAGCTAGTTCGCGTGTTTTCCCCTGTTTTTTGTCACCTGCCCACCTATAGAACCGCCTCGCGCTGGCCAATTCCTCTCCAAACACCTAGGGAGGTGGTTGAACCGAACAAGTATAACTTGTTTCTAGTGGGTACATTGACGTGGCATCGAAAGGGTGTGATAGCTGACTCTTGCAAAATAATTAACTACAACGTTGGCATACATGAGCATTGGGCCCACTTGTCAGCGTGCTGGACGGAGGAAGGAACGCAAGACAAAATGGAGCGTGGAAGGGTGCGAATCGATTGGCTCATGTGTGATGACCACTGGAGCAATACACTCAGGTACTATGTTAAAAAATTAGTGCAAACACGGCCGGTTATACTGTGAGTAGGTAACCGTGCGCTTGGCTCTTCGCCTCTTCCGAAAGTCGAACAATGATGATGGTACTATAGTCGATAGTGTACTACTAGTAAGCAAAGCTCCTCCTCGTTTGCGAGTAGACCGGACACATCAAAAGTAGTGCATTATTCTCCAAAAAGGGTTGACCATGTCCATGGCTACCATCCCGTGCTCTGTCATTCAGTGTGTTCTTCTCGTCATTCTACGAGTTGACGGGAAACATCAAATTTAATACGTATTTAGTACTCTCTCCAAAAAGGGCCGACCATGTCCATGGCTACCATCCCGTGCTCCGTCATTGAGTACATGCACTATTCACGTGCCATCGAGGAGGAAAAATATTACGTAGTACTAGGTTCCATCATAGTGCACAACTCACTTACGCACTGCTTATCTCCATTTTATTGCATGACACGTGCACCTTGATGCTAGATGCCCCGTGTGTTGGCAAAAGGATGAACAAAGCTCATGTTAAAAAAAGAGTGGAAGAACATAGATTCCCGATGACCGATAAGGAGCAAGGAACCTCGTGGTGGAGCGTCTGCACTCATAATATTTTATATTATTTAGCGATATAAAATCAACCAATCATCTCCACAGTAGACTGGAAGAGTACGAAACACGGCAGCCCAGTGTAGTTACATCATAATGTACGTGGCCAAACCACGCTATCACCATATTTCTTCGCCTCCGTGCGACACCTAGCTCTAGTAATCCACCAGCCCGTATCGCTTCTCGCTCCTCGTCTCTCTCAAAGTGCAGCGGGCTGGCATTTTTGCCATCTATTGAGGTCGGTTAACTCATCACATGTTAGCGACATGCCAAGAGCATTCTTAAAAAATTACTGTACTCTATTGTTATGCCAAGAAGAGGAAGCACTTTGACCGAAGGACCAAACAAGACAGGCGTGCCATGTCGTGAGTGGGTCCAGTTTCTCGTTTTGAACTTGTTTGGTGTAGTAGTAACCCTTGGTTTTGACTATTGGTAAGATTTTATATACTCCCTACGTCTAGTGAATAAGTCATCTTAGATTGTGCACCGTGACTGTCGGCGTTCTGGGAACGGGGGTCCCCAGACTTGCCTGCCTGCGGCCTGCGGCGTGGCTCAAAGGAGGCCCAGGACAGCCCATCTTCATCAACACAAGCTCAAGACCCTCGCGAGGGGCCAAGCCTCATGGGGCGGACGACCAGGAGCTTCCTCGGGCATGGCCTCGTCAGTTGGCTCATGAGGAGGCGGAGAGTTCAAGGCAGGGTACCTCGCGAGGTGCCCATGACGCAAGCCGTGGCGACCAAGGGTGCTGGGCTGGCGCCAGCCAGCAGCGGCCCTCCTTTCCTCTTTGGTGCAAAGGGAGCAAGCACAAAGTAGAGCATCAAGCAAAGGCATCCGTTTCGGTGCAACAAGACCAAGACCAGCCCCAACGCTGGTAGGGAGTCATCGTTGAGCACAACAGGCGTCATCACAAGGTCCTTTGGCTGGAGAGGAACTACTTTAGTCAGGATAAGTGTACCCGCTGTTCCCCTTCAAAATGGCCAATTGTTGGCGCCCTTCCCGCTCAATATTTGGGAAGAGGCCCAGGGCCTTCGCCTATAAATAGGAGTAGCCACACTCAGAGAGGGGAATCTTCGATCGGCCCCCCGGTATGAGATCAGAATCCTCACCAAGGAACCAGTAGCTAGAGCAACGGAACACCACCTAGCAGTTCATCGCACCCACCAAGAACAGACCCTCGCGAGGTTGTTCTTCCCTTTACTGTTCCTCATCAGCCCAAGAGGCAATCCACCACACCACAAACTAGAGTAGGGTATTACACCACAACGGTGGCCCAAACTAGTATAAATCTTGCGTCTCTTCTGCTGTTCTGTTTAGTAGTTTAGGTCCCTGCGATTCGGCGAGGCACGAGACGGTGGAGGGTTAGATCTCCGCGCGCACCCCAGTGTTCGAACCTCAAGGGTCCGCCGGAACCATAAATCCGACATTTGGCGCGCCAGGTAGGGGTGCGCCGGAATCCGCCTTCTGCCACCTCGTGTCCCGTCGCATCGTCATCACCATGTCCGGCGACCAAGCGGGCAACCCAGATCCTTGGGCGGCGTGGCCTGCCCATGCAGAGCCGCTCGCCTTGGCGACCCAGCTGCCAGAAGCTTCGCGGTCCGCAGGCGCTGCGGGCATGGCGGACAGGCTTCGACGGCTCGCGCGCTGACGGCGCGGTCGGCAGCAAGGGCCTCCAATCACGCCGCGACCACATCACCGTACACCCGCCGGAGCAGGCGAACTCGAGGCGCGCTCATAGTGGCCCGAGAGCTGCTGCAGGCAGAGCTCTGGAGAAGCGGCATGACGTCTTCTTTGGGCGGGTGGTAGAGCTCACAGGCTTCACCGCCTCGGGGCTCACCCATACGCACCAGCTTCCATCTCAGGCCCAAGGAGGCCCGTACGGGGGCTCCACACGTGCCCGCGGGCTCCAAAGCTACTCCAACACCGGCGAGGCTGTCAGCACCGGGCCGGCGGCAGGGTTGCCCCCGCCCCCAGCCCGCGGAGAAGAAGGACTCGACGTAACCCACTGCCCTGGTGGACCGCTGCGCCACCACCCCATGGTGGGCGCACCAAGCAGGGCAGCATGGCACGCTCAGCACTACGGCGTGTCCTTCGGGATGACGGCACCAGCAGAATACGTGCCCCACATGATGGACCAAGGGCACCCGCATGAGGGAGAACAAGGCTCGCTCCTCAGCCCGAAATGGGGGATGAGGCGCCAGAAGCCGAGCTCTTCCAGGAGCCTCGAGACGGTCCCACTGGTCACGCCGGGGGCGACGATTATCGGGTACATCTACTTCCTCAAGAGCAAACATACACTAACCATAGGTCGCAGGAGGTACAGGTCGCCACGACGAGCGGCTGCCCCGCTCCCGCAGTCTCCTACCCCTCGGGATGGGGGCGCAGGGGGCTGCCGGAGAGGGGCAGAGACCCGACATCACCACCATGGCGTTCGGAGCAAGGCGTTCCCAGGAGGTAGGCCCTCTGCTGGGGAGGCGCCTCAGGGCCTACCCCTGGCAGAGGACCCGTGGTCGTCGAGGGAACCGCTGGCGACCGCTCTACCCCATCGGCGGCGTCCTGGTTTCCGGTCGTCGTTGATGGCACTAGAGTGTGGCGCAAGGCGGGGCCCTCGTCTAGCGATATGAAGCAAGGCCGGTACCTGTGAAGAAGGCCCAGTGCCTGTGAAGCTCGCCGCCCCGTGACACTCTCACGTAATAATGAGTGGGGCTGTACACGCCCCGGAGTCTCAGGGGTGCCGGCCTCAGGCCCTGGGGCTCCCTCCCACGCCTCGTGGCAGCACTTAGCTCCAGCTGGTGAGAAGACGCCCAAGACTAGACTAGGTGCGGACGCGGCTTTTCTTCTGCTTTCTTCGCCTTTCCATTTGATTGTCGCTTTCCCGCTGGATTTAAGTTGGATTCGAATTTGAGATTTGCGTGTGTTCGGGGAAGGGGTGCTTAGTCGCGTTCGAGCAAATCTCTCGCGTTTCGGTTACCACTCCGCCTCAGCTGCCTCCCCTCGCGAGCCAGGCCAGGCCTAGCTTGCGCGCAGCCCAGCCTGCCGCCGCCGCGTTCTCTCCAGAGGGTTTTTTACTGCAGATCCTACGGATTCAATCAGGAGGCACTCAAATCGCCGCAGCCTCCCACAGGCTATCTCAGGGCTCGTACGAAACAAAGGTAAACCAACCAACCAGCACGTCGCTTAGCCAACCACTTGGCGCGGGCGTATGGGCAATGTAACACCTGCTAATATGATGAACACAAGTTTTACATGAGGGGCTCCCCCTCCCAAAACGCTCTCACAGCCATCGGGCCAAAACCTGAGTTCTATTCATGCAGGATAACGGAACAGGGACAATACATAATCAGTCGGATAAATCCCCCAATGCATCCTCAGGAGCACCTCTCGAGCCGTTGCTGACGTCGCTGGCCTCGCCGTCGATGTCTGCGTGGTCGGCGGCGGCGTCTGGGTCGTTCACCACGCCGCCCTCATCGGTGGCCACGACCAAGCCATCGTTGTCCGAAGCGAAGGCCCGGACGAGAGCATCCACATTATCTTCCACCCGGTCGCCCGGAGTCGCCCGGACGGCACAGGGAAGGCTGAAGGCGATAGCTGCGTCAAAGAAATCGAGCGGGGTCCATGTCACAGAGATGGCTGAAGACACGAGAAAGGCGCCCAAGCAACGCGGCTCCTCTCCTCCACCAACCTATTGGCCCTGACCGACCGCGCCTCCAGCCGCGCCACCACGTCGGTGAAGAACTGAAGGTTGCCGGCGTAGTTAACCGCGTGCGGCTCGCCAACTGCCGCCTCGCAGATATTACCCAAGGCTGCGTTGGCTCTTTCCCGGAGCGTGGCGAGCATGGGGCCGTGCTCATGCTCTAGGATTCGCCGCTGACGCATCTTATCCGCATTCTGGCACGCGACGGCCTCGGCCTCCTTCACCCGTTGGCGAAGAAGGAGCGCCTCGGCCTGAGAGGTGGTGGACTCCCTCTGCGCCACCTCGAGGGCGGCGCGAAGAGCATCGGCCCGCCTCGCCGCCTCCTCTAGCTTGGCCCTCAAGGCAGCAGTCCTGCTCTCAGCCTCAGCCTTGATCAACTCCAGCCGCTCCTCAAACTCGCGCTCGAGGTTCGAGCGCGCCGCAGCCACTCGGCGTCCGACCTCCTCCAGGACGCGGGCTTCCCATGCAGCGACCTCATCCTCTGCCCGTGTCGCCAAGCGCTCCCTCGTCTCCAAGCGCTCGTACTCGCAGCGTTCGGGCGGCTTCAAGCGTCAGCGCCTCCTCACGCTTCTGGAGCTCCGCCGGGTCGCCGGAAGCCACCTTCATCGACGCGAGGGATGCCTCGCGCAGCTCCACTTGCCCCTCCAACGAGTGACACCGGGCCAGGAGTTCCCGTGCCCGCTCCTCCGCTGCCTCTCGCCGCCTGTTAGCTTCCTGGGCCTCCTCGACGGCCCGAGAACAGGCCTCTCGAGAGGCTGCCAGCGACGCCTTGGCCTCCTCATCATCAAGATCGTGCCGGTGGCGCGCAAGGGTGGCGACGCCCTCCAGCTCGCGCCTCACTGCGGCCAGGCGCAGGCCCTCGGCCTCAAGGCGCGCGTCTTCATCAGCAAGCTCTTCACCAAGCAGGCTCTCCGCATCAGCCGCCCTTCGAAGAAATCCTTGGCGAAGGGCGCGGCGCTCCCGGGAGCGCTCGCGCACGTCCTCCACACCATCAACCGCCCCAGACGGGCGCCGGGAGCCGCGAATCAACACTCCCCCTCCGAGCAGGGGGCTGGGGGCTGGCACCCTCGCGACGGCCGGGCACGCCGCGCCAGAGGCCCGGCCTGGAGCCAGCCCATCCCCAGACGAGGGGCGCAGGAAGCGCCTCAGCCAATCGCCGTCCATGACCAGGCGAGAAGCCCACGGCAGGCTAGCTATGCCACGGGGAGGCTCGCGGGGAAGGGTCGCGAGGCGCGCAGGGCCACGACGTGCCTCGGGACGGTTCACCTCCCCGGTCGCCCTCACCACAAGGGCTCCACTGCTTGGAGCACTTGAGGACGGGGGAGGGGGCGAAGCCGGGGAGGACGGCTCCTCACCCGTCTCTGTGAACTCGGCAGGAAGGGGCCTGCAGGGCAAGGATCAGTACAAGCAGCAGAAGAATCAGGAGCTGGAGAAGGAGAAGGCTTACTCATCAGTGGCGAAGTACTTCCTACGCTTCAGCAGGCGACAAGGGTAATCATCGCCCAGTGGCCTCCCTTCTCTTGGGAGGGCCTCGAAGTTCACGCAGAAACGACCCAAGATTTGAGCCGAGGGTCAGCTGCAGCGAGGAGAAGCATCAAGGCGACTCCGCTTCTTGGGCGTCCGCCTGACGCGCGCTGCTGGTCGCCTCACCAAGAGAAGCAGCAGGGGCCTCGGGGGCTCCATCCGCAGGCACTGCGGGCGGCTGCCTGCCGCCCTCAGCCACGGCGGCATGAGCCTAAGGAGCTGCCCCTTCATGAGCATCGCCCGGCGCTGTCACCCCGGCGGGGGTCCCTTCGGCCTCTGGCGGCTCGTGCCTCCCTGCTCCGCCACTTGAGGAGGAGCCACCTTGGCCGACTGGAAGGGCTGTTTCCATCACTGGGTTCTCGCGAGGCCCCTGGAGACCAGCGGGGCGCGGCCCCCATTCATCGAAGATAGGCATCTGGTTCACAAAATCACCCCTGTTCTGGCAGAGGTACAGCAAGGCCCCTCCATGCCGGATGCCACCGGGGTTGGGGTCGCCAGTCAGGACCAGGAGCACTTTCCTCAGCGCTTCAGGCGTCAGATCTTCTTCCTGGAGCCTCATACGATCACCAGGCCCGCTGAAGGCCCACATCCGGTGGGAATGGCGTTGGAGAGGAGTAACGCGGCACATCAGGAACTCCTTCACCACCCTGGGCGCTGTCACGCCAAGCTTTCTCGAGAACTTCGGCGGTGCGGGACAAAGATGAGCCGAGGGCTTGAAAGCGTCTCTGCCCGGCTGAATTGGGGACAGCAGGCGAGGTTGGCTCCGATAGCAGGGGGCTGGGCACCCCCACTTCCACGTACAACCACCTCTCGTGGAACTCAGCCGCGGGCGGAGGCAGGCTGAAGTCGATCCCTGAGGCCATTGTCTCGGTAGCGGCATTTAAGCTCACGACGCCGAGAAGCATTGAGTGGGGTCGACAAGGCGCAGAGAGAAGAACTGGCGCGGCAAGGCAACCGAAGGAAGGATGCCCATCATTGCTTCGCAAACGAAGGCGAAGACCGAGAGGAGAATGATGGACTCAGGACCCAGATGCATCATGTGGATCTGATAGTGGGAAAGCACGGCATTGAATAAATCAGAGACGGGAGGGGGGGAGATTCGAGATTGGATTGGAAATGGAAGCTGGAGTTCGAGAGGGGGAAGGACTGGAGCGCACAAGCAGCAGAGAGGGGAACGGATGTGTGCAGCAGCGTGTCCGCCTAGCAAGGCACGAAATAAGGAGGCGTGGGGGAACAGTGCCGCCCACGTCCAATCAACCGCCACGCGTCACCCAAGGCCGCAGGCTGTTAGGGCCCGCGACGCTTCGCACTTGCCCTTTCGCCTCTCTGCCCGGCCAAGTTTGGGCGCGCCGTGGGCCCGGGGGCTACTGTCGGCGTTCTGGGAACGGGGGTCCCCAGACTTCCCTACCTGCGGCCTGCGGCGTGGCTCAATGGAGGCCCATGACAGCCCATCTTCATCAACACAAGCTCAAGACCCTCGCGAGGGGCCAAGCCTCGCGGGGCGGACGACCAGGAGCTTCCTCAGGCATGGCCTCGTCAGGCTGGGTCATGAGGAGGCGGAGAGTTCAAGGCAGGGTACCTCACGAGGTGCCCATGACGCAAGCTGTGACGACCAAGGGTGCCAGTCGGGCGCCAGCCCGCGTAGCGTCCTCCTTTCCTCTTTGGTGCAAAGGGAGCAAGCACAGGCGAGAGCATCAAGCAAAGGCATCCGTTTCGGTGCAACAAGACCAAGACCAGCCCCAACGGCTGGAAGGAACTCATCGTGGAGCCCAAGGAGGCGTCATCACCAGGGCCTTTGGCAGGCGAGGACCAACTTTAGTCAGGATAAGTGTACCCGTTGTTCCCCTTCAAAATGGCCAATTGTTGGCGCCCTTCCCGCTCAATATTTGGGAAGAGGCCCAGGGCCTTCGCCTATAAATAGGAGTAGCCACACTCAGAGAGGGGGATCTTCGATCGGCCCCTCGGTATGAGATCGGAATCCTCACCAAGGAACCAGTAGCTAGAGCAATGGAACACCACCTAGCAGTTCATCGCACCCACCAAGAACAGACCCTCGCGAGGCTGTTCTTCCCTTTACTGTTCCTCATCAGCCCAAGAGGCAATCCACCACACCACAAACTAGAGTAGGGTATTACACCACAACGGTGGCCTGAACTAGTATAAATCTTGCGTCTTTTGTGCTGTTCTGTTTAGTAGTTTAGGTCCCTGCGATTCGGCGAGGCACGAGACGGTGGAGGGTTAGATCTCCGCGCGCACCCTAGTGTTTGAACCTCAAGGGTCTGCCGGAACCCGAAATCCGACAGTGACCAAGGAAGAGGGGAACACGAGAGAAATTAATATTTATTTGCTAATTAATAGCATTGCATGCAATGAACTAACCATTTCATGTCGTGTTTGGTAGTCTAAGTCATTGAAAACATGCACGCCCCACATCTCTTATTGGTGAATATGTCAAGAAACAAGAAACGAGGTGGGACTTAATGCACCGCGCCTAAGTATTTTGGGATTATTTGGTTTTCGTAAGGTGACTTATACACCTAGACGGAGGGAGTAGGGCCTAATGTATTCTTCGAGGATGCCTTTGACTATTGATAAGATTTTATATAATTTGAAAATTATATCATTCGTAGATCCTTTCACGTTCCGTTTTCAAAAACAAAAAAGATTCTTTCACGTACAAATTTGACTGTATGCTTTGAGCAACTTGCATGTCCTATACGACTCCTGTTTGGATACTCTAACTTAGCTAGAGGTTAGACTAACTCATGACTAACCCTGAACTAACTGTAGCCAAAGAGGTGTTTCGGTGACAGGGTTAGATTGACAATAAATGCACTTGATGGAGAGAGAAAAGTGATTTTTTAGTGGGCCCAAGGAGGTACTTACTATGGGTAAGGTGAAGTGATGGTTTCTTCGCCCGAGCAACTTATTGCTCTGGGAATATGGGAGTACCAACGGATTCAAGGAATAGAGAAATGACGGTTGCTTCGTCCGAGCAACTTACTGTGGGAAGGTGGGGCTCTATGATTGACTGCTCACTAGTCATTACTAATGCGGCGCAGCGACCAGGGTGAATCTTTCCCTGCAGTTGTGCACTCAATATTGATGCACGGCAGGTGGAACCAGATGAAGGATGTCCCACATGTCGGCGAAATAAAGTTGAATTGTTTCCGGCATCGCTATCAATCCTTCAGGATTTGTTTATATGTACGCATAATTTTAATGAAATTGTACTGTGATGATATGAAGGTTTCAACTTTGGTTCCCGCAGGAAAAAAAGGTTTGAACTTAGGATTCATGTGTCCTCTTGCCTCAAGATTATCTCGTTACAACATTCCATCAAATACAAATGAAACTACCATGGCTGCTAATGCATCTCAGTGGTTCGCAGATCAGCGCCAATATTCACATCTGGCCCAAGACAAAGTTGTGAGAAGGTGTACAAATAAAGAAAAATATATAATTGATCGATGTTGTTCATAGGCATGGGTCCATTTCCTGGGCATAGTGTTCATTGCTTGGCAGCTAGTTTCACCCAGCGTTGTAGCCAAAAAGCGGGTGTACGGAGGGCACCACAATCCGATCATTTTGTGCAGCTCCACTAAAATCGAGCTGACCATCCCTGTTTGCGAAGATATCCAGTCAGTGTGATTACAATAATAGTGGAACTAGATGATGAAACATAACACATACAAATAGAAGCCGATCACCTCTGTGATCTCTCTTTAGGACTAACTACTTGTTGGAGAATATTAGGCACGCAGATGGATGAGGAGGATAGCAAAACCAATCTCCGTTTCTGTAGTCCCTAAAATTCAAACCGTGCCTTGTTATATCCCGAAAATTCAGATATCGTGCTCCCAAAACTGGCGCCTTCACAACCCGCACCTTGCTATCCCGAAATTACAACGCGCGTGAAAACTCACTCCAGCTGCCAAATCCCGACATGCGAAATCCCCCTTCTAACCCTGAGCCGAAAGGGCCGCTAGTTCAAATCGGTGGGGGTACTTTTGTAACACACCCTACATTTTGGACAAGCGCGTCCCTAAGTCATGGTTCCCCCCTTCCATCGCCTCCTTTTCGCCATTCGAAATCTGGCCGCCATAACCTCTCCGCTCCAGTCGCGAAACCCCACCCTCCTCCGTCTGCCACCTCACCGCTGCCCAGCCGGAGCCTCTTCCCCGATGACATAGTCCACCGCAACAGGTCGACGTCCCTCATCCGCCTCCTCGGATGAGGATCCGTCGTCCATCCCGTTGTCCCACCGGTTCAGCCGCCTCGTCCTCCACCTCCAAGGAGCTGCTCGGACAATCGCCTCGTCTATCGCGACTGCTCCATCCCCACAGCGCCGGTTTAACCTGCTCCACCGGAACCGCAGTATCCTCATCGACTCCTCGGATGAAGCCGAGGCCTACTCGACGCCACCAAAGAGATTGTACACTCATCACATCACACCTTCTCCTTAACTCGACCTCTTGGCGCCGACGGTGCTCCATCCCGCACCCCCATGGAGCGGCTACCTCGAAGCCAGCGCCGAGGGGGACATCTCCACGGCGGCTCTCCCCAGTGCGAGGCCCCTTCAGCGGCGGCGTCCATACCAGCCAGATCTGCTGTTGCTGCTCCGGCTATCGCTCAATCGCTCACGCTGCTGCTACTGCTTCGGCTCTTGCTCGCTCGCGTTGCTGCGGTTGCTCCGGCTCTCGCTCGCTCGTGCTACTGCTGCTCTCCCCCTCGCTCGTCCTGCTGCTCTGCTCCAATTTAGCTACACTTCAGTCGACTGAATCGACTTTTGGGTTAGTTGATTTTCAGGGGTGGGGGTCTCACCGGAGTTCAGGAAGGAGCACCTGCAGCGGGGAGGGGAGCTCGCCGGAGAGGTACCCAACTATCTAAGGGTTCTAGGTGGGGTGCTGCTCGCCGGCGGTGGGGCGGTGGCGTGGGGATCGCCGGAGAAAAAGCTCTGCACGAGGGGGGGAGGCTAGAGGGCTGGCCGGAGCAGGAGCGAACCGGCGGTGAGGAGTTGTTTCGGGGCGGTGAGGCGGCGGCGGACCGGCGGTGCGCAGTTGTTTCAGGGCGGCGGCGGACCGGCGGTGGGGAGTTGTTTCGGGGCAGCGAGGCGGCACGGGGTTCGGCCGGTGGTGGCTGGCGGATCAGGTGGGTGCAGGTCAGACATCATATATGAGAATGCCCTCTGCTTAGCATATAAATCACATATGTGAATTAAATCATGCGATCCTGATTACTTAGATAACATGTATGTGAATTATGTCATGCGAACCTGTTTACTAAGGACATCATATAATTATCTCATGCCATCATGTTTAGTTAGTCATCATCTCTTTGAATTATGTCATGCTATGCTATCCAGTTTAGATAGACATCATATATGTGAAATTATGTCATGCTATCCTTTTTAGTTAAACAATATACATGTCAACTATTTCATGCTCTCTTTTTTCCACACTATCTATTGCATCTATGTTTCCTGTTTATACATGTCTTTCATACAATGTCTGTACATTCAACTATGTTTCCTGTTTATCAGCCATTTGAATTGGAGCGGGTGATGGCAGTATCTAGAGGAGTAAAAACACAGTCTTCAAATAAAACAATGCTACCTCTTGGTGGAGATAGCGCCCTGGTTGTACATGCACGGGAACCAGCCCTACCACACATACCCTAGACTCTCATAGATTGTACCCCTGCTGCGATGGACAGAGAACCAGCTTCACCCAATCTAACCCCAACCCCAGCAGATAGTAACCCGGTTCCTCTTGACACAACACCATCTCCACCACAGAGCTCCCGAACAAGAGTAGTTAGTAAGGCAGCTCCAGTGCCCAAAGCGCCAGTACTACCACGGCGAACCCCAACTCCACCAGTTAGTACACCTATTCCTGTGGAGGAACCACAACCAGCCAGTCGTAGTTTAGCATCAGCCAAATTTGATTTATTCCTCACATGCACAACAATACAAAATTCTACCCACGACAATTGGACATCGCATTACAGAATTGAACCAAGAAGTTAGCTAAACACCACAACAAATGAACCAAACATTAACTAAGCACCACACTGCACAATATAACATACTCCTAATAGAAGATCAGACAGTTAAACAAACCAAGCATGCTTAACAACTTAGAAATATAGCAATTGTATTTGTTTCTCATGTATTTAGTACAGCCAAATTTGATTTATTTCTCACATGGTATACAATAACAGAATGCACCCACAACAATTGAACATCGCATTGCAGAATTGAATCAAACAGTTAACTAAACACCACAATAAATGAACCAAACGTTAACTGAGCACCACATTGCACAATATAACACACTACTAATATAAGATCAGATAGTTAACCAAACCAAGCATGCTTGACAACTTGGAAAATTGCACCCTGAAGAATTGAACATCACATTTGTAGAATTGAACCAAACAGATAACTGAACACCACATTGCAAGACATATAGAACATATCTGATGAAGCGAGAAGATTGCATGGTAAAAGTAGATAGCACAATTCACTAGAATTTGTTAAGGAAAGGCAGTAGCTAGCAAACTGAACATGGGTCCTTATAGTGAGCTAATAAGACAAGCTAATCCTGATTGTCGGAGATATTGATGACGATTGGCTCCTTGGACATGGAAGAGGGTGAGGCCTCCGCGTCATGGGTGCCCTCGTCATAGTTGTAAGTTGCCTGAGCCACTCCAGGCACCAACCTGCTGGCTCTCGAGATGAGGTAAGCACGTGCACGCTAAGAAAACACCTCGTAGTCTTCATTGAAGGCACCCACGGTGGCCACGGGAAAATGCCATGAACTCTCATTTAAAGTAGCCAACCGCGTTGCAGCATCGGCGCGTGAGGCGTCGACGGTGGCCTCGACAGCAAGGTGCTCCTCCAAGATCTAGGGGTCGGCACGAATGGCAGCCATCGCGACCTCATCCACGCGTGCGGCTGCGATTTGCTTATCCGCTGCCAAATGCTCCTTGAGATCCTCACTATACTGCACGCACCATGCCTTAGGGTTGTGCTTATTTGGTGGAGGGGTCGGTGATTTGGGTGGAAGGTGTCGCGCCGGCGGTCGGGGCATGTGGGATGTGGAAGGAGGAGGAGGATGGGGGTCGGGTGTGGATTACCTGCCTGGATAGGCGAGGCCGAGCAGCGTGAAGGAGGGTCGCCGGCGAGGAGGTGGCGCTGCAAGCAAGGAGTGAAGGTTTCAACTTGGAAAGGAAGGAGTAAACAGGGGAAATGCAGCTTTTGGTAAGGGGGAGGGGGCGGGGAGGTAGATATTTCCGCAGAAGTCGAAAATTTGGAAACGCTTCAGCAAAAAAACTGGTGCGCAAAGTGTCATCAGACACGGTCCCTTATTTAGAACTGTGTACGATATGTGAACATCACAAACGATTCAGATAGCTTAACCCGTGTGTGCTGAGTTTGAACGTCAAAATTTTTTGTTCGAATTTCCCTGGTTACAGGGGTCATCCACGTCATTGCATAATTTGGGTACACAAAGGAGACTACAGCACACCCACACTTTCTTAATCGAGCAAGTTCATCAATTCAATAGAGTTAGCTGACCTAAACATTCCTCTATAAAATTAAAGACCGACGCTCTTAATTAAAAAAAACAAAGAGTACTAGTATGGCTGGTGCTCGTCGATCTCCGCCGCCACCTCCATGTCCAGCTCGCGCCCGACAGTCTCCTGGGGAAGGGGCTCCATGGCATCCATCACACCATACTCGGCAAGCATCTCGCCATCCGCGTCCGCCATATCTTTGGAATAGGTCGCCACGAGCTGGGTGTGGGCGGCCGCGATCTGGGCTTTGGCGGGCTCCGTCGTAGCAAGGTATGCCACGCAGGAACGGACGGCTGCTCGAACGCTCTTGGCGATTGCCAACTCTTCGGCTGTGGGTTACCAACCGTTGTCGGAGAAGCTTCGTTTGATTTGTGCGGTGCCCGCCACGAGCTGGGCGTGGATGGCCTCGATGATACGTCTCCACCGTATCTATAATTTTTGATTGCTCCATGCTATATTATCTATTGTTTTGGGCAATATTGGGCTTTATTATCCACTTTTATATTATTTTTGGGACTAACCTATTAACCGGAGGCCCATTGATTTCTGTTTTATGCCTATTTCGATGTTTCGAGGAAAATGAATATCGACGGAGTCGAAACGGAACGAAATCAAGCTGGAGAAGTTATTTTTGGAAGGAAACCCACGGATAGACTTGACTCACGTCGAGAATATATGGGAGCTGGCCACGAGGGTGGGGGCGCGCCCACCCCTAGGGCGCGCCCCGCCTCATGGGGCCCAAGCTCCACCGACGCACTTTGCACCCATATATACCTACGTATCGAAAAACTTCCAGAACAGAGAATAGATCGGGAGTTCCGCCGCCGCAAGCCTCTGTAGCCACCAAAAACCAATTGGGACAATGTTCCGGCACCCTACCGGAGGAGGGAACCCTCACATGTGGCCATCTTCACCATCCCGACGCTCTCCATGACGAGGAGGGAGTAGTTCACCCTCGGGGCTCAGGGTATGTACCAGTAGCTATGTGTTTGATCTCTCTCTCTCTCGTGTTCTCTCTCGTGTTCCCTCTATGGCACGATCTTGATGTATCCCGAGCTTTGCTATTTTAATTGGATCTTATGATGTTTCTCCCCCTATACTCTCTTGTGATGAATTGAGTTTCCCCTTTGAAGTTATCTTATCGGATTGAGTCTTTTATGAGAACACTTGATGTATGTCTTGCCGTGCTGATCTGTGGTGACAATGGGATATCATGTGCTACTTGATGTATGTTTTGGTGACCAACTTGCGGGTTCCGCCCATGAACCTCTGCATAGGGGTTGGCACACGTTCTTGACTCTCCGGTAGAAACTTTGGGGCACTCTTTGAAGTACTTTGTGTTGGTTGGATGAATCTGAGATTGTGTGATGCATATCGTATAATCATGCCCACGGATACTTGAGGTGATAATGGAGTACTATCTAGGTGACATTAGGGTTTTGGTTTATTTGTGTCTTAAGGTGTTATTCTAGTACGAACTCTTTAATAGATCGATCTGAAAGAATAACTTTGAGGTGGTTTCGTACCCTACCATAATCTCTACGTTTGTTCTTCGCTATTAGTGGCTTTGGAGTGACTCTTTGTTGCATGTTGAGGGCTTGTTATATGATCTATCTATGTTATTATTGTTGAGAGAACTGCACTAGTGAAAGTATGAACCCTAGGCCTTGTTTCCTATCATTGCAATACCGTTTACGCTCACTTTTATCATTAGTTACCTTGCTGTTTTTATTATTTCAGATTACAAATACCTTTATCTACCATCCATATTGCACTTGTATCACCATCTCTTAGCGAACTAGTGCACCTATACAATTTACCATTGTATTGGGTGTGTTGGGGACACAAGAGACTCTTTGTTATTTGGTTGCAGGGTTGTTTGAGAGAGACCATCTTCATCCTATGCCTCCTATGGATTGATAAACCTTAGGTCATCCACTTGAGGGAAATTTGCTACTGTCCTACAAACCTGTGCACTTGCAGGCCCAACAACGTCTATAAGAAGAAGGTTGTGTAGTAGACATCAAGCTCTTTTCTGGTGCCGTTGCCGGGGAGGTTAGTGCTTGAAGGTATATCTTTATATCTTGCAATCGAATCTTTTTGTTTCTTGTTTTAGCACTAGTCTTGTTTATAAAAGAAAACTACCAAAAAATGGAATTGAGTTTGTCTCATATGCTTCCTCTTTTTAATATCTTTCGTGAGTATGATGGAAAAGAAAATTGTGCCAAAGTGTTAGAAGAAGAATGCTATAAAATGTTTGGCACTAAATATTTATATGATGAGCATGATTGGAATGTTTTTAGTATGAATTCCTTGAATATCCATGATGCTAATGATATGCAAAGCCACAAGCTTGGGGAAGCTATGTTTGATGAAGATGATATTTTTCCCCCAAGCTTTGATGAGCAATTTTACTATGATGAAAGCATGCCTCCTATCTATGATGATTATTGTGATGACATGTATGCTCTAAGGAATAATGATAACCATGAAACTTGTCATCTTGATCTTAATTTTAAATCATATGATAGTTATTTTGTTGAGTTTGCTCCCACTACTATTGAAAAGAAGAATTTTGCTTATGTGGAGAGTAGTAAATTTTCTATGCTTGTAGATCATGAAAAGAATGCTTTAGGTGCTGGTTATATTGTTGAATTCATTCATGGTGCTACTGAAAATTATTATGAGGGAGGAACATATGCTTGTAGGAATTGCAATAATGTCAAGTTTCCTCTCTATGTGTTGAAAATCTTGAAGCTATGCTTGTGTTACCCTCCTATGCTAGTTGATTATTATTCCCATAAGTTGTTTTCTCACAAAATACCTATGCATAGGAAGTGGGTTAGACTTAAATGTGCTAGTCATATTCTTCATAATGCTCTCTTTATGTTTCAATTCTTATCTCTTATGTGAGCATCATTGAAATCATCATGCCTAGCTAGGGGCGTTAAACGATAGCGCTTGTTGGGAGGCAACCCAATTTTATTTTAGTTTATTACTTTTTGGTTATGTTTAGGAATAAATAAATCATCTAGGCTCTGTTTATATGTGTTTTTGTGTTTTAATTAGTGTTTGTGCCAAGTAGAACCTTTGGGAAGACTTGGGTGAAGTCTTTATGATCATGCTGTAAAAAAACAGAACTTTAGCGCTCACGAGATTAGCTTCAACTTTTTACTGGAGAGTTCTATTTAGTTAATTCATTTTGCAGATGATTACTAGAAAAATTCCTCAGGTCCAGAAATTTATTTTAGGATTTTTGGAGTTCCAGAAGTTTGCGTTAGTTACAGATTAGTACAGACTGTTCTGTTTTTGACAGATTCTGTTTTCATTGTGTTGTTTGCTTATTTTGATGAATCTATGGCTAGTAAAATAGTTTATAAACCAAAGAAAAGTTGGAATACAGTAGGTTTAACACCAATATAAATAAATAATGAGTTCATTACAGTACCTTGAAGTGGTGTTTTGTTTTCTTTAAGCTAACGGAGCTTACGAGTTTTCTGTTAAGTTTTGTGTTGTGAAGTTTTCAAGTTTTGGGTAAAGATTCGATGGACTATGGAATAAGGAGTGGCAAGAGACTAATCTTGGGGATTCCCAAGGCACCCCAAGGTAATATTTAAGGATAACCAAGAGCCTAAGCTTGAGGATGCCCCGGAAGGCATCCCTCTTTAAATCTTCGTTCATCGGTAACTTTACTTGGAGCTATATTTTTATTCACCACATGATATGTGTTTTGCTTGGAGCGTCATTTTATTTTGTTATTTTTTTCTTGCTGTTATTTACAATAATGTTTTTCATCTTTATTTTCAATAAAAATGTCAAGGATAGCCTTTACCATGCTTATTTTGCAAGTATACATGTTGTTGTTTGAAAACAGAAAGTTTACCGCTGTTGCAAAAATTCCCTAGAAAATTCAGAGAGTGGTATAATGTTGAATATTTTTTCATATTGAGCTCTGATAAATTTACTACAGTGGGAATTTTCTTTCATAATTTTTGGAGTTAGGGAAGTATGATGAATCTTGCATTCTTTACAGACTGTACTATTCTGGCAGATTGCTGTTATGTTTGCATTGTTTGCATATGTTTGCTCTTTTAATGATTCTATTTGAGGATAGGAGTATTAAATATGCAGAGGCATTTAGTATGCAATGTTGAATAATAATGTTATTGATTTTTTACAGTATAAAATCATAAGGTTTTGCATTGGTTTATACTAACCTATCTCACGAGTTCTTGTTGAGTTTGTTGTGAATGAAGCTTTTGATAAAAAGAGAAACCATGATATGAAAGGAATTAAGAAGACACAAAAGTACAAGCTTGGGGATGCCCAAGGCACCCCAAGATAATATTCCAAGAAGTCTCAAGCATCTAAGCTTGGGGATGCCCCGGTAGGCATCTAACCTTTCTTCTTCAACAACTATCGGTTAGTATCAGTTGAGCCTAAGTTTTTGCTTCTTCACATGAGTTGTGCTATCCTTGCAATGTAGTTTTATTTAGCTTTGCTTTCTGTTTGAATAAAATACCAAGATCTGAAATTATTAAATGGGAGAGTCTTCACATAGTTGCATAATTATTCGACTACTCATTGATCTTCACTTATATCTTGTTGGAGTAGTTTGTCCTTTGCTCTTGTGCTTCACTTATATCTTTTAGAGCACGGTGGTGGTTTTATTTTGTAGAAATTAATGAACTCTCATTCTTCACTTATATTATTTTGAGAGTCTTAAACAGCATGGTAATTTGAACGAAAACTTTCATAGGAGGTGAACTGGATGCTATGATCAATTTGATACTTTATAATTGTTTTGAGATATGGAGGTAGTGATATTAAAGTCATGCTAGTTGGGTGATTATGAATTTAAAGAATGCTTGTGTTGAAGTTAGCAAATCCCGTAGCATGCACGTATGGTTAAAGCTGTGTAACAATTTTGAAACATGAAGTGTACCTGGCTTGTGCATCCTTATGAGTAGCGGTCGGGGACGAGCGATGGTCTTCTCCTACCGATCTATCCCCCTAGGAGCATGCGCGTAGTACTTGATTTTTGATGAATTCTAAACTTTTGCAATAATTATATGAGTTCTTTTGACTAATGTTGATTCCATGGATTATACGCACTTTTACCTTTCTGCCTTTGCTAGCCTCTTCGGTACCGTGCATTGCCTTTTCTCACCTTGAGAGTTGGTGCAAACTTGGCGGTGCATCCAAACCCGTGATACGATCGCTCTATCACACATAAACCTCCTTATATCTTCCTCAAAACAGCCACCATACCTACCTATTATGGCATTTCCATAGCCATTCCGAGATATATTGCCATGCAACTTTCCACCGTTCCGATCATCATCATGACATACTTTACTTTTGTCATATTTCCATTGCATGATCATGTAGTTGACATCGTATTTGTGGCAAAGCCGCCATGCATTATTTTTCATACATATCACTCTTGATTCATTGCACCATCCCGGTACACCGCCGGAGGCGTTCATATAGACATATCTTGTTCTAGTTTCGAGTTGTAATCCTTATGTTGTAACCAATAGAACTGTGATGATCATCGTTATTAGAGCATTGCCCAATCAAAAAAAAGAAGAAAGGCCAAAAAGAAAAAATAAAGGCCCAAAAAAAAGGTGGCAATGTTACTATCTCTTTTTCCACACTTGTGCTTCAAAGTAGCACCTTGTTCTTCAAGTAGTGAGTCTCATATATTGTGCTTCAAAGTAGCACCATGTTTTTCATATAGTGAGTCTCATAAGTTTTCTTTTATCATACTAGTTGGAATTTTACATTATAGAACTTGGCTTGTATATTCCTACGATGGGCTTCCTCAAATGCCCTAGGTCTTCGTGAGCAAGCAAGTTGGATGCACACCCACTAGTTTTCTTTTGTTGAGCATTCATTTATAGCTCTAGTGCATCCATTGCATGGCAATCCCTACTCCTCATGTTGACATCAATTGATGGGCATTTCCATAGCCCGTTGATTATCCTCGTCAATGTGAGACTTTCTCTCTTTTTTGTCTTCTCCACA
The DNA here is from genome assembly GCA_021605145.1 of Aegilops bicornis. Lineage (NCBI taxonomy): Eukaryota > Viridiplantae > Streptophyta > Magnoliopsida > Poales > Poaceae > Aegilops > Aegilops bicornis. Next base: position 666,554,563 of record CM038671.1, on the reverse strand, counting down.
CAATCCCCATCATCATGTTCTATTCCACCCGTAGTGCTATATCCATGGCTCACGCTCATGTATTGCGTGAAGGTTGAAAAAGTTTGAGATTATTTAAGTATGAAACAATTGCTTGGCTTGTCATCGGGGGTATAGAAGTTGGGAGCATCTTTGTGTGACGAAAATGAAGCATAGCATAACTATATGATTTTGTAGGGATGAACTTTCTTTTGCCATGCTATTTTGAGAAGACATAATTGCTTAGTTAGTATGCTTGAAGTATTATTATTTTTATGTCAATATTAAACTTTTGTCTTGAATCTTTCGGATCTGAATATTCATACCACAATTAAGAAGAATTACATTGAAATTATGCCGAGTAGCACTCCACATAAAAAATTATCTTTTTTATCATTTACCTACTAGAGGACGAGCAGGAATTAAGCTTGGGGATGCTTGATTCATCTCCAACGTATCTATAATTTTTTATTGCTCCATGCTATGTTATCTACTGTTTTGGGCAATATTGGGCTTTATAATCCACTTTTATATTATTTTTGGGACTAACCTATTAACCGGAGGCCCAACCCAGATTTGCTGTTTTATGCCTATTTCAGTGTTTTGAGGAAAAGGAATACCAGACGGAGTCGAAATGGAACGAAATCAACTGGAGAAGTTATTTTTGGAACGAAACCCACCGGATAGACTTCGACTCTACGTCAGAAGATACGGGAGCTGGCCACGAGGGTGGGGGGCGTGCCCACCCCCCTAGGGCGCGCCCCCTGCCTCGTGGGGCCCCCGAAGCTCCACCGACGTAACCCTTGCACCCATATATACCTACGTATCAAAAAGCTTCCAAAACAGAGAATAGATCGGGAGTTCCGCCGCCGCAAGCCTCTGTAGCCACCAAAAACCAATCGGGACCCTGTTAGGCACTCACCGGAGGAGAACCCTCACCTGTGGCCATCTTCATCATCCCGACGCTCTCCATGACGAGGAGGGAGTAGTTCACCCTCGGGGCTGAGGGTATGCACCAGTAGCTATGTGTTTGATCTCTCTCTCTCGTGTTCTCTCTCGTGTTCCCTCTATGGCACGATCTTGATGTATCCTGAGCTTTGCTATTGTAGTTGGATCTTATGATGTTTCTCCCCCTCTACTCTCTTGTGATGAATTGAGTTTCCCCTTTGAAGTTATCTTATCAGATTGAGTCTTTTATGAGAACACTTGATGTATGTCTTGTCGTGCTTATCTGTTGTGACAATGGGATATCATGTGTTACTTGATGTATGTTTTGGTGACCAACTTGTGGGTTCCTCCCATGAACCTATGCATAGGGGTTGGCACACGTTCTTGACTCTACGGTAGAAACTTTGGGGCACTCTTTGAAGTACTTTGGTTGGATGAATCTATGATTGTGTGATGCATATGGTATAATCATGCCCACGGATACTTGAGGTGACAATGGAGTATCTAGGTGACATTAGGGTTTTGGTTGATTTGTGTCTTAAGGTGTTATTCTAGTACGAACTCTTTAATAGATCGATCCGAAAGAATAACTTTGAGGTGGTTTCGTACCCTACCATAATCTCTACGTTTGTTCTCCGCTATTAGTGGCTTTGGAGTGACTCTTTATTGCATGTTGAGGGCTTGTTATATGATCTATCTATGTTATTATTGTTGAGAGAACTTGCACTAGTGAAAGTATGAACCCTAGGCCTTGTTTCCTATCATTGCAATACCGTTTACGCTCACTTTAATCATTTGTTTCCTTGCTGTTTTTATTATTTCAGATTACAAATACCTTTATCTACCATCCATATTGCACTTGTATCACCATCTCTTCGCCGAACTAGTGCACCTATACAATTTACCATTGTATTGGGTCTGTTGGGGACACAAGAGACTCTTGTTATTTGGTTGCAGGGTTGTTTGAGAGAGACCATCTTCATCCTACGCCTCCTACGGATTGATAAACCTTAGGTCATCCACTTGTGGGAAATTTGCTACTGTCCTACAAACCGGTGCACTTGCAGGCCCAACAACGTCTACAACAAGAAAGTTGTGTAGTAGACATCACTCGACATGGTCGTGCGTGGCCTCCATTAGGGCTAAGGCCACCGTTGCGAAACGGACCGCTGTTGTGCCGCTCTCGCCAGTTGCTATCCCCGAGGCAGATGCTGTTGCCACCGCCTGAGAAGCAACAGCGGCCGTTTGGGCTGCCTTGGCCGCCCGGACGCAGATTGTGGTCGCCCTCATGAAGCTTGTTAGCACGCACCTGGCGGCTGCGGACGCGCTCTCGCCAGAGTGGTCTGTCAAAGTTGCCCTCACGACGCGGGTGTCGGTGTCAAAACCGGCGGATCTCGGGTAGGGGGTCCCGAACTGTGCGTCTAGGCGGATGGTAACAGGAGACAAGGGACACGATGTTTTTACCCAGGTTCGGTCTCTCTCAATGGAGGTAATACCCTACTCCTGCTTGATTAATATTGATGATATGGGTAGTACAAGAGTAGATCTACCACGAGATCAGAGAGGCTAAACCCTAGAAGCTAGCCTATGGTATGAGTGTTGTCCGTCCCTACGGACTAAAACCCTCGGTTTATATAGACACCGGATAGGTTAGGGTTGCACAGAGTCGGTTACAATGGTAGGAGATCTACATATCTGTATCGCCAAGCTTGCCTTCCACGCCAAGGAAAGTCCTATCCGGACACGGGACGAAGTCTTCAATCTTGTATCTTCATAGTCTTGGATCCAGCCGTGATGATAGTTCGGCTATCCGGACACCCCCTAATCCAGGACTCCCTCAGTAGCCCCTGAACCAGGCTTCAATGACGACTAGTCCGGCACGCATATTGTCTTCGGTGTTGCAAGGCGGGTTCTTCCTCCGAATACTCCATAGAAGGTTTTGAACACAAGGATAGTGTCCGGCTCTGCAAAATAATTTCCACATACCACCGTAGAGAGAATAATTTTTTGCACAGATCTGCTGACGTATTCCGTAGCGTGACATCACACCATGGCTATGCCTTTATATGAATCGTTTTTTACTGTTCCACCTTAGCGCGTTTAGCGAGGCGGTTTCCTTGGCACGTCTTATCAAAGCATAGATCGTGCCCCCTTATTCCGGGATTCTCATCAATTTGGGCGTGGGTAACCCATCCGCGCCATTGATTCTGGCGCTTGGGAGATAAGCGAGTTTTACCGGGCTGGTGGGGACGCATAGCTCCGTCTGGTCTATATAAGGGATAAGGATCCACCTTTTCACCCTCGCCTTCTTCCTCCTTTGCTCATCCATTTTCGCGCACTCGAGCTCCAGCGCCCAAGTCCGCACACCCCACCTCAACCTTCTCCAATTATGTCCGGAGCGGGAGGCAGGTGGATGGCCTCCTCCGTCATGGAGGGGCACATCACAAAGCTGCGGGAGGTCGGATACTTGTCCAGCAACATCGCGCACCGGCTGCCCGACGCGGGGCAGCTCATTCCAACCCCCAGGCCCCATGAGAGGGTGGTGTTTCTCCCCCACTTCTTCCATGGACTAGGTTTTCCACTTCACCCATTTGTCCGGGGGCTCATGTTCTACTACGACCTGGACTTCCATGACCTGGCCCCGAATTTCATCCTCAACATCTCGGCGTTCATCGTCATGTGCGAGGCCTTCCTTTGCATCCAGCCTCACTTCGGCTTATGGCTGAAGATCTTCAACGTCAGGCCGAAGGTAGTGGGCGGCCGTCAAGCGGAGTGCGGAGGTGCCATGGTTGGCAAGATGGCCAAAGTCCTATGGCTCGAGGGCTCCTTCGTGGAGACAATAAAGGGGTGGCAATCGGGGTGGTTCTATATCACCGAGACGCGCGACCCCAAATGGGCGGCGGCCTCCGAATTCAGATTTGGCCTCCCCACACGGCTCTCGTCCTGGAAAGATACGGGCCTGACGTGGGGGAATTCAGACGAGCTATCCGGACTCCAAACATGCGTCCGAAACCTAGTGGACAAGAATCTCAGGCTTGTCAACGTAATCCGGGTGATGCTCATCCGCCGGATTCTCCCATGCCAACAACGGGCCTTCAAATTGTGGGAGTTCGATCCGCACGGCACCCAACTCTGAAAAGGCTCTTGACACTACGTGCGAAGATGCACGGAAGGTGTTGTTCAAGGCGCCGAGGCTCCGCATCCGCCATCAAGATCGTGGATTCAACTCGCAGCGTCAAGCCAGCGAGGTGAGTAATTTTACCCTTTATGGGACTCTTTTTTCATAGTTTGACTCTATGCGGGATCTAAAACTCCCTAACCTTTAACAGGACTGGCTCAAGATGTCCGGACAGGTTAACTGTCCGGCTCCTTTACTGAAGACCCAGCGGACGCCTTGATTGTGACGGGCTGCTGGCTTCGGTACCTCATGTGGTGCCGGAGAAGAAGGCCAAGAAGGAGGCAACGGGAACTCGAAGGAGCTCCCGACGCCTGGTGCTGTCCGATTCTGAAGCAGAATCTTCTCCTAAGAACGAGGAGGAGGGATAAGAAGCCTCTCCCCCAGTGGGGGAGGAGAGGAAAAGGAAGGCAGCCCCAACTGGGGAGGCCGGAGGGTCCAAGAAGGGAAGAACCCTTCCTCCGGACTTCTCCACCAACATCGACAACGACGAGGAGGATTGGCCGACAAGGGCCAAGCCCCTGGCGAGATCGTAAGTGTCCGGATACCGATGGCTTTTTTATTGCATAGTGTTCTCTAATGCCGAACAATCATGCAGCCCGCCCAAGGGCGAGTTCGCCGCTTCGTCGGCGGGTCCACGAGTTAAATCGGAAATGGAGAGTACTTCGCTTCCGGCCGCCTCATCGCCTCACGCTGCGGACGACGCCGAGGTGGTGCCCCAAGGGGAGCCTGGTCAAGAGGAGGTGGCGCAGGAGGCGCCGCAAGGCAACCTCCCGGACTCCAGGCGCGTGGGGGGCGAGACCCCCAGGGGCTCTAAGCCCGACCCTCGTCCGGACTCCACGCCAGAACCTTCGGCGGTTCCTGAGTCCGGCAAGCGGTCCCTTCGTAAGAAGGGTAAGACACCGGTGTCTTCCGTCCAACGGAGGCACGGATAGCTCTTGGAGGCACTTAACGGCACCTCCATCGAGGAGGAGCACCGCCTTTATTATGAGTGTGGTGATCAGAAAGTTCGATCCGCCAAGAGCGGGCCGACTGGCCTGTACCAGCCTTCTAACAGGCTTTGAGGTAAGTTTAGAATATGTAAAAATAATACCGCATAGGCGGTAGCCTGATGCTTAGTTCGGTGTTGGAAAGAAAAGCCGGACTAAGGATCTAAAAAGATATCTGCAGGAGTCTAACATAAGTGTGTCAATATGGGAATGCAGGCTGCGGCTGCGACCTCTGACGCACTAACTGCTGGAGGTCAATGCATTGAAGCGAGCCTCGGCGGTCCGAGAACGAGCTCGGCCTTGCCAAGAAGCAGCTCGAGGACAAGGAAGGTAAGTAACACCTTATTAAATAAATACCTTATAGAAAGGTTTGGTTGCAAAAAATAACAGGAATAACATGGGTACATGAGGGGCCACGAGCAGTGGCGACCACGAAGGAAGCGGTGTCCGTGGCGAAAGCAAAGCGGCCATGAGCGCACCGAGTGAGAGAAGGGGAGGCGCAGCTGGCGGAGGTGCGGCAAGAGCTCAGGCTCGTGAAAAAACACGAGGGTTTGGAGCATGACTCGAAGACCCGAGAGTCCGAGCTTGCTTCGACTCTTGAGAGTGCCAAAGCTGCTAAGGCCGAGGCCCAAAAAGCCCTCCAGGAGATTGAGGCAATAAAGAAGATCGCGGCGGGTAAGGCATTCTTTATGCAGAGCAAGAATGTGAAAGTGAATTACCTATTACTTACCCGGATTCGGAGCTCTCCGGGAGCATTCGCAGATCTGCCTCGTAGTGTATCCGGATCTTTGCCGCGTTCTACCGCGCCAAGGAGGGATCTCGACGGAGAAAGGTGTTACGGTCTCGGTATCTTTGAGGCGAGCGTCCGGTGCCTGGCGACCAAGCTGAAGCAGCTGGTCGAGCTCCACAAGGTCACCGAACAGGCCATGAAGGGCCTTATAGTTGGTTGTGGCCATTGGAAGCCATGCACAGGAGCTACTTGGCTTAGTGCAGCGGTGGTGGGCCTTTGTCTGCGGATTGAAGTCATCAAGCGCTCCGTCTGCATTGAAGGTGCCCGTCGGGCCCTTGCCCGTGCTAAAGTGCACTTTGGGGCAAGCTGGATGCGGAGAAGCTTGTGACGGACGGGCCACCGAAGGGCAAGGAGCATCGCCGCCCGAAATGTACTATGAGGGCCTCTGAAGGGTGCCTTGAATAGCGGATGAGTGCTCCAAATATGTAATTTTTGAATAGACTCACATTTGTTATCATGTACGCTGAAAACTTGTTCATATCGCTAAGCAACGCTTGTTAATTTAAAATATTACCTTACATGCGGCCGTTTATCAAATTTGAGAGATGGCAAGTCATTGGCTTGACCCCATGCCACTAGTCTTTGGGGTGTTCGGGATAAACTTGAGCACTCTTGTTCCCATTCTTGGTTCCATCTAGGGAGGCGCTCAGCATAGCGAACAAGGCAACCGGACTTATAATGCTTGAACACTCTCACTTAGCCATAGAATTCTATAATTTTAAATTTCAGCGAAGCCCCTAGTATTCGGAAGACCGAGTTGAGGCGCTATCCACGCCTTGGCGGACAATTCCGGTTCCTCGCTCTAAGCGGCATAAGTCTTTAGGGACCCGAAAAACCTCTCGAACAGCGACCGGCTCTCACCCCTATCATGACGGTCAGTTTTAGCTTTCTCCCGAGGTGCTCAACCCAGCTCAACCGGGCACAATCGCGGTGGTTCTCCTAGTGCTACCTTAGCCGATATAGCGGGCGTAAGGTACCAAAACATAGGAGCCGGGCAAACCCAACTATTGACCCAAGACATGATTCGAGCCGATGCATATAATGCTATAAGTTCGGGTGCCGCACTTGTGAAAGTGTTCGGACTTATCACACCAAACTTTTGGGGTACTTAAGCCCTGGTGTATTAGCCGTACCAAAGTGTACAGGTGCAACATGTCATGAAATGAACATATATATAGATAAAGAAAGGAGTGTAATAATAGGCAAAAGCTATGTATTGTTTATTCAAAAATGCTGCAATGAAAGCGAGCGATACAAATAGTCACGATAAGCAAGGGATGGGACTATCTAACATGTCCCCTCCGAGGGTAAGCTGCGGGATGGTATGCAAAACAGGTATAATGCTCGTAATAGAGACCACTGAACACTCGGCGTAGCTTTTTGCTTCCTGGCTGTTGCATCGTGAGTTCGGCGATTCTAGTGCGGACAGGACTTCGGAAAGCGGAGTCCTGAAAGTAAGGAAAAGAAAAAAGAAAAAAGAAAAGAATGACACAATCGGGGCCCACAGTGCGGTTGAGCCGCGTGCAGGCGTGCCATGGTCGTGCCCCTCCTTATGCCCATGGTAACTCCAGGGCGTAGTTATGTACGCGTAGTACCGGCTTCGCAATTTCGCGAGGGCTGGGGTTGGGGCGGATTACTCTGGCGATGCTTGAATCGTGCGAGCGGTCTTGTTGTAGGTTACTCGGTAGCGGCAGCGGTGTCCGGACGCTTAGTGGCCGGACTCGAGAATTGGCGTGAGAGGCTATTTTGCACCTCCGCCGCAAGGGCCGCCGTGTGCTCCTCCGTTTGGAGAGAGCGTTCGGTGTTCCCATTGACCATGATTAGTCCTCTAGGGCCTGGCATCTTGAGCTTGAGGTATGCGTAGTGCGGCACCGCATTGAATTTTACCGTCACGGTTCATCCGAGCGATGCATGATAGCCGCTATGAACGGGACTATGTCGAAGATTAACTCTTCGCGAAAGTTATCCGGGATCCGAAGACCACTTGAGTGTAATGGCGAGCCCGTACAATTGGCCTCTACACCGGTATGATGCCTTTAAAGGTCGTCTTTGTAGGTTTAATCCTTGAGGGTCTATGCCCATTTTGCGCATTGTATCACGATAAAGCAGGTTCAGGCTGCTACCGCCGTCCATCGAGGACTACGGTGAGGTGAAATCCGTCAATAATTGGGTCAAGAACCAATGCGGTGAAACCGCCGTGACGAATGCTAGTGGGGTGGTCCCTTCGATCGAAGGTGATCGGGTGGGAAGACCATGGGTTGAACTTTGGGGCGACTGGCTCCATCGCATACACGTCCCTTAGTGCGCTTCCGCTCCCTTTTGGGTATGTGGGTTGCGTATATCATGTTCACCGTCCGCACTTGTGTGGGAAAGCCCTTCTGTCCTCTATTGTTCGGCGACCGGGGCTCTTCCTCGTCATCGCTATGCAGCCCCTTGTCATTGAGTTCGGCACTTAACTTGCATGCTTTCTTGAACACCCAACAATCCCTGTTGGTGTGGTTGGATAGTTTTTCGGGGGTGCCATGTATCTGGCACAAGCGATCGAGTATGCGGTCCAAATTGGACGGGCCCTGGGTATTTCTTTTGAATGGCTTCTTCCGTTGACCGGGTTTAGTGCCTCTGAATCCAGCGTTGACTATCGTGTCTTCATCATTGTCGCCGTTAATGTGGCGCTTGTTCTTGTTGCGATGCGACCTGCGATTGCTGTCCTTGGTATCCGAACTACCAGGGTTTTTGGTCAAGTTGTTGCTTCGAGCTAGCCAGCTGTCCTCTCCCGCACAAAAGCGGGTCATGAGTGTTGTGAGGGCTGCCATGGATTTCGGCTTTTCCTGTCCGAGGTGCCGGGCAAGCCACTCGTCGCGGATGTTATGTTTGAAGGCTGCAAGGGCCTCTACATCCGGACAGTCAACGATTTGATCTTTCTTTGTTAGGAACCGTGTCCGTAATTGTGCGGCCGATTCTTACGGCTGCTGAATTATATGGCTAAGGTCATCGGCGATGCGGTGGTCGCACATATGTGCCCTCGAAGTTATCAAGGAATGTGGCTTCCAGGTCCTCCCAACAACCAATTGATTCTGCTGGCAAGCTGTTGAGCCAATGTCGAGCTGGTCCTTTAAGCTTGAGTGGGAGGTATTTGATGGCATGTAGATCATCACCGCGGGCCATGTGGATATGGAGGAGATAGTCCTCGATCCAGACCGCAGGATCTGTGGTACCATCGTATGATTCGATGTTTACGGGTTTGAAGCCCTCGGGGATTTGATGATCCATTACTTCATCTGTGAAGCATAGTGGGTGTGCGGCGCCCCTGTATTGGGCTATATCACGACGTAGCTCAGATTAGCTTTGTCTACTGTGTTCGGCCCGGTCGGGTTTGCTGTATCCGGCGCGACGATAATCATCCCGAGTTGTTGGGCGCCCATGCGATCCATAGATCGATCTTGTATGTTTTGCCTTATCCTCCAATATATCTCGCAAGTCCGGCGCATTTTCCCGTGCCTTGGTACTTTTTGAGCGGCGTCGGGGTGTGGCTTGAGCGGAGGGCGAGAGGCTTCTCTGTCATGACCACGGGTGTGGATCTGCCATGTCGTGCGCTGGTGACTTGGGTGCTTCCTCCAACGGCCTGCGTTTGGGGTAGCTTTTGGAGGGGCGTTCGAGTTCATACTCTTGGCTGCAAGGACTTGATCCATCTGTCGACTAGCAGGTCTTGATCAACTCTAAGTTGTTGTTGCTTTTCTTGAGGCTTCTTGTCGTGGCTATAAGCCTGCGTTTAGCAGCTCCTGTTCGGCGGGATCCTCGAGCACGACAAATTAAATGCGTCGTCGAGGCTTGCCTCATCTTCGGAGGGCGCATAATTATCGTCCTCTACCTCTCTTTACAGCCGCCTTGTCGTGCGGACTTGCTTCTCCCTCCTCTGCGCTTGAGTCCTGCTTTGGAGGGGTTGTCTTCGGCATTGTCCAGGGGTGTTATTGTCTCCGTGTCGGAATCACCGTTTTCTTTGTGGCGGGATTTAAATGGCGCCGCTGGCGTTGGTGCTTGATTTGCTTCTTGGAGGGTCATCCTCCATAGTTCCATCACCGTTCCCATCTTTTGGGATGTCCACCATGTATATGTCATTATGACGAGGTGGCCTTCTAGTGCCCTGTGGTATTTGGGTCTTGGTTGTCTCCGGCATCGTCGTCCATACCGTCGATGTCTTCGGAGTCGAAGTCGAGCATGTCGGTTAAATCATCGACAGTGGCTACAAAGTGGGTGGTGGGTGGGCGTTGAATTTCTTCATCGTCCGTATCCCAACCTTCATGTCCGTATTCTGGCCAGGGCTCTCCGGATAAAGAGAGAGACTTTAGTGAATTCAGGATGTCGCCAAAGGGCGAGTCTTTGAAAGATGTCATGACGATGAACTCCATGACCGGCGCCCAATCGGATTCGATTGGCAGGGGCGCGGAGGGTTCGGAGTCCGGAGAGGAGTCCGGCACCCTGGAGTCAAGGTCTTCGCAAAGGACAGGGATGGAGTTCGGCTCAATCACCGTAGAGATCGTAGCCCCCGAGGCGGTGTCCAACCACTCGTCCTCGATCAGGGAATCCGGCTCCAGTTAAAGGGTCGGGCGGATGTTGGTGTGGCCTCGAGGAGCCTTTGTCCGTGGCGAGCTAGATCATACCCATCAAGACAGGCGGCACGCTCGGTACGTGGCTCGAATCCGTCGAAGATCAAGTCTCCGCAGACATCGGTCGTATAGTTCAAACTTCCAAATCTGACACGATGGCGAGGCGTAGCTTTGATCTGCTCGGATGGCCAAGTGAATTGGCCCGCGATGCAAAGCCGCTGAATCACGAAGATCTGTCCGGGAGAAAAGTCTCACCCTGGATTGCGTCGTTCCTGATGATTGAAGGAGCCATCGGGCCTATCGGTGACGACACAGAGGAACTCTCAATGAAAGCACCAATGTCGGTGTCAAAACCGGCGGATCTCGGGTAGGGAGTCCCGAACTGTGCGTCTAGGCGGATGGTAACAGGAGACAAGGGACACGATGTTTTTACCCAGGATCGGGCACTCTCGATGGAGGTAATACCCTACTCTGCTTGATTAATATTGATGATATGGGTAGTACAAGAGTAGATCTACCACGAGATCGAGAGGCTAAACCCTAGAAGCTAGCCTATGGTATGGTGTTGTCCGTACTACGGACTAAAACCCTCCGGTTTATATAGACACGGATAGGTTAGGGTTACAGAGTCGGTTACAATGGTAGGAAATCTACATATCCGTATCGCCAAGCTTGCCTTCCACGCCAAGGAAAGTCCTATCCGGACACGGGACGAAGTCTTCAATCTTGTATCTTCATAGTCTTGGAGTCCGGCCGTGATGATAGTTCGGCTATCCGGACACCCCCTAGTCCAGGACTCCCTCAGCGGGTCTACGTCCCCATCTTTCACCGGCAATGATTGAACAGTGAAATGACATTTGAGGAGCGGGCTTGTGTGCTTGATACTCCGACAGTGCTCCAAGATATTTTGTGCTGCAACTCACACGGTTGGTGATAATAAACTGTTTGATCTACTTGATTTTTTGTCTTGATTTGAATTACATAATGGGGTCACAGCAGCAATGGATGGTGTTTGAATTCCTAGGACTTTTATCTGTAGTGAACATGCAACTATAGGTGTGTCGTCAAAAAATTGGAATTATTCAGGGTTCATTTCGACGTTTTTATACATTAACTTGGTCTTGTAGGCATTTCAGGTGCATAATTCAAATTTGAACTACATGCACATGCTCCGGTGCATATAAACGGGTTGAAAAATCAAATATGTGTCCTTGGCTGCATGCTTAGGTCCCATGCAAGAAATGGGAATGAATGTCAACACCCTGCCACCATTACTCGTCCGCAAACATTGAAATACCTGGTTTTTATATTCTAGTAAATCCAAAACTCGTCTTAAATTCATGAAACTTGGCATGCTATCATGGAGCGGCATCAACATGATGTGGTAAAATTTGTGTCCCATTTGGGGCAGGTTTGGGTATTAGCTTCTCACAAACCAGAGCTTCTCACAACAAGCGTGATGGTTTCGGTAGGGAACGTGACACCTTTGGGGACGAAACGATATTCGTTGCCTCTTATTGCTTTCAAAAAGTTTCTAGTGTCAATATAGAACACATAAGTGTTGTGTTTAATATTGGAATTTTTCGAGGTTTGTTTGGACATTTTTATACATTAACTGGGTTTTCTAGGCATTTTATGTGCATAATTCAAATTTGAACTACATGCACATGCTCCATTGCATATAACTTAGTTGAAAAATCAAATATGTGTCCTTGGTTGCATGCTTAGGTCTCATGCAAGAAATGGGAATGAATGTCAAACACCCTACCACCGTCACTCGGCCCTAAACATTGATCTGGTTTTTAAATTCTAGTTAATCCAAAACTCGTCTAAAATTCATGAAACTTGGCATGCTATCATGGAGCGGCATCGACATGCCATGGTAAAAAATTTGTCCCATTTCAGGCAGGTTTGGGTATAAGCTTCTCACAACAACCGTGATGGTTTCGGTAGGGAACGTGACACCTTTGGGGATGAAACGCTATCCGTTGCCTCTTATTGCTTTCAAAAAAATTCTAGTGTGAACATAGAACAACAGGAGTGTTGTGTTTAATTCTGGAATTTTTCGGGGTTTGTTTGGACATTTTTACACATTAACTAAGTTTTCTAGGCATTTTATGTGCCTAATTCAAATTCGAACTACATGCGCATGCTCCAGTGCATATAAATTGGTTGAAAAATCAAATTTGTGTCCTTGGGTGCATGCTTAAGTCCCATGCAAGAAATGGGAATGAATTTCAAACACCCTGCCACCGTCACTCGGCCGCAAACATTGAGATACCTTGTTTTTAATGTCTAATAGATCCAAAACTCGTCTGAAATTCATGAAACTTGGCATGCTATCATGGAGCGGCATCAAAATGACGTGGTAAAAATTTTGTCCCATTCGGTGCAAGTTTGGGTATAAGCTTCTCACAAACCAGAGCTTCTCACAACAAGTGTGATGGTTTCGGTAGGGAAAGTGGCACCTTTGGGGATGAAACGATATCTGTTGCCTCTTATTGCTTTCAAAAAATTTCTAGTGTCAACATAGAACAACAGGAGTGTTGTGTTTAATTTTGGAATTTTTCAAGGTTCGTTTGGACATTTTTATACATTAACTGGGTTTTCCTAAGTATTTTATGTGCATAATTCAAATTTAAACTACATGCACATGCTCCAGTGCATATATATTGGTTGAAAAATCAAATGTGTGTCCTTGGGTGCATGCTTAGTTCCCATGCAAGAAATGGGAATGAATTTCAAACACCCTGCCACCGTCACTCGACATAAACATTGAGATACCTGGTTTTTAAATTCTAGTAAATCCAAAACTAAATGAAAATTCATGAAACTTGGCAAGCTATTATGGAGCGGCATCAACATGTCGTGGTAAATTTTTTGTCCCATTTGGGGCAGGTTTGGGCATAAGCTTCTCACAAACTAGAAACTTCTCACAACAAGCGTGATGGTTTCGATAGGGAACGTGACACCTTTGGGGACGAAATGATATCCGTTGCCTCTTATTGCTTTCAAAATATTCGAGTGTCAACATAGAACAACGTGAGTGTTGTGTTTAATTTTGAAATTTTTGGTGTTTGTTTGGACATTTTTATACATTAACTGGGTTTTCTAGGCATTTTATGTGCATAATTCAAATTTGGACTACATGTATATGCTCCAGTGCATATAAATTGGTTGAAAAAACAAATTTGTGTCCTTCGGTGCATGCTTAGGTCCCATGCAACAAATGGGAATGAATTTCAAATACCCTGCCACCGTCACTCGGCCGCAAACATTGAGATACTTGGTTTTGAAATTTCAGTTAATCCAAAACTCGTCTGAAATTCATGAAACTTGGCATGCTATCATGGAGCAACATCAACATGCCGTGGTAAAAAAATTCCCATTCGGGCAGGTTTGAGTATAAGCTTCTCACAAACCAGAGCTTCCCACAAAGAGCGTGATGGTTTCGGTAGGGAACTTGACACCTTTGGGGACGAAATGATATATGTTGCCTCTTATTGCTTTGAAAAAATTACTAGTGTCAACATAGAACAACAGGAGTGTTGTGTTTTATTTTGGAATTTTTCGGGGTTCGTTTGGACATTTTTATACATTAACTGGGTTTTCTAGGCATTTTATGTGCATAATTCAAATTTGAACTACATGCACATGCTCCAGTGCATATAAATTGGTTGAAAAATCAAATACGTGTCCTTGGGTGCATGCTTTGGTCCCACTCAAGTAATGGGAATGAATTTCAAACACCCTACCACCGTCACTCGGCCGCAAACATTGAGATACCTAGTTTTTAAATTCTAGTAAATCCAAAACTCGTCTAAAATTCATGAAACTTGGCATGCTATCATGAGTGGCATCAACATGTCGTGGTAAAAATTTTGTCCCATTTGGAGCAGGTTTGGGTGTAAGTTTCTCACAAACCAGAGCTTCTCACAACAAGCGTGATGGTTTTGGTAGGGAACGTGACACCTTTGGGGACGAAACGATATTTGTTGCCTCTTATTGCTTTCAAAATATTCTAGTGTCAACATAGAACAACATGAGTGTTGTGTTTAGTTTTGGAATTTTTCGGGGTTCGTTTGGACATTTTTATAATTTAACTGGGTTTTCTAGGCATTTTATGTGCATAATTCAAATTTGAACTACATGCACCTGCTGGAGTGCATATAAATTGGTTGAAAAATTAAATTTGTGTCCTTCGGTGCATGCTTAGGTCCCATGCAAGAAATGGGAATGAATTTCAAACACCCTTCCACCGTCACTCGGCCGCAAACAATGACCTGGTTTTTAAATTCTAGTTAATCCAAAACTCGTCTGAAATTCATGAAACTTGGCGTGCTATCATGGAGCGGCATCGACATGCCATGGTAAAAAATTTGTCCCATTTCGGGCAGGTTTGGGTATAAGCTTCTCACAACAAGCGTGATGGTTTCGGTAGGGAACGTGCCACCTTTGGGGATGAAACGATATCTATTGCCTCTTATTGTTTTCAAAAAATTTCTAGTGTCAACATAGAACAACAGGAGTGTTGTATTTTATTTTACAATTTTTCGGGGTTCATTTGGACATTTTTGTACAATAACTGGGTTTTCAAGGCATTTTATGTGCATAATTCAAATTTGAACTACATGCACATGCTCTAGTGCATATAAATTGGTTGAAAAATCAAATATGTGTCCTTCGGTGCATGCTTAGGTCCCATGCAAGAAATGGGAATTAATTTCAAACACGGGGCATTCTTGATTCTTTGGGAAAACGTTGAGATACTTTGTTTTTAAATTCTAGTAAATCCAAAACTCGTCTGAAATGCATGAAACTTGGCATGCTATAATGGAATGGCACCCGACATGTTGTGGTACTTTCCGTGTCCATTTTGAGAGAAGGCGCACTTGAATAACACCCAACAAAGGCATTTTGAAACAAATAGCTGCCAGTGTAACATCTCAAACTTTTTGTATAATTTAAATTGTGTGCGTTCTGTTAACCATTCACATGATGCCACTCCTCACTCTTTTAATGGCTAGTAAGTGCTGCGCTGATAGGTGCTTGAGTGCTTGATTAAACGGGAAGCGTGCGAGCTGTACTCCAATGCGGAGGCTCACTGAGAAGCGTCATGAGCTGTCGTCATGTGAGCTACCGAAGCGAGCCCTTTGACTTCCATGGCCGCCCGCCTTGCTCGCATCCTCTCCACTAATGGCGCCCAAGCCGCGG
This sequence comes from Aegilops bicornis, assembly GCA_021605145.1. Classification (NCBI taxonomy): domain Eukaryota; kingdom Viridiplantae; phylum Streptophyta; class Magnoliopsida; order Poales; family Poaceae; genus Aegilops; species Aegilops bicornis. The sequence goes on along the minus strand of CM038671.1, from coordinate 666,538,846 downwards.
TTTAATATGGTTTTTAAATATAAAACACTCATCGCAAACGTTTTACTTAGAACACCCGTATGCAAACCGACAACTTCCCCAGGAAGCCAAGGAAAAATGTGCCTAGCAGGATTTGTGCAGCTCTTGATCGCAAATGTTTTAGTTAGAATACTTGTATGCAAACCAACAGCTTCCCGAGGAAGCCAAGTGAAAATGTGCCGAGCAGGATTTCTGCAGCTCTTGATTGCAAACGATTTAGAGAGAACACCCGTATGCAAAGTGAGAGCTATGGTCTTCCCCCTTAAATCGAGAGAAAATTCGCAGCGCGGGATTTGTCCATCCCTTCAATGCAAACGGTTGTTTTGGATGACCCGTGTGCAACCACGTACAAGTAATTTGGTAAAATTTGCATCTGTCATATTAGGTATGTTGCCATTTGTCAAACTGGAAAGACTGACATTTGTTGATCTAGTAACATTGCCATTTGTCAATCCTTGTAACACTGTGATTTGTCAAAATATGCAGCTAAAAATCACTAGCACTATCTAATTTTTGCAACTAAAATTCAGTAATTAAGCATAGATTTCATTAATAGATTAAGCAGACGTTCTTAATTTATACAAACAGTTCAACTCGACAGCTGATCCAACCAAACTTTTCCCCAATTGTTGCCAACCACGTACTCAAATAGCTAGTTCAAATATATATACTAGCTAATTTGAAGTACGTTGTACAGTTCCACCACATCTATAGTCAGTTGAACTGAACAAAATAGCCCCTAAATACTACTACTACGGAGGGGCTTTGTGCTACTTCTGGCAGCCTCTCCTCTGCCGAGCATGCTCAGCAAGAGGTAGAGGAGGAGGAGCCTACCGATGAGCTGGCCAAATGCAATACGGTGCCTGCCGCTGCTGCACGTTCAGCGGCGCTCGCCAGCTCGAGCGCCCACTGGCGCTCTAGATGATCCTCTCGAAGCGGCCGGACTGCTCGTAGATCTCCTGATTCCTCGCCTCTGCGTTGGCGTGTGCTACAGCCACGGCTGTGGTAAGGCTCTTTGTGTGCTCGACAAGGCGCTCCTCCTCCTCCCGCAAGAACTCGATGTAGCGCACAATGTCGCTGACGCACGTGACGGCCTCCACCTCCGCCTCCCTCCTTCGGGCAGCGGTGTTGGAACAGGTGGTGATCCCAATGGTCGACGGTGGGCTGGCGGCCACGGCGGCCGATGATGGGGTGGCGGCCACGACGGCCACCTCCCGCCTTCGGGTCGCGGTGGCAGAGCGGGTGATGGCCGACGGTGGGGTAGCGGCCACGACGGCCACCTCCCGCCTTCGGGTCGTGGTGACAGAGCGGGTGATGGAAGGCAATGGGGTGGCGGCCACGACGGCCACCTCCCGCCTTCGGGCCGCGTCCGCGGAGCGCTTGATGGCCCTGGCTTTCGACGGTTGTGTGGTGGCAACGGCGGCCAGTAATAGCTGCCGACGGGCAACGGTGGTGGAGCGTGTGGTGGGTGTTCCGCTCACACCCAACAGGGACGCCACGCGCACTACACTACGCCGGGGACTAAGCCGCTGCCGCGGTGTAGCCTCCCAGCTGGAGCTGTCCTCTGATGACGGCAGAGTGGCTGAGCGACGACGATGGACCGGTGCCATTGGTGATTGTGGGAGAAGTAGACGAGATAAGCTACAAGGAGGGAGGGGGAAATGCGACGCAGGACTCGCCGACAGCGAGGGTTTATATAGTAGGCCGGTAAGCATTGGGATTTTGGCGGATTTCACCGAGTTGGGCGGGAAGCTTACACGGGGACCTGCGAGGTTGCGCGGGAACGGGCTCACCGACGATTTATTGGCGCCACTTTGAGCCACCGTATGGCCAAAAGAACACCCCGCGCGCTGCGCAAGCTTGCGCTATAAGCCGTCTATGGCAGTGGGGTGACAAGACGTGCGAGAGGAGGACGAAATGACATGTACACATATAGTTAATACAAAAAAATGTTTGTGATTTAATTACCTCCTATACCCCCGTCCTGGTTTATAAGTAGGATTTAACTAATAAAATACGAATGCATGTCGCCAAAGATTATATCGTTGGATTCGTATTTGAACATTGTTTCTAGTTATTAAATTTTGTAACATGCATTAATACTTTTTTGGTTAAATTTAAGGTTATATTCCAGCAAGCGTTTGCTCGCAGCACACACGGTTTATACATCACAAACACCTCGAATGGATCAACTGTATGCCACGTATCACACACACAACTCTACTCTGGTTCGTGCTTGATGTCTCCGACATCGCTCGCACAGTTTGTCTTATTTGCCACGTATCACTGTGTCGGCCTCTGCTCGCGTCCCTCGGCAAGCTCTGCTCGCCGTTAGGGGACGCAGCGCGCTGTGCTCGCCGTTAGGCACCGCGGCACGCTCTGCTCGCATCCATCAGCGCGCTCGGCTTGTGGACAGCTTTTCCTTGTGTGTTCAACTGCTATACACACACACATATATATATATATGGTTGCTCGCCATTGAGGCGATCGCGGAGCGCTCTGCTCGCGTCCCTCCGAGCGCGCTCTGCCAGCGGTTGGGCGTGCGCACAATCACGTCGGGGGGGCCATATGCATGCGGTTGAAGGAAATATGCCCTAGAGGCAATAATAAAGTTGTTGTTTTATATTTCCTTATATCATGATAAATGTTTATTATTCATGCTATAATTGTATTAACCGGAAAGTTGACACATGTGTGAATACATAGATAAAAAAAATTGTCCCTAGTATGCCTCTACTAGACTAGCTCGTTAATCAAAGATGGTTAAGTTTCCTGACCATAGACATGTGTTGTCATTTGATGAACAGGATCACATCATTAGGAGAATGATGTGATGGAAAAGACCCATCTGTTAGCTTAGCATAATGATCGTTAAGTTTTATTGCTATTGCTTTCTTCATGACTTATACATATTCCTCTGACTATGAGATTATGCAACTCCCGAATACCGAAGGAACACCTTGTGTGCTATCGAATGTCACAACGTAACTGGGTGGTAACAAAGATGCTCTACAGGTGTCTCCGAAGGTGTTTGTTGGGTTGACATAGATCAAGATTAGGATTTGTCACTCCGTGTATCGGAGAGGTATCTGCGGGCCCTCTTGGTAATGCACATCACTATAAGCCTTGCAAGCAATGTGACTAATGAGTTAGTTATGGGATGATGCATTACGGAACGAGTAAAGAGACTTGCCGGTAACGAGATTGAACTAGGTATGAGGATACCGACGATCGAATCTCGGGCAAATAATATACCGATGACAAAGGGAATAACATATGTTGTCATTACAGTTTGACCGATAAATATCTTCATAGAATATGTAGGAACCAATATGAGCATCTAGGTTCCGCTATTGGTTATTGACCAGAGAGGTGTCCCGGTCATGTCTACATAGTTCTCGAACCCGTAGGGTCCGCACGCTTAACGTTCGATGACGATTTATATTATATGAGTTATGTGATTTGGTGACCAAATGTTGTTCGGAGTCCCAGATGAGATAACGGACATGAAGAGGAGTCTCGAAATGGTCGAGAGGTAAATATTCATATATAGGACGATAGTATTCGGACACCAGAAGTGTGCAGGGGTGCAGTGCGCACGGGTCATCGGAAGGGGTTCCGGGCACCCCCCGGCAAAGATATGGGCCTTATTGGGCCAAGGGCGGGACAAACCAGCCCCTACGGGGCTGGTGCGCCCCCATATGGGCCGACCTAAGTGGAGAAAGGAAAAGGGGAGGAGGAAAGGAAATAGTGGGAATAGGATTTCCCCTTCCTTTCCCCTCTCCCCTCTTTCCTTCCCCCCTCCGGAGATAAGGAAAGGGGGAGGTCGAATTGGAGGAGGCCTCCAAGTAGGATTCCTTCTACTTGGGGCACCCCATGACTGTCCCCCTCCCACCTATATATATGTGGGGAGGGGCGCCTAGAACACACAACAAATATTGTTAGCCGTGTGCGGCGCCCCCTTCATAGTTTATGCCGCCGGTCATATTCACGTAGTGCTTAGGCGAAGCCCTGCGTGGATTACTTCACCATCACCATCACCACGTCGTCGTGCTGACGGAACTCTGCCTCGACACTTTGCTGGACCAAGAGTTCGAGGGACGTCATCGAGCTGAATGTGTGCAGAACTCGGAGGTGTCGTACGTTCGGTGCTTGATCGGTCGGAACGAGAACAAGTTCGACTACATCAACCGCGTTAACAAATGCTTCCGCTTTTGTTCTACGAGGGTACGTGGACACACTCTCCCCCTCTCGTTTCTATGCATCTACTAGATATATCTTGCGTGAGCGTAGGATATTTTTTGAAATTGCATGATACGTTCCACAACAGTGGCATCCGAGCCAGGTCTATGCGTAGATGATATGCATAATAGAACACAAAGAGTTGTGGGTGATAATAGTCATACTACTTACTACCAACTTCTTATTTTGATTCGGCGGTATTGTTGGATGAAGCGGCCCGGACCAACCTTACATGACCACGTTCATGAGACCGGTTCCACCGACAGACATGCAACTTGTTTTGCATTAAGCTGGCTGGCGGGTGTCTGTTTCTCCAACTTTAGTTGAATCGAATTTGCCTACGGCCGGTCCTTGTTGAAGGTTAAAACAACACACTTGACAAAAAATCATTGTGGTTTTGATGCGTAGGTAATAATGGTTCTTGCTAGAGTATGATATGATCATGTTTTGTAAAAGTTATCGGCAACTGGCAGGAGCCTTATGGTTGTCGCTTTATTGTATGAAATGCAATCGCCATGTAATTGCTTTACTTTATCACTATGCGGTAGCGATATTTGTAGAAGCAATAGTTGGAAAGACGACAATGATGCTACGATGGAGATCAAGGTCTCAAGCCGGTGACGATTGAGACCATGACGGTGCTTTGGAGATGGAGATCAAAGGCACAAGATGATCATGGCCATATCATGTCACATATTTTGATTACATGTGATGTTTATCTTTTATGCATCTTATTTTGCTTAGTACGGCGGTAGCATTATAAGACGATCCCTCACTAAATTTCAAGGTATAAGTGTTCTCCACAGTATGCACCGTTACTTTCAGTTAAATCGTGCCGAGATACCACGTGATGATCGGGTGTGATAAGCTCTACATTCACATACAACGGGTGTAAGACAGTTTTGCATGTGCAAAATACTCGGGTTAAACTTGACGAGCCTAGCATATACAGATATGGCCTTGGAACACTAAGACCTAAAGGTCGAACGTGAATCATACAGTAGATATGATCAACATAGAGATGTTCACCATTGAGAGCTACTCCATCTCACGTGATGATCAGACATGGTTTAGTTGATATGGATCACGTGATCATTTAGATGACTAGAGGGATGTCGATCTAAGTGGGAGTTCTTAAGTAATATGATTATTGAACTTTAATTTATCATGAACTTAGTCCTGATAGTATTTGCAAATTATGTAGTAGATCAATAGCTCGCGATGTAGTTCCCAGTTTATTTTTTGATATGTTCCTAGAGAAAAATAAGTTGAAAGATGATAGTAGCAATGATGCGGACTTGGTCCGTGATCTAAGGATTATCCTTATTGCTGCATAGAAGAATTATGTCCTTGATGCACCGCTAGGTGACAGACCTAATGCAGGAGCAGATGCAGACATTATGAATGTTTTGCAAGCTCGAAATGATGACTACTTGATAGTTTAGTGCACCATGCTTAACGGCTTAGAACCGGGACTTCAAAAATAATTTGAACGCCATGGAGAATATGAGATGTTCCAAGAACTGAAATTGGTATTTCATACTCATGCCCATATTGAGAGGTATGAAACCTCTGACAAATACTTTGCCTACAAGATGGAGGAGAATAGCTCAGCTAGTAAGCATGTGCTCAGAATGTCTGGGTACTACAATCGCTTGAATCAAGTGGGAGTTAATCTTCTAGATAAGATAGTGATTGACAGAGTTCTCTAGTCACTATCACCAAGTTACTAGAGCTTCGTGATGAACTTAATATGCAAGGGATAAAACGATTCCCAAGCATTTCGCGATGCTGAAATTAGCGAAGGTAGAAATCAAGAAATAGCATCAAGTGTTGATGGTTAACAAGACCACTAGTTTCAAGAAAAAGGGCAAGGGAAATAAAGGGAAACTTCAAAAAGAATAGCAAGAAAGTTGCCACTCCCATGAAGAAGCCCAAAGCTAGACCCAAGCCTGAAAGCGGTGCTTCTCTTGCAAGGAAATGGTCACTGGAAGTGGAACTGCCCTAGATACTTGGCGGATAAGAAGGAAGGCAAAGTGAACAAAGGTATATTTGATATACATGTTATTGATATGTACTTTACTAGTGTTTATAGCAACCCCTCGGTATTTGATACTAGTTCAGTTGCTAAGAGTAGTAACTCGAAACAGGAGTTGCAAAAAAAACAGAGAGTAGTTAAGGGCAAGGTGACAATGTGTGGAAGTGATTCCAAGGTTGATAAGGTCACCATCGCACACTCCCTTTACCTTCGGGATTAGTGTTAAATGTAAAATAAATGTTATTTGGTGTTTGCGTTGAGCATGAATATGATTGGATCATGTTTATTGCAATACGGTTATTCATTTAAGTCAAAGAATAATTATTGTTCTATTTACATGAATAAAACCTTCTTTGGTCATACACTCAATATAAATGGTTTATTGAATCTCGATCGTGGTGATACACATATTCATAATATTGATGCCAAAAGATGCAAAGTTGATAATGATAGTGCGGCATATTTGTGGCACTATCGTTTAGGTCATATTGGTGTAAAGCACATGAAGAAACTCCATGTGGATGGACTTTTGGAATCACTTGATTATGAATCATTTGATGCTTGCGAACCATGCCTCATGGGAAAGATGACTAAAACTCCGTTCTCCGGAACAATGGAGCGAGCTACTGACTTATTGGAACTAATACATACCGATGTATGCGGTCCGATGAGTGTTGAGGCTCGCGTCGGGTATTGTTATTTTCTGAACTTCACAGATGATTTGTGCAGATATGGGTATGTCTACATGATGAATCACAAGTCTGAAACATTTGAAAAGTTCAAAGAATTTCATAGTGAAGTGGAGAATCATCATAACAAAAAAATAAAGTTTCTGCGATCTGATTGCGGAAGCGAATATTTGAGTTACGAGTTCGGCCTTCATTTAAAACAATGTGGAATAGTTTCACAACTCACGCCACCTGGAACACCAAGGCGTAATGGTGTGTCCGAACGTCGTGATCATACTTTATTAGATATGGTGCGACCTATGATGTCTCTTACCGATTTACCACTATTGTTTTGGGGTTATGCATTAGAGATAGTTGCATTCACCTTAAATAGGGCACCGTATAAATCCGTTGAGGTGACACCGTATGAACTCTGGTTTGGCAAGAAACCTAAGTTGTCGTTTCTTAAAGTTTGGGGTTGCGACACTTATGTCAAAAGGCTTCAGCCTGATAAGCTTGAACCCAAATCGGGGAAGTGCATCTTCATAGGATACCCTAAGGAAACAATTGGGTACACCTTCTACCACAGATCCGAAGGCAAGATCTTTGTTGCCGAGAATGGAACCTTTCTACAGAAGAAGGTTTCTCTCGAAAGAAGTGAGTGGGAGGAAAGTATAACTTGATGAGGTAATTGTACCTTCTCTCAATTTGGAAAGTGGCAGATCAAAGAAATCCGTTCCCGTGATGCCTACACCAACTAGAGAGGAAGTTAATGATGATGATCATGAAACTTCAGATCAAGTTACTAATAGACCTCGTAGGTCGAACAGAGCATGTTCGCACCAGAGTGGTATGGTAGTCCTATTCTGGAAGTCATGTTACTAGATCATGACGAACCTACGAACTATCAAGAAGCTATGATGAGCCCAGATTCCGATAAATGGCTTGAGGCCATGAAATCTGAGATAAGATCCATATATAAGAACAAAGTGTGGACTTTGGTGGACTTGCCCGATGATCGTCAAGCCATTGAGAATAAATGGATCTTTAAGAGGAAGACGGACGCCGATGGTAGTGTTACTATCTACAAAGCTCGAATTGTCGCAAAAGGTTTTCGAAAAGTTCAAGGTGTTGACTACAATGAGATTTTCTCACTCGTAGCAATGCTTAAGTCTGTCTGAATCATGTTAGCAATTGCCGCATTTTATGAAATCTGGCAAATGGATATCAAAACTACATTCCTTAATGGATTTATTAAATAAGAGTTGTATATGATGCAACCAGAAGGTTTTGTCAATCCTAAAGGTGCTACAAAAATGTACAAGCTCCGGTGATCCATCTATGGACTAGTGCAAGCATCTCGGAGTTGGAATATACACTTTGATGAGTTGATCAAAGCATATAGTTTTATACAGACTTGCGGTGAAGCATGTATTTACAAGAAAGTCAGTGGGAGCACTACAGCCTTTCTAATAAGTATATGTGAATGACATATTGTCGATCGAAAATGATTCTAGAAAGCATAAAGGAGTGTTTGAAAGGAGTTTTTCAAAGAAATACCTCGGTAAAGTTGCTTACATATTGGGAATCAAGATCTATAGAGATAGATCAAGACGCCTGATAAGATTTTTCAATGAGTAGATACTTTAACAAGATTTTCAAGGACTTCAAAATGGATCAGTCAAAGAAGGAGTTCTAGCCTGTATTGTAAGGTGTGAAGTTGAGTAAGACTCAAAGCCCGACCACGGCAGAAGATAGAGAGAGAATGAAAGTCATTCCCTATGCCTCAGTGATGTCTACTACGCAAATTTATTCTTGTAGACATGTGTTGGGCCTCCAAGCGCAGAGTTTTGTAGGACAGTAGCAATTTTCCCTCAAGTGGATGACCTAAGGTTTATCAATCCGTGAGAGGTGTAGGATGAAGATGGTCTCTCTCAAACGAACCTGCAACCAAATACAAGGAATCTCTTGTGTCCCCAACACACCCAATACAATGGCAAATTGTATAGGTGCACCAGTTCGGCGAAGAGATGGTGATAAAAGTGTAATATGGATGGTAGAAATATATTTTTATAATCTGAATAAATAAAAACAGCAAGGTAGCAAATAGTAAACGGGCACAAAAACGGTGTTGTACTGCTTGAAAATGAGGCCTAGGGTACATACTTCGCTAGTGCAACCTCTCAACAATGCTAACATAGTTGGATCATATGATTATCCCTCAAAGTGCAGTAAAGAATCACTCTCGAGTTCCTATTAGCGGAGAACAAAAGATAGAAATCGTTTGTAGGGTACGAAACCACCTCAAAACTATCCTTTCCGATCAATCTATCCTAGAGTTTGTACTAAAATAACGCAAGCTATTCTTTCCGATCGATCTAATCAAGAGTTCTACTAAAATAACACCAAAGCAAATTCATATTCATAATACTCAATCCACACAAAGAACTACAGAGAGACCCCAAAGTTTTTATCAGAGAAAAGATAATAAAAACATGCATCAACCCCTATGCATAGATTACCCTCGTGTCACCTCGGGACTCCGCGAGTTGAGTGCCAAAACATATATCAAGTGAATCAATACGATACCCCATTGTCATGTCAAGTATTCATACCGCAAGACATACATCATGTGTTCTCATATCTGAATATTCAATCCGACATATTCAAAGGGTAAAGATTCAATTCATCACAACAAGAGTATAGAGGGGAGAAACATCATATGATCCATCTATATTAACAAAGCCCATGATATAGATCATGAGAGAGAGAGAGATTAAACACATAGCTACTGGTACAAACCCTCAGCCCCGAGGGTGGACTACTCCCTCCTCATCGTGGTGGCCGCCGGGATGATGAAGATGGCCACCGGTGATGATTCCCCCCTCCGGCAGGGTGCCGAAAAGGGTCTAGATTGGTTTTTCAGTGGCTATAGAGGCCTGCGGTGGCGGAACTTTTGATCTAGGTTAACCCCTGATGGTTTCTCTATTTATAGGATTTTTTGGCGTTGGTTTCATGCTAAGATGGGCCTCGAGGTGAGCACAACCCACCGGGGCAAGCCAGGCCCACCAGGTGCACCCTGGTGGGTTGTACCCTCCTTGTGGCTCTTCTGGCCCTCCCACGAAGCTCCGGGGGTCTTTTTGGCCAAACAATTGTCAAAAACTTTCAGCTCATTTGGGGAACTTTCATTTCTGCACAAAAAAAAACAACGCCACGGTAGTTCTGGTGAAAACAGCGTCAGTCCGGGTTAGTTTCATGCAAATCATACCAAAACCATATAAAATTGTTGTAAACATGGCATGAATGCTTCATAAATTATAGATATGTTGGAGACGTATCACTAAGCCATAGGTTCTATAAAGTATGCCATGTTATGTAACAACCTGTTGTGTACCTTGCCATGAATTTGGCAAGGGAGTACAATAGTGATCTAGGAGTAGATCACTGGACATCGGTCAAAATTATCCTTAGAGGACTAAGGAAATATTTCTCGGTTATGGAGGTGATAAAGAGTTCGTCGAGTTACGTCGATGAAGCTTTGACACCGATCTGGATGACTCTGAGTCTCGATCTGGATACATATTGAAAGTGTGAGCATTTAGCTACAGTAGCTCCGTTTAGAGCATTGTAGACACAGAAATTTGCAAAATACATACGGATCTGAATGTGCCAGACCCGTTGACTAAACCTCTCTCACAAGCAAAACATGATCACACCTTAGTACTCTTTGGGTGTTAATCACATAGCGATGTGAACTAGATTATTGACTCTAGTGAACCCATTGTGTGTTGGTCACATGGCGATGTGAACTATGGGTGTTAATCACATAAAGATGTGAACTATTGGTGTTAAATCAAATGGTGATGAGAACTAGATTATTGACTCTAGTGCAAGTGGGAGACTGAAGGAAATATGCCCTAGAGGCAATAATAAAGTTGTTATTTTATAATTCCTTATATCATGGTAAATGTTTATTATTCATGCTAGAATTGTATTAAATGGAAACTTGATACATGTGTGAATACATAGACAAAACAAAGTGTCCCTAGTATGCCTCTACTAGACTAGCTCGTTAATCAAAGATGGTTAAGTTTCCTAACCATAGACATGTGTTGTCATTTGATGAAGAGGATCACATCATTAGGAGAATGATGTGATGGACAAGACCCATCTGTTAGCTTAGCATAATGATCGTTAAGTTTTATTGCTATTTCTTTCTTCATGACTTACACATATTCCTCTGACTATGAGATTATGCAACTCCCGAATACCGGAGGAACACCTTCTGTGCTATCAAACGTCACAACGTAACTGGGTGATTATAAAGATGCTCTACATGTGTCTCTGAAGGTGTTTGTTGGGTTGGCATAGATCAAGATTAGGATTTGTCACTCCGTGTACCGGAGAAGTATCTCTGGGCCCTCTCGGTAGTGCACATCACTATAAGCCTTGCAAGCAATGTGACTAATGAGTTAGTTACGGGATGATGCATTACGGAACGAGTAAAGAGACTTGCCGGTAATGAGATTGAACTAGGTGTGAGGATACCGATGATCGAATCTCGGGCAAGTAACATACCTATGACAAAGGGAATAATGTATGTTGTCATTACGGTTTCACCGATAGAGATCTTCGTAGAATATGTAGGAACCAATATGAGCATCCAGGTTCCGCTATTGGTTATTGACCGGAGAGATGTCTCGATCAAGTCTACATAGTTCTCGAACCCGTAGGGTTGGCACGCTTAACGTTCGATGATGATTTATATTATACTCCCTCCGTTCTGAATTACTCGTCGTAGAAATGGATGTATCTAGATGTATTTTAGTTCTAGATACATCCATTTCTCCGATGAGTAATTTGGAACAGAGGGAGTATGAGTTATGTGATTTGGTGACCGAATGTTGTTCGGAGTCTCGGATGAGATCACGGACATGACGAGGAGTCTTGAAATGGTCGAGAGGTAAAGATTAATATATAGGACGATAGTATTCGGACAACGGAAGTGTTCTGGGGGTACTGGGTACGTATTGGGTCACCAGAAGGGGTTCCGGGCACCCCCCCCCCCCTACCCCGGCAAAGATATGGGCCTTATTGGGCCAAGGGCGGGACAGACCATCCCCTAAGGGGCTGGTGCGCCCCCATATGGGCCGACCTAAGTGGAGAAAGGAAAAGGGGAGGAGGAAAGGAAATAGAGGGAATAGGGTTTCCCCTTCCTTTCCCCTCTCCCCTCTTTCCTTCCCCCCTCCGGAGATAAGGAAAGGGGGAGGCCGAATTGGAGGAGGCCCCCAAGTAGGATTCCTCCTACTTGGGGTGCCCCATGGTTGTCCCCCTCCCCCTCCCACCTATATATATGTGGGGAGGGGGCGCCTAGAACACACAACAAACATTGTTAGCCGTGTGCGGCGCCCCCCCCCCCCTCCACAGTTTATGCCTCCGGTCATATTCACGTAGTGCTTAGCCGAAGCCCTGGGTGGATTACTTCACCATCACTGTCACCACGCCGTCGTGCTGATGGAACTCTCCCTCGACACTTTGCTGGATCAAGAGTTCGAGGGATGTCATCGAGATGAACGTGTGTAGAACTCGGAGGTGTCGTACGTTCGGTGCTTGATCGGTCGGAACGAGAAGAAGTTCGACTACATCAACCGCGTTAACAAACGCTTCCGCTTTCGGTCTACGAGGGTACGTCGACACACTCTCCCCCTCTCGTTTCTATGCATCTCCTAGATAGATCTTGCATGAACGTAGGATAATTTTTGAAATTGCATGATACGTTCCCCAAAAGCGGTTGCACCGCACGCGTTGCCATGCGATTCAGTTACATGTGGCACGATGGAGTTACGCGTTGCAAATTAGAACTGCCATCAGGGCCTGCCGATACTCCTGGCCGTCCGGCTTCCCCTTTAATTCCCGTGGCCATTATAACCTTAGTCTCTTCAACCTTTCGATCGCGCCCCACAACACAACAAGCACACCCACGATGACACATAGAGAGGGGATGTCTAGCGGTGCTCCAATGGAGTTCGGCGAGCATAGAGTGGAGACCCACGCGAGGGAGACGAATCTCTCGGTGGTGTACACCATCGACCCGACCGTGGTGGACGACTACATCAACAGCGTTGAGCGGTTGTTTGCTGGAGACAAGTACAAGGTGGTCGTCATCGACCTCCAGTACACCGCCGGTCGTCCCGGCATAGATCAGAAGGTTGTCGTCGCCCTGTTGTTCGTGCGCCATCATGTCCTCATCTACCACTACTGCATGGCCACAGAGCCTTGTGACCGTTTCAACAGGTTTCTCAACAGCACCGACTACAAGTTCGACACGGTGAAAACCACCGACGATGTAAACGCGCTCAGGGTTACGGGCTTGGCCTACAAGAACCTTATCAAAATCCGTGAGCACTACAGGGTCTGGGGCAGCACGAAGAAGGACTCCCTGGTTGAACTCGCCTCAGTCATCATCGACCCCTACTACGAAAAGATGAAGCAGGATGCCCAGAGAACAAGTCTCGTATCCTGGCACAGGGCCTGGATGCGGCAACTGGATGAACCTCACCTCAGGTTCGCGGCCAAGAGCGTGTACACATTCTACGAGATGCACAGGCGGATCGTTGACATGAGGAAGTGCCTCGTTACCCAAATCGACGAGCCCGGATCGAGCCACAGCAGAGCAAGCGTCACAAGAAGTAGATGATGATCAGATGATCGTTTATGCTAGTTAATCATGCATGTAATATATAGTTTACTTTATTGGTGTATGGAAATGTCATGTGCGTAGTAGCCACCTATGTAATTATGCATGTAATAGTTTACTTTGGTGTGTGCAAATGCCATGGTTGTAGTAGCCACCTATGTAAGTTGATGTTTAATTTGGTTATGCAACCATGCATGTCCTTATAACTGTGTGTGTGTGTATATATATATATACATACATATATATATATATATATATATATATATATACACATCTGGGCTATTCTGTTACGCGTAACAGAATATTATTCTGTTACCCTTTTTGAACTCACGATTTCAAGTGGTTGTACTGATGTTTTCGAAGCGGTTGAATTGATGCTTTCAGTTTTGTTTAACACATCGTCTTCTTTAGTTCAAAAACTTTTTTAATTTTTTTGTCGGAATGGGGCGTGTAATATATCGTTGGAAAGCTCTTGACAACTACATTTCAAGTATATTGAACATTTTTGCAAAATCATTATGGTTTAAGAGCAGTTTTGAAAAAACCGTTTTTTTCAAAACCGAAAACGTGAATCGTATTTTGGACTCAATTTTCAAACCGTTTGTCGGAATTGAGCAAATAAGATGGCGTTGGAAAGCTGGTGAAAATCCAAATCTTTCATATATGTATTGTTTTTTCTAATTCTATATTATTTGAAAGTAATTTGAAAAACGATGAAATTCTGGACGAAACGTATTTTCGTGATTTTTTACAAACGGTTTGTCGGATTGACGCAAATGATACGGCGTTGGAAAGCTATGGAAAATGCGCAACATTTTTGTATATAAATGTTTTTGTAATTCCTTACGGTTTAAAAAAAATCGAATATGGTCAAATTTGATTTTGAACGCGATTTTTTTAAAAAGTTTGTCGAAATATGGCAAATAATATACCGTTGGATAGCTATCGAAAATGCGAAACTTAGTCATGTTGAATGTTTTCTCTACTTTGCAACCTTTTAAGAGTAATTTTGAATACGGTATGACGGATCATGCTGTTTTCTCGTCTGAAAAACAGAGTAGTCGTACTGATATATGTGTACGTTTGTACTGAGCTATTTTTTGTAGAGTAATTTTGAATGGTTCCGAAAAAGGGTACTTGTACTGATGCTTGCATGGGTTTGTATTAAGCGTGTTTTCACTAACTAGACTTTGCTCTGTTTTGCTCATAAGTTTTCAATGGTTTATTGTATCGTCGCCCCTGTACTTGCATGGTTTATATCATCGAACTGAATGATATTTTTTTCAAAAAGAAAATGTTTTTTTTATTTTTTTTTTGAACTAAACTTTTTTTACAATGATGTTCTGAACTTCTCTTATTTTACGACTTGTGCTTTTCTTATTTGAATTGCATGGGGTTTCTTTTTGCTTGAACTTTTACAAGTTGAATTTCTGTCATTTCTTTTGTTCCGAACGGACCACCATTTTTAACTTGTACTGAACAATATTTTTAATTCAACCATTTTTCTTTCTAGAACGGACGAATGTATGTTCGAGAAAAAGAGTACTTGAACGGATGTATGTATGGTTTTGTACTGAGCGTGTTTTCACATCCTGAGCGTGTTTTGTGACAATATTCTAGAGATCTCTCATTTTGAACTCAGCTCCTTAGCGACCGGCCACAAAACAAGAAGTTGTACTGTTGAGCACAGCTCCTTGAGTGACCGGCCACAAAACAAGAAGTTAAGATTGTACTGTTGAGCAGGATGTCCTCGACCCCGACCGCGTAAGTACTTAGTATGACGATGTATTAGTACTTAGTACCATCACATCATGAGAGAGAGGATGCAGCACCAATAGTCCAGGAACATACTGCAATTTTCTGAGGTTCTTCTCATCCAAGCTTCAAGAAAGAACAAAATCAAAGATACGAAATTGGACCATACGACAAATCACTTGAGAGAGAGAGAGAGGTGCCCTGCATCTGGCTATCTGATAGACCCATGGCGGAGCATGAGGGTGGACTGCCGAGCTACAGTTTTCTGCATCATCGCATTGGGATGCTGGGTACGAGGATGATGGTCGGGTGCGTCGTGCCTCGCTGGGAGCAAGGAAGAGGAGGAGGAGGCTGGGGTGTGCTTGGCGTAGTACGATGCGACAGGAGGTGGCAGGAGGAGGAAGAAGGTCAGGCACATCACAGAAATTTGGTTGCAGGAGCGCGGCGATGGGGCGCATGTCCGGGAGGTGCGCTACGGCGGGCGCGTGGCCGGGGGGTGGTGCACGGCGGCGGGCGCCATGGCCGAGAGGTGGTGCGCGGCTGGGGCTCGCCGGGGGAGGAGGCCGGACGGCAGCGCGGTGGTGAGGAGGCCGGCCAGTGGCGCGGTGGGGAGGAGGCCGCTCAGAGGTGCGCTGGGAGGAGGCCGGCCGGAGGCGCGCTGGGAGGAGGCCGGCCGGCGGCGCGGTGGGGAGGAGGTCGGACGGAGGTGGGCACGGGGAGGAGTTGGTAAGAAGGATCTGCGGGGGGGTCAGGGTAGTTTTCTTCTTTTGGGTCGGCCGCGCCTTATAGGGACCGAGGGTAACAGAATAATATTCTGTTATCGGTAACAAAATAGTCCAGCCCTATATATATATATATATATATATATATATATGCTGTTGTTCTGTATGCAATCCCGTCGCACAACACACACGTCTTATTAGCAGCAACCGTCTGTGTTATTATCGGTCTTCGCACACATTTCCGATTGCAGACCTGTTTGCCGCGTATCACACACATCTTGTTATATTGAACCATTTCGGTTCTCTTGGCTTAAAGCAAACAGTTCATCCGAGTGAACCACATGCCGTATATCGCATACACCTTGATCTGGCTGACTGTTTCTTTTGTGTTGCCTAATCACAAACAGTTCATCCGAGTGAATTGTATGTTGTATATCGCACACACACCTTCATCTGGTTGCCTGTTTCTTTTATTTCTCCTCATCGCAAACGGTTAATTGAACTGAACCATATGCCCTGCATCGCACACGCAACTAAAATCTGAACCGTGTTTGATGCATCCTCCATCGCAAACGTATTGCACCTTGTTTGACGGGTTTTTACACCACTGTTTGTGATTATTGCATCGCACATAGTTTCGTCGAAGGGTTGATGCGGTTTGAAGCTACGTCGGTATTTCCTCAAAGAGGAAGGGATGATGCAGCACAGCAGCGGTAGGTATTTTCTTCAGTTATGAGACCAAGGTTATCGAACCAGTAGGAGAACCAAGCAACACAACGTATACAGCCCCTGCACACAAATAACAAATACTCGCAACCCGACGTGTAAAAGGGTTGTCAATCCCTTTCGGGTAGTGGCGCCCCAAGATAGGCAAACGGACGTGAATAAAATTGTAGTAGGTTGATAGACCGAATGCCAAATAAAATAAATAAGAATAAAACGCAGCAAAGAATTTTTGGTTTAATAGATCTGAAAATAAAAGCAAAGGAAGAGTAGATCGCAAAATAATATGAGAAAGAGACCCGCGGGCGGTAGGTTTCACTAGTGGCTTCTCTCGAGAAAAGTAGAAAATGGTGGGTAAACAAATTACTGTTGGGCAATTGATAGAACTTCAAATAATCATGACGATATCCAGGCAATGATCATTATATAGGCATCACATCCAAGATTAGTAGACCGATTCCTCCCTGCATCTACTACTATTACTCCACACATCGACCACTATCCAGCATGCATCTAGTGTATTAAGTTCATGGGGAAACAGAGTAATGCAATAAGAACGATGACATGATTTAGACAAGATCTATCTATGTAGAGATAGACCTCCATCGTTTTATCCTTAGTAGTAATGATACATATGTGTCGATTCCCCTGCTATCACTGGGATCAAGCACCGTATGATCGAACCCACTACAAAGCACCTCTTCCCATTGCAAGATAAATAGATCAAGTTTTTTTGAGCAAAACACAGTGGGGAAGATCCCCACTTTAACTCTGATTTTCATTAATGATGATATGTTACAACCACTGTACAAGGATTACAAGGTTACAAAGAAAATAAACTACAAGTAGTCCAACCAACTCTGCATGCCTTCTTTCAGATTAGGCTTGGCTTTTTTGATGCAATATGTTCCTTGAAAGTATTGATGCAATATGCCATGTTTCTTTCCATGTGGTAAAAATGATACTGTTTCTATGTTTCCACAAACTCCAACATCCAGCAATGAGGCATTCTTTGAAACATGATGTGGTGTTCTGCCTTCTAGCATCCATTAGCATCTCCAATAAGTCATAATCTGTGTTCCATTGGAAACCAATATTCATCCAGAAATTCTGACTAAAATCACAACTAAAAAATAGGTGCATTAGATGTTCATTTGGCTCATCTTCATAGAGAACACATCCGGTGGTTTGTATGTGAAAGCTCTTCCGGGTAACTAGATCTTTAGTGTTGAGCCTATCTTGTAGGAGTAGCCAAAAGAAGAATTTTTGCTTACGCAGGGGAATAAGTTGGTCAAACAAAACCCAAATATCGGAGAAGAAATACAAGGCCATAAGCAATCATGCATATAAGAGATCAAATAAATTCAAATAACTTTCATGGATATAAAAAGATAGATCTGATCATAAACTCAAAGTTCATCCAATCCCAACAAACACACCGCAAAAAGAGTTACATCTTATGGATCTCCAAGAGACCATTGTATTAAGAATCAAACAAGAGAGAGGAAGCCATCTAGCTACAAACTACAGACCCGAAAGTCTACAAAGAACTACTCACGCATCATCGGAGAAGCACCAATGGAAGTGGTGAACCCCTCCGTGATGGTGTCTAGATTGGATCTGGTGGTTCTGGACTCTACGGCGGCTGGAATTGATTTTCATCGACTCCCCTAGGTTTTCTGGAATATTGGGGTATTTCTAGAGCAAAGAGGCGGTCCGGGGGCACGCAAGGTGGGCACAACCCACCAGGGCGCGCTTGGGCCTCTTGGTGCGCCATGGTGGGTTGTGCTCCCCTCGAAGCACCCCCCCAGGCACTGCCTTGGCCCATTGGATGTCTTCTGGTCCATAAAAAATCTCCGTAAATTTTCGTTGCATTTGGACTCCGTTTGTTATTGATTTCCTGTGATGTTAAAAACATGCAGAAAACAGCAACTGGCACTTGGCACTATGTCAATAGGTTAGTACCAAAAAATGATATAAAATGATTATAAAACATCCAAGATTGATATTGTAACTCCTGCTATAAAAACAGAATTTTTGATGTGGAATACTGCCTAACATGTCATCTCATATTCTTTTCTTTATAGCATGGACATTTGGACTTTTATATTGTTCAAAGCAACAGTCTAGTTTTGACATGACAACTTAAATACTCAAGCATATCAACAAGCAACCATGTCTTTCAAAATATCAATGCTAAAATAAGCTATCCCTAGCCTATCATGCTCAATCATTGATCCATTCATGAAACACACTCGCATATTAACTACACTCAATGCTCAAGTACGATCATAGTGCCTCCTAGTTGGTGCTTTATAAGAGAAGATGGAGACTCTAATTCAAAATAAAAATTGCAAAAAGTAAAAGAAATGCGATTCGCAGAGGGAAGTAGGGATTTGTAGAGGTTCCATCAACGAAAACGACTTAGAGTTCCTAGCATCCCCAAACTTAGAGGTAAAAACATTTTGGGAGGTGTGCCTTTCCCACCAACGAAAACGACTTAGAGTTCCCAACACTTTCCATGCTAGATATACAATAGGCGGTTCCCAAACAGAATTTAAAGTTTATTCCTTTTTCAACCATACTTTCACTTTCCATGGCTAGCCGTATCCACGGTTGCCCTCCATACCAACACTTTCCAAGGAATTTATTATTTGACAACATAAACTAAATTAATTTTTCATTTTGGGACTGGGCATTCCTAATACCTTTGCCTTACTCTCGTGCAATGACAAGTGAATAAACACTCATCGTGAGAATAACACATCTAGCATGGAAAATATTAGCCACCCCTCACCGCTCCGCGAGCGGTACAAACACACAAAAGAGAAGGCTAGCAAAAGATTGATAAGCGACCAACCAAGAAACAAATAATCTCATAAACGACCATTAAGCATAATTAACACCGAATAATGTACCGCAAGTAGGATATAGTTTCATTGCATAATTATTGACTTTCGTGCTTGCATAGAGAATCACAAACCTTAACACCAATATTCTTACTAAAGCATAATTACTCATCTACATGACTCACATATCACATCATCATATCTCAAAACTATTACTAAGAATCAAGTTTATTTGTCCAATGATCTTCACGAAATTTTTTATTATATCCTTCTTAGATATCTATCACTTTGGGACTAATTTTCATATGTTGCTTTTGATAAGCTCAAACAAATATAAGTGAAGATCATGAGCATAATGTTTCTTTCTCTCAGATTAATTTAAGTGAAGCAAGAGAGAATTTCTTGAAAATTTTACTAACTCTCAAATAAATCAAAGTGAAGCAAGAGAGCATTTCTTCAAAAATACTAAAGCACACCATGCTCAAAAAGATATAAGTGAAGCACTAGAGCAAGTCCATAGCTCATAAAATTTTAAGTGAAGCATACAGAGCAATTCTAGCAAGTCGTGGCATAATTTTGGCTCTCTCAAATAGGTGTGTCCAGCAAGGAATCAAGACTTAAAACACAAAATAAAACAAGCAAAGAATCTTATCATACAAGACGCTCCAAGCAAAACAGATAGTATGTGACGAATAAAAATATAGCTTCGAGTAAATGTGACACCCCAAAAAAAATTATTTGGTTTTTATTAAATTCTCTATTGATTTAAAAGAGATTATTTGAAAAAAAATTGAAGGACTCTTCTCCACAAATCCTTTTTATGGCAATTTTTTATTTTTGAATCCTTCTCAATATTTATTTTGGTCTTGAGGGTTTTTCAACTTGTGTTGAGGCAACACAGAGAATCTTGGGTTTTCTTAATGTTTCTTTTATTTTTTTGAAATAACCCTATGACTTATGGATTGATTCTTCCTCATTCAAAAAAATTTCTTGCCATGACCTAGGTTGAAAATTTTCTTCCATAACCCCTCCCTCCACTTTGGGTCAAGTCAAATATCCAATCCCAGCAAGTTCAACCCATTTTTTATTTTTATTCTATTTATTTTATCATCAAAACAATTTCATCATTTATTTTGAACCTTGGTGATTTACAAAGGAACCACCAGATCCCTTTTAAGTTTTGGTCCCAAACAAACTCCTCTGACTAGTCCTTAGTACCCTCAACCTAGATCCATCAAGATCCCCTTGTCCACAGTTCAAAATTTTCAAATTTTGCTTGCTGCAAGTTTGAACCAGATTTACCATTTTTGATGAAATTCATCATTTTTCTTCTCCAAAAATTCTGGGATAAATCAGGCAACCCCTAGATGCATTGAGAGGTCACCTCACCAAAGATCAACTCCAGAAGAAATTTCCACATGCCAAAAACATTTCATCGAACACCTGGCATGCACTGTTTCTGTCAAAAATACAGAAAAGTTCAGGTTTCAGTGTTCAGTTTCAGTCGACGGTGTCGTTTTCGTCAGAACCCGTCGACAATCTCACCAGTGTGCACGTTGGCGCCTTGCTCCCTGCTCCTTCTTCTTATCCAGTACGCCGCACGATCATTTGGACGGGCGCAAGTGTCGGTGGTGACGTGGCACCTCATTGTCGGCGTCTTCTGCCTTTCGGCTCCGACCAGCACCGCCCAAGCCACCCGGAGCCTCCGCGTGGCCACCCCCTCCCCTGTGCACGCTGCAGCACAGTCACCGCGGCCAGAGAGGCGCAGAGCGCGCTCTCTGCCGCCGACGAGCCCCGTGAGGCCGTTCTGTCGAGAGCGTGGAATAGCGCCCAAGTTTTGCGAAGCTTAGCCCCGGGATGGAACCAGTGAACCTATCCGTAGCTGCCCCGACCCCTAAACCTCCCGTTCAACCACTGCCTCACCGTAATCACCGCCGGAGTAATATCGATCGCGGAAACCGCCTCGGGCCGGCTATAAAAGGGGGCCTCGAGCTCGATCTCGACCAGGCATCACCCCTCCACCTCACCAGAGCCACGCCTAGCTACTAGGAAGACCTTGGAGAGGCCTTCTTCCCCGACTCCGGCCGCCCCGATCCGCTTCGGGCTCCGGCACGATCCGCTCCGGTGAGAGCAACCCCGCCTCCCAAACCTTGTCAGCAACCTCCTAGTGCACCCACACTTCTAACCCAAGCTCCAATTTGAAGTTTGCAACCCTCCTCGACGAGACCCACCACCACCCGAACCACCGTTCGCCGGAGTAGAGGCCGCCGTCGACGTGGTGCTCGCCGGCGACCAGCTCCACCACCCACAGGTGCGGAAGGACTCAGTGAACCCGTAGGTACCCTCCTTTCCCTCTACCTCGCCGTGGATCGCCGCCGGCGACCACCGCGGCCCTCGGGCGTTGAGTGCTCTGTTTTGATTTTTAAACCTGACGGGTGGGACCCCCTCGTCAGCCTCTCTCTTTTATTCGAATCGTTTTCTGAAGAAAGCGCCTTCGGGCAGAATACGTTTTCCTTTGGGGTTGGCGTGTTTTGAACCGAAACGTTTTCTGTTTTTATAAACTACCCCCTGGAAACTTTCTGTTTCATTACAAATGAGTCACTGGACTAAAACCTTAATAACTTTTAAACAAAAGATGATTTTGAGTTGATTATTTTTCTGTCAGATTTATTTTTCTGTCTAGTTTTGTATCATATTTATTTGAAAATTATTTGGAACATTTTTTATGCACACTCGGTATTTACGTTAGTACGCGTTTTCTTTATACCGTAGATACCGGAGGAGGTGACGGAGCCGCAAACTTCACCGAGCTAGACTCCGACTACTCTGAACCAGGCAAGCATGTTTGAACCTTTGATATGATGAGTGTTTTGCATGTTTGATTGAGTATTTATTTCATGGCATGTTCATATAAGCAACTATGAGTGTTATATTGCATGCAAGGCAACTACGAGTGAGCTTCGAAACGTGTTGTGTTCATTTAATGGAAGAACACATGATCATGTGGTGACATGAAAGGTGGTAAGATGGTATTGTTGAAGCATGCCAGTCTTATGTCAACCGTTTAACTCCAGTGTTAACGTGGATCCAGTCACGTTACCGTCCGTCCCCTTTTCGTGCTGCCACATGTTTTCTGCAAAGAATACGGTTTAGTAAGTTGCAAACCTCTTTCCTTGTACACACCAAACAGAGGGCCGCGATGAGGGTTCCATGGCCCTGGATTAAAGCCCGTCATCCAATCAGGGGGCATGGGTGTTTCCGGTTGGGACCGAGAGGGGGCACCCTTAGAGCGCGCGATATAAATTTGATCCCATGCTATTCGAGGTTGTGGCCTCCTGCCTTAGATTTTTTCTTGAACGTTGCCTAGGGTGATTCCTGGCAGCGGAATGTGGAATGGGTGTGTATTGGTTAGATGTATTTCTTCTAAAATACCGTGAACGAAACTAGTCCTTTGTGACTACTGAAATCCGTTAGTTGTGGTTAAAGATTACAAACTCTGCAGAGTCAAAACCATCCGAGTGACCGTGTCCATGGTCGAGGACCTTGGTCAACATATCCATATCAGTATCAATATCAGTCTCAACGTCCATCTCAGTGTTAGTCTCTGTGTCAGTCTCAGTGTCAATCTCCGGAGAATAAACGCGGGTGGTGAACTCGGCTGAATAATATTCCTATGGATGGACTAACCAGTTTATTATTATGTGTTGAATAATTTCTTGGGATGATTTAAATTCATGAACTGCTTGAATTCGAATGATGAAATATAAGCCCTTTATGTGATGTCGCTCAGACGTCCGACTGTGGCATCCTTGTTATTTACTTTCGATATAAGCCCTTTATGTGATGTCGCTCAGACGTCCGACTATGGCATTCTTGTATTTACTTTCGATATAAGCCCTTTATGTGATGTCGCTCAGACGTCCGACTATGGCATTCTTGTTATTTACTTTCGATATAAGCCCTTTTCAAGATGTCGCTTAGACGTCCGACTGTGGCACGCACTGTCGTTTATATTTCGATATAAGCCCTTTATGTGATGTCGCTCAGACGTCCGACTGTGGCATTCTTGTTATTTACTTTCGATATAAGCCCTTTTCGAGATGTCGCTTAGACGTCCGACTGTGGCACATACTTTCGTTTATATTTCGATATAAGCCCTTTATGAGGTGTTGCCCTGACGCCCGATTGCGGCATTGTTAATTTATTTTTACTTTTCGAGGCATCGCTTCAGACACCCGATCAGTCTGCAGTTATTTTTATTTGGATTTCGGGAGGATTACCGTCTGACTTCCTTATTGTTTTACATACATGCAATTTATTATCTGAGTGCGCATCACTAATGTGCTCATGTGCATCATGCTTGCATTTGTTATATCTTATGTCCAAACTGTCTTGCGAGTACATTCAAAGTACTCACCTGGCTTGTTGATTTGGCCAGATGTTGACGAAGGCGGTCTTATTGATGAAGAGTTTGATAGTGAGTCTGACGCCTAGAGGAGTCCCAGTCAGTCCCGTGCGATCCGGGAATTGGTCACTTGTATCATATATGCTTCCACTACCTGAATAAAATCATCGAGTCTCACTCCGACGCTCGATGAGCTATAAAACGTAGGAGTCATGTCACCCACTTCACTGTGACATATCCACCACCGCTTTTATTATGAGTCAGTAGTTATGCCACCACACTCCTTGTGTCATATCCGCCCTTATGTATTATATCGGCGTGCTTGTAATAAATTGTTGAGCAGCCTCAGCTCAACCTTGTATAATATTTAGTACTTCTGGATTTCTGTATCAAAGATTTATCTACCAGTAAGGAGGATCCTCCTATATTGGATTGATATAAGGGTCGGTTTCTCAATAAATGTTTTATTGGAAAAGCGGTCCTGACAACCTTGGGACCAGAGCCAGGCTGACTGTAGGAAACCACTAGGTGCGGTCGCTAATCGGTTATTAGCGTCTTAAGTACTTTTTAACATTTTGCAAAATGTAGCAATTTTCTGTTGGTCATCATAAATTTATGATTTGACTATTCAATATTGTTGTCTACTTTTGTAGATGGCTGGCAACGACTGTGAGTCACAGGTGTTCGCCAATGTACCTGAGGGGTTTATCAAGCTCCTCACCTCCATCGTCAAGGTCACGATCGGGCCATCGGCTCGTCCGGAGTTCACACTCTACCAGCACAAGATCAGCGACAGCGTGTCTATGCACCAGGCCACGGTGCAATTCAAGGGAGGATGTTCTGAGTCACGCCGCTTCCGTTTTGTGGGAAGGGCCATGCCTACGGAGAGGCATGCCAGGCAGATGGCTGCCCGTGAGGCGATAGCTCGTCTCCGAGATGCTCTTCCTACGATGAAGACTCGTCGCTACCGCTACCTCCCATGCCACGTGCCATACACTTGTCACTATGCATTCGCTTGCCCTAGGGGAGAGAGAGATGAGGCTATTGAGATGCTTGTTGAGTATCTCAAAGCTCTTGAGGCAACTTTTGATAACCTCGTGGACGACCTTGTGGCTGCTCGTATGGACTCAGTTCAGGGCTGTTCCGCTAACAGGAGGGAGCTCCTCCACACAGCACCACCACTGACTTACGTCTCGTCCTCAGCATCCTATTCACCCGCCATCTTCGCCACCGCTCGTCGCTTGCCTACTAGTGAGGAGTTCGACCAAGTCATTGCTCCTACTCCAGTCCGTGCTGCACCAACTGTCGCGCCCGCACCAGCTCCTCAACTCAGTACTTCGCGCATGGAGCCTATTAGTGAGGAGGAGGTTGAATCTCCAGCATCACTGGGTCTTACCCTCGGCAGGCCGAGGGAAGTTCTTACCATCTCCGACTAAGTGCGCCTAGCAGCTGTGCGATGTACCAGCTTGTGTGATATGTTTATATGTATATAGGTTTGGTGAGAAGTAGTTTGTGTGCGCATCATGTAGGAATTGGGAGAAGTGCACTAGCCTAAATAACATGTCAGGAATGTGTACGCACATCCTGAGTGATGATTTGTATAATTATGACTCGCGTGTAAGATATGTACTGAGCAGTCCTTCTCCATGCGCAATCAAGTATTTCCTTAAAAATGTTGGAGTTCTTAAATTTCCGCCTTTGCAAAATTATTTATTTTTTGCCACTCCGTTTTTTTCTCATGAGTTCTGCAAAAATACCCTAGAGTGGAAAATGCCTCGTCCCTGGACTCGTTCCATGCCAAGTCCGCCGGAAGAAAATTATGGTACCCAGACAAGCAACAATTTCACACAGGGGCAGTCAAGTCAGCAAGGCAGTGAAGCAGCATTTTCTCAAATATGTCGCCTTTATGAGCAAAGCCAGCAGCAGCATCAACAAATGATGAATCATGTTATCAATATGGGAAATCACTGCGAACCATATCAGCAGCATTTCAAATTGTCTGAACTACAAAAGACACGTCCCCCATCGTTCGCTCACACTGATAGGCCGCTTGAGGCCGATGATTGGGTTCGAGACATTGAAAGGAAATTAATTATTGCACAATGTTCGGACCATGAGAAGGTACTATATGCACCTCACTACCTCACTGGAGCAGCGGCATCATGGTGGGAAAATTTCCTACACATGCACCCCAATGAGAATAACATCACCTGGGAAGAATTTAAAGAAGGTTTTCATGGGGCGCACATCCCCAGAAGCATTATGAAGATCAAGAAAAGGGAGTTTGACGACCTCAAGTAGAGAAGCATGACAGTGACTGAGTACAACAGTCAGTTTACTCAATTATCTCGTTATGCCAACGAAGAGCATATGACTGAAAATAAAAAGATGGAAAAAAATTTGGACGGTCTGGCACCAGCACTTAAATGCCAGTTGGTCGTGCACACCTTTCTGGATTTCAAAACACTTGTGGACAAGGCCATTTTATTGGAAAATGAGCGCCGCAGCTTGGAGGATTTTCGCAAGCGCAAAAGGGATCAGACCGCTCATGCTCGCAACAACCGAGACAAGACTAATTTTTAGAAAAATGGAGCAAACAAACCCACGACCAATGTTCCACGCCCAAACAAAAACTTCCATGCAAGGGACAAGGACTTTACATATCACCCAGGTGTTACTTGCTACGCTTGTGGAGAGGAAGGACATTATGCCAAACAGTGCCCAAAGCCGAGAAACTCGGCCCCCAAGCCGAACAACAATGGAAATAATTCAACACCTAAGCGTAACAACTTCAACCCCAATAACAATCACAAGAAGGGTCACTTGAACCATGTGACCAAGGAGGAAGCACAGAATGCCCCGGATATCGTACTCAGATGCGTTCCCTGTCAACACAATACCGCCACGGTTTTGTTTGATTCTGGAGCTTCTCACTCGTTCATTTCCAAGAAATTTGCTTTGCAAAATGATTTTTCGATGCTTCCCTTGGAAAAATCCATGATCATCAAGTCCCCTAGGATTAAGAAAATCACTCAGAGTTACTGCCAAGGTGTGGTTATGGAGTTTGAGGGATTAAAGTTTCAAGCAAATCTCATTGTATTGGAAAATAAGGGACTGGATGTTATCCTAGGAATGGACTGGTTAACCACCAACAAGGGATTTATCGACTGCTTCAATCGGACTGTAATTCTTACTCATCATTACGGGAAGATGATAAAAGTTGCAGCTCAAGAAAGACCAGTATCACGGCAACCAAGGTTGAACAAAGTGGACGTTTCAGAATTAAGTAAAGTTCCAGTGGTATGTGAGTTCCCCGACGTATTTCCCGAATAACTGCCAGGAATGCCACCAGACCGAGAAATAGAGTTCATCATTGAACTAGCACCTGGAACCACCCCCATTTACAAGAAACCTTACAGAATGGCACCCTCCGAATTGGTAGAATTAAACAAGCAAATAAAAGAATTACTGGACAAAGGATTTATACGGGCCAGCTCCTCACCTTGGGGTTCACCAGTATTATTTGCAAAGAAAAAGGATGGGACACTGAGATTATGTATAGACTATCGAGCACTCAACATGGTCACCATCAAAAACAAATATCCGATGCCACGGATAAATGACTTGTTTGACCAGCTCGCTCAAGCCAAGGTTTTCTCGAAAATTGATTTAAGGTCGGGGTATCATCAATTAAAGGTACGGACAGAAGATATCCCTAAGACGGCATTCACCTCCAGATACGGACTATATGAATTTACTGAATGCCGCTTTGACCGACAAACGCCTCGCATATTTTGTCCACCTCATGAACAAAGTGTTTATGAAATTTATGGAAAAATTTGTTGTGGTGTTCATTGATGATATTCTGGTATACTCCAAGACACCAGAAGAACATGCTGAACATCTCAGAGTTGTACTGGGAGAATTAAGGAAACATCAATTATACACCAAGTTCAGCAAATGTGAATTTTGGTTAAGACAGGTTGGTTTTCTAGGCCATGTATTGACCCAAGAAGGTGTTGTCGTAGACCCAGAAAAAGTCAAGGCCGTACTTGGCTGGAAACCACTAGCCAACGTGACGGATGTACGAAGTTTCCTAGGGATGGCTGGATATTACCGAAGGTTTATTGAAGGATTCTCCACCATAGCAAAACCAATGACACAATTACTCAAGAAGGATAAGAAATTCGTATGGCCTAAAGCTTGCGAGAAAAGTTTCCAAGAACTCAAAAGGAAATTAACAGCAGCACCGGTATTGGTTGTACCAGACATACACAAGAGTTTTGAAGTATGTTGTGACGCATCCCGGAAGGGCCTCGGGTGCGTATTAATGCAAGAAGGCAAGGTCGCATATGCTTCCAGGCAACTACGAAAGCATGAAGAAAATTATCCTACTCATGACTTGGAATTGGCAGCAGTCATTCATGCACTTAAAGAGTGGAGACACTTTTTGCTTGGAAATTGTTGTGAAATATATACGGACCACAAAAGTCTCAAATATATTTTCACACAGCCAGAACTAAATCTACGGCAACGACGCTGGTTGGAATTAGTCAAAGATTATGATGTTGGCATTCACTACCATCCAGGAAAGGCAAATGTAGTGGCGGATGCTCTTAGTCGCAACCCCAGCTGGCAACGATACCATGAGAACTTGA
Source organism: Aegilops bicornis (assembly GCA_021605145.1). Classification (NCBI taxonomy): domain Eukaryota; kingdom Viridiplantae; phylum Streptophyta; class Magnoliopsida; order Poales; family Poaceae; genus Aegilops; species Aegilops bicornis. The sequence continues at coordinate 666,510,071 of CM038671.1, read as the reverse complement.
GACCTGAATTTCAGCAGGAGTTCGCCAAACTCAACTTGGTAATGGTCACTGAAGGCAATGTGTCAAATTTGGAAATACAGCCCACTCTTGTGGAACAAATTAAGAAGGCTCAGCATGGACATCCCAGCATTGAAGGCATAAAGAGAAAAGTGAGTCTGGGCAAGGCTTCAGAATTCGTCGTAGACGATGAGGGAATATTGTGGTACGGGGACAGACTTTGCGTGCCAAATATAGAAGACCTCAAATAGCAAATTCTAGCTGAAGGCCACACCGCTCCATATTCAATCCACCCTGGAGGAACCAAAATGTATAAGGACATTCAGGAAAAAATTGGTGGCACGGTATGAAGAGGGATATAGCCACACTCATTGCATGTTGTGATTCATGTCAACGCATTAAAGTCGAGCACCAAAAACCAGCAGGGCTATTACAGCCAAACAGGATACCTGAGTGGAAATGGGACGAAATTGGAATGGATTTCATTGTCGGACTACCTCGGTCACAACACGGAAATGATGCCATATGGGTCATCACAGATAGATTAACCAAGGTGGCACATTTCATTCCCGTAAAGACAACCTACACCACTCAGAAGCTTGCCAAACTTTATCTCTCCCGCATAGTTTGTCTGCATGGAATCTCAAAGACTATAATATCCGACAGGGGCACCCAATTCGTCTCTAGATTTTGGGATCCTTTACAATAAGCTCTGGGGACTCAACTAGTATTCAGTACAGCATACCACCCCCAGACTGATGGACAAACTGAACGCGTGAACCAAATTCTAGAGGACATGCTGAGAGCATGTGTTCTCACCTATGGAACCAGTTGGGAAGAAAGCTTGCCATATGCCGTGTTCGCATACAACAACAGTTATCAGGCCAGTCTACAAATGGCACCTTTTGAAGCCTTTTACGGGCGGAGATGTCATACTCCATTAAATTGGTTAGAAACAGGAGACAGTCATATCTTCGGCCCAGACATGCTCAAAGAAGCTGAGGAGAAAGTTAGGCTAATCAGGGATCGACTCAAGACAGCTCAAAGCCGACAGAAGAGTTATTACGATCGAAAACATCGGGAGTCAGCTTTGAACCCGGTGAATATGTGTACCTACGAGTATCTCCCATGAGGGGTCTGCAACGGTTCAAAGTTAAAGGAAAGCTAGCACCAAGATTTATCGGACCCTTCTGTGTAGTTGCGCGAAGAGGCATAGTAGCCTACCAGCTATACCTACCCAAAGAGCTGTCAGACGTCCACGACGTGTTCCACGTCTCATAGTTGAGGAAATGCGTAAGCAACCCAGAGAAGCATGTGGCACATGAGGGCATTGACGTACAACCAGACCTCACCTACAGGGAACGCTGTCGGTGTCAAAACCGGCGGATCTCGGGTATGGGGTCCCGAACTGTGCGTCTAGGCGGATGGTAACAGGAGACAAGGGACACGATGTTTTTACCCAGGTTCGGGCCCTCTCGATGGAGGTAATACCCTACTCCTGCTTGATTAATATTGATGATATGGGTAGTACAAGAGTATATCTACCACGAGATCAAGGAGGCTAAACCCTAGAAGCTAGCCTATGGTATGATTGTTGTTCGACCTACGGACTAAAACCCTCCGGTTTATATAGACACCGGATAGGTTAGGGTTACACAGAGTCGGTTACAATGGTAGGAGATCTACATATCCGGATCGCCAAGCTTGCCTTCCACGCCAAGGAAAGTCCCATCCGGACACGGACGAAGTCTTCAATCTTGTATCTTCATAGCCCAAGAGTCCGCCAACGGTGATAGTTCGCTATCCGGACACCTCCTAGTCCAGACTCCTCGAGTCTCCGAACCAGGCTTCAATGATGACGAGTCCGGCATGCATATTGTCTTCGGCATTGCAAGGCGGGTTCCTCCTCCGAATACTTCATAGAAGGTTTTGAACACCAGGATAGTGTCCGGCTCTGCAAAACAAGTTCCACATAACACGTAGAGAGAATAATTTTTGCACAGATCTGCTGACGTATTCCGCGGCGTGACATCACACCCCGGCCAGGCCTTTATATGAATCTTTTTTTACTGTTCCACCTCAGCGTGTTTAGCGAGGCGGTTTCCTTGGCACGTCTTATCAAAGCATAGATCATGCCCCCTTATTCCGGGATTCTCATCAATACGGACGTGGGTAACCCATCCGCGCCATTGATTACGGCGCTTGGGAGATAAGCGAGTTTTACCAAGCTGGTGGGGGACGCATAGCTTCATCCGTCCATATAAGGGGATAAGGATCCACCTTTTCACCTACGCCTTCTTCCTCCTTTGCTCATCCATTTCCACGCACTCGAGCTCCAGCACCCAAGTCCGCACATCCCACCTCAACCTTCTCCAACCATGTCAGGAGCGGGAGGCAGGTGGATGGCCTCCTCCGTCACGGAGAGGCACATCACAAGACTGCGGGAGGCCGGATACTTGTCCGGCGACATCACAGACAAAGCTGCCCGACACGGGCAGCTCATTCCAACCCCTGTGCCCCATGAGAGGGTGGTGTTTCTCCCCACTTCCTCCGCGGACTAGGTTTTCCACTTCACCCATTTGTCCGGGGGCTCATGTTCTACTACGGCCTGGACTTCCACGACCTGGCCCCGAATTTTATCCTCAACATCTCGGTGTTTATCGTCGTGTGCGAGGCCTTCCTCTGCATCCAGCCCCACTTCGGCCTATGGCTGAAGATCTTCAATGTCAGGCCGAAGGTAGTGGGCGGCCGTCAAGCGGAGTGCGGAGGTGCCATGGTCGGCAAGATGGCCAAAGTCCTATTGCTCGAGGGCGCCTTTGTGGAGACAATAAAGGGCTGGCAATCGGGGTGGTTCTACATCACCGAGCCACGCGACCCCGAATGGGTGGCGGCCCCCGAATTCAGATCTGGCTTCCCCACACGGCTGTCGTCATGGAAAGAGACGGGCCTGATGTGGGGAATTCGACGAGCTATCCGGACTCCAAACATGCGTCCAAACACGGTGGACAAGAATCTCAGGCTTGTCAACGTAATCCAGGTGATGCTCATCCGCCGGATTCTCCCATGCCAACAACGGGCCTTTAATTTGTGGAGTTCGATCCGCACAAGATCGAACCTTGAGCCGGCTCTTCGACACTACGTACGAAGATGCCTGGAAGGTGCTGTTCAAGGGCACTGAAGTCCCAGCATCCGCTAACAAAGATCGCGGATACAGCTCGCGGCGTCAAGCCGGCGAGGTAAGTTATTTTACCCTTTACAGGACTCTTTTTTCATAGATTGACTCTATGTGGGATCTAAAACTCCCTAATCTTTGACAGATCGGTGAAGACGTCCGGACAGATTAATCGTCCGGCTCCTTTGCCGGAAGACCCAGCGACGCCTGATTGAAGAGCACGGCTCCGGTACCCCATGTGGTGCCGGAGAATAAGGCCAGAAGGAGGCCACGGAAATCGAAGGAGCTCCCGACGCCAGTGCTGTCGATTCTGAAGCGTAATCTTCTCCACGAGGACAAGGAGGAGGAAAGAAGCTTCTCCCAAAGGGGGGGAGGAGAGGAAAGGAAGGCCGCCCACCGGGAGGCCTGAGGGTCCAAGACGGGAAGAACCCTTCCTCCGGACTTCTCCACCAACGTCGACGACGACGAGGAGGATTGGCCAACAAGGGCCAAGCCCCTGGCGAGATCGTAAGTGTCCGGATACCCATGGCTTTTTTATCATTGCGTAGTGTTCTCTAATGCCGAACAATCATGCAGCCAGCCCAAGGGCGAGTTCGCCACTTCGTCGAGCGGGTCCCTGAGTTCGTCGGAAATGGAGAGTACTTCACTTCCGACCGCCTCCTCACCTCACGCTGCGGACGACGCCGCGGTGGGGCCCAAAGGGGGGCTTGGTCAAGAGGAGGTGGCGCAGGAGGCGCCACAAGGCAACCTCCTGGACTCCAGGAACGTGGGGGGCAAGACCCCCAGGGGCTCTAAGCCCGACCCTTGTCCGGACTCCATGCCGGAACCTTCAGCGGTTCCGGAGTCCGGCAAGCGGTCCCTTCGCAAGAAGGTTAAGACGCCGGTGTCCTCTGTCCAACCGGAGGCACCGGATAGCTTACTGGAGGCACTTAACAGCGCCTCCATCGAGGAGGAGCACCGCACTGTTATGAGTGTGGTGATCCGGATAGTTCAATCCGCCAAGAGCGGGCTGACCGAAGCCTGTACCAGCCTTCTAACAGGCTTTGAGGTAAGTTGAGAATATGTAAAAATATTACCGCATAGACAGTAGCCCCTGATGCTTAGTTCGGTGTTCGGAAAGAAAAGCCGGACTAAGGATCTAAAAAGATATCTGTGAGGAATCTAACATAAGTATGTCAATATGGGAATGCAGTCGGCCGACCTCTGCGCCAAGACCGATCGCAGAGGTCAATGCATTGAAGCAGAGCCTCGAGCAGTCCGAGAACGAGCTCGGCCAAGCCAAGAAGCAGCTCGAGGACAAGGAAGGTAAGTAGTATGTTATTAAAGAAATACCATATAGAAAGGTTTTGGTTGCAAAAAATAACAGGAATAACATAGGTACTGCAGGGGCCACGAACGAGGTGGCGACCCTGAAGGAAGCCGTGTCCGTGGCCGAAAACAAAGCGGCTGCAGAACGCACCGAGCGAGAGAACGGGGAGGCGCAGCTGGACAGCAGAGCGGCAAGAGCTCCAAGCTCTCATGGAAAAACACGAGAGTTTGGAGCGTGACTCGAAGACTCGAGAGTCCGAGCTCGCCTCGGCTCTTGAGAGTGCCAAAGCTGCTAAGGCCGAGGCCCAAAAAGCCCTCTAAGAAATTGAGTCGTTAAAGAAGATAGCGGCGGGTAAGGCATTCTTTATGCAAAGCAAGCATGTGAAAGTGAATTACCTATTACTTACCCGGATTTGGAGCTCTCCAGGAGCATTCGCAGATTTGCCCCGTAGTGTGTCTGATGCTGCCGCATTCTACCGCGCCAAGGAGGGGAGCTCGACGGAAAAGGTGTTCTGGTCTCAGTATGCTGAGGCCGGACATCCGGTGCCCCTGAGCGACCATCAGTCAAGCCTGGTCGAGCTCCACAAGGTCGCCGAACAGGTCATGAAGGGCCTTATAGCGCGGCTGTGGCCATTGGAAGCCATGCCTGGGAGCTACTTCGGCTTAGTGCAGCGGCTGGTGGACGCCATTCCACGGATTGAAGTCATCAAGCGCTCCGTCTGCATTGAAGGTGTCCGTCGGGCCCTTACCCGTGCTAAAGTGCACTGGGGCAAGCTGGATGCGGAGAAGCTTGTGACGGACGGGCCACCGAAGGGCAAGGAGCATCGCACGCCCGAAATGTACTATGAGGGCCTCCTAAAGGGTGCCCGCCGAATAGTGGATGAGTGCTCCAAAGATGTAATTTTTTAATATGCTCGCATTTGTTATCCTGTACGCTGAAAACTTGTTCATATGCGCTAAGCAACGCTTGTTAATTTAAAATATTACCTTCATGCGGCGGTTATCAAATTTGAGAGATGGCAAGTCGTTGGCTTCAGCCCCATGCCACGAGTGTTGGGGTGTTCGGGATAAACTTGAGCACTCTTGGTCCCATTCTTGGGTCCATCTAGGAGGCGCCAACACAACGAACAAGGCAACCGGACTTATAATGCTTGAACACTCTCACTTAGCCATAGAATTCTATAATTTTAAATTTCGCTAAGCCCCTAGTAATCGGAAGATCGAGTTCGGGCGCTATCCACGCCTTTGGTTGGACAATTCCGGTTCCTCGCCTAAGTGGCATAAGTCTTTAGGGACCCGAAAAACCTCTCGAACAGCGATCGCTCTCGCCCTATCATGACGGTCAGTTTTAGCTTTCTCCACTGAGGTGCTCGACCCAGCTCAACTGGGGCACAATCGCAGTGGTTCTCCCATGCTACCTTAGCCGATATAACGGAACGTAAGGTACCAAAACACGGGAGCCGGGCAAACCCAACTATTGACCCAAGACATGATTCGGAGCCGATTCATATAATGCTATAAGTTCGGGGTGCCGCACTTGTGAAAGTGTTCGGACTTATCACACCATAATTTTGGGCTACTTAAGCCCCTGGTGTATTGGCCGTACCAAAGTGTACGGTTGCAACATGTCATGAAATGAACATATGTATAGATAAAGGAAGTAGTGCAATAATAAGCAAAAGCTATGTATTGTTTATTCAAAAAGGTATTGCAATGAAAGAAGAACGATACAAATAGTGCGATAAGCAAGGGATGGGACTATCTTACATGTCCCCCTCCAGGAGTAAGCTGTGGGATGGTATGTAAAATAGGTATAATGCTCGTAATAGAGGCCACCTGAACACTCGACGTGGCTTTCTGCTTCCCTGGCTGTTGCATCGTGAATTCGGCGATTCTAGTGCCGGACAGGACTTCTGAAAGACGGAGTCCTGAAAGTAAGCAAAAGGAAGAAAAAGGAATGACACAATCGGGAGCCCCTGGTGCGGTCGAGCCGCATTCTTGGCGTGTCGTGGTCTTGCCCCTCCCCATATGCCCATGGTATCTCCAGAGCGTAATTATGTACGCGTAATACTAGCTTCGCAATTTCGCGAGGGCTGGGGTTGGGGCCAGATTGCTACGCGTGCTTGAATCGTGCCAGGCGGTCTTGTTGTAGGTTACTCCGGGCGCGCTTGACAGTGTCCGGACTATTAGTGGCCGGACACAAGAATTGCTGTGAGAGGCTGCTTTGTACCTCCGCCGCGAGGGCTGCCGTGTGATCCTCCGTTCGGAGAGAGCGTTCGGTGTTTCCATTGACCGTGATTACTCCTCGAGGGCCTGGCATCTTGAGCTTGAGATATGCGTAGTGCGGCACCGCATTGAACTTTGCAAATGCGGTTCGTCCGAAAGCAAAGTGCATGATAGCCGCCGCAGAATGGGACGATGTCGAAGATTAACTCTTCGCCGAAGTTATCCGGGATCCGAAGACCACTTCGAGTGTAATCGAACCCGCATAACTGTCCTCTACACCCGGTATGACGCCTTTAAAGGTCGTCTTTGTAGGCTTAACTCGGAGGGGTCTATGCCCATTTGCGACCTTTGTATCCCGGGTAAAGCAGGTTCAGGTTGCTACCGCCGTCCATCAGGACTCTTGTGAGGTGAAATCCGTCAATAATTGGGTCAAGAACCAATGCGGCGAACCCGCCGTGATTTAATGCTAGTGGGGTGGTCCTTCGATCGAAGGTGATCGGGCAGGAAGACCATGGGTTGAACTTTGGGGCGATCTGGCTCCATCGCATATACATCCCTTAGTGCATGCTTCCGCCCCTTTTGGGTATGTGGGTTGCGTATATCATGTTCACCATCCGCACTTGTGTGGGAAAACCCTTCTGTCCTCTATTGTTCGGCCGGGCTCTTCCTCGTCATCGCTTATGCAGCCCCTTGTCATTGAGTTCGCACTTAACTTGCTCGCTTGCTTGAACACCCAACAATCCCTGTTGGTGTGATTGGCTGGTTTTTCGGGGTGCCATGTATCCGCACAAGCGATCGAGTATTCGGTCCAAGTTGGACGGGCCTCGGGTATTTCTTTTGAATGGCTTCTTCACCGACCGGTTTAGAGCCTCTGAATCCGGCATTGACGGCCAGTATCTTCGTGATATCGCCAGCACGCGGCGCTTGTTCTTGTTGCGATGCGACCTGCCATTGCTGTCCTTGGTATCCGAACTATCGGGATGTTTGGCCAAGTTGTTGCTTCGAGCTAGCTAGTTGTCCTCTCCCGCATAAAAGCGGGTCATGAGTGTTGTGAGGGCTGCCATGGATTTTGGCTTTTCCTGTCCTAGGTGCCGGGCAAGCCACTCGTCATGGATGTTATGTCCGAAGGCTGCAAGGGCCTCTGCATCCGGACAAATAATGATTTGATTTTTCTTTGTTAGGAACCGTGTCCGTAATTGTCCGCCGATTCTTCCGCTGCTGAATTATGTGGCTAAGGTCATCGGCGTCTGGTGGTCGCACATATGTGCCCTAGAAGTTATCAAGGAATGCGGCTTCCAAGTCCTCCCAACAACCAATTGATTCTGCTGGCAAGCTATTGAGCCAATGCCGAGCTGGTCCTTTAAGCTTGAGTGGGAGGTATTTGATGGCATGTAGATCATCACCACGGGCCATGTGGATATGGAGGAGATAGTCCTTGATCCGCATCGCAGGATCTCGTGGTACCATCGTATGATTCGATGTTTACGGGTTTGAAACCCTCGTGGATTTGATGATCCATTACTTCATCCGTGAAGCATAGTGGGTGTGCTTGGCGCCTCTGTATTGGGCTATATCACGGCGTAGCTCATATGATCTTTGTTCATCGTGTTCGGTCCGCCGGTTTGTTGTATCCGGCGCGACGGTAATCATCCCGTGTCGCTACGCCCACGCGATCCGTAGATCGATCTTGTATATTTTGCCTTGTCCTCAAATATATCTCGCAAGTCCGGCGCGTTTTCCCGTGCCTTGGTACTTTTTGAGTGGCGTCGGGGTGTGGCTTGAGCGGAGGGCCGAGAGGCTTCTCTGTCGCGGCCACGGGGTGGCCGGTCTGCCATGTCATGCGCTGGTGACTTGGGTGCTTCCTCCTCTGATCGAGGCAACGGCCTGCGTTTGGGGTAGCTTTTGGAGGGGCGTTCGAGTTCATACTCTTCGCTGCAAGGACTTCAGTCCATCCGTCACCTAGCGTGTCTTGGTCACTCTAAGCTGTTGTCGCTTTTTCTTGAGGCTGCTTGCCGTGGCTATAAGCCCGCGCTTGAAACGCTCTTGTTCGGCGGGATCCACAGCACGACAAATTAAATTCGTCGTCGAGGCTTGCCTCATCTTCGGAGGGAGGCGATAATTATCGTCTTCAACCTTCTTTTTCGCGCAGACCGTCAGGCGGACTTGCTTCTCCCTCCTCCTGCGCTAAGTCCCGCCGGAGGGGTTGTCTTCGCATCGTCCGGGTGTTATTATCTCCGTGCCGGAATCACCGCTTTTGCTGTGGCGGGATTTAGAGCGGCGCCACGACGCCGGGCGCTTCGGTTGCTTTTTTGGAGGTGTCATCCTCCGTTGTTCCATCGCCGTTCCCATCTTTTGGGATGTCCACCATGTATATGTCGTATGACGAGGTGGCCTTCCAGTGCCCTGTAGGCGCTGGGTCTTGGTCGTCTCCGGCATCGTCCATACCGTCGATATCTTCGGAGTCGAAGTCGAGCATGTCGGTTAAATCATCGACAGTGGCTACAAAGTGGGTGGTGGGTGGGCGTTGAATTTCTTCGTCGTCCATATCCCAACCTTCCTATACGTAGTCCGGGCAGGGCTCTCTGGATAAAGAGAGAGACTTTAGTGAATTCAGGATGTCGCCAAAGGGCGAGTGCTGAAAGATGTCCGCGGCAGTGAACTCCATGACCGGCGCCCAACCGGATTATATTGGCAGGGGCGCGGAGGGTTCGTGAGTCCGGAGAGGAGTCCGCACCGGAGTCGAGGTCTTCGCAGCGACGTGGATGGAGTTCGGCTCAATCGCCAGAGATTGTAGCCCCGAGGCGGTGTCCAACCACTCGCCCTCGATCGGGAATCCGCCCGGATTAAGGGTCGGAGCGGATGCCGGTGCGCCTGTGGCACCGCTCGGCCGCAGAGCTAGATCATGCCCATCGAGACAATGCAAAGACGCTTGTCAAGGCTCGAATCCGTCAAGATCAAGTCTCCGCGGATATCGGCCAGATAGTTCAAACTTCCAATCTGACCTGATGGCTGTGGGCGAAGCTTTTGATCTGCTCCAGATGGCCAAGCTTAATTGGCCCGCAGCAAAGCCGCCGAACACGAAGATCTGTCCGGGAGAAAAGTCTCACCTGGACCGCGTCGTTGTTGATGATCGAAGGAGCCACCGGCCTATCGGTGACGCATACGCAGGAACTCTCAATGAAAGCACCAATGTCGGTGTCAAACCGGCGGATCTCGGTAGGGGGTCCCGAACTGTGCGTCTAGGCGGATGGTAACAGGAGACAAGGGACACGATGTTTTTACCTGTGTTCGGGCCCTCTCGATGGAGGTAATACCCTACTCCTGCTTGATTAATATTGATGATATGGGTAGTACAAGAGTAGATCTACCACAAGATCAAGGAGGCTAAACCCTAGATGCTAGCCTATGGTATGATTGTTGTTCGTCTCACGGACTAAAACCCTCCAGTTTATATAGACACCGGATAGGTTAGGGTTACACAGAGTCGGTTACAATGGTAGGAGATCTACATATCCGTATCGCCAAGCTTGCCTTCCACGCCAAGGAAAGTCCCATCTGGACACGGGCGAAGTCTTCAATCTTGTATCTTCATAGTCCAGGAATCCGGCCAACGATGATAGTTCGGCTATTCGGACACCCCCTAGTCCAGGACTCCCTCAAACGCCTGATAAAAATATTAGAGGAGGCTGAAAGGAGGACCCGTCAGAAAACAATTAAGTTTTTCAAAGTTCAGTGGAGCAATCACACCGAGGCCGAAGCAACATGGGAAAGAGAGGATTTTCTTCGGACAGAGCACCCACACCTATTTGAGGATCAGCTGAAATCTCGAGGACGAGATTTTTCCTAACGGGGTAGGTGTTGTGACACCCCAAAAATTTTGATTTGGTTTTTATTAAATTCTCTATTGATTTAAAAGAGGTTATTTGAAAAAAAAATTAAGGACTCTTCTCCTCAAATCCTTTTTATGGCAAATATTTTTTTTGAGTCCTTCTCAATATTTATTTTGGTCTTGAGGGTTTTTCAACTTGTGTTGAGACAACACAGAGAATCTTGGGTTTTCTTAATGTTTCTTTTATTTTTTTAAATAACCCTATGACTTATGGATTGATTCTTCCTCATTCAAAAAAATTTCTTGCCATGACCTAGGTTGAAAATTTTCTTCCATAACCCCTCCCTCCACTTTGGGTCAAGTCAAATATCCAATCCCAGCTAGTTCAACCCATTTTTTGATTTTTATTCTATTTATTTTATCATCAAAACAATTTCTGTCATTTATTTTGAACCTTGGTGATTTACAAAGGAACCACCAGATCCCTTCTGAGTTTTGGTCCCAAACAAACTCCTCTAACTAGTCCTTAGTACCCTCAACCTAGATCCATCAAGATCCCCTTGTCCAAAGTTCAAAATTTTCAAATTTTGCTTGCTGCAAGTTTGAACCAGATTTACCATTTTTGATGAAATTCATCATTTTTCTTCTCCAAAAATTCTGGGATAAATCAGGCAACCCCTAGATGCATTGAGAGGTCACCTCACCAAAGATCAACTCCAGAAGAAATTTCCACATGCCAAAAACATTTCATCGAACACCTGGCATGCACTGTTTCTGTCAAAATTTAGAAAAGTTAAGGTTTCAGTGTTCGGGTTCAGTCGACGGTGTCGTTTTCGTCAGAACCCGTCGACAATCTCACCAGTGTGCACGTTGGCGCCTTGCTCCCTGCTCCTTCTTCTTATCCAGTACGCGGCATTATCGTTTGGACGAGCGCAAGTGTCGGTGGCGACGTGGCACCTCATCGCCGGCGTCTTCTGCGGTGGCAGAACCACCCGTGGCGGCCAGCAAGGGCCAGCCCTGCCTTTCAGCGCCGACCGGCACCGCCCAAGCCACCCGGAGCCTCCGCGTGGCCACACCTTCCCTGTGCACGCTCCAGCACAGTCACTGCGGCCAGAGAGGCGCAGAGCGCGCTCTCTGCCGCCGACGAGCCCCGTGAGGCCATTCCATCGAGAGCGTGGAGTAGGGCCCAAGTTTTGTCAAGCTTAGCCCCGGGATGGAACCAGTGAACCTATCTGCAGCTGCCCCGACCCCTAAACCTCCCGTTCAACCACTGCCTCGTCGTAATCACCGCCGGAGTAATCCCGATCACGGCAACCGCCTCGGGCCGGATATAAAAGGGGGCCTCGAGCTCGATCTCGACCGAGCATCACCCTCCACCTCACCAGAGCCACGCCTAGCTACTAGGAAGACCTCGGGAGGCCTTCTTCCCGACTCGGGCGCCTGATCTGCTTCAGGCTCCGGCACGATCCGCTCCGGTGAGAGCAACCCTGCCTCCCAAACCTTGTCAGCAACCTCCTAGTGCACCCACACTTCTAACCCAAGCTCCAATTTGAAGTTTGCAGCCCTCCTCGACGAGACCCACCACCACCCGAACCACCGTCCGCCGGAGTAGAGGCCGCCGTCGACGTGGTGCTCGCCGGAGACCAACTCCACCACCCACAGGTGCGGAAGGACTCAGTGAACCCGTAGGTACCCTCCTTTCCCTCTACCTCACCGTGGATCGCCGCCGGCGACCACCGCGGCCCTCGGGCGCTGAGTGGGACCCCCTCGTCAGCCTCTCTCTTTTATTTGAATCGTTTTCTGAAGAAAGCACCTTCAGGAAGAATACGTTTTCCTTTGGGGTTGGCGTGTTTCGAACCGAAATGTTTTCTGTTTTTATAAACTACCCCTGGAAACTTTCTGTTTCATTACAAATGAGTCCCTGGACTAAAACCTTAATAACTTTAAAACAAAAGATGATTTTGAGTTGATTCTTTTTCTGTCAGGTTTATTTTTCTGTCTAGTGTTTTATCATATTTATTTGAAAAATATGTGGAACATTTTTTATGCACACTCGGTATTTACGTTAGTACGCGTTTTCTTTATACCGTAGATACCGGAGGAGGTGACGGAGACGCAAACTTCACCGAGCTAGACTCCGACTACTCCGAACCAGGCAAGCATGTTTGAACCTTTGATATGATGCGTGTTTTGCATGTTTGCTTGAGTATTTATTTCATGGCATGTTCATATAAGCAACTATGAGTGTTATATTGCATGCAAGGCAACTACGAGTGAGCTTCGAAACGTGTTGTGTTCATTTAATGGAAGAACACATGATCATGTGGTGACATGAAAGGTGGTAAGATGGTATTGTTGAAGCATGCCAGTCTTATGTCAACCGCTTAACTCCATTGTTAACGTGGATCGATCCACGCTTACGTGGCCCCCCTTTTCGTCGCCACGTGTTTTCTGCAAAGAATACGGTTTAGTAAGTTGCAAACCTCTTTCCTTGTACACACCAAACAGAGGGCCGCGATGAGGGTTCCATGGCCCTGGATTAAAGCCCGTCATCCAATCAGGGGGCATGGGTGTTTCCGGTTGGGACCGAGAGGGGGGCACCCCTTAGAGCACGCGATATAAATTTGGTCCCATGCTATTCGAGGTTGTGGACTCCCCGTTTTAGAGTTTTTCTTGAACGTTGCCTAGGGTGATTCCTAGCAGCGGAATGTGGAATGGGTGTGTACTGGTTAGATGTGTTTCTTCTAAAATACCGTAAACGGAACTAGTCCTTTGTGACTACTGAAATCCGTTAGCTGTGGTTAAAGAGTACAAACTCTGTAGAGTCAAAACCATCCGAGTGACCATGTCCATGGTCGAGGACCTTGGTCAACATATCCATATCAGTATCAATATCAGTCTCAACGTCCATCTCAGCGTCATCTCAGTGTCAATCTCCGGTGAATAAACGAGGGTGGTGAACTCGGCTGAATAATATTCCTATGGATGGACTAACCAGTTTATTATTATGTGTCGAATAATTTCTTGGGATGATTTAAATTCATGAACTGCTTGAATTTGAATGATGAAATATAAGCCCTTTATGTGATGTCGCTCAGACGTCCGACTGTGGCATCATTGTTATTTACTTTCGATATAAGCCCTTTATGTCATGTCGCTCAGACGTCCAACTGTGGCATTCTTGTATTTACTTTCGATATAAGCCCTTTATGTGATGTCGCTCAGATGTCCGACTGTGGCATTCTTGTTATTTACTTTCGATATAAGACCTTTTCGAGATGTCGCTTAGACGTCCGACTGTGGCACGCACTGTCGTTTATATTTCGATATAAGCCCTTTATGTGATGTCGCTTAGACGTCCGACTGTGGCATTCTTGTTATTTACTTTTGATATAAGCCCTTTTCGAGATGTCGCTAGACGTCCATTGCACGACTGCCGCTTATATTTCGATATAAGCCTTTTATGAGGTGTCGCCCTGACGCCCGACTGCGGCATTGTTAATTTATATTTACCTTTCGAGGCGCCGCTCGCATAATTCGATCGGTCTGCAGTTATTTTATTAGGATTTCGGAGGACTACTACCGATCGCCTTTATTGTTTTACATACAATGCAATTTATTATCTGAGTGCGCATCACTAATCTGCTCATGTGCATCATGCTTGCATTTGTTATATCTTATTTCCAAACTATCTTGCGAGTACATTCAAAGTACTTGCCTGGCTTGTTGATTTGGCCAGATGTTGACGAAGGCGATCTTATGGATGAAGAGTTCGATAGCGAGTCCGACGCCTAGAGGAGTCCCAGTCAGTCCCGTGCGATCCGGGAATTGGTCACTTGTATCATATACGCTTCCGCTACCCGAATAAAATCATCGAGTCTCACTCCGACGCTCGATGATCTATAAAACTTAGGAGTCATGTCACCCACTTCACTGTGACATATCCACCACCGCCTTTATTACGAGTCAGTAGTTATGCCACCACACTCCTTGTGTCATATCCGCCCTTATGTATTATATCGGCGTGCTTGTAATAAATTGTTGAGCAGCCTCATCTCAACCTTGTATAATATTTAGTACTTCTGGATTTCTATAACAAGGATTTGTCTACCAGTAAGGAGGATCCTCCTATACAGGATTGATATAAGGGTCGCTTTCTCAATAAATGTTTTATTGGAAAACCGGTCCTGACAGTAAAATACCGATGGTCGTTAGAAGAAAGAGGGGATGCCACTCGGGGCATCCCCAAGCTAAGTTGCTTGCTCTATTTTGGATAATAGCTTGGGATGCCGGGGCATCCCCAAGCTTAGGCTCTTCTTATTCCCTATTCCTTCATCCATCGTAAGATCACCCAAAACTTGAAAACTTCAATCACACAAAACTCAACAAAACCTTCGTGAGATCCGTTAGTATAAGAAAGCAAATCACTAATATAAGTACTGTAGCAAACCAATTCATATTTTGTTCTTGCATTATATCTACTGTATTCCAACTTTTCTATGGCAAAAACTCATCAAAGAAAACCATAGAGCCAGCAAAACAAGCACACAACGCAAAGAAAACAGAATCTGTCAAAAACAGAACAGTCTGTAGCAATCTGGATATTTCGAATACTTCTGAAACTCCAAAAATTCTGAAAAAATAGGACGACCTGAGCAATTTGTATATTAAGCTTCTTCAAGAAGAATTGGTATTTTATCATGCTCTGGTAAAAATGAGAATTGTTTTCATGAGGGCAAAAGTTTCTGTTTTTCAGCAAGATCAAACAACTATCACCCAAGAAGATCCTAAAGGCTTTAATTGGCACAAACACTAATTAGAACACAAAAAACACAATCATAATAGTAGCATTATTTTGCAAACACTCAATAATAGAAAGCAAAAAGAAAAAATAAATTTTATTCATTGGGTTGCCTCCCAACAAGCGATATAGTTTTACGCCCTTAGCTAGGCATAAAACAAGGATCTAAGTTTTGTCATCTTTGTTTCGAGATCCATAAGATTCCCTCATGATTCATTCATATGGTGGCCTAATTTGTTCTAGGGAAGTGTTCCATACCCTTCCTCAAAGGAGATTGGAACTTAATATTGCCTTCTTTCATATCAATCACGACACCGGTAGTGCGTAAAAATGGTCTACCAAGAATAATTGGACAAGACGGATTGCAATCAATATCAAGAACAATAAAATCTATGGGCACATAATTCCTATTTGCAAGAACAAGAACATCATTAATTCTTCTCATAGGCTTTTTAATAGTAGAATCCACCAAGTGCAAATTTAAAGAGCATTCTTCAATATCGGTAAGACCAAGCACGTCACATAAAGATTTCGGAATTGTAGAAACACTAGCACCCAAGTCACACAAAGCAAAACACTAATAATTTTTAATCTTGACTTTGATAGTAGGTTCCCATTCATCATGCAATTTTCTAGGAATAGAAACTTCTAATTCCAACTTTTCTTATAAAGCTTTCATCATAGCATCAACAATATGTTTAGTAAAAGCTTTATTTTGTTCATAAGCATGGGGTGAATTTATCATGGATCGCAACAAAGAAATACAATCAATCAAAGAGAAACTATCATATTTGAAGTCTTTGTAATCCAAAAGAGTGGGCGCATCACTAGTTAAAGTTTTGACCTCTTCAAACCCACTTTCATCAATTTTCTCAATAAGATTTTCACCCTCCGAATTATCGAGACGCCTTCTAACTAAAGTTCACTCTTATCTAGTCCCTTTTTCATCAATCTTAAATTTACTAAACAAGGAATCAATAGAAGAAACACCAATCATTTTAAGATCTTCATCACTGTTGCGAAAGTAATCACTAGAAAATGCTTTTTCTAAAAATTATCTTTTAGCTCTAAGCATATCGGTTATTTTCTTACTTTCATCCATAGAAATATAAAGAACTTTAATTGATTCTTCTACCTTAGGCACAAAAAATTTCATCTTGAGATTTTCCACATCATGAGAAATTCTATCAACACTTCTAGACAAATCATCAATTTTATTCAACTTTTCTTCTATGGAAGTGTTGAAAACTTTTTGTGTGTTCATAAATTCTTTAATATTGTTCTCAAGATAAGAGGTGTTACTATTATTATTATAAGAAGGATTTCCATAGGAATTACCATAATTATTAGAGGAGTTACTAGGAAAAGGCCTAGGATTAAAATTACCTCTATAAGCATTGTTGTTGAAATTATTTCCAGAGATAAAATTCACATCTACGGCATCACTATTTTGCTCAATCAAAGTAGACAAAGGCATATCATTGAAATCAATAGGAGCACTTTTACTAGCAACCAATTTCATAAGAGCATCAACTTTTTCACTCAAAGAAGAAATTTCTTCAACCGAATTAACTTTCTTACTATTAGGAGCTCTTTCGATATGCCATTGCGAATAATTTGCCATAATATTATCAAGAAATTTGGTAGCTTCACCCAAAGTAATTTCCATAAAAGTACCACCCACGGCGGAATCTAATAGATTTCGAGAAACAAATTCAATCCCGCATTAAAAATTTGTATGGTCATCCAAAGATTTAACCCATGAGTTGGGCAATTCCTTAGCATCATTTTCATCCTTTCCCAAGATTGTGCAACACGCTCATGTTCAAGTTGCTTGAAATTCATTATCTGGGTTCTAAGGGAAATAATTTTCACGGGCGGAAAATACTTAGTGATAAAAGCATCTTTGCACTTATTCCAAGAATCAATACTATTACGAGGCAGAGAGGAGAAGCAAATTTTTGCAGAATCACGCAAAGAAAACAGAAATAATTTCATCTTCACAACATCATTGTCCACATCTTTTTTATTTTGCATATCGCATAATTCCACGATGGTATTAAGATGGGACACGGCATCCTCATTAGGAGTACCGGAAAATTGATCTTTCATAACAAGATTCAGCAAAGCAGTATTAATATCACAAGACTCTGCACTAATGGCGGGAGGACCAACCGGAGTGCCAGTAAAATCATTGTTGTTAGTATTTGAGAAATCACACAACTTGGTGTTCTCTTAAGTCATGATTGTTGGGGAACGTAGTATTTCAAAAAATTTACCTACGATCACGCAAGATCTATCTAGGAGATGCATAGCAACGAGACGGGAGAGTGTGTCCATGTACCCTCATAGACCGAAAGCGGAAGCGTTTAGTAACGCGGTTGATGTAGTCGAATGTCTTCACGATCCAACCGATCCAAGTACCTAACATACGGCACCTCTATGTTAAGCACATGTTCAGCAATATGACGTCCCTCGAGCTCTTGATTCAGTTGAGGACGAGGGAGAGCTCCGTTAGCACGACGGCATGGCGATGGTGATGATGAAGTTACGGCGCAGGGCTGTGCCTAAGCACTACGACGATATGACCGAAGTGTGTAACTGTGGAGGGGGGGCACCACACACGGCTAAGATAAGACTTGGTGTGCCTTTGGGGTTCCCCCCTCCACGTATATAAAGGAGGGGGGAGGAGGAGGCCGGACCAAGAGGGGGCGCGCCAAGGGGGGGGAGTCCTACTTGGAACCCCGGTCTAACTAGGATTCGCCCCCCCTTCCTATTTCACCAAGGGGAAGGAGGGAAGGAGAGGGAGAGAGGAAGGAAGGGGGGCCGCGTGAGGGAGTCCTGGACTACGGGGACCTCGGGCATCCGGCCTGTTAGCTATGGGCCGGAATGATGGGCTGTGAAGATACAAAAACCGAAGACTCTACCCGTGTCCGGATGGGACTCTCCTTGGCGTGGAAGGCAAGCTTGGCGACCAAATATGAAGATTCCTTTCTGTGTAACCGACTTTGTGTAACCCTAATCCCCTCCGGTGTCTATATAAACCAGAGGGCTAGGTCCGTAGAGGTGAAAATCATAATCATAGTCATACAGGCTAGACTTCTAGGGTTTTAGCCATTACGATCTCGTGGTAGATCAACTCTTGTAATACTCATATTCATCAAGATCAATCAAGCAATAAGTAGGGTATTACCTCCATAGAGAGGGCCCGAACCTGGGTAAACATTGTGTCCCTGTCTCCTGTTACCATCGACCTTAGACGCACAGTTCGGGACCCCCTACCCGAGATCCGCCGGTTTTGACACCGACATTGGTGCTTTCATTGAGAGTTCCGCTGTGACGTCGAAAGATAGGATCGATGGCTCGCCTTGTTCTCAAGGACAATATCACCTCCGGAGGAGCACTGGCCCTGGGCCAAACCCTCCGACTGGGCGGCTTTACCATGACCGCCCGTTCGGCCGTTAAGTCGACGATGACTTCTCGGGTCATCGAAAATCCCCTCCATGTTGACTCCAAATACTCCAAGCTGATGGATTCGGCGGAGTTGTCGTCTTTAAACAAGCTCCTTGATCGCATCGCCGCCCTGGGGGTCGCCACAGACTATGATCAGATTTGGCTTAAACCTGACCAGAGAGAAATTAAAACTCCACCGATCACCCATCAGATAGCGGTAGTAGAGTAGCAAGAAGACAACTCTTCCTCTGTACTAAGGACGAACTATGTTCGGATATCCGAGCTTGAAGAGCCGGACACCTGCCTGCAGAAAGATACATCCTGTCCTCCGAACATAGAATCGGACGACAAGCCTAAAAAATCAGTTGATATCCCGGAGCCCGAACTATTAAGTTCGAAAGTTCCTTAGACTCAGGATCCCAACTTGGGTCAGGATTCGGATTTAACTCCACCCAACCACCCAGATATAAGCGCTCTTATGGGCATACGACAGCAGTCTGAGGAAACGGTCCATCACTTCTGGGCCAGATTCCTCCTTGTCAAAGACAAGATTAAAGATTGTCGTGACGGAGACGCAATCTCAGCGTTCCGCAACAATTGCACAGATGAAGGAATCCTCAACGCCATCAACCGCCGTCGCCTATCACACTTCGCAGACTTGGCAACCATAGTACACAAGTACTGCGCAATGGAAAGCGCCTGGAAAACTCAAGCAGCCCGCTGGGAACCACTGGTTCCCATCAAACCCCTTGTTCAGGTGAAAAGGACGCACCCTCATGGCACTCCCGGCCCAATAATAAAGGAATATAAGCTCACATGGGGGCATGGAACTGCTCGGAGGGATGGCTCGATGGGCCATGCAAAATACACACAACACCGGATACCATATCAACCCACAGCCTTAGAGCATGTTGGATACTCCGGCAAGTGGCCAAGAGCGGCGAGGATATCCTCACCAAAAACACAACAGAGCAGCATCCCCCAGAAGACGACGACCTCAGAGTATTGACAGTCTTCGAGACCTTTGCTTCAAACAATAAGCGCAAAAGGGCACTCCGCGACCTCACCGAAGTCTGCCAAATCTCAGCAATAAACCCTTGGAATGACATGGCCATAACCTTTAATGCCGGTGACGAACCAAAATTCAGGACAGTCCGGGCACCAGCCGCCTTGGTCCTCAGTCCGATCGTGGACGGCTTTCGGCTCACCAAGGTTCTCATGGACGGCGGCAGCGTACTAAACCTCATTTACGAGGATACACTCAGCAAAATGGAAATAGACAGGAGCCGCATCGAGCAACGTATCACGACCTTATGAGGAATTATTCCCAGTCAGGAGGCGCGATGCACGGGAAAAATCACGCTTGACGTGGTATTCGGCACACCAGAGAACTATCGGTCTAAAGAAATAACCTTCCAAGTGGCCCCTTTCAACAGTGGATATCACGCCCTATTGGGGCGAGATGCATTTGCACGCTTCCAAGCTATACCTCACTACGGGTATATGAAGCTCAATATGCCCGTGCCCAACGGCATAATCACTCTCGCCAGTGATCCGGACATAGCACTCCGTGGCAAAAATAAAACCGCATCCTTGGCCCTTGAGGCATTATCTGAAGCCCTCGTGGCCGAAGAATTAACCGCATTGCGCTCCACGGTGGATAGGGACGATGTAATCCTGGACAAACGACCCAAATCCACCTCCTTCAAACCAGCAGAAGAAATACTCAAATTCCAAGTGCATCCAACGGACCCCAAGAAGACAGCATCTATCGGGGCACAACTAGACCCAACGGTCGATTCCGCGCTACGAGAGTTCCTGCGCGAGAACTGGGACATATTCGTCTGGCACCCTTCTGATATGCCAGGAATCCCACGCAGTTTGGCCAAACACAGCCTCAATATATTGAAGGGATACAAACCAGTCAAGCAAACACTACGGCGCTTTTTCCGAACCCAAACGTCAAGCTATGGGGGATGAGCTAGCCAAGCTAATCGAGGCCGGATTCATTAGAGAAATAAAACACCCGGACTGGCTAGCAAACCTGGTGATGGTGCCAAAGAAGGATAAATCATGGCGCTTGTATGTCGATTTCAAAGACCTCAATAAATCCTGCCCTAAAGATCCATTCCCCCTCCCCTGCATCGATCAGATCATTGATGCAGGACACGACTCGCTGTGCTTGCTCGACGTATATTCCGAATATCATCAAATCAAAATGAAGGAGTCCGATCAAGCCGCAACGGCATTCATTACCCCATATGGGCCATTCTGCTTCAACACCAAGCCCTTCGGGCTCAAAAACACCGGGGCAACCTACCGACGCATGATTCAAACATGCCTGGAGGAACAGATCGGCAACACAGTTGAAGCATACATGGACGACGTCGTCATCAAAACTAGGCGCGTCGAGTCACTAATAGACAATTTACGTCTCACATTTGATAACCTCCGTGCATATGACATCAAGCTCAATCCGGAAAAGTGTGTTTTCGGCGTCCCCGCTGGAGAACTAATCGGCTTCATCGTCTCCAATAGAGGAATTGAAGCAAATCCAGCCAAAATCCAAGCTTTGTCACAATTGGCTACTCCAACGGACCTTAAACAGGTCCAAAAACTTGCTGGATGCATGGCAGCTTTAAGCCGTTTTATCTCCAGATTGGGAGAAAAGGCATTGCCACTCTATCGCCTTCTCCGGACACTGACCACTTCGAGTGGACAGACGCGGCAACGGGCGGACTGGAAGAAATAAAAACCCTTGTAGAAAGCAACCCAATCCTGGCCGCGCCAAACGTCGGCGAACCCATGTTATTATACATATCGACAACACACTAGGTGGTGAGCGTCGTGCTCGTCGTTGAGCGAGAACAGGACGGACACAAATTCCCGCTTCAGAAGCCGGTATACTACGTATCCACTGTCTTCACACCATGCAAATCCTGGTACCCTCATTATCAAAAGATAGCATACGCAGTCTTCATGGCATCCCGGAAGCTACGACACTACTTCCAGGAGTGTTCAATCACGGTGGCCTCTGAAGTACCACTCAACGACATAATAAACAACCGCGATGCTACGGGCTGGATTGCCCAATGGGCCATTGAGTTCCTTCCATTTGATATAACATACAAACCTCGTCGAGCCATTAAATCCCAGGTACTGGCTGACTTTGTCGCCGAATGGACAGAGGTTGAACTCCCTAAAGAGTACGGCACATATTCTAACTGGGTTATGTATTTCGATGGTTCCAAAATGCTGGCAGGGTTAGGAGCGGCGTCGTTTTAACGTCCCCCACTGGAGACATAGTCCAGTACGTACTCCAAATATTATACACAGACTCCAATGACGCAGCCAAATACGAAGCCTTATTGCATGGTCTTCAGATGGCTGTCTCCATGGGCATACAACGCCTGGAAGTGCGCGGGGACTTAAACCTTGCAATATCTCAAATAAATGGAGATTTTGATGCCAAAGATCCGAAGATGGCGGCTTATCGTAACGTCGTCCTGAAAATGCCAGCTCGGTTCGAGTTGCTCGAGTTTCATCACGTGGCTCGAGAAAGTAATCAAGCGGCGGACATCCTTGCTTGCATCGGCGCCAAGCGCGACCCCGTCCCACCTAACATCTTTCTGGAAAGGCTTTTTAAGCCGTCCATGGTGTGGCAAGGGGAGAGTGGCAACACCAGTCCGGATCCGAACACAACCCCAGAGTCCGAACACACCGATATCATCGGGGGCTCAGCCACCGAAATAACACCGTCCGCCCATCTCATCATGGCAATTATTGCCCCATGGACCGAACCCTTCTTGTCCTAACTTAATGGGAAAGAACTCCCTGAGGACCAGAATGAGGCTCGCCGCACTGTCCGGCGTTCAAAGGCCTACAAGGTTCATGGCGGAGAGCTCTACAAGAAAAGCGCTACCGGTGTCCTTCAAAGATGTATCTCCGGGGAAGAGGGGAGGCAACTCCTGGCTGAAATTCATGCCGGTCTCGGCGGTCACCATGCCGCGCTCGGGCCCTTGTTAGCAAGGCCTTCCGTACAGGTTTTTATTGGCCGACGGCCCGAGCAGATGCACAGGACCTTGTCCAACGTTGTGTAGGATTCCAGCTCTTCGCCAACCAAAGCCATATGCCCCCCACCGCTCTACAAACAATCCCCATCACTTGGCCTTTCGCGATCTGGGGGATGGATATGGTCGGACCCCTTAAAGGAGGAAGCCATAAGAAAAAGTATCTGCTGGTCATGGTGGATAAATTCACTAAGTGGATAGAAGCCAAACCAGTTAAAACGGCCGAGGCCAGGCCAGTGATAGAATTCATATCCGGTGTTGTGCACCGTTATGGTGTTCCACACAGCATCATCATCGATAACGGCTCCAATTTCACAGCCTATGAGGTGAAAACCTGGTGTGCTAATCTGGGCATTAAGCTCGATTACGCCTCCGTCTATCACCCACAAACAAACGGTCAAGTCGAACGGGCCAATGGTCTTATTATGAGCGGCATTAAACCCAGACTAGTGCGGTCTTTGAGAGAATCAGACAAGCACTGGGTTGAGGAGCTCGACTCCGTACTCTGGGGGCTGTGGACCCCAACTGCACTACTAGATATACACCTTTCTTCATGGTGTACGGCGCGGAGGCTGTATTGCCCTGTGATATTATTCATGACTCACCTCGAGTGCGCGTGTACAAAGAGAGAGAGGCCGAGCTTGATCGGCAGGACAGCCTAGATGCCCTGGAGGATGAGCGCGATGTTGCAAAAGCCTGTTCCGCATTTTATCAACAGCAGGCACGCAGATATCAAAGCCGAGAAGTACGGGCCAAGACTTACAATGCTGGCGAACTCGTTCTACGCTTACCGGAAGAGAAAAAGGACAAACTCAAGCCCAAATGGGAAGGTCCCTTCATCATTGACGAAGTTCTCACTGGAGGAGCGTACCGCCTGCGTGATGCATCAGACAATCACCTAGAGCCGAACCCCTGGAACGCGGCCAGACTCCGAAGATTCTATGCCTAGCACCGAACTATTTGTTCGTCTCCTTCTTCCTGTTGTTTCCATTATTATTTTCCTCTCTTTTCGTTCTTCCTTTTTTTCTAGCCTTAAAGATTTCATGTGGCTAAACCATAAACCTGTGACGTACACATCCTCAAACATGTACGTCCACTATACATGGGGGCTTCCCGGACAGAAGCTTATTATTATTATTTTCCGAGCATCAAGCTCATCACATATGCGTTTTTTCCCATATGTACCTTTTCTTCGCCATTATATGCATCGATATGACTTAAGTTTTGGCCAAGCTGGGTTGCCTAGCTCATGTGCTTATGCCCTACGTTCCCATTAGTTTGTCTAGGGCATAAAGGGAGCACCTCTGTGATTGTTACTGCCGGGTCATCCGGATGTGTACCTCAGACTGGGTGAAGCCGAAAGCTAGCGTTCTTAAGGGAATATCCGGTCGGTGGGTTAAAGATGTTTTTGCATTCACCCCATAGTGAACCCCCAGATGTTACATATACTACGATTTTACCAATCACAGTTCAGACATGCATTTTAACGCATGCACACCCAGGGAAAGGAACCCTTAACGGAACTATTCTCTCTGGAAGATGTTTCTTACAATTATAATGTAATATAACATAACTAGCTGGATACAACTTGTCTGTTCAAGCAACTATGACCCCTACGCCTGGTTTCCACGCATACCCTGGTTTATTTTGCCGCTCACAGAGGTCGAAGCGAAAAGGTCTGCCATGACAATCGTTTTACACTTCAGCTAGAATTACATATGTCAAGGAAAGTACATGGTCACTTGGACCCAAAAATTTCCTCCTATATACCGTCCAGCAAGCTGTCTAACTTACAATCCTGTTGGGAATACTTAGCGGCTACTTCTACTGGGTCATATACCAAATTAACAGGAACTTCTTTACCATCTAACCCTAGAGGTCCGACCCAGGCCATATGATTCGGATCAAAGCTTGGTATACCGTGTTTTCACCATGGCCCAGGCCTCTCGTGCACCTTCCCAGCAGGCCGATATTTTCCATAATCAGAAACGCCGCCTGATACGTCTCCAACGTATCTGTAATTCTTGATTGCTCCATGCTATATTATCTACTGTTCTGGACATTATTGGGCTTTATTATTCAATTTTATATTATTTTTGGGACTAACCTATTAGCCGGAGGTCCAGCCTGTAATTGCTGTTTTTTGCCTATTTGAGTTTCATGGAAAAGGAATATCAAACGGAGTCCAAACGGAATGAAACCTTCTGAACGTGATTTTTAGGAAGATTATGGTCCAGAGACTTGGACCCTACGTCAAGAAACAAAGGAGGAGGCCACGAGGTAGGGGGCGCGCCACCCCCCCCCGTGACGCGCCTCCACCTTCATGGGCCCCTATTGCTCCACCGACATACTCCTTCCTCCTATATATAACTACGTACCCCCCAACTGATCAGATACGGAGCCAAAAACCTAATTCCACCGCCGCAACCTTCTGTACCCACGAGATCCCATCTTGGGGCCTTTTCGGGAGCTCCGCCGGAGGGGGCATCCATCACGGAGGGCTTCTACATCAACACCATAGCCTCTCCGATGAAGTGTGAGTAGTTTACCTCAGACCTTCGGGTCCATAGTTAGTAGCTAGAAGGCTTCTTCTCTCTTTTTGGATCTCAATACAATGTTCTCCCCCTCTCTCATGGAGATCTATTCCATGTAATCTTCTTTTTGCGATGTGTTTGTTGAGACCGATGAATTGTGGGTTTATGATCAAAATTATCTATGAACAATATTTGAATCTTCTCTGAATTCTTTTATGTATGATTGGTTATCTTTGCAAGACTCTTCAAATTATCAGTTTGGTTTGGCCTACTAGATTGATCTTTCTTGCAATGGGAGAAGTGCTTAGCTTTGGGTTCAATCTTGCGGTGTCCTTTCCCGATGTGATGAGGGGCAGCAAGGCACGTATTGTATTGTTGCCATCAAGGATAACAAGATGGGCTTTTTATCATATTGCATGAATTTATCCCTGTACATCATGTCATCTTGCTTAAGGCGTTACTCTGTTTTCATGAACTTAATACTCTAGATGCATGCTGGATAGCGATCGATGAGTGGAGTAATAGTAGTAGATGTAGGCAGGAGTCGGTCTACTTGTTTCAGACATGATGACTGTATACATGATCATACCTAGATACTCTCATAACTATGCTCAATTCTGTCAATTGCTCAATAGTAATTCTTTCACCCACCGTGAAATACTTATGCTCTTGAGAGAAGCCACTAGTGAAATCTATGGCCCTCGGGCCTATCTTCATCATATTAATCTTCCAACACTTAGTTATTTCCTTTGCTTTTTTACTTTGCATCTCTATCACAAAAATACCAAAAATATTATCCTATCATATCTATCAGATCTCACCCTCGTAAGTGACCGTGAAGGGATTGACAACCCCTTATCGCGTTGGTTGCGAGGAGTTATTTGTTTTGTGTAGGTACGAGGGACTCGCGTAGCCTCCTCTTGGATTGATACCTTGGTTCTCAAAACTGAGGGAAATACTTACGCTACTTTGCTGCATCACCCTTTCCTCTTCAAGGAAAACCAATGCAGTGCTCAAGAGGTAGCAAGAAGGATTTACGGCGCTGTCGGGAGTCTATGCAAAAGTCAACATACCAAGTACCCATCACAAATTCCTTATCTCCCGCATTACATTATTTGCTATTTGCCTCTCGTTTTTCTCTCCCCCACTTCACCCTTGCGGTTTTATTCGCCCTCTCTTTTTCGTTCGCCTTCTTCTTTTTGCCCCTCGCTCTCTCTGTCGTTATGTCTGAAATTGGGGAAATTATTGCCGATATGGACAATAATAATATCATAGAAAATTCTGATGCTCCTATTTGAAGAACCCCCTACCTTGCATACAAAAATATTTGAATTGGTAGTGGTAATATTATTGGAAAAGGAGTTATTCAAGATTTCTTTACTTGTGCTTGCTTTGCCTTCTATGGGCGGTTCTATTCTCCATAGTACTAGTAGTCTTGCGGACGCTATTGCCATTCTTATAGTTGAACTTGAAAGGCAATTTATGCACATGCATCCTTGCATACAAAGAATTTTCCTAGAATTCTCTAATATTGAGCATTCTTACATTAAGCGTGCCATACAATCTTTTTGGCTCATGAGTTTAGATTCATAATAAAAGAGGCCAAAGAAATCTTTACGCATTATAGGGTAGATGCTAGTCATCCTCACATTGAAGCTATCCTTTTTAATCAAGAAGACGTGATGCATTTACAATCTTTGGATCATATTGCTTATAACGAAAATCTTACGAAAAAGGTTCCCGCCTATGTTCTAGTTGATAGAATTTCCGAGCTTAATGATGATTTTTCTATTCAAAATAATGGATTAGGTTTTCCTATTGAACAAAGTCTTGTGACTTTTTGCTAAAAGAATGCTCTTAATGATGAATTGGTTGTGCAATACAAAGGGCCTAGGGAGGAACCCATACCTCCCGAGATTGATCTTGGTGACTTCTGTCCCATTAAATTTAGCCCTTTTGATTATTTTGCTTGCCTCTAATAAAACTTGCTGCTGAACATAGAGAATATGAAAAAAAATCATGACTTTCCATACCACTATTATGGCAATACCTAGATCTATCCTTGCTTTTATGCCTAGCTAGGGGAGTTAAACGATAGCGCTTGTTGGGAGGCAACCCAATTTTTTTTTAGTTTTTTTTTGCTTTTTGCTTCTTTTTAGGAATAAATATTTGTTCTAGACTCTGGTTAGATGTGTTTTTATGTTTTAATTAGTGTTTGTGCCAAGTTAAACCTATAGGATCTTCTTGGATGATAGTTATTTGATCTTGCTGTAATTTCCAGAAACTTGCTGTCCACGAAAACAATTGTTAAAAATCACCAGAACGTGATAAAATACTGATTCCAATTGCTGCTTATCAATAAACAAATATTCTAGGTATTCCTATTTTTTCTGATTTTTTGGAGTTCCAGAAGTTTGCGTTAGTTACAGATTACTACAGACTGTTCTGTTTTTGACAGATTCTGTTTTTCGTGTGTTGTTTGCTTATTTTGATGAATCTATGGATAGTAAAATAGTTTATAAACCATAGAGAAGTTGTAATACAGTAGGTTTAAAACCAATATAAATAAAGAATGAGTTCATTACAGTACCGTGAAGTGGTCTTTTGTTTTCTTTCGCTAACGGAGCTCACGAGATTTTCTGTTGAGTTTTGTGTTGTGAAGTTTTCAAGTTTTGGGTGAAAGATTTGATGGATTATGGAACAAGGAGTGGCAAGAGCCTAAGCTTGGGGATGCCCATGGCACCCCCAAGATAATTTAAGGACACCATAAATCCAAAGCTTGGGGATGCCCCAGAAGGCATCCCCTCTTTCGTCTACTTCCATCGGTAACTTTACTTGGAGCTATATTTTTATTAACCACATGATATGTGTTTTGCTTGGAGCGTCTTGTATGATTTGAGTCTTTGCTTTTTAGTTTACCACAATCATCCTTGCTGTACACACCTTTTAAGAGAGCCATACATGATTTTTAATTTGTTAGAATACTCTATGTGCTTCGCTTATATCTTTTGAGTTATATAGTTTTGCTCTAGTACTTCACTTATATCTTTTAGAGCACGGTGGTGGATTTGTTTTATAGAAACTATTGATCTCTCATGCCTCACTTAGATTATTTTGAGAGTCTTAAATAGCATGGTAATTTGCTTAAATAATCTTAATATGCTAAGCATACAAGATTTGTAAGAATTCTTATGAGTGTGTTGAATACTATGAGAAGTTTGATGCTTGATGATTGTTTTGAGATATAAAGATGGTGATATTAGAGTCATGCTAGTTGAGTAGTTGTGAATTTGAGAAATAATTGTGTTAAAGTTTGTGATTCCCGTAGCATGCACGTATGGTGAACCGTTATGTGATGAAGTCCGAGCATAATTGATTTATTGATTGTCTTCCTTATGAGTGGCGGTCGGGGACGAGCGATGGTCTTTTCCTACCAATCTATCCCCCTAGGAGCATGTGCATAATACTTTTCTTTGATAACTTGTAGATTATTGCAATAAGTATATGAGTTCTTTATGACTAATGTTGAGTCCATGGATTATACGCACTTTTCTTCCTCCCACCATTGCTAGCCTCTCTAATACCGCGCACTTTTCGCCGGTATCATACACCCACCATATACCTTCCTCAAAACAGCCACCATACCTACCTACCATGGCATGTCCATAGCCATTCCGAGATATATTGCCATGCAACTTTCCACCGTTCCGTTCATTATGACACGCTCCATCATTGTCATATTTCTTAGCATGATCATGTAGTTGACATTGTATTTGTGGCAAAGCCACCGTTCATAATTCTTTCATACATGTCAGTCTTGATTCATTGCATATCCCGGTACACCGCCGGAGGCATTCATATAGAGTCATATTTTGTTCTAAGTATCGAGTTGTAATTGTTGAGTTGTAAGAAAATAAAAGTGTGATGATCTTCATTTTTAGAGCATTGTCCCAACTGAGGAAGGGATGATGGAGACTATGATTCCCCCACAAGTCGGGATGAGACTCTGGACAAAAACTAAAAAAAGGAGAAAAGAGGCCATAAAAAAGAGAGAAAGGTCCAAATAAAAAAATGAGAGAAAAAGAGAGAAGGGACAATGTTACTATCCTTTTAGCACACTTGTGCTTCAAAGTAGCACCATGATCTTCATGATAGAGAGTCTCTCATTTTGTCACTTTCATATACTAGTGGGAATTTTTCATTATAGAACTTGGCTTGTATATTCCAATGATGGGCTTCCTCAAAATGCCCTAGGTCTTCGTGAGCAAGCGAGTTGGATGCACACCCACTTAGTTTCTTTTGTTGAGCTTTCATATACTTATAGCTCTAGTGCATCCATTGCATGGCAATCCCTACTCACTCACATTGACATCTATTGATGGGCATCTCCATAGCCCGTTGATACGCCTAGTTGATGTGAGACTATCTTCTCCTTTTGTCTTCTCCACAACCACCATTCTATTCCACATATAGTGCTATATCCATGGCTCACGCTCATGTATTGCGTGAAGATTGAAAAAGTTTGAGAATGTTAAAAGTATGAAACAATTGCTTGGCTTGTCATCGGGCTTGTGCATGATTTAAATTCTTTGTGTGGTGAAGATAGAGCATAGCCAGACTATATGATTTTGTAGGGATAAATTTCTTTGGCCATGTTATTTTGAGAAGACATGATTGCTTTGTTAGTATGCTTGAATTATTATTATTTTTATGTCAATATTAAACTTTTGTCTTGAATCTTTCGGATCTGAATATTCATACCACAATTGAGAAGAATTACATTGAAATTATGCCAAGTAGCACTCCGCATCAAAAATTCTGTTTTTATCATTTACCTACTCGAGGACGAGTAGGAATTAAGCTTGGGGATGCTGGATACGTCTCCAACGTATCTCTAATTTTTGATTGCTCCATGCTATATTATCTACTGTTTTGGACTTTATTGGGCTTTATTATTCACTTTTATATTATTTTTTGGGACTAACCTATTAACCGGAGGCCCAGCCCAGAATTGCTGTTTTTTGCCTATTTTAGAGTTTCACAGAAAAGGAATATAAAACGAAGTCCAAACGGAATGAAACCTTCGGGAACGTGATTTTTAGGAAGATTATGATCCAGGAGACATGGACCCTACGTCAAGAAACAAAGGAGGAGGCCACGAGGTAGGGTGTCGCGTCCACCCCCCCCCCCCCAGGGCGCGCCCTCCACCCTCATGGGCCCCCTGTTGCTCCACCGACGTACCCCCAAACGATCAGATACGGAGCCAAAAACCTAATTCCACCGCCGCAACCTTCTGTACCCATGAGATCCCATCTTGGGGCCTGTTCCGGAGCTCCGCCGGAGGGGGCATCCATCATGGAGGGCTTCTACATCAACACCATAGCCTCTCCGATGAAGTGTGAGTAGTTTACCTCAGACCTTCGGGTCCATAATTAGTAGCTAGATGGCTTATTCTCTCTTTTTGGATCTCAATACAATGTTCTCCCCCTCTGCCGTGGAGATCTATTCGATGTAATCTTCTTTTTGCGGTGTGTTTGTTGAGATCGATGAATTGTGGGTTTATGATCAAGATTATCTATGAACAATATTTGAATCTTCTCTGAATTCTTTTATGTATGATTGGTTATCTTTGCAAGACTCTTCGAATTATCAGTTTGGTTTGGCCTACTAGATTGATCTTTCTTGCAATGGGAGAAGTGCTTAGCTTTGGGTTCAATCTTGCGGTGTCCTTTCCCGGTGTGATGGGGCAGCAAGGAACGTATTGTATTGTTTCCATCGAGGATAACAAGATGGGGTTTTTATCATATTGCATGAATTTATCCCTCTACATCATGTCATCTTGCTTATGGCGTTACTATGTTTTCATGAACTTAATACTCTAGATGCATGCTGGATAGCGGTGGATGAGTGGAGTAATAGTACTAGAAGCAGGCAGGAGTCGATTTACTTGTTTCGGACGTGATGCCTATATACATGATCATACCTAGATACTCTCATAACTATGCTCAATTCTGTCAATTGCTCAACAGTAATTCGTTCACCCACCGTAAAATACTTATGCTCTTGAGAGAAGACACTAGTGAAATCTATGGCCCCCGGGTCTATCTTCATCATATTAATCTTCCAACACTTAGTTATTTCCTTTGCTTTTTTACTTTGCTTTTATTTTGGTTTGCATCTCTATCACAAAAATAACAAAAATATTATCCTATCATATCTATCAGATCTCACTCTCGTAAGTGACCGTGAAGGGATTGACAATCCCTTGTCGCGTTGGTTGCGAGGAGTTATTTGTGTTGTGTAGGTATGAGGGACTCACACGTAGCCTCCTACTGGATTGATACCTTGGTTCTCAAAAACTGAGGGAAATACTTACGCTACTTTGCTGCATCACCCTTTCCTCTTCAAGGGAAAACCAACGCAGTGCTCAAGAGGTAGCACCACCGCGCTCCCTTGAATAGCTGTACAAGCTCCTCTATACTTCCTGGAGGGGAGCTGGATGGCCATAAGGCCTTGGCAACACTTCACATCGCCTACCGAGCCTGCTCATGCATTTGCGACAGCTCTTGCAGCAGATCGCCCGACGATTCGGACATCTCCTCTTCAGGACGGCCCGTCAACATACCTACAAACATAACTTTGTCAGTTCCTTTCATCTCCGAATTACTCGAAGGTAAGTTTGACCACATACTGAATATGCCGCCTCACAGCCTTTTGTTTTCCTTCATGGAGTCAGCCAGTTGGGCCTGCACATCATTTAGTTCTTCGCCCAGTTGGGTGTTGGAATCTTGGAGCTTGTTTTTCTCCTCCCTGACTCGAGTCAGCACACGTTCGCCCACAGTGAGTAGTCTTTTGGATTCTTTCTCTCCTGTTTGAGCGGCTTTCAGTTGCTCCTCCAGTTAACCCGACGATCCTGTCATGAGATAAGCAACACTATTAGCATAACTGGTATATAATTATCATTCCTCGATGGAGGGGAATATTACCAGTTGACGCCTTCTTGGATTTCTCCAGTTCGGCGGTAACAGTAGTTAGCTCTTGGGACAACAGGTCGTTCTTCTCCATAAGTACCTGGTTATACAATGATCCTTAAATCAGTTGTATCAACTGCTTCAAGTCTCGGCGGCTACTGGTATATAATTATCATATTGGGACAATGTAAACTTACCTGCACATCTTTTAAATGTTGATTCGTGGCTCTGTTAAGCCCATCTCGAGCAGCTCGAATGTATGCATTAGCCGAGCTGAAGGCATTAAACGCCTCTTCTGTAAAGCTGGGGTCTCGTAAAATGGCCCTCCGGCGCTGATGATTCATGGCGCTCTCTGCTTCCGAGTTTGTGACGGATACATCGTCCGAATCCTTGGCCGGAGGACAATCCAGCGTCACCCCCGTATCAGCCCCCCGTCTTTACGGTAGGATCCTGATCCCGACTAGGGGGAGTATGACCGGCCGGACCCCCGGACATAGTCCAGCGAACTCTTTTCCTGATACAGGACAAACAAAAAAGTCCCAGTTGGATGCGACTGCCAAGGGGCATATTAGCAAATCCATACCTCTTCGATGAAGGCTCGGCCGTGTCATCGTTTGCCTTCCTCTTTGAAGGCTTGCCCAGTGTGGGGGCCGCTCTCTTTGGAGTTGCCTCTGGGGTAGTATGGCGCGTCAAACGCCTCCCCTTTTGAGCACGAGACAGTGCGGTGGGTGAGGCAGAACAAGGGAACTCTTTCGGAGGAGATGTCTCCTGATTACTTACGTGTGAAGCGGGAAGAAGACCAGGATAGTCGGTGGTGATGGCCACTTCCGTACCGTCATAGCTCACCTGGTAGAACACCCCGTCCTCGAGCACCATGAATATATCCGGATCCTCTTCGAATCCGGGATCAAGGTCCCGGTTGTGGACCTCTGGCTGCGGGGCGGGGCTGTGAAGCCCCTCGGAGATCTTGCACCATTGCTGTTATAGATGGACGGATTAATATTCATTGAAAGTGGCTTAGGGAGTGGAGTGAGTAGAGCAGAGGAGTTGGGACTTACCCAGCTAGGAGGATTGTACATGGAAAATCCATCTCTGCGCTTGATACGAAGAAATTCCTTTTCTTCCCCTTTGAACAGTTCGGCCAATATTTTGGCCAGAGCGGCGGGGGTGTCCGAACCCTTCCGGCCGCAGCGGGAGGCGTCATCCTCCCCATTGTAGTGCCACATGGGAAGCCCTCTGTATTAGAGTGGCTGAACC
The DNA here is from genome assembly GCA_021605145.1 of Aegilops bicornis. NCBI lineage: Eukaryota > Viridiplantae > Streptophyta > Magnoliopsida > Poales > Poaceae > Aegilops > Aegilops bicornis. Next base: position 666,476,453 of record CM038671.1, on the reverse strand, counting down.
CCACGTACTATGGAAGTCGCCATTACCTCGACTATTGATAATCCGGACTGAGCAAGCATCTTTATCTTGCTCATGAGTTGACGAACTTCTGCACTATCTTCCTCCTTGAGGCTCCGAGGGCGCTAGCTGTGGCATTTCTTCAAAGGGACGCTTGTGAACTCGGGAAGACCCCTCCGAACTGGGTCAGGAAGTGCGACGTCCTCGATACAGAACCATTTGGAAGGCCATTCTTCAGATGCTTTCTTTGGTGTGCCGGACAGGTATCCGGTCTCGGCGATGCGCCATATTTAGGCTCCGCCCACTTAAAATATTCATCCCTCATGGTTGCATGGGACGAGGCAGAATAGCTTTCTCCACAATTCAAAGTGGGCATCGCCACCTAGGAATAGCTAACAAAGAGCGACCTAACCTGCAATATGCAGGATGGAGGCGGGAGTGAAGTTGTGCAGTTGGAGGCCATAATACTCCAGAAGCCCTCGGAGGAACGGGTGAATTGGATATCCGACGCCTCTTAGCAAGTAGGGAACGAAGCACACTTGTTCCCCCCCCCCCCCCAGTGGGGTTGGGGAAATTCTCCGCCTGGGCCCCGCCATTGAAGGAGGTCATCCTGCCCGAACAGGGACCAGATCTGCAGGGGGAAGAAATCCCTGTGTTTGCAGCTTCACTTGCTGACCGTGGGATACGGAACATTTCTCCCAATTGCCTTTTTCCGGGACGCAGGGAAGGGAGGAGGAGCTGGGAGCATTAGCCATGTTGGAGTGGCCTTTCCTAGCAAGCTCTGAGTATTTTTCCGCGTGGTGCTGAATGGATCTGAGATCCAATCTCTTTAAATAGGCACTCCTCCTTACACGGTCTGGGTGTAGTGTGTAAAACCGCCCTGACCTCTCGCATTAGCTCGACACGTGGAAGCTGAAGTTCTTGATACACAGAAGCCGAGGGGTATGACATTAAATGGAAAGCCGAATACATCACTTTGAAGTCATCGGAGGAGGAACCCGCCTTCCAATGCCGAAGACAATATGTGCGCCAGACACCTCGTCATTGAAGTCTGGTTCGGGGGCTACTGAGGGAGTCCTGGACTACGGGGTCCTCGGGCGTCCGGCCTGTTAGCCATGGGTCGGACTGATGGGCTGTGAAAATACAAAGACCGAAGACTCTACCCGTGTCCGGATGGGACTCTCCTTGGCGTGGAAGGCAAGCTTGGCGACCAAATATGAAGATTCCTTTCTCTGTACCCGACTTTGTGTAACCCTAGTCCCCTCCAGTGTCTATATAAACCGGAGGGCTAGGTCCATAGAGGCGAACAATCATAATCATAGTCATACATGCTAGACTTCTAGGGTTTTAGCCATTACGATCTCGTGGTAGATTAACTCTTGTAATACTCATATTCATCAAGATCAATCAAGCAGGAAGTAGGGTATTACCTCCATAGAGAGGGCCCAAACCTGGGTAAACATTGTGTCCCCTGTCTCCTGTTACCATCGACCTTAGACGCACAGTTCGGGACCCCCTACCTGAGATCCGCCAGTTTTGACACCGACACCGCGCCCCCTCCAATTCGGACAGCCCTTGGGGGGGGCACATTGTGGCCTTCCCTCTCCTCCTTTATGGCCCATTAAGGCCCATAACTTCCCCGGGGGGGTTCCGGTAACCCCTTTGTTCTCCGATAAATATCTGAAACGTCCTGACATTCTGGTGTCTGAATACCTTCATCCAATATATCAATCTTTACCTCTCAACCATTTTGAGACTCCTCGTCATGTCTGTGATCTCATACGGGACTCCAAACAAACCTCGGTCATAAAATCACATAACTCATAATACAAATCGTCATCAAACGTTAAGCATGCGGACCCTACGGGTTCGAGAACTGTATAGACATGACCGAGACACATCTCCGGTCAATAACCAATAGCGGAACCTAGATGGTCATATTGGCTCCTAAATATTCTACGAAGATCTTTATCGGTCAAACCGCATAACAACATACGTCATTCCCTTTGTCATCGGTATGTTACTTGCTCGGGATTCGATCGTCGGTATCATCATACCTAGTTCAATGTCATTACCGACAAGTCTCTTTACTCGTTCCATAATGCATCATCCCGTAACTAACTCATTAGTCACATTGCTTGCAAGGCTTATAGTGATGTGCATTACCGAGAGGGCCCAGAGATACCTCTACGATACCTTTGAGTGACAAATCCTAATCTCGATCTATGCCAACTCAACAAACACCTTCAGAGACACCTGTAGAGCATCTTTATAATCACCCAGTTATGTTGTGATGTTTGATAGCACACAAGGTGTTCCTCCGGTATTCAGGAATTGCATAATCCCATAGTCAAAGGAATATGTATAAGTCATGAAGAAAGCAATAGCAATAAAACTTAATGATCATTATGCTAAGCTAATGGATGAGTCTTGTCCATCACATCATTCTCCTAATGATGTGATCCCGTTCATCAAATGACAACACATATCTATGGTTAGGAAACTTAACCATCGTTGATTAATGAGCTAGTCAAGTAGAGGCATACTAGGGACACATTTTTTTGTCTATGTATCCACACATGTATCAAGTTTCCTGTTAATACAATTCTAGCATGAATAATAAACATTTATCATGATATAAGGAAATATAAATAACAACCTTTTTATTGCCTCTAGGGCATATTTCCTTCAGTCTCCCACTTGCACTAGAGTCAATAATCTAGATTACATAGTAATGATTCTAACACCCATGGAGTCATGGTGCTGATCATGTTTTGCTCGTGAGAGAGGCTTAGTCAACGGGTCTGTAACATTCAGATCTGTATGTATTTTCCAAATCTCTATGTCTCCCTCCTTGACTTGATTGCTAATGGAATTGAAGTGTCTCTTGATGTGTTTGGTTCTCTTGTGAAATCTGGATTCCTTTGCCAAGGCTATTGCTCCAGTATTGTCAAAAAAGATTTTCATTGGACCCGATGCACTAAGTATTACACCTAGATCGGATATGAACTCCTTCATCCAGACTCCTTCATTTGCTGATTCCGAAGCAGCTATGTACTTTGCTTCACACGTAGATCCCACCACGACGCTCTGCTTGGAACTGCACCAACTGACAGCTCCACCATTCAATATAAATACGTATTGCTACGTCTTGAGCTTGCGTTGGTTTCCCCGAAGAGGAGAGGATGATGCAGCACAGTAGCGTAAGTATTTCCCTCAGTTTTTGAGAACCAAGGTATCAATCCAGTAGGAGGCCACGCACAAGTCCCTCGTACCTACACAAAACGATAGCTACTCGCAACCAACGCGATTGGGGGTTGTCAATCCCTTCACAGTCACTTACGAGAGTGAGATCTGATAGAGATAATATTTTTGGTATTTTTGGTATAAAGATGCAAAGTGAAAAGTAAAAGGCAAATAAAACAAAGCAAATAAATAAAGTGATAGAGATTGATATGATGAGAATAGACCCGGGGGCCATAGGTTTCACTAGTGGCTTCTCTCAAGAGCATAGATATTCTACGGTGGGTGAACAAATTACTGTTGAGCAATTGGCGTAATTGAGCATAGTTATGAGGCTATCTAGGTATGATCATGTATATAGGCATCACGTCCGAGACAAGTAGATCGAAACGATTACGCATCTACTACTATTACTCCACTCATCGACCGCTATCCAAAGCATGCATCTAGAGTATTAAGTTAAAAACAGAGTAACGCCTTAAGCAAGATGACATGATGTAGAGGGATAAATTCATGCAATATGATAAAAACCCCATCTTGTTATCCTCGATGGCAACAATACAATATGTTCCTTGCAACCCTTTCTGTCACTGGGTAAGGACACCGCAAGATTGAACCCAAAGCCATGCACTTCTCCCATTGCAAGAACTACCAATCTTGTTGGCCAAACCAAACGGATAATTTGAAGAGACTTGCAAACATAACTCAATCATACATAAAAGAATTCAGAGAAGATTCAAATATTATTCATAGATAAGCTGGATCATAAACCCACAATTCATCGGTCTCAACAAACACACCGCAAAAAGAAGATTACATCGAATAGATCTCCACGAGAGAGGGGAGAACATTGTATTGAGATCCAAAAAGAGAGAAGAAGCCATCTAGCTACTAGCTATGGACCCGAAGGTCTGAAGTAAACTACTCACACTTCATCGGAGGGGCTATGGTGTTGATGTAGAACCCCTCCGTGGTGGATGCCCCCTCCGGAGGAGCTCCGGAACATGCCCCAAGATGGGATCTCGTGGATACAGGAAGTTGCAGCGGTGGAATTAGGTTTTTGGCTCTTGTCCTGGTCGTTTGGGGGTACGTAGGTATATATAGGAGGAAGGAGTACGTCGGTGGAGCATCAGGCGGCCCACGAGGTAGGGGGCGCCTAGGGGGGCGCCCTCCACCCTCGTGACCGCCTCTGGCACTTATTGGAGTAGGGTCCAAGTCTCCTGGATCACGTTCGGTTGGAAAATCACGTTCCCGAAGGTTTCATTCCGTTTGGACTCCGTTTGATATTCTCTTTCTTCGAAACACTAAAATAGGCAAAAAACAGCAATTCTGGGCTGGGCCTCCGGTTAATAGGTTAGTCCCAAAAGTAATATAAAAGTGGAAAATAAAGCCCAATATAGTCCAAAACAGTAGATAAAGTAGCATGGAGCAATCAAAAATTATAGATACGTTGGAGACGTATCGGGCATCCCAAGCTTAATTCACGTCGTCTCTAGTAGGTAAATGATAAAAGAGAATTTTTGATGCGGAGTGATACTTTGGCATAATTTCAATGTAAATCTTCTTAATCATGGTATGAATATTCAGATCCGAAAGATTTAAGACAAAAGTTCATATTGACACAGAAATAATAATACTTCAAGCATACTAATCAAAGCAATCATGTCTTCTCAAAATAACATGGCAAAAGAAAGTTCATCCCTACAAAATCATATAGTTAGGCTATGCTTCATTTTCGTCACACAAAGATGTTCCCAACTTCTATACCCCCGATGACAAGCCAAGCAATTGTTTCATACTCAAATGATCTCAAACTTTTTCAACCTTCACGCAATACATGAGCGCGAACCATGGATATAGCACTATGGGTGGAATAGAATATGATGATGGGATTGTGTGGAGAAGACAAAAAAAGGAGAAAGTCTCACATTAACGAGGCTAATCAACGGGCTATGGAGATGCCCATCAATTGATGTCAACATGAGGAGTAGGGATTGCCATGCAACGGATGCACTAGAGCTATGAATGCTCAACAAAAGAAAACTAGTGGGTGTGCATCCAACTTGCTTGCTCACGAAGACCTAGGGCATTTTGAGGAAGCCCATCATTGGAATATACAAGCCAACTTCTATAATGAAAAATTCCCACTAGTATATGAAAGTGACAAAATGAGAGACTCTCTATCATGAAGATCTTGGTGCTACTTTGGAGCACAAGTGTGGTAAAAGGATAGTAGCATTGTCCCTTCTCTCTTTATTTCTCATTTTTATGGGCCTCTTTTTTTTTGCCTTGCTTATATATATATATATATATATATATATATATATATATATATATATATATATATATATTCGTCCGGAGTCTTATCCCGACTTATGGGGGAATCATAGTCTCCATCATCCTTTCCTCACTTGGGACAATGCTCTAATAATGATGATCATCACACTTTATTTTTCTTACAACTCAACAATTACAACTCGAAACTTAGAACAAAATATGACTCTATATGAATGCCTCCGGCGGTGTACCGGGATGGTGCAATGAATCAAGAGTGACATGTATGGAAAATAATGCATGGTGGCTTTGCCACAAATACGATGTCAACTACATGATCATGCAATGGCAATATGACAAAAGTAAAGTATGTCATAATAATGATGATGGAAGTTGCATGGCAATATATCTCGGAATGGCTATGGAAATGCCATAATAGGTAGGTATGGTGGCTATTTTGAGGAAGATATAAGGAGGTTTATGTGTGATAGAGCGTATCATATCACGGGGTTTGGATGCACCGGCGAAGTTTGCACCAACTCTCAAGGTGAGAAAGGGCAATGCGCGGTCCCGAAGAGGCTAGCAAAGGCGGAAAGGTGAGAGTGCGTATAATCCATGGACTCAACATTAGTCAAAAGAACTCATATACTTATTGCAAAATTTTAGAAGTCATCAAAAATCAAGTACTACGCGCATGCTCCTAGGGGGATAGATTGGTAGGAAAAGACCATCGTCGTCCCGGCCGCCACTCATAAGGATGCACAAGCCAGGTACACTTCATGTTTCCAATTTGTTACACAACTTTAACCATACGTGCATGCTACGGGATTTGCTAACTTCAACACAAGTATTTCTCAATTTCACAACTACTCAACTAGCACGACTTTGATATTATCACCTCCATATCTCAAAACAATTATCAAGCATCAAACTTATCTTAGTATTCAACGCACTCAAAAGAAAGTTTCACATATCTTGAATACCAAGTATATTAACATTAAGCAAATTACCATTGTATTAACGACTCTCAAAATAATCTAAGTGAAGCATGAGAGATCAACTTTCTTTAAAAAAATCCACCACCGTGCTCTAAAAGATCTAAGTGAAGAAAACAAAAGACTACTTCAAGGTACTGTAATGAACTCATTCTTTTTTTATATTGGTGTTAAACCTACTGTATTACAACTTCTCTATGGATCATGAACTATTTTACTAGCCATAGATTCATCAAAATAAGCGAACAACACACGAAAAACAGAATCTGTCAAAAACAGAACAGGCTGTAGTAATCTGTAACTAACGCAAATTTCTGGAACTCAAAGAATTCTACCAAATTAGACGACCTGGAAAATTTGTTTATTGATCAGCAGCAATTGGAATCAGTATTTTATCACGTTCTGGTGATTTTTAACAATTCGGGCACTGAGCGCAAAATTTCTGGAAATTGCAGCAAGATCAAATAACTATCATCCAAGAAGATCCAATAGGTTTAACTTGGCACAAACACTAATTAAAAGATAAAACCACATCTAAACAGAGGCTAGATGGATTATTTATTCCTAAACTGAAGCAAAAAAAAACAGAAAATAAAATTGGGTTGCCTCCCAACAAACGCTATCGTTTAACACCCTTAGCTAGGCATAAAAGCAAGGATAGATTTAAGTAGTGCCGTAGTAATAAGATAGATCGGTGAAACTCATTTCATATTCTCTACGTTTGGAAGCAAGTTTTCTTTGAGGCAAGCAAAAGAAATCAAAAGGTCTAAATTTAATAGGACAAAAGTCCTCAAGATCAATTTTAGGAGGTATAGGTTCCTCTTTTGGCCCTTCATATTGCACAACCAATTCATCATTGTAAGCATTCTTTTGACAGAACTTTGTGAGCCTATACTCAATAGAGCATCCTAGCTCATTATTTCGAACAGCCAAATCATCATTAAGCTCAGAGATTCTATCAATTAAAATAGTGGTAGGCACTTTTTTTCTAAGATTTACATTGAAAGCAACATAGTCGATAGATTGAAAATGCATTATTTCTTCTTGATCAAAAAGGATAGATTCTATGGGAGGACGGCCAGCGTCCACCCTATAATGCGCAAAGATTTCTTTAGCTTCTTTTATTGTAAATCTGAATTCATGAGCCAAAAAGATAGTAGCGGCACGCTTAACAGAGGAGTGTTCAATATTAGAAAATTCTAGGAAAATTCTTTGTATAGAAGGGTGCATATGCATAAATTGCCTTTCAAGTTCAACGATAAGCATGGCAATAGCGTCAAGAAGACTACTAGTTCTATGGAGAATAGAACCACCCATAGAGGGTAAAGCACCCAAGGCACAAGTAAAGAAATCTTGAATAACTCCTTTCCAATAATATTACCACTACCGATTCAAATCTTTTTGTGTGATAGGTAGGGGATTCTTCACAGGAGCTTCAGAATTTTCCATATTATTATCGCCCATACCGGCGATAATTTCCCCAATTTCAGACATAGCGACAAGCAAACAAACTAACACACGAGCAAACAAAAGGCAACGGGAAAAAGAGGAGGAGATTGGGAAAGAGAGAGCAAATAAAACGGCAAGGGTGAAGTGGGGGGAGAGGAAAACGAGAGGCAAATGGCAAATAATGTAATGCGAGAGATAGGGATTGTGATGGGTACTTGGTATGTTTGACTTGCTCGCGTGAGCCTCCCCGGCAACGGCGCCAGAAATCCTTCTTGCTATGTCTTGAGCTTGCGTTGGTTTTCCACGAAGAGGAGAGGATGATGTAGCACAGTAGCGTAAGTATTTCCCTCAGTTTTTGAGAACCAAGGTATCAATCCAGTAGGAGGCCACGCACAAGTCCCTCGTACCTGCACAAAACTATAGCTACTCACAACCAACGCGATTAGGGGTTGTCAATCCCTTCACGGTCACTTACAAGAGTGAGATCTGATAGAGATAATATTTTGGTATTTTTGGTATAAAGATGCAAAGTGAAAAGTAAAAGGCAAAGTAAAACAAAGCAAATAAATAAAGTGATAGATATTGATATGATGAGAATAGACCCGGGGGCCATAGGTTTCACTATTTGCTTCTCTCAAGAGAATAGATATTCTACGGTGGGTGAACAAAATACTTTTGAGCAATTGATGTAATCGAGCATAGTTATGAGGCTATCTAGGTATGATCATGTATATAGGCATCACGTCCGAGACAAGTAGATCGAAACGATTCTGCATCTACTACTATTACTCCACTCATCGATCGCTATCCAGCATGCATCTAGAGTATTAAGTTAAAAACAGAGTAACGCCTTAAGCAAGATGACATGATGTAGAGGGATAAATTCATGCGATATGATAAAACCCCCATCTTGTTATCCTCGATGACAACAATACAATACGTGCCTTGCAACCCTTTCTCACATCGGGTAAGGACACCGCAAGATTGAACCGAAAGCCATGCACTTCTCCCATTGCAAGAACTACCAATCTAGTTGGCCAAACCAAACGGATAATTCGAAGAGACTTGCAAAGATAACTCAATCATACATAAAAGAATTCAGAGAAGATTCAAATATTATTCATAGATAAGTTGGATCATAAACCCACAATTCATCGATCTCAACAAACACACCGCAAAAAATAAGATTACATCGAATAGATCTCCACGAGAGAGGGGGAGAACATTGTATTGAGATCCAAAAAGAGAGAAGAAGCCATCTAGCTACTAGCTATGGACCCGAAGGTCTGAAGTAAACTACTCACACTTCGTCGAAGGGGCTATGGTGTTGATGTAGAAGCCCTCCGTGGTGGATGCCCTCTCCGGCAGAGCTCTGGAACAGGCCCCAAGATGGGATTTCGTGGATACAGGATGTTGCGGCAGTGGAATTAGGTTTTTGGCTCCTTTCCTGATCGTTTGGGGGTACGTAGGTATATATAGGAGGAAGGAGTACGTCGGTGGAGCGTCAGGGGGCCCATGAGGTAGGGGGCGCGTCTAGGGGGCGCGCCCTCCACCCTCGTGACCGCCTCTGGCACTTCTTGGAGTAGGGTCCAAGTCTCCTGGATCACGTTCGGTTCGAAAATCACGTTCCCGAAGGTTTCATTCCGTTTGGACTCCGTTTGATATTCCGCTTTCTTCAAACACTGAAATAGGCAAAAAACAGCAATTTCGGGCTGGGCCTCCGGTTAATAGGTTAGTCCCAAAAGTAATATAAAAGTGGAAAATAAAGCCCAATATAGTCCAAAACAGTAGATAAAGTAGCATGGAGCAATCAAAAATTATAGGTACGTTGGAGACGTATCACGTATCCGGTTTGTGACTTAGAGTCATCCGGATCAGTGTCAAAGCTTGCATCGACATAACAATTTATGATGAGCTCTTTGTCACCTCCATAAACGAGAAACATATTGACGGTGTCCTGGACTAGGGGGTACTCACCACGTCATCTCCCGATCTGTTAAATTGGGCCGAGGACCCCCATGGCCGTACTCATGGGCCAGTCCGGACAGCTACCGCATACAAGGAAGATTCCGCAAGACTTGGCGATCAAGACAAGGACTCCTCCCCCACCGGAGTATTCGGCTAGGACTCTTGTTATCCTAGGCCTCTGGTGCATTATATAAACCGAGGCCAAAGCTAGTCGATAGAGATATACAACAATCATACCATAGGCTAGCTTCTAGGGTTTAGCCTCTCGATCTCGTGGTTGATCTACTCTTGTACTACCCATATCATCAATATTAATCAAGCAGAGTAGGGTTTTACCTCCATCGAGAGGGCCCGAACTTGGGTAAAAACATCGTGTCCCTTGTCTCCTGTTACCATCCGCCTAGACGCACAGCTCGGGACCCCCTACCCGAGATCCGCCGGTTTTGACAATCGACATTGGTGCTTTCATTGAGAGTTCATTGTGTGTTCGCAAAAGGTCGATGGCTCGCTGCAGATCAACTGCGACTTCGGCATCTTCGTCACCAGCTCGACTGGTCACCTTGGTTCGACCAAGGACTGCGCCCTACCTCCGATCATCATGTTCGGATGAGGGCCTTCATCAACATCTGCTCCGATCTCTGTCAAGATCATGGAGGAATCATCCAGGGAGCCCAGGGGCTCAACGTCAACATTGCCCTCGGGCGACCGTACTATTTTCTAGATAGCGAACTTGTATCCGCCGTCACCGCCTCCTGGAGCGTCGGTTTGACGATTGCTTCGGTGGAATAGTGCGGAATTACGTCTACGACAGCCATGCTAAATTTCGTCGAGTTCCGATGGAGGAATCTCCGACAATCTATGATATACCGGAGCCCTGTCAAATCTGGACGAGAATCTGGACAAGTTTAGGGCGTGGTGTCTAGCTTCTAGCTCGGACCTCCTTCGGAAGATCCAACCGTTGATCGACTGCGGAATTCCTATATCTACCACCCCTCAAAATATCAGCTCGATCCGACCGTCCAAACTCCGGGAACCTTCCGATTAGTGCATCACTGTTCGGATCCGTTTTCTGCGCGAAAACAAATCCGACCCGAGTTCGTCCTTTTTACGAACGGGATTTCGGACATCCTTTTTGAAGGAAGTTTTGTATGGGGTATTGTGTTTTGTCTCCCCAACACATCCCACTAACTTTAAAATCTTTTGAACATGATCTTCAACATCATGGTGTCAAACCAGTCCGGCAATATTGCTCCACGGCTGCCGACCTGCGCTAGACACGTCGTCACTTTGTTGAGCCGAGCTCAACTTCTTCGGATCATCATCTCGGCAAGCCAAACAAGAGTCCGGCATCGTGAAGGATAAATCATCACCAATATAGCCGCCCCACGGATTACATGGAGCGGGCATACCGGCATCGCCGCACGATCGCTTCATCAAGCCGGCATCGACCACGTCACGGCCTGCATCGGCAGGGCCGCACTATTGCTTCTTCAAGCTGGTGTCCATCACGCCGACCTACTTCGACATCTTGGCTGGACCAGGGGCTTCGCCATCTCTTCATCAACCTACTCCGGACACTTCGGCGTCGCTAGCCGACCAGCTCCGTCACGTTAGCTGGACCGAGGGTTTTGCCTCGGCGAGCCAACCTTTGCCAGCATTGCCATGCCTTTGTTTTATCGCCCATCAGGCAATGGGTGCGCGGATCGAGTCCCAATTTTGGGAATCACCTTCCTTCGGATTGCTACAACAAATAAACCAGGTGCTTTTAATCCCAGTATTTTTTGCTTGCTTGAGTTCATTTTTCCCAAGGAATTATTACTGGGTTTGTCCATCATATGTACACAGTGTCTATCAAATGGTGGCCGATTAACGACAAATCGCATGGTGGTTCGCCGGGCTCAGTACATAGTCCGGCGAACGCCAGATCCGAGCTTCGGACCGACCTGTGAATTCAGGCTTTGCCACGCCTTTACCGCATCACGGCGACGCCTGCATCGACATTGACTTCGGCGCCAGCCATATTTCTTTTATTACTCACTTTGCATAAATTATTTATTATGCAACGATTTTTAATTGTCATTATTACTATTATCTCCGGTTTGCACCATTTTTGTGCACAGGAAAATGATCCGGGACTTAGGCGTCACTCGCCGGTCTGCATTGACCGTGCTATGTCACCACTTCGGCATGTCGAGCTCTCCGCTCCGCCACCTCGGGACTGGCTTGGGGATGGAACCTTGTCCCGTATCAAGCTCGGGATCATGCGTCATCAATACCATACACATTAACCAGCTAAGTCGCTTTCATGCTCAAAGCTTTAATTTCTAACTTGTGTTCGGTTCGACCAAGCATTATACTTTTTTGGAAAAATGTTGCTTGTAAAAAAATTTCTTGTCCAAACTTTGTTTGTGATGCATAAATTCAAATACCCAATTCATTTGGGGGCTTCCTTCATGAAGCTTTTCCTCTTGCATATGATTATACTTGTACGGCTTCAATCCTTGTTCGTGTATTACTCCACAATATGCACCATATTGACTTAAGCGATCCGCAAGTTGGGTTGCCTCGCTCCTGTGTTTACCCCTACGTTCCCGATTGTTCGACTAGGGAGTAAAGGGAGCACCTCTGCGATTGTCACGATCGGGTCATCCGAGCCAGACCTCAGACTAGGTGAAGCCGAAAGCTAGCGCTCTTATAGTTTTCAATGATGGTCGGCACACAACGGAACTCATGAGTACAAAAAATCTATTGCACAAGTCTCATGATAACAATGAGCACCGAAGAAAGGTATCGGTGGGCGTACTATTTTCTTCGAAGATACTTCTTACACTTCGCAGTAATATAGCATAAGTTCCCTGAGCGCTTTGTCTCATTATGACCTTATGGCCTGATTGCTGGTTATTGGAAACACCGTTGATATTCTCGATGATGGAGTACATAACACTTTTCGGTCCTCGATCAAGAGGGAGAAGCCGATCGGTTAAGACGCTGCTTAAAGTTCGGTTGAACATAGATATGATATAAGTACTTCTAAGACATGCAATCATTCTTTTACCCAAGTCACTTGGGGGCTCTTAAATTTATATGAGCCGCTTTTATGATAAGTGTTCTTCTTCTTAGTCGTTGCAAAGTTTTATTATTATTATTATTATTATTATTATTATTATTATTATTATTATTATTATTATTATTATTATTATTATTATTATCTATCACTCCTTTTTTCGACACGAGCGTGTGGTCACTAGCCGAGGAGCCTAATTTCTCTCCCAGAGCTGCTAGAGTTTAGTTTGCTAAACTGGCCTAATGAGAAGTACTCCGCCCTCGGGATAGGAGGTTGAAGCCGTAGGCTGACCCGCTTGAAGTCTTGAGATAGGACGTATCATGTTAAAGCATGACAGAAGCACTTCTTTTGCTAAGGCCAATTTTCGGATTGGCACCGAACACTTGATCTCATTCGGACGTCAAGTTTTTACTGACGTTTTTTGGTTTTCCAAGCTTATGGCACTTTTTAAACTATTTGTATGTTTCCAGCACAAGTCTCGCAGTGCAACGCCGGACACCTTGCAAAAACATTCTCGGATATTGCTATATATGCATCGGTTTCGAATTGTGTCTTTGGTCAATAGTTGGGTTGCCCGGCTCCTGCGCTTGCCTCCTACGTTCCGCTTTGTTCGGCTAGGTGTGCAAAGGGAGAACCACTGAGATTGTGCTTCCAGCTCACATGGTTAAGCACCTCAGTGGAGAAAGCCGAAAACCGACTGTCACAATAAGCGTAAACTGGTCAGCGATCCGATGACGGTGTTAAACGACGGGCCATTCATAACAATGGCCGAAGTGTTTACGTCTTGACCTTGACTGTCGCCAAACACTACCGGGGGCTATTAACTGGCCTCCCAAACTAAATCCTCGATATTTTGCTCTTACATTGGAGCTGAGTTTTCATGATCATGCTTAGCATGACAACCCAAAGAAAGGAACCGATAGCGGGACTATTTTCCTTGGAAGACATTTCTTCTGTTAAACAATAATATAACATATCTCTCTGCGTACCTTTGTTTATAAAACCGTATGGCCAGATTGCCTTGTTTGTTGTAAATCTTTGCCCTCATAAAGGCTTTATAAAGTAGGACAAACACTCCTCGGCTATTGGCCGAGGAGGTGGAAGCCGATGGTCGGTCAACAAAGTTTTGTACAATGCGGATCCGAGCATTAATGACGTAAAGTACTTGGATACATAGAGTCATTACACATAATTTGTGATTTTACTATGGATATCAATCCTTAATTCGGCCACCCGTGCCCGCATTAAGGCTCGGGGCTACTGGGCTTCGGGCTTATTATTTACAAATATTAAAGGGGCACATCGATCCCCTGATCTGGTGTTGCCACCCGACCAGTGTCTCGGGGCTACTGCATTGCCTGTCCAATGCAGAAAATTTTAAGTGTAATACAGTCTCCGAGGAGATTTTGATCCTCAGGTTGGTCGGCCGCACCCAACCTGAGTCTTGAGGACTGAGCACGCCGCTTTTTGTGTCCCGAAGTATTCTGCTGTTAGGACTTGATCCTCGGACCGATTTTGCAAATCAACCCGAGTCTCGGCTGACTCTGAGGGATCGGTGGTCTTATGTCATCCTTCATGTGCATCTCGGTTTTAGACCGATACCCACCTTGAGGGCTATCGGCTATGTATCTCGGCGAGAGAATGAATTGCACCAATCAAAATATTGACAAAAATCAGCCCACATTCGGGTGGTGCACCACCTCGAAGCAGTCCCAAGATAAAGCTCGGGCGCTAGTGGCTGGCTCCATAGAGGGCATTTCCGGCATTAAGCTCGGCTAAACTTCTTTGAACCAAGGTGATTTACGACACCTCGGATACAGTCCGGCGTTGGAGCTCAGATACATAGTCCGGCATTGGAGCTCGGATACAGTCCGACGTTGGAGCTCGGATACATAGTCCGGCGTTGGAGCTCGGATACAGTCCGACGTTGGAGCTCGGATACATAGTCCGGCATTGGAGCTCAGATACATTCCGGTGTTAGAGCTGGGAAGCGGTCCGGTGTTGGTGCTCGGCTGCAAAAGATACTTTGCAGTCCGGCGTCGGAGCTCGGACGCAAGAGGACGCTGCCGCCCGGGAACAACTTCAAACCCGAGGTGTGGCATAAAAATAACAAGGCATTGTTAAAGGCCGGAAACATAAAGGGGCTCCTCGGATACCCAACGTGTAAACTCGTCGAATGCATTTCGGTGATCCTCAAGATCGAACATGAGAAGATTTGTTGAACCAGTTTTCAAGACTGACGACTGAAGATGAAGAACGGTTCGGAAGAATCGAGGAGCGTCCCTAACTTGAAGACCGGTTCAGGGGGCTACTGACGGTGTCCTGGACTAGGGGGTACTCACCACGTCATCTCCCGATCTGTTAAATTGGGCCGAGGACCCCCATGGCCGTACTCATGGACCAGTCCGGATAGCTGCTGCATACAAGGAAGATTCCGCAAGACTTGGCGATCAAGACAAGGACTCCTCCCCCACCAGCGTATTCGGATAGGACTCTTGTTATCCTAGGCCTCTGCTGCATTATATAAACCGAGGCCAGGCTAGTCGATAGAGATATACAACAATCATACCATAAGCTAGCTTCTAGGGTTTAGCCTCTCTGATCTTGTGGTAGATCTACTCTTGTACTACCCATATCATCAATATTAATCAAGCAGGAGTAGGGTTTTACCTCCATCGAGAGGGCCCAAACCTGGGTAAAAACATCGTGTCCCTTGTCTCCTGTTACCATCCGCCTAGACGCACAGTTCGGGACCCCCTACCAGAGATCCGCCGGTTTTGACACCGACACATATCCTTAGTCCTTTTCAGGTATTTCAGGATGTTCTTGACCGCTGTCTACTGATCAACTAGTGGATTACTTTGGTACCTCCCTGCTAAACTTATAGCAAGGCACACATCAGGTCTAGTACACAGCATTGCATTCATGGTAGAACCTATGCTTGAAGCATAGGGAATGACTTTCATTTTTCTCTATCTTCTGCAATGGTCCGGCATTGAGTCTGACTCAACTTCACACCTTGTAACACAGGAAAGAACCCTTTCTTTGACTGATCTATTTTGAACTTCTTCAAAACTTTATCAAGGTATTTGCTTTGTGAAAGTCCAATTAAGCGTCTTGATCTATCTCTATAGATCTTGATGCCTAATATATAAGCAGCTTCACCGAGGTCTTTCATTGAAAAATTCGTATTCAAGTATCCTTTTATGGTATCCAGAAATTTTGTATTATTTCCAATCAACAATATGTCATCCACATATAATATTAGAAATGCTACAGAGCTCCCACTCACTTTCTTGTAAATACAAGCTTCTCCAAAAGTCTGTATAAAACCATATGCTTTGATCACACTATCAAAGCGTATATTCTAACTCCAGAAGCTTGCACCAATCCATAAATGGATCGCTGGAGCTTGCACACTTTGTTAGCGCCTTTTGGATCGACAAAACCTTCTGGTTGCATCATATACAACTCTTCTTTAATATATCCATTAAGGAATGCAGTTTTGACATCCATTTGCCAAATTTCATAATCATAAAATGCGGCAATTGCTAACATGATTCAGACAGACTTAAGCATCGCTACAGGTGAGAAGGTCTCATCGTAGTCAACTCCTTGAACTTGTCGAAAACCTTTTGCGACAAGTCGAGCTTTGTAGACAGTAACATTACCGTCAGCGTCAGTCTTCTTCTTGAAAATCCATTTATTCTCTATGGCTTGCCTATCATCAGGCAAGTCAACCAAAGTCCATACTTTGTTCTCACACATGGATCCCATCTTAGATTTCATGGCCTCAAGCCATTTCACGGAATCTGGGCTCATCATCGCTGCCTCATAGTTTGTAGGTTCGTCATGGTCAAGTAACATGACTTCCAGAACAGGATTACCATACCACTCTGGTGCGGATCTTACTCTGGTTGACCTACGAGGTTCGGTAGTAACTTGATCTGAAGTTTCATGATCATCATCATTAACTTCCTCACTAATTGGTGTAGGAATCACTGGAACTGATTTCTGTGATGAGCTACTTTCCACTTCAGGAGAAGGTACAATTACCTCATCAAGTTCTACTTTCCTCCCACTCACTTCTTTCGTGAGAAACTCCTTCTCTAGAAAGGATCCATTCTTAGCAATGAATATCTTGCCTTCGGATCTATGATAGAAGGTGTACCAACAGTCTCCTTTGGGTATCCTATGAAGACACATTTCTCCGATTTGGGTTCGAGCTTATCAGGCTGAAGCTTTTTCACATAAGCATCGCAAACCCAAACTTTAAGAAACGACGGCTTAGGTTTCTTGCTAAACCATAGTTCATACGGTGTCGTCTCAACAGATTAGATGGTGCCCTATTTAACGTGAATGTAGTTGTCTCTAATGCATAACACCAAAACGATAGTGGTAAATCGGTAAGAGACATCATAGATCGCACCATATCTAATAAAGTATGGTTATGACGTTCGGACACACCATTACGCTATGGTGTTCCAGGTGGCATGAGTTACGAAACTATTCCACATTGTTTCAAATGAAGGCCAAACTCGTAACTCAAACATTAGCCTCCATGGTCATATCGTAGGAACTTTATTTTCTTGTTACGATGATTCTTAACTTCACTCTGAATTTCTTTGAACTATTCAAATGTTTTAGACTTATATATGTTTCTTTAAGTAGATATACCCATATCTGCTTAAATCATCTGTGAAGGTTAGAAAATAACGATACCCGCCGTGAGCCTCAACACTGATCAGACCGCATACATCAGTATGTTTTATTTCCAATATGTCCATTGCTCGCTCCATTGTTCTGGAGAACAGAGTCTTAGTCATCTTGCCCATGAGGCATGGTTCGCAAGCATCAAGTGATTCCAAAAGCCCATCAACATGGAGTTTCTTCATGCTCTTTACACCAATATGACCTAAACGGCAGTGCCACAAATAAGTTGCACCATCGTTATTAACTTTGCATCTTTTGGCTTCAATATTATGAACATGTGTATTATTACAATCGAGATTCAACAAAAATAGACCACTCTTCAAGGGTGCATGACCATAAAAGATATTACTCATATAAATAGAACAACCATTATTCTTTGATTTAAATGAATAACCGTCTCGCAACAAACAAGATCCAGATATAATGTTCATGCTTAATGTTGGCACCAAATAACAATTATTCAGCTCTAAAACTAATCCCGACGATAGATGTAGAGGTAGCATGCCGACGGCGATCACATCGGCTTTGGAACCATTTCCCACGCGCATCGTCACCTCGTCCTTAGCCAATCTTCATTTAATCCGTAGCCCCTGTTTTGAGTTGCAAATATGAGCAAAAACACTAGTATCAAATACCCAGGCGCTACTACGAGCATAAGTAAGGTACACATCAATAACATGTATATCAAATATACCTTTCACTTTACCATCCTTCTTATCCGCCAAATACTTGGGGCAGTTCCGCTTCTAGTGACCAAACCCTTTGCAGTACAAGCACTCAGTCTCAAGCTTAGGTCCGGACTTGGGCTTCTTCCCTTGAGCAACAACTGTCTTGCTGTTCTTCTTGAAGTTCCCCTTCTTCCCTTTGCCCTTTTTCTTGAAACTAGTGGTCTTGTTAACCATCAACTCTTGATGCTCCCTCTTGATTTCTACCTCCGCAGCCTTTAGCATCGCGAAGAGCTCGGGAATAGTCTTTTCCATCGCTTGCATATTATAGTTCATCACGAAGCCTTTAAAGCTTGGTGGCAGTGATTGAACAACTCTGTCAATGACACTATCATCAGGAATATTAACTCCTAGCTGAGTCAAGTGGTTGTGGTACCCAGACATTCTGAGTATGTGTTCACTGACGGAACTATTCTCCTCCATTTTGCAACTATAGAACTTGTTGGAGACTTCATATCTCTCAACTCGGGCATTTGCTTGAAATATTAACTTCAACTCTTGGAACATCTCATTTGCTCCATGATGTTCAAAACGTCTTTGAAGTCCCGATTCTAAGCCGTAAAGCATGGCACACTTAACTATTGAGTAGTCATCAGCTTTGCTCTGCCAGACGTTCATAACATTCGCAGTTGCTCCTGCAGCGGGTCTTGCACCTAGCGGTGCTTCCAGGACGTAATTCTTTTGTGCAGCAACGAGGATAATCCTCAAGTTATGGACCCAGTCCGTGTAGTTGCTACCATCATCTTTCAACTTATCTTTCTCTAGGAACGCATTAAAATTAAAAGGAACGGTAGCACGGGCCATTGACCTACAACAACATAGACATGCAAAAACTATCACGTACTAAGTTCATGATAAATTAAAGTTCAGTTAATCATATTACTTAAGAACTCCCACTTAGATAGACATCCCTCTAGTCATCTAAATGATCACGTGATCCATATCAACTAAACCATGTCCGATCATCACGTGAGATGGAGTAGTTTTCAATGGTGAACATCAATATGTTGATCATATCTACCATATGATTCGCATTCGACCTTTCGATCTCAGTGTTCCGAGGCCATATCTACATATGCTAGGCTCGTCAAGTTTAACCCGAGTATTCTGCATGTGCAAAACTAGCTTGCACCCGTTGTATGTGAACATAGAGCTTATCACACCCGATCATCACGTGGTGTCTAAGACGCATTTAACCGTAGCAATGGTGCATACTCAGGGAGAACACTTATACCTTGAAATTTAGTGAGGGATCATCTTATAATGCTACCACCGTACTAAGCAAAATAAGATGCATAAAAGATAAACATCACATGCAATAAAAATATGTGACACGACATGGCCATCATCATATTGTGCATTTGATCTCCATCTCCAAAGCACCGCCATGATCTCAATCGTCACTGGCTTGACACCTTGATCTCCATCGTAGCATCGTTGTCGTCTTGCCAACTATTGCTTCTACGACTATCGCTGCCGCTTAGTGATAAAGTAAAGCAATTACATGGCGATTGCATTTCATACAATAAAGCGACAACCATAAGGCTCCTGCAAGTTGCCTATAACTTCTACAAAACATGATCATCTCATACAACAATTTATATCTCATCACGTCTTGACCATATCACATCACAACATGCCCTGCAAAAACAAGTTAGACGTCCTCTACTTTTTTGTTGCAAGTTTTACGTTGATGCTACGGGCTTCTAGCAAGAACCGTTCTTACCTACGGATCAAAACCACAACGATTTTTCGTCAAGTGTGTTGTTTTAACCTTCAACAAGGACCAGCCGTAGTCAAGCTTGATTCAACTAAAGTTGGAGAAATAGACACCCGCCAGCCACCTGTGTGCGAAGCACGTCGGTAGAACCAGTATCATGAACGCGGTCATGTAATGTCGGTCCGGGCTACTTCATCCAACAATACCGCCGAATCAAAGTAAGATGTTGGTGGTAAGCAGTATAACTATTATCGCCCACAACTCTTTGTGTTCTACTCGTGCATATAATATCTACGCATAGACCTGGCTCCGATACCACTGTTGGGGAACGCAGTATTTCAAATTTTTTACCTATGATCATGCAAGATCTATCTAGGAGATGCATAGCAATGATATGGGAGAGTGTGTATACTTACCCTCATAGATTGAAAGCAGAGCGTTTAATAACGCGGTTGATGTAGTCAAACGTCTTCACGATCCAACCGATCCAAGTACCGAACGTACGGCACCTTCGTGTTCAGCACATGTTTAGCACGATGACGTACCTCGAGCTCTTGATCCAGTTGATGATGAAGTTACCGGCGCAGGGCTTTGCCTAAGCACTACGATGATATGACCGAGGTGTGTAACTGTGGAGGGGGGCACCGCACACTGCTAAGAGAAGGCTTGGTGTGCCTTTGGGGTGCCCCCCTCCCACGTATATAAAGGAGGGGGAGGAGGAGGCCGGACCAAGGGGGGCGCGCCAAGGGGGGGTGGCCTTCCCTCTCCTTCTCCCGTATGGCTCATTAAGGCCCATAACTTCCCCGGGGGGGGGGGGGGAGGGTTCCGGTAACCCCTTGGTTCTTCCATAAATATCTGAAACGTCCCGAAACCATTTCGGTGTCCGAATACCTTCGTCCAATATATCAATCTTTATCTCTCGACCATTCCGAGACTCCTCGTCATGTCCGTGATCTCATCCGGGACTCTGAACAAACTTCGGTCATCAAATCACATAACTCATAATACAAATCGTCATCAAACGTTAAGTGTGCGGACCCTACGGGTTCGAGAACTATGTAGACATGACCGAGACACATCTCCGGTCAATAACCAATAGCGGAACCTGGATACTCATATTGGCTCCTACATATTCTACCAAGATCTTTATTGGTCAAACCGCATAACAACATACGCCATTCCCTTTGTCATCAGTATGTTACTTGCCCGAGCGATCGTTGGTATCATCATACCTAGTTCAATCTTGTTACCGGAAAGTCTATTTACTTGTTCCGTAATGCATCATCCCGTAACTAACTCATTAGTCACATTGCTTGCAGGGCTTATAGTGATATGCATTACCGAGAGGGCCCAGAGATACCTCTCCGATACACGGAGTGACAAATCCTAATTTCGATCTATGCCAACTCAACAAACACCTTCAGAGACACCTTTAGAGCATCTTTATAATCACCCAGTTACGTTGTGACGTTTGATGCCACACAAGGTGTTCCTCCGGTATTCGGGAGTTGCATAATCTCATAGTCAGAGGAATATGTATAAGTCATGAAGAAAGCAATAGCAATAAAACTTAACGATCATTATGCTAAGCTAACGGATGGGTCTTGTACATCACATCATTCTCCTAATGATGTGATCCTATTCATCAAATGACAACACATGTCTATTATTAGGATACTTAACCATCTTTGATTAACAAGCTAGTCAAGTAGAGGCTTACTAGGGACACATTGTCTTGTCTATGTATCCACGTATGTATCAAGTTTCCTGTTAATACAATTCTAGCATGAATAATAAACATTTACATGATATAAGGAAATATAAATAACAACTTTATTATTGCCTCTAGGGCATATTTCCTTCAATGATGACTACGCAACAAGATTGCACTCAAAAATAGATCCAGCAAGAAAACGGCGAACGAAAAAGAAGGCGAATAAAAACGGCAAATTTTTGTGAAGTGGGGGAGAGGAAAACGAGAGGCAAATGGAAAATAATGTAAATTGTGAGGAGATGAGATTTGTGATTAGGAACCTAGTATATGTTGAAGATCCTCCCCAGCAACAGCGCCAGAAATTCCTTTCGATGCGGCTTGAAGCTACGTAGGTATTTCCCTAAAGAGGAAGGGATGATGCAGCACAGCGGCGGTAGGTATTTCCCTCAGTTATGAGACCAAGGTTATCGAACCATTAGGAGAACCAAGCAACACAACGTATACAGCCCCTGCACACAAATAACAAATACTCACAACCCGACGTGTAAAAGGGGTTGTCAATCCCTTTCGGGTAGCGGCGCCCCAAGATAGGAAAACGGACGTGAATAAAATTGTAGTAGATTGATAGATCGAACGCCAAATAAAATAAATAAGAATAAAACGCAGCAAGGTATTTTTGTATTTTTTGTTTAATAGATCTGAAAATAAAAGCAAAGGAAGAGTAGATCGCAAAGGCAAATAATATGAGAAAGAGACCCCGGGGCCGTAGGTTTCACTAGTGGCTTCTCTCGAGAAAAATAGCAAACGATGGGTAAACAAATTACTGTTGTGCAATTGATAGAACTTCAAATAATCATGACGATATCCAGGCAATGATCATTATATAGGCATCACATCCAAGATTAGTAGACCGACTCCTGTCTGCATCATCGACCGCTATCCAACATGCATCTAGTGTATTAAGTTCATGGGGAAACGGAGTAATGCAATAAGAATGGGACACGATGTAGACAAGATCTATCTATGTAGAGATAGACCCCATCGTTTTATCCTTAGTAGCAACAATACATACGTGTCGGTTCCCCTTCTGTCACCGGCATCAAGCACCATAAGATCGAACCCACTACAAAGCACCTCTTCCCATTGCAAGATAAATAGATCAAGTTGGCCAAACAAAACCCAAATATCGGAGAAGGAATACGAGGCTATAAGCAATCATGCATATAAGAGATCAAAGAAACTCAAATAACTTTCATGGATATAAAAAGATATATCTGATCATAAACTCAAAGTTCATCCGATCCCAACAAACACACCGCAAAAAGAGTTACATCATATGGATTTCCAGGAGACCATTGTATTGAGAATCAAACAAGAGAGAGGAAACCATCTAGCTACTAACTACGGACCCGAAGGTCTACAAAGAACTACTCACGCATCATCGGAGAGGCACCAATGGAAGTGGTGAACCCCTCCATGATGGTGTCTAGATTGGATCTGGTGGTTCTGGACTCTGCGGCGGCTGGAATTGATTTTCGTCAACTCCCCTAGGGTTTCTAGAATATTGGGGTATTATAGAGCAACAAGGCGGTCCGGGGGGCACCCAAGGTGGGCATTACCCACCAGGACGCGCCTGGGCCTCCTGGCGGGCCCTGGTGGGTTGTGCTCCCCTCGGAGCACCCCCAAGATGTTGCCTTGGCCCATTGGGTGTCTTCTGGTCCATAAAAAATCTCCCTGAAGTTTTGTTGCGTTTGGACTCCTTTTGGTATTGATTTCCTGCTATGTAAAAAACATGCAGAAAACAGCAACTAGCACTTGGCACTATGTCAATAGGTTAGTACCAAAAAATGATATAAAATGATTATAAAACATCCAAGATTGATAATATAACAACATGGAATAATCAAAAATTATAGATACGTTGGAGACGTATCAAGGGTCTCTGATCGTAGTGCCGCGTTAGCAGCATCCTGCGGTAGTGTAAGTAGATACGATGGAGACGTATCATCGCCCGCCGCTCTCACCCGGCACAAGAGGCGATGTAATTGCGTAGGAGGGGTGGTGTTCATACATTGCTGATGTGTTGTCGTTGGTGTGCTCTGCTACTTGTGAGCTGTGTTGAGATTTCCTCGAAGAGGAGAGGATGAAGCAGTACGTTAGAGATAAGTATTTCTCTCAGCTAAGAACCAAGGTTATCAATCCAGTAGGAGAACCACACAGAACCTCGTTAGCAGCACCTACACACACAAAAGCAAATACTTGCACCCAACACAAACAAGGGGGTTGCCAATCCCCTAGGCGGCTATTTGCAAGGATCAAATCTCGTAGCTGTAGATAGATAAATAGCAACACAAAATAAAATAATGGTAAATAAATTGCAGCAAGGAATATTTGGGTTTTATATATGATAAAAGTAGACCCGGGGGCCATAGTTTTCACTAGAGGCTTCTCTCTCGAGCACATAAAGTATGGTGGGTGAACAAATTACTGTTGGGCAATTGATAGAAAATCACATAGTTATGATGATATTCAAGGCAATGATCATGTATATAGGCATGACGTTCGAGACAAGTAGATCGATGAGGCGGTAGGAGATGTCTTGGAGTATACGACAAGTCTTCGGCAGACGTAGTCTTGATCACGCCCCATCGTGCAGCCTCCGGAGTCCATCTTGATAAGAACAAGGGCCCACCATCCCAATCCGAGGAGCATGGGTCGACTAGGTTAGTACCCCCAAGTCTAGGCCACCTTCATCAAGCATTCAAGGAGAGGGTCATTAAGGAGGGCCCTTAGGAAGAAGGAGGGGATGCGGACAATGTGTGGATGAAGATGGCGACTTGCATACCTAAGGTGGCCTCAGAGGAGTTTGGAGTGTCTAGGGGAAGAAGAAGCGAAGCTAAGGATACTTGGTGGTGGAATGATGATGTCCAGAAGGCGATTAAGGAGAAGAAATATTGTACCTGGATTGGAGTGCAGACTGAAGGAAATATGCCCTAGAGGCAATAAAAAGGTTGTTATTTATATATCATGATAAATTTTTATTATTCATGCTAGAATTGTATTAACTGGAAACTTAGTACATGTGTTAATACATAGACAAACAGAGTGTCCCTAGTATGCCTCTACTAGAATCAAAGATGGTTAAGTTTCCTATCCATGCACATGCGTTGTCATTTGATGAACGGGATCACATCATTAGAGAATGATGTGATGGACAATACCCATCCATTAGCTTAGAACTATGATCGTTTAGTTTATTGCTATTTCTTTCTTCATGACTTATACATGTTCCTATGACTATGAGATTATGCAACTCTCAAATACCAGAGGAGCACTTAGTGTGCTATCAAATGCCACAACGTAACTGGGTGATTATAAAGATGCTCTACAGGTGTCTCCGATGGTGTTTGTTGAGTTGGCATAGATCAAGATTAGGATTTGTCACTCCGATTGTGGGAGAGGTATCTCTTAGGCCTCTCGGTAATGCACATCACTATAAGCCTTGCAAGCAATGTGACTAATGAGTTAGCTGCAGGGTGATGCATTACGGAACGAGTAAAGGGACTTGCCGGTAACGAGATTGAACTAGGTATGGTGATACTGACGATCGAATCTCGGGCAAGTAACATACCGATGACAAAGGGAACAACGTATGTTGTTATGCGATTTGACTGATAAAGATCTTCGTAGAATATGTAGGAGCCAATATGAGCATCCAGGTTCCGCTATGGTTATTGACCGGAGATGTGTCTCGGTCATGTCTACATAGTTCTCGAACCCGTAGGGTCCGCACACTTAACGTTCGATGACGATTCGTATTATGAGTTTATGTGTTTTGATGTACCGAAGGTTGTTCGGAGTCCCGGATGAGATCATGGACATGACGAGGAGTCTCGAAATGGATGAGACATAAAGATTGATATATTGGAAGGTTATATTCGGACACCGGAATGGTTCCGAAGTGTATCGGGTATTTTCTGGAGTACCGGGAGGTTATGAATTCTCTGCTGGGGATTAATGGGCCACAATGGGCCTTAGTGGAGAAGAGAGAGGGCCGGCCAGAGGTGGCACCCCCCCTTGCCCAATCCGAATTTGACAAGGGAAAGGGGGCGCCCCCCCCCCTCCTTCCTTCTCTTCTCTCCTCGTTCCCTTCTTCTCCTTCTTGGACTAGGAAAGGGGGAAACCTACTCCTACTAGGAGTAGGATTCCTCCCCTTTGTGGCCGGTCGGACTCCTCCTCCCCTCCTTTATATACGGGGGAGGGGGCACCCCATAGACACACAAGTTGATCTTTAGCCGTGTGCGGTGCCCCCCTCCACAGTTTTCCACCTCAGTCATATTGTCGTAGTGCTTAGGCGAAGCCCTACATCGGTAACTTCATCATCACTCTCACCATGCCGTCGTGCTGACGAAACTCTCCCTCAGCCTCAGATGGATCTAGAGTTCGAGGGACGTCACCGAGCTGAACGTGTGCAGATCGCGAAGGTGTCGTGCGCTTGGTACTTGATCGGTTGGATCGCGAAGACGTTTGACTACATCAACCACGTTACTAAACGCTTCCGCTTTCGGTCTATGAGGGTACATGGACACATTCTCCCCACTCGTTGTTATGCTTCTCCAAGATAGATCTTGCGTGATTGTAGGAATTCTTAAAAATACTACGTTCCCCAACAATGGTATCAGAGCCAGGTCTATGCGTAGATGTTATATGCACGAGTAGAACACAAAGAGTTGTGGGTGATAATAGTCATATTGCTTACCAGCATGTCATACTTTGATTTGGCGGTCTTGTTGGATGAAGCGGCCCAGACCGACATTACATGACCGCGTTCATGAGACTGGTTCTACCGCCATGCTTTGCACACAGGTGGCTAGTGGGTGTCTGTTTCTCCAACTTTAGTTGAATCGAGTGTGACTACGCCCGGTCCTTGTTGAAGGTTAAAACAACACACTTGACAAAAAATCGGTGTGGTTTTGATGCATAGGTAAGAACGGTTCTTGCTAGAAGCCTGTAGCAGCCACGTAAAATTTGCAACAACAAAGTAGAGGACGTCTACCTTGTTTTTGCAGGGCTTGCTGTGATTCGATATGGTCAAGACGTGATGATATATAAATTGTTGTATGATATGATCATGTTTTGTAACAATTATCGGCAACTGGTAGGAGCCATATGGTTGTCGCTTTATTGTATGAAACGCAATCGCCATGTAATTGCTTTACATTATCACTAAGTGATAGCAATAGTCGTAGAAGCAATAGTTGGCGAGACGAAACGATGCTTCTATGGAGATCAAGGTGTCAAGCCGGTGACGATGGTGATCATGACGGTGCTTTGGAGATGGAGATCAAAGGCACAAGATGATGATGGCCATATCATATCACTTATATTGATTGCATGTGATGTTTATCCTTTATGCATCTTATTTTTCTTAGTACGGCGGTAGCATTATAAGATGATCTCTCACTAAATTTCGAGGTATAAGTGTTCTCCCTGAGTATGCACCGTTACAGTTAAATGTCGCCGAGGCACCACGTGATGATCGGGTGTGATAAGCTCTACGTTCACATACAATGGGTGCAAGCTAGTTTTGCACACGCAGAATACTCAGGTTAAACTTGACGAGCCTAGCATATGCAGATATGGCCTCAGAACACTGAGACCGAAAGGTCGAGCGTGAATCATATAGTAGATATGATCAACATAGTGATGTTCACCATTGAAAACTACTCCATCTCACGTGATGATCGGACATGGTTTAGTTGATATGGATCACGTAATCACTTAGATGATTAGAGGGATGTCTATCTAAGTGGGAGTTCTTAAGTAATATGATTAATTGAACTTTAATTTATCATCAACTTAGTACCTGATAGTATTTTGCATGTCTATGTTGTTGTAGATAAATGGTTGTGCTACTGTTCCACTAAATTTTAATGCGTTCCTAGAAAAAGCCAAGTTGAAAGATGATGGTAGCAACTACACAGACTGGGTCCGTAAGTTGAGGATTATCCTCATTGCTACACAAAAGAATTACGTCCTGGAAGCACCGCTAGGTGCCAAACCCGCTACAGGAGCAACTCCAGATGTTATGAACGTCTGACGGAGCAAAGCTGATGACAACTCGATAGTTCAGTGTGACATGCTTTACGGCTTAGAACCGGGACTTCAACGACGTTTTGAACGTCATGGAGCATATGAGATGTTCCAGGAGTTGAAGTTAATATTTCAAGAAAATGCACGGATTGAGAGATATGAAGTCTCCAATAAGTTCTACTGACTACAAAATGGAGGAGAATAGTTACAAGGAACATATACTCAGAATATCTGGGTACCACAATCACTTGACTCAGCTGGGAGTTAATCTTTCGGTTGATAGTGTCATTGACAAAGTTCTTCAATCACTGCCACCAAGCTACAAAAGCTTCATGATGAACTATAGTATGCAAGGGATGGATAAGACAATTTCTGACCTCTTCGCGATGCTAAAGGTTGCGGAGGTATAAATCAAGAAGGAGCATCAAGTGTTGATGG
Source organism: Aegilops bicornis (assembly GCA_021605145.1). NCBI lineage: Eukaryota > Viridiplantae > Streptophyta > Magnoliopsida > Poales > Poaceae > Aegilops > Aegilops bicornis. The sequence continues at coordinate 666,448,060 of CM038671.1, read as the reverse complement.
TCAACAAGACCACTAGTTTCAAGAAGAAGGGTAAAGGGAAGAAGGGGAACTTCAAGAAGAACGGCAAGCAAGTTGCTGCTCAAGTGAAGAAGCCCAAGTCTGGACCTAAGCCTGAGACTGAGTGCTTCTACTACAAAGGGACTGGTCACTCGAAGCGGAACTGCCCAAGTATTTGGCGGATAAGAAGGATGGCAAAGTGAAAGGTATATTTGATATACATGTTATTGATATGTACCTTACTAATGCTCGTAGTAGCGCCTGGGTATTTGATACTGGTTCTGTTGCTCATATTTGCAACTCGAAACAGGGTCTACTGATTAAACGAAGATTGGCTAAGGACAAGGTGATGATGCGCGTGGGAAATGGTTCCAAAGTCGATGTGATCGCCCGTTGGCATGCTACCTCTACATCTACCTTCGGGATTAGTTTTAGACCTGAATAATCATTATTTGGTGCCAAATAAGCATGAACATTATATCTGGACCTTGTTTGATGCGAGACGGTTATTCATTTAAATCGAAGAATGATGGTTATTCTATTTATATGACTAATATCTTTTATGGTCATGCAACCTTGATGAGTGGTCTATTTTTGTTGAATCTTGATAGTAGTGATACACATATTCATAGTATTGAAGCCAAAAGATATAAGTTTAATAATGATAGTGCAACTTATTTGTGGCACTGCCGTTTAGGCCATATTGGTGTAAAGCACATGAAGAAACTCCATGTTGATGGGCTTTTGGAATCACTTGATGCTTGCGACCATGCCTCATGGGCAAGATGACTAAGACTCCGTTCTCCGGAACAATGGAGCGAGCAACAGACTTATTGGAAACAATATATACTGATGTATGCGGTCTGATGAGTGTTGATGCTCGCGGCGGGTATCGTTACTTTCTGGCCTTCACAGATGATTTGAGCAGATATGGGTATATCTACTTGATGAAACATGAGTCTGAAACATTTGAAAAGTTCAAAGAATTTCAAAGTGAAGTGGAAAATCATTGTAACAAGAAAATGAAGTTTCTACGATCTGATCGTGGAGGTGAATATTTGAGTAACGAGTTTGGTCTTCATTTGAAACAATGCAGAATAGTTTCGCAACTCACGCCACCCGGAACACCACAGCGTAATTGTGTGTCTGAATGTCGTAATCGTACTTTATTAGATATGGTGTGATCTATGATGTCTCTTATTGATTTACCACTATCATTTTGGGGTTATGCTTTAGAGACGGTTGCATTCACGTTAAATAGGGCACCATCTAAATCCGTTGAGACGACGCCATATGAACTGTGGTTTGGCAAGAAACCCAAGTTGTCGTTTCTTAAAGTTTGGGGCTGTGATGCTTATGTGAAAAAGCTTCAACCTGATAAGCTCGAACCCAAATCGGAGAAATGTGTCTTCATAGGATACCCAAAAGAGATTGTTGGGTACACCTTCTATCACAGATCCGAAGGCAAGATATTCGTAGCTAAGAATGAATCCTTTCTAGAGAAGGAGTTTCTCTTGAAAGAAGTGAGTGGGAGGAAAGTAGAACTTGATGAGGTAATTGTACCTACTCCCTTATTGGAAAGTAGTTCATCACAGAAATCAGTTCCAGTGATTCCTACACCAATTAGTGAGGAAGCAAATGATGATGATCATGAAACTTCAGATCAAGTTACTACCGAACCTCATAGGTCAACCAGAGTAAGATCCGCACCAGAGTGGTACGGTAATCCTGTTCTGGAAGTCATGTTACTTGACCATGACGAACTTACGAACTATGAGGAAGTGATGATGAGCCCAGATTCCGTGAAATAGCTTGAGGCCATGAAATCTAAGATGGGATCCATGTATTAGAACAAAGTATGGACTTTGGTTGACTTGCCTGATGATCGGCAAGCCATAGAGAATAAATGGATCTTCAAGAAGGAGACTAACGCTGATGGTAATGTTACTGTCTACAAAGCTCGATGTCGGTGTCAAAATCGGCGGATCTCGGGTAGGGGGTCCCGAACTGTGTGTCTAGGCGGATGGTAACAGGAGACAAGGAACACGATGTTTTTACCCAGGTTCGGGCCCTCTTGATGGAGGTAAAACCCTACTCTGCTTGATTAATATTGATGATATGGGTAGTACAAGAGTAGATCTACCACGAGATCGAGAGGCTAAACCCTAGAAGCTAGCTTATGGTATGATTGTTGTTCGTCCTATGGACTAAAACCCTCCGGTTTATATAGACACCGAATAGGGTTAGGGTTACACAGTCGGTTACAATGGTAGGAGATCTACATATCCGTATCGCCAAGCTTGCCTTCCACGCCAAGGAAAGTCCCATCAGGACACGGGGACGAAGTCTTCAATCTTGTATCCTCATAGTCCGTGAGTCCGCCAAAGGTCATAGTTCGCTATCCGGACACCCCTAATCCGGGACTCCCTCAAGAGCCCCTAAACCAGGCTTCAATGACGCATTTAGTCCGCACGCAGATTGTCTTTGGCATTGCAAGGTGGGTTCCTCCTCCGAATACTTCATAGAAGATTTTGAACACAAGGATAGTGTCCGGCTCTGCAAAATAAGTTCCACATACCACCGTAGAGAGAATAATATTCACACAAGTTCAATCTGCTGACGTATCCCGCAGCGTGACATCACACCACGGCCAAGCCTTTATTCGAATCGTTTTTACTGTCCCGCCTCAACGCGTTTAGCGAGGCGGTTTCCTTGGCACGTCTTGTCAAAGCAGAGATTGTGTCCCCTTATTCCGAGATTCTCATCAATACGGGCGTGGGTAACCCAATTGTGCTCGTTGGCACGCCTCCTCTATCGAAGGCGAGTCCCGAACGGTCACGGGGAGGGCTCTTGGTATTCGACCTCCTTATAAAGAGACCAAGGCCCCGTTCCTTTTTCTCAATCTCCATCGAATCCGCCCCTCGCCTCGAGTTCCAACACCCAAAGCTCCAGATTTAGGCGCTTTGGACCTTCGATGATGTCCGGCTCCAACCACCAAGGCCGGTGGATGTCTTCCTCCGTCACGGAAGAAGACATCCTAAAGCTAAGAGATGCCAGGTATCTAACCGGCGAAATCTCGCATAGGCTGCCTGCTCAAGGGCAGGTTATTCCCACTCCCAAGCCTGGTGAAAGCGTGGTGTTCGCGTCTCACTTCCTTCGGGGGCTAGGCTTCCCGACGGACCCCTTCGTGAGGGGGCTCATGTTTTATTATGGGCTGGAATTTCACGACTTTGATCCGGAGTCCATCCTCCACATCTCATCATTCATCGTCGTGTGTGAAGCCTTCCTCCGCATTACCCCTCACTTCGGATTGTGGCTCAAGACCTTCAAGGTGGAGGCGAAGATGATCAAGGGGCAACAGGCAGAGTGCGGAGGGGCTGAGCAAGAATGCTGGCTCCATGGCCCGAGGGCTCTTTTCAAGAGGAGCTCAGCCTATGGCAACGAGAGTGGTTTTATATCACAGCTCCCAGGGGCACCAAATGGGTCGCGCCACCTGCCTTTCGCTCGGGTCCTCCACCACGGCTGGCGTCGTGGGTCAATCCAGAGGGACCACGAGCTCTCCAACATTTTATGGGCGCAACGCCCATGGAGATGTACAAATTGTTCTTCGGATGACAAGCAATGTGTCCGGACTTGACCGAGGACGCAAGTCTGAGCTGCAATCGCCCGGATACTCAAGTAAGTAGTCCTATACCCGGACACGCTATCCGTACATTTATCATAAACCTGCCCTTAAAAGAGTTGTCCCTTAAACAGGAGTGGATAGCAAAAGCAAAACTGATCAGGTGTCCGGACCCCCTCCCTGAGACCACGCCGGATCCTGTGTTAAACAAGATGCTGGAGGCTGCGCCCTTGTAAGAAGGCGAAGGGGGGAACAAGGAAGCTACTGCCTCCGCGAAGGAGGTTATCAAGCAAGGAGGGATCGAGAATCCCTCCATCCAAGGGGAGAAGAGGACCGCCTCTGAAGATCCGGAGACCAAGGCCTCGAAGCGCGGGAAGAAATCCTCGCTAGAGGGTCCTGCGCCGGAAGATGTCCCGGCCGCATTATTTCCCCAAGGAGATTAGCCCTCCAGCGAGCCATAAGTAGAGAGGGTAGTTTTTCCTAAAATAAGAGACATCCCTATTTTATCTCTGAAGATGACCAAAATTTTACCTTGTAGTTCGGATCTCAGCCCTTCTCAGCAGAGCTCGTCTTCGGGGGATCTTCGTCTGGAGATGATGGAGAGCGGAACGCCTCCCCCTGCCGTGCCGCCTAGCGAGGCGGACGATCCCGAGGTATCGTCGCGGAGGGTTTCCCCGAATCCGGTGGGGGTGGAGGGCCTGCTCGGGCAAGTGTCTATCTCAGAGGATCACTGTGCACTGATGGGTACGGTGATTGAAAAGATTTCGTCCGCGGAAAGCGGGTTGTACGAGGCTGCCAGGAGTTTACTGACGGGTTTTGAGGTACGTGCAATGATGTACATTTTGATGGTTCTGCATATATAAGATGCGCCTTGTGTAGATAGTAGCCCCTGAGACTCGGTGCGTTGTCAAAAATGACGGCGTTCCGAGGATCATAATCCTAGTTATAATATGTCGCCCTTCCAATGTAGGTGGCGGATCGTCCGGTGGCTAGCCGGACTGATGAATTTGCCGAACTAAAGCGACAACTTGACATGGCGGATGGCGACATCGCGCTTGTTAATAAGCGGCTTGACGAGTCACAAGGTATGCGGTTTCTCCGTGGACACCTGGTAAGGGAGCTTAATGCCCGTTCCTTACAATACGTATGCTTGATGCAGATGGTGCCGCTGCCATGGAGAACCTTCGGGCGGAGCTTGCCCGAGCCAAGGAGCAGGCCAGAAAAAGTGATGCGGCCACCTTAAAGGCGGCCGAAGAGCTAAAAGCCGAACAGGCTGCTCACTGCCGAAGCAAGAAAGAGATGGCCGAGATGGCCATGAAGTTGAAGAATGCTACCGACCGCTGCAAGCTTCTTGAAAAAGAAGGTCGAGCGAAGAAAGAGGACCTGAAGAAGGCCACCACCGAGGCCAAGGATGCTCGCTCTGCGATGAGAGCTATGAAGGAGGAGCTACGTCAGGCCGGAGATATCGCGGCTGGAAAGCCCTTTCTGCTGCGGAGGAAATTCAAGGATCCTAAATATGCTCAGTTGGACCGGCTGTGGAGCTCGGAGGATGCTTATCTGGACTTGGCGGCGAGTGCCGCGGACGCGGCCGAACACTTCGGTGATCAAAAGGATCACAAGATGGAAGAGCTCTTTTGGTCGCTGTTCCGTAGTCCAGAGCGTCCACTTCCATTAACCGATCGTTTGGCCGAATGGGCGGAGCTGAATAGATTGTCTGGTCTTGCCATGAAGGCTGTCGTGACTCATTTGTGGCCGAAAGGGCCCAAGCCGAAGAGTTATTTTGGCTTGGTGTAGCAGTTCCTTGGTGCGGTGCCGTATATCAAAGCAATGAGGCGGTCAGCATGCATAGAGGGTGCGCGGATGGCTCTTGCCCGTGTCAAGACATACTGGGCGGAGATGAAGGCCACCGATGTTGCATCCCAAGATTCGGACGGAAGCCGAGTACCTATCGAGCACTATTTCAGGAAGCTCTGCAGGGCGCTCGTTTAATAAAGACGCAGTGCTCGAAGGATATTATGTTCGAATAACATGTATTATTGTGAAACAATGTTTTGATGGAATATAAAAGCTTTTTATACTTGTGCTTTCAAGAATTAAAATACCTCATGTGCGGCCGTTAATGTATATGTGTATATAACCTGAAAGATGGCAGTCCTTGGCTTTAGCCCCCACGCATATAATGCGAGGGTGTTTGCAGAAAATGCATTTTCACACTTGACCCAATGTCTTGGTCCTACAAAGGAGGTTATAGCGCAGCAAACTAGGCAATCGGACTATAATGCTTTATCACTTTCACTTAGCCATAGGAGTTCGATAGTGGGGCTACTATATAGCCCCTAGGGGCACCGCGCTCACCCGTATTCGGGCGCCAGATGTGCCTGGCCGGAAACGCCCTTCGTCAATGCGGAGGAATTCTAAACATTCCAGCAGGTCATCGAGTGGTTGACCAGTCTCACGCTATATCATGACGATCGGTTTCGGCTTTCATCGAGGTGCTTCGCCAGCCGAACCGGGCACAATCGCAGAGTTCTCCGGTGCCGCATTAGCCGATAGAACGGAACGTAAGGCAGCAAAACACGTGAGCCGGCAAACCCAACATTTGACCAAAGACATGATTCGGAGCTGATGCATATAAGGCCTAACTCGAGACGCCAAACACTCCCTAAGGTATTCGGTCTTTATGAAAACGGGCGAACAACGCCTCTTGGTAATAAGCCCCGGTGTCTGTGTATCGTGCAACATTCTCGACGTGGCCTATGCCAAAACGCCACCTCCTCCTTGGTTATAGCAAGAAACCGGGATGTGTATCAACAAGAGACAAGAAAAGGTTTACGCAGGGTCTTAATCTGAAAAGAATCCTTGCAACGGGTCCCTCATCGCACGCCTGCGCTGTGTCTCCGTTGTGCCGTATCTCGACGGGTGTAGCACGGTGTTCATCTGTAAAAGAGAGGAACTTAGTTGAAAAAGATCGTGCGAAAATGTACGTTATACTAAATAAACAAAGTACAATTCAAAGAATGAACAAAATTGAGCTTTATTGTCTCTTGTTGTGGATGCGCGGAGCCCCTTGCATGGGGGTATGCATCTAACGAGCCCTTGTATGTTTATGCCGGACTCGTCCAGCCGTGTCCGGGGTCTAGACGACCTGTCTAAGTGCTTGTATTGGTGAAGCTGGTTTATTGTGGGGCTGTCAAGGCATCCGCACAATTTTGCGGACTCGAGGAACCCTCGAGGTTTCCCTTTAATGAGATGATGCCGCGTGGACCGGGCATTTTAAGTGTAAGAGATGCATAATGCGATATTGCGTTAAAGCGGGCTTAAAGCTTCAAGGCCCCAATAGTGCTTGATAGCTACTTGTGAATGGGGCGAGGTGGAAGGTTAACTTTTCGGCGGAAGTTGTCGGGTGAGCGAACACAACTTCTAGCGAGAGAGCCCGCATAATGGGCATATGGGCCTGCATTACCCCTTGAAAGGAAGTGTTGCTATGGCGAAATTTGGTTGGGTCTATCCCCATTTTGCGGATTGTGTCACGATATAGCAGGTTTAGATCACCGCCGCCGTCCATTAGGACTTGTGTAAATTGTAGTCCGCCAATTATCGGATCTAATATCAAGGCAGTCCAACCTGCATTCCGTATACTTCTAGAGTAATCCCGATGGTCGAAGGTGATTGGTTTTAACAACCCGATGGCGGGACTCCTCCGGGATAGGCCGTATGGCTGCACCTCTATGGGCGCCATTTATTTTTCCCTTTTGCCATGTGAAGTGAGTTCACTGTTTGATTTCTTGTGGGAAATTCTTTTTGTTTTCCGGTGCTCTGCTTTTGGGGTTCGTCATCGTCTTCGCTTGGTGTGTAGAGCCCTTGTGTTCGGCGTTGAGTTTGCGGATCGCTTGAAGACCCAACAATCTATGTGGGTGTGGTTTGCGTGCTTCCCGGAGTACTGTGGATTTGGCATATCTTGTCCAAGATTTTGTTTAAGTTAGATAGCTTGTCCCTGTTATCCTTAAGGGCAGCTTTTTATGATTCTCGCCGAGAGCTTTTGGATCCGGCGTTGACTATCGTGCTTTTCGTGCTGTTTCCCTTGGTCCGACGCGTTGGTCCTTGCTGCGTCGTGGTTTCCCGTTCCATCCCCTGACTTTGGATGTACTTGGGTCATTGGTGCTGCATCTTGCTAGCCAGCTATCCTCTCCGCCGCTAAAAGCGGGTCATGAGGCTTGTTAATGTGGCCATTGTTCTTGGCTTTTCTTGGCCGAGGTGTCTGGCGAGCCATTCGTCTCGGACGTTGTGTTTGAAAGCTGCTAAGGCTTCGGCGTCCGGACAGTCGACTATTTGGTTCTTTTTAGTAAGGAATCTGTTCCAAAATTTCCGGGCCGACTCTCCGGGTTGTTGAGATATGTGACTTAAATCGTCAGCATCCGGAGGTCGGACATAAGTCCCTTGAAAATTTGCCCGAAAGGCATCCTCGAGCTCCTCCCAACTTCCAATGGTGTTTTTGGGAAGGCTTTTAAGCCAATGCCGGGCTGGCCCTTTGAGCTTGAGGGGTAAGTATTTTATGGCGCGGAGATCATCTCCTCTAGCCATGTTTATATGGAGGATGTAATCCTCAATCCAGACTCCAGGGTCTGTTGTTCCGTCATATGCCTCTATGTTTACGGGCTTGAATACCGATGGGAATTCATGATCCAGCACCTCATCGGTGAAACATAGGGGGTTTGCGCCACCCCTATATTTAGGTGTACCGTGATGTTTGGATACTTGATGTGTTGCATTGCTTACTAGAGCTTGCTTTCTTGGCCCTTAGATAGATCTAACTGGGCCATCTTTTTGATGCGAATCCTTGTGCGGATCGCGTGCCGGCTTGTGTGTGGCGCCGTTTGCTGCTCTCTGTTTGCCATGGGGTCGTCCACCCGACCGGGTGGCCTCCTTGTTTTTTGATTGCGGGGTCTCTACGGCCTCCTCATCAAATTCGGGCAGTAGTTTTCGCTTTGGGTAGCTCTTTGTCCGGCGACTATCGCCGTATTTGTCTGTGGTGTTGAGTACTCTGCTCCATCTGATTCTGAGTGCATCTTCCGCTGTTTTGAGCTTCCGCTTCTGCTTTTTCAGGCTACGTGAAGTGGCGACGAGCCTTTTGTGGAGATTCTTCTGCTCCAGCAACTTGTCCGGCGTTAGATCATCCGGACCGTTGTCTTCGCCGGGGACGGGTTGTTTATCTATGTTGTCCTGTTCGGACGGTTGCTCGATAGCATTTTTGTCGTCCTCCGGTTCGCCCTGCTCTATGGCTGGGTCTGTATGGTTGTTGTCTTTGTTGAGGCGGGACTTTGAGCGGCGCTTACGCTGTCGTTTTGACTGCTTTTCGAGGGAATGATCCTTCGTAGTGTCCCGTTGTTCCTCATCGTTGATTCCTTTAGGTGTGTCCACCATGTACACATCATGAGATGAGGTGGTTCTCCAGTGCCCTATAGGCGCTGGTTCATGTTATTCCTCTACATCGTCGTCCATACCGTCGATGTCTTCGGAGTCGAAGTCGAGCATGTCGGTTAAATCATCGACAGTGGCTATGAAGTGGGTGGTGGGTGGGCTTTGATTTTCTTTGTCGTCTGCATCCCAACCTTCCTGACCATAATCCGGCCAGGGCTCTCCTGATAAAGAGAGATACTTTAGTGAATTCAGAATGTCGCCAAAGGGCGAGTGCTGAAAGATGTCCGCGGCCGTGAATTCCATGATCGGTGCCCAATCGGATTCGATTGGCAGAGGCGCGGAAGGCTCAGAGTCCGGAGAGGAGTCCGACACCTTGGAGTTACGAGCTTCGCAAAGGACGGGGTAGGTGTACAGCTCAATCGCCGTAGAGATCGCAGCCCCCGAGGCGGTGTCCAGCCACCCGTCCTCGATCGGCACGGTCAGCTCCGAGCTAAAGGTCGGAGCGGACTCTGATGCGGCCTCCAGGACACTGTTCGGCAGCAGAGCTAGATCATGCCCTCGTGGCGGCGCGGCGCTGGCCGTGGCTCGAACCCGTCGAAGATCAAGTCTCCGCGGATGTCAGCCGTGTAGTTCAAACTTCCAAATCTGACCTGGTGGCCAGGGGCGTAGCTTTCAAGCTCCAGATGGCCAAGCGAATTGGCCCGCAATGCAAAGCCGTCGAATACGAAGATCTGCCCGGGGAGGAAAGTCTCACCCTGGAGCTCATCGTTGTTGATGATCGGAGGAGCCATCGGGCCTAAAAGGTGATGACACAGAGGAAATCTCAATGAAAGCACCAATGTCGGTGTCAAAACCGGCGGATCTCGGGTAGGGGGTCCCGAACTGTGCGTCTAGGCGGATGGTAACAGGAGACAAGGGACACGATGTTTTTACCCAGGTTCGGGCCCTCTCGATGGAGGTAAAACCCTACTCCTGCTTTATTAATATGGGTAGTACAAGAGTAGATCCACCACGAGATCAGAGAGGCTAAACCCTAGAAGCTAGCCTATGGTATGACTGTTGTTCGTCCTATGGACTAAAACCCTCCGGTTTATATAGACACCGAATAGGGTTAGGGTCACACAGAGTCGGTTACAATGGTAGGAGATCTACATATCCGTATTGCCAAGCTTTCCTTCCACGCCAAGGAAAGTCCCATCCGGACACGGGACGAAGTCTTCAATCTTGTATCTTCATAGTCCAGGAGTCCGGCCAAAGGTCATAGTCCGGCTATCCGGACACCCCCTAATCCGGAACTCCCTCACTCGACTTGTTGCAAAAGGTTTTCGACAAGTTCAAGGAGTTAACTATGATGAGACCTTCTCGCCCGTAGCGATGCTTAAGTCCGTCCGAATCATGTTAGCAATTGCCGCATTTTATGATTATGAAATTTGGCAAATGGATGTCAAAACTGCATTCCTTAATGGATATCTTAAAGAAGAGTTGTACATGATGCAACCAGAAGGTTTTGTCGATCCAAAAGGTGCTAACAAAGTGCAAGCTCCAGCGATCCATTTATGGACTGGTGCAAGCCTCTCGGAGTTGGAATATACGCTTTGATAGTGTGATCAAAGCCTTTGGTTTTATACAGACTTTTGGAGAAGCCTGTATTTACAAGAAAGTGAGTGGGAGCTCTGTAGCATTTCTGATATTATTTGTGGATGACATATTGTTGATCGGAAATGATACGGAATTTCTGAATAGCATAAAAGGATACTTGAATAAGAATTTTTCAATGAAAGACCTCGGTGAAGCTGCTTATATATTGGGCATCAAGATCTATAGAGATAGATCAAGATGCTTAATTGGACTTTCACAAAGCACATACCTTGATAAAGTTTTGAAGAAGTTCAAAATGGATCAAGCAAAGAAAGGGTTCTTGCCTATATTACAAGGTGTGAAGTTGAGTCAGACTCAATGCCCGACCACTGCAGAAGATAGAGAGAAAAAGAAAGTCATTCCCTATGCTTCAGCCATAGGTTCTATCATGTATGCAATGTTGTGTACCAGACCAGATGTGTGCCTTGCTATTAGTTTAGTAGGGAGGTACCAAAGTAATCCAGGAGTGGATCACTGGACAACGGTCAAGAACATCCTGAAATACCGGAAAAGGACTAAGGATATGTTTCTCGTTTATGGAGGTGACAAAGAGCTCGTCGTAAATGGTTAAGTCGATGCAAGCTTTGACACTAATCTGGATGACTCTAAGTCACAAACCAGATACGTATTTATATTGAATGGTGGAGCTGTCAGTTGGTGCAGTTCTAAGCAGAGTGTCGTGGCGGGATCTACGTGTGAAGCGGAGTACATAGCTGCTTCAGAAGCAGTAAATGAAGGAGTCTGGATGAAGGAGTTCATATCCGATCTAGGTGTCATACCTAGTGCATCGGGTCCAATGAAAATATTTTGTGACAATACTGGTACAATTGCCTTGGCAAAGGAATCCAGATTTCACAAGAGACCCAAGCACATCAAGATATACTTCAATTCCATCCGCGATCAAGTCAAGGAGGGAGAAATAGAGATTTGCAAGATACATACGGATCTGAATGTTGCAGACCCGTTGACTAAGCCTCTCTCACGAGCAAAACATGATCAGCACCAAGACTCCATGGGTGTTAGAATCATTACTATGTAATCTAGATTATTGACTCTAGTGCAAGTGGCAGACTGAAGGAAATATGCCCTAGAGGCAATAAAAAGGTTGTTATTTATATTTCCTTATATCATGATAAATGTTTATTATTCATGCTAGAATTGTATTAACCAGAAACTTAGTACAGGTGTAAATACATAGACAAATAGAGTGTCCCTGGTATGCCTCTACTAGACTAGCTCGTTAATCAAAGATGGTTAGGTTTCCTAGCCATGGACATGTGTTGTCATTTGAGGAACGGTATCACATCATTACAGAATGATGTGATGGACAAGACCCATCCGCTAGCTTAGCACTATGATCATTTAGTTTATTGCTTGCTTTCTTCATGACGTATACATGTTGCTATGACTATGAGATCATGCAACTCCCGAATACTGGAGGAACACTTAGTTTGCTATCAAACATCAAAATGTAACTGGGTGATTATAAAGATGCTCTATAGGTGTCTCCGATGGTGTTTTTTGAGTTGGCATAGATTAAGATTAGGATTTTTCACTCTGATTGTTGAAGAGGTATCTCTAGGCCCTCTTGGCAATGCACATCACTATAAGCCTTGCAAGCAATGTGACTAATGATTTAATTGTGGGATGATGCATTACGAAACGAGTAGAGAGACTTGCCGGTAACGAGATTGAAATAGGTATGGTGATACCGACGATCGAATCTCGGGCAAGTAACATACCGATGACAATGGGAACAACATATGTTGTTATGTGGTTTGACCGATAAAGATACTCGTAGAATATGTAGGAGCCAATATGAGCATCCAGGTTCCGCTATTGGTTATTTACCAGAGATGTGTCTCAGTCATGTCTACATAGTTCCCAAACCCGTAGGGTCCGGACGCTTAACGTTCGATGATGATTTGTATTATGAGTTTATATGTTTTGATGTACCGAAGGTTGTTCGGAGTCCCGGATGAGATCATGGACATGACGAGGAGTCCCGAAATGGTCGAGACATAAAGATTGATATATTGGAAGGTTATATTCGAACACCGGAATGGTTCCGAAGTGTATCGGGTATTTTCCGGAGTACCGGGAGGTTACCGGAACCACCCCCCCCCCCCCCGGGGGGGGGATTAATGGGCCACAATGGGCCTTAGTGGAGAAGAGAGAGGGCTGGCCAGAGGCGGCGCGCGCCCCCCTTGCCCAGTCTGAATTGGAAAACGGAAGGGGGGCGCCCCCCTCCTTCCTTCTCTTCTCTCCTCTTTCCCTTCTTCTCCTTCTCGGACTAGGAAAGGGGGAAACCTACTCCTACTAGGAGTAGGATTCCTCCCCCCTTGGCGCGCCCCTTGTGGCCGGCCGGCCTCCTCCTCCCCTCCTTTATATATGGGGGAGGGGGCACCCCATACACACACAAGTTGATCTTTAGCCGTGTGCGGTGCCCCCCTCCATAGTTTTCCACCTCAGTCATATTGTCGTAGTGCTTAGGCGAAGCCCTGCGTCGGTAACTTCATCATCACTGTCACCACGCCATCGTGCTGATGAAACTCTCCCTCGGCCTCAGCTGGATCTAGAGTTCATGGGACGTCACCGAGCTGAACGTGTGCAGATCGCGGAGGTGTCGTGCGTTCGGTACTTGATCGGTTGGATCGCGAAGATGTTCGACTACATCAACCGCGTTACTAAACGCTTACACTTTCAGTCTATGAGGGTATGTGGACACACTCTCCCCGCTCGTTGCTATGCTTCTCCTAGATAGATCTTGCGTGACCGTAGGAATTTTTTTGAAATACTATGTTCCCCAACACAGACAACATAGAGAAGTACAATATGGAGAAGAAGGCCAGAAAGCGAGCTGTCAATGAAGAAATGGGTCGGGCATATGATAACCTCTACTAGCGATTAGGCACGAAAGAAGGCGCAAGGGATATCCCATGGATGAGGTCACAAGGGATATATAAGGAGATATCCCATGGTGTATGCTCTTTGCGGATAATGTGGTGCTAGTTGATGATAGTTGGACGTGGGTCAATAGAAAGTTAGAGTTATGGAGACAAATCTTGGAATCGGAAGGTTTTAGGCTTAGTAAAAATAAAATTGAGTACATCAGGTGGGATTTCAGTACTACTAGACGCGAGGAGGAGGTTTGCCTTGATGGGCATGTGGTGCCTCAAAAGGACATCTTTCAATATTTGGGGTCAATGGTGCAGAAGGAAGGAGGTATCAATGAAGATGTGAACTATCGAATCAAAGCCGGATGGATGAAGTGGCGCCAAGTTTGTGACATTCTCTATGACAAGAGAGTGCCACAAAAGCTAAAAGACAAGTTCTATAGGACGATGGTTCGACCCGCAATGTTGTATTGCGCTGGGTGTTGGCCGACTAATAGGTGACATGTTCAACAATTAGGTGTGGTGGAGAAGGGCATGTTGAGATGGATGTGTGGCCACACGAGGAAGGATCGAGTCCAGAATGAGGATATACGAGATAAAGTTAGGGTAACACCAATTGAAGAGAAGCTTGTCCAACATCGTCTAAGATGGTTTGGATATATTCAGCGCAGGCCTCCAGAAGCTCCAGTGTATAGCGGACAACTAAAGCGTGCAGATAATGTTAAGAGAGGTCGGGGTAGACCGAATTTGGCATGGGAGGAATCCGTAAAGAGAGATCTGAAGGATTGGAATATCACCAACGAACTAGCCATGGACAGGAATGCATGGAAGCTTGTTGTCCATGTGCCAGAACCATGAATTGGTCGCGAGATCTTATGAGTTTCACCTCTACTCTACCTCAACTTGTTTCGGACTAAAGGCTTTGCTTTTGAATGAAATGTCAGCATTTCATTGATTAAGTAATAAAGTCATACGAGGTCTTCCTGATACAATACGGAGCAGAGTGTGAAACATAAAGGGAAACGCTTCCTCTCATACGTCTGATGGGTCCTTTCCATCAGACTATTGCATCGTTCATTTGCCTTTCATCTAACGGGTGCATGTGTTATCCATCTCCAATTAATCCCATAAATCATGTGTTCGTCATTTATTGCTAGCCGAGACCATATATACATCGTACAACCAAATTGAAACCGAGTACTCCATCTATTTGGCCGGAAACAGGCGCTCCTCTCTCTCTCTCTCTCTCTCTCTCTCCCTCTCACTCGCTCTCTCTCTCTCCCTCTCCCTCTCTCTCTCTCTCTCTCTCTCTCTCTCTCTCTCTCTCTCTCTCTCTCTCTCTCTCTCTCTCTCTCTCTCTCTCTCTCTCTCTCTCTCTCTCTCTCTCTCTCTCTCTCTCTCTCTCTCTCTCTCTCTCTCTCTCTCTCTCTCTCTCTCTCTCTCTCTCTCTCTCTCTCTCTCTCTCTCTCTCTCTGGTCGGTTGCTTCGACTCCATCTCCTCATCGTTGTTGGCTGCATCGTCTTGCTTGGTCGTCTTGTCAGCCATTTCGTCGATCAACGGCCGGCAAGGAACGCGATGGAAAGCCGGCACCATCTTCTTCCTCCACCAACCAACAGCTCCTGCAACATCTCCAGCAGTTCACCATTCCTTCCCTCCAACTTGACCTTCTCCCATTGACGAGTACTGTCGGATTTCGGGTTCCGGCAGATCCTTGAGGTTCGAACACTGGGGTGCGCGCAGAGATTCGCCCTCTACCTACCTGCACCCCGCTGCCTCGCTAGGATCTAAACTACGAAAGGAACAACACAAGAGACACAGGGTTTATACTAGTTCGGGCCACCGTTGTGGTGTAATACCCTACTCTAGTTTGTGGTGTGGTGGATTGCCTCTTGGGCTGATGGTGATGAACAATACAAGGAAGAACAGCCTCGCGAGGGTCTGTTCTTGGCCGGGGCGATGAACTTCTTGGAGGAGTCTAGTCGCTCTCTCTCTCTCTCTCTCTCTGTCCAAGGTGCATCCAGCTACCGATTAGATCAAAATGCCTCTACTATGGTGGCTAGCTCTACTTATAGACAGAGGCCCTGGGCCTCTTCCCAAATATTGAGCGGGAAGGGCACCAACAATTGGACATTTTGAAGGGGAACATCTGGTACACTTATCCTGACTAAAGTTGGTCCTCGCCTGTCAAAGGCTCTGGTGGTGGCCTTGGCTTGGGCTCCACAATGACTTCTTTCCTGCCGTTGGGCTGGTCTTGGTCTTGTTGCACCGAAATGGACGCCTTTGCTTGATGCTCTCGCCTGTGCTTGCTCCCTTTGTACCAAAGAGGAAAGGAGGACACTGCGCGGGCTGGCGCCCGCCTGGCGCCCTTGGTCGTCATGGCTTGCGTCATTGTGGAGCCAGCCTGATGAGGCCGTGCCTGGGGAAGCTCCCTGTCGTCCGCCCCGCGAGGCTTGGCCCCTCGCGAGGGTCTTGAGCTTGTGTTGGTGAAGATGGGTTGTGATGGGCCCCCCTTTGAGCCACGCCGCAGGCCGCAGGCAGACAAGTCTGGGGACCCCCGTTCCCAGAACGCCGACAGTAGCCCCCGGGCCCAAGGCGCCCGGGCTTGGCCGAGCAGAGAGGCGAAGGGGCAAGTGCGAAGCGCCGCGGGCCCTAACAGCCTGCGGCCTTGGGCGCCGCGTGGCGGTTGATTGGACGTGGGTGCCTTAGCAACCGCGCGAGTTGATAAAGGAGCGGCGTCGGCCTAGGCTTAGCTTCCCTTGCTTTCTCTGGTTACTGCTCAGATCCCCTTTCTTGCGCCTCTCCTTCCTGCCTCCGAAATCTTCAGATCCACTTTGACTGCACGCCCTAGCAAGGCATGGCGCCTCGCCAGACCCCGACCGGAGCTTGGTACGCGCCAACCCTGGACTCGCCGAACGTGTCGGAGGCGAGCCTTGCCCAGGTACGCCAGATGGCGGCGGTGTAGGGCATCGACGGGGCGAAGGTGTTCAAGGCCGGATCCGCCCTCCCTGAGGGCCAAGGGAGCACCTTCTATCCGCTCTTTGTAAGCGCCATTGTTGCTGGTCTGATGCCTCCCTTTTCCGAGTTCTTCTTCTCTGTCCTCCGCCATTACAAGCTACAAGCTCTACATCTCC
Organism: Aegilops bicornis; assembly: GCA_021605145.1. NCBI lineage: Eukaryota > Viridiplantae > Streptophyta > Magnoliopsida > Poales > Poaceae > Aegilops > Aegilops bicornis. The sequence goes on along the minus strand of CM038671.1, from coordinate 666,431,356 downwards.
ACCCCAACTCCGTTCTCCTCCTGGCGATCTTCGCCTACTATTGTGAGGCTCACGTCGGGGTGCAGCCCTCAGTGGCCCTGCTGCGCCACTATTTCTCCCTCCGGACCTCTCGTGGTTCCCCTTCTGCGTGTGCGAGCTTCGTCGCGTACGGTAGCTCCATCGCCATTTCGAACCCCGGGAAGAGGATTGAGGGCTTCAGGAGCAAGTGGGTCTTGGCGGATGTTGGGCGCATCCACCCTCGGCTAATCTTGTCCACGGAGCACCCCACGCACTCCGACGATTGGTCTCGAGTGGAGCTCGTGGACCCCCGCGCAAGGCCGGTGTTGGAGAAGATGGACATGGATCTGAGGCCGGCTAGCATGGCGGCGGCGGCGAGCCAGCTGGCCGGCCGAGGGAATTCCTGGAGCACCAGCTGGCTCCGCTTCGTCAGTACCCACTTATGATGTGGAGGCCCCACCCAAGCCACGCGGTCTTGGCCGACGGAGATCTGGCTGCAGTTCTCCAATCTTTGGTTGGGGGCGACGTGGCGAGGTTGGAGGGCGCTCCTACGCCCCTGTTCCTCCGCGACGACTGGGAGCAGGTAGTGCAGTCTATGCCCGTCTTCAACGAGGACGGGCCCGTGCCCGCGGAGGCTCCCGAGGAACCGGTGGATGTGTCCTCCGGCAACTCCAGCGAGGAGAAGGGAGAAGGGGAGCGGGAACGAGGGCTCGACTCCGAGGTGACCGACGGAGAGTCGAGGGCTCCCCTCCCTCGGTGCAAGTCCCGCGTTCTCCGCCTCTCACCGAGCAACGACGACGACGAGGATGATGATGAGCAGGGCAGCGGGAGCTTGCCCCTGATCCCGAAGAAGGACAGGACCGGGCTGATCCCCCGCGGGTCTACCCCGGCCCCGAGGCGATCCGTAGGCGCGCCTCCCGCTCCCGAGCTCCTTGAGGCTGATCCTTGTAGCCGGCTCTCGGGCTTCAAGTATGGCCGGAGGTTGCTTGAGCTTCATGACGGCGACCGATAAGTGCTCGATTCCTATCTCATTTCTTGTTTTGTTGCTGAGGCTTGACGCGTTTGTATCTCTTGGCTAGGCTGGCGCCCGCGCGGCGAAGCCAAGGGATCTCCTGAGGTTCCGTCTGGGGCGGCGCCTTCGCCCGTGAAAGAAGGTGACCGCGATGCACGGGCCTCTCCTGCCCGGTCGTCCTCACAAGGCCTGGTTGAGCCGGCTGGCGCGAGCTCAGCCCCCATGGCCCAAGCGGCTCCTGAGGTGCCCTTGCCTGCCGCTGCCACCACAGCTGTTGGGGCACAGCAGGTCCCGCCAGATATCTGTGATTACGCTTGCCGTCCTCTCCTCCTACTCCACCGCTGCTGTCTCTCCGACTCCTCCCTCTTCCGGATCGTCTTGCTACCGAATCGGACCGATCAAGGCAGGATCTTTTGGGCGCCAACCCTCGTCTGGTGGCCGGGCGCTTGGAGCTGGCTTCTGGCTAGATTCGCTCCGACGCTTCAATCCGGGTGGCGCTGGTCCAGGCCTTGACGGCTTGTGATGAGGAGAAGCAGGTTGTCCTTGGGGCGAAAGCTGCTCGCGACGCCGCCTTGGGGGAGGTGGCCGATGTCCGAGGTCGCTGCAAGGCGCTGGAGAGCGAGCTGCAGGGCCTGCGGGACCAGCTCGCCAAGGAGGCCCGCCTTCGCCAAGAGCAAGAGGAAGGCATGAAAGCTCGCGAGGTGGCCGTCAAGGATCGGGACGCCAAGCTCAAGAAGCGCCGTGAACGCCTGGGCGTGCTGGAGTAAGAGTTGGAGGCGAGGAAGGTCGAGCTGGACGGCAAGGCACGGGTCCTTGCCGAGGATCGCGTGGCCTTCACGGAGATGGAGGTGAAGGCTCACACCTTGCTGAGGGAGCTTTATGATAGCGGCCTGGAGAGCCCTCTGGCCGGCACGGAGGACGGCCCCGCCAAGCTGCTTCCCTTCCTGGTTCGCGCTCTTGAAGATGTCGCCCTTGGCCTTGGCCCTACGGCTGAGGCCGAGGCGCGTGTCTTGTCTTCTACAGCGCTGACGCGGGTCCTCACCCACGTCTACCTTCGCGATCCCAACGTCGACCTCGACAGCCTGCTGGAGCCAGCGAGCGGCGAGCTTGCCGCTGCTGAGGCCGTGAAGGGTCGTGCGGAGGCTCTGCTGGGGAAGTTCCGGGCCTTCAGCACCAAGCCGAAGCGGGGCGCTGCCAACCCTGCGGCTCCGCAAGGCGAACCCGCTCCGCGCAGCTCCACCACCGACAAGTGACTCCGTTGTGGCTCCTGTTCTGCTTTTCATTCCTGCACATGTATCATGCCTCGGGGAGGCGTTTAAACTTGCATTTGGCGTCGTGATAACAGTTATGGACTGTAATATTTGCTTTTGAATTCCTTGAAATTTGCGCTTCCTACTTGCTTATGTTCAACGCCGGCAGAGCCCGGCCCCGCGCATACCTCAGCCGCCGTTAGCCCCGACCGGAAACCAGGATGGGACCAAGGAGTGAGGGGCTACGTGACAAGTTAGGCTCCTGAGTCGCGATGCTCAGGAGTCCCCCTTGGCGCGCGAACAACAAGTAGGGAGGTGAGATGTGGGTGGATCTACCGTTCTACGTCTGCAGAGCCCGGCTCCGCGCATACCTCAACCGCTGTTAGCCTTTCGGAGCTAAGGAGTGAGGGGCTACATGACCAGTTAGGCTCCTGAGTCGCGATGCTCAGGAGTCCCCCTTGACGCTCAAACAGCCTTGACCTTGGCTCCGGCCGGGAGGGGCGCTGGATTTAACCAGGCCCGAGGGGCCAGGCTGGGTGGCGGGCGTCTGGGCGTGACCCAGGCGCAGCCCGTGCTCAGCCCCTCGCTGCACTCCCGAGGAGGCGTTGCGATGAGGCGGACACCGAGCTCTGGGCTCTCGAGGTTGATGCAGCCCGAGGGCCACCTCGATTGTTTATCACCAGCATGGAGCATAAGCGCTTCAGTATGTGTACGGGCATAGCTGCTCCTCGGCGGTGTCATCAGCCAGTAGCGGAGCATGGTGCTTCCACTGCGTGGGAGGGGCTCCCCTCGGGAGGAGCCCCAGGCGTGCTGACACCGCCACGACACGTGGGGGCACGGTAGGGCTCGACGAGGTGTATCTGGGCACCCGTGAGCCAGTAGCGGGACTCACGGGCCCTACCTCAAGCGGGTTGCGCTCTGCACTGGGCCTTATCTTGTGATGTGTTCCTGCAGATTTGGTTAGATGCGGCGCCCACGCCCTGGGTCCCGCCCTCGAGCTGGACTCAGCCATCGCTGGTATGCTGTGTCGCGATGCCGTGGACAAGGCCAGAGGGTGAGGGCTGGAGAGCGGTAGGAGCCCTGAGTCGCGATGCTCAGGTACCCCCCCCTTTAACGTGCAAGCGGTCGACATGAACGAAGAAAAGGTGCCATGGATTGGCATCAAATAACAAGCATGACGGGTCGAACGCATGACCCGAAATAAACGCAAGAGGGATACATGCCGACGGGTCTGGCCCGAGCGACTTGGGGATGATGCAGCCCGAAGGGCGCCCCAACAAGGTAAGCTAGGAACATGAAGTAAAAGGGATACACGCCGCAGGGACGGACCCATGCGGCCTGGGAATAATGCAGCCCTGGGGGGCGCTCCCGAAACTTGAAAGATGTCACCTGATAGCGTTGAAGACGAAAGGGTGTTGGTGCAGCAGACTCGTTGGGCTGCGGGAGCCGATCCTCACGAGCCCCCAGGCTCGGGGGCCTCGGGAGGCTCCGGAGGCGCTGGTGGCTCCTCGTGGACCATCTCCATCTCTGCCAGGGCTGCGGAACGCCTGGCCTCTTGAGCCTCCAGGATGTCCCTCATGAGGCGCTGGTACGTGGCGGCTGCGTTCGGCAGGCCGTAAGGCATGCGAACGTAGCTGTGGGGTGGACCTTCGCAGCGCCCCACGCGAGAGGGCCAGAGGCGCTCCTGAGAGGCGGCTCGGTTGAGCCCTGGTATGTCGATGCGGACGCGCAGCCCACCATCCTCGCCTGGATGGGGAGCCACGGCAGGTAAGTGGCGGCTGCCACTCATGACTCTTGACTCCTGCAGCTCCTGAATGATCTCGCTGACGAACTCCTAAGGGTTTGGCCCTCCTTGCCTTGCTCCTTCTTGAGGGAAACATGCTTCGAAACACGCCTCCAAGTGGTGCCCAAGCACCTTCCTCGTGACCTTATCAAGGTCGGTGGCCCACCAGGGGGAGCCCCCAAGCCCTGCCTGAGGAGGGCGCCGGGCGCGCTTTCCTATGCTATAGAAGGAGGTTCCCCCTGAGCAGGCGCGGACCTGGAGGGGCCTGCCTCCTGAGGGGCCGGGCCGGACGATGTCTTCTTCTTCTTGGGGGCGGTCTCGGGAAGCCTCCTGCTTCCGCGATTCGGTTCTTCTAGTGATGCGGCCTGAAAGGCTCGCTCCAGGGAGCACACAGCGTCTTTCTCTTTGCAGGGCACCGTGATGACTACGCCACTTCCTGGCATCTTGAGGACGTTGTAGCCGTGGTGGGTTACGGCCATGAACTTGGCCAGCGCTGGGTACCCGAGGATGGCGTTCTATGGCAGGCGAATGTGGGCGACATCGAAGTCGATGAGCTCGGTGCGGTAGTAGTCGCGCTACCGAAGGTGACAGGAGGCGAACCTGCCCAATCGGGACCGTGGAGCCATCGGTGACTCCGGAGAAAGGCTTGGTTGGCTGAAGCTGATTGTAAGGCACTTGGAGATTGTTGAACGTTTCGACAGACAGGACGTTGAGCCCTGCCCCGCCATCGATGAGGGTCTTGGTGACTAGCACGTTGCTGATGATTGGGGAGCAAAGCATCGGGAGGACTCTGGCTGTGGCAGCACACTTGAGCTGATCCGTTGAACTGAACGTGATGGCACACGCCGACCACCTGAGGGGGCGTGTGGCTTCGAGCTTGGGGAGGACTGCATTCACTTCGCGGGCGAATCGCTTGAAGATGCGTTGAGAGGTGGGGCTTGAGCTCCGCCCGGGATGCGTGCAATGCGGCTCCTGGAAGCCCCAGCCCCTCGCCCCGATGATGGTCTTCATTTCTCCTTGGCTGCGGTGGCAGAGGAGGGAGGCCTGCGTTGCCTTGCAGGCGATCCTCGCGAGGCTGATCCCTCGGCCTCCCTCATGGCGGGTCTTGCCAGCGATCCTTGCGAGGTTGGTCGCGCCACCCTTGGCAAGGGCCGCGGTCTTCCCAGTGTCCTGTGTTCCTTCCTCCTCCTCGGTCGTAGCCCCAGTCGCTGCGGTCGGGACGTCGGCCGATCCTCCCTTCTCGCATGGCTCGGAGCTCTTGACATTCGTTGGTGTTGTGGGTGTGGAGGTCGTGGTACACGCAGTACCAGCTTCCCTTGGAAGACTCGTGCTGATCTCTGCCCCACTTGGTGTCCGGTTCTGCCGCGAGCACGGCGGCCCCCTTGCGCTTCACGTCCTTGGCCTTGGATTTCTTCTCTTCTGGGTCTGCGGCAGGCAACTCGAGGAGGGAGAGACGCCCTTCTTCGGCCCTGGCGCACTTGGTCGCCAAGTTGAACAACTCCAAGGAAGTGCACAGATCTTCATGCATCGCCAGCTCCTCCTTCATCTTGACGTCGCGCACACCGTCGGAGAAGGCGGAGATGATGGCCTCCTTGGTCACCTTGGGAATCTTGAGGCGTGCGTTGTTGAAGCGCTGGATGTACTGCAGGTCTCCCCGGTTGCCGCTTGATGCGGCGCATGTCGCCACGGCGGGTGGCCGTCACGAGTACCTTGGAAGTTGGCGATGAAGCGGGTGCGCATCTCGTCGAGGAGGAGATCGTGCCCGAGGCAGGTTCAGAGCAGTGCGGGCCCCGTCCTTGAGCGCCATGGGAAACCAGTTCGCCATGACCTTCTCGTCTCCGTTGGTGGCTTCGATGCCCAGCTCGTAGAGCTGGAGGAACTCTGCGGGGTCGGCCGTACCGTCGTAGCAAGGAGGCAGGTCCGGCTTGAACTTGTCGGGCCACGCGACGCTGCGCAGCTCGGTGGTGAAGGCACGGCAGCCTGCTGTGGCCACGGGAGGCCTTGGATGACGAAGAGCTTGGTCTCGCGGGTCCCCATGCGCAGCAGCTGGGAGCAGCGCGGGGTCTTGACGTGCCGGAGCGGGTGCGTGGCTGCGACGAGCTGGAGCGGGGAGCACTCGGGCAGCTTCTTGCGGGCGAGGGACCTCCTGGCAGCTCTGCTCTTGCCGCGCTGGTGCTGAACGGAGCGGGTTCTGCCCAGGGACCACGCGCCTTGGGGCCAGGGCACCTTCTTGAGGGGGAGACGGCCGAGGCGCCCCCGGAGCCTCGTCGCCCGCGCAAGGCGGGGTGCGGTGCAGCAGGACGGACGGCGCGGGGGAGCCCCCTGCGGCGCGGACGAGCTCGGCGACGCGGTCGAGCCACTCTTTGTAGACGTCGTCGACGGGACGGTAGCGCAGGAGCTCGTTTGCCGCGATGAGTGCAGCTCGAGCCTCCATGGGCGCACGGAAAGCGCGAGACGAAGAACCAGCCGGGGCGAGTGAGGGGTAGCGGTCACGACCATCTTGCCTCACGGAGGGATCTGGGGCGATGCTTGCTGCTCGTTCCCCGTCGGCTGGTGACGGCGTTGACGGCAAAGCGACGGGAACGACGAGGGCGCTCGCCGACGGAGCCTTGGCGACGCGAAGCGAGAGCGGCTCGGCGCACAGCGCGAAGGCACTGGCGTCGAGACATGGATGCGGTGGTCGACGGAGAACAGGCGGCGGAAGGCAATTCGGCGCACCCCTACCTGGCGCGCCAAATGTCAGATTTCGTGTTCCGGCAGACCCTTGAGGTTCGAACACTGGGGTGCGCGCGGAGATTCGCCCTCTACCTACCTGCACCCCGCCGCCTCGCTAGGATCTAAACTACGAAAGGAACAACACAAGAGACACAGGGTTTATACTAGTTCGGGCCACCGTTGTGGTGTAATACCCTACTCTAGTTTGTGGTGTGGTGGATTGCCTCTTGGGCTGATGGTGATGAACAATACAAGGAAGAACAGCCTCGCGAGGGTCTATTCTTGGCCAGGGCGATGAACTGCTTGGAGGAGTTTAGTCTCTCTCTCTCTCTCTCTCTCTCTCTCTCTCTCTCTCTCTCTCTCTGTCCAAGGTGCATCCAGCTACCGATCAGATCAAGATGCCTCTACTATGGTGGCTAGCTCTACTTATAGACAGAGGCCCTGGGCCTCTTCCCAAATATTGAGCGGGAAGGGCGCCAACAATTGGCCATTTTGAAGGGGAACATCTGGTACACTTATCCTGACTAAAGTTGGTCCTCGCCTGTCAAAGGCTCTGGTGGTGACGCCGGCTTGGGCTCCACAATGACTTCTTTCCTGCCGTTAGGCTGGTCTTGGTCTTGTTGCACCGAAATGGACGCCTTTGCTTGATGCTCTCGCCTGCGCTTGCTCCCTTTGCACCAAAGAGGAAAGGAGGACATTGCGCGGGCTGGCACCCGCCTGGCGCCCTTGGTCGTCATGGCTTGCGTCATGGGCACCTCGTGAGGTACCCCGCCTTGATCTCTCCACCTCCTCGCGAGCCAGCCTGATGAGGCCGTGCCTGAGGAAGCTCCTTATCATCCGCCCCGCGAGGCTTGGCCCCTCGCGAGGGTCTTGAGCTTGTGTTGGTGAAGATGGGCCGTGATGGGCCCCCCTTTGAGCCACGCCGCAGGCCGCAGGCAGGCAAGTCTGGGGACCCCCGTTCCCAGAATGCCGACAAGTACCTCCATGATGATGCTGAGTGTTAAAGCAATATTGACACAGATAAGAAGCAAATAACATGCACATGTGCACATGTATTGGTCTACCGTTGAAGCAGGAGAAGAAAGAAACATGTTCTTTTTATTTTAGTTTTTGATGAATGCCGAAGCACAAAATGATGAATGACGAAGCTTCACTAAATTATGCACGAAGCAAAAAAATGGGATGTACCTGCATGCAAAAAACAAGGAAGCATATACATCACTTATCAAAGCATGATTCTTATATGGAGAACACAAATATAGGAAGAAAAGAAGCATGCGTGACTAGAAGTCAATTTGAAACATGGAAACTTATGTGATTATAGGAAGAAAAATGCATGCGTGACTATCGGAAGCATTGGTTGGAAGCATCCATGATCACATGATAACATGAAGTCCCCGCAAAAAAATGAAGTAAACATTATGCTTCCATGCATCAATCAGAATGCTTTCGTGATATAAAAATTAAGTTGCCACATGTAAAGAAACACATCTTGAAAGATCACAGCTAATTGCTAGTAGAAGAATGTTTATTGTGTGATTGAATGAGGAAGCATCATGTGTATATGGACACATGCATGGACCTCATATATGGAAACAACACGAATAAACGGGGGCGTTTGATTTGGAAACTGTCAAGGATGTCGCACATGATTATAGGGATGCAAGCAACGTAAATCAAGGAAATTCATTTTAGCAACTGCCAAGGGTGTGGCGCTGTTGCAGGGATGCATCTAACGCTCAAGAAGGTTTGATCCAACGGCCATGAGCTGGTCTGATGGGAAGCTAGGGATAAGTAGTCTGATCCCTACTAGTTCCCAAGCATAAAACAAAGGACCGTGCTAATTTCCTACCGTACTGAAGTTAAGCGACATATCCGAACGCATGCATGCGCCCATGCAGATACTACTAGCTTCGGTGTTGTTTCCTTTACTATGCGTCGTGTTCATCAGGTTTACTTAATTACATGCATGCAGAAAAAATAAAAGTGATGATGTCAGTAGATTCTTTTTTAAAACAAAAAACTTAAAATGTTTTGTAACTCAAACCGTCTGTCGGATTGAAAAACTATATTTACATAAAATATTCGTCGTGACGAGACCTTCGAAACTAGATCCCATGTCGACATGTTCCAACGACATTTTTTAGGGTCAAAAGTTACCAGGCATGTAGTACGTAAGTTATCATGTCTGCGACACTTAAGTTACCAAGTTGTTTTCATAGAAATTAGCGGACATGAAAAATGGTCTTTCAACCTTTCTTCCCATGTGCACATGCATGCATGCACTAGATGACAAAATGCTGTTGTCATCCTAGATTCTCCCTATTTTGAAACGTCAAAATGTTTTGTAGTTCAAACCATCGCTCTGATCGAAAAATTGTTTTCACATAAAAGATTTGTCGCAACGAGATCTTTAAAACTAGATCCCATATTGGTATGTTCCGATGACTTTTTCTCGGGTAAAAAGTTATTACGCATGTGCTATGCAAGTTATCATGCCAGTTGAGCATAAGTTATCATGTTGTTTACACAGAATATATCGAGACATAAAAAATAGTTTCTTCGACCTCCTTCCCACATGCACATTCACGCATGCCCTAAAGGACGAAAAGTGCTAATCACATGGAAGATTCCATCCAAAATTCAAAAAACTGAAAATGTTTCGTAACTCAAACCATCGTTCCGATAAAAAATCATTTTCACATAAAAGGATTTATTGCAGCGAGACATTAGAAACTAGATCTCATATTGGTATGTTTCGACAACGCCTGGGCTAACTAAGTTATCAACTCTGTTGTGTGTATGTTATCATGATATTCAACACACAAGTTACTGAAGTGTGTTTTTCAACAAGTCCGCCCTCCCGGTTAAAAGTTATCACACCTAGACTAAGTAAGTTATCAACCCAATTGTGCATATATTATCATGTTATTTACACATGACTTATCGGGATCAAAATTATCACCGCCTTTGTACGCAAGTTATCATCGGGTCCGCAGTTGCGTAATTTACCATGTAATTCACACAAAAATGGCCGGGCACATATTTCTTCAACTTTAATTTCCTGGGTCAAAAGTTATCAACGTGTTGCACATAAATTATCAGGACTATGATTCATAAATTATCATACTATTCCCATAGAAGTTATCGGGGGTGTATAACTACAACCGCCACCCCCACCATAGTTACCAGAGTGTTTGGACGTAAATTATCAGGTGTTGATGCGTAAATTACCATGCTCACACAAAACATACCAAGCTTGTGCTCATGCTGATATGTTTCGATGACTTTTTTCAGGTAAAAATTACCATAGTTGTGCTATGTAAGTTATCGCGTTTATAGTACTCCCTCCATTTTTATATACAAGGCCACAAATTCAAATTACAGGTACCAAGGTAAAATTTAATGCATATTTTACAAGCCAGCTTTTCTTTTCGTTTATTGGAATCGTTAATAAGCAACATGCATGCAAGAAAACTGAGTGGAGGAAGTAGCTAGTGTTATTATGATTGCATGCATGCAAGTATTAAACAGGTTGCTAGTACAAGGAAATATCATCAATTCTTTCCTCGGTTACTGTTGATGGCCTTGTATTGATGCAAAACGTATATTCCATAGTGGTCTTGTATAAGTAAATGGAGGGAGTACATTAAGTTATCATGATGTTTACCGAGAAAATTACCGGGACATACAAAATGGTTACTCCAACCGTCACGCCGAGACTTTTAATCTAGAAAAAGTTCAATGTCTTCTAAATAGACAAAGGGAAATAAAATGTTCAAACAAGGGAAAGAAAATTTGGTTGAAAAAAACATTTTCTCACGTCACATCCAATGTGGTAAAAAAATACCTAACTGATCATATAAGAAAGATCTGGATACTATTAACAACAACTAATTGTGGATGGTGCGTCTAGCATCATTGGTGGGCGTGTGGAGCACGACGACTTTCCGATTGTCTACTACAACAAGTTGTGCCCGACTCCGGTGATGGAGGGGCGATGACGGCGGCGCGCCTTCGGCTCGCTTCAGTGCTGGTAGTCGTTGTTAGGCGGTCTACGGATCTGGATGTATTTTCTATTATTTATGGTATTCGTTGTACTGCCATGATTGAAGATGAATAGATCGGAAATTTTCTCGCAAAAAAAACTAATTATGGGTGAGTTGGTTAGGTTGTTGCACCGTATTCCAAGAGGTTGTGGCTTCGATCCTACTTCCCTCGCCTTTCTTTTTCTCCACACAGTAAAAAGTACGGGCCCAATCACCTGGTAAAAGGCAAGTGCATGGATCGCGGGATGACAGTTCGATCGGGATGCGCCGGAAAATCAGCAAAACAGATCGACACCCATCTACCCAGGCGTGCGCATCGGACGGCGATGAGATCGTGCGGATCTCTTGCAAAACTCCTGCCGACTGTAAAATAGCTTTATCGTAAAACAAACTAGATTTCTTATAAGAGTTGACCAAAACATGGGCCACTAAAGAGAAAAATTCACGACGTTAAAAAAAGAGAAAAATTCACTACAGGTCCTCATACTCGTCGCGTTGGCCGCATTTCCCCCCGTACTTGCAAATACCTAAAATACAGTCCTACAACTTGTCTCGGGTGGTCATCTACGGTCCAAAATACCGTTTGCTCTACGTATCTGTTGATCTGGCTGTTGACTAGCGTGTCCACGCGGGCTTTGACCGCCACCTCACCATAGTACGCCCTGGGCCGCTTGATTCGGGGGAATGCGGTTTTTTTTTGCAAAATCACCGAATTTACGTTGTTCCCCGCGCCTGGTCGGACCGCGTGTCACCTGGGCCGCCGCACCTGGTCGGACCGAGCGCACCGCACCTGGTCAGGTCGACAGCACCGCACCTCTCCACACCCACCGTACCTTTCCGCTCTCCTCTCCCGTCTCGAACCCTAGTCGTCGCCGTCGCCTCCGCCGTCGTCGCCGCAGCCACTACCGCCTGGATCTGCTGCCACCTCTCGCCGCCGGCATGTCATCTGCGAGATCCTCCCGCTCTGTTTTGCGCTCTGGTCTGCGTGGCCGCTCTGTTGAGGTGCCATTGGTGGGATGCCCCGATTGCGCCGAACTTGTCAAGTGCTACCGCTCTAGCACCGATGAGCATGATGGCTGGGTTTTCTACAAGTGCACCCATGACAATGTAACCTTCAGTCCTTCTCTGTTCGATTCATGAATCTGCTATGTTCAGTACCCATGCCATGCTCAGTAGCCATGATGGGTTAACTAGCTGTGATGTGCTTAGAAGTTAATAGGTTAACTGAATGTTCAGTTGCCAGGATGTGCTTAAACTGAATTTTAGTAGTTACTGCCCTGGTTAACTGAATTTTAGACAGGTTCAGACACTCTGTATAGATAATTTTTCAGTCATTTAGTTAACTGAATGTTCAGTTAACTGCCCTGGTTAACTGAACATTTAGACAGGTTCAGACACTGAAAGTTCAGACATTTCCACAACAAATACATAGAGTACTTGCCTGGTTAACTGAATTTTAGTAGTTAACTGAACTTTTTCAGTCATTTTCACACATTGCATTGCTTTGGTTGTAGGCCACCTGTGATTTCTGGCGCTGGGAGATGGAATATGTGCAGCATCTGGTTGAAACTAGGGTTCTTGTTGGTAATGCTGTTGTAGACGCAATTGGTGTAGCTGAGGACAGGAGGGAAGAGCTTGAGAGGAAGAGGACTGAGTGGATGGCAGGAAGAAACTTAGCTGGAAGGGCCTTGGCTAGAAGAGGCATTGCAGGCAGGGTGAATTTTGACAGCCCTAGTGAGAAAAACCTTGCTACCAAGCAGCAAGTTGCTATGCTTCTTGGATTAGGTAGAGAGATCCTGCTAGTGCTAAAGCTTCTTATGGCTAGTGTTGTGGTGCTTTGTGTGATGTCTTTCATCTTCATTGTGAATAAGTGAGATGTTTTTTTAGGGTGAAGACAGTAGGAAAGATCCCTACTGCATATATATTAAATAAAAGAATAGAACTGTTACATGGGTGGTAATTACAGAGGTGGGTAGTGCTTAGAGGCTAACAAAGTACAACCACTAAGAGTCCTGAAGCAGGTTTTGTAAGATGGAAGAGACAACCTGTCTCTTATGCTCTGACAACCTTTATTGAATGTTGCCAAAGTCACACTTGAACCGATCCCACCAAGAGGTTATGGAAGGCACGACTTGTCTAAAGTAGTGATTGTTGCGCTCCTTCCATAGGCTCCAAGCAGCAACCAGGAAGATTTCCATGATCATTTTGCGAGGATGCCGTGTCTTCAGTTGTTCTACAAGATCCAGCCTATTCCCATCAGTAGCCCAGGTGATGTTTAACCGCCGCCAACAAGCCTTGCTAAAAGTGTAGTGGAAGAAAAGTTGTTCCACTATTTCTTCAACGTGGAGACTGCAGAGCAGGCAATCAAGGTTGGAACCAATGTTCTAATGCCTCCTTTTTAGCATGTTCCAAGTGTTTAGGCGATCTGACAACAGGAACCAACCGAAGACCTTGATTTTTGGGGTACACTTGGTGTGCCAAAGCCAACGGAAAGCCACGTGTGCGACTACATCTCGGAAGAAGAAGTGATAGTACGTGGCGGTCTTGAACATAGTCGACCCCCAACAATAAGACCAAACGTCATTCTGCTCATCAAAAGTCACGGCCGCAACGTCGAGCTGCAATAGCTTGAGCTCATCATGAGCTTGCATGGAGAGCGGCAGCTGAAAGGTTTCATGCCGGGTGGTGGCCGTTAAGAAGTCTCGGACCGACAAATCTTCATCATGGACGTAAGAGAAAGCCCTCGGGTACTTATCAGCGTATATAGCATTATTCCAGTTGTCTTTCCAAAAAAGTGCAGACGTACCCTGTTTGATTTGAATGTGAGTGATACCGCGATATGTTGGCATTAGGTGAACAAGCTCGCGCCACCAGAAGGATCCGCATATATCGGTTGCATGGGGGATTGAGTCAACATAGTATGTTTCCCAAACCAGTTGCACCCAAGGAATGTCCATTTTGTTGAAAAACTTATGAAGGAATTTGAGAAGCAGGGCGTCATTTTGAATCTTCAGATCAAGAATCCCGAGGCCACCACTAGATTTAGGTCGACAGACCATGGGCCAGGCAGCTAGTGAGTTATGTTTGTTGCCATCCGCAGTTCTTTTGTTCCAGAGATAGTGTCTGCGTATTTTGTCCAACTGAGCAAGGATTTTCGGTGGCAGACACAGGGTGCCCATCGGATAGATGGTGAGCGAAGTAATGAGCGAGTTGAGCAGAGCCAACCTTCCGGCATGTGAAATGAGGGACATAGCAGCTGTGATCTTTCTTTCAGCTTTACACACAAATGGTGTCATGTCAAGAACCGAAGGTCGCGTGGTGCCTAAGGGCAAACCCAGGTAAGTAAATGGCATGTTGGCTTGGGTGCAACCAAAAAGATTCGCCAGAGCATTGCAAGTGTTCGCCGACGTGTTGATAGGCACGAGCGTGGATTTATGAAAATTGATCTTGAGGCCAATGGAGGTGGCGTAGTCTTCAAGAATTTGTTTTATCTTGGCTGCTTGGAGAAGACACGCCGGCAACACAATGATAGTTCGTCTGCATACTAGATTACCGGATACTTTGCATCGCCTTTGGGAGGGATGGGGTGTCTGATTAGGCCTTGATCAAGTGCTTCTTTAATGGCAGTTTGCAAGAGATCGGCCGCAATGACAAAAATGAGGGGAGACATAGGATCTCCTTGGCGTACTCCACATTTGCACTGAAATTGCCGACCAGGTACCCCATTCAAAAGCACCGAAGACTTGCCGGAAGAGAAGATACTTTCCATCCAAGTGAGCCATTTGGGTGGAAAACCCATTTTCTTCATGATAAGGAGCATTGAAGAATGTTCGATGGTATCGAAGGCTTTGGCAAAGTCTAGTTTCAGGAGGACGATTTCTTTCTTGGAAGCTTGACATTGGTGTATGTATTCGAACGCCCAGGCCAAACAGCCGTGAATGGATCTTCCACGAATAAAGCCATATTGAATTTTATGCACCACTTGAAGAATAATGTTCTGAAGGCGGTTGGCCAGAATTTTAGTGATCATCTTTAGGCAGCAGTTTAGTAAAGTGATGGGCCGGAAGTCATTGACATTGTCAGGCGAGTTGGTCTTTGGGATCAGCGTGATATAGCCCGCATTGATGCTCTCCAAGTTTAGGCCACCCTGGTGGAATTCTTTGCATAGGAGATAAATTTTCTTTGAGGATGGGCCAACACGCTTTCAAGAAAGCACCATTGAAGCCGTCAGGGCCAGGGGCACGGTCAGGTGGCATAGCCGCCACCACTTCATCAATCTCTTTATGTGTGAACGGAGCCATCAGGTTGGCAAAGAGCACATCCTCTCTGAGCAGATTGTCTAAATTAAATTTCATGGGCAAGGGGTAAGCTTGTCCCATCCAAGCCTTAAAAGCCTTGAAGATTATGGATTCTTTCCCAGCATGATCCTCAACAACCCCACCATCGACAGTTTTAAGGGAGCTAATGCAATTCCTTCTGTAGCGTTCTGTGGCTACAGTCTGAAAAAACTTAGAGTTCTCATCACCAAACTGAATCCATCTAATGGTGCATCGTTTCCTCCATTAATCTTTCTGGTACTGAAGCAGCCTTAAGAGGTGTTTTTTGAGAAAGGAGCGAAAATTTCGCTCTGGGGTACTGAGAGGCCGGCGATCTTCAATGTTATCAATTTCCAGAAGGGCCTTGTTAGTATTTTCAATGGCAACGGTTAGGCGGGAGATTTTCTTGCTCCAGTGCTTGAGTGCATACCTCACAGCCTTGAGTTTTTGCCCAATTCGCGCCGCAGAGTTGGAGCGTCTAGTGTGTTTAATGGGTTTGTTCCAAGCATGTTCCACCACCTACATAAAACCAGGATGAGCAATCCAATATGATTCAAACCTGAAAAGCTTACTTTTTGGGATTGTTGTTTGAATGATCATAGAGCAAGGAGTATGGTCAGAGACAGGCTTCCCTAATGGATTCACCATTGTATTTGGGAACGAGGCAGTCCAGTTGAGCGTGGTGAAAAACCAATCAAGCTGTTCAAGTAGTGGTTGTTGTTGCATATTTGACCACGTGTATGCTCTGCCTTTGATTGGCAATTCAGTAAGGTTTTGTTCACGGATGAAATCATTAAAGGTGAACATATCTTGAACACTACCACCCGGTTTGTTATGATTATCAGGTGAACGAATGTAATTAAAGTCGCCAAGAATAAGCCAATCTTCGGAAGAAGGGATATGTAAATCAAAAAGCCAGGTTGTGAAAGTATCGCGAGGTTCACCTTGACAAGGGCCATAAACATTAACAAGCTTCCAACAATGGTTAGACTGCGTGGATATAAACGCTACACCTAACGCAAAGCACTCCGTCAAGAAGATCCTGCCCGTGAAAATGCTACTATTCCAAATCGTAATCATGCCACCGGAAGCGCCATGCGAGGGAATAAACGCAAATTGATCAAAAAGTCGGGGACATAAAGATTTTAAGGTAGCAGCATCAAAAGAGGGCATCTTAGACTCCTGTAAGCAAATGACATAACATCCACTAGTCCGGATCGCATTACCAAGTGCTAAGTGTTTCTCAGGCGCATTAAGACCGTGCACATTCCAGCAAAGTACATTCCAATTGTGCAAAAGCATTGAGGGAATAAAGTTCAGCGATCTGTAGAGACGATAAAAGAGACCCACCTACTCTGCAGACAGAGCCGAAGTGGTGAGCTCTTCAACAGGCACGGCGCAAAGATTAGTACCAATGGCCTGCAGGGTGGTAATGGGTGTTGGAGGGGGCAATGCCGGAGCTGCATAATCAACACTGGAGGCGACAGGTACAGGTGCATCAAGATTGGCGGCTTCAGAGATCTCCACAACAGAAGGGATAACTCGAGGCTTGACCTTGGACTTGACAGGGCGCGTCAGAAGCATGAGTGACCCAGAATCCATCATACTTGTTGGTTCTGTTGTTTCGACGCAGGTTGGCAGTGTCTATCGGAGCAAGCATCTTACCTTTGCGTTGTTTCATAGCTTGTGCAGTGGTGGGCAGAGAGCTCGAACCCTCATCAGGCAGCGATAGGGAAACCTCAGCAAGCAGTGACAGAGAAGTCAAAGTGGGTTCAGGCACATCATTCTCCAACTGAGCAGGGAGTTCAACATCCAGGGGCATGTCATCAGAGTTGGTGATCTCCTACAGGTGTGCGGATGGCTCTGTAGCAAGGAGCAACGGAGTAGCCGCAGGCATCAGAGTTACTGGCAGAGGAGTGTGTGCAGCAAACAGACTTGTCTGATCAGTAGAGGCCGTGATTTGAACCGGAAAACTGAATAATTCCACCATAAAGGGACACTTGCACCGCCACCTGAACAGGCTCCTGTCGAAAACCAAGACCCGAGCTCCAGGGCCCAAATGCAGCCACTAGCGGGCGCAGAGCCGAGAACAAAGTTGTATTAAGCTGTTGGCGCGGGACTGGGTTGGTCAGTAGGAGAGACATGAGCATATCACCTTGCGCAGACAGACCAAAACGCAGGCCCTGGCTGTGAACTTCAACAGAAACCATGAGCATATCCTCATGATCGTGAACAGCAGGTGCGTCAGGTGCGTTGACCACAATCATATCAATAGAGTGAACAGAGTCAAGAGTCTTCAGAGCTCGTGATCGAATCATGCCAAGCTTGCAGCGCATTATCTGAGACATTATTTTCAGGCACAAGACCATCCTGCACTTGCAGCCCCTGAGTTGCGAGCCATGCCTGAAAGTTCATGAGAAAGGGTGGAAGTTGGGGCAATGGTGGTGCAGGAGGCGCTGGCCATTCTCCCCACCCGACATGATTGTGATTTTGCTAAGCTGTAGGCCCATCCGGTGCACCATTGGGGGGTGCCGCATTCTGAACGAACCAGTTGTGCACCTATTGCTGGTATATTCCTCCGTTGTGAGGTTAGGGCCGAACTGAGGATGTGGTTTCCCGTCAGGCGGCGGTGGTTCCTCACTGGCCGGTAGCACCTCAGGAAGGAGCCAATTCCAATCATTGCTCCTGAGGATCGTAATCTGGATAGTCCAGCAGTCTCTCGCGCCACCAAGCTGCCAGACAAAAATACTTTTGGGCACAAGACGCGGGCTCAGAACTCTTGCCTTAATCATCATGAAGCGACGGTCTTGGCGAGGATTGTACCAAGAGACGAGAGCACCAAAACCACCAAGCGACTTGTTGATGTAATAATCTGTTTGGTAATCGTATGGAAATCCAAAATACATCAACCAGATCTCAGGCCCAAATGTGGTGGTACGACGATTGAGCGCTTCATGGTGGGGGACAAAAGTAATTAACAAATCTTCGTCTCAAGCTCTAATGGTGTGGCCACAGCAGTATCACGGATGAAGGAGTCTACAAACCCAAAGATTCCGATTCCAAAGGGGTGGTCACTTACTTCAGTGGTGAAGAGCTGGGTGATACGTCTCCAACGTATCTATAATTTTTGTTTGCTCCATGCTATATTATCTACTGC
Source organism: Aegilops bicornis (assembly GCA_021605145.1). NCBI lineage: Eukaryota > Viridiplantae > Streptophyta > Magnoliopsida > Poales > Poaceae > Aegilops > Aegilops bicornis. The sequence continues at coordinate 666,413,077 of CM038671.1, read as the reverse complement.
TTTGGACCATATTGGGCTTTATTATCCACTTTTATATTATTTTTGGGACTAACCTATTAACCGGAGGCCCGGCCCAGATTTGCTGTTTTTTTTCCTATTTCAGTGTTTCAAAGAAAAGGAATATCAATCGGAGTCGAAACGGAACGAAATCAACTAGAGACCTTCTTTTTGGAAGGAAAGCTAGGAAAAGCTTGGAGTGCACGTCGGGAAAGAAGGAGGTGCCCACGAGGGTGGGCGCCCCCTAGGGCGCCCGCCTCGTGGCCCCCCCTTCGGTCCACCGACGTACTTCTTTCACCCATATATACCTATGTACCCTAAAACTTCCAGAACAGAAGATAGATCGGGAGTTCCGCCGCCGCAAGCCTCTGTAGCCACCAAAAACCTCTCGGGAGGCTGTTAGGCACCACGAGGGGGAACCCATCACCGGTGGCCATCTTCATCATCCCGGCGCTCTCCATGACAAGGAGGGAGTAGTTCACCCTCTGGGCTGAGGGTATGTACCAGTAGCTATGTGTTTGATCTCTCTCTCTCTCTCTCTCGTGTTCTCTCTCGTGTTCCCTCTATGGCACGATCTTGAGGTATCCCGAGATTTGCTATTGTAGTTGGATCTTATGATGTTTCTCCCCCTCTACTCTCTTGTGATGAATTGAGTTTCCCCTTTAAAGTTATCTTATCGGATCTAGTCTTTTTTGAGAACACTTGATGTATGTCTTGTCGTGCTTATCCGTGGTGACAATGGGATATCATGTGCTTCTTGATGTATGTTTTGGTGACCAACTTGCGGGTTCCGCCCATGAACCTATGCATAGGGGTTGGCACGCGTTTTCTTGACTCTCTGGTAGAAACTTTGGGGCACTCTTTGAAGTACTTTGTGTTGGTTGGATGAATCTGAGATTGTGTGATGCATATAGTATAATCATGCCCACGGATACTTGAGGTGACAATGGAGTATCTAGGTGACATTAGGGTTTTGGTTGATTTGTGTCTTAAGGTGTTATTCTAGTACGAACTCTTTAATAGATTGATCCGAAAGAATAACTTTGAGGTGGATTCATACCCTACCATAATCTCTACGTTTGTTCTCCGCTATTAGTGGCTTTGGAGTGACTCTTTGTTGCATGTTGAGGGATTGTTATATGATCTATCTATGTTATTATTGTTGAGAGAACTTGCAATAGTGAAAGTATGAACCCTAGGCCTTGTTTCCTATCATTGCAATACCGTTTACGCTCACTTTTACCACTTGTTACCTTGCTGTTTTTATATTTTCAGATTACAAAAACCTAGATCTACCATCCATATTGCACTTGTATCACCATCTCTTCGCCGAACTAGTGCACCTATACAATTTACCATTGTATTGGGTGTGTTGGGGACACAAGAGACTCTTTGTTATTTGGTTGCAGGGTTGCTCGAGAGAGACCATCTTCATCCTACACCTCCCACGGATTGATAAACCTTAGGTCATCCACTTGAGGCAAATTTGCTACTGTCCTACAAACCTCTGCACTTGGAGGCCCAACAACGTCTACAAGAAGAAGGTTGTGTAGTAGACATCAAGCTCTTTTCTGGCGCCGTTGCCGGGGAGGTGAGTGCTTGAAGGTATATCTTTAGATCTTGCAATCAAATCTTTTTGTTTCTTGTTTTATCACTAGTTTAGTTTAAAGAAAACTACAAAAAATGGAATTGAGTTTGTCTCATACACTTCGTCTTTTTAATATCTTTCGTGAGTTTGATGGAAAGGAAAATTGTGCTCAGGTGCTAGAAGAAGAGTGCGTTAAAATGCTTGATACTAAATCTTTGAATGATGAGCATGATTGCAATGTTGTTAGTATAAACTCCTTGAATATCCATAGTATTAATGATGATTGCTCTAGTCATGATGAAAATATCTCTTATGAGCATGTCAACTTTTTTGGAGTGCATGTTTGCATGAACACACCAAATAGAGAAGATATATATTGCAAGAGGCATAAGCATTTAGAAACTAAATGGTTGCAAGAAAGGCTAAATGTGAGTGCTGAAAATTTAAATTTCCTATGCCGTACTTGTGAACTTTGCAATGAACGTGGTCATCTACATCTCCTATGCAAATTGTTTCATGATCGAATCGTGTCAAAAAACTGTGATGATTTGATTTACATTGCACATTACAATGAACTTAGTTTGCTTTTGGGTTATGAAGAATTGAAACGTTTACTTAAGGACCTTCCAGAATTTGCCCAAAAGAAATTCCTTGATATTGATCTTGAAAAGAATTATATGTTTTGTGCGGTGAATTGCATTGAAAATCCTTATATTGCCAATTACCTAAAGAAAAGAAAGAAAATAGAAGATGATGAGAATATTATGAAAGGGAAGAGACTTCCCAATCTCCTCCTATTATTTCTTATGATGAATCAGGTAACGAGGAGGAGCTTTCTATTCAACCAATCTCGTCAATAAGGAGCTCAAAGTGGAAGGTTGAAGCCACACATAATGTGAAGAAGAAAAAGAAAAGAAGGAGTAACAAAGGTAAAAAGGTATCCCTCCCAAATGATGTTGCTCCTACTACTCATTGTGATGATGATAATTGCTTTACTATTGGTGCTATCCATATTTTTAATGATGAGAGTGATTATGCTTATGATATGAAAGGGCCCAAGCTTGGGGAAGCTATGTTTGACGAGGATGAAATATTTGAGAATTTATTTTCTGAAATTAATGTTTGTCCCAACCTTGGGGATGCTATGTTTATGGAAGATGATATTTTTAGCATCCCATGTTTTGACATGCAAAGTTGTTATGATGATAGCATGCCTCCTACTTATGATGATTATATTGATGAAAGTGGGTTTGGAAGAGTGTCAACTTTAGGAAGTAGTGATCCCACTATTTTGGAGGATGTTGAATTTTATTGTGATGAATATGAAAGTGGATTTGGAGAGGTCATGACATTATTTAGTAATGATTCCACTATCTTGGAAGAGGTTTCAATCGATTATGATGAGAACAAAGTTGCTACTTGTGATGATTATTGTGATGAAACTTATGCTATAAAAAGTAGTGCTGATTATATTTATAAAACTTGTCATGATTGTGATTACCTTTTTTCTGAACATTACTCTTTTAATGTGGAAACAATTTATAATATTCAAGTCTCCTATGATACTCCCACTATTCCGAATGAGAAGAATTTTGCTTATGTGGAGAGTAGTAAATTTTCTATGCTTGTAGATCATGAAAAGAATTCTTTAGGTGCTGGTTATATTGTTGAATTCATTCATGATGCTACTAAACATTATTATGAGGGAGGAATATATGCTTGTAGGAATTGCAATAATATCAAGTTTCCTCTCTATGTGCTTAAAGTTTTGAAGTTATGCTTGTTTTGCCTTTCTATGCTAGTTGATTATTGTTCTCATAAGTTGTTTGCTCACAAAATCCCTATGCATATGAAGTGGATTAGACTTAAATGTGCTAGTCATATTATTCATGATGCTCTCTTTATGTTTCAATTCTTATCTTTTATGTGAGCATCATTGAAATCATAATGCCTAGCTAGGGGCGTTAAACGTTAGCGCTTGTTGGGAGGCAACCCAATTTTATTTTACTTTCTTGCTTTTTGGTTCTGTTTAGTAATAAATAATCTATCTAGCTTCTGTTTAGATGTGGTTTTATGTTTTAATTAGTGTTTGTGCCAAGTAGAACCTTTGGGAAGACTTGGGTGAAGTCTTTATGATCATGCTGTAAAAACAGAAACTTTAGCGCTCACGAGATTAGCTTCAACTTTTTACTGGAGAGTGATATTTAGTTGATTCTTTTTTCAGATGATTACTAGACAAATTCCTCAGGTCCACCAATTTATTTTAGAATTTTCGGAGTTCCAGAAGTTTGCGTTAGTTACAGATTACTACAGACTGTTCTGTTTTTGACAGATTCTGTTTTTCGTGTGTTGCTTGCTTATTTTGATGAATCTATGGCTAGTAAAATAGTTTATAAACCATAGAGAAGTTGGAATACAGTAAGTTTAACACAAATATAAATAAAGAATGAGTTCATGCAGTACCTTGAAGTGGTGTTTTGTTTTCTTTCGCTAACGGAGCTCACGAGTTTTCTGTTAAGTTTTGTGTTGTGAAGTTTTCAAGTTTTGGGTAAAGATTCGATGGACTATGGAATAAGGAGTGGCAAGAGCCTAATCTTGGGGATGCCCAAGGCACCCCAATATAATATTCAAGTATAACCAAGAGCCTAAGCTCGGGGATGCCCCGGGTGGCATCCCCTCTTTCGTCTACTTCCATCGGTAACTTTACTTGGAGCTATATTTTTATTCACCACATGATATGTGTTTTGCCTGGAGCGTCATTTCCTTTTGTTCGTTTTTGCTTGATGTTATTTAGAATAATTTTTTGCATCTTTATTTTCAATAAAAATGTCAAGGATAGCTTTTGCCATGCTTATTTTGCAAGTATGCATGTTGCTGTTTGAAAACAGAAAGTTTACCGCTGTTGCAAACATTCCCTAGAAAAGTCAGAATGTGATAAAATGTTGAAACATTTTGCATAAGAAGCTATGATAAATTTACTACAGTGGGAATTTTATTTCATAATTTTTGGAGTTAGGGAAGTATGATGAATCTTTCATTCTTTACAGACTGTACTATTTTGGCAGATTGTTGTTATGTTTGCATTGTTTGCATATGTTTGCTTGTTTAATTATTCTATTTGATGATAGGAGTATTAAATATGAAGAGGCATTTAGTATGCAATGTTGAATAATAATTTTAGTGATTTACTACAGTATAGTATGATAAGGTTTTTGCATTGGTTTATACTAACCTATCTCACGAGTTCTTGTTGAGTTTGGTGTGGAGGAAGCTTTCGAGATTTAGGAAACCATGATATAAGAGGAATTAAGGAGACACAAAAGCTCAAGCTTGGAGATGCCCAAGGCACCCCAAGATAATATTTCAAGAAGTCTCAAGCATCTAAGCTTAGGGATGACCCGGTAGGCATCTCACCTTTCTTCTTCAACCATTATCGGTTAGTATCGGTTGAACCTAAGTTTTTGCTTCTTCACATGAGGTGTGCTATCCTTGAAATGTCGTTTTCTTTAGATTTGCTTGCTGTTTGAATAAAATACCAAGATCTGAAATTCTTAAATGGGATAGTCTTCACATAGTTGCATAATTATTTGACTACTCATTGATCATCACTTATATCTTTCGGAGTGGTTTGTCGTTTGCTCTAGTGCTTCACTTATATCATTTAGAGCATGGTGGTAGTTTTATTTTGAAGAAATATATGAACTCTCATGCTTCACTTATATTATTTTGAGAGTCTTAAATATCATGGTAATTTTCTTAAATAATCCTAATATGTTTGGTGTTCAAGATTTGTAAAACTTCCTTATGAGTGTGTTGAATACTAAAGAAAAGTTTGATGCTTGATAATTGTTTTGAGATATAAAGATGGTGATATTAGATTCATGTGGCGCCGTTGCCGGGGAGGCTAGGTAAGTGAAGGTATATCTTTAGATCTTGCAATCGAATCTTTTTGTTTCTTGTTTTATCACTAGTCTAGTTTATAAAAGAAAACTACAAAAAAATGGAATTGAGTTTGTCTCATACGCTTCACCTTTTTAATATCTTTCGTGAGTATGATGGAAAGGAAAATTGTGCCAAAGTGTTAGAAGAAGAATGCATTAAAATGTTTGGCACTAAATATTTGAATGATGAGCATGATTGCAATGTTGTTAGTATGAACGCCTTGAATATCCATAGTACTAATGATGATTGCTCTAGTCATGATGAAAATATCTCTCATAAGGATGTCAAATTTTGTGGAGTGCATGTTTGCATGAACACACCAAATAAACAAGATATATATTGCAAGAGGCATAAGTACTTAGAAACCAAATTGTTGCAAGAAGAGCTAGACGAATGTGCTGAAAGATTCAATATTTTTCGTGCCCCTTGTGAACTTTGCAATGAACATGGTCATTTAAAGCTCCAATGCTATTTGTTTCATGATCAAGTCGTGTCCAAATATTGTGATAATTTGATTACCCTTGAGCATCATAAAGAACTTAGCCTTCTTTTGGGTTATGAAGAAATGAAACGTATAACTGAGGGTATTCCAAAATTTAGTCTTGATAAAATTCTTGATTTTGATCTAGACAAGATTTATATGTATTGTGCGGTGAATTGCATTGAAAATCCTTATCTTGCCAATTACATAAAGAAAAGAAAACAAATATAAGATGAAGATAATACTAATGAAAGGGAAGAGACTTCCCAATATCCTCCTATTATTTCTTATGATGAATCAGGTAACGAGGAGGAGCTTTCTATTCAACCAATCTCATCAATAAGGAGCTCAAAGAGGAAGGTTGAACCTACACATAATGTGAAGAAGAAAAATAAAAGAAGGAGCAACAAAGGTAGAAAGGTATCCCTCCCAAATGATGCTGCTCCTACTACTCATTGTGATGATGATAATTGCTTTACTATTGGTGTTATCCATACTATTAATGATGAGAGTGATTATGCTTATGATATGAGAAGGCCCAAGCTTGGGGAAGCTATGTTTGATGAGGATGACATATTTGAGAATATATTTGCTGCAATTAATGTTTGTCCCAAGCTTGGGGATGCTATGCTTAATAATGATGATATTTTTAGCCTCTCAATTTTTGATATGCAAAGTTGTTATGATGATAGCATGCCTCCTACCTATGATGATTATATTGATGAAAGTGGGTTTGGAAGAGTGTCAACTTTAGGAAGTAGTGATCCCACTATTTTGGAGGATGTTGAATTTTATTGTGATGAATATGAAAGTGGATTTGGAAGAGTGTCAACTTTATTTAGTGATTCCACTATCTTGGGAGAGGTTTCAATCGATTATGATGAGAACAAAGTTGCTACTTATGATGATTATTGTGATAAAACTTATGCTATAAAGAGAAGTGATGATTATATTTATAAAACTTGTCATGATTATGAGTACCCTTTCTCTGAACATTACTCTTTTAATGTGGAAACAATTTTTAGTGTTCAAGTCTCTTATGATACTCCCTCTATTCCGAATGAGAAGAAGTTTGCTTATGTGGAGAATAATAAAAATTCTATGCTTTCAGATCATGAAAAGAATGCTTTAGGTGCTGGTTATATTGTTGAATTAATTCATGATGCTACTGAAAACTATTATGAGGGAGGAACATATGCTTGTAGGAATTGCAATAATATCAAGTTTCCTCTCTATGTGCTTAAAGTTTTGAAGTTATGCTTGTTTTGCCTTCCTATGCTAGTTGATTGTTGTTCCCATAAGTTGTTTGCTCACAAAATCCCTATGCATAGGAAGTGGGTTAGACTTAAATGTTCTAGTCATATTCTTCATGATGCTCTCTTTATGTTTCAATTCTTATGTCTTATGTGAGCATCATTGAAATCATCATGCCTAGCTAGGGGCGTTAAACGATAGCGCTTGTTGGGAGGCAACCCAATTTTATTTTAGTTTCTTGCTTTTTGGTCCTGCTTAGTAATAAATAATCCATCTAGCTTCTGTTTAGATGTGGTTTTATGTTTTAATTAATGTTTGTGCCAAGAAGAACCTTTGGGAAGACTTGAGTGAAGTCTTTATGATCATGCTGTAAAAAACAGAAACTTTAGCGCTCACGAGATTAGCTAGAAATGTTTACTGGAGAGTGCTTTTAGGTTGATTATTTTTGCAGATGATTAATAGAAAAATTTATCAGGTCCAGAAATTTATTTCATAATTTTTGGGGTTCCAGAAGTATACGTTTTATACAGATTACTACAGACTTTTCTGTTTTTGACAGATTCTGTTTTCTATGTGTTGTTTGCTTATTTTGATGAATCTATGAGTAGTATCGGAGGGTATGAACCATAGATAAGTTAGAATACAGTAGATATTACACCAATATGAATTTAGAATGAGTTCATTACAGTACCTAAGTGGTGGTTTTATTTTCTTATACTAACGGAGCTTACGAGTTTTGTGTTGAGTTTTGTGTGGTTGAAGTTTTCAAGTTTTGGGTAAGGATTCGATGGACTATGGAATAAGGAGTGGAAATAGCCTAAGATTGGGGATGCCCAAGGCACCCCAAGGTAATATTCAAGGACAACCAAGAGCCTAAGCATGGGGATGCCCTGGAAGGCATCCCCTCTTTCGTCTACTTCCATCGGTAATTTACTTGGAGCTATATTTTTATTCGCCACATGATATGTGTTTTGCTTGGAGCGTCTTGTATTATTTGCGTCTTTGCTTGTTAGTTTACCACAATCATCCTTGATGTACACACCTTTTGAGAGAGCCATACATGAATTGGAATTTTTTAGAATACTCTATGTGCTTCACTTATATCTTTTGAGCTTGATAGTTTTGCTCATAGTGCTTCACTTATATCTTTTGAGCATGATAATTTTTGCTCTAGTGCTTCACTTAGATCTTTTAGAGCACGGTGGTGGATTTGTTTTAAAAGAAACTTGATCTCTCATGCTTCACTTAGATTATTTTGAGAGTCGTTAATAGCATGGTAATTTGCTTAATGTTAATATACTTAGTGTTCAAGATATGTGAAACTTTCTTTTTGAATGAATTAAATACTAAGATAAGTTTGATGCTTGATAATTGTTTTGAGATATGGAGGTAATAATATCAAAGTCATGCTAGTTGATAATTGTGAATTTGAGAAATACTTGTGTTAAAGTTTGCAAGTCCCGTAGCATGCACGTATGGTTAAAGTTGTGTAACAAATTTGAAACATGAAGTGTACCTGGCTTGTGCATCCTTATGAGTGGCGGTCGGGGACGGACGATGGTCTTTTCCTACCAATATATCCCCTAGGAGCATGCGCGTAGTACTTGATTTTTATGGCTTCTAAATTGTTTGCAATAAGTATATGAGTTCTTTTGACTAATGTTGAGTCCATGGATTATACGCACTTTTACCTTTCCGCCTTTGCTAGCCTCTTCTGCCGTGCATTGCCCTTTCTCACCTTGAGAGTTGGTGCAAACTTCACGGTGCATCCAAATCCCGTGATATGATACGCTCTTTCACACATAAACCTCCTTATATCTTCCTCAAAACAACCACCATACCTACCTATCATGGCATTTCCATATCCATTCCGAGATATATTGCCATGCAATTTTCCACCGTTTCGTTCATCATTATTATGACATATATTACTTTTGTCATATTGCCATTGCATGATCATGTAGTTGACATCGTATTTGTGGCAAAGCCACCATGCATTATTTTCCATACATGTCACTCTTGATTCATTGCACCATCCCTACATCACGGAGGCATTCATATAGAGTCATATTTTGTTCTAAGTTTCGAGTTGTAATTGTTGAGTTGTAAGATAAATAAAAGTGTGATGATCATCATTACTAGAGCATTGTCCCAAGCAAGGAAAGGATGATGGAGACTATGATTCCCCCATAAGTCGGGATGAGACTCCGGACGAAAAAAAAGAGCAAGGCCAAAAAAAAGAGAAAGGCCCAAAAAAAGAGAGAAAAAGAGAGAAGGGACAATGCTACTATCCTTTTACCACACTTGTGCTTCAAAGTAGCACCTTGTTCTTCATGTAGTGAGTCTCATATATTGTGCTTCAAAGTAGCACTAAGATCTTCATGATAGGGAGTCTCTCATTTTGTCATTTTCATATACTAGTGGTAATTTTTCATTATAGAACTTGGCTTGTATATTCCAATGATGGGCTTCCTCAAAGTGCCCTAGGTCTTCGTGAGCAAGCAAGTTGGATGCACACCCACTTAGTTTCTTTTGTAGATCTTTCATATACTTATAGCTCTAGTGCATCCGTTGCATGGCAATCCCTACTCCTCATGTTGACATCAATTGATGGGCATCTCCATAGCCTGTTGATTATCCTCGTCAATATGAGACTTTCTCCTTTTTTGTCTACTCCACAAAATCCCCATCATCATATTCTATTCCACCCATAGTGCTATATCCATGGCTCGCGCTCATGTATTGCGTAAAGGTTGAAAAAGTTTGAGATTATTTAAGTATGAAACAATTGCTTGGCTTGTCATCGGGGGTATAGAAGTTGGGAACATCTTTGTGTGACGAAAATGAAGCATAGCCTAACTATATGATTTTGTAGGGATGAACTTTCTTTTGCCATGTTATTTTGAGAAGACATGATTGCTATGATTAGTATGCTTGAAGTATTATTATTTCTGTGTCAATATGAACTTTTGTCTTAAATCTTTCGGATCTGAATATTCATATCACAAGTAAGAAGATTTACATTGAAATTATGCCAAAGTATCACTCCGCATCAAAAATTATCTACTTGAGGACGAGCAGGAATTAAGCTTGGGGATACCTGATACGTCTCCAACGTATCTATAATTTTTGATTGCTCCATGCTACTTTATCTACTGTTTTGGACTATATTGGGCTTTATTTTCCACTTTTATATTACTTTTGGGACTAACCTATTAACCGGAGGCCCAGCCCAGAATTGCTGTTTTTTGCCTATTTCAGTGGTTCGAAGAAACGGAATGTCAAACGGAGTCCAAACGGAATGAAACCTTCGGGAACGTGATTTTCCAACCGAACGTGATCCAAGAGACTTGGACCCTACTCCAAGAAGTGCCAGAGGCGGTCACGAGGGCGCCCCCCTGGGCGCGCCCCTACCTCATGGGCCCCCTGACGCTCCACCGACGTACTCCTTCCTCCTATATATACCTCGCACCCCAAACGATCGTAACAGAGCCAAAACCTAATTCCACCGCCGCAACCTTCTCAGATCCACGAGATCCCATCTTGGGGCCTGTTAGAGCTCACGGAGGAGGCATCCACCACGGAGGGCTTCTACATCAACACCATAGCCCCTCCGATGAAGTGTGAGTATTTTACTTCAGACCTTCAGGTCCATAGCTAGTAGCTGGATGGCTTCTTCTCTCTTTTTGGATCTCAATACAATGTTCTCCCCCTCTCTCGTGGAGATCTATTCGATGTAATCTTCTTTTTGCAGTGTGTTTGTTGAGATCGATGAATTGTGGGTTTATGATCCAGCTTATCTATGAATAATATTTGAATCTTCTCTGAATTCTTTTATGTATGATTGAGTTATCTTTGCAAGTCTCTTCAAATTATCTATTTGGTTTGGCCAACTAGATTGGTAGTTCTTGCAATGGGAGAAGTGCTTAGCTTTGGGTTCAATCTTGAGGTGTCCTTACCCAAAGGATGTAAAGGGTTGCAAGGCACGTATTGTATTGTTGCCATCGAGGATAACAAGATGGGGTATTTATCATATTGCATGAATTTATTCCTCTACATCATGTCATCTTGCTTAAGGTGTTACTCTGTTTTTAACTTAATACTCTAGATGCATGTTGGATAGCGGTCGATGAGTGGAGTAATAGCAGTAGATGCAGAATCGTTTCGATCTACTTGTCACGGACGTGATGCCTATATACATGATCATACCTAGATAACCTCATAACTATGCTCAATTCTGTCAATTGCTCAACAGTAATTTGTTCACCTACCGTAGAATACTTATGCTCTTGAGAGAAGTCACTAGTGAAACCTATGGCCCCCGGGTCTATTCTCATCATATCAATCTCTATCACTTTATTTACTTGTTTGTTTTTACGTTGCTTTTTACTTTTTACTTTGCATCTTTATACCAAAAATACCAAAAATATTATCTCTATCAGATCTCACTCTCGTAAGTGACCGTGAAGGGATTGACAACCCCTAATCGCGTTGGTTTCGAGTAGCTATCATTTTGTGCAGGTACGAGGGACTTGTGCGTGGCCTCCTACTGGATTGATACCTTGGTTCTCAAAAACTGAGGGAAATACTTACGCTACTGTGCTGCATCATCCTCTCCTCTTCGGGGAAAACCAACGCAAGCTCAAGACGTAGCATCATGCTAGTTGAGTAGTTGTGAATTTGAGAAATACTTTAGTTAAAGTTGTGATTCCTGTAGCATGCACGTATGGTGAACCATTATGTGATGAAGTCAGAGCATGATTTATTTATTGATTGTCTTCCTTATGAGTGGCGGTCGGGGACGAGCGACGGTCTTTTCCTACCAATCTATCCCCCTAGGAGCATGCGCGTAATACTTTGCTTTGATAACTTGTAGATTTTTGCAATAAGTATATGAGTTCTTTATGACTAATGTTGAGTCCATGGATTATACGCACTTTTCCCATCCTTCTACCATTGCTAGCCTCTCCAAATACCGCACACCTTTCGCCGATATCATACACCCACCATATATCTTCCTCAAAACAGCCACCATACCTACCTATCATGGCATTTCCATAGCCATTCTGAGATATATTGCCATGCAACTTTCCACCATTCCACTTATTATGACACGCTCCATCATTGCCATATTGCTAGCATGATCATGTAGTTGACATCGTATTTGTGGCAAAGCCACCGTTCATAATTCTTTCATACATGTCACTCTTGATTCATTGCATATCCCGCACATCACGGAGGCATTCATATAGAGTCATATTTGTTCTAAGTATCGAGTTGTAATTCATGAGTTGTAAGAAAATAAAAGTGTGATGATCATCATTTTTTTAGAGCATTGTCCCAAGTGAGGAAAGGATGATGGAGACTATGATTCCCCCACAATTCGGGATGAGACTCCGGACAAAAAAGAAAAAAAAGAAAAAAAAGAGGCCATAAAAAAAGATAAGGCCCAAAAAAATAAAAAAATAAAAAGAGAGAGAAAAAGAGAGAAGGGACAATGCTACTATCCTTTTACCACACTTGTGCTTCAAAGTAGCACCATGATCTTCATGATAGAGAGTCTCCTATGTTGTCACTTTTCATATACTAGTGGGAAATTTTTCATTATAGAACTTGGCTTGTATATTCCAATGATGGGCTTCCTCAAAATGCCCTAGGTCTTCGTGAGCAAGCAAGTTGGATGCACACCCACTTAGTTTCTTTTGTTGAGCTTTCATATACTTATAGCTCTAGTGCATCCGTTGCATGGCAATCCCTACTCACTCACATTGATATCTATTGATGGGCATCTCCATAGCCAGTTGATACTCCTAGTTGATGTGAGACTATCTTCCCTCTTTTTGTCTTCTCCACAACCACCATTCTGTTCCACATATAGTGCTATATCGATGGCTCACGCTCATGTATTGCGTGAAGATTGAAAAAGTTTTGAGAATGTCAATAGTATGAAACAATTGCTTGGCTTGTCATCGGGGTTGTGCATGATTTAAATACTTTGTGTGGTGAAGATAGAGCATAGCCAGACTATATGATTTTGTAGGGATAACTTTCTTTGGCCATGTTATTTTGAGAAGACATGATTGCTTTGTTAGTGTGCTTGAAGTATTATTATTTTTATGTCAACATGAACTTTTGTCTTGAATCTTTCGGATCTGAATATTCATACCACAATTAAGAAGAATTACATTGAAATTATGCCAAGTAGCACTCCGCATAAAAAATTCTTTTTATCATTTACCTACTCGAGGACGAGCAGGAATTAAGCTTAGGGATGCTTGATGCGTCTCCAACGTATCTATAATTTTTGATTGCTCCATGCTATATTATCTACTGTTTTGGACCATATTGGGCTTTATTATCCACTTTTATATTATTTTTGGGACTAACCTATTAACCGGAGGCCCAGCCTAGATTTGCTTTTTTTTGCCTATTTCGGTGTTTCGAAGAAAAGGAATATCAAACGGAGTAGAAAAGGAACGAAATCAACTGGAGAAGTTATTTTTGGAAGGAAAGCTACCGGAAAAGCTTGGAGTGCACGTCAGAAAGAAGGGAGGTGCCCACGAGGTGGGGGGCGTGCCCCTAGGGCGCGCCTGCCTCGTGGCCCCCTTCGTCCACCGACGCATTTCTTTCACCCATATACCTACGCACCCTAAAACTTCCGTAACAAAAGATAGATCGGGAGTTCCGCCGCCGCAAGCCTCTGTAGCCACCAAAACCTCTCGGGAGTCCGTTCCAAGACTCACGGGAGGGGAACCCATCACCAGTGGCCACCTTCATCATCCGGCGCTCTCCATGACGAGGAGGGAGTAGTTCATCCTCGGGGCTGAGGGTATGTACCAGGAGCTATGTGTTTGATCTCTCTCTCTCTCTCTCTCTCGTGTTCTCTCTCGTGTTCCCTCTATGGCACGATCTTGATGTATCCCGAGCTTTGCTATTGTAGTTGTATCTTATGATGTTTCTCCCCCTCTACTCTCTTGTGATGAATTGAGTTTCCCCTTTGAAGTTATCTTATCGGATCGAGTCTTTTATGAGAACACTTGATTTATGTCTTGCCGTGCTTATCCGTGGTGACAATGGGATATCATGTGCTTCTTGATGTATGTTTTGGTGACCAACTTGCGGGTTCCGCCCATGAACCTATGCATAGGGGTTGGCACGCGTTTTCTTGACTCTCCGGTAGAAACTTTGGGGCACTCTTTGAAGTACTTTGTGTTGGTTGGATGAATCTGAGATTGTGTGATGCATATCGTATAATCATGCCCACGGATACTTGAGGTGACAATGGAGTATCTAGGTGACATTAGGGTTTTGGTTGATTTGTGTCTTAAGGTGTTATTCTAGTACGAACTCTTTAATAGATTGATCCGAAAGAATAACTTTGAGGTGGTTTTACCCTACCATAATCTCTACGTTTGTTCTTCGCTATTAGTGGCTTTGGAGTGACTCTTTGTTGCATGTTGAGGGATTGTTATATGATCTATCTATGTTATTATTGTTGAGAGAACTTGCACTAGTGAAAGTATGAACCCTAGGCCTTGTTTCCTATCATTGCAATACTGTTTACGCTCACTTTTACCACTTGTTACCTTGATGTTTTTATATTTTCAGATTACAAAAACCTAGATCTACCATCCATATTGCACTTGTATCACCATCTCTTCGCTGAACTAGTGCACCTATACAATTTACCATTGTATTGGGTGTGTTGGGGACACAAGAGACTCTTTGTTATTTGGTTGCAGGGTTGCTCGAGAGAGACCATCTTCATCCTACGCCTCCCACGGATTGATAAACCTTAGGTCATCCACTTGAGGCAAATTTGCTACTGTCCTACAAACCTCTGCACTTGGAGGCCCAACAACGTCTACAAGAAGAAGGTTGTGTAGTAGACATCACTGGGCCTCATGGAGCAAGCCCTGGATAGCCTGACGAATAGCAGCCCGGCGATGCAGAGGCACGTACTCACTGGTCTCCGCAATGGTCATGTAGTCGTGGTTGAGCGGCGGAATGGGGCCAACCACCATCCCGCTGCGGATGACACGATCGGCCGGCCCATACTCGACGGTGAATCCCGGCGGCAGGAACGACACCGGATTAAGGGGGTAGTTCGCCATGGTGGTGGAGCAGAGGGAGAGCGTCTGAGGCGACGGGTGTGATAGAGGTGGCGTATGGCAGGCTCGGGGCGGTGAAGATTGAGGAAACCGAGCAGAAGCGGAAGCGTGCGGGGTATTTTGGGAATTCCGGGGATTTTTAGGGTCCATTTCCAACGCTCTAGCCACCGCTTCTTTCTACAGGATTGTACCACGTGTCCATAATGCCCACAATCCACACATCGAACGGTAGAAGTTCTCTTGGGTTTTTTTTGTTTAGTACAACGGACGAAGGAAGGTTGGACTGATTGATAATGGGTGGGTCATCTACCTTATTTGGTCCAAGAGGTGAGATGTTGATAAATTAGTGGGTGCCTCAGCTGAATATGTATCTATGGTTGTAATGGATATGATGTTATTTTGGCCTTATGGTTGTAATGGATATGTATCTATCAAGTAATATGAAGGCTTCAGTGTCAATGTTGAATCTTCCAATTTGTTGTCAATATTCAGTTAACTTTGTCTTTTCTGAGCTGAACTTAACTGAAAAATATCAGTTTACTATGTCTTCTCTGAGCTCTCTGAGCTGAACTTTGTCTTTGTCTTTTCTGAGCCAACATGTATTACAATATAGCCAAAATTTTATGTTTAAGATGTTGATAAATCATTATATGGAGAACAAATCATTTAACTGAACTTAACTGAAAAAAGATTCAGTTAAATGAGCTTGCATTGACTTAACTGAAAAAAGCTGAACTTAACTGAACCATGCACACTGGCACCCTACAACTTGCATTGTACGTTTGCCTTTGGTCCACAACCACCAGATCCACCTTTGCTTCCTCCCCAGCCACAAGTATCTCTCTTCTCTGTTCGTCCACCACCAGATCCATCACCACTCGTTCCCCTTCTTCTCTTCTTGCTCCAGCAACCATGGTGTCGTGGGATGATCTCCCTAGCTCTTCTGGAGACGACTCGGTTACCAGCAAGGTTGGTCATCTCCTCCTCATCTCCTACTAGGGTCATCTCCTCCTCATATCCTACTAGGATCATCTCCTCCTCATGTCCTACTAGGGTTACCAACAGCTAGGGTTTTCTTCATTCTGAATCCAATCTGAATTTGTTTTAGGCTCCTGCCACAATCTTCTGTGAGGAATGGAGAGGCCTGGCCACATATTTGCCTAGTTTTACATGTCAGCATGGAACTTTGTGTGAGAAGGTTGTGGCATTTGAATCATTTGATACTGGCAGGAGGTTCCTAACCTGTGCCCAGAAGGTTAGTACAAATCCATTCACACTGTCAAAAGTTTAAAAATCTCAAATTTTAGTTATTTTTCAGTAGTCAATTTGTATGCCATTAAAGTGTTATGTGTTAAAGTGATATGTGTAGTTAACTGAATTTTTTGAGTAGTTAACTGAATTTCTTGATTAGTTAACTGAATTTATGTTTGTCTTAAATTCATAGGAAGTACCTAGCTGCAGCTATGTGGAGTGGGTTGACCCGGAGTGGCCTGATGCTATGAAGATGAGCCTAGCTAGGATATGGAGCATGTATGAAGAGGAAACAAAACAGAATCTGAGACAAAATGTTCTGAATGCTGAGGAAAACTTGAAGATTATGGAAGAGAAGAAGAAGTTGGAAAAAGAGCTTAGCAATTTCAAACTTGATTTTGCTAATATGGTGGCTGAGAAGGAGCAGGCAATTAGCCAATTAGGCAGCACACAAATTGCTATGGCTGATCTTATGGAAGAGCTTGAGAAGAGGAAGATGAATGACAAAACAGTAACAAGCATTCATCAGGTATTCAGGGCTAAGGAAAAAAAAGAGAGATCAAGTGATGCAGGAGAGGGACCAAGTCATTGGAGAGAGGGATAAATTAAAGCAAGAGAAGAGAAAGCTTGAATACATGATTGGTGACTTGTTCAAACACAAAGAGGACACCAAGGAGGAGATAAGGAAGCTTAAGGGGATGCTGGATGATTTTGATTGAGCAGATGCTTAATGCCGAATGATTTAACTAATTTCATGATGTACTGATGTTGTACTAGATGCTTAATGAATTTGATTGAACTGATGTTGTCCTTGATGCTCAATTTCTAGTTTGATGGTTTTGGTATTCAAGTGAATTTGTTTATGCAGCAGCTAACCACCTTGGAGATGACTAACTAAATATTGAATGACATAGATAATAACTGCAAAATTCATTTAGTTGATGTTTATTTGGTGCTGACAAAAGAGAGAAATGTTTAACTGAAATTTGACAACATTCAGTTAAACATCAACACTCAGTTAGCTGACAACATTCAGCATACTAACAATAACAGCAACACTGACAACAACTGAAGATGACAGTAACAATGACAACAACAGTTGCTCAACATAATAACTGACAACTGAAGATGCATTTCATAGTACTTGTCCACAAATATAAAGTTCAGCAGTAGCATCTCTACTTATAACTTATATGCTGAAAATAAAGTTCAACATAATAACATCACATTACCAAAAGAAGACCAGCAGACAGTAATAATTAACTTATGTGCTCACATTATACAAGCACACCTAACCAAACATCTCTACTTATAACTTATATGCTGAAAATAGTATACTTTCAGCATACCTAACTAACCACCTTCTTCACTTCTTCAGCCCACATTTCAGTTGTTGATCTTCTTCAGGCGCTCTGACCGGCGAACCTCTGCAACCTCCTTCTTCTTCTTGTTCTCTGCTGCACCTTCTTCAGACATCTTTCTCTTTTTCTTGTTCTCTACCAGCTCTACATGTGCTTCAAGTGCCAAGACCACCTCCACCTCCTGCTTGACCATGACTGCAACTCTGCAACCTCCTTCTTCTTCTTGTTCTCTGCCACCTCTAGAAGCAGGTCGACGTCGATCGGGCGCTTCTTATCACCCTCCTTCGCGTCAAGGACTGGCGCCACCATCTGGACCTCCGGCTCCTCCGCCTCCTTCGTCCCCTGTCTCGTCGTCAGAGATGACAACCACCGATATGTCTGACTTGCCAGTCGACCAAGACGAGTCGGCGGCGTAGCCAGAGTCGTCGTCGGAGCTAGAGTCATACTCTGAGTCCGACGAGATGTGGTCGGAGACGTCGTCTCGCCCGAGGAGATCGGGCTGGTAGTGGTCCCAGTAGGCCGTGTTGACAGGCGCGGGGACGGCCAGGTCGACGTTGCGGATGCGCTCCGCTCGTGAGCCAACGCGCGACGGATCCGGCTGCCGCGGCGCGGTGGCGGACCAATACATCCACCACGGGGCTCACTGCACTGGGTCGTCGGAGCGCGTCTCTTGCATCGCGAAGCGGAGGACGGGAGCAGGAGGGATACCTAAGTGGTCGGTGCATGCGCGGTCGACCTCGTCGTCGGTCATCACCTTGAGGAGCCCACGCGCGTGGCGACGCAGCATGGCAATGCTCGGGAACCACTTCCCTATCTCCGTTAGGTCCGCGCGCATCGCCTTGTCGTCGCCGGTGAGGTCATCGATGACCCTTTGCCAGGCGGGGCTGTTCTCCATGTCGTCGGCAGCGGTGTGGTGGTCGGCGGCGAGGGTTTTCTGGACTGAGCGAGGAGAAACGGAGGCGACGCGGGTGGACTGTGATGAGTGGTGAGTGCAGAGCGGCGGGTGGGTGGGCTTAAAGACAGAGGAGGAGAAACCGAAACGGCATGAAGACAACGCAGCGCACGGTCGCCGTACATAATGTGCAACGAACGTTGGACCTGAGGCCCACCACAAAGTAATAAGGGGTGTGTTAAGTAGCATTTGAATAGACTACTAGTACTATCCCACTGGCATTGCACGCATCTCTTCATACCACAGGCCTGGGTTCGAGCCCCAGGCCAACCATTTTTTGTTTTTCCGAATCAAAAATTCATTAGTACTACACCTAGTTACATTCAGGCCAACCATTTTTTTTGTCTTTTTTTCAATCAAAAATTAATTTTCATGACAGTTTGTGTACTACACCTGGGATGAGTACTAACTTGTATAAATTTCAGTCAAAACATTTAGCTGAGATGAGTACTAACTTGCATAAATGATTGAACTACATTTCAATAGTTTCAAACACTGAATGGCTGGTACATTTGAATAGTTTCAAGCACTCAGATTGAAGTTTTTGACAAAAAATCAGATGACTGCAAGTGCAACAACACTGATTCATCTAAACTCATCAAACATATTGACTCTTTTCTGCTTCTTGGGCACATGTCCACTTGGCCCTGCTTGCTTCTTCTCCTCAGCTCTTCTTCTCTTGGCCTCTTCTTGCTGTTTCCTCTTTGCTTCTTGATCTTCCTTCCTCTTCAATGTTGCCTCTGCTCTCTTTGCTTCTTGTTCTTCTTTTCTCTTAAGTGCTGCCTCTGCTTTAGCTGCAATTGCTGCAATTTCTTTTGCTTCCTTCTCTTGTTGCAATGCAGCTTTCCTTGCTGCTTTGCTGCTGTTTCCTCAGCCTTCTTGTCTTTTGCTGCTCTTCTTCTTCTTGCTGCCTGCTCTGCTTTCCTGAGAGCAATTTCTTGCCTTTTTGCTTCTGCCTCCTCTGCTCTTTTCTCTGCCAACTCATTCATGGCCTCCAGTGTTGCATCTCTTTTGGCTGCCATCTGCCTTTCTTTGTCCTTCTTCATCTTTAACAGCTTCATGGTCAGGCTCCCATCAGTTGTAGCTATTGGTGTATGTGTTGTAGCTTGAGAATTAGCTGCCATAGAGACAAATGCTGAATCTGGCACAATGGTTTCATTGTAATCTCTAGGCACTAGTCTAGCTTGCTGCATCCTGTGAAGCATTGTACTTCCAAAGTCCTGCACCTGTTCAAAGACAAGAGGTGGACACAACTGATAAGTATCCTAGCATCCTATGAAGCATTCTACATTTTAATTGATTGGGCACAACTGATAAGAAGTGGACAAAAGATCTGACACTTGCCTGAAATACAACTGGTGTATCATATTCTTCATCTTCTTGAGCAGCATCTTGAGCAGCATTGACCTCCTCCTGTGTGAGTTGGCCATCATCTTGTGTTACATTGACCTCCTGCTGTGGTACTTGGGCATCATCTTCTGCTACATTAACCTCATCTTGTGTGAGTTGGCCACCATCTTGTGTTAGATTGACTTCCTGTTGTGGGAGTTGGCCTTCTTCTTGAGCAGCATGTGGTACTTGGCCAGCAGCTTGTTGGTCATCATCTGACACATCATCAGGTATAGCCCTTGGCCCCCTTCTCACTTGTTTCTTTGGCAAAATGCCAGCCTTTCTCACATTGCATCCTTTGATATTATGCCCCTGTTCATGGCAGTATGAGCATGTTATTTTAACTCCATGTATGGTCATTACCTTGGTTCCATCTTTCTTTTCAATCTCATAAGGCTGCTTTCTCCTACTCTTGTTTGAAGGCCTCCCTACTTTTTTTTCATAGACAAGTGGCTTGATTTCGCACCCATTCATCTTCTCCCACTCCCTCCTATCTCTGCAAGGCTTGATAATGGGTTGGTATGCTAGCTTGAATGCCTTAACATCAGAAAGGTGAGTGCACCAAAGTCTCAGGGTCAATTCTTTCATGTCTGCAGCATGCAATTGCATGGTGACATGGAACTCCACTAAGATCCCACCTCTTGCATGTACAACTCTCTTCCTTGATGTCAACAATGTATGTCCTGTTCTTGTTGTCAACCTGGAAAATGCCATCACCAGCCCCTGTAACCATGCATGTAGCTGACAGCTCAATATTCTTTTCAACTCTTTTCCTTATTTTTGGGCATATAGAGCCAGGCCATTTCTCTGCCTCCTTTCTTTTATTGTAGAGTCTGACCATGAGCTGGGTTTTGATCTTGTCAACCATTGATCTGATCAGCATCTCCCTGGCCTCAAGGATATATTTGTTGAAAACCTCACAGTTGTTGTTCAAAAGGATATCACACTTAGGCAAATCTCTTTGGAAACCCCTGACCCAAGTGTTTGGTGGTAGTTTCTCAAGCCATGTGTAGGCTTCCAAGCTCATGGCCTTTAGTTCCTCCATGTTTGCAGCCCACAATTCAGGTGTTGTGCTCCTTGCACACTTCCATAACTGGTCTTCAGTACATCTCCTTTGTGTGTTTGCTGAAAATTCTGCCATATATGCCTGACACAATGTCTGTGCTCTCAATTAGGAAAGTGCTGCCTCACTCCCTTGATCAGCCCCTTTTGCTTGTCTGACATAATAGTCCATGGCTCTGTATTGAGTATTCCCAAGTCACTCTTCAGGTTTGACAAAAACCATTTCCATGTATTAGTGTTCGCTACCTCCACAACTGAAAATGCTAGAGGGTAAATGCAGTCATTGGGATCCATCCCAACAGCACACAACATAACACCTCCATACTTGCTCTTCAGGTGACATCCATCTAAACATATGACAGGCCTGCAGGCTTGCATGAAACCCCTTTTGCAGGCATCCAGAGAGAAATAGCAACTTCCAAATATGTCATCATTGACACCCACATAGAAAGAGCTACCTGGGTTTGATATTCTCACTTCTTGTGCATAATCCCACATGCTGTTGTACTTCTCTAACTCATCCCCTTCAAGGACCTTCTTCACTAGCCTCTTAGCCCTTCTAAGTTTGCTCCTTGTAGCTGTCATGTTCCAGTCCTTCTGAACCACCCTTGCAAAAAATTTCATGTTCATGTTTTCATCTGCTCTGAAAGAATCAATATATTTTCCTGCCATAATGGAGCAGTGAATGACTTCACAGACCATTTCTTTATGCGGGTATGCTTTGGGTTGTATTTCTTGACCATCAAGCATTTTGTTCTGCAATCAAATGATGCAAACAAAGACCAAGGGCAACCTTCTTCACAAATGGCTTGCAATCTTTTCCTATCATTTATGGGGCACTTAATGTCAACCCTTTCCCTATAGTTGTACTCTTTGATAGCTTTCCTCAGTAACTCAACACTTACAAATGTCTGTCCCACTTGGAACTCTACTTTAGACAGGTCTTCTTCTCTGAAACATTTGAAATTGAGCTTAACCTTATCTTCATCAGAAGAAGGCAAACACAGGTCCAGATCTTCAACGGGATCATCAGGTTGTTGTTGGACTGCTAAACCTTCACCTTTATCAGAATCAACATTTTTGTCAAACAAGTCATCATCATCTTGCAGATCAATATCTGAATCAACAAGTTGTGGATTGAAATCTTCATCAAAATCATGAATTGCTGAAGATATCATTGCTGAATCACTAATTCCATCTTCTGCATCCATGTTTAAAACCCTACAGGTTTTCCTTCTGCCCCTGAACTCAAATTGAAATGTATGAATATATTCTCCTGGCTGAGGAGGACCTGGTATGTACTCCTCTTCTTCTGACTCTTCCTCACTTTCTGCATCCTACAATTGATCTTGCTCAGCCTGCTCCTATAACAATTGCACTTGATCATCATTTTCCTCTTGCACTTGGTCAGAATGATCCTCTTGCACTGGCAATTGATGTGACTGCTCCTCTTGCACTGGCACTTGCACTTGATCAGCATCCTGTAACACTTGCACTTGATCAGCATTTTCCTCTTGCACTTGGTCAGAATGATCCTCTTGCACTAGCACTTGCTCCTTCTTAGGCCTCAGGCCACTGAATTTGACTTGAGGAGGATCTTCATCATCATAATGAACTTGAACAAGGGAAATATATGACCTCATACTGTCATCATGATCAAGAAATATCTGCTGGAAATGGTTCCCATTCAGAACACAGTTCATCATGTTTTTTGTCATTGTGTTGTCCCCTAACTTAATTTCTCTTAAGCCATTCTTATACACTGTCAGTCCAGGAACACACTAGTAAGCCCTTATCCTGCCCTCAAACTCATACCCAATTTCCTCCACCAGACTGGCAACAACTGTAGGTGTCCAATTATCTACATCACAATAGTCATACCAAATGAAGTGGCCCTTGTGATAACCCCTATGCTTGCCTGCACATAGAAAATAGCCACCATGTATGACCCGAACAGAGAAGTGGTTGCTTAGGGGGGCTGCAAAACAAAATGAAATGACAAAATGTTCAGACAGATGACACAACCATGCTATTTGAGAGCATCTGTGCTAGGAAATTGACAATGTTTAGACAAAAAAAGTGTTCAGATAGTAATAACAACAAAACTGTCAATGTTCAGACAGCACCTGAAGACATGACCCAACCTAACCAAAAATACATGATCAGCTATGTATTTGAAAGAGAGCATCTTTGCTACAAATAGCTCACTGTAACTGCACCAACCTAACCAAAATGTCAATTTTCAGACAGGTCCAGAAATAGATAATTTAGACAGGTTCAGACACTGAAAGTTCAGACATTTCCACAACAAAATGACGGAATTCATGGCATATCAAATAACAAATGTATGATCTTTCACGTCCAAAAGCCTGTTCTTTTAGGGGATCTGGCAAACCAACAGTCATCTCATTAACAAAACAATATATGTTCGACGCATATAACCTAATTAAAGCTAACATTTACGGCAAAAAAAAACAGGGCATACCCTTTGCCTAACAATTCGAGCAATCAAAACCTTTGTACAACCGTAGTTCATCTACAAAGGACCTACCGAAAGGCCTCATGAAACCCTAATTTGGATCTGCCACTAACTTCACCATCCACGGCTAAAACCCTACCATGCGCACCCCATCCCTGACAAAAAGAGGGCCAAGAACCCTAAACCCTAACCCGTATGCGCAATTGAGTAGGACGCGCACTCTTTCCCGGAGCTAAAGCGGACAGATCGGGCAGAGAAGGTGGTGACGACGGTGATGTACCATACAACAGCGGCGAGGCATGATCTTGACGACGGGAGGGGGCGACGTCACGCAGTCCCCTACCAAACGGAGCAGACGGCGGCGGCTCGGCGTCCGACGACGAGCTCATGGCGGGCGTCGCCAAAGACCGCCACGCCCAGCGAGGCACCTCGGCAGCAACGATGAAGCAGGGGAGGAGCGGAGCAGAGCAGGGGAGCGGAGCGACTCGGTCTGGTCGTGTGACGCCCCCGATTTAATCGTACACTAATCATGCACGCAAATGTGTACGATAAAGATCAGGGACTCACGGGAAGATATCACAACACAACTCTAAAACATAAATAAGTCATACAAGCATCATAAAACAAGCCAGGGGCCTCGAGGGCTCGAATACAAGTGCTCGATCATAGACGAGTCAGCGGAAGCAACAATATCTGAGTACAGACATAAGTTAAACAAGTTGCCATAAGATGGCTAGCACAAACTGGGATACAGATCGAAAGAGGCGCAGGCCTCTGCTGGGATCCTCCTAAACTACTCCTCGGTCGCCGCCACCGGGCTGCACATAGTAGTAGGCACCTCCGGTGTAGTAGTCGCCATCGACGGTGGCGTCGCTCCACAGGCTCCATCGTGCAGTTGCAGCAATCGAGTAGAGATAGGGGGAAAAGGGGAAACAAGGCAACCGTGAGTACTCATCCAAAGTACTCGCAAGCAAGGAGCTACACTACATATGCATGGATATATGTGTAACGGGCCATATCAGTGGACTGAACTGTAGAATGCCGGAATAAGAGGGGGATAGCTAGTCTTATCAAAGACTACGCTTCTGGTCACCTCCGTCTTGCAACAGGTAGAAGAGGGTAGGTTGAAGTCCTCCAAGTAACATCACATAGCAATAATCCTACCCGGCGATCCTCCTCGTATCCACGAGAGAGAGCGACCACCGGTTGTATCCGCACTTGGAAGGGTGTGTTTTATTAAGTATCCGGTTCTAGTTGTCATAAGGTCAAGGTACAACTCCAAGTCGTCCTGCCATCAAGATCACGGCTATTCGAATAGATTAACTTCCCTGTAGGGGTGCACCAACTTACCCAACATGTTTGATCCCATTTGGTCGGACACACTTTCCCGGGTCATGCCCGGCCGCGAAAGATCAACACGTCGCAGCCCCACCTAGACACAACAGAGAGGCCAACACGCCGGTCTAAACCTAAGCGACAGGGTCCGGGCCCATCGCCCAATGCACACACTGCGTTAAGTAGGGCGGCCGAAAGCAGACCCTAGCCTAGTGGCGTTCAGTCCAATTCGGCCAGCGCCCATCGCCGACGTTCAAGTGCTTGGTGATACCACGACGCCGAGTGCCCATATCTTTCCCACGTAGTTGGTTAGTGCGTATAAGCTCGTAGCTAACTCAGATCAAATACCAAGATCTCGTTAAGCGTGTTAAGTATCCGCGAACGCCGAACAGGGCCAGGCCCTCCTCTCTCCTAGGCGGTCCCAACCTGCCCTATCGCTCCGCCACAAGGATCCACTCGCGGGTAACAAGGATAGGCTATGCATCAGGATAGGTATAACGGAAAGCAGTAACATGCTACACTACTCTAATGCAAGCAGTATAGAGTAGAATAGGCGATATCTGGTGATCAAGGGGGGGGGGCTTGCCTGGTTGCTCTGGCAAGAGAGAGGGGTCACAACACCGTAGTCGAATCGGGCAGCAGCTGACGTCGGTCTCGTAGTCTACCGGAGGGAAGAGGGGGGGAGAAACAATGAATAACAAGTAAAAAGATGCATATCGATGCATGACAAGACAATAACGATGCTAGGCGTGCCCTAACGTGGTATGGGTTGGTACCAGTTAAAGGGGGGAAACATCCGGAAAGTATTCCGGTGTTTCGTGGTTTTCAGAGGAGCCGAGGGGAAAGTTGCGAGTTTGATAGGTTAGGGGTGTGGCGGACGAGCGAATGCGTATCCGGATTAAATCTCGTCGTTCGAGTAACTTTCATGTTGAAAATATTTTAATCCGAGTTACGGATTAAAAGATATGATTTTCTAAAGATTTTATTAATTTCTGGAATTTAATTAATTAATTAATTAATTCGAAAAATGGATTTATGACGTCAGCATGATGTCATGCTGACGTCAGCAGTCAACAGAGTTGACTTGGTCAACCTGACATGTGGGTCCCGTTCGTCATACTCTGTTAGTTGATTAACAGTAGTTAATTAGGTTAATTAGCCATTAGGTTAATTAAACAGGATTAATTAAATTAATTATTTACTTAATATTTTAATTATTATTATTTTTAACGCTCGGGTGGGACCCCATGTCATTGGCATGGGTCGGTCCAACAAGATGGTCGACCGGGTCAACAGTCGGTGGGCCCCTAGGGCCCAATTGATGACCCGAGGGTGGCCCCAGGCCACGTCGGCGGCGCGGAGACAACTCCGGCGATCAAAAAATGCGGAGGCGGCTCGGTGCCAGCCACGGAAGCAGCTACGGGCACCAAAACGGGCGGCGGGCTCTCGAACAGCCTCTTCTCGTCGCGTCCGATGGTGGCCGTGGTTGGCGCGGGGTGGCGGGGTCGACCGTCACACGACGGCGTGATGGCGGTGGTGTAGGGGAGCGCCGGCGGCGACGGTGGCCATGGGCGATCGAGCGAGGCCACGACAGTGTGAGGCAGCGTCTTGGCGGCGGGCTCGCTGTGATGGCGAGGGAGAGAAAGGGAGGCCGGGCGGAACGGCCAGCTGGGGAAGAGGCCCGCCGAGCGAGGAGGCGCGAGGGGAGGGGGCACGCGCGGCCGGATCCGGCGACGAGAGCAGAGAGGGCCGGGTCGAGGGCGCGGTGACATGGACGCTGGGCCGACCGCCGGCCGGGAGGGCGACGTGGTGGCGCCCTAGGGGAGAGGGGAGCGAAGGGGAAGAGCTCACGGGGGGCGAGGGTGTTGGGGAACGAGTAATTTCAAAATTTTCCTACGATCACGCAAGACCATGGTGATGGCATAGCAACGAGAGGGGAGAGTGTCCGTCCACGCACTGTGAGACCGAAAGCGGAAGCGTTATAACAACGCTGTTGATGTAGTCAGACGTCTTCACGATCCGACCGATCCAAGCACCGAACGCACGGCACCTCCGAGTTCTGCACACGCTCAGCTCGATGGCGATCCCGGACTCCGATCCGGCAAAGTGTCGGGGATGAATTCCACAAGACGACGAAGGCAGGACGATGTTGATGCTCCTCCGACGCAGGGCTTCGCCTAAGCTCATGACGATATGACTTCTCCGGCGCAGGCTTCGCCTAAGCTCCATGACGATATGACCGAAGTGGAATATGGTGGAAGGGGCACCGCGACACGGCTAAGGAAAGATCTGTAGATCAACTTGTGTGTATTGGGGTGCCCCTGCCCCGTATATAAAGGAGACAAGGGAAGGTGGCGGCCCTAGAGGAGGCGCGCAAGGAGGAGTCCTACTCCCAGGAGTAGGACTCCCCCCTTCTCCTAGTTGGAGTAGGATTGGGGAGGGGAAAGGGGAAGGCGCCGCCTCTCCTTGTCCTATTCGGACTGGAAGGGGAGGGGCGCAGCCCACCTGGCCGGCCCTTCTCCTTCTCCCTCAAGGCCCATGAGGGCCCATATACCCCCGGGGGTTCCGTAACCCCGGTGTTCAATAACATCCTGTTTTCACTCGGAACCATTCCGAAGTCCAAACATAGGCTTCCAATATATCAATCTTTATGTCTCGACCATTTCGAGACTCCTCGTCATGTCCGTGATCACATCCGGACTCGAACAAACTTCGTGCATCAATACTTATAAACTCATAATGAACTGTCACATCGAAGCGTTAAGCGTGCGGACCCTACGGGTTCGAGAACTATGTAGACATGACCTAGAACCATTCTCGGTCAATAACCAATAGCGGAACCTGGATGCCCATATTGGTTCCTACATATTCTGCGAAGATCTTTATCGGTCAAACCGCATAACGACATACGTTGTTCCCTTTGTCATCGGTATGTTACTTACCCGAGGTTCGATCGTCGGTATCCAATACCTAGTTCAATCTCGTTACCGGTAAGTCTCTTTACTCGTTCCGTAATACATCATATCACAACTAACTCATTAGTTGTAATGCTTGCAAGGCTTAAGTGATGTGCATTACCGAGAAGGCTCGGAGATACCTCTCCACAATCGGAGTGACAAAACGTAATCTCGAAATACGCCAACCCAACAAGTACCTTTGGAGACACCTGTAGTACTCCTTTATAATCACCCGATTCACGTTGTGGACGTTTGGTAGTACCCAAAGTGTTCCTCCGTAAACGGGAGTTGCATAATCTCATAGTTATAGGAACATGTATGGGTCATGAAGAAAGCATTAACATACTAAACGATCAACTGTTAAGCTAACGGAATGGGTCATGTCAATCAGATCATTCAACTAATGATGTGACCTTGTTAATCAAATAACAACTCCTTGTTCATGGTTAGGAAACATAACCATCTTTGATTAACAAGCTAGTCAAGTAGAGGCATACTAGTGACATACTGTTTGTCTATATATTCACACATGTATTATGTTTCCGGTTAATACAATTCTAGCATGAATAATAAACATTTATCATGATATAAGGAAATAAATAATAACTTTTATTATTGCCTCTAGGGCATATTTCCTTCAGTCTCCCACTTGCACTAGAGTCAATAATCTAGATTACAAAGTAATGATCCTAACACCCATGGAGTCTTGGTGCTGATCATGTTTTGCTCGTGGAAGAGGCTTAGTCAACGGGTCCGCAACATTCAGATCCGTATGTATTTTGCAAATCTCTATGTCTCCCACTTGGACTTGGTCCCGAATGGAATTGAAGCGTCTCTTGATGTGCTTGGTCCTCTTGTGAAACCTGGATTCCTTTGCCAAGGCAATTGCACCAAGATTGTCACGGAAGATCTTCATCGGTCCCGATGCACTAGGTATGACACCTAGATCGGAAATGAACTCTTTCATCCAGACTCCTTCATTCGCTGCTTCAAGCAGCTATGTACTCCGCTTCACATGTAGATCCCGCCACGACGCTTTGTTTAGAACTGCACCAACCGACAGCTCCACCGTTTAATAAAAACACGTATCCGGTTTGCGATTTAGAATCGTCCGGATCGGTGTCAAAGCTTACATCGACGTAACCATTTACGACTAGCTCTTTGTCACCTCCATATGTTTGGTAGAAACATATCCTTAGTCCTTTTCGGGTATTTCAGGATGTTCTTGACCGCTGTCGATGATCCATTCCTGGATTACTTTGGTACCTTCCTGCCAAGCTTATAGCTAAGCATACGTCCGTGTCTGGTACACAGACATTGCATACATGATAGAGCCTATGGCTGAAGCATAGGGAACATCTTTCATTTTCTCTCTATCTTCATTGTGGTCGGGCATTGAGTCTTACTCAATCTTACACCTTGTAACATAGGCAAAAATCCTTTCTTTGCTCGATCCATTTTGAACTTTTTCAAAATTTTATCAAGGTATGTGCTTTGTGAAAGTCCAATTAAGCGTCTTGATCTATCTCTATAGATCTTGATGCCCAATATGTAAGCAGCTTCACCGAGGTCTTTCATTGAAAAACTTTTATTCAAGTATCCTTTTATGCCATCCAGAAATTCTATATCATTTCCAATTAATAATATGTCGGCCACATATAATATCGAAATGCTACTGAGCTCCCACTCACTTTCTTGTAAATACAGGCTTCTCCAAAAGTCTCAGATAAACCCATATGCTTTGATCACACTATCAAAGCGTTTATTCCAACTCCGAGAGGCTTGCACTGGACCATAAATTGATCGTTGGAGCTTGCACACTTTGTTAGCACCTTTTGGATCGACAAAACCTTCTGGTTGCATCATATACAACTCTTCTTCTAGAAATCCATTCAAGAATGCAGTTTTTACATCCATTTGCCAAATTTCATAATCATAAAATGCGGCAATTGCTAACATGATTCGGACAGACTTAAGCATCGCCACGGGTGAGAAAGTCTCATCGTAGTCAACCCCTTGAACTTGTCGAAAACCTTTCGCAACAAGTCGAGCTTTGTAGACAGTTACATTACCATCGGCGTCGATCTTCTTCTTAAAGATCCATTTATTTTCAATGGCTTGCCGATCATCGGGCAAGTCAACCAAAGTCCATACTTTGTTCTCATACATGGATCCCATCTCAGATTTCATGGCTTCCAGCCATTTTGCGAATCTGGGCTCACCATCGCTTCTTCATAGTTTGTAGGTTCGCCATGGTCAAGTAACATGACTTCCGTAATAGGATTACCGTACCACTGCAGTGCGTATTTTATTACGGTCGACTCCACGAGGTTCAAGAGTAACTTGATGCGAAACTACATGATCATCATCATTAGTTTCCTCACTAATTGGTGTAGTTGTCACAGGAACCATTTCTTGTGATGAACTACTTTCCAATAAGGGAGCAGATATGATTATCTCATCAAGTTCTACTTTCCTCCCACTCACTTCTTTCGAGAGAAACTCCTTCTCTAGAAAGGACCCGAATTTAGCAAACGAAAATCTTGCCTTCAGATCTGTGATAGAAGGTGTACCCAACAGTCTCCTTTGGGTATCCTATGAAGACACATTTTTCCGATTTGGGTTCGAGCTTATCTGGTTGAAGTTTCTTTACATAAGCATCGCAGCCCCAAACTTTAAGAAACGACAACTTTGGTTTCTTGCCAAACCACAGTTCATAAGGCGTCGTCTCAACGGATTTTGACGGTGTCCTATTCAATGTGAATGCGGCCGTCTCTAAAGCATAACCCCAAAACGATAGCGGTAAATCGGAAATAGACATCATAGATCGCACCATATCTAGTAAAGTACGATTACGACGTTCGGACACACCATTTCTCCGTGGTGTTCCGGTGGCGTGAGTTGAAAACTATTCCACATTGTTTCAAATGTAAACCAAACTCGTAACGCAAATATTCTCCTCCACGATCAGATCGTAGGAATTTTATTTTCTTGTTACGATGATTTTCCACTTCACTCTGAAATTCTTTGAACTTTTCAAATGTTTCAGATTTGTGTTTCATTAAGTAGATATACCCATATCTGCTCAAATCATCTGTGAAGGTGAGAAAATAACGATATCCGGCGTGCCTCAACATTCATTGGACCACAAACATCGGTATGTATGATTTCCAATAAATCATTGCACGCTCCATAGTTCCGAGAACGGCGTTTTGGTCATCTTGCCCATGAGGCACGGTTCGCAAGTACCAAGTGATTCATAATCAAGTGATTCCGAAGCCCATCAAGATGGAGTTTCTTCATGCGTTTTACACCGATATGACCTAAACGGCAAGGCCACAAATAAGTTGCACTATCATTATCAACTCGCATCTTTTGGCTTCAACATTATGAATATGTGTATCACTACCGTCGAGATTCAACAAGAATAGACCATTCTTCAAGGGTGCATGACCATAAAAGATATTATTCATATAAATAGAACAACCATTATTCTCTCGATTTAAATGAATAACCGTCTCGCATTAAACAAGATCCAGATATAATGTTCATGCTCAACGCCGGCACCAAATAACAATTATTTAGGTCTAAAACTAATCCCGAAGGTAGATGTAGAGGTAGCGTGCCGACCGCGATCACATTGACTTTGGAACCATTTCCCACGCCAAGATCGTCACCTCGTCCTTTGCGGTGCTCGTCTATTCCGTAGTCCCTGCTTCGAGTTGCAAATATTAGCAATGTAACCAAGATCAAATACCCAGTGTGCTACTACGAGCTCTAGTAAGGTACACATCAATGACATGTATATCACATATACCTTTGTTCACCTTGCCATCCTTTTTATCCGCCAAATACTTGGGGCAGTTCCGCTTCCAAAGGTCCGGGTCTGCTTGCAAAGAAAAACACTTTCGCTGTGCTTAGGTCCAGACTTGGGTTTCTTCTCTTGATCAGCAACTTTTTGCTGTTCTTTTTGAAGTTTCCTTCTTCTTCCCTTTGCCCTTTTCTTGAAACTAGTGGTCTTGTTGACCATCAACACTTGATGCTCTTTCTTGATTTCTACCTCCGCAGCTTTTAGCATTGCGAAGAGCTCAGGAATTGTCTTAGTCATCCCTTGCATATTATAGTTCATCACGAAGCTCTTGTAGCTTGGTGGCGTGATTGGAGAATTACATCAATGACACTATCATCCGGAAGATTAACTCCCAGCTGAATTAAGTGATTGTTATACCCGGACATTTTGAGTATGTGCTCACCGACGTAACTATTCTCCTCCATCTTGCAGCTATAGAACTTATTGGAGACTTCATATCTCTCAATCCGGGCATTTGCTTGAAATATTAACTTCAACTCCTGGAACATCTCATATGCTCCATGACGTTCAAAACGTCGTTGAAGACCCGGTTCTAAGCCGTAAAGCATGGCACATCGAACTATAGAGTAGTCATCAGCTCTGCTTTGCCAGACGCTCATAACTTCTCGCTCAAAGATCTGCAGCAGTTCGCTACCCAAATGTGCTTCCAGACGTAATTTTTCGTGCGGCAAAGCAATGAGGATAATCCTCAAGTTACGGACCCAGTCCGTGTAATTGCTACCATCATCTTTCAACTTTGCTTTCTCAAGGAACGCATTAAAATTCAACGGAACAACAAAGACGAGCCATCTATCTACAAAGAAACATAGACAAGCAAAATACTATCAGTACTAAGTTCATGATAAATTTAAGTTCAATTAATCATATTAAAACTCCCACTTAGACAGACATCTCTCTAGTCATCTAAGTGATCACGTGATCCATATCAACTAAACCGTGTCCGATCATCACGTGAGACGGAGTAGTTTCAACGGTGAACATCACTATGTTGATCATATCTACTATATGATTCACGTTCGACCTTTCGGTCTCCGTGTTCCGAGGCCATATCTGTTATATGCTAGGCTCGTCAAGTTTAACCTGAGTATTCCGCGTGTGCAACTGTTTTGCACCCGTTGTAGATGGACGTAGAACTTATCACACCCGATCATCACGTGGTGTCCGGGTACTACTTAACTTTGGCAACGTGCAGCATACTCGGGAGAACACTTCTTGATAATTTTTAGTGAGAGATCATCTTATAATGCTACCGTCAATCAAAGCAAGATAAGATGCATAAAGGATAAACATCACATGCAATCAATATAAGTGATATGATATGGTCATCATCATCTTGTGCTTGTGATCTCCATCGCCAAGCACCGTCATGATCACCATCGCCACCGCGCGACACCTTGATCTCCATCGTAGCATCGTTGTCGCCTCGCCAATCTTATGCTTCCACGACTATCACTACCGCTTAGTAATAAAGTAAAGCATTACATCGCGATTGCATTGCATACAATAAAGCGACAACCATATGGCTCCTGCCGATTGCCGATAACTTCGGTTACAAAACATGATCATCTCATACAATAAAATATAGCATCACGTCTTGACCATATCACATCACAACATGCCCGCAAAAACAAGTTAGACGCCCCTCTACTTTGTTGTTGCAAGTTTTACGTGGCTGCTACGGGCTGAGCAAGAACCGTTCTTACCTACGCATCAAAAACCACAACGATAGTTTGTCAAATAGACTCCGCTTTTAACCTTCTCAAGGACCGGCGTAGCCACACTCAGTTCAACTAAAGTTGGAGAGACAGTCTTCCGCAAGCCATCTATGTGCAAAGCACGCCGAGGAACCGGTCTCGCGTAAGAGTACGCGTAAGGTTGGTCCGGATCGTCTCGTCCCAACAATACCGCTGAACCAAAGTATGACATGCTGGTAGGCAGTATGACTTGTATCGTCCACAACTCACTTGTGTTCTACTCGTGCATATGACATCAACGCATAAAACCTGGCTCGGATGCCCTTTGTTGGGGAACGTAGTAATTTCAAAATTTTCCTCACGATCACGCAAGACCATGGTGATGGCATAGCAACGAGAGGGAGAGTGTCCGTCCACGTACCCTCGTGAGACCGAAAGCGGAAGCGTTATAACAACGCGGTTGATGTAGTCAGACGTCTTCACGATCCGACCGATCCAAGCACCGAACGCACGGCACCTCCGAAGTTACGCACACGTTCAGCTCGATGACGATCCCGGACTCGATCCAGCAAAGTGTCGGGATGAATTCCACAAGACGACGTGGCAGGACGATGTTGATGCTCCTCCGACGCAGGGCTTCGCCTTAAGCTCCATGACGATATGACTTCTCCCAAGCAGGCTTCGCCTAAGCTCCGCGACGATATGACCAAGTGGAATATGGTGGAAGGGGCACCGCACACGGCTAAGGAAAGATCCGTAGATCAACTTGTGTGTATTGGGGTGCCCCCTGCCTCAGAGATATAAAGGAGACAAGGGAAGGTGGCGGCCCTAGAGGAGGCGCACTAAGGAGGAGTCCTACTCCCACCGGAGTAGGACTCCCTCTCTCCTAGTTGGAGTAGGATTGGGGAGGGAAAGGGGAAGGCGCGCCCCCTCTCCTTGTCCTATTCGGACTGGAAGGGGAGGGGGCGCAGCCCACCTGGCCGGCCCTTCTCCTTCTCCCTCAAGGCCCATGAGGGCCCATATACCCCGGGGTTCCGTAACCCCGGTGTTCCAGAATATCCTGTTTTCACTCGGAACCATTCCAAGTCCAAACATAGGCTTCCAATATATCAATCTTTATGTCTCGACCATTTCGAGACTCCTCGTCATGTCCGTGATCACATCCGGGACTCGAACAAACTTCGGTGCATCAATACTTATAAACTCATAATGAACTCGTCATCGAACGTTAAGCGTGCGGACCCTACGGGTTCGAGAACTATGTAGACATGACCTAGAACCATTCTCGGTCAATAACCAATAGCGGAACCTGGATGCCCATATTGGTTCCTACATATTCTGCGAAGATCTTTATCGGTCAAACCGCATAACGACATCGTTGTTCCCTTTGTCATCGGTATGTTACTTACCCGAGGTTCGATCGTCGGTATCCAATACCTAGTTCAATCTCGCATCGTAAGTCTCTTTACTGCTCCGTAATACATCATCTCACAACTAACTCATTAGTTGTAATGCTTGCAAGGCTTAAGTGATGTGCATTACCGAGAAGGCCTGAGATACCTCTCCGACAATCGGAGTGACAAAACCTAATCTCGAAATACGCCAACCCAACAAGTACCTTTGGAGACACCTGTAGTACTCCTTTATAATCACCCGATTACGTTGTAGACGTTTGGTAGTACCTAAAGTGTTCCTCCGGTAAACGGAGTTGCATAATCTCATAGTTATAGGAACATGTATGGGTCATGAAGAAAGCATTAACATACTAAACGATCAACTGTTAAGCTAACGGAATGGGTCATGTCAATCAGATCATTCAACTAATGATGTGACCTTGTTAATCAAATAACAACTCCTTGTTCATGGTTAGGAAACATAACCATCTTTGATTAACAAGCTAGTCAAGTAGAGGCATACTAGTGACATCTTGTTTGTCTATATATTCACACATGTATTATGTTTCCGGTTAATACAATTCTAGCATGAATAATAAACATTTATCATGATATAAGGAAATAAATAATAACTTTTATTATTGCCTCTAGGGCATATTTCCTTCAGTAGGGTCTAGGCAGCGCGCTCGGGGGCGGCCGGAGAAGACCGGCGAGGAGGAGGGCGAGGAGGCGTTCGACGGCGAGGCGAGGTGGTCGGGGACGGATCCGAGGCGACGTGGGAACAGGCGTCAGGCGTGGCGGGCGAGGAGGGCGCCGGCGTCTGGGTGGCAGTCGGGAGGAGGAGGACGGGGCGACGTCGGGTGGGGATGGGGCGCCGGCGTCGGGGCCGACGGGATCGGGGCCAATCCCGATCCGGATCGGTGGGGGAGGAGAAGGGGATCGAGGGGGAGTGGGGTCGGCTAGGGTTTCACCGCCGGGGGGGGGGGGGGTTATGGGAGTGAGGGGGTGGGCCGGATGGGCCATGGGCTGGCCGGCTGGGCCGCTTAGCCCAGTTGGCCAGGGGGGTTTTCTTTCTCTCTATTTGTTCTGTTTTCTTTTCTTTTATTTTTTTTCCTTTTCTATTTTAATTCATTTTAAATTACTCAGACACTTTATAAAAATGTGTGTACTCCACCATAATTTAACTTTGTAATATTTGACAACCCCCGAACATTTTAGTTTTAATTTTTTGAAAACTTTTATTGCCATCACAATTTTGAATTGAATTTCGAAACCGTTTTGATTTAACCCGCGGTTAACTACTGATGAGGTGACGTGGCACCATCAACGTGAGATTACTGTAGCATGATTATCCGGCGTTACAAATCTCCTCCACTACAAGAAATCTCGTCCCGAGATTTAAGATGGGAGTAAGGGGAAAGTTCTCGTTACGATATTCTAACGGATCTTCTCGAAGAAGTTAATCCTTTCATTTGGTGTCTTCAATCCTTTATTCCGATGCATCATGACAAACTTGTCATCATTTCTTCGGAACCCCATCGCATTTCTACGAAAAAGATAAGGGCAGTTCACTACGACATAATGCTTTTGAGGGAAACAATGGGGTTAACCCATGAATTAGTATAAGATTATGTCTCGAGTTGAACATATGAAATACCTCGAGAGTAAGGTACGAATGTACCATAATAGGCTCCAAGCGGATAGATAGTTGCTCAAGCTTTGAATCGAGTGAGAAAGGGGTTGAGTAGCGAGAGTAAGTATTGCGTCGATACGAGAATAGATCACTAGGACAAAGGCCGTGGATTACATACGAGTCCACATACGAGGAATAACTTTGGGAATAGGGGTATGCAGGGGCGGTCAGGTTTCGATCCTCGTGGAACTGTGGGTTATGGCCCACCATGTGGTTTTTAATAGGAGCGGTGACATCTTTCACGGTCATGATAGCAAGGCATGTCGAGAGTACCATGTCGGTTATGTCGGCATCAACGTTGGTACCAAGGGCGAGGGATGAAGAGAACCACTTTCTCGCTTTCGTTGAACGAGGCGGACCAATAGGCAAGGTTCTCGGCCCATCGGTGGCTACCTAATGTCATCAACAATAGTAACAGGTCTTCTTGTGAGTTGTACCTCGAGGTGTTTGCACAAGCGGTGGATTATTACCGCTTATATCATATAGATCATAGAAAAGGTTCAAACAAACCAATGGAAGGAAAATATGATCATCAGATTAAACAGATCAATGGAAAGGAAAATATGTTTAAACACATATTTCAAGGGTATATCCTTCCCAAGGACAAGCAGAGCAAGATATCCATGACAGGATATAAAGTAGAAAACCATTTAGGTAAGGGGGAAGGAATCTCATGATATTACCCATACAACGGTGTTAGGATAATGATAAATAAAATCTAGCATCGTGCTTCAAATGTTCTGTTGGTAAATCGGAGTACCATTGACATGCTTCGAGATAGCATTGACATGGTCTTCAAGCAAAGGTCGGACTTGAGATACTCAATGGATCCATCAGAACAGCTTATAAAATAGGTCTTACAATTTCCTCCGGGAAGAATGGTTATCCTTGCAAAAGAATTTATAATGATCGGTCCTCCACCGGGGGAAGTGCTAAACATGACATCATGTCACGGTTCATCAAAGGACCAATATCATAACTCTTGGAAAGTTGTCCCAGCCATCATATCGAATCGAGATTTAGATCCGATTGGTGTCATGATACCTCAGACTCAGGATGTCCGAGAAGAAAAGGTGCAACACAAATTGACGAGGTGACATTGTAAGATTCTCGGGGAAATGAACTATGAAGTGATTTCCGTTAACGAGAGTCCATCATTAACCCAAGGAGAGGACAAGGAGGTGTCTGGTGAACTCAACGGCAATTCACCGAGATTCCCAAAAGTTGGATTTCCACAATTAAGTGAACAAGGAGATAACATTTGTCGATCAAATGATATAATGGGATCTGCTCGAGGAAAACATACATAATTAAACATTGGTTGAACGGTGCACCCGAAATATGGGTTGGGTTGCACGACCAATGTCAGAATGGTGATTCAATAATCAATAGCCTAAGAATGAACTTTCGACCATTAACTTCAAAAAATAGGGTTGCTAGAAGGAAAGGATCCAAACAACACCGTTCACTTGTTGGAATTAACACGGGGACCAAGAAAGAATGGTGATGGTGAGAAGTATTTCTATGTGAAGAATTCTCAAGAGGTGGAACAAATCTCAGAACATTCTTGACATAAAGGATGGTAATACTCCAAGGTAAAGAAGAACAATTTCTGGATAGCAAGGAACTCAAGGTATAACACCAAACATGAACAAGCTTGTGTTGGTGGGAAGGCAATAAAGTGGTCGATGATAATACAATTCATCGAGGGCAAGGATGGTATTTCTCATCATGAATTCAATTGATATCTGGATGAGCTCGAGAATGTTGATGATCACGACACCTTTGTCGCGAGAGTTCATGAAGATGTAATCGATCGGCCGATTTACGACATCAAGTCAAAGTAATGATGAAGTGAAAGGTTATTGGAACCAAGGGTTCGACACAAACTCGAAACCAAGCTTGTTGTTCAAGGCGAAATGATATGACGATGAGGATCGACGTAAGGTTAGTTCATCGTCGAAAATTGTGCTCCGAGAAGAAGGACCAGGTAGCACAGTTAGAATCGTCACGACAATGATATAGCCAAACAGGCTAGGAATGGCGTGATCGGGTACAAACTCGTAGTTATAGAAGCTTACTGAAGAGTTGTTGAACCGTAGTGCGGACTCGGTTCAGTTATCGGTGTCTTTGAGTGTATAATATCTCGGAGCCCGTGAAAAATTGGAATCAGTGGGAAGGTAGCACTTGATGAAGAACTCATAAGAAGTTATGCAGTTCCATGATAACCTCGAGATACCAGGGGTAATACTCGACGAAAAGATCAAGGTAAAAGTTGGACTGGTGTATTGATCCTCGGAAGACAAGTGCTTAAACTTGCACGAGAAATGGTATTTAAAGGAGAACATGGTCGGAAACCTCGATCATAAATGAGCGAACCACGGATACAAGATGAACTTATAACTAGGGGGGTAACTATTTTTTCGAGCAGCTTCCATGATAAGTTATACCTCGTGTCCATGGGCATGAACACAAGGTTCAAGGTCGACTCCCACTTCTTCAAGGTATAACCTTCCATTCACTGCTCTAAATAAAAATGATTTCAGTGTCAAAACCTACCTGGTGAATTACCAGTGAGGAGTAATGCGACCCGTGAAAACTTCCGAGTTCACACAGCTTTAAGGAAAGCATAGGTTCAACCCATAGGGGCATCTTAGAACATATACCATGAACTTCAGGAGTAAATAACACAAACTCAAAAGTAGAGCATGGTTGACAAAAGTAGAGGATACAACTACCAAAGGCATTATGTATCTGGGAAAGAACTTCGTGAGGTTCTTTGCATATGAAGGACGCTGTCGGATATAATAATCCAACAGTGGATATGGCGATCCACAAGTGGAGCTGAGATGAGTATCGATACCCAATCAGAGGAAGAAAGAATGCAAATGCATCGGTTTATAGAACATCTGAATAATTCAATGTTTAAATAACAAAGGGATTATGATTTTCAAATCAAGGGATCAGAAGCAAACGCTCTGATTTAAGGATGGATAAGTTGAGTAGGCTTAGGGATACCATCGATGGTAATTTGATTGAGTCGAGATCCGACTCATGTGCAAAATGACACCGAGCGGAAGGATAATTTAAAAGGATCAACCGATGATTGTGAACATTCACAACGTATTGAATCAACGGACTCAAAAATGATGGTGACAAAGGATGCCAATATGACTACTATACTTATGGGATTAAACATAATGAAGGCAAACAAGAAATTCGAGCAATAGGTTGTCGAGGATTTTGAATACCAAGGGTATTTCAAAGACTTTTGTGTAACACATGATCAACATGGGGATGAGCGGATACTCGACAAGTGCGAGGATTTATTTGAAGGGGTATTCATGTGGCAAAGAACTGCTAGGTAGAGGGTACGAAGTATTCTCGTAACAATAGAGAAAACTTCGGTATCTTGTAATAACAAGATCAATGGGGATGATCGTAAGAATGGCAAGTGTAAGTAGTTATCCATAAGGATTTATCGGTGGTCGGGAATAGCAAAAGTGATGGGCACAAAGTCTCGAGAGAATATCAAAGAGTATCTCCGAAATCTTACAGTGCGGTCGGTGATCATCCTGATGAAGGGCCTCTCCGGTTGAAAGTATTTTCGAGAACCTAAAGTTAGATTTTAGTAAAATCGTTCAACCCGAATAGAAGAGCCGCTCGTAATCCCAGAGTAAAGGTCGAGGAGTAAAGATCCTAGTACCACCCGATGGCGGCGTGGGCCCGTAAGGCTCACAGCCAAGTTAGTAAAAGTTTTGCAATGTCTAGACTCGACTTCGCCAAGGAGTGTGGAAGGGGATTCCTACAGCGATCGGCTCTGATACCAACTTGTGACGCCCCCGATTTAATCGTACACTAATCATGCACGCAAATGTGTACGATCAAGATCAGGGACTCACGGGAAGATATCACAACACAACCCTAAAACATAAATAAGGCATACAAGCATCATAAAACAAGCCAGGGGCCTCGAGGGCTCGAATACAAGTGCTCGATCATAGACGAGTCGTGGAAGCAACAATATCTCGAGTACGGACATAAGTTAAACAAGTTGCCATAAGATGGCTAGCACAAACCGGGATACAGATCGAAGAGGCGCAGGCCTCCGCTGGGATCCTCCTAAACTACTCCCGGTCGCCGGTAGCTGGCTGACGTAGTAGTAGGCACCTCGGTGTAGTAGTTAAATCATCGGCGGTGGCGTCACAGCTCCACAGGCTCCATCGTCTCAGTTGCAGCAATCGAGTAGAGATAGGGAAAAGGGAAACAAGGCAACCGTGAGTACTCATCCAAAGTACTCACAAGCAAGGAGCTACACTACATATGCATGGATATATGTGTAACGGCCATATCAATTTGAGCTGAGAATGCCGGAATAAGAGGGGATAGCTAGTCTTATCGAAGACTATGCTTACGGTCACCTCCGCCTTGCAACAGGTAGAAGAGGGTAGGTTGAAGTCCTCCAAGTAACATCACATAGCAATAATCCTACCCGCGATCCCTCCTCGTATCCCCGAGAGAGAGCGACCACCGTTGTATCTGGCACTTGGAAGGGTGT
Organism: Aegilops bicornis; assembly: GCA_021605145.1. Taxonomy (NCBI): domain Eukaryota; kingdom Viridiplantae; phylum Streptophyta; class Magnoliopsida; order Poales; family Poaceae; genus Aegilops; species Aegilops bicornis. The sequence goes on along the minus strand of CM038671.1, from coordinate 666,371,708 downwards.
GTTTTATTAAGTATCCGGTTCTAGTTGTCATAAGGTCAAGGTACAACTCCAAGTCGTCCTGTTACCGAAGGTCACGGCTATTCGAATAGATTAACTTCCCTGCAGGGGTGCACCAACTTACCCAACACGTTTGATCCCATTTGGCCGGACACACTTTCCCGGGTCATGCCCGGCCGCGAAAGATCAACACGTCGCAGCCCCACCTAGACACAACAGAGAGGCCAACACGCCGGTCTAAACCTAAGCGACAGGGTGCGGGCCCATCGCCCAATGCACACCTGCATGTTGCGAGGGCGGCCGAAAGCAGACCTAGCCTAGTGGCGTTTCAGTCCAATTCGGCGCACGCCGCTCCGTCGCTGACGTCTGAAGTGCTTCGGCTGATACCACGACGCCGAGTGCCCATATCTTTCCCACGTAGTTGGTTAGTGCGTATAAGCTCGTAGCTAACCTTTCGGATCAAATACCAAGATCTCGTTAAGCGTGTTAAGTATCCGCGAACGCCGAACAGGCTAGGCCCACCTCTCTCCTAGGCGGTCCCAACCTGCCTGTCGCTCATACAAGGATCCACTCATGGGTGCTCCACCACCGACCCGACTTTAGTATCCACATGTATCATGTACAAGTATATAGTATATACCGTGATCACCTCCCGAGTGATCACGGCCCGATAGTATAACACACAGACGGACAAGAATGTAGGGCCACAGATGAAAATACTAGCATCCTATACTAAGCATGTAGGATTGCGGTAAAGGTAACAATGAGTAACAAGGACAAAGCTATGCATCGGGATAGGTATAACGGAAAGCAAGAACATGCTACACTACTCTAATGCAAGCGATATAGAGTAGAATAGGCGATATCCGGTGATCAAGGGGCTTGCCTGGTTGCTCGGCAAGAGAGAGGTCGCCAACACCGTAGTCGAACTGGGCAGCAGCAGCGTCGGTCTCGTAGTCTACCGGAGGGAAGAGGGGGGAGAAACAATGAATAACAAGTAAACAGATGCATATCGATGCATGGCAAGACAAGTAACGATGCTAGGCGTGCCCTAACGTGGTATGGGTTGGTACCCGGTTAAAGGGGAAACATCCGGAAAGTATTCCGGTGTTTCGTGGTTTTCAGCGAGGAGCCGAGGGGGAAAGTTACGAGTTCGATAGGTTAGGGGGTGTGGCGGACGAGCGAATTGCGTATCCGGATTCGTCTAAATCGTTCGAGTAACTTTCATGTTGAAAATATTTTAATCCGGAAGTTACGGATTAAAAGATATGATTTTCTAAAGATTTTATTAATTTACGGAATTTAATTAATTAATTAATTAATTCAAAATTGGATTTATGACGTCAAGATGATGTCATGTCGACGTCAAGCCAACAGAGTTGACTTGGTCAACTGACATGTGGGTCCCGTTAGTCATACTACATTAGTTGATTAATGTAGTTAATTAGGTTAATTAGCCATTAGGTTAATTAAACAGATTAATTAAATTAATTATTTAATTAATTAATTAATTAATATTTTAATTTTTTAACGCTCGGTGGGACCCCATGTCATTGGCATGGGCCGGTCCGATCGGCATGGTCGATCGTCAACAGGTCGTAGGGCCCCTAGGGCCTGGTCGATGACCGGTGACCCAGAAGCCACGTCGGCGGGCGCCGGAGACAACTCCGGCGACCAAAAATGCGGCGGAGTGGCTCGGTACTTGGCCGGAAGCGGCTACGGGCACCAAAACGGCGCGCGCTCGAACGGCCTCTTCGCGTCGCGTCCGATGGTGGCCGTGGTTGGCGCGGGTGGCGGGTCGACGGACGACGTCTTGATGGCGGTGGTGTAGAGGCCGGGCGACGGTGGCCATGGGCCATCGAGCGCTGGGCGAGGCACGACAGCGCGGGCGGCGTGGCCGGGTTGGCGGTCATGGCGAGGAGAAAGGAGGGCGGGCGGAACGGCCATGGGGAGGGGAAGAGGCCCGCCGAGCGGAGGAGGCACGAGGGAGGGCCTGTGGCCTTGGCCGGATCCGGCGACGAGAGCAGAGGAGGGCCGGGTCGAGGCGCAGACGGTGACGCGGGCGCTGGCCGATCACGTACGGGAGGGCGACGTGGTGGCGTCCTAGGGGAGGGGAGCGAAGGGAAGAGCTCACTGGGGGAGGGGCGTAGGGTCTAGGCGGCTGGGCGGCCGGAGAAGACCGCGAGGAGGAGGCGAGGAGGCGTTGGCGAGGCGAGGTGGTTTGACGGATCCGAGGCGACGTGGGAAGCGGGCGTCGGGCGGCGGCGGGGGCGCCCTGGCCCTGGGTGGCCGGTCGGGGAGGAGGGAGGCAGGCGTCGGGTGGGGATGGGCGCCAAGGCGTCGGGGCCGACGGATCGGGGCCGATCCCGATCCGGGACGATGGGGAGGAGAAGGGATCGAGGGAGTGGGGGTCGGCTAGGGTTTTATCGCCGTGGGGTTATGGGAGTGAGGGGTGGGCGGATGGGCCATGGCTGGCATTGGGCCGCCAGCCCATTGGCGAGGTTTTCTTTCTCTCTATTTGTTCTGTTTTCTTTTCTTTTATTTTTTTTCCTTTTCTGTTTTAATTCATTTTAAAATACTTAGACACTTTATAAAAATGTGTGTTACTCCACCATAATTTAACTTTGTAATATTTGACAACCCCGAACATTTTAGTTTTAATTTTTTGAAAACTTTTATTGCCATCACAATTTTGAATTGAATTTCGAAACCGTTTTGATTTAACCCGCGGTTAACTAAAGTGACAGAGGTGACGTGGCACCATCAACGTAAGATTACTGTAGCATGATTATCCGGGCGTTACAGGTCGGGTCCGACCAGGTAGATGGATCGGTCCGACCAGGTGGGTAATGTTTTATTCCTTGGCAATTTTGCAAAAAAAAACCCGCATTCCCCAAATCGAGCGGCCCAGGGCGTACGGTGGTGAGGTGACGGTCAAAGCCCGCGTGGACGCGCCAGTCAACAGCCAGATCAGCAGGTACATAGAGCAAACGGTATTTTGGACCGTAGATGACCATCTGAGACAAGTTGTAGGACTGTATTCAGGTATTTGCAAGTATGAGGAGAAATGCGGCCAATGCGACGAGTATGAGGACCTGTGGTGAATTTTTCTCGCCACTAAATTACATTGCCGACAAACATGCCTGAATGTCGAAGATGTGAAAGCTAGGGCCGCTTGTTTGATATTCACGTCTTAAGACTTTGTTGTTGTTGTTGTTGGGCATAGGTGTTGTTTGGCTGATGACCTGTTCCTGAATGAAAGACGGAAGCGGAAGGGACCCCGTTTTCGAAACGAGTGAACGTAATACCTTGGAATACGCTTCCATCAACTACCACACCATCGGTTTGGTACTAGCGGAAAGAGATAGGAAGAAAGAAAAAACAGGAAGAGACCCTACGGCCACCTTCAGTCGCATCGCGCGGACAACGAGATCCCGGCGGCCGGGTCACCGACGGCGGCATCCAGGAGCGTGCCAAGCGCGCCCCGAGATCTCGCTGATCGTCGTCCTCGTCCGCGCCGGGGGAGTCCCAAGCGCGTCGTTGCCTCTGGTTGGGGTCGCGGACCCCTTCCACGGGCGGCGGCGACAAATCGGTTACGGCGCGCGGGGCGGCGGTCGACTGATTCCGGCGGGAGAGAGGAGGAGGCCGTTCTCGTTGGCGTCTTCGCCACCGCCGTTCCCCTTCTTCTCATCGAGTTCCTGCTATCTCTACTCCGTCCACAATCTTTGGCGATTGGGTTTTGAGGTATGACCATGTTTTCATCCAGTGATTTAGTTATAAACCCCACTTACCTCCATAATTTCTGGGTGTGCCTGTGCCATCTAGATCTGCCCCGCTCTAATCACTGCCTATTATTGCTGTTTCACAGGGAAGGAAGGTGATTGGATCGAAATTTATGATTCATAGGATTTCTTCTATTGATGATTGCACATCCTGAAATGTTTGCAACCCAGTGAATTCCCTTGAGTACTATACTTGTGTTGACTGTGATTGGGCAAATTCCGCATTAAATTTTTTGCTGATAAAATTGTACATCAGTTGGCTGCAAATTATGGAGCACCTCCCGGTCGAAGTTATTGGCAACATTCTTGCACATCTTAGTGCTGCACGAGATGTCATGGTTTCCTCTGCGGTTTGCCGGAAGTGGCGGGAGGCCTGCAGGAAGCATCTCCATTCACTGTCCTTCAATTCAGACGACTTTCCTCGGGACATGACCACACGTCAACTGGAGATCATCATCACACAGACTATATTTCAGACGATGGGACTGCAATGCCTCTCTATTCATATAGATAACACACATGAGTTCTCCGCAGCACCTGTGATTGCATGGCTAATGTATACCAGGGAGACGCTCCGGTGCCTGTATTACAACATCCAAACCAACCCTAATGTAAACATCCTGGAGAAGTGTGGTAGACAGAAGCTGGAGGTGTTGGATTTGGACCATAACACGATCACCGGTGTTGAACCAAGCTACCAGAGGTTCACTTGTCTTAAATCCCTTTATTTGAGGCATGTGAGCATTTCTGCCCTGGATTTGAGCCTTCTAGTTGCTGCTTGCCCCAAGATCGAGTCATTGGCACTTGATATCCTTGAGATTGTCACTTCTGATTCGCAGTCTACAATGGAATTAACAAGCCATACCTTGAAAAGCATCTTTGTAAAAACAGTTGGCGTGGATAAGATCATACTCGATGCAGATAATCTGGAGGTCCTGCACCTGAATGCTTTGAACCTTGATCTGTTTGAGCTCTCTGGGAAGGGTACACTAAAGCATCTCAAGATTGATGATGTGAGTGTTACACATTTGGATATTGGGGAGAGTACCGATCATCTGGAGGTTGTGGATGTGAGTAACTTTATGATAGTCTGGCCAAAGTTCTACAGTATGATATCTAGAGCATGCAACTTGCGGATGCTACGTTTCTGGGGTGTTGCGTTTGATGATGATGATGAGATTGTGGACTTGGAGACTGTTGCTGTTGCATTTCCTCTTCTAAGGCATCTTTCACTAAGTTATGAATTACGAGATGGGCTACTGCAAGGATTGTCACCACTGGAGAATGTTTCGGTTCTGGAACTTGGTTGGACAGTAATAAGTGAGCACTTTGGACCCTGGGTGTTTGGAATGATTGAAAAGTGTCCAAATCTCAAGAAACTTGTCATTCATGGTGTTCTTTCTGAGGCAAAAACACGCGAAGAGCGCAAGATGTTAGCAACCTTCACCTCCTTTATAGTTTGTCTCATGAGGAAGTATGTGCATGTGGATGTGCAATTTGAGTATGAGTGATCAGCCACTAGGTCGAGTGGGTATTCATCATCCTTGTTCCGTTCAACTCTTGCCATTAGGTAATCTTTTGGGGGTTTGGACTTTGGCATGTATTCCAGCATAGCCTCATTGCAATTCTACTTTCTGCAATTTCTTTCCTTCGTAAATGCCTTATAGAAATGGCTCATATCTGGCTATCTTCGTGTAAAATTAATCTTGGTTGGTGCTATTATATGTTGCATATTTTGGTGCTGCCTTGTCAATTTGTTTATCTAAATAATTACTCTGTGAAGTCTTGGTTCCTCACCGAGTCAGTCACATGAGTCGAAGAAAACTTTGGAACCTTAAGAATCATGCTGTGTTGAAGCAAAGTTAATGTATATTACAAATAGGTACAACATAACAGGCTTCTTCAGCTACTGCTGAGAGTGATATAGTCGTAGCTGTTGGCATATGTTGTTATGGAACTCTGCTATCGATGTAGTCATCAATGGTTACTTGAACACCCATATAATGGAGAGGCTGCCTTTTCACATTTCCACTTCCTTGCGCATATCTGCCTTGATACAAGGGCATTGTTTTGCGGTATAATCTGGTCACCTGTAGGATTCAGATTCGTATTGTGTCTCATGATAGAATATTAAATTGCAACACATGCTTCCAGAGAATAGACGATTCCCTTATAACGTGTCATATCTAATTTGTTGATGTACTACATGGTGGTTTTTTACCATTTTGAAGATAAAAGAAAGTTTTTCTACCTTCCCATTAAGTTTGTATATTAAGTAGACAAATACTACCCTTTGAAGACATGAGAAAGTATCTGTCTATCCGAGATCTTGGAAATTTGATGTAATTACATGCTGATACAGTAGTGACTAGCAAACAGCTATGAAGTTCAGTAGGCATGCGCTTATGCTCTTTCCATTCGGTAAATCTTGCCCATGACGTGCTTATACTAGCGCACCTATACTAGCTTATGTTTGTTACTTTGTTTTAATGCTCAATGCTAGACCGGTAGGGACAGAGGGCTTTGGATAGATGGTAGTCAGTTCAATCAGTGTATACTGATTTTTATCATTGAAGAGCCTCGGGAGGGACATTGCATACAATCAGGTTTATGGATTTTTGAAGCTTTGACTAGTTCTGCCTTTAACGAATCCACTCCAGTTTACTATATGCTAAGATGTACAACCACTTTCAAAGTTTTTTGAGCTTTAGAGCTTGTGTTCTGATTTTCCATGTCGTGAACTCTTTGCTACCTTCTGGTTGCTCACCCTAACTTCCATGAGAAAACGGCAATCTGCTCAGTTTATGCTGCAGATGACATAAAACTAGAGAGGTTACACATACATGAAACTCAGTCCAGAAAATTGTTGATACTGCCCATGGATTTCTAGTCGCGCGACTAGTCGTCGACTAGTCGAAGAGTCGCAAAAAAATGTAGACTAAACTTAGTGTCTACTCATGACTCGAGTCGCGACTAGTCGCAACTGCAAGCTCAACTTTTTCCGAGTCGCTACCCCAGAACGACTCATCGACTCGAAAACCATGTTACTGCCTGGAAGACTTTTATGTATATTCAGAACTAAATCGCCTCGGAACCACAAATTATTGACCTGATATTGTTGGTTTAAGCTGCAGCGATGCAATATCTCACTGAGTAATATGGAGTACGATATTGCTGTATTTGGGATGCAATATTTGTTTTATGGTATCTAGTCCATATGTGCCTGCTTTCAACTCTGATAAGATCGCAAAAAAAAAACTCTGATAAGATCGCATGCTTTGCATGGCCCACGATTAGTACCTGGAGCTTCTTATTGGCTTTGTCTAACCTGTGAATGTACTCGATGGCCAACTATAATTTCTTTTAGCTTCTACTGTTAGTGCAATCGTAAGATCTATTTAATACTCCCTCCGTTCCTAAATATAAGCCCTTTTAGAGATTCCAATATAGACTACATACGGAGCAAATTGAGTGAATCTACACTCTGAAATGCGTCTATATACATCTGTATCTAGTCCCTATTGAAATCTCTGAAAGGTCTTATATTTAGGAACAGAGAGAGTACTAGGCAAACCATTGCTCTTCTTGAGCAGCTCACTAATATGCTATCATATCCACTTGTCAGTAAAGCATGTAGTTCCTGCCAGAACTGCTTTTTAGAATCATGTTGGATCTATTTGAACATTTAGTTGCTTAAACACAATGCCATGGTGTAAAAAGTTAAGGTAAAGTGTCATTTGGATGTGGCTAAGAACTAGATAATTTGTACTAGCATAGTCACGTGCATAGTTCCGCTATGCATGCCCAAAGATATATGGGTATTGTAATGTTATTGTTTAGAGGAGATGCACTGTTTTTTTTAGAATGACACTGGGAATTGTTGACTTAATGAATTAATGGTTTTATAGGATTTATGAATAACAAGCGATTCGTGTGTGTACTTTTGTGAACAATCAATATGCTAATTCAGTAAAAGGGAAACCATTAGGTTATGTCAGATTCTAGCCATCTTTCGTGGTAACATGATTCTGGAACACTGATTCTGTAAGGAAATGGTGGCAGACAAACCAACATTATCTTGTTTTTACGTTCACCCTTCTCTAAAGGACTAGTAGCTTCCTAGCCTAGATGTCTTATTACTGCCCGCTGTCAACTGTGTTGTGCTGTTTCACTTATTAACCATGTACCTGGAATCTAGCAGCCCTTAGATGAACTATTCTGTGACAGTTCTAGGCTTCTATCATTGCTTCGCTTTTTTTTAATACTTTGCTTTCTTATGTTTTTTGTAGCAATATCACCTCATCGTTTCGACTTAAATAGAACAGGATAAACTGATAGAGCAAAGTTTTGTTCTTGTATCTAATCTAGTAGTGTTAGAGCCTCTATCATCATACGAAAGCCTAATGTTTTTTATGCATCTTGCAGCTTTGCTTCTGATCCTACTTCATGACGAGCATATATTTTATAATCAGCAGCTGCATGTACCATCGGACATGTTTAAAGAAAGCTTGAGACCACCTATTCACAAAACTGCAGAAGATTCCTGTATTTGCCCATCGCATTATAGCTCGGACGGCAGAACCGGATGCTATTCCTTCTTCTGAGAAACCCTCTCCCTCTCTCCTGCTTCATTTGTTCAGCTGTAGTGGAATGATTCAGTTGAGATTTTAAGTGCACATCATATCAAACATCTTTTGGATATTCATGAGATTAGAATTCGGTTCGAGATTCTCTTGGTATGTGCTGCCAGAGTGCAAGTTTTTGTAAACTATACCATTTAAAGCTCACAGTTGCATGCCCTTAGTGGACCTTCTCCTCAGAAATGGGTATCCAGTATCCACTCTGCCACTTTGTATGCCCTGATGATATTCCTTGCCCAGGGTGATCTCCGCTGCATGGCAGCATCACTGCCTAATCTTTATCACCCAAGCTGAGTGTTATAAAATCTGAGGCCTGAGGATAGCATCTCTGCTATTATTATTCCCTCTGGGCTTACATTTTATTTACAGTTCTTTACTACTCCCACCGTTTCCAAATATTTGTCTTTCTAGCCATCTCAAATAAACTACAATATACGGATGTATGTAGACATGTTTTAGAGTATAGATTCACTCATTTTACTCTGTATGTAGTCATTTGTTGAAAACTCTAGAAAGACAATTATTTAGGAACGAAGGGAGTATAACAGAACCATATTTCGCGCGGGCGATCATATCAAACTGGGGCTCCGGGTTGGCTTGCCAAATTGACATTCCTTTCTGTAAATACGGCTGCACTCGCCATATGCGCTTTCCCTCTCTTATTACAAAATGAAGAGCTGATTCGGTTGATTGGTTTAGTTCAGCAAATGAACCCAACATTAAGAAATTCATATATAGTACTCCCTCCGTTTTCAAATATGTCTTTTTAGAGATTCGAACAAGTGACTACATACAGAGTAAAATGAGTGAATCTACACTTTAAAATATATCTACGTACATCTATATGTTGTAGTCCCTTTAAAATGTCTAAAAAGACTTATATTAAGGAAACGGAGGGAGTAGTACTTACTTTCTTCTGTTATTTCTTTTGGCGGCATCAAATGTCTGCTTGCACTCCTTCATATCTTTATATTTTAATTGCCCTTCGTATCTTCATTAGTGCTAATAAACTAAAATTGGATGGTTATAAGGCGAGGAACTCATGGTAGCCAAACGTATCCGAATGTGACGGAGCACGGAGTGAAATAAACAAAAGGTTGGACCTGTTCTGTGAAATACTCCCTCCGTTCCTAAATAATTGTCTTTTTAGAGATTTCAACAAATGACTACATACGGAGCAAAATGAATGAATCTACACTTTAAAACATGTCTACATACATCCGTATGTTGTAGTCCATTTGAGATGGCTAGAAAGACAATTATTTAGGAACGGAGGGAGTACTACGCAACCGCGGACACGATCAATCAAAAAGTTGACATCATTGATTTTTCTGTTGCTGTTGCCGCCATTTGCTTTAAAGTTTGGAAGTGAGACTTTCGTATTGTCTTGGATCGCTAGCGTTTATTTATATAGCGTCCCTTTTCGTTCTCAAGTGGATCAAAAATCTGAAGCCGTGGAAGCAAAGCATCTGCATCTTTGTTGAAGGTACACCTCTCCCTGAAAATAATAACAATCTCAAAGCCACTTAACTAAAAACTAAAAATGCGGTTTATAAGCAATCTTAAGCCAACTCCAACGCGCGACCCCTTCGGTCCGGGTGTGTCCGTTTTGGCCCAAACAGACAAACGGCAGGGCTCAACGCGCGATCCATCCCTAATTTTTGTCCGTTTGGCATCCGGCCCGTCCCATTTTCGTCGCAAACTTGCACCAAATTTGCGTTCAGACGGATGGCAAACGGACGCCCACGTGCCCGCTCCGCGTCCGCCTCTAGCCCGTGCGGCAGCTGGCCACCTACCTCCCATCGCCCGCATTTACGGCACACGCGCGGGCAGCCCCGCCTAGCTAGCAGCCACCCGGCCGAGCGGTCGTCGTCCTTTTTAATGTGGAAGCATGGACCGGTGAGCCCACACTTCTACTCCCGGCGACGCGTGCCTCCTTGAAACCCGACACACTCGTCAAACCCTAGCTCTGGCCGCCTCCTCTCCTCCACCTCGTCGCCGGCCACTATGGGTTGGCATTGGATCTTCGGCCGCAAGGGGAAGCACGACCACGAGGCCGGGTCATCCTCTGGCCGACGTAGCCGCTCCACCCCTCCTCCACCACCTTTCGCACCTGCATTTCACACCTTCTCGTCGGCGGCCCAACCTAGGCAGCGGCCGTACATCAAGGCCGATATATGCCAGAGGTGCTGGGAGACGGGCACGCTGCTTCCGTGGAGCGACGTGCACCTTCAAACAACTAGCGTCTCTCGGCCTACCGTGTGCCCGTGCCCCTGCATGTATGCCCTAAATTCACCTCTATGGGGCACCTGGTTCCGCGGCGAGCACGACCTTCGGTGGTAGTCGTATTTTGTGGCCGTCCTCAGAGCCCGCCACGGGCGTTCCTAGCCCGCCCCAGCTGCGTGGGCGTAGGCGGGTTCATGGGCGTCAATGCCTCCCCCCTCACCATCCCCCGCCACCACCCCCTTCAATGACCACCGAGGAGGAGGCGAAGCTCATGAGGCGGGTGATGGAGGACTCCGTCCGCACCCACGATGAGCGTCTATGGGAGGGCCTCGAAGAGATGATGGCCCTCCCCGCAACCGGCGATGTCGCCATCCCGGAGCTCGACGCCATGGTCAAGGAGGAGGCCATGGAGGATGTGCAAGAGGAGGTCTCGGAGGAGGAGCCGGCGGCTTGGAACCCGATCTTGGTCAGACAGTCCTGGTAGTGGACGGAGACGATGTCGTGCATGCCTGTGTACATGTCTGTGCTGCCCCGTGTATGTGGGCGCCGGCACGTGGTCATCATCGCCGCCATGGGCAGAAGTTGTGCAGGCGCCACTGCAGGCGCCTCCGGCCTGGCAGGGGCCGTCAGCCCACCTCTGGCAGCCACCGCCGTACGTCGACCTCACCGAGGACGAGGAGGACGGTGACATCGAGGACGACCACAATGGCAGCGTCATAAAGTCTTTTTTATGTTTTTAAATTTCAGTTAAGTTTAATGTGCGGCTGAGACTTGTTTGAAGGGTTTAAATATTAATACTGTTTAATCAAGGTTATTTCTACATTTTTAAATGTGTGGCCGAATTTTATTTTAACGCAAGCCGAACAAGATGCGATGCGGCCACCCGGTTGGGTGCCCTAGTAGGCGGACGGGCAAAACAGGACACGGCCGTCCGTTTTCCCAACCCAAACAGACAAAATCCGGACAAATCGACGTTTATTTGAGGTTGACGGTTGGAGTTGGCCTTAACCCTTCCCGTGTCTATATGTGAAACAAATCGTATTACCTTTCGCTGACAAAAGGAGGGCCAGTCTCCCATGTCGTTGCCATTCTGTCAAAACAAAATGCCAGAAGAAAAACAAGTGGTGCTAATCTAAGAGCTGGCTTTCTGATTTTCAAAAGAAAAAAAGAGGTAGGAAAGAGAGAGCTGGCTTTCTGCGACGCGTCGTTTTTACCTCAGTGATTTACCATGGTAGCACGGCGGAGGAAAATGAAGAATCGTTCGCCAAAACATGGATGCCAGTTCACTTGTTGATCTGCCTATACATTCTCCCCTCTTAGAAAAAAGCTGGGACGACTTGACACTTACTGCAGGCCCATCCTTCCCAAGAGATCTATCAATCAAACCTACCGAATCTCTCTCTCAAAAATAAAATACTCCAACTGCTGACCTTTGGCTGGTACAGTACGTACTGGAGTCCATATTTCTTTTCCTAGGCTGTGTACTGTTCCGTATTTCGCTGGAGTGGACCGGGCAGTGGGCAGGCTCCGGCACATGAACCAGAGACTCTTTCTCATCTCACCTTTGACCAACTCTAAGCTAGTGTATAGCAAGACTTTTTTTTACACGTAGCACAACAAGACTTCAGAGTGAGAGGTAAAAAGTTTACTAGAGTACTTCCTCTGTTGCTAAATACTCCCTCCGTCCCAAAATAAGTGACTCAATTTTATAGTATTTCTAGTCTGAAAGTTAGTCTGAAGTTAGTCATTTATTTTTGACGGAGAAAGATAATCTTTTAGAGATTTCAATATAAACTACACTCTAAAATGCGTCTATATATCTCCGTATGTAGATTGTAGTTCATATTAAAATATCTAAGAAGACTTACAGTGTTTAGTAACGAAGGGACTAGTAGCGATTTGTGGACAGCGAGTATGAACGCATCTTCTCTCCATCGTCGTTGCGCCACGAACACTTTGTTCTTCAGACGTGGTAGTTTATATACCCTCGAAGGCCCTACTTGAGGCAAAGAGGATTAAGCACTAGCAGTATCTAGCTAATGAGCAACTTGGCCTCAAATCAACCTAAACAAACCTGGCCTAATCAGGTCGCAACAAGTGTCATGCACCCCAGGCCCCCACCAAGCTAGAGGGAACCACTACATCTATCTCAGGGGGTGCAAAGGCTCTCCTCAAGATCGAACAAACATAATAGAGTATTTTCTCCTATAGGAAAGAATCTTTCCAATATGTATTTGGTGCATGACAAGGCACCGATGCCGACCCCCGGATTGAAGAATCGGAAACGCACAGAGAAGACAAGTCCCCAAACCAGCCCATTTTCCATGCGCCCCCAAATTCCATGTTTTTCCAATGCAAGTGGTTCCTTTCTTTCTTTCTTTCCTTTTTTCACGCTGGATCGGTGGTGCATCATATCTGATACATATATCTGGTGGTGCTCTGGTTAGGAGTGGCCACACGAGTAAACAAGAATTGTTGGTGATATGTGGAGGCAGAGAACATATGGTTGACAAATCAGCCCCTCCTATCTATCTCTCTCTCTCTCTCTCTCTCTCTCTCTCTCTGCTTTCAAGTTTCAACAGAAGAGACGGGAAAGAGAGATGGATGGAGGGGTAGAACAACTTCTCAAGCCTCCCTCTCTTTAAAAAAGCTTGTGAGCCTTTCTCCTCTCTATTATTCCTTTTCTGAAACGATTTTTCTCTCTCTATTCAATGCCCCTTTTGGTCGAGTACTTGCCGTCTCAGAGGAGCGCGGCCAATGGGGGACGAAAGGTGGTTGCGAGGAGTGGAGCAGGAGGAGACAGAAACGCTGGCAGCAAAGGCCTACCACACACACACACCCCTCTCTCTCTCTAACCCTCTCTTCTCTCTCTTATCTATACTCTCTCTCTCTTCAACCCTCTTCAGCTCTCACACACAAACACAACACACACTGTCTCTCTCTCTCTAGCCTGGGCTGTGATGTGAGTGTGAGGAAAAAGAAAGACAGGGGTCGTGGGACGTGTTGAAGAGGACAAGATCTTCTTTGCAGTACAGTGGACGAAACTCCAAGGCGGATTCAATTTGCCAGTGTGCGCGAACCGAGACGCAGAGGCAGAGGAGCGCCAATCCCATCACTCATTCATTCATTCATCCCCCCCTCCCCCCCTCCTCTCTCTCTCTCTCTCTCTCTCTCTCTCTCTGCCTCTGCCTCCCCTCGCATGCTTGCTCCAGGATGGTATGTACACATGTTCTCTCCCTCCCTCCCTCCTCCCTCTGGTCCTCCTCCCTCTGGTCCTCCTCCCTCTCTACCCCCACTAACTTCACTCTGGCCTCTGGTCTGGTCTCTCGCTGACAGCAGCAGCAGCAGGAGCAGCAGAGGTGGTGATCATGGTGCAAGGTGAGGAGGCGAGCTGTTCGTGGAGGATGGCGAGCGCCGCCCACGACCACCACGAGAGGGCAGTGCTGCACCTCAACCACCAAGCGGCGCTCGCGTACCATGGCGGGCTCCAGCTCCAACCCCATCACCACGCCTCCGCCGCGCCGCCTGCTGCCAGCTTCCTGTACTCCCACGCTGCCCTCTCTGCTCATTCTCCTTGCAAAAATTTGCTTCTTTTTTGAGGTTTCTGCTAGCCTAAAATTCTTCCTAGCTCAGCTCATGCAAGAGGAGCTAAGCTAGCTAGCAAGATCAGACCAACCTTTTCTTGCAACTAGTGTGAAAATCCCATCCCTCAGTGGGAAGGCTACTTGTTAAATTAATTCCTTTTTAATCTCGATCGTGTGCATGCTTTTATCCATCCATCCATCCATCTTTTTAACGAACTTATTCCACGCACACACAGATATGCTTATGCTCCCTCCATTGGATTACACCTCCGCGCGCGCGCGCGAGCGCACCAGCTCCATTTCTTAATGCCTAAGGCCTGAACCGTACCACGAGAGTGATCCGGGCACCATCTCTTTTGCCTCATCCTTATCTGTCCAGCTCGGTCGATCTTTAGTAGCCTCCGCCCGCCTTTCCATTCTCGAAAAGCTTTTATCCTGTTTGATTTCCTATAGCTGCTACAGCACAGTAAGTTGGCGTATCAGTATTACTGGTGATTGATGAGATGACGAGCTCTGTGCGCCACTGCTTGGGCAGGGACTTCCAGCCCGCAGCCGCGGCCGCCGCCTACTTCGGGGAGCTGGAGGAGGCCCTCATCCATGGCGCCAATGCCGGCGTCGGCGTCGCCGACCACCACCTCCACCACCCGCACCCCAGCGGCATGATCGCAGGCGACGCGCAAGCCAAGTGTAAGCTACGTACGTACCCTTCTTCTTCCATGCACCTTTGCCACCTACCAAAAAAGGATGGTTTGCTGCTGTTGCTCGGCGCACATGGCGAGGGGGGAGGGAGACCGAAGACATGCCTCGCCTTTTGCATTCCCGCAAACAGTCGCCACATGCAGCTAGCAGCTCGGCGCGGCATAAATGGTGAGACAAGGGAGGGAAGCATGTCGTCGTCCTTGGGTTCGGTTGACCTCCCCTCCTCCGTCCGTCGCCAACAGTGTAGCAGCAGCTTCTTCCTCCCTCCACCATGTTTAGCTACAGCTACAGCTTTCTCTCTCTCTCTCTCTATCTCTCTCTCTCTCTCTCTCTCTCTGATAAGGGAGGAAGAGAGAGAGAGAGGGTCCGGGCGGAGGCCGCACGAACAGCTGTTAAGCTAGGGAACAGGAACACCAACATGAAATCGATATAATTGGATCCTCTTTGTATGTATCTATCTATGCATGCAGCGGCAGCGGCAGGAGGAGGAGGGGGAGGGGGAGGAGGGTATCTGGCGGGCGCGGGCAGGCCCCCCACGCTGGAGATCTTCCCTTCGTGGCCGATGCCGCACCCACAGCAGCTGCACAGTGCTGTAAGGACCCGCTTCCCATGATCATTCACCCCATGCATGCATTAATTCACTGGCCCAGTCGTCGCCGTCGCTGAACCCGAGGAAAAAGAGGCCGGTGTTCCTTGGCGTAGCTCCCGTGGCCGTACCGCCACCGGCCGGCCACGAGTAAAGGGAGCCTGCGACGGCGAGCGAGGGGCCGAAAACGTGTTCCCCCGCTCGTCTCAGAGGCACATTAACCCTGCATTGCATTGCATGCATGCATGGGTGTGTGACCACTCACTGTTTGCCTGCGTTAATTGCTGAACAGGGGAATTCGCAGTCAGTCGGGAGCACCACTGACTCGAGCTCAGCCCGGAACACAATGGCGCAGATGGAGCTGGTGTCGCCGGGCCCGGCCGGCAGCGTCAGACCCTCCCCCTCCTCCACCACCTCCGAGCAGCAGCAGCAACGGCAGGAGGTCATGATGGTGACCACTGATGATTACAGCTACAAGCCAGGCCTCCCTCCGCCTGCCGCCGCTGGCCTCGCCGCTGCCGCGCCAAGCTTTCAGCAGCCGCACCACCAGGGCCAGCACCAGCAGCTGCAGCTGCACGGAGGAGGAGACCATGACAAGGTACAACGCCCCCTCCCTCCCCCTTTCTTGACCTTTTCCTATCAATCATACGTACCAGACCAGCTAGCTAGCTCGTCGTACCAGTACCAGACCGCCAGTACCACCGCCCCATCGATCTCATCCCAAGGAGTTAGCGCAGGATACATCGCCTCGCCACTCACCAGCTTGTCCTTCTCCCTCCCCAGAATAATACCGTCAAATCAAATCTCCTCCAGAGAGAAAAAACAACTCTTGCCCTGTCGACGACAGAGGATGCCAAACTGTTTTGGAATTCGTCTTGCGAGCATGCAGCAGCATCGCTCTGTCCCGTCACCGTCCAGGAGCCGAGTGCACGGCCGAGTGGTACGTCCGTTTGTGTTTGTGTAGTCACGGACATGCACAAAGCCTATCTAGCTATCAGGCTAGATCGTGTCTCTCTATGATGGTGTCTTAAGGTACTAGTGGTACTCCTGCAGCAGTAAGCACAAGACATGTGCCCTTTGCATAGGCTAGAGCTTCTATGATAAGAGGAGAAAAGGCCATGCTTGTTTGGGAGGGAGCAGCCGGATGTCTCCCTATGATCGATGATGACTGATTGGACTAATGGCATCTGGTCGATGCTGCACCTGGTTAAGAGGACACCAACAACACCATGCATAATGATGGATGGAACGGGTTGCCTCGGACTGCCTTTCTGCCTCTCCCAGGGTGGATAGACAGATATAAAGGCAGGATCATACCTGATAACCCCATCTTATCTCCCTCCTGCCGTCCCTGCGCCTTGGCAAAGCGGCAGTGATGGTCACTCATCGAGCTCGAGCTGTGACTGTGATGGCCAGCAGCATGGCATAGCGTGGCTAGCTCGCTGTCCGAGCCATCGGTGTCATCAGGGACGGACAGCTACAGCCAAAAAGGTTACTGAGAGTTGCTGTGGATCGAACAACGGACAGCAACTTTGGCTCCAATGCACTATCCTGTTCCCTGTAGCTGTTGCTGCTGCTGCTGCTGCTTTCTTTGGTGTTGATGTTGATGTTGATGTTGAGATGTGGCTGGCACTGTGCTGTCTATAGGAGAGGAAGGAACGATGCTACTATACACGCCTTGCTCTAACTCCGTACCTCTTTTTTTCCCCTTGGTGTCCTTTGCACAGAGGAAACATGGATCCACGAGGAAAGACGGCAAGTTGGTAGATTCCAAGGTGGGATGGCTACTGTTTGTTCGCTTGTTCATCCACTCATTGCTTGATTCATGTCTCTTGGAACTGTAACATCTGCGCCATCATTAAACTAACAGTTTTGGTTTCGCAGACCCAAAGGCGATTAGCGCAGAACAGGGAGGCCGCAAAGAAGAGCAGGCTGAGGAAGAAGGTGCTCACTCACAAGATCCGTAGACATACCTTTGATGATCGTGCCAAGCACTGGTGCTTACGATTGATTGCCTAAATTTGAGCGCCCTCTTTTTCACAGGCTTATGTGCAGAATCTGGAGACCAGCAGGGTCAGGCTTCAGCAGATGGAGCAAGAGCTCCAGAGAGCACGGTCACAGGTTGTTATTACAGCTCTCCTCTCTGTCCAGTCCATTTGATGATGCCTTTGAAAAGTATTTTCCTCTCACAATATTGCTTTGCTTGTTCCAGGGGATATTTCTCGGAGGGGGCGGCGCAGGCGGTGACATGAGTCCTGGTAATCAGCGCCGTCCGTCTGATTCTTTTTAAGTAACTCTGATTGCTGCAAAAGCCTGAGACGTTTGTTTGCCTTTTTTACTTTCACCTTTTACCCTTCGTCGGTAATAATAATAACTTGCATTCAAAACCGTGGTCCGCGCGCTCGTAGGGGCCGCCATGTTCGACATGGAGTACGCGAGGTGGCTGGACGACGACGGCAAGCGGCTGGCGGAGCTCCGGGGCGGCCTGCAGGCGCACCTGGCCGACAGCAACCTGGGCGCCGTGGTGGAGGAGTGCATGCAGCACTACGACGAGCTGTTCCAGCTCAAGGCGGAGCTCGCGCGCGCCGACGTCTTCCACCTCCTCACCGGCGCCTGGGCCACCCCCGCCGAGCGCTGCTTCTTCTGGATGGGCGGCTTCCGGCCGTCCGAGCTCCTCAAGGTCAAGCATATTTTATTATCTTCTTCCCATGCACTGCATTGCATGCACGCATGCACGAACGGCGTCCATGAAGAGTGGTCCGTGCATGCGCGCGCACGTACGGCTGTTGCGTTCCGTACCGACTGAGGCTAGAAGCCGGCTTGCTATCATGCATGGGGATGCAGATCCTGATCGGGCAGCTGGATCCGCTGACGGAGCAGCAGATGATGGGGATCTGCGGCCTGCAGCACTCGTCGGAGCAGGCGGAGGAGGCGCTCGCGCAGGGGCTGCAGCAGCTGCACCAGTCGCTCGCCGACACCGTCGCCGCCGGCACGCTCAACGACGGCACCCCCGGCCCCAACTACATGGCCATCATGGCCATCGCGCTCGAGAAGCTCGCCAGCCTCGAGAGCTTCTACCAGCAGGTCAGCACTCAGCACCACATCAATTCCTCCTCTTCTTTGACATAGACTGCATCATCAAACTTGCTCTGCTTAGATCATAATCCATACCAGTAACAACCTCTCTTGAATCGAAGGATACAAAAATCTACTGAAACGGGGTAAAATTTATGCTACAGTGTGTAGTACAAGTGGTCCTTTTCTGTCAGAAACGCTAGCTGCTGGCTACGGAGCTATGTCCTACTTTCTCCATGATGAATGACAGGCCAACTTTTTGTCAGAAACCAGCGGATTAAACTTGTGGATAAGCATCATTAGCGCTTTCTAGCACGCATAATCAGCCTGTTATTTTAAAACCATACTTCTACCAAGCTAATGCTTCTGGTAGTGGTACAACCAATTATTGTACTACGTTTGCTAGACAAGTTGGTGGGGGCCTACCCTAGGGCGGGAAAGGTTTATTCCTGATCACACATGACATGTGTACGTGTACCTGCATATCTAGTACTACAATATATACATGTACATAGACAGACACATGTCTCTTTCTAGATAAAGTCAATGGACGAATACATACGGTTGCAACTGTGCATAAGCTATGTTCCTTGTGCCTCTCTACCCTCTCTTGTGCTGTGTTGTGCCAGCCACATATCTCCTCTCTTGTTTTATTCCCTCCTCTGTTTGCTGGTAGTACCACAGCTGAGGCCCACAAATCATAGCGAGAGAAATCGTATCCTTGGAGGCCTCATTTATGATGTTCCATGCCTTGCAAAAAGTTGCAAGGGTTCCTACCCATGAATAGTATGCTCTACAGAAAAATCATCAGAAAAGGACACAGCCACCTAAATTTCAGCTCCGTGGACAGGAGCCTTGAAGAAAGGTGGATACCGTGCTGCTGTTCCATCACAAGTGTAGGAAAAACAATCGTCTAGACTTTTTTATGGGTTATCTTCTCTCTCTCTCAAGGCCTCTAGGGATACAAGATTGAGACCTCCATTTTGTTTTTGTTCTTTCCTACCTTTTCTGAGCCCTGATTCCTTTTGAGATATGTTGATTGTGGTTTGTGGATGTAGATATTTGAAAAGGTATTAAGGTATGCAGGCAATTAATAATTCTACTAGGGTCATGATTGGGGCAATCATTCTGCATAAAGTCTCCTATGAAAAAGATGGTGAATGGATTTAGATATAGTTGCAATAGAGAAAAATAGTAGTATGTATAATAACAACAACAACAACAACAACAACAACAACAACAATTTGTTAGGGGTACTGCAGGAAGATAAAAGAATGTCACAAGATAAACATGATCACATCACACTTCTTATTTTCAGTTGCTCGGGAAAGGCCGGCTATTTTGTTGATCCTAATATATCCTAGGTTCTACTTTTCCTTTGGTTCTCATTCTCCTCAAATTTTATCTGTCATGCCATGTTAAGTCCCACGCAATCAGAAAAGAACGTTGTATTAGAATAAGCTCTTGCAAGAAGATCTGAACCAACGTCCAAAGCAGAATATAGCGGTAAAAACAACCTAGCATTAAAATATGTGCTTGCACAATCTTGATAATGCCCCATCACTAACTATATATAATGACGGCATTCTACGTCGTGTCAAATTCCTAGCCAAGCCAAGATACAAAACTGTATAACATGACATCTCATTGTCTTTTGGGTGACTTACTTGCAAATGTTGCAGGCTGACAATCTGAGGCAGCAAACGTTGCATCAGATGCGCCGGATTCTAACAACCCGACAGGCAGCTCGGTGTTTTCTCTCCATTGGGGAGTACTACCGCCGGCTCCGAGCTCTCAGCAGTCTCTGGGCTTCCCGTCCTCGCGAGTAAGATTCATTCGCTCAGCTGCAAAAACTGCACACTGTATTCTTAGCTTTTCCCAAAATTTCAGAAGAAAAATCAATATGTGAAACCCCTCTGGCTAGGATCACTATATTAGTGGTTTCATTAAAGGAATTCAACATACGTGCCGTAAAAAGTTATATTTTACAGAATATTTGTGTTTTCAGAAACATACATAGGTGAAATGAACACGGCCGACAATGACTTGCACCTCTTATTTTCTCCTGTAATAGGAACTTCATCGGGACCGAGAGCCTCAGCCCAACAGGAACTGAGCTACAAGGAATGCAGCAGCACCACCAACCACAACAGAATCAGTTCTCCGGATTTTGAGGCTCTCCTGGAGGGTGTAACGTAGGGGTCAGTGATGTTAGAAAGAGAGGAGAAGACAACGAGGGACTGTAATGTTCTATCATTGATTAAAGTATTTGAGAAAGCAACATCACTAGGGAAAAGGGAGGGGTGGCAATTGTTGGGGTGCAATGCTGAGTGGCTCTCACCTGTTGTTCCCATGGCTCCTGAACTGACTGAAGAGTTATTAGTGCATCAAATTTTGGCTCGCAGCAGGGCAAGGCAAAGCAAAGGCAGGAGATGCGTGGCTGCTCATGGACCCGAGCAGACAAATTCCACTTTACAAAGGCAGACAGAAAAATAACACAAATTCGAATATTCTTGCTAAACAATCCCTTATTATCTATACTAGGTTATTCCAAGTTTATTTTGCAGAAGGAGACCTTTAGAGATAACATCACAAAACAGAGATGAGCAATAATTTAAGATCGACTGTCAAATCAATAGAAGACGACGACAACAGCATATCAACAAACAATTAAGGACAGCTCCGCAGGTTACAGATGATACCGATATTACAGATGGAAAACAAGAGAAGATTACATGGAAACCATAAATATCTGAAACCGCCGATGAAAATGTGCCACCGAAAATCAACAAAAATGCCAGCACAAGTCGGCAGTAAGGTAGAAACAATCAGCGAATTGTTGAGCAAAAGAAACCATGAAAGAAGCAGCAGCATTTAAGAGCGATGTTAAGCAATACATGTTGAAACAGCATAAGGAACCTTACTTAAATAAAACAATAAACAGGAGATGGAAGTTCACACCTGATAAATAGATGAAAAAGGAAAACAGCTCTGTGGATGCTCCATCAATACCAGAACAAGGGACTCAGGAACTCAACATCAGCTCCATCATGGCATTTAGCCCGAACTGTTGCCAGGCATGAAACTTGCCATCAGATGAAGATCATTCCAATCATGCAGCTCAGAATTCAATCTCTAACTCGAAAGCCGCTCATTAACAAGGATAGACAGATGGTAAAAAGGATGAAAAACCAAGTGAGCATTCAAAAAATATCAGAACGAGCACACCTTAGCATAACCTTAATCAAAGAATACCAAAATGAGTACACTTCAGCATAACCTCAATCAACATAGGTAAGTCAGGAAAGTTCAAAACAAGAAAATTTTGACATAATGAAATGGTTACACGACGGGCTGGTACAGCACAAGAAAGCTATGAATAGCTGAGCATTTACTTGAACCATACGAGGAGTACCTAGCAGAGATATGAACGCATGGTACTGCCTTACAAATGCAAGGTACGGATGAGAGACATACTACACTCCGTTATAAATGACAATCTAGCAGGCTAGCAGGGACCTCTATTTTAAGAAAGAAAAATCCCACAAAACGATTTGTCTTGAAAGCATTCAATGACCCCAAGGATCACTGAACAGTATGCATAAAAAGGGCAACATTGTAAGCCACAGTAATAGAATATCCACGTATCCATACAACATAATCGAGGACAGTAACTTAGACAACGAAATGCCTTGGACATTTACTAGGACAACAGTAGATAACACCAAAGCATGAAGTCTTCTCAATTATCACAGTTACTGAACAAGTCCGTGTCTTGCGAGTTCAATGCTTTTTCCTCGTGTAGTCCGAAAGAATCACAGAACTCACATCGGATTCCCCACTTCCCTTTGAGGGAGAAAGCAAGTGCTTTGACCATTCCTCTAAGCTTTTGCGATGAAGAGTGTTCATGCTGATAGAAGGTCGCTTCTCGCGGATCATTTGCTCAGCAGCTTTCCAATCGTCAGCTAATCCCAGTGCGACTAGAAGTGCACACATCACGCAGACACTTCTGCCATGGCCTGTTACAATTTAGCAAAGCACTTAGATGACGAGGTGTTAAGAGCTTAATGCATCAGGAAACAAAACTTTGCTCTCTGTAATGTTAATGGCATGCCTCATATAGATGTACTAGAGTAGCTTATCACATGGATTAGGCTGTTTGGATCCTGCCTTACATCAATCTAATGGCTAATTTACAGACTACTTCACTGATGCTCTTTTGCTTGACTGGATGGAGAAAAATATGAAGGGAAGAAAGAAATATTACTTCCTGTTTGTGAAAAGGACAAAGGCAAGCATCATATGACTTGATGCTTAGCAGTTAACCCTTGATCCCACATGACCATGTCCTACATCATTTCTACCTTCCATATAGGAGAATGCCGAAACTGTAATGCATAATTTGACCTCGAATATTTCTGTCTGTTTACCTAGAAAGCACCGACACATCAAAAGTGGGTGACAGTGAAGAGGCCTGGTATTCCAGATCCTAAATATCCTATGCGGGCTTATGTTCTAATACTAGCATATGGTGTATTTGCAAGTTGGGAAGACCTCAGTATGAGGAAATTGACGATCATTCAATTCAATCATTCAAGGATTTTAAAAGGGAGGGAATTGAGGAATCTCCAGCCACCTTTCCTCTCAGCAACAAGGCACGGGCACGGCCTCCCCCCTCAGTATGAGGAAACTGAGGATCATTCAGCTCAATCATTCAAGGACTTGAAAAGGGAGGCATGGAGGCAACAAATGGGGTAGTATTACGATCTCATATCATTATATTTCTGTTTTTATTACATGGCATGTTTTTTTAATATATACACGCTGTATCCCCATATGGCTGTTTTTGGAAAATGTCGTATTCCGTGTCCCCGTATGCATATTCCCATGTCCGTGTTCCCGTATCGGTGCTTTTAAAACAATATAACTATCAAGATATAAGGTAACTTAAACCTGAGTATTGCACAGCTGCTAACCGTCTATAACTATTGTACTAACCTAGGCTTATTCAAATGGGCATGCTATTGGGACTAAGAGCTCAATACACACAACTTTGTATTCATAACCCAATTGTACAAACCACTGTACACTTATAATGAATATGAGCTAAACAAACAAATTAATTGGCCGCACAGCTCCTGCTTAAGCTTCATTTTTAGTCCCAAGTCTCAACCAGGCCAAACAGGCTCTTGAGACAATAGATGACATTACAATTACATCTGTAATATTTGTTATGTATGCGCAAACCTTTTAGTCACGCATATGGGTATATCTTGACCTCTATATGATGGCAATTTACTGAAGATTGTCATATTGTAAATTTACAATACAGCTCAACAGTTTAAGGCAGTAGATGTGTCTACTCTACCAACAAATATCTAATATAAGTAGTAAGCTGCATAAGTAAATTCAGATGCATGAAGACAAGTAGACGACCACTATTATTATCAAAACATAATAAAACACAAGGCTGTTCCTAAATCAAGAATAACAAACTAACAGATAAAAACTTACCATAGGCACAGTGGACATACACAGGTTTGTTCTGTGACCGCTTTCTCACGGCCCATCGCACAGCTGACTCAATCTGTGGTGGCTGAGGCGCCCTTGTATCCCATGTAGCGACACACAAATATGAATTCTCGGATATAGTTGAGCTTCTTGGCAGCTCGCACGTGCAATCAATGACTGCGGGTTCACCAGGTGGCAGGCGTTCAACTGAAGAAGGCCAGCCTCCAACATACACTCCGTCTGCTATCTCGGTGTACAAGGGCTCATTTTTCACAAATCTCCGCAACAGCACAAACAGATGGATGAAAAAGAGAAAGGGCGAGAACATGACCCATGACCATAAGGGAAAGCTTCCATTGGATGCCTTGCCTAGGAGCAACGGGAGGTCGACCGACGGATGGGAAGCAATGGAGATAAGCACGGCAATCAGGCAGGTGTATATGAGGGGCAGTGAGAGCACTTTCATGCCCAGTCCATGAACGAAATACGCTGCGGCGAGCAAGACAGCCGCCTTCAGTCCAATCAGCCGGGATATCCCCCAACCCATCTTTCGCAAACCTTCAACTGAACCCTGACATCAAAGATAAAATATCAACAAACATGAATCGGGAGGGGTAGTACCCAGTTCCAGCTAAGAGGAAGCTACGCCTTTACGGTTCGAAGAAATCAAATTGCTGCGCACAAAGAGATAGTACTGTACTAATTAGTTGCAATCGAGAAACCCTCCCCAACCCCCCGGCATTATCACGCGTAAACCGAACAATTGCAGTGTTCTGCTTACTCCTTGGTTAGCTATGGTACTTTTTCTTGGCGCTTGCGCATCGGGAAATCTCCAATCCCATCGCCCCGGATTCAACAGCAAGCTACGCCGTAAATCCTATGTAGCGATCTGAACAGGGAGCAATATACCTCCTAGGGAGAAACGGTGGGGAACGGATCGGGGGGTCTCCCTCTGATCCCAGCAGCGGCGGGTGTAGGGATCGCGACGGCCGACGGGAGAGGGTACCCGGCGCTTCTGGCCTCGGCCGACGGGAGACGGTGCCCGGTGCTTCCGCCCTCGGCCGACGGGAAGAAAGATGGAGAGGAGCGGAGCAGTGACGCGGCGGTCTGGGTTGGGGATTTTCCTTTTTTTTTAGATCGGGTTAGGGATTTTTCCACCAAAGCAGAACGAACGCGTCTGCGAACCAGGCGCCATGGGCCGGGCTGGATGCTCAAACGTAAACTGCATTGTTCTTCTGCAGTCGCGTGGGCCTAGCCCAGGTTCTTACAGTACTCCCGGTGAAAAGTGTACATTTGGCTCTAAAATTTGTCCAAAAAAAAAGTACATCTATCTGCCCAATGCACATTAAAGTAGAAAAAATTGCTTCTCTCTCATCACATGGTAATCAAGACCAATAGCATTCTACACATGGTCTCCTTGATTTTTACATGCACTTAGGTCATTGGGGATTGGATAATTAAAGAGGAGGAAGATGGTGGCTTGCACCTTTTCAATGCATTTTTTACTCTACTTGATAGTTTGTCCTAAAATTTCTATATATAGACTTTTCACCGGACGGAGGAAGGTCAGAATTTGGACACCGAAGGGGAGTGGATCCGCACAAAAAGTCGCAAGTTTCTCTTATTCAAAATGTTTTATCTTTTAAACCGTGCTTCTAGATATTTTTTTATTTTAAGAATTTGCTCTTTATACATTTTACATTCTTAAGAAGTTGGTCTCAATTCTCTTGACATGCAAAATGTCCATCTCAACATCTCACTTAGCAATACATTTAAGTCTTCTCTCTCACTAAGCCATGCAAAATCTGCTACATAAGTGAGTCATTCATTTAACTTATAAATTATAATTATTTTGCATTAGTCTATGCATGTAACGCAGCCACATAATATATTCATGTTAGTCATCCTTCACATTTTGTTCGAAATGACATTTTAACTGTACTTCAAGAGTTTTTATTCTATTTTTAAACACTTTCTTTTATTGATTTTCAAACTTATACTTTCTTTTCATTAGATTAAAATCGCAAGGCAGGGAAATGGAGGATTTGTTTCTGCTCTGTCCTTTACCGCATCGATGGATTCAATTTCAGTGGATAGAGCTCAACCTGTTGCCATCGTCATTTCAATCACAATTCACTTAGGTTTTTAGCAACTACTTACGCATTTTTTAACAAAGTTACCACAGCAATGCGCGAGGAGAGATTCATCCTCACTACTCTATTTATCTTGACATGCATATATGCCAACTCGGCTATCATGCTATATCAGCAAGCATGCAGTTAAAATACCGAATTTCCCTGCTCTACCGTGTTGCCATGTCACCACTTATGTTTTCATTTTTTTTTCTTTGCTTCAGTTTACTAATCATGAGTCCATTATCTCCTCCATGCAAAAAGAAGCAGCAAAACGGTTGGCTGTTCACATCCCCACTATCTCATTGATATTCAACTTCTTCATGAAACAAGTTTAGGAGTAATAGATTAAGGCATCACTTCATTCCCTCATAACATGTCCTCCTCACATAAGTTCTTCTAATAAATAGCAACGACCGCGTCACCTGACGATGATTCATGATTTTTTTCCTTTCCTTGCTCGATCTGTTCCGCGGAACCTAGACCAACATGGGGATTGTATGACTGTACATACCTAGAGGTTCAGAGGCTGATGTTGGTGCGGGAAGACGATGGCATCGATTTTGCTGTGGCTGTGGACAGCGTCGGTGCCGAGATAGGGACAACAACGAGGCGGGACGAGAGGGAGAAGGGCTACATGTCATCGACCATGCCGGCCAAATCGGACGAGGGTGCGGTAGTCGCGGGGGCGCACTTCCTCTGAGGATGTTGCCGCGGGCAACATCATGAAGCCACCTCAATCAGGCCATATGGTTCGCCTTCCCCGCAGTGTCATGCAGCCCAGCAGGGCCAGGCATGTGCGCGTCCCACATCTCTTACTGTTTCCCCATCACTCATCATCAGTCTAATTTCAGCCCGCTACAAGAGCAGGTCATTGCATTGCATTGCCATTGCTAGGATACCTCACAACATATGTCGATTCAACTGCAGCACGTCCAATTGTTGTAAAGGGGAGAAATAGCCTTTAGGTATGGCTCTTAAGTCTTAAACCTCATGCTTCCTTTGTATTGTTTCTAGCATACACTGCCACAACGTCTATTTTACGATCTACTCCCTCCGTTTTTAAATATAAGTCTTTTTAGAGATTCCAATATAAACTACATATGAATGTATATAGACATATTTTCGAGTGTATATTCACTCATTTTGTTTCGTATGCAGTCCCTTGTTGGAATCTCTAAAAAGACTTATATTTAGTAACCGAGGGAGTAGATGCTATATATGCGTATAGCACTACATAAGTTCAGCGAAGTCACATACCCTAGAAAGATTAACGCTGCGAGTTCATTCAAGGTGCAGACATGTAATTTGTATTGCTGTATTAATTGCTATTTTTTATTAGTAGCACATCAGATGTATTGTCTTCTTTCCATTGAGATGATCAAATGTAAGATCCTCTGCAAATTTGGTTAGAGAACTGGTCGTACTAAGTAAGTTGATTTCAGAGTTACACACTAAATCCAAGCCATCTTCTGCTGCAAAATATTTCTTATTTTTATTTTCTTACTCTTTTTCTCCTTACCATGTGCCACTATCTTTCAAGTTATTTATTACACTACCAGCCCGCTACAACGCGTGGGGTATTGTCTAGCGTTATTTAGAAATGAGTCTATGTGCCTCCACGAGAAGTAAATATATGCCTCTCGCAGAAGGAAAAAAAGACGACACTCTTTTCCTTTTCAGATGCACGACCATGCCTTTTCAGATTGGCAGCGGCCTCTGCAAAGAACAAGAAAGAAAAGCGTCAAGCATCAACACAAAAACAAGAAGTTGCCGTAAGATCTGACCTGACTGCTCAGCAGTCGGCCCGAATCTCGGGGGCTACACCCAGTGGGTGCGCTGGCGCGCCCCACTCGAAGACGGACTGCTCACCTCAGCTCTGGTTCAGATTGGCGGTTTGCTTGGCCAGCGCCTGATTCTGGGAGTTGTAGGCGGCCGCACGCAAGTTGTGGTAGTCCTACAACAAAAAAGACACTTAAGCACTCGGAAGCTCACCTTGAAGTTCCGGCCCGCCTGCTCAGCAGCCAGCCCGGAACTCGGGGGCCACACCCAGTGGGTGCGCTGGCGCGCCCCCACAAGAGATTACAAAAATTAAAGAGACAGCGTACCTGGACGACCGTCTGCATCGCCAGCAGATCGCTCATGGACTTCAGGAGGGTGGCGCCGTGGGTGTTGAACTGCTCCAAGATGCCCTTCACCGCCATGTTGAGGACACCCGAACCGGCTCTTGACGCCCAGTCCGGCGGAGCGATGCTGGTGGCCTCGGTGTCGGGCACCGATGAGCTCGCGACCCCAACCTCCATTGGCCTCGGTGTTGAAACCGCTCGTGCTGGGCGCTGATGCGCGGGCACGCGGGTCGTCACCACCAACTCAGCGCTGGATGGCAGCACTTCCGGCACTTCGGGCCGGCTGCCCCGCTCGCTAGCAGTCGGCGCGCGCGGAGGCACTTCCGCCTCTAAGATGACGGGGTCGGCCCCTCTCCTCTCCAGGGCCGTCTGGTCGGCCCCGGCCGCTCCAGTCAGCGTCTGGCCCTCCACCACCGGCGGCTTCGTTTGCTGCGGGCCGGTGGCCTCCGGAGCCCTGTCGTGGGACGCCTCTCCCTCCCGCACCTTGGCCGCCGCATCCTCCTGCTCTTTGGTTGTCGCGTCAGCCTGTGCCTTGGCCGCCGCGTCGGCCTTCGCCCGTCCCGCGTCGGCCGCCTGCGCCTCTGCTCGAACGCGGCATCCCGCTCCTGCTGTGCCTCCCGCTCGTTCCTCTCCGTCGCCTCCCGAAGGGCGGCGGCTGGGTCCACGCGGCAGGCATCTTTGGGGCCGCCTACTGACCCAATCACCGAGGCAGACGGGGCCTGCGACACAGAAAGTGGAGCCCTGCACGACATGGCGAACAAAGCTAAAGAGTTTGCAAGAAGAGAAGCAAATACAAGACAGAGATTCACAAGGGAAGAAAAGCCAGGACAAAAATGATCAAGCCAAAAGCGACCAAGACACTTATGCGAACACCATCGAACGCTACTTCGGGCCCTTCCGGATGGCGGCCGCCTTCGCAGCCTCTTGCCGTTTGCTCGAGGCGACCGTAGCCCTGGCCTTCTTGGACGGCCGGCTGCCGAACATCCCGACGTCGGCACGATGCTTCGACGCGCCGGGTGCTCCAGTCGGCACCGTCGAGGAGCCGGCGCCTGTCCTACCGGTGTCTGGGGCACGGCGCTGCTCGTCGTCTGGCCATTCCCCTATGCCGCCTCCTACGGCCCCGCCTACCGCATCGTCGCCTCCAGCGGCATCGTCCTCCTCCAACGCGGCCGCCCCCAGCTTGGGGTCGTCCACGTTGCTCTCCTCGCGGTCCGCCAGGTACTGATGGCCTGGATCCGGCGTGTCGACTGCCGTCTGGCCTGGGAAGCGCTGCATCATAGCCAAACGGGTAGGCGGCACGAAGAGCTTGACACAAGCAAAGAAAAATAATTAGAAACTAACCGGAGGCGACGGATTTGCGCGGTTGTACGGCTCCTTGCCGAACCACCAGCTCCCCTCGACGAGCTTGCAGTCGGAGAAGTAGTTGACGAGCCGGACCACCTCCACAGTCGTCATCGCCTTGGTGGACATCCGACACGGATCCCGGCGGCCGCTCATACTGCCGATCAGATGAGGCTGGGCCTGGAGAGGCAGCACCCGGTGTGCGATGAAGGCGGCCAGCAGGTCCGAAGCCCTGAGGCCCTCCGACTCCGTCATTTCTTGGAGCCGGGTGAGGGCGGTGGTGATGGCGGCTGATGCGGCTTGGAGCTACGTCGTTATTCCCCAAAGAGGAAGGGATGGTGCAGCACAACAACGGTAGGTATTTCCCTCAGATGTGAAACCAATGTTATCTAACCAGTAGGAGAACCAAGCAACACAACGTAAACATCACCTACACACAAATAACAACTTCTCGGAACCCGACGTGTAGAAGGGGTTGTCAATCCCTTTCGGGTAGTGGCGCCCCAGATGGGCAAACGGGCGTGAGATAAAACTGTAGTAGATTGATAGATCGAACGCCAAATAAAATAAATAACAAATAAATTGCAGCAAGGTACTTTTTGTATTTTTAGTTTAATAGATCTGAAAATAAAAGCAAAGGAAAATAGATCGCAAAGGCAAATAATATGAGAAAGAGACCCGGGGGCCGTAGGTTTCACTAGTGGCTTCTCTCGAGAAAAATAGCAAATGGTGGGTGAACAAATTACTGTTGGGCAATTGATAGAACTTCAAATAATCATGATGATATCCAGGCAATGATCATTACATAGGCATCACGTCCAAGATTAGTAGACCAACTCCTGCCTGCATCTACTACTATTGCTCCACACATCGACCGCTATCCAGCGTGCATCTAGTGTATTAAGTTTATGGAGAAACGGAGTAATGCAATAAGAACGATGACATGATGTAGACAAGAGCTATCTATGTAGATATAGACCCCATCATTTTATCCTTAGTAGCAACGATACATACGTGTCGGTTCCCTTTCTGTCACTGGGATCAAGCATCATAAGATTGAACCCACTACAAAGCACCTCTTCCCATTGCAACATAAATATATCAAGTTGGCCAAACAAAATCCAAATACTAGAGAAGAAATACGAGGCTATAAGTAATCATGCATAAAAGAGATCAAAGAAACTCAAAGACTTTCATGAATATAAAAAGATAGATCTGATCATAAACTCAAAGTTCATCGATCCCAACAAACACACGGCAAAAGGGTTACATCATATGGATCTCCAAGAGACCATTGTATTGAGAATTTAGCGAGAGAGAGGAATGAAGGAAATATGCCCTAGAGGCAATAATAAAGTTGTTATTTATATTTCCTTATATCATGATAAATGTTTATTATTCATGCTAGAATTGTATTAACCAGAAACTTAGTACATGTGTGAATACATAGAGAAACAGAGTGTCCCTAGTATGCCTCTACTTGACTAGCTCGTTAATCAAAGATGGTTAATTTTCCTAGCCATAGACATGTGTTGTCATTTGATGAACGGGGTCACATCATTAGAGAATGATGCGATGGACAAGACCCATCCATCAGCTTAGCATAATGATCGTTTAGTTTTATTGCTATTGCTTTCTTCATGACTTATACATGTTCCTCTGACTATGAGATTATGCAACTCCTGAATACCGGAGGAACACCTTGTGTGCTATCAAACGTCACAACGTAACTGGGTGATTATAAAGATGCTCTACAGGTGTCTCCGATGGTGTTTGTTGAGTTGGCATAGATTGAGATTAGGATTTGTCACTCCGTGTATCGGAGAGGTATCTCTCGGCCCTCTCGGTAATGCACATCACTATAAGCCTTGCAAGCAATGTGACTAATGAGTTAGTTGCGGGATGATGCATTACAATGAGTAAAGAGACTTGCCGGTAACGAGGTTGAACTAGGCATGATGATACCGGCGATCAAATCTCGGGCATACCGATGACAAAGGGAACAACGTATGTTGTTATGCGGTGTGACCGATAAAGATCTTCGTAGAATGTGTAGGAGCCAATATGAGCATCCATGTTCCGTTATTGGTTATTGACTGGAGACGTGTCGCGGTCATGTCTACATAGTTCTCGAACCCGTAGGGTCTGCACGCTTAACGTTCGATGACGATTTGTATTATGAGTTATGTGATTTGGCGTACCGAAGGTTGTTCGGAGTCCCAGATGAGATCACGGACATGACGAGGAGTCTCGAAATGGTGGAGACGTAAAGATTGATATATTGGAAGGCTATATTCGGACATCGGAAAAGTTCGAGTGATTCGGGTATTTTTCGGAGTACCGAAGAGTTACGGGAATTTGCTGGGGGAAGTATTAGGCCTTAATGGGCCATACGGGAAAGGAGAGAAGGGCCTCAAGGGGTGGCCGCGCGCCCCCCATGGCTGGTCCGAATTGGACTAGGACAGTGCAGCGCCCCCCTCCTTCCTTCTCCCCTCCTCCTCCTTCCCTCCTTCTCCTACTAGGAATAGGAAAGAGGAGGTGAATCCTACTTGGACCGGGGAGTCCTAGTAGGATTCCCCACACCTGGCGCCCCCCCTAGGGCCGGCCACCTCTTCCCTCCCCTCCTTTATATACGTGGCCAGGGGGCACCCCATAGACACACAAGTTGATTTCTTAGCCGTGTGCGGTGCCCCCCTCCACAGATTTCCACCTCGGTCATATTGTTGTAGTGCTTAGACGAAGCCCTGCGTCGGTAACTTTGTCATCACTGTCAACACACCGTTGTGCTGATGAAACTCTCCCTCGGCCTCAGCTGGATCTAGAAGTTCGAGGGACGTCACCGAGCCGAACGTGTGCAGATCGCGGAGGTGACGTGCGTTCGGTACTTGATCGGTTGGATCGCGAAGACGTTCGACTACATCAACCGCGTTACTTAACGCTTCCACTTTCGGTCTACGAGGGTACATGGACACACTCTCCCCGCTCGTTGCTATGTGATACGTCTCCGTCGTATCTACCTTTCCAAACACTTTTGCCCTTGTTTTGGACTCTAACTTGCATGATTTGAATGGAACTAGCCCGGACTGACGTTGTTTTCAGCAGAATTGCCATGGTGTTATTTATGTGCAGAAACAAAAGTTCTCGGAATGACCTAAAACTCCACGGAACTTATTTTTGGAAAATATTAAAAATACTGGAAGAAGAATCCACGCTAGGGGGGCCTCCACCTGTCCACGCCTGACCTCAACTCCAACTCCATATATTCGTGTTCGGGGAGAAAAAAATCAAAGAGAAGGATTCATCGCATTTTACAACACGGAGCCGCCGCCAAGCCCTAAAACCTCTCGGGAGGGCTGATCTGGAGTCCGTTCGGGGCTCCGGAGAGGGGAATCCGTCGCCGTTGTCATCATCAACCATCCTCCATCACCAATTTCATGATGCTCACCGCCGTGCGTGAGTAATTCCATCGTAGGCTTGCTGGACGGTGATGGGTTGGATGAGATTTATCATGTAATCGAGTTAGTTTTGTTAGGGTTTGATCCTTAGTATCCACTATGTTCTGAGATTTATGTTGCTATGACTTTGCTATGCTTAAAGCTTGTCACTAGGGCCCGAGTGCCATGATTTAAGATCTGAACCTATTATGTTTTCATGAATATATGTGAGTTCTTGATCCTATCTTCCAAGTCTATAGTCACCTACTATGTGTTATGATCCGTAACCCCAAGTGACAATAATCGGGACCACTCTCGGTGATGACCATAGTTTGAGGAGTTCATGTATTCACTATGTGTTAATGCTTTGGTCCGGTACTCTATTAAAAGGAGGCCTTAATATCCCTTAGTTTCCATTAGGACCTCGCTGCCACGGGAGGGTAGGACAAAAGATGTCATGCAAGTTCTTTTCCATAAGCACGTATGACTATATTCGGAATACATGCCTACATTACATTGATAGTTCTGTGTCACCCTATGTTATGACTGTTACATGATGAACCGCATCTGGTATAATTCTCCATCACCGGTCCAATGCCTACGAGCTTTTCACATATTGTTCTTCGCTTATTTACTTTTTCGTTGCTCTTTATTACAATCACTACAAAACCCAAAATATTACTTTTGCTACTGCTATCAAGCATTTCCATATTACTTTGCTACTAAATACTTTGCTGCAGATACTAAGTTATCGAGGTGTGGTTGAATTGACAACTCAACTGCTAATACTTGAGAATATTATTTGGCTCCCCTTGTGTCGAATCAATAAATTTGGGTTGAATACTCTACCCTCGAAAACTGCTATGCGATCCCCTATACTTGTGGGTTATCAAGACCATTTTCTCAAGGCCATGTTGTGGAGCATAGCTCTATTCTTTGAGTCACTTGGGATTTATATCTACTGGTCATTATGAGGAACTTGAAAGGCGAGAAAACAAAAATTTATCCCTCAACTACGAGGGGAGGTAAGGAACTGCCATCTAGCTCCGCACTTGATTCACCTTTTGTTTTGAGTAAGCTTGCGACACCTAAACCTGCTTCTGCTATTAATTCTAATATGTCGCATGTTATTGATGATGCCACTTCTGCTATGCATGATACTTATGATGAAACTACTTCTATGCTTGATACTATTGTGCCACTTGGTGAATTTCTTGATGAACAACTTGCTAGGGCTAGAGAGAATGAAATTATTGAAACTGATAATATTGATGATAGTGATGATGAAGACTCTCCCCTAATAAATATGAATTACTGTTGTTCCCGAGGGTTATGTTATGGATGAAGAGGCTGCTAGAGCTATTTTAGCTTGCAATGATAGATATGATCTTAAGAAGTTATTAGCTAAATGGAAGCAGCAATCTCTTAATGCTAGAATGAAACCTGACCCTGCTTTTGCTACTTCACCTATCTTTGTTACTGATAAGGATTATGAATTCTCTGTTGATCCCGATATAATTACTTTGGTTAAATCTAATCATTTTTATGGCTATGAATCTGAAACTGTTGTGGCACATCTTACTAAATTAAATAATATAGCCACCTTGTTCACTAATGATGAGAGAACTCGCTACTTTTATATCCTTAAAATATTTCCGTTCTCATTAAAGGGTGATGCTAAGATATGGTTTAATTCTCTTGATCCTGGTTGTAAAAGTAGTCCCGTGATATGATTTATTACTTCTCGCTAAATATTTCCTGCTCATAAGAAACAAGCTGCTTTAATGGATATATATAATTTTGTGCAAATTGAAGAAGAGAGTCTCCCACAAGCTTGGGGGAGACTTCTCCAATTACTTAATGCTTTGCCTGATCATCCTCTTAAGAAAAATGAAATACTTGATATCTTTTATAATGGACTAACCGATGCTTCCAGAGATTACCTAGATAGTTGTGCTAGTTCTGTTTTCAGGGAAAGAACACCAGATGAAGCTGAGATTCTATTGAATAATATGTTGACAAATGAAAATAATTGGACACTTCCTGAGCCAACTCCTGAGCCTATTCCTAAACCAACTCCGAAGAAGAGGGGTGTTCTATTTCTCAATCCTGAAGATATGCAAGAGGCAAAGAAATCTATGAAAGAAAAATGTATTAAAAATTTGAAGATGTTAAGAATTTACCTCCTATTGAAGAAATACATGGTCTTAATTTATCACTTTGTTGAAGAAACATATGATGTTAATCCATCACCTATTGAAGAAACTCATGGTCTTGATAACCCGACACAGGTAGTAAAGGTAAATTCTCTCTATAGATTTCATGAAGGTGATATCCTTCGTTATAAGTCTGCTAGACAATGCTTAGATGAGTTTGACAATTTTATTGTTAAACAACAAAACTTCAATGCTTATATTGGTAGACAATTGAAATATAATTTCGATACACTTGAATACTTGGGTGATTATATGTCCAGAGTTAAAGGTGAACTTAAACTCATTAGTAAACATGCTTCTATGGTTACCACTCAAGTAGAACAAGTACTTAAAGCTCAGAATGATTTGCTCAATGAATTGAATAGTAAGAACAATGACTTTGTTGTTAGAGTGGCTACTAGAACTGGTAAAATGACTCAGGAACCTCTGTATCTAGAAGGCCATCCTAAGAGAATTGAGGAAGATTCTCAGAGAAGTAATTTAGATGCACCTAGACCTTCTAAAAAGAAGAAAAAGAAAAATGATAGGACTTTGCATGCTTCTAGTGAACCTATTGCTGAACCACCTGAGAATCCAAATGATATTTCTATTTCTGATGCCGAAACACAATCTGGTAATGAACATGAACCTAATGAAAATGTTAATGATAATGTTCATGATGATGCTCAACCTAGCAATGACAATAATGTAGAAATTGAACCTGCTGTTGATCTTGATAACCCACAATCAAAGAATCAACGTTATGATAAGAGAGACTTTGTTGCTAGGAAGCACGGTAAGGAAAGAGAACCTTGGGTTTAGAAACCCATGCCTTTTCCTCCCAAACCATCCAAGAAAAAGGATGATGAGGATTTTGAGTGCTTTGCTGAAATGATTAGACCTATCTTCTTGCGTATGCGATTAACCGATATGCTTAAAATGAATCCTTATGCTAAGTATATGAAAGAAATTGTTACTAATAAAAGAAAGATACCGGAAGCTGAAATTTCCACCATGCTTGCTAATTATACTTTTAAGGGTGGAATACCTAAAAAATCAGGAGATCCAGCAGTACCAACTATACCATGCTCCATTAAAAGAAACTATGTTAAAACTGCTTTATGTGATCTTGGAGCCGGTGTTAGTGTTATGCCCCTCTCTTTATATCGTAGACTTGACTTGAATAAGTTGACACCTACTGAAATATCTCTGCAAATGGCTGATAAATCAACTGCTATACCTGTTGGTATTTGTGAGTGCCTGTTGTAGTTGCAAACGTTACTATTTTAATGGACTTTGTTATTCTTGATATTCCCAAGGACGATAGTATGTCTATTATTCTTGGAAGACTTTTTTTGAATACTGCAGGGGCTGTTATTGATTGCAACAAAGGCAATGTCACTTTTCATGTTAATGGTAATGAGCACACGGTACACTTTCCGAGGAAACAACCTCAAGTTTACAATATCAATTCTATTGGAAAAATTCCATCGATTATTTTTGGAGGTTTTGAATTTCCTCTTCCTACTGTCAAGAAGAAATATGATATTCTTATTATTGGGGATGTGCATATCCCCGTTGAGGTAACATAGTGTTATTCGAAATTTCTCCGGTTCCATGTTATTCGGAATGAGTTTGTTAACAAGACTTGATCAACCTTGTTAGTGGATTCCTTTTGATGAGCATGAGATGGATGAAACTAGAAGGCACAACCTTCTGTACCCTCCTTTTACCTTCTGTTATTTAGTTGAAATAAAGCAAAAATAGTATTTTTCCCCTGCATTTTCTGAATTATCCGTGCAATATAAAAATACCCGAAAATAAAAGTTCTCCAAATGACCTCGCCAATTTAATATGATTTTTTCTGGAATATTTGAGAATATCATGCATCGAGAACATAGCAGGGGAGCAAGCACTGGCCACGAGGGTCCGTGGCGCGCCTCGCCTCGGGCCCACGGTGGCTCTCCTCCACTTATTTCTGCACCCACACACTTCTTCTTCCTCCCAAAAAAATCACCATCTAGCTCAAGCACGAGTTCTAACTCATTTTGCTGCGATTTTCGATTTCCTTGTTCAAAGCACCTCTCACAAAACTGCTTTGGGAGTTTGTTCCTTGGTATGTGACTCCTCCATTGGTCCAATTAGTTTTTGTTCTAGTGCTTTATTCATTGCAAATTTGTGCTGCCTAGGTGACCATGTTCTTGAGCTTGCATGTCAAATTTATATGGTTCCAAGTAGTTCTAATGCATGATATAGTCTCTAGGCACTTGTGGGAGTAGTTTCTACCAATTTTGTTGAGTTTGGTTCACTTTTATTTGAAATTACTAAAAATTTCAGAAATTTTCAGAATATGATGAAGAGATTTTTGAGGGGCTCATCGAGCCGAAGCTCGAAGGAAAAGCAAAGTGATCAAGCAGAGAGGCCCAAATATAATCTGCCTCGCACCGCGGAAGTTCGGCCGTGTGAACGACCTTGTGATGATTTCTTGAGAGCAGCCGGGATTTATGATGATTTTTATGAATTGGCTGAGAATGCAGGCCTCACCGACGCGACCAACGCGAACAGTATCTCTTACTCACCAATACTTTTGTGCAAAACTTCTACTATTATCCTAAGGAGTCACCTCCTTCAGTAGAGTTTCATTTATATGACGTGGTCAAGAAGATGCCACTAGATGAATTTTGCAGGGTTTGCAAAATACCTTTCGAGGGTAGTTTAGAGGAACCACATCGTAAATATGTGGACGGGTTTATTGACACTATTACTGTAGGGGAAACTAGGAAGGTTTCTGATGCAAGACTCACTAGCATACATTTTCCTGTTTTACGCTACTTTGCCATATTTGCTAGTCGTTGCTTAATTGGTCGCGGAAACTGTGGAAACCTTAGTGTTCCCGATATTATTATTTTGTTCCATGGTTTATTTTGTGATGACTTTGTTAGTATGGGTGGTATTATTGCTAAACGGTTAAGTCTCGAACTGCATAAAGGGCCCCATCTTTGGAGGTATTTATGCTTCACGCCTTGCTGCACACTATAACATACCTATTAGGCACTATGAAAAAGAAGAAAAATTGCTGCCCACTGTTTATTTAGATTATAAGAGTATGGTAGCGCATGACTTTATTGTTAAGAATAGGGAAGGGGCGCTTAAATACAAAATGTTCTTTGATAAACATCACCCTGAGACTATTACCTTGCATGCT
Source organism: Aegilops bicornis (assembly GCA_021605145.1). NCBI lineage: Eukaryota > Viridiplantae > Streptophyta > Magnoliopsida > Poales > Poaceae > Aegilops > Aegilops bicornis. The sequence goes on along the minus strand of CM038671.1, from coordinate 666,333,175 downwards.
CCTTCCTTGTTTGATTTATCTGCAAATCCGTATCTCGTTCCGCTGGCGGCCATTCACGCCTACTGGAACCCTACATCAGCCACAGAGCCGGAGCCGGAACCACAATTTGATACTCCACGACAATCTAATTACCAGTGGGATCCGGAGATGATTGCCAACCAGTGGCGATCAGAGTCTTCTTCATCTCAGTACGACACCAACTACAACTTTGGATATCCGCCAGGCCATCCGTGGCAATAGACCAACTTAGGCCAAAAGCCTAAGCTTGGGGGAGTACGTATTTCTCACCGACATTATATTCATGTTCACACACTCATTGCTAGATGTCGGTGCTCATACTTTTTCACTGTAATATCCATGCTAGTTTATTTTCTTTTTTACGCTTTTTTCTTGTGTGTTTAATAAACCATAAGAAAAACAACAAAAAATTAGTGTATCTTTTAGTTAGTTTACTTTTCTTGCTGTAGTAGTAATAACTAAAAAGAAAACCCAAAAAGATTTCCCGTTGTTCTTTTGCTTGTTGGGAGCTTTCCCGTGTAAATAGTTTTATTTCTTTTCTTCTCTTTGGGGGTCGATAGGAGAAGACCATAATAAAATTGTTTAAGTGGCTCTTATATGCATCATTGTTGATTTAACCAAGAGCCCATATTGCCTTGTCTTCTCCTGTTTATTGAATGCTCGCAGATTCCAGCTTAGTCCAATGCACGTGCACTCTTATTATTTTCACATCGTTCGGTCGTGCAAGTGAAAGGCAATTATGATGATATATGATGGACTGATTGAGATGAGAGAAGCTGGTATGAACTCGACCTCTCTTGTTTTTGTAAATATGATTAGTTCATCATTCCTGATATAGCCTATTATGAATGAACATGCTTGCAATGACAATTAGAGATTATAGTTACTTATGCCATGCTTAATTAGCTAGGAGTTTATAATGGTTTACCTTATGCGTACAACATGCTATTAAAATGGTTACGATGTGGTATGATAGGGTGGTATCCTCCTTTGAATGATTCAAGTGACTTGACTTGGCACATATTCACACATGTAGTTGAAACAAATCAACATAGCCTTCACGATATTTATGTTCATGGTGGCTTATGTCCTACTCATGCTTGCACTCAATGTTTATTAATTTTAATGCATGTTCATGACTGTTGTCACTCTCTAGTTGGCCGCTTCCCAGTCTTTTTCTAGCCTTCAATTGTACTAAGCGGGAATACTGCTTGTGCATCCAATTCCTTAAACCCCAAAGTTATTCCATATGAGTCCACTATACATTCCTATATGCGGTATCTACCTGCCGTTCCAAGTAAATTTGTATGTGCCAAACTCTAAACCTTCAAATGAAATTCTATTTTGAATGCTCGAATAGCTCATGTATTAACTAGGGCTATCCGTATCTTCCATGTTAGGCGGGTTATTCTCAAGAGGAGTGGACTCCGCTCCTCACTCACGAGAAAATGGCTGGTCACCGGAATGCCCAGTCCCATGCTTTATGCAAACTAAATCAAAATAATTGCAAACAAAACTCCCCCTGGGACTGTTGTTAGTTGGAGGCAGTCGTTGTTTCGAGCAAGCCATGGATTGATGCTTGTTGGTGGAGGGGGAGTATAAACTTTACCATTCTGTTTGGGAACCGCCTATAATGTGTGGGCATGGAAGATATCGCCATCTCTTGGTTGTTATGTTTACAATGAAAGTATGCCGCTCAAAATATTATTTATCTCTGCTTTAAAATCGAGCTCTAGCACCTCTACAAATCCCTACCTCCCTCTATGAAGGGCCTATCTATTTACTTTTATGTTGATTCATCACCCTCTTATTAAAAGCACTAGCTGGAGAGCGCTGCTGTCATTTGCATCCATTACTATTAATTTATATTGGGTATGGTGGATCTCTTTTACCATGAATTACAATTCTAGTCGGTCCTTGATCTTTAAAGGTGCTCTGCATTTATGTTTTGCGGTCTCGAGAAAGGGCTAGCGAGATACCATCTTGTTATATCATATCATGATTGTTTTGAGAAAGTGTTGTCATCCGAGATTTATTATTATTGCTCGCTAGTTGATTATGCCATTGACATGAGTAAACATGAGACCTAAATGTTATTGTGAATATGGTTAGTTATAATCTTTGCTGAAAACTTGAATGATGGATCTACATATTTACAACAACAAGAGCAAACAGAGTTTGTAAAAGTTTTTCTTTATCACTTTCAGTTTATCAACTGAATCGCTTGAGGACAAGCAAAGGTTTAAGCTTGGGGGAGTTGATACGTCTCCGTCGTATCTACTTCTCCAAACACCTTTGCCCTTGTTTTGGACTCTAACTTGCATGATTTGAATGGAACTAACCCGGACTGACGCTGTTTTCAGCAGAATTGCCATGGTGTTATTTATGTGCAGAAACAAAAGTTCTCAGAATGACCTAAAACTCCACGGAACTTATTTTTAGAAAATATTAAAAATACTGGAAGAAGAATCCACGTCAGGGGGGCCACCACCTGTCCACGAGGGTGGGGGTGCGCCTGCCCCCCTGGGCGCGCCCGCTGCCTCGTGGGCCCCCTGTTGCTCCACCGACCTCAACTCCAACTCCATATATTCGTGTTCAGGGAGAAAAAATCAGAGAGAAGGATTCATCATGTTTTACGACACGGAGCCGCCAAGCCCTAAAACCTCTCGGAGAGCTGATCTGAGTCCGCTCGGGGCTCCGGAGAGGGGAATCCGTCGCCGTCGTCATCATCAACCATCCTCCATCACCAATTTCATGATGCTCACCGCCGTGTGTGAGTAATTCCATCGTAGGCTTGCTGGACGGTGATGGGTTGGATGAGATTTATCATGTAACCGATTTAGTTTTGTTAGGGTTTGATCCCTAGTATCCACTATGTTCTGAGATTGATGTTGCTATGACTTTGCTATGCTTAATGCTTGTCACTAGGGCCCTAGTGCCATGATTTCAGATCTGAACCTATTATGTTTTCATGAATATATGTGAGTTCTTGATCCTATCTTGCAAGTCTATAGTCACCTACTATGTGTTATGATCCGCAACCCTGAAGTGACTATAATCGGGACCACTCCCGGTGATGACCATAGTTTGAGGATTTCATGTATTCACTATGTGTTAATGCTTTGGTCCGGTACTCTATTAAAAGGAGGCCTTAATATCCCTTAGTTTCCATTAGGACCCCGCTGCCACGGGAGGGTAGGACAAAAGATGTCATGCAAGTTCTTTTCCATAAGCACGTATGAATATATTCGAATACATGCCTACATTACATTGATGAATTGGAGCTAGTTACGTGTCACCCTATGTTATGATTGTTACATGATGAACCGCATCCGCATAATTCTCCATCACCGATCCAATGCCTACAAGCTTTTCACATATTGTTCTTCGCTTATTTACTTTTCCGTTACTCTTGTTACAATCACTACGTAACCCAAAAATATTACTTTTGCTACTGCTACCATTACTTCCATATTACTTTGCTACTAAATACTTTCTTTGTAGATACTAAGTTATCTGTGTGTGGTTGATTGACAACTCAACTGCTAATACTTGAGAATATTCTTTGGCTCCCCTTGTGTCGAATCAATAAATTTGGGTTGAATACTCTACCCTCGAAAACTGTTGCGATCCCCTATACTTGTGGGTTATCACTATGCTTCTCCTAGATAGATCTTGCGTGATCATAGGATTTTTTTTGAAATACTACATTCCCAACAGTGGCATCCGAGCCAGGTCTATGCGTAGATGTTATATGCACGAGTAGAAAACAAAGAGTTGTGGGCGATAATAGTCATACTGCTTACTAGCATGTCATACCTTGATTCGACGGTATTATTAGATGAAGCGGCCCAGACCGACATTACATGACCGCGTTCATGAGACTGGTTCTACCGCCGTGCTTCGCACACATGTGGCTAGTGGGTGTCTGTTTCTCCAACTTTAGTTGAATCGAGTGTGACTACGTTCGGTCCTTGTTGAAGGTTAAAACAGCAAACTTGACAAAAAACATTGTGGTTTTGATGCGTAGGTAAGCACTACAAAAAAAGACACATCCGTGACATTTTGGGCTGAACGATTTTTTTTCCTGTCATACATATGACACTTCTATGACGATAATTGTGACAAAACCCGGTATCATCATAGATGTGGTGGGCTCCTACTTCTATGACAAAAAATCATGACAGAAAATGGGCTTTTCGTCTGGGCGGGCCGGAGACGCAGCTTGCATGACATTCTTTGAGCCGTCCATGACGAAAAAACCGTGGTAGAAGCGAGGGGAGGAAATTTTGGGGAGTTCCGGTTACGGTGGGAGGTCGGGGCCGAGGGATGCGCTGCTTTCTCGTGACACGACGTCTGCTGCGTGTGCGTAGGCGTTGGCTCTAATCGAACCCGAGCGAGGCGTTGGGCTCTAATTGAACCCGAGCGATTGCACTATTTACGCTGCGTTCGAACCCGAGCGATCGATCGATGGTCGTTAATCGAACCCGATCGAGCGATTCCTTCGCCATCGCCGCTAACTAAAGCCGATCGATGCTGCCTCCGGGATGAGCAGTGGCGCTATGGGGGGGTTGGATGAACAGTGAGCGATGGAGTTGCCTCCGGATGAACAGGACCCGTGGTGTGGTGGAGGGCTGGATGAGCGATGAGACGATGGAGGGGTGCCCGTGGAGGGGTGGTTGAACAGGACCCCGTGGTGTGGAGGGCTGGATGAGCAGAAGCGGAGGAGGGTGGTTGAGCGATGGCCGGTGGAGTAGCACGCGGTGGAGGCTGGATGAACAGGAGCCCGTGGAGGCCGGAGGAGGTCGATGGTGGAGATGAACAGATCTCGTGGAGTCCTGCTTTTGACACGCCACACCCTCCCGATGAACAGGACCCCGTTTCGACCGTGAAGGCCCAACACAAGTCCGCTTTCGTCTGCTTTTGCGACGCCACACCCCTCCCGATCAACAAGACTTCGCTTCGACCGTAGGGAGGTCCGTTTCCTCCTTTTGCGGTACGCCACACCCTCCCGATCAACAGGACCCCCATTTCGACCGTGGGGAGGTCCGTTTCCTCCGCTTTTGCGCACGCCACACCCTCCCGATCAACAGGACCCGTTAGAATGTAGGAGGTCCGTTTCTTCGTTGCGCGGTACGCCAGGCCTCGTTTCCATCGCCTGTTCCGTCCAAGCCCTCCCGATGAACACGACCACGCATTCCGTTCCGACCCAGCCGGTTGGCTCCCCATGAACACGACGACGACGCTGTTTCTACGTTCCGACCCAGCCATGTATGTATGCGCGAGTAGGCGTTCGAGACCCTGCCCGTATGTACGTACGTGGCCGTATTTTCTTTCTTGCACCTCGCCATTTATGCGTGCGTGTACATGCTACGTGCGGCGCCTCTACAACGACCGGTATATGCATGTACCGCGTCAGCGACCAGAATGACAACGCCACGTATGCTTCGACCAGGTGGGTCCCGACGCCGTGCACTTCCTTGCGTGCGAAGATGTAGCTGGTGGGTCCCAGCAATGGGGGCGAATCGCTTTTTGCGGACGCACTTCCTTGCGTGCGAAGATGTAGCCGTGGGTCCCAGCAATGTGGGCGAATTGTTTTTTGCGGACGCACTTCCTTGCATGCGAAGATGTAGCTGGTGGGTCCCAGGCGGTCGGGGCGAATCGTTTTTTGCGGACGCACTTCCTTGCGTGCGAAGATGTAGCTGGTGGGTCCCAACGGTCGGTAATTGTCTTTTTGCCGGACGCACTTCCTTGCGTGCGAAGATGTAGCTGGTGGGTCCCAGCAATGGGGCGAATCATTTTTTTACGAAATACGGTGGCCCGTCCGGTGGGTCCTCATTGCCGTGGAGGAATAATTATTTTGCATGTAATAAGGAGGCACTTCCTTACTGCGACCGTGGACCAAGCTGTCAGCCTCTCCACGTACAGTCCACGTCCGTTGGAAGCCGTTCCTTGACCATGTTGACTACGCCGCGCCGAGAGCACCAGGGCAGTGGACGACGGTGAGGCCTAGGAAGGGGACGATGCAGAGCCGAGGAACACGCGGCAGTGGATGCCCACGCGTAGAGTAGTACGAGGGTTCACTGGTTCGCTGTGGTGTGAGGCTGCCGTCGCCGCAGAATAACAGGGGGTGTGGGTGAGTAGAGGGATGGCCTGGCCAGCAGTGGGAGTAGTAGGGGCGGTGAGGCCTCCGCCGCATCGCAGCCGGCCACGGGAGGCAGGAGCACGAGGCACGACCGGCAATGGTTTGGGCGGCTGGAGCAAGAAGACCAGAGGTTGAAGAAGCACTACGGCCGCTGGATGGACATCGTACGGTCACTGGAGCTAGAATCGTGCATATTGACTAAGTTGACAAAGCCCTCCGTCTCTGTCAACTTAGTAGGCCCACAAGTCAGCCTGCCACTATACTGGGTCCCAGCTAACAGGCGGAGTATTCATTTTTTTGTGCATAATAAGAAGGCACTTCCTTGCGTGCGAATATATAGCTGGTGGGTCCGAAACATCGTGGCGGTAACGTTTTTTTCGCGAAATACTGAGGCCCTTTTGGCGGGTCCCTGATGTCAGGTGGACGAAACATTATTTTGCGCGTAATAAGGAGGCATTTCCTTGCGTGCGGTCGTGGACCCAGCTGTCGGCCTCTCCACGTACAGTCCACTTCAGATGCATGTCGGTCCTTGACCATATTGACGACCGTGCCGCCGAGAGCACTTGCGGTGGACGACGGCGAGGCCTAGGAAGGAAACGACACGGAGGCAGGTGGGAAGACTTCGGCAGTTGTTTCCCACGCGGAGGGGAGTACGTTGCACGGGGTTTACTGGTTCGTCTGCCGTCGCCGGAGAATAACAGCAGGTGTGGGTGAGTAGAGGGATGGCTAGGCCAGCGATGGGAGTACGGTGGGGCGGTGAGGCCTGCGTGGCAGCAGAGCCGGCCACGGGGAGGAGGGAGCAGGCAGTCCCGCCGGCGCTTGTTTGAGCGGCTGGAGCAGGAAGAGCAGAGATTGAAGAAGCACGACGGCCGTTGGATGGCCATCCAACGATCCACCGCTTGGCGTCAACCTTTTTAGGAAAGCCTCAAATCTGTGGAAAACAGCATACAACCCATCTACCATTATTTCTAATAATTTAAAGCCCATTTGCTAATTCTTAAGGTTTTTTTGGAGCCCATATTCTTTTTGTTAGCATTACAGACCATATTGTGGCCACGATTAAAAAATTATATGAAATTTTGCATATTTCAAAAGCGGTCCGAACTGTTTTAATCCCAAATTTCGACTCACATTCAAACTGATTTTAAAAATAAATGTATATCAATATAAAATCCAACAAATTCTCCACGCATAAAATTAATGTAATTTAAAATCTTGAAATAAAAAAAAGATATTTGAAACCAATTGCCGGTTTGATGTGTTTTAAAAATGTACAACCCATTTCTCATTACTGATGGGCCTTTTTCTCGGCCAGCTGAATGAAAGCTCTCCTCGTCTTGAAAGATTTGCAGCCCAACAGGCCTGACAAAGCGACTTACTTGGCAAATCACAAAAAAACTGGGCTGTGGCCATGGACCCAGCTTTCAGCCTCTCCACGTACAGTACTCTTCCGATGGAAGTCGTTCCTTGACCACGTTGACCACGCCGCGCGGAGAGCACCACGGTGGTGGACGATGGCGAGGCCTAGGAAGAGGACGGCACGGAGCCGGGGAAGACGCGGCAGTGGAAGCCCGCGCGGAGAGGAGTACGAGGGTTCACTTCGGTCAAGGCGGTGTGAGGCTGCCGTCGCCGCAGGGCCTGGCCAACGGTGGGAATAGTAGGGGGAGGTGAGGCCTCCGCGGCAGCACAGCCGGCCACGGGAGGCAGAAGCATGAGGCACGACCAGCGCTGGTTTGGGCGGCTGGAGAAAGAAGACCAGAGGTTGAAGAAGCACTACGGTCGTTGGATGGACATCGACGGTCCTTTGGAGCTAGAATCGTTCATATTGACTAAGTTGACAAAGCCCTTCGTCCCGTGAACTTAGTAGGCCCATTAAGTCAGCCTCCCACCAAGGTGGGTCCCAGCTAAGGTGGGGAGTATTCATTTTTTTGTGCGTAATAAGGAGGCACTTCCGGTGGGTCCGAGCTGACAGCGGGGGGAACGTTTTTTTCACGAAATACGGTGGCCCGTTAGGTGGGTCCCAGCAGTCAGGGGGCAAACGTTTTTTTCGCAAAATACGGTGGCCCGTCCAGTGGGTCCCCGCTTTCAGCTGGAGGAATCATTATTTTCCGCATAATAAGGAGGCACTTACTTGTTGCGGCCGTGGACCCAGCTGAGACTCTCCACGTATAGTATACTTCCGATGGAAGTCGTTCCTTGACCACGTTGACCTCGCCGCGTTCCGTTGCATGCATGTGTCCATGGGCGTGGTGCGTCCCCACCGTCAGCCTCTCACGCACAATCATCTTTCGATGACTCTCGGTTGTTGACCACTGATAACCCACAAGTATAGGGGCTCTCAACAGTTTTCGATAAGTAAGAGTGTAGAACCCAACGAGGAGCTAAAGGTAGAACAAATATTCCCTAAAGTTCTATCGACCACCAATACAACTCTACGCACGCTTAACGTTCGCTTTACCTAGAACAAGAATGAAACTAGAAGTACTTTGTAGGTGTTTTTGGATAAGCTTGCAAGAAAGTAAAGAACACGTAAATAAAACTAGGGGCTGTTTAGATAAAGACACAACTAAAGTAAATATGGCGAGTGTGGAAAAGTGGTGGTAGGAGTTGTGGAATTGTCCTTAGGCAACTGACTATGTTACTAGACCGATAATTGTTATTGCAATTCTATTTGAGGAAGAGGCATAAGCTAACATACTTTCTCTACTTGGATCATATGCACTTATGATTGGAACTCTAGGAAGCATCCGCAACTACTAAAGATTCATTAAGGTAAAATCCAACCATAGCATTAAAGCATCAAGTCCCTTTATCCCATACGTAAACAACCTACTTACTCGGGTTTGTGTTTCATCCACCACGCAACCCACTATAAGCGAATCATGAACGCATTGCAACACCCTACAACGGAATCCCTCACGCTATGCCGACACGGAGGGCACCATAGGACAGCACCAATAATAAAGCATGCAACTCAAATCAATCATAGCAATTCATCAATCACCGATAGGACAACGAAAATCTACTCGAGACATCATAGGATGGCAACACATCATTGGATAATAATATGAAGCATAAAGCACCATGTTCAAGTAGAGGGTACAACGGGTTGCGGGAGAGTGGACCGCTGTAGATAGAGGGGGAAAGGTGATGGAGATGTTGGTGAAGATGACGGCGGTGTTGGTGTAGATCGAGGTGATGATGATGGCCCTCGGCGTCCGGCGCCACTCGAAGCAAGGGGAGAGAGCCCCTTCTTGTTCTTCTTCCTTGACCTCCTCCCTAGATGGGAGGAGGGTTTCCTCCTGTTCCTTGGCTCCCATGGCTTGGGAGGGTGAGAGCCCCTCCGAGATTGGATCTATCTCTCTGTTTCTGCGTTACATTACGGCTCTGTTTCACCGTTTGGCGTATATATGGAGATCCGTAACTCGATTGGCCTGAAACCTTCGCCGTGATTTTTTCCCGAATATTAGCTTTCTTATGCAAAAGAAGAGCATCAACCGCTTACGGTGGGCTCACGAGGGTAGGCGGCGCACCTGGGGAGGGCGCGCCTCGCCTCGTGACCACCTCTGCACCGTCTCGCGTGGATTTTTCTTCCGGAATTTTCCATATTTTCCAAAAATAAGCTCATCTGCTTTTATCCCGCTTTGGACTCCGTTTGATATGGATATTCCGTGAAACATAAAACATGCAATGACAAGAAGCGCACTGAGCCTTCGGATCAATATGTTAGTCCCAAAAATAATATAAAAAGTTGCAAAAAAGTATATGAAAGTGAATAATATTGGCATGGAACAATCAAAAATTATAGATACTACGGAGACGTATCAGCATCCCCAAGCTTAATTCCTGCTCGTCCTCGAGTAGGTAAATGATAAAAAGAATAATTTTGATGTGGAATGCTACCTAGCATAATCTTGATCATATGTCTAATCATGGCATGAATATTAAGACACGAGTGATTCAAAGCAATAGTCTATCATTTGACATAAAAACAATAATACTTCGAGCGTACCAATAAAGCAATCATGTCTTTTCAAAACAACAAGGCCAAAGCAAGCTTATCCCTACAAAATCATACAGTTTGGCCGTGCTTCATTTTCGTCACACAAAATGCCCCCATCATGCACAAACCCGATGACAAGCCAAGCAATTGGTTCATACTTTTTAACGCGCTTCAGCTTTTTCAACCCTCACGCAATACATGAGCGCAAGCCATGGATATAGCACTATAGGTGGGATAGAATATAATGATGGAGGTTATGTGGAGAAGACAAAAAAGGAGAAAGTCTCACATCAACTAGGCGTATCAACGGGCTATGGAGATGCCCATTAATAGATATCAATATGAGGAGTAGGGATTGCCATGCAACGGATGCACTAGAGCTATAAGTGTATGAAAGCTCAAACTGAAACTAAGTGGGTGTGCATCCAACTTGCTTGCTCATGAAGACCTAGGGCATTTGAGGAAGCCCATCGTTGGAATATACAAGCCAAGTTCTATAATGGAAATTCCCACTAGTATATGAAAGTGATAACTTAAGAGACTCTCTATATGAAGAACATGGTGCTACTTTGAAGCACAAGTGTGGTAAAAAGATAGTAACATTGCCCCTTCTCTCATTTTCTCTCATTTTTTTATTTTCTTTTTTATATATTTTTTATTTTTTGGTGGGCTTCTTTGGCCTTTTTTTTATTTGGGCTTATTTGGCCTATTTTATTTTTTTGTAAAGTCCGGAGTCTCATCCCGATGGGGGAATCATAGTCTCCATCATCCTTTCCTCACTGGGGCAATGCTCTAATAATGATGATCATCACACTTTTATTTACTTACAACTCAATATTACAACTCGATATCTAGAACAAAGATACGACTCTATATGAATGCCTCCGGTGGTGTACCGGGATGTGCAATGATCTAGCGTAGCAATGAAATCAAAAAACGGACAAGCCATGAAAACATCATGCTAGCTATCTTACGATCATGCAAAGCAATATGACAATGAATGCTCAAGTCATGTATATGATGATGATGGAAGTTGCATGGCAATATATCTCAGAATGGCTATGGAAATGCCATGATAGGTAGGTATGGTGGCTGTTTTGAGGAAGATATAATGAGGCTTATGTGTGACAGAGCGTATCGTATCACGTGGTTTGGATGCACCGGCGAAGTTTGCATCAACTCTCGAGGTGAGAGAGAGCAATGCACGGTACCGAAGAGGCTAGCAATGATGGAAAGGTAAAAGTGCGTATAATCCATGGACTCACATTAGTCATAAAGAACTCATATACTTATTGCAAAAGTTTATTAGCCATCAAAGCAAAGTACTACTACGCATGCCCCTAGGGGGATAGATTGGTAGGAAAAGACCATCGCTCGTCCCCGACCGCCACTCATAAGGAAGACAATCAAAGAAACACCCCATGCTTCAAATTTGTCACTAGCAGTTTACCATACGTGCATGCTACGGGACTTGCAAACCTCAACACAAGTGTCTCTACAATCCATAACCACCCACTAGCATAACTCTAATATCACCATCTTTATATCGCAAAACTATTGCAAGGAATCAAACATATCATATTCAACAATCTACAAGTTTATGTAGGATTTTATGACTAACCATGTGAATGACCAGTTCCTGTAATCTCTCGAAATAGATATAAGTGAAGCAAGAGAGTTTAATTCTTTCTACAAAAGATATGCCCGTGCTCTAACAAATATAAGTGAAGCAAAAGAGCATTCTACAAATGGCGGCTGTCTATGTAAAGAGAAACAGGCAATCCAAACTTCAAATGATATAAGTGAAGCTCATGAAGCATTCTATAAAGCCATACTCAAAAGATATAAGTGAAGTGCATAGAGCATTATATAAATCAACCAAGGACCATCTCATACCAGCATGGTGCATAAAATAAAAATAAAAACCTAATTGCAAAAGACGCTCCAAGACTTGCACATATCGCATGAACGAAACGAATCCGGGAACATACCGATATTTGTTGAAGAAAGAGGGGATGCCTCCCCAGCATCCCCAAGCTTAGACGCTTGAGTCTCCTTGAATATTTACTTGGGGTGCCTCAGGCATCCCCATGCTTGAGCTCTTGCCTCTCTTCCTTCTTCTCACATCGAGACCTTCTCGATCATCGAACACTTCATCCACACAAAACTCCAACAGAAAACTCGGTAAGATCCATTAGTATAATAAAGCAAATCACTACTCTAAGTATGGTTGAAAACCAATTCATATTTTTTTGCATTGTGTCTACTTTAATATAACTTTTTCATGGCTTAATCCACTGATATAAATTGATAGTTTCATCAAAACAAGCAAACTATGCATCAAAAACAGAATCCGTCTAAAAGAGAACAGTCTGTAGCAATCTGAACATTCACCATACTTATGATTCTTGAAAAATTCTTCAAAAATTATGAAAAATAAAAAAGTTGTACAGAAAGACAGTGCAAAAAGAATCAGAACTATTTGACGTTCCAGTAAAAAATTAAAATTCACGCACTAAAGCCAAAGTTTCTGTCCTGCACCGCACAAACCAACAAGCATTGTAAACATCCTAAAGGCAAACCTTGGCACATTATTTTTATAATAAAATGGAATTGTACAAGGGTATAATTATTATTGTTGAAAAGTTTCTGTAATGAAGATTCACAAAATTGCTGTGAGCATGAACAAAGTTCAAGGAGCTCTCCCACTTCAACAATGCTTGTCTCTCTTACTTTCACTTTTCTTTTTTGTAAAAGTTTTGGGTTCCCCTATTTATTTTTGTTGTTTTTAAACTAAATGAAAGCACTCGACAGAAATAAATGACTCTCTAAACTTCCGGGTTGTCTCCCTGGCAGCGCTTTCTTTAAAGCCATTAAGCTAGGCATATAGTGCTCAAGTAGTGAATCCACCCGGATCCCAAGGTATATCAAAGCCAATTTTAATTAGCAATGATTTGTAATTTAGTAGTGAGCACAAAGTAACATATATCATGTAATGACGAAGTCTAACTCTCTTCCTATGCATCGGCATGTCATAAAAGAACAATTCATGCACACATAGTAAAGGCCAATGCATAGCATAAACAGTTTCTTGAAATTTTATCGTATTGAAAACATAAAGAGGCGGAGATATAGTTCCTCTCTTATAATAATTGCAAGTAGGAGCAGCAAGCACATGCATATTATATTCATCAAAATCATCATGTGCAACGGTAAAAGGCAACCCATCAATATAATCCTTAATAAGTGCAAACTTCTCCGATATAGAGTAATCGGGAGAATTCAAAAAGATAATAGGACTATCATGTGTGGGTGCAATAGCAACAATTTCATGTTTAACATAAGGAACTATAGCAAGTTCATCTCCATAAGCATAATTCATATTGGCATCTTGGCCACAAGCATAGCAAGCATCATCAAAAAGGGATATTTCAAAAGAATCATAGGGATCATAACAATCATCATAGCATTCATCCTTCCGTAAGCACGAAGAGGAATTAAATAATGTATGAGTTGGAGGGTTACTCTCATTAGAAGGTGGGCACGGGTAGCTAATCCGCTCTTCCTCCTTTTGTTCTTCGCTCTCCTCATCATCTTTTTCATCCAATGAGATCACAGTTTCATCAATTTCTTCTTCCATAGCTTCCTGCAAAATATTAGTCTCTTCTTGGACAGCGGAGTAGTTCTCAATATATGGTTTAACATAAGGATTAGAAGCATAATTATCATAGCAATATTTAAGTATGGCAAAATTTTCAGATTCAGTAAAGAGTAGCACCATACTTTTCAATCAAAGAAGCAATTTCGTAAGCACCCTTAAAAGCAACAAATTCTTCAATTTGTTGAACATCATAGTAATTATAAACACCCTTAGCATACGAGGATAAGATTCCATTATCAATAAACTCACATTGGTAGGGAAGGTGTTTCTTAGGGTTTTCAGAACAACAAGTAAAATCATAATAATCGCATAAATTCCAAGCATAGCATTGCAAACGTTGAATTTGACCCCATAATAGTTTCCCTTTTTCAGATATACTTGTCGCACATAACAAGCATGCTCATCTAAAGATTTGCCCTCAACTAAGCTAGTTGGGGTTTCAAAGACCTGAGCACAAAGGGATCAAAGATGATCCAAGTAATAAGCTTCAGCAGTATGATAGATTTTGAGTGGTTCTTCAACCATTGGAGCAGTAGGTACAACTAATTTTTTTGGTATTTTGCGTTTCCTACCCATAACTAAAGATAGAAAACAACTAAGAACAACAAATAAAAATTACTTAGTGATAAAGCAAACAAGCACACACGAGAATATTCACCCCACGCTATTGCTCCCCGGCAACAGCGCCAGAAAAAGGTCTTGATAACCCACAAGTATAGGGGATCGCAACAGTTTTCGATAAGTAAGAGTGTCGAACCCAACGAGGAGCTAAAGGTAGAACAAATATTCCCTAAAGTTCTATCGACCACTGATACAACTCTACGCACGCTTAACGTTCGCTTTACCTAGAACAAGAATGAAACTAGAAGTACTTTGTAGGTGTTTTTGGATAAGATTGCAAGAAAGTAAAGAACACGTAAATAAAACTAGGGGCTGTTTAGATAAAGACACAACTAAAGTAAATATGGCGAGTGTGGAAAAGTGGTGGTAGGAGTTGTGGAATTGTTCTTAGGAAACTGACTATGTTACTAGACCGATAATCGTTATTGCAATTCTATTTGAGGGAGAGGCATAAGCTAACATACTTTCTCTACTTGGATCATATGCACTTATGATTGGAACTCTAGCAAGCATCCGCAACTACTAAAGATTCATTAAGGTAAAACCCAGCCATAGCATTAAAGCATCAAGTCCCCTTTATCCCATACGTAAACAACCTACTTACTCGGGTTTGTGTTTCAATCACTCACGCAATCCACTATAAGCGAATCATGAACGCATTGCAACACCCTACAACAGGAATCCCTCACGCTTGCGTGACACGTAGGGCACCATAGGACAGCACCAATAATAAAACATGCAACTCAAATCAATCATAGCAATTCATCAATCACCGATAGGACAACGAAAATCTACTCAGACATCATAGGATGGCAACACATCATTGGATAATAATATGAAGCATAAAGCACCATGTTCAAGTAGAGGGTACATCGGGTCGCGGGAGAGTGGACCGCTGTAGATAGAGGGGGGAAGGTGATGGAGGTGTTGGTGAAGATGACGGCGGTGTTGGTGTAGATCGCGGTGATGATGATGGCCCCCGGCGGTGTTCCGGCGCCACCGGAAGCAAGGGGGAGAGAGCCCCCCTTCTTCTTCTTCTTCCTTGACCTCCTCCCTAGATGGGAGGAGGGTTTCCCCTGTTCCTTGGCTCCCATGGCTTGGGAGGGTGAGAGCCCTCCGAGATTGGATCTATCTCTGCTTTTGCGTTACTACGCTCTGTTTCACCATTTCGCGTATATATGGAGATCCGTAACTTCGATTGGCCTGAAACCTTCGCCGTGATTTTTTTTCCGAATATTAGCTTTCTTGCGGCAAAAGAAGAGCATCAACTGCCTTACGGTGGGCTCACGAGGGTAGGCGGCGCACCCAGGGGGGAGGGCGCGCCCCCCTGCCTCGTGACCACCTCGGGCACCGTCTCGCGTGGATTTTTCTTCTGGAATTTTCCATATTTTGAAAAAATAAGCTCCGTCCGGTTTTATCCCGTTTGGACTCCGTTTGATATGGATATTCTCCGAAACATAAAACATGCAACAAACAGGAACTGGCACTGGGCACTGGATCAATATGTTAGTCCCAAAAATAATATAAAAAGTTGCCAAAAGTATATGAAAGTGAATAATATTGGCATGGAACAATAAAAAATTATAGATACGACGGAGACGTATCAACCACACCGTGCTGAGCGCACCCAGACTGGAACTACCCAGAGATGGGGAAGACGGGGCAGTGGAGTCGCAGATGGAGAGGAGTGGGAGACTTCACTAGTTGGTCTTGTGACAGCCACGGCCAGTGCCGCCCACGGGAGGCAGGAGCAAGAACGAGAGGTTGAAGAAGGAGCACATTTGTTGGATTAACATCCAACGGTCCAGCTACTAGAATCATTTGTTCATTAAGTTGACAAAGCCGTGCGTACACGTCCGCTTAGTAGGCCCACAAGTCAGTCACCAAATCTGATGGGTCCCAGCTGTCAACGGGGTGAATATTTTTTTTCGCAAAACAAGGAGGCACTTCCTTCCATGCGAAGATAAGCCGGCAGGTCCTAGCTGTCAGGTGGAGGAAACATTTTTTTCAGCTTAATAAGGAGGAACTTTCCTTAAGTGCGACCATGGACCTCGTGGGTCCCAGCCGTCAGGCTATCCACGTACAGTCCTCTTCCGATGACTCTCGTTTGTTGACCACGCCGCACCGAACACAGCGAGGCGGTGGACGACGGCGAGGCCTCGGATGGGAACGACTCGGAGATGGGAAAACGCGTCAGTGGAGTCGTAGATTGAGAGGAGGAGAAGGGTTATAACCGGTTCTGTTGCGGCGTGGGGCTGTAGTCTGTGGAGGATAACAGGAGGTGTCGAGGGGTGGAGGGATAGCCTGGCCGGCGGTGGGGTAGCGCTTCGCAGCGATGCGTGCTAAGCAGAGCCGCTAGCCGGAGGTCGGACCAGCGGTCCGGCGGCGACTGGAGGAAGAAGTCGAGAGATTGAAGGTGCATGCGGCCGTTGGATATAAATCCAATGGCTGTGGATGACACAATCATTTGTTAACCAAGTTGACAACGCCTGCGTGAGGCTTCCGACCCTCTTGGCCCACATGTCGACTGCAAAGATGTGGCATATATTTAACCCATGTTTTCTAGAATGTACGATCCATTTGCTGGGCTGGGTGAACAAATAATTTCGTGTCAATCAGGCCCATTTATATTTTCTAAGAAATCTCAGCCCATTTGCACTTCCTTGAAATACACGTATTAGGTGGGCTTGTTATATATATAATGTTATGTTAGAAGGAGCAATTAATATCAAAGAATAAGCCGGAGAGGCACATTATATATATATAATTAACAAATTAGCGAGTTATTGCTCAAAATAAAAATGAGCGTGTTATTATTAAATTGGTCCTTAAAATGATTTGCCTGCGAGTTCAGGCTCCAAATGTTAGAAGGAGCTTTTGTACGCAATCACCAGGATTTACCTTGCGTGTGAGTAAAAAACAACCAGGATTTTCCTTGCCAACTTCCGTTAAACATTTACTTTTATTAGTTAATAACACGTGGGATGTTTTTATAATGTATATATAAGTCTCTATAAAATATACGATAATAGTAATAATATAAATATATATATAATGTGGTTAGAAGGGAAAACATAAATTGGACACAACATTACTTTTATAAGAGACCTGCGTTTTATACCCCACAGTAGGCATACTAACAAGTTCACACACAAATACAATAGAAAAGGTAAACATTCATATCAAACTCAGGTTCACAGGACATGTTCATATTCATAGCCAACATTCACTATCAACAACTCAAAAGATTCATATATACACAAGCTCAACATATCTATGCATCCAAATGATTGATAGATCACACAACAATATTCATACATAATTCACAAAAAGATTCAGATATACACATGTTCAGTATGTTTATGCATCCAAATGATTGAGATCACAACCAATATGATCCATGGACGAACTTTAATTACCTAGGGTGCAATTTGGTAAATGGTGTTCAATCGGAGGTACTTCTTGCTAAAATTAGTTCTTGTACAAGTAAACTTTCGAGTACATAAGAGGCAGCACAGGCAATCTGAACTTTGGTTGTAGGTTTATCTCAAATAGTGGCCTCGTGCCGAGGGAGGTTTGAGCAACTTGGCCACTACTTTCATCCAACTAGTTTACTGGCTCATCTTGGTCCTGTATCTCACCAAAATTCTACATTGCAGACGAGAAAGGAGGCGGTTGAGAAAATGAACCACCCAAATTTTTTGTGCAGTTCAACTGAAATGGAGCATCCTTGGCGTCTGAGGTGATTAAGTGCGAGATGAATATCTGGCGTCAACCAACTTTTCTGGAATCTTTAGACTCCATGCCATATAGTTCGCTACCATATGTGCCAATAACCAAAAGGCACAAGTTGGGACCAAAGACTGGACTGCGTTTTTCTGGCCTATGCACCAAGCAATATTTTTTGCGTTCACTCTCCTAATACTTGGAGTTTGACAATTGGTTGATGCCGGTTGATACTAGAATGAATATAGGCACTTCTTGTCAACATCGATGCTTGTCTGAGTGAACTTTGGAGTACATAGCAGTAGCATAAGTACCTGTCCATCTGATCATTTTGTGCAGTTCTACTGAAATCACCCGTTGTAATGATTTTCCTGCGAGTTCAGGCTCCAAATTACTCCTTTATGAAATCGGCAAACAGTAGCACAATACCAAATTACCAATACATATGACAGGCACAATAATCAGGATAACTACCTATACGAACCTGTGTGAGGTAGCATATCAATTACTATTTCCTTTGACTGGAAGCCGAGATAAGCCAAGCGGTGACAACAAATGAAGAAAGCAAGCGGAGATTAGCGGTAGCGAGGAAAGAACGGAAGCTATCGAGGCAATGAAGCACCCAAAGTTTTGTGCGATTACACCAAAATCGAGCATCCCTGTTGGCACATATATTGAGAGAGTGAGATTACTGTAATAGTGGGACTAGTTGATGAAACATACACTAACAAATAGAAGCACCCTCATTATCTTAATGGGTAAAGTTAGCAACATAATAGTCTTGCTTAAAGAGAGGTATTAGTTTATTTAATCAGTGCCAATTAGCTGAACTCAACACTCAAATCATTGCCATTTATCATAGGTTGCAAAACTTAAAAGTGCAAAGATAAAGGAGTTTCTCATGACAAGATGTACGATACAAATAGAGATGATGACAAACTAATATGGACGAAGGCCTTAGGCCCGTACCAACCGAGAAAAAAGCTTATTCATGTAGTCCCATAAGAGATGATAAAGCACTCACTTTGGAATCACACAATAGTATATATTTTTGTGCACTTCAAATGTATGGTTGAAATCACTCTTGTTTACTAGTGCTGAGATTATATCGAAGATTATCAAGAACTTCCAGCAGAGTTAAAGCAATCGGGCTGGGATACGATTCATTGTATTGTCTTGTGTAGTTCCACTAAAATGTTTGATTGTCACAACATGATCCCTGTTTGCACAAGTAGGAACAAGGTGAAACCTTCATTAGCTTAGTGAGAAAGGATAGGAAGACATTAGCATATTACTCAAACAGTAGCATCAAATTCATGATGGACAATACGCAAAACATTGCCTCATTGAACCAATGGCAATAAATTGATATGCAAAACAATAGCACTATTATGTCATGACACAAATAATATTCCCTCCCTGCTCCACCACATGATTCACCTCCATAGACAAACATTCACACGTACATGATTCAGCATAGGGTCCTACTAAAGATTTGTTTAACTCCAACATGAAACTTAGGCAGTAATAAATTAGTGGTACTTAAGTACTCCTAATTAATTAAGTGAGACAGCAGAAGTGGAAGGGCTCCCTGGAGGATCGTCTCACATGTAAGTGTCACATCCTAGCTAGTACTTTTCATCAGAAACTTGAATTGGGGAAGACAGAACCCCCAGAACCCCTCTGAATTCAACTAAGGTTTACTAAAAATATTTTCAATGAACCTGAATTGCCCTTCTTAAAAGTTCACCCTCTTTGGCTTGGGTTAGAACCTCTGGCAATATTGGTGCACATTTTTCTAGGTCAACAGAAGGTCATTGAATTAAATCATATGTAAATTGCATTTGGGCATTTAAATGCTAGTATTTATTTTGAATGCTCAAATAAGTCTGAAAATAAGTGTGGGCTATTGGAGTTTTTCTAAACAGAGCCTCTGATTATTTCGAGGATTTTTAGAAGTGCCTAACTATTTTTAATAAGTCCACAAACTTACAGAATAATAGAAAAAGGAAAAACCAGAAAGCAAGAGGTTTACCTGGCGCCCATCTGGCAAGCCCACCTGCCGGCCCAGCCCAGCCACCGCTCCAGCGAGCTGCTTGGCAGCCAGCAGCCAGTGCTCGGCGGCACCGGCACCAGCGCCACGCAGCTGCTCGCCGCCCTGCCTCCTCCCCTCACCGTTCTGCCGCCCTGGGTCGATCGTCCACTCCTCCCTCGAGCTCGCAGACACGGTCTCTCCTCCCCAGCTCCTCTCCCTCGCTCGCCCGCACCATGGCCGACGCCGTCGCGCCCGCGCCACCGTGAAACCCGCGCCCTCCGTCGTCCTTGCGCCGCGCCACCGTGTCCAGGCGCTTCGCCACCCTCCTCTCCTTCGAGCAAGCCGAGCCCCGAGCGCTCGCTTGCCTCGGAGCCGCTGCACCGACCTCGCCCGACACCGCCACCGCCGGAGACCCCTTTTGCCGTCGCGCCGCGCATTTCGTCCCCGACCGCGTCGACTACACCATCGTGACCGCCGTGAGCTCAGCTACCTCCTCCCCCTTCTTGTTTTCGCTCGCGAGTCCTGCATCAACCCCATGGAGCTTCACCGCACGCGCCACCGCCGAGCTCGTCGCCGACGTGTCTCCGGCCAACCACCGGCCACCCCACGGTGTCTAACACACTCACCGCGTCGCGTGGAGCCCAACGAACATCACCACGCGCCTCGCCGTGCCCCGTAGCCACGGGTCCATCTTCACCTGACTCCGGCGACCGCCACGGTTGTCGCCGGCGACGTTTCCGGCCACCCCGAGCTCAACCACTGCCACCAAACGCCGTGGCTTGTCCTGGCTACACGTAGATGGCCTCCGCCGCCCATTTGGTCGCCGGAATGCACAAACGCACTCTCGCCGCCGCGTCGGCCGCCCGGCGGCACTAAACGCCGACGTGTTTGACCCTTGACTTTGACTAGGGTGGGCCCAGGTTGACTCCCCTGAGTCTATGATAAGTGGGCCCCCTCTGCTAATTATTCAGATTAGTTTTAACTAATTTTAACTAGTCTAATTAACTACTGACATGCGGTACCCACTGGTCAGGTTGACCTGGACGTCCTTTGACCGCTGACATCACCATGACGCACTGCTGACGCAATAACTAATTTATGGATTTATTTGTATTCAGGAAATTCCAGAAATTGTTGCAAACTTCAAAAATTCACAGAAATTAATCTGTAACTCCAAATGCAAAGATTTATATATGAATTTTGATCAGAAAATTCAATCTATCCATTGGTAATAATTTCATGCATGACAGAACAAGTTAACCTTGCTGTTTAAGCAGAAGAAGATAATGCACTAATATGGCTATGTTAAATGAGCTAACATTTGAATCTTTGATTCAAATAAGTTCATTCCTTTCTGTTCTAGCTTGCATTAGGCCAACACACATTCATATTGCCATGTCATAGCATGCATCATATTGTTGCATATTGTCATGTGTTGATTATGTACGGTGTGTCTTTCGTGGTAGGTTACATCTCGAGGATAACCCCGAATATCCATATGAAGGGCAGTACCCTACTACCACTACATCAGGCAAGCAACCCATTGATCATTCCGATACAAACCCATGATCTCGCTTCTGCTCTTGTTTACCGCATTAAGACAACGCGATTCAAGCTGCTGTGTGTTGCGGTAGTTGAACCCACTTCCTTTGCATGACCTGTCATTGCCACAGTAACTAGATGAAACCCACTAGTATGTGTAGGAGTTGATTGTGCCATATTTGTGTTTCCTACCATGCTGTGCTTGCTATGCTTAGAGTTGTTTCAGTTCTGGCTCCTCTTGATGATGAACTAGAGTGAAAGGTTGTGTTGGTAACGAGAGTGAAGTGTTGAATACGATTTGGTAAAGGTATCGATGAGAGGCCATGTAGGAGTACATGGTGGGTTGTTTCATTGAAGCCGTCCCTAAGAACTAAGATCTGTGTGTGTGATTTAAGATTGAGCTACTACCACGCATTGGGCCCGAAACCAATGGACCCTCTCGACTTATTAACCACTCTTGTCCTCTGTCCGGGAGTTGCAAAGTAGTTTCTGGTGTTTGTAGCATGCTGGGGGCCGCACCCAGCCCTGACCTTAGGAGCGGGCTGTGTTGCGGTAGGCACGTGGCCCGGTGTACCAATTTGCCCGTTTGGTGTCTCGGGAACTTTGCACACATCGTTCGGGGCCGTTAGTGGAAACCTCGGCCGGACTCCCTGCGGATGGAACCCGAATAGGCGATAAACCTGGACTAGGGACTCGTGTGTTTAGTCAGGTCGTGGCCGACACCCTCGCTGGGCTTCCGCTTGAAGGTTGCCGAATACATGTCGTGTAGCGCCGATAAGTGGTGAGAGCGCCTGTGAAGAAGTACACCCCTGCAGGGTATGAAACTATTTGAATAGCCGCGTCCGCGGTAAAGGACTAGTTGGTCACCTATACAGTTCATAGACAAGTAAATGGATACCTACTAAAAGCCTCAAGATAAGTGTGAGTACCGCGGATGGCCCTCTCGTGGGTTGACGAGAGAGGATCCACGGTGGAGTATTGCATTGGTGATTAGTGGACTCGTGTGCGACAAATGCTTTCCAAGTGGTGTCACGTAGGATAGCTTAGCCAAGAGTCAAAGCTGGCTTGCTGCAATAACTCCACTACCTTCTTGAGAATGTGCATGTATAGTAGGATTCTATTGTAAGACTTGCTGAGTACCTCCGTACTCATGTTTGCTTAATCAATGTTTTCAGACGACAACACCGCCCCCTCTGATGGGTTCTATGTAGACCTTGACGTCGACGAGTGACTAGCCACCCAGGTGGTGATCCAAGGCTTGTGAAGGGCCAATGTAGATAGAAGGGCTTCGTCAAGCCTTCTTTCTTTTTAGTGTCTGTACTCGAGACTAGTTTGCTTCCGCATGTGCTTGTATGTTTGTATGACTTGAGTGTCGGGTCATGTGACCCCTATCTGTATGAACATGTTATGTATGGCTCCTCGGAGCCTCTTAAATAAAGTACTTTGAGTTGTAGAGTTTTGTTGTGATGCCATGTTGTATGTACTCATATCGGGCATATTGTGTGTATGATTGAAATGCTTGGTATGAGTGGGATCCGACAATCTAGTTGTTTATCCTTGGCAGCCTCTCATATGGGGAAATGTAGTCTAGTGCCTTACGAGCGATAGTAGTCCGCCTGGCCCGGTTCACTGTAGTCCTGCTAGCCCAAAGCACTACTGCTCTGGACACTTGACTGGATGGCATGTGTTTCACCGTTCGTGGTATACATCCCTTCGGGGAAATGTCACGCGGTGACATCCGGAGTCCTGCCTAGCCTGCTACAGCCCGGGTTACCGGAGTCCTGCTAGCCCAGTGCTACAGCCCGGATTCATACGTTGATGACCGACATGCTCGATGTGACTCATGTATGCCTGTCCCCATGGGTTAGTGCCGCTTTGGGTTCACGACTAGCCATGTCGGCCCGGTTCTTCGTCATGTGGATGCTAGCGACACTATCATATACGTGAGCCAAAAGGCGCCAAATAGTCCTGGGCCATGGTAAGGCGACACCGTGGGAATACCGTGCGTGAGGCCGCAAAGTGATATGAGGTGTTACCGCCAGGTCGATGTGACTTGGAATCGGGGTCCCGACAGCATCGAGCAGGCGACCTGTAGGTTCGCTAAGCCAAACTGGTCGATGTCGAGTCTAGAAATGCTTTAGTTATATGTAGGGGAATTGATTGTGGGAGGGACGTAAGGCTCTTTTACTCCTTTACCTTATACCCTCTGATCTGTGTCATTCTCTTCTCATTCTACGTGGGTTAAAGACTAGGCTCTCTTCTCTCTATCAGGTTCACGTGTTACTAATCCGTAGTAACTTATAGGATTCTTGGTTACCAGCCTCAGTTCAGTTTCTACTATTTTTAGTATGTTATTAGTTGAACCAGGACCTTGATATGATGTTGTTGAGTGGTTTTGCAATCTGATTATGAATGTCTCAAATCTGTTCCTGAGCATTTACAGCTGTTATGCTGTCCGATTTTCCCTAGAAATTCTAATGTCTTTGCATTGTGGCTGTGCTTTCAGATGGCCACTCGTGCTCAAAACCAAGTGGTTCGCCTGACCAGGTGCCTCGATGTGCCCGGTCATACGGCTATGTTAGTCCGGGTAATGATTGAGACGGGTTACCATTGGTATCCCGAATACACTATCGAAGAGCAATTCCGAGACTTTAATCAAAGCCAATACCTCTGCACTGTCAGGATATTTCCTTCTTATCCTGGATCGACTGAGCCCCTTCACTGTTCCTATGGACTCGGGGTCACTATTGAGATGGCTGTGCAGGATGCTGCATACTCTATGGTGACCATCATGCGAGTCAGGACTGGCGTACTTCGGAACACCAACTTTTGATATATGCCAGCTTCACTCCCGGGGGCGCAAGGGTATCTTCAGGCTATCTATGCTGATTCCACTCCGGAGGACTCATTAACCTGCACCACTGCTGAGATGCTCGAGGATAAGGACCGAGAGAATCGGGCCTTGAGACTGGAGCTTTTCAACACCCGTGCCGATCATTGGGCCACTTTGACTCGGTTTGCACCGACTGTGCAATCTGGATGTATGGATACGAGGGATCTGTATCCTGTGAGATCTGCTCTGCCAGACATGGTGGATTGGCATGATGTGGGAGGCATCACCCCACCCCGTGGTCCTCGCAGGCCACTGTTTGTTGGTCCAAGACCTCATCCTAGCCCCTATGGTCCACAAGCTCCTCAGACCGCCTGCATTTACGGACAATCACGTTGAGCTTCCAGGCTATGGAGGTGACTTCTATGAGGACTACTACGGAGCTGTATGAGTTAGTAGTAGTATCACTAGTATTGTAATAGTTGTATTTCCACCGTCCTGCGAGACCTGTGGAATATGACTTAGTGTGTATCAATCCCAGAGGTGTAGAAAAATAATGTATAGGAGCTTGGAATGCTTCCGATGAGATGTAACATCTTTCACCGTAGTTGTACTCTAGCCGGGCTTGTACTAAACTATGAATGGTGTGTATGAGCGTTGGTATATATATGGCAGTTTCTATATTTTCGGACTTTCACAAGATGATTTGAGCAGATATGGGTATATCTACTTGATGAAACATAAGTCTGAAATAGTTGAAAGGTTCAAAGAATTTCAGAGTGAAGTGGAAAAATCATCGTAACAAGAAAATAAAGTTTCGGCGATCTGATCGCGAAGACGAATAATTGAGTTACGAGTTTGGTCTTTAATTAAAATAATGTGGAATAGTTTCACAGCTCACGCCACAGAACACCACAATGTTATGGTGTGTCCGAACGTCAGAACCACACTTTATTGGATATGGTGCGATCTATGATGTCTCTTATCGGTTTACCACTATCATTTTGGGGTTATGCATTAGAGACAAATTTGCATTCACGTTTAATAGGGCACCATCTAAATCCGTTGAGACGACACCATATGAACTATGGTTTAACAAGAAACATAAGCTGTCGTTTCTTAAAAGTTTGGGGTTGTGATGCTTATGTGAAAAAGTTTTCACCTGATAAGCTCAAATCCAAATCGGAGAAGTGCGTCTTCATAGAATACCCAAAGGTAACTATTGGGTACACCTTATATCACAGATCCGAAGGCAAGTTTTTCGTTGCTAAGATGGATCCTTTCTAGAGAAGAAGTTTCTCTCGAAAGAAGTGAGTGGGAGGAAAGTAGAACTTGATGAGATAATCAGATTCTGCTCCCTTATTGGAAAGTAGTTCATCACAAGAAATGGTTCTGTGACAACTACACCAATTAGTGAAGAAACTAATGATGATGATCATGTAGTTTCAGATCAAGTTACTCTTGAACCTCGTAGGGTCAACCAGAGTAAAATACGCACTGAGTGGTACGGTAATCCTATTACGAAGTCATGTTACTTGACCATGGCGAACCTACGAACTATGAAGAAGCGATGGTGAGCCCAGATTCCGCAAAATGGTGGAAGCCATGAAATCTGAGATGGGATCCATGTATGAGAACAAAGTATGGACTTTGGTTGACTTGCCCGATGATCGGCAAGCCATTGAAAATAAATGGATCTTTAAGAAGAAGACTGACGCTGATGGTAATGTAACTGTCTACAAAGCTCGACTTGTCACAAAAGGTTTTCGACAAGTTCAAGGTGTTGACTACAATGAGATTTTCTCAACCGTAGCGATGCTTAAGTCTGTCCGAATCATGTTAGCAATTGCCACATTTTATGAAATCGGCAAATGGATGTCAAAACTACATTCTTTAATGGATTTATTAAAGAAGAGTTGTATATGATGCAACCAGAAGGTTTTTCAATCCTAAAGGAACTAACAAAATGTGCAAGCTCCAAATGATCCAACTATGGACTGGTGCAAGCATCTCAGAGTTGGAATAAACGCTTTGATAGTGTGATCAAAGCATATGGTTTTATACAGACTTTTGGAGAAGCTTTGTATTTACAAGCAAGTGAGTGGGAACACTACTGACATTTACGATAAGTATATGTGAATGACATATTGTTGATCGGAAATAATGTAGAATTATTCGCAAAGCATAAAGGAGTATTTGAAAGGAGTTTTTCAAAGAAGGACCTCGGTGAAGCTGCGTACAAATTGAGCATCAAGATCTATTGAGATAGATGAAAAACGCTTGATAAAGTTTTCAATAAGTACATACCTTGTCAAGATTTTGAAGAAGTTCAAAATGGAATACCAAAGAAAAGTTCTTGCCTGTGTTGCAAAGGTGTGAAATTGAGTAAGACTCAAATCCCGACCACAATGAGAAAATAGAAAAGAGAATGAAAGTCATTCCTATGCCTCGGTCATAGGTTCTATAAAGTATGCTATGCTATGTACCGGACCTATTGTATACCTTGCTCTGAATTTGGCAAGGAGTACAATAGTGATCTAAGAGTAGATCATGGACATTGGTCAAGAACATCCTTAATGAGGACTAAGGAAATATTTCTCGATTATGGAGGTGATAAAAGAGCCCGTCAGAAAGAGTTACATCGATGCAAGCTTTTTACACAGATCCGGATGACTCTAAGTCTCAATCTGGATACATATTGTAAGTGGGAGCAATTAGCTAGAGTAGCCCGTGCGAGCATTGTAGACATAGAATATTTGCAAAATACATACGGCTCTGAATGTGAGCCAGACCCGTTGACTAAAATTATCTCACAAGCAAAACATGATCACACCTTAGTACTCTTTGGGTGTTAATCACATAGCGATGTGAACTAGATTATCGACTCTAGTAAACCCTTTGGGTGTTGGTCACATGTCGATGTGAACTATGGGTGTTAACCACATATAGATGTGAACTATTGATGTTAAATCACATGGCGATGTGAACTAGATTATTGACTCTAGTGCAAGTGGGAGACTGAAGGAAATATGCCCTAGAGGCAATAATAAAAGTTATTATTTATTTCCTTATATCATGATAAATGTTTATTATTCATGCTAGAATTGTATTAACCGGAAACATAATACATGTGTGAATATATAGACAAACAGTATGTCACTAGTATGCCTCTACTTGACTAGCTTGTTAATCAAAGATGGTTATGTTTCCTAACCATAAACAAGGAGTTGTTATTTGATTAACAAGGTCACATCATTAGTTGAATGATCTGATTGACATGACCCATTCCGTTAGCTTAACAGTTGATCGTTTAGTATGTTAATGCTTTCTTCATGACCCATACATGTTCCTATAACTATGAGATTATGCAACTCCGTTTACTGAGGAACACTTTGGGTACTACCAAACGTCACAACGTAATCGGGTGATTATAAAGGAGTACTACAGGTGTCTCCAAAGGTACTTGTTGGGTTGGCGATTTCGAGATTAGGTTTTGTCACTCCGATTATCGGAGAGGTATCTCTGTGCCTTCTCGGTAATGCACATCACTTAAGCCTTGCAAGCATTACAACTAATGAGTTAGTTGTGAGATGATGTATTCTGAGCGAGTAAAGAGATTTACCGCAATCTAGATTGAACTAGGTATTGGATACCGACGATCGAATCTCGGGTAAGTAACATACCGATGACAAAGGGAACAACGTATGTCGTTATGCGGTTTGACCGATAAAGATCTTCAGAGAATATGTAGGAACCAATATGGGCATCCAGGTTCCGCTATTGGTTATTGACCGAGAATGGTTCTAGGTCATGTCTACATAGTTCTCGAACCCGTAGGGTCCTTGACGCTAACGCTTCGGCGACAGTTCATAATGAGTTTATAAGTATTGATGCAATCAAGGTTGTTCGAGTCCGGATGTGATCACGGACATGACGAGGAGTCTCGAAATGGTCGAGACATAAAGATTGATATATTGGAAGCCTATGTTTGGACTTCGGAATGGTTCCGAATGAAAACAGGATGTTACCGGAACACCGGGGGGTTACCGGAACCCCCCGGGGGGTATATGGGCCTTCATGGGCCACAAGGGAGAAGAGGAAGGGCCAGCCAGGTGGGCTGCGCGCCCCCCTCCCCCCTCTAGTCCGAATAGGAAAAGGAGAGGGGGGGCGGCGCCCCTTCCTCTTTCCCTCCCCAATCCTACTCCAACTAGGACAGGGGAGTCCTACTCCCGTGGGAGTAGGACTCCTCCAGCGCCTCCCAAGGCTGGCCGCACCCTTGGCTCCTTTATATCTGAGGCAGGGGGCACCCCATGACACACAAGTTGATCTACGGATCTTTCCTTAGCCGCAGCGGTGCCCCTTCCACCATATTCCACTTCGGTCATATCGTCATGAGCTTAGGCGAAGCCCTGCGCCGGAGAAGTCATATCGTCATGAGCTTAGGCGAAGCCCTGCGTCGGTGGAGCATCAACATCGTCACCACGCCATCGCGGTCGACGGAACTCATCCCCGACACTTTGCTTTGGATCGGAGTCCGGGATCGCCATCGAGTGAACGTGTGCAGAACTCGGAGGTGCCGTGACGTTCGGTGCTTGGATCGGTCGGATCGTGAAGACGACGACTACATCAACAGCGTTGTTATAACGCTTCGCTTCGGTCTCACGAGGGTACGTGGACAGACACTCTCCTCTCGTTGCTATGCCATCACCATGGTCTTGGCGTGATCGTAGGAAAATTTTGAAATTACTACGCTCCCCAACAAGTGGCATCCGAGCCTAGGTTTTATGCGTTGATGTCATATGCACGAGTAGAACACAAGTGAGTTGTGGACGATACAAGTCATACGCCTACCAGATGTCATACTTTGGTACAGCGGTATTGTTGGACGAGACGATCCGGACCAACCTTACGCCAGCATTTTACGCGAGACCGGTTCCCTCGACGCGTTTTTGCACATAGATGGCTTATGGAAGACTGTCTCTCCAACTTTAGTTGAACCGAGTGTGGCTACGCCCGGTCCTTGAGAAGGTTAAAACGGAGTCTATTTGACAAACTATCGTTGTGGTTTTGATGCGTAGGGTAAGAACGGTTCTTGCTCAGCCCGTAGCAGCCACGTAAAACTTGCAACAACAAAGTAGAGGACGTCTAACTTGTTTTGCAGGGCATGTTGTGATGTGATATGGTCAAGACGTGATGCTATATTGTATGAGATGATCATGTTTTGTAACCGAGTAATCGGCAACTGGCAGGAGCCATATGTTTGTCGCTTTAATGTATGAAAAGCAAACGCCCTGTAATTGCTTTACTTTATCACTAAGAGGAAGCGAAAGTCGAGGGAGCAAAAGTTGGCGAGACGACAACGATGCTACGATGGAGATCAAGGTGTCGCGCCGGTGACGATGGTGATCATGATTGCTTGGCGATGGAGATCACAAGCACAAGATGATGATGACCATATCATATCACTTATATTGATTGCATGTGATGTTTATCCTTTATGCATCTTATCTTGCTTTGATTGACGGTAGCATTATAAGATGATCTCTCACTAAAAATTATCAAGAAGTGTTCTCCCGAGTATGCACCGCTATAAAGTTCTTCGTCTTTGAGACACCACGTGATGATCGGGTGTGATAGGCTCTACGCTCAAATACAACGGGTGCAAAACAGTTGCGCACGCGAATACTCGAGTTAAACTTGACGAGCCTAGCATATAACAGATATGGCCTCGGAACACGGAGACCGAAAGGTCGGGCGTGAATCATATAGTAGATATGATCAACATAGTGATGTTCACCATTGAAACTACTCCATCTCACGTGATGATCGGACATGGTTTAGTTGATATGGATCACGTGATCACTTAGATGACTAGAGAGATGTCTATCTAAGTGGGAGTTCTTAAGTAATATGATTAAATTGAACTTTAATTTATCATGAACTTAGTCCTGGTAGTATTTTGCAAATTATGTTGTAGATCAATAGCTCGCGTTGTTGCTTCCCTATGTTTTTATATGTGTTCCTAGAGAAAATTGTATTGAAAAATGTAAGTAGCAATGATGCGGATTGGATCCGTGATCTGAGGTTTATCCTCATTGCTGCATGTAAGAATTATGTCCTTAATGCACCGCTAGGTGATGACCTATTGCAGGAGCAAATGTAGACGTTATGAACGTTTGGCTAGCTCAATATGATGACTACTTGATAGTTTAGTGCACCATACTTAACAGCTTAGAATCGGGACTTCAAAGACGTTTTGAACGTCATGGACCATATGAGAGATGTTCCAGGAATTGAAGTTAATATTTCAAGCAAATACCCGAGTTGAGAGATATGAAATCTCCAACAAGTTCTATAGCTAAAAGATGGAAGAGAATCGCTCAACTAGTGAGCATGTTCTCGCATTGTCCGGGTACTTGAATCGCTTGAATCAAGTGGGAGTTAATCTTCCAGATAAGATAGTGATTGACAGAATTCTCTAGTCACCAACACTAAGTTACTAGAACTTCGTGATGAACTATAGTATGCAAGGGATGACGAAAACAATTCCCGAGCTCTTCGTGATGTTGAAATCGACGAAGGTAGAAATCAAGAAAGAGCATCAAGTGTTGATGATTGACAAGACCACTAGTCTCAAGGAAAAGGGCAAAGGGAAGAAGGGGAACTTCAAGAAGAACGGCAAGCAAGTTGCTGCTCGAGTGAAGAAGCCCAAGTCTGGACCTAAGCACGAGACTAAGTGCTTTTTGCTGCAATGGAACTGGTCACTAGAAGCGGAACTACCCCAAGTATTTGGCGGATAAGAAGGATGGCAAAGTGAACAAAGGTATATTTGATATACTGAGATCATTGATGTGTATTTCACTAGTGTTCGTAGTAACCCTCGGTATTTGATACTGGTTCAGTTGCTAAGAGTAGTAACTTGAAACGGAGTTGCGTAATGAACATAAACTAGTTGAAGGGGAAGTGACGATGAGTGTTGGAAGTAGTTCCAAGATTGATTTGATCATCATCACACACTCCCTATACTTTCGGGATTAGTGTGGAACCTAAATAAGTGTTATTTGGTGTTGAGCATAAATATGATTTGATCATGTTTATTGCAATACGGTTATTCATTTAAGTAAGAGAATAAATTGTTGTTCTGTTTACATGAATAAAACCTTATATGGTTACACACCCAATGAAAATGGTTCATTGGATCTCGATCATAGTGATACACATATTCATAATATTGAAACCAAAAAGATGCAAAGTTAATAATGATAGTGCAACTTATTTGTGGCAATCGCCGTTTAGGTCATATTGGTGTAAAGCGCATGAAGAAAACTCCATGCTTATGGACTTTCGGAATCACTTGGTTATGAATCATTTGATGCTTGCGAACCGCGTGCCGTTTGGGCAAAATGACTAAAACTCCGTTCTCCTAACAATGGAACAAGCTACTGACTAATTGGAAATAATACATACCGATGTATGCGATCCAATGAGTGTTGATGCTCGTGGCAAGTATCGTTATTTTCGGACTTTCACAAGATGATTTGAGCAGATATGGGTATATCTACTTGATGAAACATAAGTCTGAAATAGTTGAAAGGTTCAAAGAATTTCAGAGTGAAGTGGAAAAATCATCGTAACAAGAAAATAAAGTTTCGCGATCCGCTCGCCAAGACGAATAATTGAGTTACGAGTTTGGTCTTTAATTATAATTATGTGGAATAGTTTCACAGCTCTCGCCACCTGGAACACCTCAATGTTATGGTGTGTCCGAACGTCGTTACCACACTTTATTGGATATGGTGCGATCTATGATGTCTCTTATCGGTTTACCACTATCATTTTGGGGTTATGCATTAGAGACAGCTGCATTCACGCTTAATAGGGCACCATCTAAATCCGTTGAGACGACACCATATGAACTATGGTTTAACAAGAAACCTAAGTCGCTGCTTTCTTAAAAGTTTGGGGTTGTGATGCTTATGTGAAAAAGTTTTCACCGATAAGCTCAAACCCAAATCGGAGAAGTGCGTCTTCATAGAATACCCAAAGGTAACTATTGGGTACACCTTATATCACAGATCCGAAGGCAAGTTTTTCGTTGTTAAGATGGATCCTTTCTAGAGAAGAAGTTTCTCTCGAAAGAAGTGAGTGGGAGGAAAGTAGAACTTGATGAGATAATCAGATTCCGCTCCCTTATTGGAAAGTAGTTCATCACAAGAAATGGTTCCCGTGACAACTACACCAATTAGTGAAGAAACTAATGATGATGATCATGTAGTTTCAGATCAAGTTACTATCGAACCTCGAGGGTCAACCAGAGTAAAATACGCACCGCAGTGGTACGGTAATCCTATTCGGAAGTCATGTTACTTGACCATGGCGAACCTCACGAACTATGAAGAAGCGATGGTGAGCCCAGATTCCGTAAAATGGTGGAAGCCATGAAATCTGAGATGGGATCCATGTATGAGAACAAAGTATGGACTTTGGTTGACTTGCCCGATGATCGGCAAGCCATTGAAAATAAATGGATCTTTAAGAAGAAGACCGACGACGATGGTAATGTAACTGTCTACAAAGCTCGACTTGTCACAAAAGGTTTTCGACAAGTTCAAGGTGTTGACTACAATGAGATTTTCTCAACCGTAGCGATGCTTAAGTCTGTCCGAATCATGTTAGCAATTGCCACATTTTATGAAATCTGGCAAATGGATGTCAAAACTACATTCTTTAATGGATTTATTAAAGAAGAGTTGTATATGATGCAACCAGAAGGTTTTTCAATCCTAAAGGAACTAACAAAATGTGCAAGCTCCAAATGATCCAACTATGGATTTGGTGCAAGCATCTCGAGTTGGAATAAAACGCTTTGATAGTGTGATCAAAGCATATTGTTTTATACAGACTTTTGGAGAAGCCTGTATTTACAAGAAAGTGAGTGTGAGCACTACAACATTTCTGATAAGTATATGTGAATGACATATTGTTGATCGGAAATAATGGAGAATTATTCTTCAAAGCATAAAGGAGTATTTGAAAGGAGTTTTTCAAAGAAGGACCTCGGTGAAGCTGCATAAATTGAGCATCAAGATCTATTGAGATAGATGAAAACGCTTGATAAAGTTTTCAATAAGTACATACCTTGTCAAGATTTTGAAGAAGTTCAAAATGGAACGATCAAAGAAAAGTTCTTGCCTGTGTTGCAAAGGTGTGAAATTGAGTAAGACTCAAATCCCGACCACAAAGCAGAAAATAGAAAAGAGAATGAAAGTCATTCCCTATGCCTCAGTCATAGGTTCTATAAAGTATGCTATGCTATGTACTGCACCTATTGTATACCTTGCTCTGAATTTGGCAAGGAGTACAATAGTGATCTAAGAGTAGATCATCGGACATTGGTCAAGAACATCCTTAATGAGGACTAAGGAAATATTTCTCGATTATGGAGGTGATAAAAGAGCCCGTCAGAAAGAGTTACATCGATGCAAGCTTTTTACACAGATCCAGATGACTCTAAGTCTCAACTGGATACATATTGTAAGTGGGAGCAATTAGCTAGAGTAGCCCGTGCAAGAGCATTGTAGACATAGAATATTTGCAAAATACATACGGCTCACGAATGTGACAGACCCGTTGACTAAAATTATCTCACAAGCAAAACATGATCACACCTTAGTACTCTTTGGGTGTTAATCACATAGCGATGTGAACTAGATTACTGACTCTAGTAAACCCTTTGGGTGTTGGTCACATGTCGATGTGAACTATGGGTGTTAACCACATATAGATGTGAACTATTGATGTTAAATCACATGGCGATGTGAACTAGATTATTGACTCTAGTGCAAGTGGGAGACTGAAGGAAATATGCCCTAGAGGCAATAATAAAAGTTATTATTTATTTCCTTATATCATGATAAATGTTTATTATTCATGCTAGAATTGTATTAACGGAAACATAATACATGTGTGAATATATAGACAAACAGTATGTCACTAGTATGCCTCTATTTGACTAGCTTGTTAATCAAAGATGGTTATGTTTCCTAACCATAAACAAGGAGTTGTTATTTGATTAACAAGGTCACATCATTAGTTGAATGATCTGATTGACATGACCCATTCCGTTAGCTTAACAGTTGATCGTTTAGTATGTTAATGCTTTCTTCATGACCCATACATGTTCCTATAACTATGAGATTATGCAACTCCGTTTACCGGAGGAACACTTTGGGTACTACCAAACGTCACAACGTAATCGGGTGATTATAAAGGAGTACTACAGGTGTCTCCAAAGGTACTTGTTGGGTTGGCGTATTTCGAGATTAGGTTTTGTCACTCCGATTATCGGAGAGGTATCTCCAGCCTTCTCGGTAATGCACATCACTTAAGCCTTGCAAGCATTAAAACTAATGAGTTAGTTGTGATATGATTTATTACAGAGCGAGTAAAGATACTTACCGGTAACGAGATTGAACTAGGTATTGGATACCGACGATCGAATCTCGGGTAAGTAACATACCGATGACAAAGGGAACAACGTATGTCGTTATGCGGTTTGACCGATAAAGATCTTCAGAGAATATGTAGGAACCAATATGGGCATCCAGGTTCCGCTATTGGTTATTGACCGAGAATGGTTCTAGGTCATGTCTACATAGTTCTCGAACCCGTAGGGTCCGCACGCTTAACGCTTCGATGACAGTTCATAATGAGTTTATAAGTATTGATGCGAAGGTTGTTCGAGTCCCGGATGTGATCACGGACATGACGAGGAGTCTCGAAATGGTCGAGACATAAAGATTGATATATTGGAAGCCTATGTTTGGACTTGAATGGTTCCGAATGAAAACAGGATGTTCACCGAACACCGGGGTTACGGAACCCCGGGGGTATATGGGCCTTCATGGGCCACAAGGGAGAAGAGGAAGGGCCAGCCAGGTGGGCTGCGCGCCCTCCCCTCTAGTCCGAATAGGACAAGGAGAGGAGGGCGGCGCCTTCCCTCTTTCCTCCCCAATCCTACTCCAACTAGGACAGGGGGAGTCCTACTCCTGGGGAGTAGGACTCCTCCAGCGCCTCCCAAGGCTGGCCGCACCCCTTGGCTCCTTTATATACGGGGCAGGCGCACCCCATGACACACAAGTTGATCTACGGATCTTTCCTTAGCCGTGTGCGGTGCCCCTTCCACCATATTCCACTTCGGTCATATCGTCATGAGCTTAGGCGAAGCCCTCGCGCCGGAGAAGTCATATCGTCATGGAGCTTAGGCGAAGCCTCGCGTCGGTGGAGCATCAACATCGTCACCACGCCGTCGTCTTGACGGAACTCATCCGACACTTTGCTGGATCGGAGTCCGGGGATCGCCATCGAGCTGAACGTGTGCATAACTCGGAGGTGCCGTGACGTTCGGTGCTTGGATCGGTCGGATCGTGAAGACGACGACTACATCAACCGCGTTGTTATAACGCTCCGCTTTCGGTCTACGAGGGTACGTGGACAGACACTCTCCCCTCTCGTTGCTATGCCATCACCATGGTCTTGCGTGATCGTAGGAAAATTTTGAAATTACTACGTTCCCCAACATGTCTTGTTTCCTAGGATGGTCAACACTCGCAACAACCCTGCTGCTCCGGAGCAGGGTGAAGCCAGCGCAGCTAGGAATGTTAATCTGCCTCAACCGCCTTCTCCGCCGGGTTATGATGGAGGCGAGCGAAACAAGCGTGAGACCAATCGCTTCGGAGCGGATTGAGCAGAATATCGCACGCCAGCCAAGGAATGACCTGGTGTCAATCAATGACTTTGTCAAGTTGTATCCACTAAAGTTTAAACACTCCGCCGAGCCTCTCGATGCGGATGATCGGCTTCAAGAAGCATCACCCACAAGCTACGCTTCGCCAACGTGGCGAAGCTGATAAGGTTACCTTCGCTGCCTATCACCTCGAAGGCCCTGCTAGCCTTTGGTGGGAAAATTTTGAGGCTATGCGCCCGGCTGGCCAAATCACTACCTGGGATGAGTTTAGTGCGGCTTTCCATGAGCATCACATTCCGGAAGGTCTCATGGATCGTAAGAGGGAAGAGTTCTACAATTTCACCCAGGGTAGACTGCCTGTGGATGCATACAATCGTGAGTTTGGAAATCTAGCTCGTTATGCTCCTGAAGAAGTATCCACCGACGCCAAGAAGCAGGCAAGGTTCCGCAAGGGACTTAGCCCGAAGCCGCGTGATCTTCGTCTGCACGAGTGCACCTCCTTCCAGAAGTTTGTCAACAAGGCCATCAGTGCTGAGACAGGGTAGTCTGACTTTGAAGCTTCACGCAAGCACTCCCGTGACTTTGGTTCTTCATCCAGCTTTGGACCTCAGAAGCGCCGAGTGTGGATTCCAAGCACCGCTCTGCCACCCAGATTCACTCCGAGGCCATCCTTTGAGGCGCCTCGCCCCAACCAAAGATATGCACCGCCCAAGGCCTATGGTGGCCCCGCTGCTAATGCTGCTCCACGTCCCAATGTGATAACCTGTTTCAAGTGTGGGGAGACGGGTCACTACATCCGTGAGTGTCTCCAGAACAACCCCAGTCAGATCGGAAATTCTATTGGCCGTGGTAAGCCAGCAGGAAAGGTGCTCTACGCCAAACCAGCCGCCATCGCCGTGGGCCATGTCAACTACGTTTCAGCCGAGGAGATCCATGAGGATCCCAACGCCGCTTCTCGGTACACTCCTTGTTAATTGCCATCCGGCAACTGTTCTCTTTGATACTGGAGCATCTCATTCATTTATTTCTGAGAGCTATGCTCGATTCCACAACACCATATTTTGTGACATGCACACCTCCATGGAAATTCAGACTCCTGGTTCTAGATGGCAAA
The DNA here is from genome assembly GCA_021605145.1 of Aegilops bicornis. Taxonomy (NCBI): domain Eukaryota; kingdom Viridiplantae; phylum Streptophyta; class Magnoliopsida; order Poales; family Poaceae; genus Aegilops; species Aegilops bicornis. The sequence goes on along the minus strand of CM038671.1, from coordinate 666,295,734 downwards.
CCTCTAGAATAAGTCATGGGAATGAAATCCTTGTCGATAGATTAGTTTTCCTTGCATCACTAATAGCTCTCAAGTCCTCGGACATAAACATCATCTTGGGTATGGACTGGATGTCAGCCCATTATGCTAAGATTGACTGCTCCACTAGAACTGTTCAACTCACCCATCCCTCGGGCAAGACAGTCAATGTTTTGACCCGAGCGTCAGCCCTACTCCTTAAATGCCAACCCCCTTCTAGACCTTGATGATATTCCGGTAGTCCGTGACTTCCCGGATGTCTTTCCAGAGGAACTACCAGGTGTTCCACCTGACAGAGATGTCGAGTTCGTGATAGACCTTGTTCCAGGAACCGTCCCAATCTCTAGAAGACCTTATAAGATGGCACCCTAGAACTAGCCGAGCTTAAGAAACAACTCGATGATTCCTTGCAAAAGGGTTTCATCCGTCCTAGTTCTTCTCCATGGGCTTGCCCGTCCTCTTCGTCAAGAAGAAGGATGGAACGGATCGGATGGTTGTAGATTACCGACTGTCCAATTTGGTCACTATCAAGAACAAGTATCCGCTCCCGGGATCAACGACTTGTATGATCGACTTGTCGATCCTCGATCTTTTCCAAGATGGATTTGAGGTTGGGCTACCATCAAATCAAAATCAAGAACAGGGACATTCCTAAAACTGCCTTTGTTACTCGTTATGGCCAATACGAGTACACCGTCATGTCCTTCGGGTTAACCAATGCTCCAGCCACCTTCTCTCGGTTAATGAACTCGATCTTCATGGAGTATTTGGATAAATTCGTCGTGGTTTACCTCGATGATATACTCATCTACTCCAAGAATGAGGAAGAACATGCCGAACATCTAAGGCTAGTATTGATGAAACTTCGAGAGCATCGCCTTTATGCCAAATTCTCTAAGTGTGAGTTTTGGTTGCCATAAGTAACCTATCTAGGCCATGTAATCTCCGGTAAGGGCATTGTCAATCCCGAGCGAGTTCAAGCCGCCCTGATCGACTCCACCTGAATCGGCCAAGCAAGTTCGGAGTTTCCTCAGTTTAGCAAGCTATTGCCGCCGCTTCGTCGAGAATTTCTCCAAGGTTGCTAAGCCCCTAACTGAACTCCTCAAGAAAGATAAAAAGTTCGAGTGGACCCCACAGTGAAAGTTCAGCTTTTAGGAACTGAAAAGACGCCTGACATCTGCTCCCATACTTGTTCCACCAGATTTTTCTAGGGACTTTATTATCTATTGCGACGCCTCGCGACAAGGACTAGGTTGCATACTCATGCAAGATCGTCATGTGATTGCCTACGCTTCTCGACGATTGCGTCCCACATGAGGATAACTATCCCACACATGATCTAGAGCTTGCAGCGATGGTCCATGCACTCAAAACATGGCGACATTACCTCCTTGGTAATCGCTATAAATTTGCACTGATCACCAAAGTCTGAAATACATCTTCACCCAACCGGATTTGAATCTCAGGCAAAGACGTTGGGTCGAGTTGATTACGGATTACGACTTAGGAATATCTTACACCCCAGGCAAAGCCTATGTCATGGCTGATGCACTAAGTCGTAAATCTTATTGTAACAACCTGATGTTACAACAAAGTCAACCACTTCTCCACGAGGAATTTCGTAAGCTTAACCTTCACATTGTTCCTCGAGGATTCCTTTCCACCCTGGTGGCGAAACCTACCCTTACGGATCAGATCATCAAGGCACAGAAAGTAGATCCAGGAATCTCCCGTATTAAGAGAAACGTCAAGAAAGGAGTCGCAGATTGTTTCTCCATTGATGAACAAGGTGTCGTGTTCTTTGGAGACCGTCTAGTGGTTCCCAAGGTACGCAACCTGAGGCGATTGATCCTTAAGGAAGCTCATGAATCCCCTCTCACCATTCATCCCGGTAGTACTAAAATGTATCAAGACCTACGCCAGAGGTTTTGGTGGACTAGGATGAAGAGAGAAATTGCTCAATTCATTGCTAATTGCGACGTCTGTCGCCGAGTTAAAGCAGAGCATCAACGGCCTGCTGGCACCCTTCAACCTTTGGCAATTCCTGAATGGAAATGGGATAAAATCGGTATGGATTTCATTACCGGGTTTCCCAGGACCAAGAGAGGGAATAATGCTATCTTCGTTGTTGTCGATCGTCTTTCCAAAGTAGCCCACTTCCTACCCGTTCATGATAGTATAACCGCTAGCCAGCTAGCTGATTTGTACATCTCCCGAATAGTGTCTCTTCATGGTGTTCCATTGCAGGTTAACTCAGACCGTGGAAGTCTCTTCACCTCTCGATTTTGGGAAAGTTTCCAAAATGCTATGGGAACTCGTCTCTCTTTTAGCACCGCCTTCCATCCTCAATCAAGTGGTCAAGTAGAACGAGTCAATCAAATTCTGGAGGATATGCTTCGAGCTTCTGTCATCTCTTTCAGCATGAATTGGGAGAAATGCCTTCCATTCGCCGAATTCGCTTATAACAATAGTTATCAAGCTAGCTTGGGCAAAGCTCCTCTCAAAGTTCTCTATGGACGGAAATGTCGAACGCCTCTTAACTGGTCAGAAACAGGGGAAAGACAACTCTTTGGCCCGGATATGATCCAGGAAGCAGAAGACCAGGTTCACGTTATTAGTGAGAAACTGCAAACAACCCAATCTCGTCAAAAGAGCCAATATGACCGCAAGCATACGCCTATGTCTTATGAAGTTGGCGAGAAGGCTTACCTTCGGGTTACTCCTTTGAAGGGAACCCATCGATTCGGTATCAAAGGCAAATTGGCTCCTCGTTACATTGGACCCTTTCGCATTCTTGCCAAACGAGGAGAAGTTGCCTACCAATTGGAACTACCTCCGCATCTCTCCGAGTTCATGATGTCTTCCACGTTTCTCAACTCAGCGTTGCTTCTCGGATCCTATCCGTGGAGTGGACCACGCAAACGCTTGATCTCCAAGATAATCTCACCTATCGAGAATATCCCGTTCGTATCCTTGATCAAGCCGAGCGTACCACTCGACGCCAGAATATCAAGTTTCTCAAGGTTCAATGGTCAAACTATTCCGAGCAAGAAGCTACTTGGGAAAGGGAGGATCGTCTTAGACTTGAGTACCCCACCTTCTTTTCGACGGATCCAAAATCTCGGGACGAGATTCTTTTGAGTGGGGGTGAGTTGTCACATCCTAGCTAGTCCATGCATTAGAGTGTTGCATCATGTTTACTTTTCATCAGAAACCTGAAATGGGGAAGATGAACCCCAGAACCCCTCTGAATTCAACTAAGGTTTACTAAAAATATTTTCAATGAACCTGAATTGCCCTTCTTAAAAGTTCACCCTCTTTGTCTTGGGTTAGAATCTCTGGCAAAATTGGTGCACATTTTTCTAGGTCAACAGAAGGTCATTGAATTAAATCATATGTAAATTGCATTAGGGCATTTAAATGCTAGTATTTATTTTGAATGCTCAAATAATTCTGAAAATAAGTGTGGGCTGTTGGAGTTTTTCTAAACAGAACCTCTGATTATTTCTAGGATTTTTAGAAGTGCCTAACTATTTTTAATAAGTCCACAAACTTACAGAATAATAGAAAAAGGAAAAACCAGAAAGCAAGAGGTTTACCTGGCGCCCATCTGGCAAGCCCACTGCCACTGCCACCCAGCCACCGCTCCAAATGAGCTGCTTGGCTTGGCCAGCAGGCAACCAGTGCTCGACGGCACCCGGCGGCGCCACGCAGCTGCTCGCCGCCCTGCCTCCTCCCCTCACCGTTCTGCCGCCCTGGGTCGGTCGTCCACTCCTCCCTCGAGCTTGTAGACACGCTCTCTCCTCCCCAGCTCCTCTCCCTCGCTCGCCCGCACCATGGCCGACGTCGTCGCACCCGCGCCACCATGAAACCCGCGCCCTCCGTCGTCCTTGTGCCGCGCCACCGTGTCCAGGCGCTTCGCCACCCTCCTCTCCTTCGAGCAGGCCGAGCCCCGAGCGCCCGCTTGCCTCGGAGCCGCTGCACCGACCTCGCCCGACACCGCCACCGCCGGAGATCCCTTTTGCCGTCGCCGCCGCACCAGCTCGTCCCCGACCGCGTCGACTACACCATCGTGACCGCCGTGAGCTCAGCTACCTCCTCCCCCTTCTCGTTTTCGCTCGCGAGCCCTGCATCAACCCCATGGAGCTTCACCGCACGCGCCACCGCCGAGCTCGTCGCCGGCGTGTCTCCGGCCAACCACCGGCCACCCCACGATGTCTAACACACTCACCGCATCGCGTGGAGTCCAACACACATCACCACGCGCCTCGCCGTGCCCCATAGCAACGGGTCCATCTTCACCCGACTCCGGCGACCGCCACGGTTGTCGCCGGTGACATTTCCGGCCACCCCGAGCTCAACCACCGCCACCAAACGTCGCGGCTTGTCCCCGGCTACACGTAGATGGCCTCCGCCGCCTATTTGGTCGCCGGAATGCACAAACGCACTCTCGCCGCCGCGTCTGGCTTCGCCGGCGGCTAAATGCCGACGTGTTTGACCCTTGACTTTGACTAGGGTGGGCCCAGGTTGACTCCCCTGAGTCTATGACAAGCGGGCCCCCCTCTGCTAATTATCCAGATTAGTTTTAACTAATTTTAACTAGTTTAATTAACTACTATGCGGGACCCACTGGTCAGGTTGACCTGGACGTCCCCTTTGACCACTGACGTCACCCTGACGCACAGCTGGCGCAATAACTAATTTCTGGATTTATTTGTATTCAGGAAATTCCAGAAATTGTTGCAAACTTCAAAAATTCATAGAAATTAATCTGTAACTCCAAATGCAAAGATTTATATATGAATTTTGATCAGAAAAATTCAATCTATCCATTGGTAATAGTTTCATCCATGACAGAACAAGTTAACCTTGCTGTTTAAGCAGAAGAAGATAATGCACTAACATGGCTATGTTAAATGAGCTAACATTTGAATCTTTGATTCAAATAAGTTCATTTTTCTGTTCTAGCTTGCATTAGGCCAACACACATTCATATTGCCATGTCATAGCATGCAACATATTGTTGCATATCGTCATGTGTTGATTATGTTCGGTGTGTCTTTCATGGTAGGTTCTGTCTCCGAGGATAACCCCGAATATCCATCTGAAGGGCAGTACCCTACTACCACTACATCGTGCAAGCAACCCATAGATCATTCCGATACAAACCCATGATCTCGCCGCTCTTGTTTACCGCATTAAGACAACGCGATTCAAACTGCTGTGTGTTGCGGTAGTTGAACCCACTTCCTTTGCATGACCTGTCATTGCCATAGTAACTAGATGAAACCCACTAGTATGTGTAGGAGTTGATTGAGCCATATTTGTGTTTCCTACCATGCTATGCTTGCTATGCTTAGAGTTGTGTCAGTCTGGCTCATCGGGATGATGAACTAGAGTGAAAGGTTGTGTTGCTAACGAGAGTGAAGTGTTGAACACGATTTGGTAAAGGTATCGATGAGAGGCCATGTAGGAGTACATGGTGGGTTGTTTCATTGAAGCCGTCCCTAAGAACTGAGATCTGTGTGTGTGATTTAAGATTGGGCTACTACCACGCATTGGGCCCGAAACCAATGGACCCTCTCGACTTATTAACCACTCTTGTCCTCTGTCCGGGAGTTGCAAAGTAGTTTCTGGTGTTTGTAGCATGCTGGGGGCCGCACCACTGACCTTAGGGGTGTCTTTGTGTTGCGGTAGGCACGTGGCCCGGTGTATCGATTCGCCCGTTTGGTGTCTCGGGAACCCTGCACACATCGTTCGGGGCCGTTAGTGGAAACCTCGGCCGGACTCCCTGCGGATGGAACCCAAATAAGCGATAAACCTGGACTAGGGACTCGTGTGTTTAGTCAGGTCATGGCCTGCACCCTCGCTGGGCTTGCGCTTGAAGGTTGCCGAGTACATGTAGTGTAGCGGTGATAAGTGGTGAGAGCGTGTGTGAAGAAGTACACCCCTGCAGGGTATGAAACTATTCGAATAGGGCGTCCATGATAAGGACTACTTGGTCACCTATACAGTTCATAGACAAGTAAATGGATACCTACTAAAAGCCTCAAGATAAGTGTGAGTATCATGGATGGCCCTCTCGTGGGTTGTGAGAGAGGATCCACGGTGGAGTATTGCATTTGTGATTAGTGGACTGTAATGCGAGAAATGCTTTCAAGTGGTGTCACGTGGGATAGCTTAGCCAAGAGTCAAAGCTGGCTTCTGCAATAACTCCACTACCTTCTTGAGAATGTGCATGTATAGTAGGATTACATTGTAAGACTTCTTTGAGTACCTCCGTACTCATGTTTGCTTAATCAATGTTTTCAGACGACAACACCGCCCCTCCGATGGGTTCTATGTAGACCTTGACATCGACGAGTGACTAGCCACCCAGGTGGTGATCCAAGGCTTGTGAAGGGCCAATGTAGATAGAAGGGCTTCGTCAAGCCTTCTTTCTTTTTAGTGTCTGTACTCAGACTAGTTTGCTTCCGCATGTGCTTGTATGTTTGTATGACTTGAGTGTCGGGTCATGTGACCCCTATCTGTATGAACATGTTATGTATGGCTCCTCGTAGCCTCTTAAATAAAGTACTTTGAGTTGTAGAGTTTTGTTGTGATGCCATGTTGTATGTACTCATATCGGGCATATTGTGTGTATGATTGAAATGCTTGGTATGAGTGGGATCCGACAATCTAGTTGTTTATCCTTGGCATCCTCTCATATGGGGAAATGTAGTCTAGTGCCTATACGAGCGATAGTAGTCCGCTACAAAGACGGTTCACCGGAGTCCTGCTAGCCCAAAGCACTACCGCTCCGGACACTTGACTGGCTAGCATGTGTTTCACTTCGCCTCGTTCGTTCCCTTCGGGAAATGTCACGCGGTGACATCCGAGTCCTGCCTTAGCTCGCTACATGCCGGGTTACCGGAGTCCTGCTAGCCCAAAGGTTACAGCCCGGATTCATACGTTGATGACCGACATGCTCGATGTGACTCATGTATGCCTGTCCCCATGGGTTAGTGCCGCTTTGGGTTCACGACTAGCCATGTCGGCCCGGGTTCTCTGTCACGTGGATGCTAGTGACACTATCATATACGTGAGCCAAAAGGCGCAAACGGTCCCGGGCCATGGTAAGGCGACACCCGTGGGAATACCGTGCGTGAGGCCGCAAAGTGATATGAGGTGTTACCGGCTAGGTCGATGTGACTAGGAATCGGGGTCCTGACAAGAAGGTAGTCGTTCTTGGAGCCCTTGAACGGCCCTCGACCGAGGCCTCCGGCTTCAACAAGATCGCCTTAACCTTTATTTATTCTTCTTCTTCTTCCTCTTCATGCTCTGTTTCTCTTTCTCCTCACCAGTTGGTGAAACCAAGTACATGATTGGCCTTCTAATTCAGAATTGATTTTGTCAGTGAGGGAGTACATGTGTACTAGTAAAAAACAACATTATTTTCTCATGGCAGTCAGAAAATAAAGATGAACACATGCATTAAATATCATTCTTATCTAAAGGAAGGTTATGGCGCCAATATGGATGATGAGGATTGGAACACAGATCTCCCTTTGTGTAGTTCCACCAAAATGAACCAAATGTTCCATTCTGACATTCAAGTTAAACAACACAAAAGTCACTTCTTTTAAGAAGAGTTTTGTGCAGTGCACCAAAAGGTCACAATAGCAACCAGGTGAATTGGATATCCCTGTTTGCACAAAAAGGCCTGAGAGGAAACAGTCAGAGTCTCAAACAATTACAGGCAAAAACATTTGGCTAAACTTGTCGAGTCTCAAACAATTCTGTACAAAAACAGTGGCATGGCTTCATTTTTACCAGGGACATTATATTAAGAACAGCTAAGGCTGCGTTAGGTTCACAGGTTTGGTGCAGGATTTTCGTAGGAACACAATTCCTACGGTATTCTTTCCCTTCCAACCGTTCGGAACACGGGAAAGGTGAATAGTGTTTCGTAGGAAAGCTGGTCTGGTAGTACTGATTCCATAGGATTAGAATTTTTGGGCGGAAGCCCGAGGCAGACGCTCGCTGCCATGCGTTAGACAGGTTGCTGTGCTGTGTTTGCCGGAATAAAAAAATCAACCTATGTGTGGTACGTGAGGTGAGGACAAGAGTAGTCACTGTGAAGCTGAATAAACAAATAGCATCTCATACTGCCAAGCATGCTACTCTAAAAAAATAAATCTGTACATTTCGTAGTCCATCCGAACACATTCTCTTGAGAGTTTCCTCTAGTTCGCTGTTCCATAGTTTTATACCTACATTCCTTTCCTATTCCTCTATTTTCATCAAGATCTATGTTTTACGCCCTTTATTCCGACGGAGCCTAAATATTTGGTATAAGGGCATGGGATAGTGGGTGCACCAGTGATACAACACCATGTCACGTAAACAAGGGCACAAAGTGGTGATTCATAGTTTGTTGCCCGAGAAACAAACATCCAAGAAACATATCCTGGGTTGGTCCCATTTTTGTTCACTCTAGCCACCTACTCCTATGTGTGGATAGCAAATCTAGTCCTGGTCATACCACTGTGTACAACATTACCCCTATATTTCCCTTTTCGACCAAGAGACCGGTTGGATGACCAGTCTGTACTACTTTCACCCCCTTTCCTTCTTGTTTGTACCAAGTCCGATGTACATACTAAATTCCCCCACCCCCATTTTATTTCTTGTTTCAACCAAGTACTCCCTCCGTCCGGAATTACTTGTCATCAAAATGGATGTGTCTAGAACTAAAATAGATATAGATACATCCATTTCAATGACAAGTATTTTCGGACGAAGGGAGTACAAGATTCAACTCCATGAAGTAGCTTTACCTCTAACAATAGAAGAAAAAAAATAGGTGACGTTGGACCATCCAATCGAGAGGAGCTGAGAGGTAGAAATGATGCACATGCAGCGACGTAGCGAGCTGGGGAAGTAGAGCTAAGGCGGTTTCGAACGAAGATTTACCTGAAGGTCGTCGGGATGTGGATAGGTGGGTGGCGGGAAGCCGGATCCGCCCACAGGCAACGAAGAAGGGATCAGAGGACCTCCCGCGCTGGCGCTCGGCCAGAGATAACGGTGCGGCCGGCAGTGGGTCTCCTCCCTTGCTGTCGACAACGGCCTAAACGCTGCCCCTCCTCCCCTTCATCGGCGGAGGGGGATACGTCCGGATCTGTAACCAGCGGTGAGGATAGAAAGCCAGTGTTTTTTGAAGGGAGAAAGACAGTGTTACTACCCCTATCTTGTTTAGATCTGGAGAGGATGAGAGTATGTGAATAGAGAAACCCTAGCAAGCAAGCGCGGAGGCTCCGGCCTATATGTAAGTAGTTGGGTAGTTTTCCTTTTTCACTCCATCAAAACAATCGTTTAAAAATGTGTACTACTACATGCAAGGTCGCGGTTTTTTTAGTTGTTGATTGTTTTTTGAGATAGCTACCCGCTTGTTCCAAGTGGTGTTATGGTGTGCCAGGTCGCACTTTGTATCGTTCAAGTATGGTACTACAAGTCCCTCCATTAAATGAACATCCACCCCCTCGTAAAAAGTGTGAACAAGCCCACGGCTAAAATTAAGCGGAAACGTGGGTTGCCCCAACATGCATTATTATTTATATTTTCTACTCCCTCCGCTCCTAAATATAAGTCTTTTTATTAGCCACACCTAAGACAAGAATTTTTATTAGCATGAACCCCACATGTCATAGACACAAAAATTGTGGCAAGATTCCCTTAGGCAAGCCAAAGTGTGTCTAACAATTTGAGCAACTCAGGTTAGGCAAGTGTGGCAAGTGTGGGAAAAATAATGTGGCAACATAAGACAAACATAGTCACAATCCAAACAGCCCCGTAATTTTTTGTGACATGCATGAAAATTTGGTTAGTTAAATTTATAGTCAAAATTTGGCAAGGTGCATCAAATCAACACATGCAAGTATCAAAAGGAAAGTCACGGCATGCATGCATGCGTTGTACTCCCCATTTCCAAATATAAGTCTTTTAGAGATTGCAACAAGTGACTACATATGAAGCGAGAATATGTCTACTCCTACATAAAGTAGCCCATTTGAAATGTGTAAACAGACTTTTATCGAGTGCGGTGCTTTGATGTGTCGCGTCAACTCAGACAGGACCGAGAAATTTGATTACTACGACGCCCTCTCCCTCGTGGTGAGCTCCGGTGCCTTGACTGCACTGCCTTTGGCTGCATGACAGAGGAGGCCAACCACTGTTGGGCCCACCTGTCATAGACGCAAAGGCAGGAGGCAAGTAGAAGCTTTCTCTACGCTATCCCTCCCGCACGAGGTGGACGAACATGCAGCAGTGGATTCGACATCAGTAGAAGTAGGAGTAGCATCATTGTTCGTCTTCTCGAAGAGGCGAAGAGCCAAGCGCAACCCGAACATTGCAGTTGCGAACGCTCGCGTGGTGCGGTTCCTTGGAGCACACATATACTAGCCAGGCTCTTGCATGAGACAAAATTGCTACTCCCTCCTTTCCGGTTTATAGTGCTAAATTCAAAAATCTCACCAATCAATGTAGATGGTGAGTGGTGGAATACAGTTTGTAGTTTTGCAAAAGCACCTAATAAATGCTCTTGTTTTCCTCAAAAAATTATGTTTATCAATGCATTAATTATGCATGCATAAAGTACATGCATTGGTCAATTTTCTCTTAATACTTGCATGCAATGATTTAATGCTACTTGGAATCTGAAAATGTGATGGAAAGCAACCAAATTGGGCCTTATAAAATGGAAAACATAAAATTTTGAGATAAGCCCTATAAACCGGAAAGGAGGGAGTATTGTTTAACAATTAAACTCCATTATCCATTGGCTGATACTCATTCTGCATAGGTCCACGCGCTTAGCACCGTTTCTTCTTAGGGTCACCAATGTTTATTTGCTAATTAATAGCATTGCATGCAATGAACTAGCCATTGCAAGTCATTAAAAGCATGCACACCTCTCATCTCTTATTGGTTGATATGTCAAGAAACAAGAAACAAGGTAGAAGTTAATGCACCGCGCCTAAGTGTTTTGGGACTATTTGGTTTCCGTAAGATGACTTACACACCTAGACGGAAGGAGCAGCATAGACCTGTAAACCGGAAAGGAGTATTTTCCTTCTTAGAGATTTCAACAAGTGACTAGACTACACCGTGTGCAGTACCCCCTCCCTTCCGGTTTATAGGGCTCAAATCTCAAATCTCATGAACCAAGGCATTTTGCGATTGGAGGAATGTATCTCGTACTTTACAAAACTACCCTAATTAAACTCATGCATTAATTACGTAGTTCTCTCGTTTTCCTCTCCGCCTTGGTCGCGGTGCACAATATTGAACACTCCTATATGACTAGCCGCTCTAGTATCTACATGCGGGACATTTCAAAGCATCCGGGCCAACGTGCCATCCACCAAATCACAGCGACGTGCTACAGTCGAGACTCACCTGTCACCCTGGTGTGGCCGTCATGACCCGTCATATCACAAAACCCACATCTTTACCAACAGTGGTAAGGTGGCCTCCAAGTTGGACTGGACGAAGCAACCATCATTTCATTGGAACGCTCGTTCAAGCCCTTTCTTCCCTTTATTGAAGAAAACCTCACTCAAGGCTACTCACTTACGCCATTTTTCTTACGCATCGACGAAGGAAAGGTGGACGAATCAGTTATGCTGCTATATTTTCATTCCAATAATCTTCTTTTTGCAAAGCACCGACCGATTCTCACATCCTATTCTTTTCCTGTTTTCATTGCGATTGTGGTTTCCTTTCGATTGCTTTTTGTTTGTCAGTTCATTAATGGATCCTGGAGCACTAGGCAAAGAGTTGTCGGCGGACAACCCACTGGAGACAGCGATCTCCAGGAAGCGAGCACCGACCAACGAGTTGACCATGTTGGCGCGCCAACCCATGGAGACGAAGAACTCCAAGAAACAAGCACTGGCCAAAGAGTTGAGGACGTTGGCGGACAAACTCCTCAAAGAAAGTTGGAAGAACAGCAAGGGCCCCACTGCGCCGACCCCAGGAACTCTGATTGCCACCTATGTGAGGCTCAAGACCGAGTTTGAGGAGATAGTCGCCGTTGAGAAGCAGTATTCCCCTGGCAAGGTGATGGCCCCCATCGAGGACGAGGAGATGGCCCGCGGAGGGATGAGATCCCCCGGTGAGCTGCATAAGGTAAAAAATATTGGCTTATTACCATAGTTGTGGTTTTTGATTATTTGCAATGTGCTTGCTAATATGTTAGGGTTGTGCAGGTGCCGGTGGTTGTCCTTGATGATTCCGATGTCGTGGCCCGCCGGGCGTCGCCCAGCAGATTGATTACGATGCCGCTGTCCATCCTGTGGACATCGCCTGCAGATCGATTCCGATGTCGCGGTCAGTCCTGTGGGCATTGCCCCGTAAATCGATTCCCATGCCATCGTCCGTGCGTGGTCATTGCCGAGAGATCGATGACAAGAAATAGTTGGTCGCGCTTAATCCTTGAGGTAGTTTTGCATTGCCCTGTGTTTAATTACCAGTAACGATGCGTGTTATCAAACCATCTTAGGGCTAGTGCCTCGTCTTGTGTGGGCGGATCTTGCTACTTTTGTTTGATAGTGAATCATGCGAACCCTCTCCAAGTTATGGAAACAGATGTATCCTCACCAGCTTTTGATGTAATATATGGCATGCTTAGATGTAAGTTTGAACTTTTTATCATATCAACAGGGCTTGTTTGATGATTCTTGGTGTTAGTAGGTTAGCTACTGTGTGAGCTATAGTACTTGCAAAACACTCACCAAAGAGAAACGTTGGGGCTGATGAGCTCGTGGTACACTTATACTATCCCTCGTCGATCGACCAATAGCCCTAGCTCCTAAAATTGTTGGCTTAGCGATCGATCAGACAATAGTCGACATACATTTAGAACTCATTTGGTTCATAGGGTAGGAAAATCGTAGCAAAAGTATAGAGAACGTGCAACACAAAATCATAGCAGTGTAGAGACGTACTCCTTCCGTTCCAAAATAGACGACCTAGGCGGGCTAGTTTGGCCTAGTGGGTTTCAGTGATATGACGTGGTACAGTGCCGTCCAGTCTTCGCGTGTGGTAGCAGATTATGGTACAGTAAGTTTTCTTGAAGAAGCGGAATTCAACAAAGTCATGATGGTTCCTTCGTCCGAACAACTTACGATGGGAAAGGTTGGGCCTGCGATACGACCGGGTAGACCAAGATAATTTTGTGCATGGCAGGTGGACCAGGATGGTCGACGTCCCACATGTCAGCGAATGAAAGTATTCTTTCCGATGTAGAGGATGAGCAACGAGTATTCATTGTTTATTTTTGATGAAAGCTATTGTCTCCACTGTAACTCCTTTACTTTATAAATGCCTCTCTCTCCTCCACATAAGCGGGGACTACTTGCTAGTTGCTATGCATGCAGCGGGCAGCTGACGTCTTGAGGGGCCAGGGCGGTCAGAGCATGCTCCCGAAGCGGTCTGGACTCCTGCATGGACCACCTCACATTATCACCATATATTTCTTGGAGTCCGTGCGCGGCGGGCGGGCGATCTCTTCTCCCTCCCCCGTTTCTCTCTTCTTAGCCGACGCCCGCCGAGCGATTAGATTTCGGCTATCGACGGTTTATTCAATTACGGTCCCACAAGTCAGTGAAATTGCAAGACAACGCGTGTCCCCTCTCATGAGCGGCGTGCGAGCCGGACTGTCGGGGTTGCGATGCGTACAAGTTGTAAGTGTGCCGCCTTTTACTTTAGAACTTGCGAAGCGTAACATTTTTGCGCGATCGATCGATAGAAATCCAGAACAAAATGACGAGGGCGGTGCTTTGCCGCTCATTAGGCGGGCTAGTTCGAGTGATATGACGTGCTACAGTGCCGTCCACTTGCTCCATTTTTATATAAGCAAGAGTTTACACTCTTACGCGGGAGGAGTGCGAAACACCGCGGATCTGATTTTGATCGAGGCATAACTGTTCCCTACCAAATAATGGAGGATTGTTAGCGATTATAGCATGATAGTTAGGGCATCTCCAGCGCTGGCCCACAAATTTACACCGGCATCCGTCCGAGGACACTGATGGATGCCATCCGATGCTGCCCGCATACCTTTCGACAACTATATGAACTAACCGGACGAAATTCGTGCAAACAAAGCAAATTTCAAATTAACCGGATGAAATTCATTACATTTCAAATTTTTTTCCTACAAACTGGACGAAATTCATTACATATTTCGCACAAACCGTACTAAAACCTACTGTAAACCTAATCTAAACGATCGCCGGCGCCCGACCACCATGTCCGGCCATGAACCCGAGAAAGCCGGCCATTGCCTTTGCCTCCTCCTCATCCGCCTCGATAACCTTCTCCTCCGGAGCACAAGGTTACAAGATTTCCGCCTCACGTCCTTTGTCAGCGGCTACTCGGCGGCCGATGTTTCCCCCACCACGCTGGGCGTCGACTGAATGGAGTAGCGGGGGCCTTCCCTGGACCAGCGCGGCGGTGTCCTCCCGTGAACAACTCTTCCTCGCTGCTCGCGCCAAGACGCCGCTTTCTTCGCGTGGTCGTGGCGGCGGAGGGCGTCCCGGGAAGTGCTGGCGATCTCCTTCATTTGCTCCTGCGACAAGACGTCAAGAGAGCTTTGGAGCGCCTCAAGCGGAGCCGCCGATGTCCCTCATCTCATTCTTTATGACAAGACGTCCAAGAGAGCTTCGAGCGCCAGGAGGCCATGGTTGAAGTGGTGCCGACAGAAGGAAGGGACTAGAGGAGAATAAGTGTGGGTCTTTGGCTATGGCTGGGAGCTAGGGCTCAAGTTAATATAGCAGGCGAATGTCAATGAGCCGCGGTAGACGGATGGACAACTGGCACCGGAGTAGGTTCGTCGGGCGTGAATGCGGAGTAAATACTGTAGCTAGCGATCTGCTGATGCAGTAGTTTTCTTCAAGAAGCGGAATTCAATGAAGTCATGATGGTTCCTTCGTCCGAGCAACTTCAAAGTGGGAAGTGGGCCTGTGATTTGACGGCTCATTAGTCATTGTTATCGCGGGCGCGACGACTGGGTGACTCTCCCTTGGAGTTCGGGTGCATGGCAAGTGGACCAGGATGGTCGACGTCCCACATGTTGGCGAACGGAAGTATTCTTTCCGATATCGAGGAGCAAGGAAACCGCGTGGTATAGTATCACCGCTGATTGGTTCGCAAAAAATAGTATCACCGCCGATTTATAATTATTTTTTATTTACGATGAATGCTAGCGTTTCAACTCTTACGACGAAGGGTGCCAAACACGACGCGTCGGATGTCCCACATGTCGTGACAGAGTGGGACATGAACAGCGTGGTAGAGCCCAGTAAAAAAAACAGCATGGTAGAGCGTCTCCACTTCTTCCACTTCTGGGTCGGAGACCACACGTAGTAGTACTTAGTGGTATGAACTATACAATGTGCGATCTGGAGAGAAAGACACGTCTAGTTGGAAGGTCTCGGGGCATACACGTAAACAAATATAAAAGTTAATATGTGCCTCCAACTAATATAGTAGTAGTAGAGTACTTAGGCACGTACTCCATAACATCACCGTGCATTGCACGTACAACATTTAGTGGTAGTACGTAGTAAGAGATAAATGCCGCCTAAGAGTTCCCTTCTCGACCTACTTTTGGGTGTTTGGTAGAGTGTATGGAGGGTGCATGAGTCCACACTAGTTTAGCACAAATACACTAGAAGCATGCATGACGAGAGCATGCATGAAGAGGGAACAACTATGCTGAGATGAGAACGCGACCAAACACACCCTATATGCCACGCATGTTCATACAATTTGTGTCTTTCTACTTCACTTACTGCGCTACATTACTCAGGTTCATACGTCCACTCCTGGGAACATGTCCGTCTCGTAGTTCCAGTCCAACGTGTTCTTCATATAGATGGAATGGTCCTTTCATAACACGTGCACCTTGATGTCTCGCGTGTTGGCAAAAGGATGAACAAAGCTCATGTAAGAAAAATAGAGTGGAAGAACATAGATTCCGGATGACCGAGAAGGAGCAAGGAACCTCGTGGTGGAGCGTCTGCACTCATAATATTTAATATTATTCAGCGATATAAAATTAACCAATCATCTCCATAGTGGACTGGAAGAGTATGAAACACGGCAGCCCAGTGTAGTTACATCATACTAGTACATGGCTAACCCACGCTATCACCATATTTCTTGGCTTCCGTGCGACACCTATCTCTAGTAATCCAGCAGCCTGTATCGCTTCTCCCTCCTCGTCTCTATCAAAGTGCCGCGGGCTGGCGTTTCTGCCGTTTATTGAGGTCGGTTAACTATCACATGTTAGCGACATGCCAAAAGCATTCTAAAAACAATTCCTTTCATGTTCCGTTTTCAAAAAGAAAAAATCCTTTCACGCATTTAATTTTCCTGTATGCTTTGAGCAACTTGCATGTCCTATACTGCTCTGTTTGATACTCTAACTTAGCTAGAGGTTAGACTAACTCATGACTAACCCTGAACTAACTGTAGTCAAAGAGGTGTTTGGGTGACAGGGTTAGATTGACAATAAATGCACTTCATGGAGAGAGAAAAGTGATTTTTCAGTGGTCCCAAGAGAACTATCTCCAGTTAGCACCTCTTGGGTGGGATAGTTTTTTTGGTGGGTTCGGTGCAACTTGCTCCAATTTAAACCCTCATGCTTGGATACTTTAGGGCTATTTGAGCCCCAACTAGCTCAAACTAATTCTAACCCATGGATCCAAACAGGGCCTATGGCTAGTCTCGACGCGGAGCAGTCGCGTGCCCCGGGAAGCGGCGCTCTCTCGGCCATCGCGCCACTTCAAAGCCGGTGCCAGTGAGAGGTCACCTCCGCTCTGGCCGGGCATTAATGCGGCAATCGGCTCCTGTATGACGCTGAACGCGTTTCACGCGGAAGCGCGCTGAGCAAGGGAGTATAGGTTTTGAACCGTTTGGTGTAATCTTGGTAGTTTGCAAAACTACTCAATTATTGCACTCAGTTTCCTAAGAAATTGTGGTAAAAAACGTTACTCCACAGCCCGCTTCCCTTCTCCTTCCTCTTCCACGGCCCGCATACGTCCGTGGGAAGCGACCGGTCAACCCTTATATAGGAGTGCTAGCACAAAAATATGCATGCATGACTACTAAAATTTCCATATTAAAGCGCCGCTTCGGCGGGAGTATGGCGTATGTTGTTACCTTCGGTCGGCCCATGGTTATCGGGTGACGGCGACCAGAGAAGAGGCGGCGAGAGGGGAATGAATGCAACTTCTGTTTGGGTTCGCCTTCCGGCTTAAATAAATGCGCAGCATCACGTGTACCCGCGGGTGGACAAATTGTAACATACTCGTGTCTGCTTAAGTGGGCGTCACGTAACTGGTGTGTGTGTGTGAGAGATTCTGAGAGACAGAGTGCGTGTGTGCGTCTCTACTCTTCGGACATATACTCAACCTTTTGCATCGGGATATAAGTATAATGGTATTTACTTTAGCTAGTGATTTACGTGGCCATGTTAACGTGGTTGTGTCAAAAAAATTTCACTTCCTGCTCGTGATTTGCGTTATATAATTACAAGCAAGATTCTCGTGCATTGCACGGAACATCAATTTGCATTTTTTTACAAAACACCTGTTGTGATTGACCCATGCAGGAGTAATCCCATGTGTAAAAACTAATTATATCTCGAGAATTTTATTCGAAAACTGGTATCTCGAGAATGTCATCGAAAAAATGAAAGATGAGAGATAAGGCGAGGAGGAGTGGAGCGTGGTGGTGACTGGTGGTCGGAATGGGCGGAGGCATGGGGATGGACGGCGCCCGGCCGAGGCATGGCGGCCACCATGCATGCTAGATTGTTCGAGACTTATTCCTTTTTAATTGCTGAGCAATGAGGTTGCGGGAGATAATGATGTGGAGAGAGGTGCGGGTATCTTTTGTAAAATTATCATAGTTTGCTTTCTATCCGTGAGATATAGATCATACGGTCTTAGTGTGTGTGTGTGAGAGAGATAGAGATGGAGTCCTAGTGTGTGTGTGTGTGTGGGGGGGGGGGGTGTGCGTGCGTGCGTGCGTGTGTGTGTGTGTGTGCGTGTGTGTCGCGGGGTCCTCTGTGGCGGATGTAATTTAAGTGTGCATGGCTTCATCATAGATAGGTGATGTGTATGGCAGAGGCCACCAACGATGGGGTGCGAGAGAGAAAATGCCCGTAGAGAGGGAAGAGAAGGTGCGTCTTGGCGTGAGAGGAGTCGACATCGAGAGAACGTGTTTGTTCGAGAGACACCGAGGAAGACTACTATATATCGATGGTGCATGTAGGCGGAATTAAACAAAGGGATGGTCTTATTGGTTTCGGGGATATAGGGGAAGAGTGAGAGGCGCTGGGGTAGCTAGAAGGATATTGTTAAGTGTGAGTGTGTGTTTTACCCCATCCAGGCGGAACTTATGTGCACAAAAGAGGAGAACGATTCGATGTGGCGTTAGGATTGAGGGTAATTAACTATGTATGGAGACATAGAGACCTTGAACGTGCATGTGTGAGAGGTATACATGTATACGTGGAATGTGTGTGTGTGCGCGCGCGCATGATCGATATAAAAGAAAGAAGACATAAGTCATAAGATCAACGACATGGGAGAGATGGATCGGTATGACAATATGCATGCATGTGAGAATGCAAGGAAGAAGGCCCGACAATTGAGCATGTGTTTTTGTCTTTAAGAGATAGTGGCGTGGGCTGGAGCATGCATCTATGGCGAGCAGATGGGGTGAGGCGCAACGATTGTGCAAAAGAGATCAACCTATAAGTACATATGTATGGAGAGACATATATAGTGTGGGTGATAGGAATCAAGACTCCGTGCGAGAAAGAAATGTTGACGGAGAAACTACAAATAGATACAGAGATGGAGATGCTAGCTAGAGGGACACCCGCTAGTTTGGGTGTTGGAGATGACCGTCGGGTGGTTCAAAGGGTGAAGTTATATATGTGTGTGAGAGGGCACTTGACTGCATGTAGAGAGAAACATATGTAGTGTGCGTGATAGGACTCAAGAGTGAGGGCGAGAAAGAAGTTTGATGGAGAAAGCAGATAAATGAAAGATAAAGATGCTAGCTAGTGTGTGTTAGAGATAGGAGTCGAGTGGATCAAGGCTGGGTTATGTGTGTGTGTGAGAGAGAGATAGAGAGAGGGTGCATGTGAGTCACATACAAATAGATATCAGAGAGAAATGAGATCCAGAGAGACGGAGTTTTGTATCTGCGAGAGAGAAAGATATTTCACAACGAGAGTGATAGCTAGAGAGACATATGAGGGAACGCAAGATATCTCTAGGGAGAGAGGGTGTGTGTGAGCGATATACAAGAGAACAATGGAGAAATATGAGACCCTGGGAGACAGAGTTTGTGTTTGTGTGTGAGAAAGAGATATTGAAGAGGAAGAGTCGTAGGTTCTCATATCTAAGGAGCGAAAGACATCTCTGTATGAGGGGTGTGCGAGTGGCACACATGGGAATAGTAGAGAGAAATGAGTCCTCGGGAGACAAAGTTTTGTGTTTGTGTGAGAGAAAGAGATTCCACATGGAGAATCATAGTTAGAGACACATAGCAGGGAGCGAGATATACTTAGAGAGAGATAGAGTGATGATGGTCGAGGGGAGAGTACCGTCAGTGTGTTACGAAGATAAAAGATCATTGTCGACATACAGGTAGCACGAGAGATACGAGAGACGATGAACGCAGATATGTCTAGAGAGATAGTCCTATATAAGCATGAGTGATAGCTATATGAGACAAATATCTGGATTAAAGGGATTCAAATATTTAAACCGGAGATCACGACATCGATAATATCATAACGCAAATTGGTGTATCAAACATGCATATTCATTTGAATTTGGGCACACGTGTAATGTTATATAGTTTATCAATATTGGTGATCCATAGATTCTTCAATTACAAACAATGCATGGTTTATATGCAATTAATGTCTAAACGGGATTACACAGCAAACGCTTGTTCGGGACACGAAGATGTGTGTGTGAAACACATTATACATGTTTGAGAAGTTAAAAAAAAACCCGCATGAAACACACATTAATTGGAGACAGTTAGCGAGGAATGCATACATTGGATTTCAACATAAAGTGGTTTCAAGTATTTGAAAATCCAAATTGATGGATACAACCTTATGAATCTGAGATCATGCCATTTTTAAACCATATTTATGTATAAATGGTGTTGTGCTTTTGAAAGTATATAAAAAAATGATGTATATAGAATGTAATTCCAATTGAAAATGGATCCCGCCCGAAAAAAAAGAATACAAATGGGATTCGAATTGAGTTGGCATGGTAAACGTGCACTCTGCAAAATTTGAACAAAGCGGGGAAAGTCGCGAAGAATCGCCAAACCAAAATCTGCGAGATGGAAATCACTATCGCCTATCCCTGCCACGCAAAGCCTATCTGCTGGATTTCTATAGGTTTCGATAGGGGTAGGCTTGTAATTTCACCCAAACGTGACGTAACCGCCTCTCACCCGGATTCATACACGGTGGGCGCCAAAACACAGTGTGTCCTCGGCCGAAATTGACTCCCTCCCCGATTCATATTCATACACGGTGGGCGCCAAAAACAAACTCTCGTCGGCAAATATTCGGTGTATGCGAGATTACCGTCCTATCCCCAACCGACTAATGTTGCTGTGATGTAGTAGAAATTTGAAACGGGGGCTAATTTTGTAAATATCCTCGCATTTGAGACAAGCGCGCCCTGAATACATGGTTCCCCCTTCCTCTCTACCTCCCTTTTCCCCATTCGTACTCTGTGGGCGCCAAAACACCCTCGCCACCCCACACTCCTCCGTCCGCTGCCGTCCGCCACCCCGTCCACCGCCGTCCTCATCCACCATGCCGGAGCTGATACCCCGACGCCGCCGTCCATTACAAGAGATCGACCTCTCTCATCCACGGCTTTGGACCGGGATCCTTGCATCCCGTCCTCTCGCTTCATCCTCGCTGTCGTCCCACCTTGCCGGGCGCCGCCTCACGACTGCCTCGTCCACCGTGCCCCGCCACCACCGTCTACCCTCCTAGATCTGCTTCCACGCTGCCGACAGCTATCGCTACCATAGCACCGTCAAATTCTCAGCAGATGCGTACACGGTGCCTCACCAGAGGCTGTACTCTTTCGTATCTGCTCAACTTATTTATCGCAGCAAGAAAATAGATCGCCACTGCTTTACTCTGATTTCTTGTCTTGGTTGCGAAGTTGCCTTGTTGGGGAACGCAGTAATTTCAAAAATTTTCCTACGCACACACAGGACCATGGTGATGGCATAGCAACGAGAGGGGAGAGTGTTGTCTACGCATTCTCAGAGACCGTGAAGCGGAAGCGATCACAACGTAGAGGAAGTAGTCGACGCTCTCCTCGCGATCTGCCGATCCCAGCGCCGTTACATTCCGGCACCTCCGAGTCGATGATGACGTAGAGGAAGTAGTCGACGTTCTCCTCACGATCCAGCCGATCCCAGCGCCCGTTACTCGGCGCCTCGAGTTCTTGGCACACGCTCAGCTCGATGACGCTCCACGGGCTCCGATCCAAAGAAAGCTCCGGAGAGAAGGAGTTCCACAAGACGACGGCGCAGTGACGATCTTGATGTTTCACCGACGCAGGCTTCGCCTAAGCACCGCCACGATATGACCGAGGTGGAATATGGTGGAGGGGCACCAGACACGGCTAAGGAACGATCTCAAGGATCAACTTGTGTGTTCTAGGGTGCCCCCCTCCCGTATATAAAGGAGGGAGGAGGAGGTGGCCGCCCAAGGGGGCGCACCATAGGAGGGGAAACCTACTCCAAGTAGGTTTCCCTCTCTTTTCCTTATCTTATTTGGAGGGGGAAGGAAGGAGTACTAGTATTAGGAAGTAGTACTAGTAGTAGGAATAGGAAGAGGGGGAAGGAGAAAGGAAAGGGGGGCCGGCCCCCTCCCCAATTCGGATTGGGCTTGGGGGGGCGCGCCCCCCTCCCTTGTTCCTTCTCCCTTCCTCCTACATGGGCCCAATAAGGCCCATATACCTCCCGGGGGGTTCCGGTAACCTCCCGGAGCTCCAAACTTCTCCGAACCTTTCCGGTGTCCAAATATATCCGTCCAATATATTAATCTTTATGTCTCGACCATTTCGAGACTCCTCGTCATGTCCGTGATCATATCCGGGACTCGAACAACCTTCGTACATCAAAATACACAAACTCATAATATTACCGCCATCGAAACCTTAAGCGTGCGGACCCTACGGTTCGAGAATACGTAGACATGACCGAGACACATCTCCGGTCAATAACCAATAGCGGGACCTGGATGCCCATATTGGCTCCTACATTTTCTATGAAGATCTTTATCGGTCAGACCGCATAACAACATACGTTGTTCCCTTTGTCATCGGTATGTTACTTACCCGAGATTCGATAGTCGGTATCCAATACCTAGTTCAATCTCACATCTTGGCAAGTCTCTTTACTCGTTCAAGTAATACATCATCTCACAACTAACTCATTAGTTGTAATGCTTGCAAGGCTTATGTGATGTGTATTACCGAGAAGGCCCAGAGATACCTCTCCGAGCAATCGGAGTGACAAAACCTAATCTCAAATACGCCAACCCAACAAGTACCTTTGGAGACACCTGTAGTACTCCTTTATGATCACCCGATTACGTTGTGACGCTTTGGTAGTACCCAAAGTGTTCCTCCGTAAACGGAGTTGCATAATCTCATAGTTACAGGAACATGTATAAGTCATGAAGAAAGCAATAGCAACATACTAAACGATCAAGTGCTAGGCTAACGGAATGGGTCATGTCAATCAGATCATTCTCCTAATGATGTGATCCCGTTAATCAAATGACAACTCATGTCTATGGTTAGGAAACATAACCATCTTTGATTAACGAGCTAGTCAAGTAGAGGCATACTAGTGACACTCTGTTTGTCTATGTATTCACACATGTATTATGTTTCCGGTTAATACAATTCTAGCATGAATAATAAACATTTATCATGATATAAGGAAATAAATAATAACTTTATTATTGCCTCTAGGGCATATTTCCTTGATCTCCCACTTGCACTAGAGTCAATAATCTAGTTCACTCAAGAATGATTCTAACACCCATGGAGTCTTGGTGCTGATCATGTTTTGCTCGTGGAAGAGGCTTAGTCAATCTGGTCTGCAACGCTCAGATCCGTATGTATTTTGCAAATCTCTATGTCTCCCACTTGGACTTGGTCCCGAATGGAATTGAAGCGTCTCTTGATATGCTTGGTCCTCTTGTGAAATCTGGATTCCTTTGCCAAGGCAATTGCACCAAGATTGTCACGAAGATCTTCATTGGTCCCGATGCACTAGGTACAACACCTAGATCGGAAATGAACTCTTTCATCCAGACTCCTTCATTTGCTGCCCGAAGCAGCTATGTACTCCGCTTCACATGTAGATCCCGCCACGACGCTTTGTTTAGAACTGCACCAACCGACAGTCCACCGCTTAACAAAAACACGTATCCGGGTTTGCGATTTAGAATCGTCCGGATCGTGTCAAAGCTTGCATCGACGTAACCATTTACGACTAGCTCTTTGTCACCTCCATATACGAGAAACATATCCTTAGTCCTTTTCGTATTTCAGGATGTTCTTGACCGCTGTCCGATTGATCCACTCACGGATTACTTTGATACCTTCTGCCAAGCTTACAGCTAAGCATACGTCAGTGTCCGGTACACAGCATTGCATACATGATAGAGCCTATGGCTGAAGCATAGGGAACATCTTTCATTTTCTCTCTATCTTCTGTTGTGGTCGGGCATTGAGTCGACTCAATTTCACACCTTGTAATACAGGTAAAAACCTTTCTTTGCTCGATCCATTTTGAACTTCTTCAAAACTTTATCAAGGTATGTGCTTTGTGAAAGTCCAATTAAGCGTCTTGATCTATCTCTATAGATCTTGATGCCCAATATGTAAGTAGCTTCACCAAGGTCTTTCATCGAAAAACTCTTGTTCAAGTATCCCTTTATGCTATTCAGAATTTCAGATCATTTCCGATCAATAATATGTCATCTACATATAATATCAGAAATGCTACAGAGCTCCCACTCACTTTCTTGTAAATACAGGCTTCTCCATAAGACACAAAAAACCCAAATACTTTGATCAGACTATCAAAGCGTTTATTCCAACTCCGAGATGCTTGCACCAGTCCATAAATGGATCATTGGAGCTTGCACACTTTGTTAGTTCCCTTTGGATCGATAAAACCTTCTGGTTGCATCATATACAACTCTTCTTCCGTAAACCCATTCAGGAATGCGGTCTTTACATCCATTTGCCAAATTTCATAATCATAAAATGCGGCAATTGCTAACATGATTCGGACAGACTTAAGCATCGCTACGGGTGAGAATGTCTCATCGTAGTCAACCCCTTGAACTTGTCGAAAACCCTTTGCGACAAGTCGAGCTTTGTAGACAGCAATATTACCGTCGTCGGTCTTCTTCTTGAAGATCCACTTGTTTTCTATTGCTTGCCGACCCTCGGGCAAGTCAACCAAAGTCCACACTTTGTTTTCATACATGGATCCCATCTCGGATTTCATGGCCTCAAGCCATTTTATGGAATCTGGGCTCACCATCGCTTCTTCATAGTTCGTGAGGTTCATCATGATCTAGTAGCATGACTTCCGTAACAGGATTGCCGTACCACTCTGGTGCGGATTTTATTCTAGTTGATCTACGAGGTTACGTAGTAACTTGATCTCAAGTTTCATGATCAACATCATCAACTTCCTCACTATTTGGTGTAGATATCGCAGAAACTGGTTTCGTGATAAACTACTTTCAAATAAGGGAGAAGGTACGATTACCTCATCAAGTTCTACTTTCCTCCCACTCACTTCTTTCGAGAGAAACTCCTTCTCTAGAAAGGATCCATTTTAGCAACAAATGTCTTGCCTTCGGATCTGTGATAGAAGGTGTACCCAACTGTCTCCTTTGGGTATCTTATGAAGATACATTTCTCCGATTTAGGTTCGAGCTTATCAGGTTGAAGCTTTTTCACATAAGCATCGCATCCCCAAACTTTATGAAACGACAACTTTGGTTTCTTGCTAAACCACAGTTCATAAGGTGTCGTCTCAACGGATTTTGACGGTGTTCTATTCAGCGTGAATGCGGCCGTCTCAAGAGCATAACCCCAAAACGATAGCGGTAAATCTGTAAGAGACATCATAGATCGCACCATATCTAGTAAAGTGCGATTACGACTCTCGGACACACCATTGCTACTGTGGTGTTCCGGTTGGCGTGAGTTGCGAAACTATTCCGCATTGTTTCAAATGTAGACCAAACTCAGAATCTCAAATATTCGCCTCCACGATCAGATCGTAGAAACTTTATTTTCTTATTACGATGATTTTCAACTTCACTCTGAAATTCTTTGAACTTTTCAAATGTTTCAGACTTATGTTTCATTAAGAAGATATACCCATATCGGCTTAAATCATCTGTGAAGGTGAGAAAATAACGATATCCGCCATTTAGCCTCAACATTCATTGGACCACATACATCTGTATGTATGATTTCCAACAAATCTGTTGCTCTCTCCATAGTACCAGAGAACGGGGTTTTAGTCATCTTGCCCATGAGGCACGGTTCGCAAGTGCCAAGTGATTCATAATCAAGTGACTCCAAAAATCCATCAGTATGGAGTTTCTTCATGCGCTTTATACCAATATGACCTAAACGGCAATGCCACAAATAAGTCGCACTATCATTATCAACTCTGCATCTTTTGGTTTCAACATTATGAATATGTGTATCACTACTATCGAGATTCATTAAAATAGACCACTCTTCAAGGGTGCATGACCATAAAAGATATTATTCATATAAATAGAACAACCTTTATTCTCTCGATTTAAATGAATAACCGTCTCGCATCAAACAAGATCCAGATATAATGTTCATGCTTAACGCTGGCACCAAATAACAATTATTTAGGTCTAAAACTAATCCCGAAGGTAGATGTAGAGGTAGCGTGCCGACCGCGATCACATCGACTTTGGAACCATTTCCCACGCGCATCGCCACCTCGTCCTTTGCCAGTGTTCGCTTAATCTGTAGTCCCTGTTTCGAGTTGCAAATATTAGCAACAGAACCAGTATCAAATACCCAGGTACTTATGAGAGATCTAGTAAGGTACACATCAATAAAATGTATATCACATATACCTTTGTTCACCTTGCCATCCTTCTTATCCGCCAAATACTTGGGTCAGTTCCGCTTCCGGTGACTACCGCTTGCGATGAGAAGCACTCGGTGTCGGGTTTAGGTCCACACTTGGGTTTCTTCCCTTGAGCGACAACTTGTTTGCTGTTCTTCTTGAAGTTCCTTCTTCTTCCCTTTGCCTTTCTTCTTGAAACTAGTGGTCTTATTGACCATCAACACTTGATGCTCCTTCTTGATTTCTACCTCCGCAGCTTTCGGCATTGCGAAGAGCTCGAGCATAGTCTTTACTAACCCTTGCATATTATAGTTCATCACGAAGCCTTTGTAGCTTGGTGGCGGTGATTGAAGAATTACATCAATGACACAATCATCCGGAAGATCAACTCCCGGTTGAGTCAAGTGATTGTAATACCCGGACATTACGAGTATGTGCTCACCGACAAACCCATTCTCCTCCATTTGGCAGCTATAGAACTTATTGGAGACTTCATATCTCTCAATCCGGGCATTACTATTGAAATATCAACTTCAACTCTTGGAACATCTCATATGCTCCACGACTTTCAAAACGTCGTTGAAGACCCGGTTCTAAGCCGTAAAGCTATGGCACACTTTGAACTATAGAGTAGTCATCAGCTTTGCTCGCCAGACGTTCTTAACGTCGTCGGTTGCATCGGCCAGAAGAGGCACTGGCACCTAGCGGTGCATCCGGGGCGTAACTCTTACGTGCAGCAATGAGGATAATCCTCGTGTTACGGACCCGATCCGTGTAATTGCTACCATCATCTTTCAACTTTGCTTTCTCAAGGAACGCATTAAAATTCAACGGAACAACAAAGACGAGCCATCTATCTACAAGCAGACATAGACAAGCAAGATACTATCAGTACTAAGTTCATGATAAATTTAAGTTCAATTAATCATATTACTTAAGAACTCCCACTTAGACAGACATCTCTCTAGTCATCTAAGTGATCACGTGATCCAAATCAACTAAACCATAACCGATCATCACGTGAGATGGAGTAGTTTTCAATGGTGAACATCTTATGTTGATCATATCTACTATATGATTCACGCTCGACCTTTCGGTCTCCGTGTTCCGAGGCCATATCTGCATATGCTAGGCTCGTCAAGTATAACCTGAGTATTCTGCGTGTGCAAAACTGGCTTGCACCCGTTGTAGATGGACGAGAGCTTATCACACCCGATCATCACGTGGTGTCTCGTCACGACGAACTTTGGCAACGGTGCATACTCAGGGAGAACACTACTTGATAATTTTAGTGAGAGATCATCTTAAAATGCTACCGTCAATCAAAGCAAAATAAGATGCATAAAGGATAAACATCACATGCAATCAATATAAGTGATATGATATGGCCATCATCATCTTGTGCTTGTGATCTCCATCTCCGAAGCACCGTCATGATCACCATCGTCACCGCGCGACACCTTGATCTCCATCATAGCATCGTTGTCGTTCGCCATCCATTGCTTCTACGACTATCGCTACCGCTTAGTGATAAAGTAAAGCAATTACAGGCGTTGCATTTCATACAATAAAGCGACAACCATATGGCTCTCGCGATTGCCGATAACTTCGGTTACAAAACATGATCATCTCATACAATAAAATATAGCATCACGTCTTGACCATATCACATCACAACATGCCCTGCAAAAACAAGTTAGACGTCCTCTACTTTGTTGTTGCAAGTTTTACGTGGCTGCTACGGGCTGAGCAAGAACCGTTCTTACCTACGCATCAAAACCACAACGATACTTCGTCAAATAGACTCCGTTTTAACCTTCTCAAGGACCGGGCGTAGCCACACTTTTCAGTTCAACTAAAGTGAGAGAGATGACACCCGCCAGCCACCTTTAAGCACGAATGCTCGTAGCGGTGAAACCAGTCTCGCGTAAGCGTCTGGCGTAATGTCGGTCCGGCCGCTTCATCTCACAATACCGCTGAACCAAAGTATGACATGCTGGTAGGCAGTATGACTTGTATCGCCCACAACTCACTTGTGTTCTACTCGTGCATATGACATCAACGCATAAAACTAGGCTCGGATGCCACTGTTGGGGAACGCAGTAATTTCAAAAAATTTCCTACGCACACACAGGACCATGGTGATGGCATATCAACGAGAGGGGAGAGTGTTGTCTACGTACCCTCGTAGACCGTGGCGGAAGCGATCTGGCGTAGAGGAAGCGATCGACGTTCTCCTCGCGATCCTGCCGATCCCAGCGCCGTTACTCCGGCACCTCCGAGTCGATGATAACGTAGAGGAAGTAGTCAGACGTTCTCCTCACGATCCAGCCGATCCCAGCGCCGTTACTCCGGCGCCTCGAGTTCTTGGCACACGTTCAGCTCGATGGCGCTCCACGGGCTCCGATCCAGCAAAGCTCCGGAGAGAAGGAGTTAAAATCGACGACAAGCGTGGTGGCGATCTTGATGTTTCACCGACGAGGGCTTCGCCTAAGCACCGCCACGATATGACCGAGGTGGAATATGGTGGAGGGGGCACCGCTGCACGGCTAAGGAGCGATCTCAAGGATCAACTTGTGTGTTCTAGGGTGCCCCCTCCCCGTATATAAAGGAGGGAGGGAGGAGGTGGCCGACCCAAGGGGGCGCACCATAGGAGGAAACCTACTCCAAGTAGGTTTCCTCTCTTTCCTTATCTTATTTGGAGGGAAAGGAAGGAGTACTAGTATTAGGAAGTAGTACTAGTAGTAGGAATAGGAAGAGGGGGAAGGAGAAAGGAAAGGGGGCCCCTCCCCAGTCGGATTGGGCTTGGGGCGCCCCTCCCTTGTTCCTTCTCCTTCCTCCTACATGGGCCCAATAAGGCCCATATACCTCCCGGGGGTTCCGGTAACCTCCGGAGCTCCAAACTTCTCCGGAACCTTTCCGGTGTCCAAATATATCCGTCCAATATATTAATCTTTATGTCTCGACCATTTCGAGACTCCTCGTCATGTCCGTGATCATATCCGGGACTCCGAACAACCTTCGGTACATCAAAATACACAAACTCATAATATTACCGTCATCGAAACCTTAAGCGTGCGGACCCTACGGTTCGAGAATAATGTAGACATGACCGAGACACATCTCCGGTCAATAACCAATAGCGGGACCTGGATGCCCATATTGGCTCCTACATTTTCTACGAAGATCTTTATCGGTCGAGACCGCATAACAACATCGTTGTTCCCTTTGTCATCGGTATGTTACTTACCCGAGATTCGATCGTCGGTATCCAATACCTAGTTCAATCTAAGCATCTTGGCAAGTCTCTTTACTCGTTCCGTAATACATCATCTCACAACTAACTCATTAGTTGTAATGCTTGCAAGGCTTATGTGATGTGTATTACCGAGAAGGCCCAGAGATACCTCTCCAGACAATCGGAGTGACAAAACCTAATCTCGAAATACGCCAACCCAACAAGTACCTTTGGAGACACCTGTAGTACTCCTTTATGATCACCCGATTACGTTGTGACGTTTGGTAGTACCCAAAGTGTTCCTCCGGTAAGCGGAGTTGCATAATCTCATAGTTACAGGAACATGTATAAGTCATGAAGAAAGCAATAGCAACATACTAAACGATCAAGTGCTAGGCTAACGGAATGGGTCATGTCAATCAGATCATTCTCCTAATGATGTGATCCCGTTAATCAAATGACAACTCATGTCTATGGTTAGGAAACATAACCATCTTTGATTAACGAGCTAGTCAAGTAGAGGCATACTAGTGACACTCTGTTTGTCTATGTATTCACACATGTATTATGTTTCCGGTTAATACAATTCTAGCATGAATAATAAACATTTATCATGATATAAGGAAATAAATAATAACTTTATTATTGCCTCTAGGGCATATTTCCTTCAGCCTTTGTCCGGTTTGCACCTTCAGATCCGCCATGGCACGCTCAACACTATACTCCCAATGCTTATGGTTTTCCCCCTTTATATTCCACACTAGTTAAATCACGATGAGACTAAATTTCAAAATTGGGTGGGTCGATTTTTGAGCTACTTGGAGTTTGCGGTGCGATCGAAGGGCTCGGGTGGTTGTGGGGCCTCATGAACGAAGAAAACTCGGCCTTGAGTGGGGGTTGGGGCGCGGGTGGGGGTGGGGGTGGCGGAGGAACACAGGCGGTGGGGGCAGTGGTCGGCCGGCTGACCCGTCTCGGTGTTCTGTATGGGAAGAATGAGAGGCGAGGAAGAAGAAGGGTTAGGAGGCGAGGGATCTTCATCAAACCGCTGAAATGGTCGAGACAATTTGGGAGTTGCATTCTTAATGCGCTCGGTTCATCATGTGTGGGCACTGCGCAACCAACATTTTATTATCCAAAATCTGCTTGCTCTTCTTTACCATGTTCGATAGAGCTGGCTCAGACGTGATCGATAGGCTTTCAATTACTAGCAGCAATACAACACCGTATTTTCAAGCCAGTTCCACTTTCCCGATTTATATATCGTGGTTATGGTGTACCCCTGTTATATACACTAAGATCTGCCTAGTTGCTGTGTGCTCTTGTTATCATGGTTTGGCCATAAACTCTCTATATAGTATATTATGAACCTATCATCTGCCAGCTATCCTTACTTCTGGAGCCTATTTTTTAGTGTACTTGTGCTAGATTATATAAATGCACGCACCATATTACAGCACACATGAGCTCTCTCATCGTAATCGGTGATAGCACATAAGTGTTCTGAGGGTGCCCCTATATTAGAATATCATCTGCATTACAAAGATAATCTCACAACTATTTATGTTTTCATGGTTCTCGGATATTATACGCAATTACGGTGAATGTCCGAATCCGCGCATCGAGAAGAATATTGTGGAACACCGCAATGACTTACAAAATTGGCACCAAGGCATTGAGTGCCATTCGAAGCAATGGAACTCGTGACGCTCCCCACTGTTGATTCTTGTTCAGAATATGATCATAATGACTATTCTAACCTCAAGGAGTTAAAGGCAGATGGATTGTCCTGTTCACCCATCAAGGTGCCTGTTCTAATTTGGCAAGGTTTTATTGATTGAGTGTATCTTGCATATGTTGTCTTGCATTTCTTCTACTTTGTTGCACCGCCATCTGCTTAGTTTACTCATCATATAACTTGAGATGCCATGCCCATCCATTATCAATACATATTCCATCTGTCATCATACCATGTTTTTCCACTCAAATGCTGTTCTTGTGCATCAGGCATCAAAAAGGAAGAGGGCGATTGCCGAACCTGAAGGAGCACCAACAAAGTCCTTGAAAAACGTGGTGGTGCCGGAGAAATCAGACATCGCCCCACTTATATTGGCTGTACAACCAGTTACACAAAACATAGGACCGACTCCAGCAGATTGTACCCATACTTCACTGGCCACACCACTAGCCCCACCATACAGGACCTGCATTCCAGCAAAAGGTATACCGATTTCATTTGCCATAGCACCAGCATTACCACGTAAAAAAATCCCACTCCAAAGAAAAAAGTACAGCAAGTCCACCAGCCGAAGACCTATCCCAACTGCAGAGACGGCCAATTCCTGCAGATTGGAACCCCATTCCATTTATTCCCAGTTTAAAAGATAGTGCTTTCAATGTTGTTAGGGACTACGTGCATCTATTCCCATCATGGGAAGATTATAGTGAAGACAAACACCATTTTCACATCTTCCTGTCCAACTTACGTGTAAGTGCTATCATTCATGGTTATTATTTTCCTGTTTTCTGCTGATCGAACACATCAATGTTTTACATTACATTGTTGTAACTAGGCGAGGGTCAATCTGGATAGTCATGACGAGCAAAGCTTGCTTGTGCTTTTCAAGGAAGCATTGCAGCGATGTCGGTGACTGAGGAAATCACACTTTGATGGCAAGTCTATAAACAAATTTACGGTGAAGTCTCGTGCTAAATTTAGAAGACATTGAATGGAAAAACCTTGTTATTCACTTGTCTCATTCCCATTATGATGTACTGTATATTAAATCACATGACAATTTGAACTTCTACTTTTCCGCATGTGCCTTACGGATCTTTTTTGCAGGAAATATGCTCGAACAAGAATTCCGGTTTGAAAAGAACGACAGGATATCGCAAATATGCTGCCCGCTGCTTTGCTCTTGTTAGTACCCGTTGTCCTGTATCACTATACTTGCACACATACCTGGTTCATTATGTGACAGCAGTATGCATGATAGCTTGCTTATCAATTGTTCGCTCCAAATTATCTGATTTGTATGAATGGTTACATTAGTGTAGAATATATCCAATGCCAATGAATTTTTTTAGCTCTGCATTGTTCCTGTAAGTACATGTTGTCCTTTATCAGTGTACTTATATTGACATGTAGTTGTTCATGTACCATCACTATGCAGCGTATTTTCCTTTGCCCTCCATTTTCTACACATCAGATCTACATTTACTCTTACCATAAGGTTGGTACTGAAGAAGTTTAGCTATGCATTGCTCTTGGCTATGCCTTTTGCCTGTATCGCTGCCCATACATTTATAGCTACTTGGTTATGTAGCATCACTCTTCATCTTATCTTAAATATTCTCCTTTTTTTCGTATATTATCACATCTATATTTACTCTTAACAAAATGTAGAATAAAGGCAATGCTTATGAAGAAGATTCTGTGCTAAACTTCTTGAATTGCCCCCCCCCATCAGCGTTGACAAGGGCTTTATAGAGCCTGTCTTCACCAGTAATGTAAGTTTGTCCTTCTCAATCCTTCAAACTTTGTTGTGTATATTTGGTTAGGCATGACTGCAACAGCTGTTTATTTTTGGTGTTTGCATCAAATTGCATGTTTAAAGTTTATTATGTAGTTCATAAACAAAAGCTTGTCCTTCTCAATTTAAGTTTTCAGTTGTACAACCAAGTTCCTTCTTCATACCATTTAAATTAAACTACTCTGAGCAAGTGATCTTCTTTTGCACTGCATGTATGCTTCTGTTCTTCATCCGCAATCCAGTGGTGTGGTGAACCTACCCACTATAGCACAATGTCATATTCTGCAATGTCTTAACTATGAATAATGTCATATCATTCTACTATTATTTAAACCGTCTCTTTATTTGCCAATCTGAAATGGTTTAAATTGACAGCACACTAACCATTGATACTTATGAGTTCTTGAATCTGTAATCTAGTGGTGTCGTGAAGCTGCCAACTCCTTCACAATGTCATTTCCTGCCATGTCTTGATCTGAACAATACCATATTGTGTTAATGCAATTTTAAACTGTGTCACTTTATTTGTCAGTAAGAAATGTGATGAATTGTCAGCACTGATACTTTTATGTGCAAAACCTATCATCTATCTGCTTGTTTATCTTTCGTGAGTGAGGAAGATATAAGTGTTGAACAAGCGCGATCTCATCATCTTGCTCACCGCTTATACCGCAGCCTCCTCAAAGATGGCTAACCTTTCTTGAACTCTATTGAAGTCTTGTCGGTTTTTATATTATTTTGTCGGCGTGTTTATTTGCCTTTGGTGGCGATCTTTGATGCCGATGTATGTAATCTGTTGTCCGCTTGTGCTTTATTATCATAGTGGCGAACTTTGATGCCCAGTGGATGTAATATGCCGTAATTTCTTTATTGTATAGTCTAGGTTTTTCTTATTCATGATGCTGCAGTTATTTTCTTGTATATATATCTGTCTGCTTGTGATAAACCGCCAAACCGTAAAATTACGGTACATAATCGGGCCGTCATGCAATCACGATGTATGATCCGCATCATGGGCCCGTCAAACCGCCCACTAGTAGATTCGGGCCTTTAATAGGCCGAGTAACCCCGACCCTCTTTTCGCAAGAAAACTCAATGGGCTTTAGGAGGTGAGAAGTAGGTTGGGCCTAAAACGTGCGAATAGCTCACGGGCGGCAGCAGCCGAAATGGACTGACCCATGATATTGCGTAATCAATTCACGGGCTTTAACAGCCAAAGTTGTCTCGGTCCTTGTTTGGCCCAATCGGATATCATTGCGAGTAGGTCGGATGCAAACCGGGCCGTAGTTAGGCCCAACTATATGACGGGCTTTTAACGGGCGAAATTAATGTAGGGCGAAATGTTAAACAGCCCTTAACA
The DNA here is from genome assembly GCA_021605145.1 of Aegilops bicornis. Taxonomy (NCBI): domain Eukaryota; kingdom Viridiplantae; phylum Streptophyta; class Magnoliopsida; order Poales; family Poaceae; genus Aegilops; species Aegilops bicornis. Next base: position 666,261,305 of record CM038671.1, on the reverse strand, counting down.
GGCGAAACTAATATCGGGCGAATTACTAAATGTGCCTTTAGCAAGTGGGCCCAAAAGCATAGCGTCCAGTTAACGGGCCGAATCTGATATGAGCCATAATTGAGCCAAAAGCCTCTTAAAGGGCCGGACCTGATCTGGGCCGTGATTGGGCCCAGAAAGTGGGAGGCTTTTAACGGGCCGGATCTTATATGGGCCATTATTAGGCCCGGAACATGGCAGGCCATTAATGGACCGGATCAAATATGGGCCGACATTTGGCCCAAAACATGGCAGCAGTTAATGGGCGGCCTACTAGGGTCCTCAAAATCTTGTGGGCCTCACAAATGGGCCGCCCATTAATGTCGGCGAAATCTCGTGGGCCTTTAGCTGGGCGGCCCATTATGATCCGCAAGAATTTTGTGGGCCTTTACTGGCGGCCCATTATGGCACACAAAAATCTTGTGGGCCTTTACCTGGGCCGACCTATTATGGCCCGCGAAATCTTGTGGGCCTTTAGCTGGGCCAGCCCATTATGGTCTGCAAAATCTCGTGGGCCTTTAGCTGGGCCGACCCATTATGGTCCGCAAAATCTTTTGGGCCTTTAGTTGGGCCGGCCCATTTAAGCTTGATGGTCCATGCCACGTGTCGACGTATCATAGGCGCCTTCTGTCCAATGAGTGGATGACATCTATCCCAACGATGAGCCGACATCGTGTTTCCTCCGACCAATGATGATTTTACACGTGGAAAATCCCCATTGGTCGGGGCTGTTAACGGGTTATCGGATCCAAAACCCGACCCGATAGCTTAACGGCGTTCCGTTACGGTGGATGCCACGTGTAGGTCACCCTTGACGAAAGCACTTCTGTGACGCGTGATTTATCGTCATGGAAGCGGACACTTCCATGATGATAATTTTGGTAATGTCATGGAACACTTCTATGACAGCACATGTATGATTATCTTGATTCTGTCATAAAATCGTCATGGATGTACATGCATGACAGAAAACGCGACCTACTGTGACAAACACGTATCATCACGGAAGTGTATTTTTTTGTAGTGAAGAACGGTTCTTGCTAAAGCCCGTAGCAGGCACGTAAAATTTGCAACAACAAAGTAGAGGACGTATAACTTGTTTTTGCAGGGCTTGCTGTGATGTGGTATGGTCAAGACGTGATGATATATAAATTGTTGTATGAGATGATCATGTTTTGTAACAGTCATCGGCAACTGGCAAGAGCCATATGGTTGTCGCTTTATTGTATGAAATGCAATCGCCATGTAATTGCTTTACTTTATCACTAAGCGGTAGCGACAGTCGTAGAAGCAATAGTTGGCGAGACGACAATGATACTTCGATGGAGATCAAGGTGTCAAGCCGGTGACGATGGTGATCATGACGGTGCTTTGGAGATGGAGATCATAGGCACAAGATGATGATGGCCATATCATATCACATATATTGATTGCATGTGATGTTTATCCTTTATGCATCTTATTTTGCTTAGTTCGGCGGTAGCATTATAAGATGTTCTCTCAGTAAATTTCAAGGTACAAGTGTTCTCCCTGAGTATGCACCGTTGTGACAGTTCGTCGTGCCGAGACACCACGTGATGATCGAGTGTGATAAGCTCTACGTTCACATACAACGGGAGCAAGCTAGTTTTGCACACGCAGAATACTCGGGTTAAACTTGACAAGCCTAGCATATGCATATATGGCCTCGGAACACTGAGATCGAAAGGTCGAGCATGAATAATATAGTAGATATGATCAACATAGTGATGTTCACCATTGAAAACTACTCCATCTCACGTGATGATCGTACATGGTTTAGTTGATATGGATCACGTGATCATTTAGATGACTAGAGGGATGTATATCTAAGTGGGAGTTCTTAAGTAATATGATTAATTGAACTTTAATTTATCATGAACTTAGTCCTGATAGTATTTGCATATCTATGTTGTAGATCAATAGCTTGCGATGTAGCTTCTCGTTTATTTTTTATATGTTCGTAGAGAAAAAGAAGTTGAAAGATGATAGTAGCAATGATGCGGACTTGGTCCGTGATATGAGGATTATCCTCATTGCTGCACAGAAGAATTATGTCCTTGATGCACTGCTAGGTGACAGACCTATTGCAGGAGCAGATGCACACGTTATGAATGTTTGACAAAGCTTGGTATGATGACTACTTAATAGTTGTAGTGCACCATGCTTTATGGCTTAGAACCGGGACTTCAAACACTACAAAAAAAAGACACATCCGTGACATTTTGGGCCGAACGATTTTTTTTCCTGTCATACATACGACACTTCTATGACGATAATTGTGAAAAAACCTGGTATCATCATAGATGTGGTGGGCTCCTACTTCTATGACAAAAATTCATGACAAAAAATGGGCTTTTCGTCCTGGGCGGGCCGGAGACGCAACTGCATGACATTCTTTGGGTCGTCCATGACGGAAAAAACCGTGGTAGAAGCAAGGGGGAGGAAATTTTCGGGGAGTTCCCGGTTACGGTAGGAGGTCAGGGGCCGAGCGAGATGCGCGTTTCTCTGCATTACACGTCTGTGGCGTGTGTGCGGCGTTAGCTCTGGCCCGAACCCGAGCTAAATGAACCCGGCGATTATCTGCGAGCTCTGGCGTTCTTGAACTCGAGCGATCGATCGATGGCTGTTAATCGTACCCGATCGAGCGATTCTTCTTGATCGCTGCTAATCGAAGCCGATCGATGCCGCCTCTAGGATGAACAGTGAGCGTTGCGGGGGGGGGGGGGTTTGGATGAACAGTGAGCGGTGGCGTTGCCTCTACTTGACCAGGACCCCATGGTATGGTGGAGGGCTGGATGAGCGATGAAGCGGTGGAGGGGTGCCCGTGGAGGGGTGGTTGAACAGGACCCCGTGGTGTGGAGGGCTGGATGAACAGTGAAGCGGTGGAGGGTGGTTGAACAGTAGCCGGCGGAGTAGCGCGGTGGAGGCTGGATGAACAGGAGCCCGTGGAGGCTGGAGGAGGTCGACGGTAGCCCGTGGAGGCTGGAGGAGGTCGACGGTGGAGATGAACAGTATCCCGTGGAGTCCCGTTTTGCGGTGCGCCACACCCCTCCCGATGAACAGGACCCCCGTTTCGACCGTAGGAGTTCCGTTTAAATGCTTTTGCGGTACGCCACACCCCTCCCGATCAACAGGACCCCCGTTTTAACCGTAGGAGGTCCGTTTCGTCCGTTTTGCGGTACGCCACACCCTCCCGATCAACAGGACCCCCGTTTCGACCGTAGGAGGTCCGTTTCCTCTGTTTTGCTGTACGCCACACCCCTCTCGATCAACAGGACCCTGTTTCGAACGTGGCCGGTCGAACACAAGGCCGTTTCCTCCGTTCTGTGGTACGCCAGGCCTCGTTTCCATCGCTTGTTCCGTCCAAGCCGGTTGGCTCCCACGCGTTCCGTTGCCTCCCGATGAACACGACGCATTCCGTTTCCTCCCCATGAACACGACGCATTTTGTTGCCTCCCCATGAACACGACGACAACGCTGTTTCTCCGTTCCGATTCAGCCATGTACACGAGCCCTCGCCGTACGTATGCGCGAGTGGGCGTTCGAGACGCCGCCCGTATGTACACATACGTGGCCGTATTTTCTTTCTTGCACCATGGCCACTGTACGTACGTGTACATGCTACGTGCGCGCCTCTACTACGACACGTACGCGCCTCTACTACGACACATGCGTGCCTCTACATCGACCAGTATATATGTACGCATTACGTTCGCGACCAGAATGACAATGCTACGTGCGCCCGACCAAGTGGGTCCCGACCGCCGTGCACTTCCTTGCCTGCGAAGATGTAGCTGGTGGGTCCCAGCAGTCAGGGGGCGAATCGTTTTTTTGCTCGAACGCACTTCCTTGCGTGCGAAGATGTAGCTGGTGGGTCCCAGCAGTCAGGGGGCGAATCGTTTTTATTGCCCGGACGCACTTCCTTGCGTGCGAAGGTGTAGCTGGTGGGTCCTAGCAGTCAGGGGGGAAATGTTTTTTTCGCGAAATACGGTGGCCCGTTCGGTGGGTCCCAACTGTCAGGTGGAGGAATAATTATTTTGCGCGTAATAAGGAGGCACTTCCTTGCGGCCGCCGTGGACCCAACTGTTAGCCTCTCCATGCACAGTACTCTTCCGATGGAAGTCGGTCGTTGAACATATTGACCACGCCGCGCCGAGAGCATTACGGCGGTGGACGACGGCGAGGCCTAGGAAGGGGACGACGCGGAGCCGGGGAAGACGCAGCAGTGGATGCCCACGCGAAGAGGAGTACGAGGGTTCACTGGTTCGGCTGCGGTGTGAGGCTGCCGTCGCCCATGAGAATAACAGGGGTGTGGGTGAGTAGAGGATGGCACGGCTAGCGGTGGGAGTAGTAGGGGCGGTGAGGCCTCCACGGAATCACAGCCCGCCACGGGAGGCAGGAGCATGCGGCACGACCGGCCGCTTTGGTAATGGAGAGCGAAGACCAGAGGTTGAAGAAGCACTACGGCCGTTGGATGGACATCGTATGGTCACTGGAGTATTGACTAAGTTGACAAAGCCCTCTGTCCCCGTCAACTTAGTAGGCCCACAAGTCAGCCTGCCACTATACTGGGTCCCAGCTAGCAGGAGGAGTATTCATTTTTTTTGCGTAATAAGGAGGCACTTCCTTGCGTGCGAAGATATAGCTGGTGGGTCCAAGATGTCAGCGGCAGTAACGTTTTTTTCGCGAAATACTGAGGCCCTTTCGGTGGGTCCCATATGTCAGGTGGAGGAATTATTATTTTGCGTGTAATAAGGAGGCATTTCCTTGCGTGCGTCCGTGGACCCATCTGTCAGCCTCTCTATGTACAGTCCACTTCAGATGCATGTCGGTCGTTGACCACGTTGACCAAGCCGCACCGATAGCCCCAGGGCGGTGGACGATGGCGAGGCCTAGGAAGGGAACGACACAGAGGCAGGGAAGACTCGGCAGTTGTTCCCACGCGGAGGGGAGTACGATTGTATGAGGGTTTACTGGTTCGTCTACCGTCGCCGGAGAATAATAGCAGGTGTGGGTGAGTAGAGGGATGGCTAGGCCAGTGATGGGAGTACGATGGGGCGGTGAGGCACATCTTGGCTGACAAGCCGGCCGTGAGGGGGAAGCAGGCAGTCCCTTGGCGCTTGTTTGAGCGGCTGGAGCAGGAAGAGCAGAGATTGAAGAAGCACGACGGCCGTTGGATGGACATCCAATAGTCACTGCTTGTGCGTCAACCTTTTTTTTATGAAAGCCTCAAATCTATGGAAAACAACATACAACCCATCTGCCATTATTTCTAATAATTTACAGCCCATTTGCTAATTCTTAAGGTTTTTTAGCCCATATTCTTTTTGTTAGCATTACAGCCCATATTGGGGCCACGGTTAAAAAATTATATGAAATTTTGCATATTTCGGTGCGGTTCGAACTGTTTTTAATCCCGAAATTTCGACTCATGTTCAAACTGATTTTAAAAATAAATGTATATCAATATAAAATCCAACAAATTCTCCACACATAAAAATCAATGTAATTTAAAATCTCGAAATGAAAAAAAGATATTTGAAACTAATTTCCAGTCTGATGTGTTTTAAAAATGTACAGCCCATTTCTCATTACTGATGGGCCATTTTCTTGGCCAGCCGAATGAAAGCTCTCCTCGTCTTGAAAGATTTGCAGCCCAACAGGCCTGACAAAGCGACTTACTTGGCAAATCACAAAAAAACTGGGCTGTGGCCGTGGACCCAGCTGTCAGCCTCTCCACGTACAGTACTCTTCCGATGGAAGTTGTTCCTTGACCATGTTGACCATGCCGCGCGGAGAGCACCACGGTGATGGATGACGGCGAGGCCTAGGAAGGGGACGACGCAGTTCTGAGGAAGACGCGACAGTGGAAGCCCGCGCGGAGAGGAGTACGAGGGTTCACTGGTTCGGCTGCGGTGTGAGGCTGCCGTCGCGCATGAGGCTGGCCAGCGGTGGGAATAGTAGGGGCGGTGAGGCCTCCGCGCCAGCACAGCCGGCCACGGGAGGCAGGAGCATGCGGCAGGACCGGCGCTGCTTTGGGCGGCTGGAGCAAGAAGACCAGAGGTTGAAGAAGCACTACGGCCGTTGGATGGACATCATATGGTCACTTGAGCTAGAATCGTTCATATTGACTAAGTTGACAAAGCCCTTCGTCCCCGTCAACTTAGTAGGCCCACAAGTCAGCCTCCCACCAAGGTGGGTCCCAGCTAGCCGGGGGAGTATTCATTTTTTTGTGCGTAATAAGGAGGCACTTCCGGTGGGTCCGAGCTGACAGCGGGGGGAACGTTTTTTTCACGAAATACGGTGGCCCGTCAGGTGGGTCCCAGTAGTCAGGGGGCAAACATTTTTTTTGCAAAATACGGTGGCCCGTCCAGTGGGTCCATGCTGTCAGTTGGATGAATCATTATTTTCCGCGTAATAAGGAGGCACTTACTTGCTGCGGCCGTGGACCCAGCTGAGACTCTCCATGTACAGTATACTTCCGATGGAAGTCGTTCCTTGACCAAGTTGACCTCGCCGGAAGTCGTTCCTTGACCACGTTGACCTCGCCGCGTTCCGTTGCATGCATGCGTCCATGGGCATGGTGCGTCCCCACTGTCAGCCTCTCACGTACAGTCATCTTCCGATGACTCTCGGTTGTTGACCACGTTGACCACACCGTGCCGAGCGCACCCAGACTGGAACGACCCGGAGATGGGGAAGACGGGGCAGTGGAGTCGCATATGGAGAGGAGTGGGAAACTTCGCTGGTTCGGGTGCGCGGCAGCACAGCCGCGGTGCCGGACAAGAGCAAGAACAGAGGTTGAAGAAGGAGCACGACTGTTGGATTAACATCCAACGGTTCAGCTGCTAGAATCATTTGTTGATTAAGTTGACAAAGCCGTGCGTATACGTCCACTTAGTAGGCCCACAAGTCAGTCACCAAATATGACAGGTCCCAGCTGTCAATGGGATGAATACTTTTTTTCGCAAAACAAGGAGGCACTTCCTTCCGTGCGAAGATGCAACCGGTGGGTTCCAGCTGTCAGGTGGAGGAACATTTTTTCAGCTTAATAAGGAGGAACTTTCCTTGCGTGCGACCATGGACCTCGTGGGTCCCAACCGTCATGCTCTCCATGTACAGTCCTCTTCCGATGACTCTCGTTTGTTGACCATGCCACACCGAGCACAGCGAGGCGGTGGACAACAATGAGCCGGACGGGAAACGACTTCGGCGATGGGAAAACGGCGATGGAGTCACAGATTGAGAGGAGGAGAAGGGTTATAACTGGTTCTGTTGCGGCGTGGGGCTGTAGTCTGTGGAGAATAACATGAGGTGTCGAGGGGTGGAGGGATAGCCTGGCCGGCGGTGGGGTAGCGCTTCGTAGCGATGCATGCTAAGAAAAGCCGCTAGCCACCGGAGCCTGGACCAGGCGGTCCCGGCGATGCTGGAGGAAGAAGACGAGAGACTGAAGGTGCATGCCGGCTGTTGGATATAAATCCAATGGCTGTGGATGACACAATCATTTGTTGACCAAGTTGACAATGCCCTGCGTAGGCTTCGACCTATTGGCCCACATGTCAGCCTGCAAAAATGTGGCATATATTTAACCCATGTTTTCTAGAATGTACAGTCCATTTCTTTGGGCTGGGTGAAAAAATAATTTCGCATCAATCAGGCCCATTTATATTTTCTAAGAAATCCCAGCCCATTTGCACTTCCTTGAAATACACGTATTAGGTGGGCTCGTTATATATATAATGTTATGTTAGAAGGAGCAATTAATATCAAAGAATAAATCAGAGAGGCACATCATATATATATAATTAACAAATTAGCGAGTTATTGCTCAAAATAAAAATGAGCGTGTTATTATTAAATTGGTCCCTAAAATGATTTGCCTGCGAGTTCAGGCTCCAAATGTTAGAAGGAGCTTTTGTATGCAATCACCAGGAGTTTCCTTGCATGTGAGTAAAAAACAACCAGGATTTTCCTTGCCAACTTCCGTTAAACATTTACTTTTATAAGTTAATAACACGTGGGATGTTTTTATAATGTATATATAAGTCTCTATAAAATATACGATAATAGTAATAATATAAATATATATAATGTGGTTAGAAGGGAAAACATAAATTGGACACAACATTACTTCTACAAGAGACCTGCGTTTTATACCCCACAGTAGGCATACTAACAAGTTCACACACAAATACAACAGAAAAGGTAAACATTCATATCAAACTCAGGTTCACAGGACACGTTCATATTCATAGCCAACATTCACTATCAACAACTCAAAAGATTCATATATACACAAGCTCGCATATCTATGCATCCAAATGATTGATAGATCACACGACAATATTCATACATAATTCACAAAAAGATTCAGATATACACATGTTCGGTATGTTTATGCATCCAAATGATTGAGATCACAGCCAATATGATCCATGGACGAACTTTAATTACCTAGGGTACAGACTGGTAAATGGTGTTCAATCGGAGGTACTTCTTGCTAAAATTAGTTCTTGTACGAGTAAACTTTCGAGTACATAAGAGGCAACCTGCATAATCTGAACTTTGCTTGTATGTTTATCCTCAAATAGTGGCCTCGCATCGAGGGAGGTTTGAGCAACTTGGCCACTACTTTCATCCAACTAGTTTACTCGCTCATCTTGGTCCATGTATCTCGCCAAAATTCTACATTGCGAGCGAGAAAGGAGGCGGTTGAGAAAATGAACCACCCAAATTTTTTGTGCAGTTCAACTGAAATGGAGCATCCTTGGCGTGCAGACTGATTAAGTGCCAGATGAATATACACGTCAACCAAGTTGTCTGGAATCTTTAGACTCCATGCCATATAGTTCGCTACCATATGTGCCGATAACGCCGTTGGTTGACAATTGGTTGACGCCGGTTGATACTCGAATGAATATAGGAACTTCTTGTCAACATCGATGCTTGTCTGAGTGAACTTTGGAGTACATAGCAGTAGCATAAGTACCTGTCCATCTGATCATTTTGTGCAGTTCTACTGAAATCACCCGATGTAATGATTTGCTGCGAGTTCGGGCTCCAAATTACTCCTTTATGAAATCGGCAAAAGAGTACAGTACCAAATTAGTAATATATATGATGAGACACAATAATCAGGATAAAGACCAGTACCAACCTGTGTGAGGTAGCATATCAATTACTATTTCCTTTGACTGGAAGCCGAGATAAGCCAAGCGACTGACAACAAAGGAAGAAAGCAAGCGGAGATTAGTGACTGACAGGAAAGGACGGAAGCTATCGAGCCAATAAAGCACCCAAAGGTTTTGTGCAGTTCCACCAAAATCGAGCATCCCTGTTGGCACATATATTGAGAGAGTGAGATTACTGTAATAGTGGGAGTAGTTGATGAAACATACACTAACAAATAGAAGCACCCTCATTATCTTAATGGGTAAAGTTAGCAACATAATAGTCTTGCTTAAAGAGAGGTATTAGTTTATTTAATCAGTGCCAATTATCTCAACTCAACACTCAAAGCATTGCCATTTATCATAGTTTGCAAAACTTTAACGTGCAAAGATAAAGGAGTTTCCCATGACAGTAGCACGATACAAATAGAGATGACAGCAAACTAATATGGATGAAGGCCTTAGGCCCGTACCAACCTGAGAAATAAAACTTATTCATGTAGTCCCATAAGAGATGATAAAGCACTCACTGGAATCACACAATAGTATATAGTTTTGTGCGCATCAAATGTATGGTTGAAATCACTCTTGTTTACCAGTGCTGAGATTATATCAAAAGATTATCAAGAACTTCCAGCAGAGTTAAAGCACTGGCTGGGATACAGTTCATTGTATTGTCTTGTGTAGTTCCACTAAAATGTATGATTGGCACAACATGATCCCTGTTTACATAAGTAGGAACAAGGTGAAACCTTCATTAGCTTAGTGAGAAAGGATAGGAAGACATTAGCATATTACTCAAACAGTAGCATCAAATTCATGATGGACAATACGCAAAACATTGCCTCATTGAACCAATGGCAATAAATTGACATGCAAAACAATAGCACTATTATGTCATGACACTAATAATATTCCCTCCTTGCTCCACCACATGATTCACCTCCATAGACAAACATACACACGTACATGATTCAGCATAGGGTCCTACTAAAGATTTGTTTAACTCCAACAGGAAAATTAGGCAGTAATAAATTAGTGGTACTTAAGTACTCCTAATTAATTAAGTGAGACAGCAGAAGTGGAAGGGCTCCCTGGTGGATCGTCTCACATGTAAGGTAGTCGTTGCCGGAGCTCTTGAATGGTCTCGACTAAGGGCCTCTGGCTTCAGCAAGATTGCCTTGACACTATTTATTCTTCTTCTTCTTCCTCTTCATGCTCTGTTTCTCTTTCTGCTCACCAGTTGGTGAAACCAAGTACATGATTGGCCTTCTAATTTAGAATTGTTTTGTCAGTGAGGGAGTACAAGTGTACTAGTAAAAAAACAAAATTATTTTCTCATGTCCGTCGGAAAATAGAGATGAACACATGCATTAAATATCATTCTTACCTAAAGGAAGGTTATGGCGCCAATATGGATGACGAGGATTGGAACATAGATCTCCCTTTGTGTAGTTCCACCAAAATGAACCAACTATTCCATTCTGACATTCCAGTTAAACAACAAAAAAGCCACTTCTTTTAAGAAGAGTTTTGTGCAGTGCACCAAAAGGTCACAAGAACACTAGGTGAATTGGATATCCCTGTTTGCACAAAAAGGCACAGAGGAAACAGTCAGAGTCTCAAACAATTACAGGCAAAAACATTTGGCTAAACTTGTCATGGCTTATAACAGTGGCATGGCTTGATTTTTACCAGGGACATTAGATTAAGAACAGCTAAGGCTGCGTTCGGTTCATAGGTTTGGTGCAGGATTTTTGTAGGAACACAATTCCTACAGTATTCTTTCCCTTCCAACCGTTCGGAACATGGGAAAGGTGAATAGTGTTTCATAGGAAAGCTGGTCTGGTAGTACAGATTCCATAGGATTAGAAACATCCACGCGCTGCTCATTTTTTGGGCAGAAGCCCGAGGCAAAGCGCCACGCCATGCCATGCGTTAGACAAAGTTGTCTTGTGTTTGCCAGAATAAAAATATCAACCTATGTGTGGTACGTGAGGTGAGGGCAAGAGTAGTCACTATGCAGCTGAATAAACAAATAGCATCTCATACTGCCAAGCATGCTACTCTAAAAAAACAAATCTGTACATTTCGTAGTCCATCCGAACACATTCTCTTGAGAGTTTCTTCCGGTTCGCTGTTCCATAGTTTTATGCCTACATTCCTTTCCTATTCCTCTATTTTCATCAAGACCTATGTTTTCTGCCCCTTTATTCCGAACGGAGCCTAAATATTTGGTATAAGGGCATGGGACAATGGGTGCACCAAAGATCCGACACCATGTACGTAAACAGGGGCATAAAGTGGTGATTCATAGTTTGTTGCCCCGAGAAACAAACATCCAAGAAACATATCTGGGTTGGTCCCATTTTGTTCACTCTAGCCACCTACTCCTATGTGTGGATAGCAAATCTAGTCCTGGTCATACCACTTGTGTACAATGTTACCCCTATATTTCCCTTTTCGACCTAGATACCGGTTGGATGACCAGTCTGTACTACTTTCACCCCCTTTCCTTCTTGTTTGTACCAAGTACGATGTACATACTAAATTCCCCCACACCCACTTTATTTCTTGTTTGAACCAAGTACTCCCTTCGTCCGGAATTACTTATCATCAAAATGGATGTGTCTAGAACTAAAATACATCTAGATACATCCATTTCAATGACAAGTATTTTCGGACGGAGGGAGTACAAGATTCGACTCCATGAAGTAGCTTTACCTCTAACAATAGAAAAAAATATGTGACGTTGGACCATCCGATCGAGAGGGGCTGAGAGGTAGAAAATGATGCACATGCAGCGACGTAGCGAGCTAGGGAAGTAGAGCTGAGGCGGTTTCGAACGAAGATATACCTGAAGGTCATCGGGATGTGGATAGGTGGGCGGCGGGAGGCCAGATCCGCCCACAGGCAACGACGAAGGGATCGGAGGACCTCCCGCGCCGGCGCTCGACCAGAGATAACGGTGCGGCCGACAGTGGGTCTCCTCCCTCGCTGTCGATGATGGCCTAAACGCTGCCCCTCCTCCCCTTCACAGGCGGAGGGGGATACGTCCGGATCTGTAACCAGTGGTGAGGATAGAAAGCCAGTGTTTTTTGAAGGGAGAAAGACAATGTTACTACCCCTATCTTGTTTAGATCTGGAGAGGATGAGAGTGTATGAATAGAGCAACCCTAGCAAGCAAGCGCGGAGGCTCCGACCTATATATACGTAGTGGGGTAGTTTTCCTTTTTCACTCCATCAAAACAATCGTTTAAAATTGTGCACTACTACATGCCAGGTCGCGGTTTTTTTAGTTGTTGATTTTGAGATAGCTACCCGCTTGTTCCTAGTGGTGTTACGGTGTGCCAGGTCGCACTTTGTATCGTTCAAGTATGGTACTACAAGTCCCTCCATTAAATGAACAACCACCCCCTCGTAAAAATTGTGAACAAGCCCACAGCTAAAATTAGCAGAAACGTGGGTTGCCCCAACATGCATTATTATTTATATTTTCTACTCCCTCCATTCCTAAATATAAGTGTTTTCTTATTAGCCACACCTAAGACAAGAATTTTTTTATTAGCAGTGAACCCCACATGTCATAGACACAAAAATTGTGGCAAGATTCCCTTAGGCAAGCCAAAGTGTGTCTAACAATTTGAGCAACTCAGGTTAGGCAAGTGTGGCAAGTGTGGGAAAAATAATGTGGCAACATAAGACAAACATAGTCACAATCCAAACAGCCCGTAATTTTTATGACATGCATGAAAATTTGGTTAGTTAAATTTATAGTCAAAATTTGGCAAGGTGCATCAAATCAACACATGCAAGTATCAAAAGGAAAGTCACAGCATGCATGCATGCATTGTACTCCCTCCATTTCCAAATATAAGTCTTTTTAGAGATTGCAACAAGTGAGTAAATACGAAGTAGAATATGTCTACATACGAAGTAGCCCATTTGAAATGTGTAAAAAGACTTATATCGAGTGCAGTGCTTTGATGTGTCACATCAACTCGTACAAGACCGACAAATTTGATTACTACAACGCCCTCTCCCTCGCGGACTGAGCTCCGTGCCTTAACTGCACCGCAAACGCCCTCTCCGTCTAGGTGAGTAAGTCATGTTGACCAAGGAGGAGGGGAAAACGGGAGAACTTAATGTTCATTTGCTAATTAATAGCATTGCATGCAATGAACTAACCACTGCATGTCGTGTTTGTTGTCTCAAGTCATCAAAAGTATGCACACCCCATATCTCTTATTGGTTGATATGTCAAGAAATAAGAAACGAGGTAGAATTTAATGCACCGCGCCTAAGTGTTTTGGGATTATTTGGTTTTAGTAAGATGACTTACACACCTAGACGGAGGAAGTATTTGCCTTTCTAGAGATGTCAACAAGTGACTAGACTACACCGTGTGCAGTACTCCCTCCCTTAGGTTTATAGGGCTCAAATCTCAAATCTCATGAACCAAGGCATTTTGCGATTGGAGGAATGTATCTCGTACTTTACAAAACTACCCTAATTAAACTCATGCATTAATTACGTAGTTCTCTTGTTTTCCTCTCCACCTTGGTCGCGGTGCACAATATTGAGCACTCCTATATGATTAGCCGCTCTATCTACATGCGGGACATTTCAAAGCATCCGGGCCTGCGTGCCATCCACCAAATCACAGCGAGGTGCTACAGTCGAGACTCACCTGTCACCCCGGTGTGGCTGTCATGACCCGTCATATCACAAAACCCACACCTTTAGCAGCAGTGGTAAGGTGGCCTCCAAGTTGGACTGGACGAAGCAACCATCATTTCACTGGAACGCTCATTCAAGCCCTTTCTTCCCTTTCTTGAAGAAAACCTCACTCCAGGCTACTCACTTCTGCCATTTTTCTTTTGTACCGACGAAGGAAAGGTGGGCGAATCAGTTATGCTGCTATATTTTCATTCAAATAATCTTCTTTTTGCAAAGCACTGACCGATTCTCACATCCTATTGTTTTCCCGTTTTCATTGCGATTGTGGTTTCCTTTCGATTGCTTTTAGTTTGTCAGTTCATTGATGGATCCTGGAGCACTAGGCAAAGAGTTTCCGGCGGACAACCCACTGGAGACAGCGATCTCCAGGAAGTGAGCACCGACCAACGAGTTGACCATGTTGGCGGGCCAACCCATGGAGACGAAGAACTCCAAGAAACAAGCACTGGCCAAAGAGTTGAGGACGTTGGCGGACGAACTCCTCAAAGAAAGTTGGAAGAACAGCAAGGGCCTCAACGTGCCTACCCCAGGAACTCTGATTGCCACCTATGTGAGGCTCAAGACTGAGTTTGAGGAGATAGTCGCTGTTGGGAAGCAGTATTCTCCTGGCAAGGTGATGGCCCCCATCGAGGACGAGGAGATGGCCCCCGGAGGGATGAGATCCCCTAGTGAGCTGCACAAGGTAAAAAATAATGGCTTATTACCATAGTTGTGGTTTTTGATTATTTGCAATGTGCTTGCTAATAGGTTAGGGTTGTGCAGTGCGGTGGTTGTCCTTGATGATTCCGATGTCATGGCCCGTCTGTTGGCATCACCCGGGGATCGATTCGATGCCGCTGTCCATCCTGTGGACATCGCCCGAAGATCGATTCCGATGTTGCGGTCGATCCTGTGGACATCGCCCGTAAATCGATTCCCATGCCGCCGTCTTTGTGGTCATTGCCCGAGAGATCGATGACAAGAAATAGTTGGTCGCGCTAATCCTTCAGGGTAGTTTGCATTGCCCTGTGTTTAAGTACCAGAACGATGCGTGTTATCAAACCATCTTAGGGCTAGTGCACTGTCTTGTGTGGGCGGATCTTGCTACTTTTGTTTGATAGTGAATCATGCGAACCCTCTTCGAGTTATGGAAATAGATGTATCCTCACCAGCTTTTGATGTAATATATGGCATGCTTAGATGTAAGTTTGAACTGTTTATCATATCAGCAGCGCTTGTTTGATGATTCTTTGTGTTAGTAGTCTAGCTACTGTGCGAGCTATAGTACTGGAAAAATACTCACCGAAGAGAAACGTTGGGGCTGATGATCTCGTGGTACGCTTATACTTATCCCTCGTCGATTGACCAATAGCCCTAGCTCCTAAAATTGTAGGCTTAGCGATCGATCAGACAATAGTCGACATACATTCAGGCCTCATTTGGTTCATAGGGTAGGAAAATCATAGCAACAAAGACAGAGAACATGCAACACAAAATCATAGCAAAGGCAGACGTACTCCCTCCGTTCCAAAATAGATGACCTAGGTGGGCTAGTTTGGCCTAGTGGGTTTCAGTGATATGACGTGGTACGGTGCCGTCCAGTCTTCGCGTGTGGTAGCAGTATTGCGGGTACAGTAAGTTTTCTTGAAGAATCAGAATTCAATGAAGTCATGATGGTTCCTTTGTCTGAAAAACTTAAAGTGGGAAAGGTTGGGCCTGCGATATGATCGGGGTAGACCAGGATAATTTTGTGCATGGCAGGTGGACCAGGATGGTCGACGACCCACATGTCGGCGAATGAAAGTATTGTTTCCGATATAGAGGACGAGCAACGAGTATTCATTGTTTATTTTTGATGAAAGCTATTGTCTCCACTATTACGACGGAGGATTGTGAAACACGGCAGCCCAGTGAACTTGGCATGTGCACCACTCCCTCCTTCCTCATGTAATGCCCAGGTTACAGCTTTTTCTCACTTTCTCTCTATCTATTTCCTCTAAAATTATTTTTACCTTTCTTATTTTAAGACACAATTGTTTTTTATGCCTTTTTTTAGAATTATTTTTTATACCTAGGAGCACGTGTAGAGACGGGCTCTTGCAGAGCCCACTCCTTGACTTTGTCAATGCCTCTCTCTCCTCCACATAAGGAGTACTACTTGCTATGCATGCATGCGGCGGGCAGCTGGCGTCTTGTGGGCTCCGGAAGCGGTCCGGACTCCAGCATGGCCCACCTCACATTATCACCATATATTTCTTGGAGTCCGTCTTGTGGCTGGCGATCTCTTCTCCCTCCCCCGTTTCTCTCTTCTCAGCGGATGCCCGCCGAGCGATTAGATTTTGGCTATCGACGATTTATTCAATTACGGTCCCACATGTCAGTGAAATTGCAAGATAACGCGTGTCCCCTTTGGTGAGTGGCGTGCGAGCCGGACTGTCGGGGGTGCGACGCGTACGAGTCGTAAGTGTGCCGCCTTTTCCTTTAGAACTTGCGAAGCGTAACATTTTCGCGTGATCGATCGATAGAAATAAAATCATCTCCCCGTTGATTTTATGGGGGTGGGGCCGGGCTTTATTTTGTTCCAGTAAAATCAAGCCACATATGCGGGAGCACGGATGGGCACACACGAGGGGAGCAGGCAAGTCTCATCCGGAGTGCGAAACACCGCGGATCTGATTTAGATCGAGGGATAACTGTTCCCTGCCAAATAATGGAGGATTGTTAGCGATTATAGCATGATAGTTAGGGCATCTCCAGTGCTGGCCCACAAATTTACACCGGCATCTGTCGGAGGACAGTGATGGATGCCATCCGATGCTGCCCGCATACCTTTCGATAACTATATGAACTAATCAGACGAAATTCGTGCTAACAAAGCAAATTTCAAATTAACCGGATGAAATTCATTACATTTCCAAAACTTTTCCTACAAACTGGACGAAATTCATGACATATTTCGCACAAACCATACTAAAACCTACTGTAAACCTAATCTAAACGATCGCCGGCGCCCGACCACCATGTCCGGCCATGAACCCGAGAAAGCCGGTCATTGCCTTTGCCTCCTCCTCATCCGCCTCGATAACCTCCTCCTCCGGAGCACAAGGTTCTAAAGATTTCCGCCTCTACGTCGCTGTCAAGCGGCTAATCGGCCGCCGATGTTTACCCACCAAGCTTGGCATCGACTAAGTGGAGTAGCGGTGGCCTTCCCGGGACCAGAGCGGAGGCGACCTACCGTGTACTACTCTTCCTTCTTTGTCGCGCCACAAGCGCCGCTGCCGGCTTCATGGTCGTGGCGGCGGAGGGCGGCCCGGGGGGTGCGGCGATCTCCTTCGTTTGCTCCTGCGACAGTACGTCGAAGAGAGCTTTGGAGCGCGCCCGGAGCGGAGCCGCCGATGTCCCTCGTCTGCTCCTGCGACAGTACGTCCAAGAGAGCTTCGGAGCGCCAGGAGGCCATGGTTGAAGTGGTGCCGACAGAAGGAAGGGACCGGAGGAGAATAAGTGTGGGTCTTTGGCTATGGCTGGGAGCTGGGCCTCAAGTTAATATCGCGGGCGAATGCCAATGAGCCGTGGCAGACGGATGGACAACTGGCGCCGGAGTAGGTTCATCGGGCGTGAATGCGAATGCTGCTTCAGTGACTTAACTGTAGATGCGTTTGGGTTACTGACATGTGGGCCCAACGGGCATCTGGCCCGCATGTCAGTGACACACCAATTGCACCTGCAGTTAAGTCTGGTGAATGCGGAAGGAGTCCTATGATTTTCATATTCCTATCCTATGAACGAAAGGAGGCCTCTGTTGGAGTAACTACTGTAGCTAGCAGTACTGCTGGTACAGTAGTTTTCTTCAAGAAGCGGAATTCAACGAAGTCATGATGGTTCCTTCGACCGAACATCTTCAAAGTGGGAAGTGGGCCTGTGATTTGACGGCTCATTAGTCATTGTTACTGCGGCGCCACGACCTGGGTGACTCTCCCTTGGAGTTCTGCGTGCATGGCAAGTGGACCAGGATGGTCGACGTCCCACATGTTGGCGAACGGAAGTATTCTTTCCGATATCGAGGAACAAGGAAACCGCGTGGTATAGTATCACTGTTGATTGGTTCGCAAAAACAATAGTATCACTGCCGATTTATAATTATTTTTTATTTCTGATGAATGCTAGCGTTTCAACTCTTACGACGAAGGGTGCCAAACAAGGCACGTGCTGGATGTCCCACACGTCAGCGAAAGAAGTGGACATGAACATCGTGGTAGAGCCCAGCGTAAAAAAACAGCGTGGTAGAGTGTCTCCACTTCTTCCACTTCTGGGTCAGAGACCACACGTAGTAGTACTTAGTGGTATGAACGATACAAAGTGCGACCTGGAGAGAAAGACACGTCTAGTTGGAAGGTCTCGGGGCATACACGTAAACAAATATAAAAGTTAATATGTGCCTCCAACTAATATAGTAGTAGTAGAGTACTTAGGCACGTACTCCATAACATCACCGTGCATTGCACGTACAACATTTAGTGGTAGTACTTAGTAAGAGACAAATGCCGCCCAAGAGTTCCCTTCTCGACCTACTTTTGGGTGTTTGGTAGAGTGTATGGAGGGTGCATGAGTCCACACTAGTTTAACACAAATACACTAGAAGCATGCATGAAGAGAGCATGCATGAAGAGGGGTGTTGAGTTGAGCATGCATGAATAGGGAACAACTATCTTTGAGGCGAGAACGCAACCAAACACACCCTATATGCCACGCATGCTCATACCATTTGTGCCTTTATACTTCACTTACTGCGCTACACTACTCAGGTTCGTACGTCCACTCCTGGGACATGTCGGTCTCCTAGTTCCAGTCCCACGTGTTCTTCATATAGATGGAACGATCCTTGCATAACACATGCACCTTGATGCTAGATGTCTCGCGTGTTGGCAAAAGGATGAACAAAGCTCACGTAAAAAAAAGAGTGTAAGAACATAGATTCCGAACGACCGAGAAGGAGCAAGGAACCTCGTGGTGGAGCGTCTGCACTCATAATATTTAATATTATTGAGCGATATAAAATTAACCAATCATCTCCACAGTGGACTGGAAGAGTACGAAACACGACAACCCAGTGTAGTTACATCATACTAGTACATGGCTAACCCACGCTATCACCATATTTCTTGGCTTCCGTGCGACACCTATCTCTAGTAATCCAGCAACCTGTATCGCTTCTCCCTCCTCGTCTCTATCAAAGTGCGCGGGCTGGCGTTTCTGCCGTCTATTGAGGTCGGTTAACTATCACATGTTAGCGACATGCCAAGAGCATTCTAAAAAAAATTCCTTTCACGTTCCGTTTTCAAAAAGAAAAAAATCCTTTCACGCATTTAATTTGCTGTATGCTTTGAGAAACTTGCATGTCCTATCTTGCTCCTCTTTGATACTCTAACTTAGCTAGAGGTTAGACTAACTCATGACTAACCCTCGAACTAACTGTGGCCAAAGAGTTGTTTGGGTGATGAGGTTAGATTGACAATAAATGCACTTCATGGAGAGAGAAAAGTGATTTTTGATTGGTCCCAATGAGAACTATCTCCGATTAGCACCTCTTGGGTGGGATAGTTTTTTTGGTGGGTTCGGTGCCACTTGCTCCAATTTAAACCCTCATGCTTGGATACTTTAGGGCTATTTGAGCCCCAACTAGCTCAAACTAACTCTAAACCATGTATCCAAACAGGGCCTATGGACAGTCTCGACGCGGAGCAGTCGCGTGCACCGGGAAGCGACGCTCTCTCGGCCGTCGGGCCACTTCAAAGCCGGCGCCAGTGAGAGGTTGCCTCCGCTCTGCCCGGACATTAATGCGGCACTGGCGCTCCAGGGCGACGCTGACCGTTTCACGCGGGAAGCGTGCCCTGGCAAGGGAGTATAGGTTTTGAACCGTTTTAGGTGTAGTACTGGTAGTTTGTAAAACTACTCAATTATTTGCACTCAGTTTCCTAAGAAATTGTGGTGAAAAACGTTACTCCGCAGCCCGCTTCCCTTCTCATTCCTCTTCCACCGCCACAAGACGTCCATGAAGCGACCGTCAACCCTTATATAGGAGTGCTAGCACAAAAGAGGCATGCATGACCACTAAAATTTCCATATTATAGCGCCGCTCCAGCGGGAGTATGGCGTATGTTGTTACCTTTGGCCGGGCCATGGCTACCGGGCGACGGTGACCAGAGAAGAGGCGGCGGGAGGGGAATGAATGCAGCTATTGTTAGGGTTCGCCTTCCGGCTTAAATAAATGCGCAGCATCACGTGTACCCGCGGGTGCACAAATTGTAACATACGTGTCTGCTTAAGTGGGCGTCACGTAACTGGTGTGTGTGTGTGTGTGTGTGTGTGTGTGTGTGTGTGTGTGTGCGACTCTACTCTTCGGACATGTATTCAACCTTTTGCATCGGGATATAAGTATAATGGTATTTACTTTAGCTAGTGATTTACGTGGCCGTGTTAACGTGGTTGTGTCAAAAAAATGTCACTTCCTGCTCGTGATTTGCGTTATATAATTACAAGAAAGATTCTCGTGCATTGCATGGAACATCAATATGCATTTTTTTACAAAACACCTGTTGTGATTGACCCATGCAGGAGTAATCCCATGTGTAAAAACTAATGATATCTCGAGAATTTTATCGGAAAACTGGTATCTTGAGAATGTCATCGAAAAAATGAAAGATGAGAGATAAGGCGAGGAGGAGTGGAGCGTGGTGGTGACTGGTGGTCGGAATGGGCGGAGGCATGAGATTGGACGGCGCCGGCAGGCGGCAGCGGCCACCATGCATGCTAGATTGTTCCGGAGACTTATTCCTTTTTTGATTGCCGAGCAATGCGGTTGCGGGAGATAATGATGTGGAGAGAGGTGCGTGTAGCTTTTGTAAAATTATCATAGTTTGCTTTCTATCCGTCAGATATAGATCATACGGTCTGTATTACAAGATGGCAGGCACACCATCATCGCCAACTCGTTTTTTTATAAGGGTACAAATGATAAGTTTGCTGACTACTAAAGTAAAGTGGAATTTGTCCATATTATGCAAGTAAATAAAGGTGATTGTTTATCATACGGGTAAGGTTGGATGAAGGGTGGTAGGAACAAATGCTCCGCCTAGAGCATGTGTGTGTGAGATGGAGTCTTAGTGTGTGTGTGGGGTGTGTGTGTGTGTGAGAGAGAGAGAGAGAGAGAGAGAGGAGAGACAGAGAGATGGAGTCTTAGTTTGTGTGTGTGTGAGAGAGAGGGAGAGAGAAAGATGGAGTTTTAGTGTGTGTGTGGGGAGGGGGGTGTGCGTGCGTGCGTGTGTGTGTGTGTTTGTGTGTGTGTGTGTGTGAGAGAGAGATGGAGTCTTAGTGTGTGTGTGTGGGGGGGTGCGTGTGTGTGTGTGTGTGTGTCGCGGGGTCCTCTGTGGCGGATGTAATTTAAGTGTGCATGGCTTCATCATAGAGAGGTGATGTGTATGGCAGAGGCCACCAACGATGGGGTGCAAGAGGGAAAATGCCCGTAGAGAGGGAAGATAAGGCGTGTGCGCGTGAGAGGAGTCGACATCGAGAGAACGTGTTTGTTCGAGAGACACCGAGGAAGACAACTATATATCGATGGTGCATGTAGGCGGGAATTAAACAAAGGGATGGTCTAATTGGTTTCGGGGGGATATAGGGGAAGAGTGAGAGGCGCGGGGGGGGGGGGGGGCGTAGCTAGAAGAAGATTGTTAAGTGTGAGTGTGTGTTTTACCCATCCAGGCGGAAGTTATGTGCACAAAAGAGGAGAACAATTCGATGTGGCGTAAGGATTGAGGGTAATTAACTACGTATGGAGACATAGGGACCTTGAACGTGCATGTGTGAGAGGTATACATGTATACATGAGATGTGTGTTTGCGCGCGCGCATGATCGAGATAAAAGAAAGAAGACATAAGTCATAAGATCAACGACATGGGAGAGACGGTTCGGTATGACAATATGCATGGATGTGAGAATGCAGGGAAGAAGGCCCGACAATTGAGCATGTGTTTTTGTCTTTAAGAGATAGTGGCGTGGGCTGGAGCATGCATCTATGGCAAGCAGAGGGAGTGAGGCATAGCGATTGTGCAAAAGAGATCAACCTATAAATGCATATGTATGGAGAGACATATATAGTGTGGGTGATAGGAAGCAAGACTCATGCGAGAAAGAAATGTTGTGGAGAAACTACAGATAGATACAGAGATGGAGATGCTAGCTAGAGGGACATCCGCTAGTTTGGGTGTTGGAGATGACCGTCGGGTGGTTCAAAGGGTGAAGTTATATATGTGTGTGAGAGGGCACTTGACTACATGTAGAGGAGAAACATATGTAGTGTCCGTGACAGGAATCAAGATGAGGGCGAGAAAGAAGGTTGATGGAGAAACAGGTAAATAGAAAGAAAAAGATGCTAGCTAGTGTGCGTTAGAGATAGGAGTCGAGTGGATCAGAAGGCTGAGTTATGTGTGTAGGTGTGAGAGAGATAGAGAGAGGGTGCATGTGAGTCACATACAAACAGATATCAGAGAGAAATGAGATCTAGAGAGACGGAGTTTTGTGTCCGTGAGAGAGAAAGATATTTCACAACGAGAGTGATAGCTAGAGAGACATATGAGGGAACACAAGATATCTCTAGGGAGAGAGGGCGTGTGTGAGCGACATACAAGAGAACAATGGAGAAATATGAGACCCTGGGAGACAGAGTTTGTGTTTGTGTGTGAGAAAGAGATATTGAAGAGGAAGAGTCGTAGGTCCTCATATCTAAGGAGCGAAAGACATCTCTCAGATGAGGGGTGTGCGAGTGGCACACATGGGAATAGTAGAGAGAAATGAGACCCCGGGAGACAAAGTTTTGTGTTTGTGTGAGAGAAAGAGATTCCACATGGAGAATCATAGTTAGACACACATAGCAGGGAGCGAGATATACTTAGAGAGATATAGAGTGATGACGGTCGAGGGAGAGAGTACCGTCGATAGTGTTACGAAGATAAAAGATCATTGTCGACATACTGGTAGCACGAGAGATACTTGAGAGGCGATGAGCAGCGTATAGGTCCAGAGAGATAGTCCTATATAAGCATGAGTAATAGCTATATGAGACGAATATCTGGTTTAAAGGGGATTCAAATATTTAAACCGGAGATCACGACATCGATAATATCATAACGCAAATTGGTGTATCAAACATGCATATTCATTTGAATTTGGGCACACGTGTAATGTTATATAGGTTATCAATATTGGTGATCCATAGATTCTTTAATTACAAACAATGCATGGTTTATATGCAATTAATGTCTAAACGGGATTACACTATATGTTGCGTGTGTGAAACACATTATAAATGTTTGAGAAGTAAAAAAAACCCGCATGAAACACACATTAATTGGAGACAGTTAGCGAGGAATGCATACATTGGATTTCAACCTAAAGTGGTTTAAAATATTTGAAAATCCAAATTGATGGATACAACCTTATGAATCTGAGATCATGCCATTTGTAAACCATATTTATGTATAAATGGTGTTGTGCTTTCGAAAGTATATAAAAAAAGATGTATATAGAATGTAATTCCAATTGAAAATGGATCCCGCCCGAAAAAATAGAATACAAACGGGATTCGAATTGAGTTTTGATAGGGGTAGGTTTGTAATTTCTATAGGTTTTGATAGGGGTAGGTTTGTAATTTCACCCAAACGTGACGTAACCGCCTCTGACCCGGATTCATACACGGTGGGCGCCAAAACATAGTGTGTCCTCGGCCGAAATCGACTCCCTCCCCGATTCATATTCATACACGGTGGGCGCCAAAAACAAACTCTCATCGGCAAATATTCGGTGTATGCGAGATTACCGTCCTATCGCCAACTGACTAATGTTGCTGTGATGTAGTAGAAATTTTAAACGGGGGCTAAGTTTGTAAATTTCCTCGCATTTGAGACAAGTGTGCCCTGAATACATGGTTCCCCCCTTCCTCTCTACCTCCCTTTTCCCCATTCGTACTCCGTGGGCGCCGAAACACCCTCTCCACCCCACCCTCCTCCGTCCGCCACCCCATCCACCGCCGTCCTCCTCCACCAAGCCGGAGCTGATACCCCGACTCCTCCGTCCATTACAAGAGATCGACCTCTGTCATCCACGCCTTCGGACCAGGATCCTTGCATTCCGTCCTCTCGCTTCATCCCCACCGTCGTCCACCTTGCCGGCGCCGCTCCTATGACCGTCTCGTCCATCGCGCCCTGCCGCCACCATCTACCCTCCTAGATCTGCTTCCACACCGCCGACAGCCATCGCTACTGCAGCACCGTCAAATTCTCAGCAGATGCGTACATGGCGCCGCACCAGAGGCAGTACTCTTTCGTATCTACTCAACTTATTTATCGCAGCAAGAAAATAGATCGCCATTGCTTTACTCTGATTTCTTGTCTTGGTTGCGAAGTTGCCTTTGTCCGGTTTGCACCTTCAGATCCGCCATGGCACTCTCAACACTATACTCCCAATGTTTATGGGTTTCCCCTTTTATATTCCACACTAGTTAAATCACAGTAGACTAAATTTCAAAAGTAGGTCGGTCGATTTTTCAGAGCTCACGGAGTTCGCGGTGCGATCGAAGGGCTCGGGTGGTTGTGGGGCCTCATTGAACGAAGAAAACTCGACGCTGGTGGGGGTTGGGGGCGGGTGGGGGTGGGGTGGCGGAGGAACACAGCGGTGGGGCCGGTGGTTCGGCCCGTGACCCGTCACGGTGTTCTGTATGGGAAGAATCGAATCTGAGGAAGAAGAAGGGTTAGGAGACGTAGGATCTTCATCCAACTGCTGAAATGGTCGAGAGACAGCTGGGAGTTGCATTCTTAATGCGCCTGGTTCATCATGTGTGGGCACTTGCGCAACCATCATTTTTTATCCAAAATCTGCTTGCTCTTCTTTACCATGTTCCTCTTACATTTCTTCTTTAATATGTACTCTCTGTTCCTAAATACAAGTCTTTGTATAGATTCCACCATGGACTACATATGGAGCAAAATGAGTGAATCTACACTCTAAAATGTATCTGGATACATCTATATGTGATCCATAGTGGAAATCTCTACCAAGACTTATATTTTGGAACGGAGGGAGTATGCTAGTAATACTGATATGTTCCTTATCTTGAAGATGAGCAGGGACATTTGCAGTGTAGAGGTCTATACGGTCGGTTGTGATGGACACTTTGAGCCTCTTTGATTCGTAGGATCTTGTAAACATAGGAATAGGATTTGTAGTGGCCTGCCCACTTGAATCCAATAAGAATAGCAAGGCAATGCGCGGAGCTGTGTCGCCTTTGAGAGTTACACTGATATTAACAGTACCGCACCTTCACTTGAAGAGAGCTGGTATCCGAAGCCTTTCTATACGTACCGGCAATACTACACATATATTCCAGCAAGTTCCACTTTGCTGATTTTACTCTGATGCTTAAGGTTTTCCCGTTATATCTACACTATGATCTGTGTAGCTGCTTTGTGTCACACTAGCAGCAGTCCACTCTTGAAGCTAAACACTGCAATGACTTACAATGAAACTCATAGCTCCCCACCCGTTGACTCTTGTTCAGAATATGATCCTAATGACTCTTGTTCAAAATTGCCACATATAGAAGAGACAACATGGAATTGCATTTCTTTGGGCGCTGTGATTCATCATGAGTGGGCAACCAACATTGTATGCAATGAAGCGGAACCTCAAGAATATGCTTCCTCTTCTGTTCTTTAACATGTTCCTCTTTGTTTATTCTGTATTTAGTACGTACAGTATGTTCCTTGTCAGGAAGGGGCGCAGGGACATCTGCAGCCAACAGCTGATAGAGCTGGCCTGTACGTGATCGATAGGCTTTCAATTACTAGTGGCAATACAACATCGTATTTTCAAGCCAGTTCCACTTTCCCGATTTATATATCGTGGTTATGGTGTACCTATTATGTACACTATGATCTGCCTAGTTCTTTGTGTGCTCTTGTTATCATGGTTTGGCAATAAACTCTCTATACAGTATAATATGAACCTATCATCTGCCAGCTATCCTTACTTCTGGAGCCTATTTTTGTGTGTACTTGTGCTAGATTATATAAATGCACGCACCATATTATAGCACACATGAGCTCTCTCATCAGAATCCAGTGATAGCACACAAGTGTTTACAGGGGCGCCCCCATATTAGAATATCATTTGCATTACAAAGATAATCTCACAACTATTTATGTTTTCATGGTTCTTAGATATTATACGCAACTACAGTGAATATCAGAATCCACGCATCAGAAGAATATTGTGGAACACTGCAATGACTTACAAAATTGGCACCAAGGCATTGAGTGCCATTCTGGAAGCAATGAAACTCGTATGCTCCCCACCTGCTGATTCTTGTTCAAAATATCATCCTAATGACTATTCTAACCTCGAGGAGTCAAAGGCAGATGGCCTGTACTATTCACCCATCAAGGTTCCTGTTCTAATTTGGCAAGGTTTTATTGATTGCACGTATCTTGCATATGTTGTCTTGCATTTCTTCTACTTTGTTGCACCGCCATCTGCTTAGTTTACTCATCATATAACTCGAGATGCCATGCCCATCCATTATCAATACATATTCCATCTGTCATCATACCATGTTTTTCCACTCAAATGCTGTTCTTGTGCATTAGACATCAAAAGGAAGAGGGTAATTGCGAACCTGAAGGAGCACCAAAGAAAGTCCTTGAAAACGTGGTGGTGCCGGAGAAATCGCATACGCCCACTTATATTTGCTATACAACGGTGACACAAAGCGTAGGACCGACTCCACAGATTGTACCCATACTTCACTGGCCACACCACTAGCCCCACCACCACAGGACCTGCACTCCGACCAAAAGGTATACCGATTTCATTTGCCATAGCACCAGCCGTACCACAGAAAAATCCCACTCCGACAAAAAGTACAACAAGTCCACCGTGAAGACCTATCCCAAGCTGCAGAGACGGCCAATTCCTGCAGATTGGAACCCCATTCCATTTATTCCCAGTTTAAAAGACAATGCTTTCAATGTTGTTAGGGACTACGTGCATATATTCCCATCATGGGAAGATTATAGTGAAGACAAACACCATTTTCACATCTTCTGTCCAACTTACGTTTAAGTGCTATTATTCATGGTTATTATTTTCCTGTTTTCTGGCGATCGAACACATCAATGTTTTACATTACATTGTTGTAACTAGGCGAGGGTCAATCTGGATAGTCATGACGAGCAAAGCTTGCTTGTGCTTTTCAAGGAAGCATTGCAGCGATGTCGGTGACTGAGGAAATCACACTTTGATGGCAAGTCTATAAGCGAATTTCGGTGAAGTCTCACATGCTAAATTTAGAAGACATTGAATGGAAAAACCTTGTTATGCATTGGTCTCATTCCCAGGATGAGGTACTGTCTATGAAATCACATGACAATTTGAACTTCTACTTTTCCGCATGTGCCTTACGGATCTTTTTTGCAGGAAATCTGCTCGAACAAGAATTCCGGTTTGAAAAGAACGACAGGATATCGCAAATATGCTGCCCGCTGCTTTGCTCTTGTTAGTACCCGTTGTCTTGTATCACTGTACTTGCACACATACCTGGTTCATTATGTGACAACAATATGCATGATAGCTTGCTTATCAATTGTTCGCTCCAAATTATCTGATCTGTATGAATGGTTACATTAGTGTAGAATATATCCAATGCCAATGAATTTTTTAGCTCTGCATTGTTCTTGTAAGTACATGCTGTCCTTTATCAGTGTACTTATATTGACAGGTAGTTGTTCATGTACCATCACTCTGCAGCGTATTTTCCTTTGCCCTCCATTTTCTACACATCAGATCTACATTTACTCTTACCATAAGGTTGGTACTGAAGAAGTTTAGTTGTGCATTGCTCTTGGCTATGCCTTTTGCCTGTCATTGCACATACATTTATAGCTACTTGGTTATGTAGCATCACTCTTCATCTTATCTTAAATATTCTCCATTTTTTCGTATATTATCACATCTATATTTACTCTTAACAAAATGTAGAATAAAGGCAATGCTTATGAAGAAGATTCTGTGCTAAACTTCTTGAATTGCCCCCCATCGGCGTTGACAAGGGCTTTATAGAGCCTGTCTTCACGATAATGTAAGTTTGTCCTTCTCAAGCCTTCAAACTTTGTTGTGTATATTTGGTTAGGCATGACTGCAATAGCTGTTTATTTTTGGTGTTTGCATCAAATTGCATGTTTAACGTTTATTATGTAGTTCATAAACAAAAGCTTGTCCTTCTCAATTTAAGTTTTCAGTTGTACAACCAAGTTCCTTCTTCATACCATGTAAATTAAACTATCTGAGCAAGTGATCTTCTTTTGCACCTTTGCATGTATGCTTCATTCTTCATCCGCAATCCAGTGGTGTGGTGAACCTACCCACTACAGCACAATGTCATATTCTGCAATGTCTTAACTATGAATAATGTCATATCATTTTACTATTATTTAAACCGTCTCTTTATTTGCCAATCTGAAATGGGATAAATTGACAGCACACTAACCATTGATACTTATGGGTTCTTGATCTGTAATCCAGTGGTGTCGTGAAGCTGCCAACTCCTTCACAATGTCATTTCCTGCCATGTCTTGACCTGAACAATACCATATTGTGTTAATGCAATTTTAAACTACGTCACTTTATTCGTCAGTAAGAAATGTGATGAATTGTCAGCACTGATACTTTTATGTGCAAAACCTGTCATCTGTCTGCTTGTTTATCTTTCAGAGTGAGGAAGATATAAGTGTTGAACAAGCACAGTCTCATCATGTTGCTCAGGTGCTTGCGCTGCAGCTCACCAGTAGGGCTAACCTTTCTTGAACTCTATTGAAGTGTTGCCGGTTTTGTATATTATTTTGTCGGCGTGTTTATTTGCACTGATGGCGATCTTTGATGCCCAGTGTATGTAATCTGTTGTCTGCTTGTGCTTTATTATCATAGTGGCAAACTTTGATGCCCAGTGGATGTAATATGCCATAATTTCTTCATTGTATAGTCTAGGTTTTTTCTTATTCACGATGCTGCAGTTATTTTACTGTATGTATATTATGTCTTCGCAGTAAACCGGCAAAACCGTAAAATTACGGTACATAATCGGGCCGTCATGCAATCATGATGTATGATCCGCATCATGGGCCCCGTCAAACAGGCCCACTAGTAGATTCGGGCCTTTGATAGGCCGAGTAACCCCCGACCCTCTTTTCGCAAGAAAACTCAATGGGCTTTTAGGAGGCTGAGAAGTAGGTTGGGCCTGAAACATGCCGAATAGCTCACGCGCCGGCAGCAGCCCGAGATGGACCCCGACCCATGATTGTGCGAATCAAATCATGGGATTTTAACAGGCCAAAGTTGTCTCCGTCCTTGTTTGGCCCAATCAGATATCTGCTGCGAGCAGGCCGGATGCAAACTGGGCCGTAGTGAGGCCCAACTATATGACGGGCTTTTAACAGGCGGAAATTAATATAGGGCCGAAATGTTAAACGGGCCCTTAACAGGCCAAAACTTATATCAGGCCAAATTACTAAATGGGCCCTTAGCAAGTGGGCCCAAAAGCATGGCGTCCAGTTAATGGACCGAATCTGATATGGGCCATAATTGAGCCCAAAGCCTCTTAAAGGGCCGGACCTGATCTGGGCCGTGATTTGGCCCAGAAAGTGGGAGGCTTTTAACGGGCCGGATCTTATATGGGCCATTATTAGGCCGGGAACGTGGCAGGCCATTAATGGACCGGATCAAATATGGGCCGACATTTGGCCCAAAACATGGCAACCAGTTAATGGGCGACCTACTAGGGTCTTCAAAATCTTGCAGACCTCTGGTGGGCGGCCCATTAATGTCGGCGAAATCTCGTGGGCCTTTAATTGGGCTGGCCCATTATGATCCGCAAGAATTTTGTGGGCCTTTACCTGGGCCGGCCCATTATGGCACACAAAAATCTTGTGGGCCTTTACCTGGGCCAGCCCATTATGGCTCGTGAAATCTTGTGGGCCTTTAGCTAGGCCCGCCCATTATGGTCCGCAAAATCTCATGGGCCTGTAGCTGGCCGGCCCATTATGGTCCGCAAAATCTTGTGGGCCTTTAGTTGGGCCGGCCCATTTAAACTTGATGGGCCGTGCCACGTGTCGACGTATCATAGGCGCCTATACATCCAATGAGTGGATGACATCTATCCCAAGGATGAGCCGACACGTGTTTCCTCCGACCAATGATGATTTCTGGTGGAAAATCCCCATTGGTCGGGTTGTTAACGGGTTATCGAATCCAAAACCCGACCCGATAGCTTAACGGCGTTCGCTACGGTGGATGCCACGTGTTGGTCACCCTTGACGAAAGCACTTACGTGACGCGCGATTTATCGTCATGGAAGTGGACACTTCCGTGATGATAATTTTGGTAATGTCATGGAACACTTCTACGACAGCACAGGTATGACTATCTTGATTCTGTCATAAAATCATCATGGATGTACATGAATGACAGAAAATGTGACCTACTGTGACAAACACGTATCATCACGGACGTGTATTTTTTTGTAGTGAAAAAACGTTTTGAACGCCACTGAGCATATAAGATGTTCTAGGAGCTAAAACTGATATTTCATACTCATGCCTGTGTCGAGAGGTATGAGACCTCTGATAGTACTTTGCCTACAAGATGGAGGAGAATAGCTCAACCAGTGAGCATGTGCTCAGATTGTCTAGGTACTACAATTGCTTGAATCAAGTGGGAGTTAATCTTCCAGATAAGATAGTAATTGACAAAGTTCTCTAGTCACTATCACCAAGTTACTAGAACTTAGTGATGAACTATAATATGCAAGGGATGACGAAAGTAATTCCCAAGCTCTTCGCGATGCTGCAATCGGCGAAGGTAGAAATCAAGAAATAGCATCAAAGTTTGATGGTTGACAAGACCACTAGTTTCAAGTAAAAGGGCAAGGGAAAGAAAGGGAACTTCAAGAAGAATAGCAAGCAAGTTGCTGCTCCCATGAAGAAGCCCAAAGCTAGACCCAAGCCCTAAACCGAGTGCTTCTACCGCAAAGGAAATGGTCCTTTGGAAGTGGAACCGCCCCAAATACTTGGCGGATAAGAAGGATGGCAAATTGAACAAAAGTATCTATGATTTACATTTTATTGATGTGTACTTTACTAGTGTTCATAGTAGCCCCTCGGTATTTGATACTGGTTCAGTTGCTATGATTAGTAACTTGAAATAGGAGTTACAAAATGAACAAAGACTAGTTGAGGGCAAGGTGACGATGTGTGTTGGAAGTGATTCCAAGGTTGATAAGATCACCATCACACACTCCCTTTACCTTCGGGATTAGTGTTGAACCTAAAATAAATGTTATTTGGTGTTTGCGTTGAGCATGATATGATTGGATCATGTTTATTGCAATACGGTTATTCATTTAAGTCAAAGAATAATTGTTATTATGTTTACATGAATAAAACCTTTTGAGGTCATACACTCAAGGTGAATGGTTTATTGAATCTCGATCATAGTGATACACATTTTCATAATATTGATGCCAAAAGATGCAAAGTTGATAATGACAGTGCAACATATTTGTGGCACTGCCGTTTAGATCATATTCGTGTAAAGCGCATGAAGAAACTCCATTTTGATGGGCTTTTGGAATCACTTGATGCTTGCGAACCATGCCTCATGGGCAAGATGACTAAGACTCTGTTCTCCGGGACAATGGAGCGAGCAACCGACTTGTTGGAAATAATACATACTGATGTATGCGGTCCGATGAGTGTTGATGCTCGCGGCGGCTATCATTATTTTCCGACTTTCACAGATGATTTGAGCAGATATGGGTATATCTACTTGATGAAACATAAGTCTGAAACATTTGAAAAGTTCAAAGAATTTCAGAGTGAAGTGGAAAATCATCGTAACAAGAAAATAAAGTTTCTACGATCTGATCATGGAGGTGAATATTTGAGTTATGAGTTTGGTCTTCATTTGAAACGATGTGGAATAGTTTCGCAACTTACGCCACCTGGAACACCACATCGTAATGGTGTGTCCGAACGTCATGACCGTACTTTATTAGATATGGTGCGGTCTATGATGTCTCTTACCGATTTATCACTATCGTTTTGGGGTTATGCATTAGAGACAGCTGCAGTCACGTTAAATAGGGCACCATCTAAAAATCCGTTGAGACAACATCGTATGAACCGTGGTTTAGCAAAAAACCTAAGCTGTCGTTTCTTAAAGTTTGGGGTGGCAATGCTTATGTGAAAAAGTTTCAGCATGATAAGCTCAAACCAAAATCGGAGAAGTGCGTCTTCATAGGATACCCAAAAGAAACTTGTCACGCCCAATATGCGACCCTATCCAAAAGGAACTCGAAGGTCCCACCAAGGATAGACCCGCATATTGAAACGCTTTTGCAAGGTGGATATCATTACATCAACATTACATAATAGATGGGAATACAACCAAGACATACAATGCCACATGAATACAACATCATATACAAGATCAACATCCGACTACGGATGAAACATAAACAGAAACTCAAACAACATCAACCTTGCTAGCCCAGGCTGCCGACCTGGAACCTATCCCCTGATCGAAGAAGCAGAAGAAGAACTCAACGCAAGCAAGCATCGCTCTCGCGTCATGATCATCGCAAAACCTGTACCTGCAACTGTTGGTGTAGTAATCTGTGAGCCACGAGGACTCAGCAATCCCATTACCATGGGTATCAAGACTAGCAAAGCTTAATGGGAAAGGAAGGGGTAAAGTGGTGAGGTTGCAGCAGCGACTAAGCATGATATGGTGGCTAACATAAGCAAATGAGAGCGAGAAGAGAAACAAAGGAACGGTCGTCAACTAGTAATGATCAAGAAGTGATCCTGAACTCCTACTTACGTCAAACATAACCCAGAAACCGTGTTCTCCTCTCGATCAACCCGAGAAGAGACACTCACGGTTACGCACACGGTTGGTGTATTTTAGAAGAGTTTACTTCAAGTTTACTACAACTGGATATTAACAAATTCCCATCTGCCACATAACCGTGGGCACCGCTCTCGAAAGTTTATTCCCTGCAGGTGTGTCCCAACTTAGCCCATGATAAGCTCTCGCGATCAACGAAGGATATTCCTTCTCCCGGAAGACCCGATCAGTCTCGGAATCCCGGCTACAAGACATTTCGACAAAGAATAAAACAAGACCAGCAAAGCCGCCCGATGCGCCGACAATCCCGATAGGAGCTGCACATATCTCGTTCTCAGGGCAACACCGGATGAACACTACGTACGGCAACCGATGATACCCCAAGTTGCCTAGGGGCGGCACCGCAAGTGGCTCTGGTTTGGACCAACACTTAGACAAGCATTGGCCCGGGGGGCTGAATAAAGATGACCCTTGGGTTAATTACTCCCAAGGGAAAATAGGTGGTGGTGAGGCAAATGGTAAAACCAATGTTGGGCCTTGCTGGAGGAGTCTTATTCAAAGCGAACTGTCAAGGGGGTCCCATAAATCACCCGACCGCGTTAGGGACACAAAATCCGGGAACATAATACCGATATGACGAAAACTAGGGCGGCAAGAGTGGAACAAAACACCAGGCATAAGGCCGAGCCGTCCACCCTTTACCAATTATATAGATGCATTAATAAAATAAGATATATTGTGATATCCCAACAAGTAAACATGTTCCAACAAGGAACAACATCTCCATGTTCCAACAAGGAACAAACTTCATCTTCACCTGCAACTAACAACGCTATAAGAGGGGCTGAGCAAAGCGGGAACATAGCCAAACAACGGTTTGCTCGGAAGGGTGCAAAAGGTTAGGGGCTGACATGGCAATTTGGGATGGCTTGATAAACATGTAATAGGTAGCGCAGCAAAGCGATAGAACGAAGCAACTAGCATAGCAATGATAGTAGTGAGATCCAGGGTAGCGGTCATCTTGCCTGAAATCCCGCAAGGAAGAAGAACGAGTCCATGAAGATGACGAACGGATGAAGCCGAACCAAGTGTAGACGAACGAATCCTCACGATCGCAACGAAACAGGAAATAACAAGAAGAAGCACACAACATAGGTAAACACACCACACATGAACATGACAAGATGCACAACAAGCATGATGCATGACAAAGCTACATGAATCTACTCATGGCAAGAAATGATGCAAACAAGAGCAACACATCAAGGCAAGTTTAAATGAGGCCGGAAACAACATAGAACAATTCCGGTAAGTCCTCATATGCAAATTTCGAAATTGGTCCAGATCTTAATAAACCTTATGTTCAAGTTGTTAAACAGCAAGTTAAGATGCACCACGATGATCTACACGAAATTCTAGTCAAGTTACATATAAAGTTCATTAGATTCGGAGCTACGGCCTAGAAGATATGATCAAAACAAGATAAGCATGGCATTGATGCAAAATGCACCCAAACATCAAGCAAACACACCGAAACAAGGATGCAACATTATAATATGAAACTACATGCAATTCTAAGCAAGTTTCATATAGAGCACACTCAAAACGGAGCAACGGTTCAACACATACACACAATACAAGTCATGACAACCATCTGTCCAAAACAGCAACTAGGCATATTCCAAGCATAAAAAAAACATGCTACAACATCCCAACAGGAGAACAAAAGGCATGGACATGATGTACAGGTAAAGCATGACAAAACATGAACACTGAGCTATCTCCAGAAACAATTAGAACATGCTCAAAAACACATGGCAAGATTGCAAATAATAACAGTTTCAGACTTAGCAGAAAATAACATCAGGTTGCAATGTTTAGAGCTATCAAACAACATGTTACAGGAACTTAACATGGCAAACAAAGGCATGGCATGATACTACTAAATGCATAGAACAAATGTCCTTTACTGACCATGAGCCAAAAAGGATCAGAAGATATGATGGCACCCATGTAAACATGACAAGTTATATTACAGATTTAAACATGGCAGGAACAATAATAAGTAGGCATGTTGGTGAGCTTGAACCACTCACCACAGAGCAATATATGGCATGGCAAGGCAACTCACAGTAAGAAGACATGGCATAGAAGCTATAAATGGCAAGAACAACATCATAGCATACCCGGATCAACAACAACAACCTTGGCAAAATTGAATAACATGTAAACAACCTGCCAGGAAACATTTTATAGCAAAAGTAGAGCTTGATTGACTCAAGCTATGACACTCCATAATTGCAAAAAAGGGCATGGATTGATAGAGCATAACCATATGTTAAAAATATCCTTACAGAAGTATCTCAAAATAAGCATGGATCTCTCTGTAGCATCAAGTTTACATGGCATAAAAATATCAGCAGAACAGGGGCTGAAATCAGCAACATCATGAAGCCTAGTTTGCATGCTTGTGCTAGTCACCAAAGAGATCAAAAAATTACATGGCATACACCCCTGTGAAGATGGCATGGCATATTACAAAACACATGTAGAACTCAAGTTCATAGGGTGCACACATCAATCATGACAAAAATGACAAAAGTGCATGTTGTGATAAGAATCTGAAACTAACATCACATAGCCCTCTTCTAACAGCATTTCGGGCATCAAGATGAGCTCAAATGAAAATGATGCAATGAGATGGAGTGATGTACTCGTCGAGGTGAACAATTGGACATATTACACGCACGAAACGGAGCTACGGATGCAGAGATATGATGGCATGAACATGGCATGAAAATAACGAAAATCTGGGACTTAGTGGATTTATCACCTCCGCGAAAAGTCAACGCGGGATCGAGCGGAGCGGGACGGCGCGGTGCGGGACGGATCCGGCCGTTTGGATGAGATCCCGGCGGATCTCATCCCGATCTGGCCGGACTACTCCGGGCGAGGGCGGCCTCCGGCGAGGGCGACGCGAGGAGGAGGCCAAGGCGGCGCGGCAGGAGGCGGCGGGGCCGTGAGCGAGGGGAGGCGCTGGAGAGCCGGGCGCGGCACGGCGGCGCTGGCGCTGGTCGGCCAGGCGGGCGCTGGCGGAGGCGGCGAAGCTCCAGCGAAGCTCGGGCAGGATGGCGGCGCGACCGCGAGGTGAGAGGCGGCGTGGCAGAGAGAGCCTTGAGCTCGGCGGCGTGATCGCCGAGGCGGCACTCCGCGCGGCGCTTCGGGGCGGGCGGACGGCGCCGGCCGGGCGGCGACGGTCACCGCGGAGACGAGGAGGCGGCGGCGTGAGGATCCGCGGCGGCGCGAGGCGCTGGCCGACTGGGCCCTGGCTGGCGGCTTGCCTCGCCCGGCGGGCGCAGCGGCGGGACGCGTGGGCGCCAAGTGGCGTCGTGATTCAGACAGAGCGGCGGCCTTGATTCGTCCGGCCGTCAGCGGACATGTCCGGCGGCGGCGGGTGGAGCTTGATCTAGGGTTTGCCTGAGATTTCGGGGGAGGGGGCTAATTTATAGGTAGAGGGAGCTAGGAGAGTCCAAATGAGGTGCGGTTTTCGGCCACGCGATCGTGATCGAACGACCGAGAGCATGGAGGGGAGTTTGCTGGGTTTTGGGCCACTTTAGAAGGGGTGTTGGGCTGCAAGGAGAAGGAGGCTTTTACGGTTACCCGGTTAACCGTTGGAGTATCAAACGACCTCCAAATGGCACGAAACTTGACAGGCGGTCTACCGGTGCTATACCAAGGCCGCTTGACAAACCTCGGCCCATTCCGAGAATGTTTAACACCCGCTCACGAAAAGAGGCAAAAGGGGGCGCCGGGAGACATAGGAGTGCCGGATTGGAAAACGGACAACGGGGAAAATGCTCGGATGCATGAGACGAACACGTATGCAAACCAATGCGCATGATGACATGATATGAAATGCATATGATGACATGGCAAAGTGCAACACGCAAGCAAATGACATGGCACGACGGCGAATAACTGGCAGACACCTGGCGCATCGAATCCGGGGCGTTACAACACTCCTCCACTAACAAGAGATCTCGTCCCGAGATCTTAGGACCGAGACGGAAGGGAAAAAGGATGAGGTGAAAGAAGAACTCAAGAGAAGAAGCAAAGAATCGAGAGCACTTTCGAGAAAAGAGAGGAACGACGAGAATGACGAGAATCGGAAGCTCACGGAAACAGATAGACTATGAAACCACTCGTTCTAACCGGAGTGGTTAGAATGAGAAAAGAAACGGATAAGACTGAAAGGATTTAGGCAGCACTCTGACTGAAACATGGAGGAATAGAATCTGAACTAGAGAGGATGGAATGATACTTGATGAACTCTTGAAGAATGAATTAAATCATTAAGAACCACCATGAAGAACTCCGGTGACAAAAGGACGATGAGATAGAATGAAGGAAGAAAGAATAAGATGAGCCTTGCGGTGATTTAGATGGAGGTTCCGACGAAAAGGCCGACGAAATTGAACTCCGGAAAAGAAAAGATGAAAACACTTGGAACTAGAATTTATTCATCAAGAACAAACTCCGAAGGAAAGGATTACTCACTTGGATGAAATAAGAATAAGATTTATTGTATGCTTATCCTTCATCAAATCAAACTGATGACAAGCAATGGATTTTGCATACTACTTATTCTTCTTGAAAAAGAATTGAGAAGTGACATATCGCAAACTTGAGAAGGACTTCATGAACCACCGGTAGGATTGAAAGAACGAATGGATTAGTGTGATAATCAAAGAAAAAGAATCTTGAACGAACCACCGTTAGAATTCGGAAATGACTGATGAGAGAGAATGAATCACCGGGAAGAATTAGAAAAGCACAAAGATACTTGAGGGAATTTAGAGAAAAGAGATCGAAGAGCTCGCGAACTGATTAAAGAGAAAAACACCGGAAGAATATGAAGAACGAACAAAAAGGCAAGAATATAGAATAGCTGAGAGAGCGAAGCTGAAGAATTAGAACGAAGAAATCTTCCGAAAAGATGGCCTCCGGATTATTGAGACGGAAAGTAACACCTGAAATACTCCGGATGGATGAAAAGAATTGCACAACTGGAAACAAATTTATAGGATAACATCGAGCTAGCACCACAAATCTTCGGGAGAACGGACAAGATTTAGGGAAAACTCTACTTCGGTCTTCAAATGAAGACGAGAAACACCACCAAAATTACTGAGATACTCCGGGGGAATGAAAAGCGAATAGGTTGAGCCAACAATGAAAAGAATTTGAACGAGATCTTGGAAAAGCATCTGACTGATGGAATCCATTCTTACGTCACACTTGAAAAGAATTGAGAATAACTCCAGGGGAATTAGAAGAGTCAGGTAAGATCACAGGAAAAGACACGTGGGTTAGGGCCTTGAAAAAGAAACACCGTTGGAAAAGATTGTCGAATGATAGATGATGCACGGAACAATTGAAGGACTTGAATGAGGTGACAACCTCGAAATAATTAAAAGCAAACACGAATCTTCTGAGATGTCTTCAACACTCCGGGGTAATAAACTGGCGAGAGGCGAACAAGCAAAGAGAACACTTCGCAGGACAAGAATATGATTAACCCGAAAAACTTGAATTGAGTGCACCGGAAAAAGAAAGGGATGAAGAATGACGAACAAGACGAGAATTCACGGTTGAAATAATTGCGGGAAGGCTGAAGAGGCTCCACACGAATGGAATTGATGCTCAAAGCAGACTCAAACTCCGGGAAGAAAAAAGGGTGGGAGGCGGGAAAACAAAGACAACTTGGAAGGGGAAACCACGAATATCTTCAAGAGGAAACACGGTTGAAATCATTGAGGAAAGAAAGCAAAGACTTACATACGAGTGGGATGGATACTCGATTACGGACTCCGATTCGAGAAGAAGAAGGGTGGGCGGGTGGGAAAATAAGACAACTGAGGATTGAATTTGCAGAGATGAAGGGGCTCGATTCGACTTGACGAGAAATGCACCGGATGAAAAGGGCTGAGGAACAACGATCGAAAAACCAACTGTGTGATCCTAAAGAAAAATTTGAACGGGAAGAGGAGTAATTCAAAACACCTACGTCAAGATTCCTGTTCTGGAAGTCATGTTGCTAGACCATGATGAACCTACGAACTATGAGGAAGTGATGATGAGCCCAGATTCCGACAGATGGCTTGAGGCCATGAAATCTGAGATAAAATCCATGTATGAGAACAAAGTGTGGACTTTGGTGGACTTTCCCGATGATTGGCAAGCCATTGTGAATAAATGGATCTTCAAGAGGAAGACGAACGCTCATAGTAGTGTTACTATCTACAAAGCTCGACTTCTCGAAAAGTGTTTTTGACAAATTCAAGATGTTGACTACGATGAGATTTTCTCACTCATATTGATGCTTAAAGTCTGTCCGAATCATGTTAGCAATTTCCACATCTTTTTATGAAATCTGGCAAATGGATGTCAGAACTACATTCCGTAATGGTTTTCTTAAAGAAGAGTTGTATATGATGCAACAAGAAGTTTTTGTCAATCCTAAAGGTGCTAAAAAAATGTGCAAGCTCCAGTGATCCATCTATGGACTAGTGCAAGCATCTCAGAGTTGGAATATACGCTTTGATAAGTTGATCAAAGCATATAGTTTTATACAGACTTGCGGTGAAGCCTGTATTTTAAAAAAAGTGAGTGGGTGCACTACAGCCTTTCTAATAAGTATATGTGAATGACATATTGTTGATCGAAAATGATGTAGAATTTTTCTAGAAAGCATAAATGAGTTTTTGAAAGGAGTTTTTCAAAGAAAGACCTCGGTGAAGCTGCTTACATATTGAGCATCAATATCTATAGAGATAGATCAAGACGCTTGATAAATTTTTTCAATGAGTACATACCTTGACAAGTTTTTTTTGAAGTATTTCAAAATGGGACAGTCAAAGAAGGAGTTGTTGCCTGTGTTGCAAGGTGTGAAGTTGAATAAAGACTCAAAACCCGACCACGACAGAAAATAGAAAGAGAATGAAAAGTCATTCCCTATGCGTGAGTCATAGGTTCTATAAAGTATGCTATGCTGTGTACTAGACCTATTGTGTACCTCACCATGAGTTTGGTAAGGGGGTACAATAGTGATCCAGGAGTGGATCGCTGAACAGCGGTCAAAACTATCCTTAGTGGAATAAGGAAATGTTTCTTGGTTATGGAGGTGACAAAGAGTTCGTCGTAAAGAGTTACGTCGATGCAAGCTTTGACACTGATCTAGATGACTCTAAGTCTCGATCTAGATACATATTGGAAGTGGGAGCGATTAGATAGAGTATCTCCTTGAAGAGCATTGTAGACATAGAAAATTTGCAAAATACATACGACTCTGAATGTGGCAGACCCGTTGACTAAAATTCTCTCACAAGCAAAACATGATCACTCTTTGGGTGTTAATCACATAGCGATGTGAACTAGACTATTGACTCTAGTAAACCCTTTGGGCATTAGTCACATGGAGATGTGAACTATTGGTGTGAAATCACATGACGATGTGAACTATTGGTGTGAAATCACATGACAATGTGAACTAGATTATTGACTCTAGTGTAAGTGGGAGACTGAAGGAAATATGCCATAGAGGCAATAATAAAGTTGTTATTTATATTTCCTTATATCATGATAAATGTTTATTATTCTTGCTAGAATTGTATTAACCGGAAACTTAGTACATGTGTGAATACATAGACAAATAGAGTGTCCCTAGTATGCCTCTACTTGACTAGCTCGTTAATCAAAGATGGTTAAGTTTCCTAGCCATAGACATATGTTGTCATTTGATGAACGGGGTCACATCATTAGAAAATGATGTGATGGACAAGACCCATCCATTAGCTTAGCATAATGATCGTTTAGTTTTATTGCTATTGCTTTCTTCATGACTTATACATGTTCCTTAGACTATGAGATTATGCAACTCCCGAATACTGGAGGAACACCTTGTCTGCTATCAAACGTCACAACGTAAATGGGTGATTATAAAGATGCTCTACACGTGTCTCCGATGGTGTTTGTTGAGTTGGCATAGATTGAGATTAGGATTTGTCACTCCTTGTATCGGAGAGTTATCTCTGGGCCCTCTCGGTAATGCACATCACTATAAGCCTTGCAAGCAATGTGAATAATGAGTTAGTTGCGGGATGATGCATTACAGAATGAGTAAAGAGACTTGCCGGTAACGAGATTGAACTAGGTATGATGATACCGACGATCGAATCTCGGGCAAGTAACATACCGATGACAAAGGGAACAACGTATGTTGTTATGCGGTTTGACCGATAAAGATCTTCGTAGAATATGTAGGAGTCAATATGAGCATCCAGGTTCCGCTATTGGTTATTGACTGGAGACGTGTCTCGGTCATGTCTACATAGTTCTCGAACTCGTAGGGTCCGCACGCTTAACATTCGATGACGATTTGTATTATGAGTTATGTGATTTGATGTACCGAAGGTTGTTCGGAGTCCCAGATGAGATCACGGACATGACAAGGAGTCTCGAAATGGTCGAGACGTAAAGATCGATATATTAGAAGGCTATATTCGGACATCAGAATGGTTCCGAGTGATTCGGGTATTTTTCGGAGTACCGGAGAGTTACGAGAATTTGCCGGGGGAAGTTTTGGGCCTTAATGGGCCATACGGGAAAGGAGAGAAGGGCCTCAAGGGGTGGCCGCGCCCCCACATGGGCTGGTCTGAATTGGACTAGGAGGGGGCGGCGCCTCCCTCCTTCCTTCTACCCTCCTCCTCCTTCCCTCCTTCTCCTACTAGGAATGGGAAAGAGGAGGGGAATCCTACTTGGACTGGGGAGTCCTAGTAGGATTCCCCACACCTGGCGCGCCCCCTAGGGCCGGCCACCTCTTCCCTCCCCTCCTTTATATACGTGGCCAGGGGGCACCCCATAGACACACAAGTTGATTTCTTAGCCGTGTGCGGTGCCCCCCTCCACAGATTTCCACCTCGGTCATATTGTCGTAGTGCTTAGGCGAACCCCTGCATCGGTAACATCATCATCACCGTCAACACACCGTCGTGTTGACGAAATTCTCCCTCGGCCTCAGCTGGATCTAGAAGTTCGAGGGACGTCACCGAGCTGAACGTGTGCAGATCGCGGAGGTGCCGTGCGTTCGGTACTTTATCGGTTGGATTGCGAAGACGTTCGACTACATCAACCGCGTTACTTAACGCTTCCGCTTTCGGTCTATGAGGGTACGTGGACACACTCTCCCCGCTCGTTGCTATGCTTATCCTAGATAGATCTTGCGTGATCGTAGGAATTTTTTTGAAATACTACGTTCCCCAACAAGGAAGCCATCTAGCTACTAACTACGGACCCGAAGGTCTACAAAGAACTACTCATGCATCATCGGAGAGGCACCAATGGAGGTGGTGAACCCCATCCGAGATGGTGTCTAAATTGAATCTAGTGGTTCTGGACTCTGCGGCGGCTGGATCAACATTTCGTCGACTCCCCTAGGGTTTTGGGAATATTGGGGTATTTATAGAGCAAATAGGCGGTCTGGGGGCACCCGAGGTGGGCACAACCCACTGGGGCGCGCCTGGGCCTCCTGGCGCGCCCTGGTGGGTTGTGCTCTCCTCGGAGCACACCCCAGGCATAGCCAGGGCCCATTATGTGTCTTCTGGTCCAAAAAAATCTCCGTAAAGTTTTGTTGCGTTTGGACTCAGTTTGGTATTGATTTCCTGCAATGTAAAAAACATGCAGAAATCAGCAACTGGCACTTGGCACTATATCAATAGG
This sequence comes from Aegilops bicornis, assembly GCA_021605145.1. Taxonomy (NCBI): domain Eukaryota; kingdom Viridiplantae; phylum Streptophyta; class Magnoliopsida; order Poales; family Poaceae; genus Aegilops; species Aegilops bicornis. The sequence goes on along the minus strand of CM038671.1, from coordinate 666,218,591 downwards.
TTAGTACCAAAAAACGATATAAAATGACTATAAAATGATTATAAAACATCCAAGATTGATAATATAACAACATGGAAAAATAAAAAATTATAGATACATTTGTGACGTATCAGCGGCCGACAACGACTTCAGCCGGAATTTCCAGTTACTCCGGGGCTCGAGCGGCGGGATGATACGTCTCCAATGTATCTATAATTTTTGATTGTTCCATGATGTTATATTATCATTCTTGGATGTTTTATAATCATTTTATATCATTTTTGGTACTAACCTATTGACATAGTGCCAAGTGCCAGTTGCTATTTTTTTTGCATGTTTTTACATCGTAGGAAATCATTACCAAACAGATTCCAAATGTAGTGAAACTTTTTGTGGATTTTTTTGGACCAGAAGACATCTAGTGGGCCGAAGAAGCACCTGGGGGCTGCTTCGAGGGGAGCACAACCCACCAGGGGGGTTGTGCCCACCTCAGGTGCCCCCGGACCGCCTCTTTACTTTATAAATACCCCAATATTCTAGAAACCCTAGGGTAGTCAACAAAAATCAATTCCAGCCGCCGCAGAGTCCAGAACCACCAGATCCAATCTAGACACCATCATGGAGGGTTTCACCACTTCCATTGGTGCCTCTCTGATGATGCGTGAGTAGTTCTTTGTAGACCTTCGGGTCCGTAGTTAGTAGCTAGATGGCTTCATCTCACTCGTTTGATTCTCAATACAGTGGTCTCTTGGAGATCCATATGATGTAACTCTTTTTGCGGTGTGTTTGTTGGGATCGGATGAACTTTGAGTTTATGATCAGATCTACCTTTTTATACATGAAAGTTATTTGAGTTTCTTTGATATCTTATATGCATGATTGCTTATAGCCTCGTATTTCTTCTCCAATATTTGGGTTTTGTTTGGCCAACTTGATCTATTTATCTTGCAATGGGAAGAGGTGCTTTGTAGTGGGTTCGATCTTACGGTGCTTGATCCCAGTGACAGAAGGGGAACCCACACGTATGTACAATTGCTACTATGGTTAAAACGATGGGCTCTATTTCTACATAAATATATCTTGTCTACATCATGTCATCGTTCTTATTGCATTACTCCGTTTCTCCATGAACTTAATGCACTAGATGCATGGTGGACAGCGGTCGATGTGTGGAGTAATAGTAGTAGATGCAGGCAGGAGTTAGTCTACTAATTTTGGACGTGATGCCTATGTAATGATCATTGCCTGGATATCATCATGATTATTTGAAGTTCTATCAATTGCCCAACAGTAATTTGTTTACCCACCGTTTGCTATTTTTCTCGAGAGAAGCCACTAGTGAAACCTACGGCCCCCGGGTCTCTTTCTCATATTATTTGCCTTTGCGATCTATTTTATTTGCGTTTTATTTTCAGATCTATTAAACCAAAAATACAAAAATACCTTGCTGCAATTTATTTTATTTGGCGTTTGATCTATCAATATTTACTACTCTCTCACGTCCGTTTGCCAATTTCTGGCACCGCTACCCGAAAGGAATTGACAATCCCTTTTACACGTCGGGTTGCGAGTATTTGTTATTTGTGTGCAAGTGCTCTTTATATATTGTTGCTTGGTTGTCCTACTGGTTCGATAACCTTGGTCTCATCACTGAGGGAAATACCTACCGCCGCTGTGTTGCATCGTCCCTTCCTCTTTGGGGAAATACCGACATAGCTTCAAGCCGCGTCACGGGCCGGCTGCATAAGCCGGCAAGTTGACATAGTCCCGCGACTCGGGATATTCCGGACGTAGAAATACGACTTCTGCCAGAGTTTGGCCGACTCCAGCAGAGCAAGGGCCGGGAAGCGGATCCCAGAGCCAGTGCGCCGCACCGCCACGCAGGCCCTGCACTGAGCCGACTTGCCTTTGATGGAGGTGCCAAGCTTGAGGTAGAAAAGCTCCCCATAGCTAGAGCTTGGGCAAGACACCGAGGTACCCCTCGCAAAGGGTGACGAAGGCGGAGAGCAGCACCACCATATTCGGCGTGAGGTGGTGAGGTTGGAGATGGTAGAAATCAAGAAAAGAGCGGAGGAAGCCGCTTGCTGGCAGGTCGAAGCCGCGGAGGAAGTGCATCCTGAAGACGACACGCTCGTCATCCTGCTGCGCTGGTGAGATCTCCCTCTCAGGGGGAACACGCACCTCCACGTTCGTCACGCGGGGAAGTTGTTGCGTCTGGCGGAGGAACTCGAGGTGGTTGTTGTGGATGTTCGAACCATCCCAATCGCCTCGCGCCATGCTTTGTGGTTTCTTGGTGGCGGCGCGGCGAAGTCACGCGTTGGCGAGGCCGCGATGTCATAGAGAAGTCGAACTACGGCGAGCTGCAGCAGTGCTTCGACGGCGGGCAGCAAGACGGCGCGACACAATAGCAGGAGGAAGAAAGAAGAAGATGGAGAGCGGGGAGGGACGCGCGTGCGTTCTATCCACGCCTCTCCCCCTACTATAACCGTGGCAGCAACGGCGAAGCCAAGACGATGCATCGTGGGAGCGTGTGATTAACTACGCCCATGCCCCGCATGATCCCGCGTATTCCGCGCCTTTACGACACGTGGTTAATGACCTGAGAAGGGCAACCGCCCGCCTCGGCCGCAGCAGATCCGTGCGCACGCCAAGGCCTTGTAGTAGCGGGCCGGGCTTGCAGCGACGTCCCGTCGTGCGCGTGGGCTGGCAGGTCGGCTTGGCCTGCTGGTGACGCGTGGCTGGTGAGCAACGGGCGATAGGCCTGCAACCCGACAACATTGACCCGGCGCCCTTCACGACGTACCAAATTTACCAGGCGGCCGGCCCAGCCTCGGCCGGCTCCTGGCAGACGGCATCTCCTGATGCCGGACGAAGCAAGAATACAAGAACACTCGGAGTAGGAAGCTGCTGAGGCACTCTGTCTTGAGCCGCGGCACCCCACCAGCTTCGGGGACTACTATCGGAGGGATTGACCATGGGTAGCCTCATTAGAACCCCATAACACTTCAAGACATCGGGGCTAGCAAAGCCCCCCGCACCTTTCGGATGAACGGCCGACTCCTTGGGCCGGCTGGTCCAGAAGACGACGTGTTCTCAGAAGACGACCTTAGGGAGCCGGCACCTAGTAGGCAGACCTGCGTCCTCTCAAAGTTTGCACCCATTTACTATGACGAGATGAGGCGTGGCTACAGGATCACCTGCCACCCCTGAATCCCGGAGGAGCGTGGCCACATTGCGGGCATGCCAAGCGGATAGCCCTCGCCCGGCGCGACACTGTAGCCACGTGGCTCATGACGCAGCCTACGTCAGCTAGGGCCATGTTCCCACGACGGGCGGTCTGTATGGCCCGCAGGCGGTGGTCCCTACCTGTCCGCGAGCAACTAGAAGACAGCGCACCCCGAGGAGGCGGCATCGAGGGCGGGCCGACCTCTAGGAGGCGGCCCTCCCTCCCCTCGGAGTCTGCACACCATTAATCTGATGAGATGGAGTGTGGCTACAGTAAGCGCCCGCCAGGTGGCGGGACTGTAGCCATGCGCCCCCCGATGAGGCCTCCGTCACCAAGGGAGAGTGTCGGTGTCAAAACCGGCGGATCTCGGGTAGGGGGTCCCGAACTGTGGGTCTAGGCGGATGGTAACAGGAGACAAGGGACACGATGTTTTTACCCAGGTTCGGGCCCTCTCGATGGAGGTAATACCCTACTCCTGCTTGATTAATATTGATGATATGGGTAGTACAAGAGTAGATCTACCACGAGATCAAGGAGGCTAAACCCTAGAAGCTAGCCTATGGTATGATTGTTGTTCGTCCTACGGACTAAAACCCTCCGGTTTTTATAGACACCGGATAGGTTAGGGTTACACAGAGTCGGTTACAATGGTAGGAGATCTACATATCCGTATCGCCAAGCTTGCCTTCCACGCCAAGGAAAGTTCCCATCCGGACACGGGACGAAGTCTTCAATCTTGTATCTTCATAGTCTTGGAGTCCGGCCGTGATGATAGTTCGGCTATCCGGACAGCCCCTAGTCCAGGACTCCCTCAGTAGCCCCTGAACCAGGCTTCAATGACGACGAGTCCGGCGCGCATATTGTCTTCGGCATTGCAAGGCGGGTTCCTCCTCCGAATACTTCATAGAAGATTTTGAACACCAGGATAGTGTCCGGCTCTGCAAAACAAGTTCCACATACCACCGTAGAGAGAATAACTTTTGCACAGATCTGCTGACGTACTCCGCGGCGTGACATCACACCACGGCCAGACCTTTATATGAATAATTTTTTACCATTCCACCTTAGCGCGTTTAGCGAGGCGGTTTCCTTGGCACGTCTTATCAAAGCATAGATCGTGCCCCCTTATTCCGGGATTCCCATCAATACGGACAAGGGTAACCCAACCGTGCCCGTCGGCGTGCCTCCTCTATCAAAGGCGAGTCCTAATCGACCACGGGGTGGGCTCTTGGTATTCAACCTCTTTATAATGAGACCAAGGCCCTCTTCTTTTTACACCCTCCATCGAGTTCACCTCGGCTTGAAGTTCTAACACCCAAAGCTTCAGATTTAGGCGCCGGACCTTCGACGATGTCCGACTCCGACCAACCGGGCCGATGGATGTCTTCCTCCGTCATAGAAGAAGATGTGCTAAAGCTGCGAGACGCCAGGTACCTAACCGGCGAGATCTCGCATAGGCTGCCTGCTCCAGGGCAGGTCATTCCCACTCCTGAGCCCGGCGAGAACGTGGTTTTCGTGTCTCACTTCCTTCGGGGTTTAGGCTTTCCGACGGATCCCTTTGTGCGGGGGCTCATGTTTTATTATGGGCTGGATTTTCATGACTTGAATCCGGAGTCCATCCTCCATATCTCGTCATTCATTGTCGTATGTGAGGCCTTCCTCCATATTACCCCTCACTTTGGATTGTGGCTCAAGACCTTCAAGGTGGAGCCAAAGATGATCGAGGGCAACAAGCGAAGTCTTGAGGGGCGGTTATAAGCAAATGTGCTGATGCTCCGTGGCCTGAGGGATCTTTTCAAGAGGAGCTTGGTTTGTGGCAACGGGAGTGGTTTAATATCACCGCTCCCAGGGGCACCAAATGGGTGGCACTTCCCGGCTTCCGCTCAAGTCCACCACAGCGGCTGGCGTCATGGGTCAATAAGGGGCTCGACTGGGGGCAGTCCAAGGACGTTCCTTTGTTGCAGGGCCGTATTCGAGACCTCCAAGAAAGAGAGATCAATCTGGTTGCAGTGGCGCAGGTTATGTTGATTCGGCGCCTTCTGCCCTACAAATGTCGCCCCCTCCGCCCATGGGAATTTAATCCAGAGGGACCACGAGCTCTCCAAAATTTTATGGGCACGACGCCCGTGGAGATGTATAAACTGTTCTTCGGATCACAAGAGAAGTGTCCGGACCTGACTGAGGACGCAGGGCTAAGCTGCAATCGCCCAGATACTCAAGTAAGTAGTCCTGTAACCGGACAGGCTGTTCATTCATTTATCACATGTATGCCCTTTAAAGGAACCGTTTGTTGAACAGGAGTGGATAGCCAAGGAAAAGTTAATAAGGTGTCCGGCTCCCCTCCCAGAGACCACGCCGGATCCCATGCTGGCCAAGATGTTGAAGGCCGCGCCTTTTGAAGAAGGCGAAGGGGGGAGCGGGGAAGCAACTGCCTCGACGAAGGAGGCTTCTGAGGAAGGAGTAATCAAAAGTCCCACCCTCCAAGGAGAGAAGAGGACTGCTTCGGAAGATCCGGAGGTCAAGGCCTCAAAGAGAGGAAATAAATCTTCGTCAGAGAGTTCGGCGTTGGGAAGCAACCCAGCCGCACTGTTTCCCCAAGGGGATCAGCCCTCCAGCGAGCCGTAAGTAAAAAGAAGGGGTCTTGTAAATAAGGAACATCCCTGTATTTATTTCTAAAGATAACCGAAATTGTACCTTGTAGTTCGGATCTCAGCCCTTCTCATGAGCTTCGTCTTGAGGATCTTCTTAGGAGATGATGGAGAGAGAAACGCCTCCACCTGTCGCACCCTCGTGCGAGGCGGACGACCCTGAGGTGTCGTCGCGGAGGGTTCCCCCAAGTCCGGCGGGGCCGGAAGGTCCGGCGCCAAGTGGTGTGCGGTCGGAGGAGCTGATGGATCTGCTCGGGCGAGCGGCTATCTCAGAAGATCACCGTGCGCTAATGGGTATGGTGATTGAAAGAATTGGATCCGCGGAGAGCGGATTGCATGAAGCCGTCAGAAGCTTACTGACGGGGTTCAAGGTACGCAAAAAATGATGTACCTTCTGATAGTTATGCATATAGAATGCGCCCTGTATAGATAGTAGCCCCTGAGACTCGGTATGTTGTCAAAATTGACGACGTGCCGAGGATCAAAATCTCAGTTATAACATATCGCCGTTCCTAAACAGGTGGCGGGGCGTCCGGTGGCCAGCCGGACTGATGAATATGCCAAACTAAAGCGGCAACTTGAAGAGGCGGCTGCGGACATCACGCTGGTCAATAAACGTTTTGACGAGTCACAAGGTATGCGACTTCTACGTGGACACCTGGTAAGGGAGCTTGACGCCCATGTCTTACTACTTGTATGCTTAATGCAGATGGTGCCGCTGCTGTGGAGGAGCTGCGGGCGGAACTCGCCCAAGTGAAAGAACAAGCCAGAAATAGTAATGCGGCCGCTTTAAGGGCGGCCGAAGAGCTAAAAGTTGAACGGGCTGCTCACTGCCGAAGCAAAGAGGAAATGGCCGATATGGCCAGAAAGTTGAAGAATACTACCGATCGCTGCGAGGTTCTTGAAAAGGAACGTCAAGCGGAGCAAGAGGGCCTGAAAAAGGCCGCCGCCGAATCCAAGGATGCCCGTTCGGCTTTGAGAGCTGCCAAGGAGGAGCTGAGTCAGGCCGGGGCAATTGCGGCTGGAAAACCGTTTCTGCTGCGGAGGAAATATACAGATCCAAAGTATGCTCAATTGGACAAGTTGTGGAGTTCGGAGGATGCTTATCTGGACTTAGCGGCGAGCGCTATGGACGCGATTGAGCACTTCCGGGGCCAGAAGAGGCACATAAGGGAAGAGCTATATTGGTCGCAATTCCATAGTCCGGAGCGTCTTCTTACATTGACCGATCGGTTGGCGAATGGCCGAGCTGAATCGACTATCCGGACTTGCCATGAAGCATGTCAAGACTCATTTGTGGCGGGCGGACCCAGTAGAAGAGTTATTTTGGTTTAGTGCAGCAGTTCCTTGGTGCGGTACCGCGTATCGATGCAATGAAGCGGTCGGCGTGTATTGAGGGAGCGCGGATGGCTCTGGCCCGTGTCAAGACATACTGGGCAAAGATGAAGGCCTCCAATGTTGCATCCCAAGATTTGGACAGAAGCCGAGTACCTGCCAAGCACTACTTTGAGGAAGTCCTGCCGGGCGCTCGTTTAATAGAGACGCAGTGCTCGAAGGATATTATGTTTAAATGACATGTATGATTTGTGAAAACAATGTTTCAACATAATATAAGAGCTTTTTATACTTGTGCGTTCAAGTAGCAAACTACTCCCTATGCGGCCGTTTATGTATATGTATATATAACCTGAAAGATGGCAGTCCTTGGCTTCAGCCCCCATGCACATAGTGCGGGGGTGTTTGCAAAGAAAGCGCTTTTTCACACTTAATCCAACGTCTTGGTCCTGTTAAGGAGGTGGTAGCGTAGCAAACTAGGCAACCGGAGTATAATGCTTTATCACTTTCACTTAGCCATAGGAGTTCGAGGGTGGGGCTACTATATAGCCCCTGGGGGCACCGCACTCTCCCGAATTCAGTGCGTATGTGCTCGATCGAAAACCGGTCCTTCGTTAATGCGGAGGAATTCTAAACATTCCGATGAGTCATCGAGTGGTTGACCAGTCTCGCTATATCATGCCGATCAGTTTTCAGCTTTCTCTCTTGAGGTGCTCGCCCGGCCGAACCGGGCACAATCGCGATAGTTCTCCACAGTGCCGCGTTAGCCGATAAAGCGGGCGTAAGGCAGCAAAACACAGGAGCCGGGAAAACCCAACATTTGACCAAAGACATGATTCAGAGCTGATGCATATAAGGCCTAACTCGAGACACCGAACACTCCCTAAGGTATTCGGTCTTTATAAAAATGGGCAGAATAATGCCCTAAGCCCAGTGTCCAGTGCACGCATAAAAATTCTGGTGCGGCCAATGCCAAAACGCCAGCCTCCTCCTCGATTATAGTGAGAAACCGGGGATGTATGTCAACAAGAGACAGTAAAAAAAGGTTTACGCAGGGTCTTAATCTGAAAAGAATCCTTTAACGGGTCCCTCGCACATCTGCGCTGTGTCTTCAAGCAGCCGTATCCAGACGGGTGTAGCACGTTGTTCATCTGTAAAGAGAGGAACTTAGTTTAAAAGAAAAAGGATCGTGCAAAAGATGTACTTTATATTAAATAAATAGAGTACGATTCGAAGAAGTGAATAAAATTGAGCTTTATTGTCTCTTGTTATACATGCATGCGGCCCCTTGTATGGGGTATGCCGCTAGTAGGCGCCGGACTCGTCTAGCCGTGTCCGGGGCTTGAATGACCTATTCAGGTTCTTTGACTATCTGAGCCGGATAGGTGTGGGGCTGTCAAGGCAGTCCCACGTTCTTCCGTGCTCGAGTAACACTTAATACTCCCTTTTAATGAGATGACGCCGCGTGGACCGGGCATTTTAAGTGTTAGAGATGCATAATGCGGTATTGCGTTAAAGCGGGCGAAAGCTTCGCGTCCCAATAGTGCTTGATGGCTACTTTTAAATGGGGCGACATGGAAGACTAACTTTTCGCGACGGAAGTTGTCGGATGAACTGAACACAACTTCTAGCAGTATGGAGCCCGTACAATGGGCATATGTGCTTGGCATTACTCCTTTAAAGGAGGTGTTGCTACGGCGAATTTTGGCTGGGTCTATCCCCCTGCTGCGGATTGTGTCCTGATATATCAGGTTTATGTCACTGCCACCATCCATGAGGACGTGTGTAAATTGAAATCCGTCGATTACAGGATCCAATATCAAGGCAATCCGCGTGCGTTCCGGATACGTTCGGAATAGTCCTGATGGTCGAAGGTGATTGGTTTTGACAACCAGTGTTGGTACTCCGCTAGGGTAGTTTGTGCGGCGCGCATTCTAGTGGGCGCCGCGCTGTTTTTCCCTTTGATCACATGAAGTGAGTTTACTGTTTTAACCTCTTGTGGGAAATTCTTTTGTTTTCTAGGGCTCTGCTTGTGGTGCTCGTCATCATCTTCACTTGGTATGTCGAGCGCCTTGTGTTCGGCGTTGAGTCTGCCGGACTGTTTGAAAACCCAACAATCTCTGTGGGTATGATTTGCAGGCCTCCCGGAAGTACTGTGGATTTGACATATCTTGTCCAAGATTTTGTTTAAGTTAGATAGCTCATCGCTATTGTCCTTGAGGGGCAGTTTTTTATTGTTCTACCATGAGCTTTTGAATCCGGCGTTGATCGGCGCTCTTTGGACCGTTCCTTTTAATCCGGCTGGTCCTTGTTGCGCCGTGGTTTCCATTTCCATCCACGACTTGGATGTACTTGGGTCGCTGGTGCTGCATCTTGCTAGCCAGCTATCCTCTCCAGCAAAAATCGGGTCATGAGGCTTGTTAATGCGGCCATTGTTCTTGGCTTTTCTTGGCGAGGTGTCTGGCGAGCCATTCGTCTCGGACGTTGTGTTTGAAGGCTGCTAGGGCTTGGCGTCCGAGACAATCGACTATTTGGTTCTTTTAGTAAGGAACCTGTTCCAAAATTTCCGGCTGACTCTCCGGGCTGTTGAGTTATGTGACTTAGATTATCCGCATCCGGAGGCGGACATAGGTCCCCTGAAAATTTGCAGAAATGCATCCTCGAGCTCTTCCGACTTCCAATGGTATTTTCAGGGAGGCTTTTAAGGCAATGCCGAGCTGGCCCTTTGAGTTTGAGGGGTAAGTATTTTATGGCATGGAGATCATCTCCTCTAGCCATGTGTATGTGGAGGATGTAATCCTCAATCCAGACTCCAGGGTCTGTTGTTCTCTCATACGCCTCTATGTTTACGGGTTTGAATCCCGCTGGAAATTCATGACCCAGCACCCCATCGGTGAAACATAGGGGGTGTGCGGCGCCCCTGTATTTGGGTGTGCCGTGATGTTCGGATATTTGGTGTGTTGCATTGCTTTGAAGAGCTTGCTTTCTCGGCCCGTAGATGGACCTAACTGGGCCATCCTTTTGATGTGAATCCTTATGCGGATCGCGGATCGGCTTGTGTGCGGCGCCAGTTGCCGCTCTCTTTTTGCCGTGGGGTCGTCCATCCGACCGGGTGGCCTTCTTAATTTTTGATTGTGGGGGCTCTATGGCCTCCTCATCAAATTCGGGCAGTAGCTTTCTCTTTGGGTAGCTCTTTGTTCGGCGACTGTCGCCGTATTTGTCTGCGGTGTTGAATACTCTGCTCCATCTGATTCTGAGTGCATCTTCCGCTGTTTTGAGCTTCCGCTTCTGCTTTTTCAGGCTACGCGCAGTGGCGACGAGCCTTTTCTGGAGGTTATTTTGTTCCAACAATTTGTCTGGCGTGAGATCGTCCGGACTGTTGTGTTCGCCGGGGACGGGTTGTTTATCCAAGTTGTCTTGTTCGGACGATTGCTGGATAGCATGTTAAGTAAATCCACCGGTTCGCCTGCTCTATGGCTGGGTCTCTGTTGGCGGGACTTGGTTCGGCGTTTATGTTGCCGTTTGACTGCTTTTGAGGGATTTATCCTTCGTAGCATCCCGTTGTTCCTCGTCTTCATTTCCTTTAGGTGTATCCACCATGTATACATCATGGGATGAGGTGGTTGTCCAGCATCCTGTAGGCGCTGGTTCATGGTTGTCTCCTGCATCGTCGTCCATACCGTCGATGTCTTCGGAGTCGAAATCGAGCATGTCGTGTAAGCTTTCGACAGTGGCTACGAAGTGGGTGGTGGGTGGGCATTGAATTTCTTCGTCGTCCGCATCCCAACCTTCCTGTCCGTAGTCCGGCCAGGGCTCTCCGGATAAAGAGAGAGACTTTAGTGAATTTAGGATGTCGCCAAAGGGCGAGTGCTGAAAGATGTCCGCGGCAGTGAACTCCATGACCGGCGCCTAATCGGATTCGATTGGCGGTAGCGGAGGGTTGGAGTCCGGAGAGGAGTCCGGCTCCTGAGTCAAGGTCTTCGCAGCGACAGGGATGGAGTTCGGCTCAATCGCCGTAGAGATCGTAGCCCCCGAGATGGTGCCCAACCACTCGTCCTCGATCGGGGAATCCGGCTCCGGATTAAAGGTCGGAGCGGATCTTTGGTGCGGCCTCGAGGCACTTCGCTCGCTGCAGAGCTAGATCATGCCCATCGAGACAGTGCGGCTTGCGGCACGCTGCGGCTCGAATCCGTCGAAGATCAAGTCTTCGCGGATATCGGCCGTATAGTTCAAACTTCCAAATCTGACACGATGGCGGGCGTAGCTTCGATCTGCTCCGGATGGCCAGCGAATTGGCCCGCATGCAAAGCCGCCGAATCTGAACATCTGTCCGGGAGAAAAGTCTCATCCTGGACCACGTCGTTGTTGATGATCGGAAGGAGCCATCGGGCCTATCGGTGATGACACGGAGAGGAACTCTCAAGGAAAGCACCAATGTCGGTGTCAAAACCGGCGGATCTCGGGTAGGGGGTCCCGAGCTGTGCGTCTAGGTGGATGGTAACAGGAGACAAGGGACACGATGTTTTTACCCAGGTTCGGGCCCTCTCGATGGAGGTAAAACCCTACTCCTGCTTGATTAATATTGATGATATGGGTAGTACAAGAGTAGATCTACCACGAGATCGTAGAGGCTAAACCCTAGAAGCTAGCCTATGGTATGATTGTTGTTAGATCCTCTGATTTGAAACCCTCCGGTTTATATAGACACCGAAGAGGGTTAGGGTTACCTGAGTCGGTTACAATGGTAGGAGATCTACATATCCGTATCGCCAAGCTTGCCTTCCACGCCAAGGAAAGTCCCATCCAGACACGGGACGAAGTCTTCAATCTTGTATCTTCATAGTCCAGGAGTCCGGCCAAAGGTTATAGTCTGGCTATCCGGACACCCCCTAATCCGGGACTCCCTCAGTAGCCCCCGAACCAGGCTTCAATGAAGACGAGTCTGGCGCGTATATTGTCTTCGGCATTGCAAGGCGGGTTCTTCTCCAAATCCTGTGTACCTGTTGAATAGTGTCCGACTTCTCGTAAATATCACGCTCCTTGGCTTCCACGCCCAATAATGGCCATCTTCCACGTGTTGAACGAATACGAAAAGACTGTGTATTTTTACATTTACCCCCCTAGCTGCGCAAATGAGCTGCCTATATAAGAGACGAGGATCTAGATCCGAATCACTCCATCTTCCCTTCGCGAGCTTTCATCGGAGCGCATCTGACAGAAACCCATTCCATCATGGACAGCCGACGCGGCTCCTCCTCTCGCCCTCCCAGCCCTCAGCCTGGAGATTGGGAGAGATGCTCAAAATCCCTTAACGAGCTAGTGACGCTCCAAACCAAGGGGTTTCGTCCCCCAGCCTTCATGGTTCCGGTTCGAGCCGGACTCGCCACCTATAAGGGCGGAAAACAAGCGGAGAGCGTCCCCAGTCCCTCCCAAGGAGAGCGGGTATGCCTTGTCCCTTATTTGATAAAGGGCTCGGATTTCCAATTCATCCGTTTCTCTGGGTGCTCCTGGAGTTCTATGGCCTCCAGTTGCACAACCTTACGCCTGCCTCCATTCTGCATATTGCGGGCTTCGTGGCCCTTTGCGAGCTGTTTTTGGGCATCGAGGCTCATTTCGCGCTGTGGAAAAGGTTGTTCTGCATCGTACCCCGTTCTCAGGAGGGGTCGATATATCAAGTGGGCGGAGCCGATCTATGGCGCATCGCCGGGACCGGATATCTATCCGGAACCCCGAAGAAGGCGTCCGAAGACTGGCCTTCGGAATGGTTTTATATAGAAGATGTCCCCCTGCCGGACCCTGTTCGGATCGGCCTCCCGGAGTTCAGTAATGCTCCTTTGAAGAAACGCCTAAGCTGGCGTCCACGGAGCCCTCAGAGGGAAAATGACAGGGATGTCCTTTACCTGATGAGCCTAATAAGGTTGTTGGCTCATTCCGGACTGACCATGATCGGGGTCATGGCCACATGCATTATGCGGGGGGTGCAGCCGCTCCAAGATAGAGGCCACCCATGTGGGATTTCAACGGGAGGATGATGCCACCCGCCATGGCCGTAAGGGGCTGGGATCGGTCGCCGATCTGATGAAGACCTTGTCCGCATAGTACAAGGGAGAAGAGGAGGAATTTCTTCGCGTCAATCCACATGACGGGTTTTCTATGAACAATCCTCCAAGCTGGGTAAGCGGACATTTCTTTTTGCCCATCCGATCCATATTCCCATAGTCAAGTATCTCATTTTGTGATTTCGGCGCAGGAACTGCGCCAGGCCGTAAAGGATATAAACAGCCTGCCTCCACAACCCGAAGATCCGGAACGGTTCCTCGATCCGGCCTCCAAAGAGGATCCGGACATATCGGTGGAGCTGATCGATGGGGTATTTCACCAACTGAGCATCGATAATGCCCTGGTTGCCATTATGGCTGATTACCCCGGAATACTTCCAGCCTCACAGGTAACTGAGACCAAAGCCCCAATACTTTGAGAATGATTCATCCGCGCTTATTTTTTATCACCGTATACCAACGGTGTTTTGCAGGGGGAGCCCTTGAGGCGGAAGGCCGAGCCTGCGGCAGCTAGCCAACAAGGGGCGGCGCGGCCCAGCAGGCTAAAAAGAAGTGCGATCCGGATCGAAACACCGGCGCAACAGTATGGCGTGTCACCTTATTCCCAGGTGTTATTCTGGAAGGCATAATAACGCTCGTGCTTTCTTCAGGAGAAAGAGCGCTCGCCGGACTATATCCGGAGAGGTTGCCAATCGAGCCTCCGCCAGCCAGGCTTCAAAGCCAGGCCCAGAAGCGGAGGCGAACACGGGTCGGATGCTGCTCCGACAGAGGATGCCGACAGATTGTCCGCCACCAACTCTGAGGTGGAGAGTGCCATGAATCACAGGCGCCGCCAGACAATTCTTCGTGACACATGTTTCTCCCAAGAGGCATTGAACACCTTCAATTCGGGAGATACGCACCTCCGTGCCGCTCAAGATGGTCTAGCCAGAGCCACGGAGCAGTATGTAAAAGACGTACGAGTGAGGAAATTTATCAGTTATATATGCCAGTAGCCCCCGAGACTTGAAATAGTTAGAATAACTGATTTAAGGATCATCTATTGTGCAGGATCTTACAGAAAAGAATACCCAACTGCCCCAGGAGCTTGAAGACTGCAAAGCCCAACTTGAGGCCGCACAAGCCGTGACAAGGGAAGCCAAAGAGACCCCCTCTGGTAATATACGCTTTTAAAAGATAAGTATGTTGTGAAGTGCGGCGTGTGTATAAATCTGACAATAACATTGCAGATGGCGCCGGGGTAGATCCGGACAAGCAACAACTCTTGCGCCGGTTAAAGGCCGGCGAGAACATGCTTACGAGGGTGAGGCAGGAGAAAAATAATCTCCAAGATGCCAACACCCAGCTGGGTGAGGAACTAAAAGATGTTCGTGCCCAGCTGTCTGACTCTGTTAAGGAGATCGGCGGCTTCGACGCGGCATTTTTAGAAAGTGCTTAAACAAACTTCAAAAAAAGAGTTCGACGAGGAAGTCGACTAACAGAGTTATGTCTGTAGGTATGCTCACAGGCCGTCCTACAGAGGAAATGCCCGGTTCTACGGGTGACCTTCTTCCCGAGCTCTTACAACTGCACGAACGAGTTCGGCAGGTGATGAAAGGCGTCGCCCAGGCCTTGTGGCCATCTGTCTCCCTGCCCGAAGGCCTTGGGGAGCTTGCAGAGAGGCTCCAGGGAGCGCGGCGGCGCTTCCGATTATGGAAGATATCGGCCTGCCATCAAGGCGCCAGGGAGGCACAGGCCATGGTGAAGGCAGCGGTACACGAAGGCTGACCCAAACCACATGGCCGAGGTCGGACCTGTGGGGCCTGATGGGAAGGAGATCCCTGTGAGCTTAGTGTACGGCCAGGTAGAATTGGCCGCAAAGTATTCCCAGCAGGACTGTAAACTAGACAGCTTGTTAGATGGCATTGAAGAGGAATACAATCAGTCAAATTGACTATGTAATTTAAGGTGACATGTAAAATGCCTTCTAGCCGGATTGTAGATCGTTTGTCATAGCGGACCTTTTCGCTTCAACCTCGGGACCCGATGAGTCGGAGTGTGTCCGAATACCCTCGCGGTTATAAAAACCGGGGCATGCGTGGAGACCAGGCGTAGGGGTCATTATTGCTTTATCAGACAAGTGCCCAACTAGTTATGTTATATTACATGGTTAGTAAGAAACATATTCCAGGGAGAATAGTTTCGTTAGGGGTTCCTTTGCCTGGGAGGCATGCCCTAAAGTGCATGTCCGGACTGCGAAAAAAGCAGAAAAACATCTGGGGGCAGATAAATAAATAGGTAAGAAATCTTCTTTTAGTTCACCGACCGAATATTCTCTTAAGAATGCTAGCTTTCGGCTTCACCCAGTCTGAGGTACACATCCGGCTGACCCGGCAGTAACAATAGCAGAGGTGCTCCCTTTACCGCCTAGCCAAACAATCGGGAATGTAGGGGTAAGCACAGGAGCCTGGCAACCCAGCTTGGCCAAAACTTAAGTCATATCGATGCATATAATGGTGAATAAAAGGTACAGGTGGAAGTGTGACACATGTATTGGGCATGAAGCCCTTATAAATAATCTTCTGTGAAAGAAGCCCCCAGGTATAATGAGCGCGGATAGCGCGTCAAGCGTGTGCGAACAATGCGCTAACAAGCCTTGGAAGGCAGGGGAAAAAAGGAGGGAGAAGGAGAAAAAATAGAAGACATCTAAAGTGTAAAATATGGACAGAGGAAGGAGACGAACTCAGAATCCGGCGCTAGGCGTAGAATCTTCGGAGACGAGCTGCATTCCATGGGTTCGGCTCGAGTCGGTTATCCGATGCATCTCGCAGACGGTACGCTCCACCGGTCAGGACTTTGTCGATGATAAAGGGACCTTCCCATTTGGGCTTGAGTTTGTCCTTTTTCTTGTCTGGAAGGCGTAGAACTAGCTCGCCAACATTGTAAGTTTTGGCCCGTACTTCTCTGCTTTGATATCTTCAAGCCTGCTGTTGATAGAATGCGGAACGGGCTTTTGCTACGTCACTCTCCTCCTCCAAGGCGTCCAAACTATCCTGCCGATCGAGCTCGGCTTCTCTTTCTTCGTACATGCGCACGCGAGGTGAGTCATGAATTATGTCGCGCAGCGAGAACTGCCTCTGCGCCGTATACCATAAAGAATGGTGTGAATCCGGTCATGCGATTCGGAGTGGTCTGCAGCCCCAGTGCAGTACGGAGTCGAGCTCCTCTACACAAAGGCGTGTTGGATTCCTTGAGGACCGCACTAATCTGGGTTTGATGCCGCTCATAATTAGACCATTTGCTCGCTCGACTTGACCGTTAGTTTGAGGGTGATAGACTGAAGCGTAGTCGAGCTTGATGCCCATGTTTTTGCACCAGAGTTTGACCTCGTCGGCCATAAAGTCCGTGCCGTTATCAGTGATGATGCTATGGGGGACATCGTAACGGTGTACGACCCCTGATATGAAGTCTATCACCGGTCCAGATTCGTCCGTCTTAACAGGCTTGGCCTCTATCCATTTGGTGAATTTATCCACCATGACCAGTAGGTATTTTTGCTTGTGGGTTCCCCCTTTAAGGGGTCCAACCATGTCAAGCCCCCAGACCGCGAAGGGCCAGGTGATGGGTATAGTTTTGAGGGCGGTGGGTGGCATGTGGCTTTGATTAGCAAAGAGCTGGCATCCGACGCATCGTTGGACTAAGTCCTGAGCATCTGCCCGGGTCGTCGACCAATAAAATCCTGTACGGAAGGCCTTGCCTACAAGGGCCCAGGCTGCGGCGTGGTGCCCGCCGAGTCCGGCATGAATTTCAGCCAGAAGATTCCGCCCTTCCTCTTCACAGATACACCTTTGAAGGACTCCGGTTGTGCTTTTCTTATAAAGCTCTCCCTCATGGACTTTATAGGCTTTAGATCGCCGCACTATGCAGCGGGCCTCGTTTTGGTCCTCGGGAAGTTCCTTCCTGGTTAGGTAGGCTAGGAATGGTTCTGTCCACGGGGCAATGACTGCCATTATTACGTGAAATTTGAGGGTGTTATTTCGTTGGTAGAACCACCAAGCGTGTCGAGAATGTTACGTAGGGCGGTGCGGTTGTGTCCGGTTTGTTATTTCCGGACTCTCCCTCCCATAATACGGATGGCTTGAACACCCTCTCTAGGAAGATGTTGGGGGGATAGCATCGCGCTTTGCACCGATGCGTGCCAACACGTCTGCTGCCTGGTTGTTATCCCGGGCTATATGGTGAAATTCGAGCCCCTCAAACCGAGCTGACATTTTTAGGACGACATTGCGATAGGCTGCCATTTTCGGATCCTTGGCATCAAAGTCTCCATTTATTTGGGATATCGTGAGGTTCGAATCCCCGCGCACCTCTAGGCGTTGAATGCCCATGGCGACTGCCAATCAGAGACCATGTAGAAGGGCCTCGTATTCGGCCGCGTTGTTGGAGTCCGTATACATTATCTGGAGTATGTATTGAACTGTATCTCCGGTTGGGGACGTCAGAACGACGCCTGCTCCCAGGCCAACCAACATTTTGGAGCCGTCGAAGTGCATTATCCAGTTGGAATATGCGCCGTACTCTTTAGGAAGTTCGGCTTTGGTCCATTCGGCGACGAAGTCGGCCAAAACTTGCGACTTAATAGCTCTCCGTGGCTTATAGGTTATGTCGAACGGGAGGAGCTCAATGGCCCATTTGGCAATCCGGCCCGTCGCATCGCGGTTGTTTATAATGTCGTTAAGGGGTACTTCGGAGGCTATTGTTATTGAACACTCTTGAAATTAGTGTCGCAGCTTCCGGGATGCCATAAACACCGCGTACGCTATCTTTTGATAATGCGGGTACCGTGACTTGCATGGAGTTAGGACAGTGGACACGTAGTAAACTGGTTTTGAAGGGGAACTTGTGTCCGTCCGTTTCTCGATCGACAACGAGCACCGCGCTTACAACTTGATAAGTTGCCGCGATGTATAATAGCAGTGGTTCGCCCATGTAGGGCGCGGCCAGGACCGGGTTAGATCCCAATATGGCTTTTATTTCTTCGAGTCCGGCCGTGGCGGCATCCGTCCACTCGAAATGTTCGGTGCGTCAGAGGAGGCGATAAAGGGGTAATGCCTTTTCTCCCAAACGGGAGATAAAGCGGCTTAGAGCCGCCACACATCCAGTCAATTTTTGTATTTGTTTGAGGTCTTTTGGGATATCCAATTGTGACAGAGCTTGGATCTTGGCTGGGTTTGCTTCAATTCCTCTACCGGATACAATGAAGCCCAAGAGCTTTCCAGCTGGTATGCCGAAAACGCATTTTTCCGGGTTGAGCTTGATGTCATATGTTCGGAGATTATCGAATGTGAGCCTTAAGTCGTCTACTAGAGTTTCGACATGCTTGCTTTTGACGACCACATCAATCACGTATGCCTCCTTTGTTTTGCCGATCTGGTTTGCTAGACATGTACGAATCATGCGTTGATATGTTGCGCCGGCGTTTTGAGCCCGAAGGGCATTGTGTTGAAGCGAATGGGCGTATGGAGTGATGAATGCTGTTGCGGCTTGGTCAGGCTCTGCCATCTTAATTTGGTGGTAGCCGGAGTATGCGTCGAGGAAACACAATGAATCGTGTCCTGCGGTAGCGTCGATGATTTGATCGATGCGGGGGGAGGGGGAAGGGATCCTTTGGGCAAGCCTTGTTGAGGTATTTGAAATCGACGCATAGGCGCCAGGATTTATCCTTCTTTGGTACCATCACCAGGTTTGCTAGCCAGTCCGGATGTTTTATATCTCTGATGAATCCGGCCTCCAATAGTTTGGCTAGCTCCTCTCCCATGGCTTTGTCTCTTGGGTTCGGAGAAATGCCGAAGAGCCTGTTTGTTGGCTTGAACCCTTTTAGGATGTTTAGGCTGTGCTCGGCCAGCCGGCGTGGGATTCCTGGCATGTCTGAAGGGTGCCAGGAAAAAATGTCCCAATTTTCGCGTAGGAATTCTCTTAGTGCGGCGTCTACATCAGGATTTAATTATGCCCCGATGGAAGCCGTTTTTGTAGGGTCCGTTGGATGGACTTGGAATTTGACTATTTCATCCGCTGGTTTGAAGGAGGTGGACTTGGATCTCTTATCGGGTATCACATCGTCCC
The DNA here is from genome assembly GCA_021605145.1 of Aegilops bicornis. Taxonomy (NCBI): domain Eukaryota; kingdom Viridiplantae; phylum Streptophyta; class Magnoliopsida; order Poales; family Poaceae; genus Aegilops; species Aegilops bicornis. The sequence continues at coordinate 666,199,242 of CM038671.1, read as the reverse complement.
TATTCACCATGGAGCGCAGCGCAGTGAGTTCCTCGGCCGCTAGGGCTTCAGATAGTGCCTCAAGGGCGGTGCGGCTGTCTTATTTTCGGTAGCGGAGTGCTATGTCCGGTCACTAGCAAGAGTGATGATTCCGTTGGGCCGGCATTTTGAGCTTCATGTACCCATAATGGGGTATAGCTTGAAAAATTGTGAATGCCTCTCGCCCTAATAGAGCGTGGTATCCGCTGCTGAACAGGGCCACTTGGAACGTGACCTCCTCGGACCTGTAATTATCCGACGTGCCGAACACCACATCCAGTGTGATTTTTCCTGTACAGCGTGCTTCCCGACTGGGGATTATTCCTCTAAAGGTTGTGCTGCTTCGCTCAATGCGGCTCCAGTCTATTTCCATTTTTCGGAGGGTTTCCTCGTAAATGAGGTTCAATCCGCTGCCACCGTCCATGAGTACCTTGGTAAGGCGAAAGCCGTCCACTATCGGACTGAGGACCAATGCGGCTGGTGCTCGGGCTGTTCGGAATTTAGGTTCGTCACTCGCATTAAAGGTAATAGCCGTGTCACTCCATGGGTTTATTGTTGCTACTTGGTAGACTTCGGCAAGGCTACGAAGTGTTCGTTTCCGCATATTATTTGATGCGAAAGTCTCGAAGACTGTTAATACCGTACTGGTATCCCTGGGCTGGTGCTCTAGAGCTAGAAGCTCTTCGCCACTTTTGTCCACCTGCCGTAGTATCCAACATGCTCTAAGGCTATGAGTTGGAGTGGCGCCCTCTGTACTATGAATTTTACAGGGTCCATTGAGCCATCCCTCCAGTACGGTTCCATGCCCTATAGAGGGTTTTTGCTTTTTGGTATTTAACCCAGGTGCCTGGTGATGATGCACCCTTTTATTTCGGACTGGGGTTGTATTCAAGGCCGGATTGTCCCAAAATCTTGCTTCGGTTTTCCAGGCGCTTTCCATCGCACAGTACTTTCGTACTATGGATGCCAAGTCGGCAAAGTGTGTAATGTCACGTCGAATTATAGCGTTGAGGATCCTGTTGTCCGTGCAATTATTGCAGAAGAATGAGATTACGTCCTCCTCGCGGCAGTCCTTTATCCTGTCCATAACCAGGAGGAATCTGGCCCAGTAATGGTGTACTGTTGTAACATCCCAAAATTTTAAATTTTGGAATGTTAATATAATTAATTGAATTGTTTGTTTGTTTGCTTGAGTGAATTAAACTTGAGTGAAATTTGAACCTTTTCAAAAACTTTTGAATGAGAGGGAATAAAATGACTTTCCCCTTCTTCGGTAAATTCAAATTCATCCTATTAAAATCAATGAGAGAAGATGACATGACTTCTTCAACTATAAAGAATTTGAACGGAGCTTTGCAATCTAATTCTTTCAAATATTTGCACTTGCTTCTCTATTTTTCTTCCCCGAGAAATACCCGAAAAATAAATTCTTGCAAGCAAGAAAGAGCGGAGGAAAATGACCCTCCAAAATCAGGGGCATTTTTGAAAATATTTGAGCCAAGAAAAACCAAAGTTTTATTTAAAAATTATTTGCAAAAGAAATAAAGCCTTTAGGGATTTTCTGAAAAACATTTTTTAAGTTTTTATTTTGGCCGTGGAATAATGCTCATCATCTACATTTTATTTTTCTGATAATTTTAGTATATAAAAACTCTTTATTCGAATTGATTTGATTTCCTTTTTATTGTTTTAGTTTCCTAATTTTAAAAATAGGAATGGAATCGTTTTATTAGGAAAACCTGCTGGCCCATTAAGCACTTTCCTATTTTAGCCCAACAAGAGATCATCTCCTTCCTCTGTTTCCTCTCACGTTACAGAAGCTTTCCATATCCATGGAGACAGGAAACTCCACCTTCGATCTCCCTCGTCTTTCCATCCCAGCGCCTCCCGAGACCGCCTATAAAACCCCTCCCTATCCTCGTTCCATTTTTCCCATCACCACGCCCCTCCCTGCCCGTAGCCTCCTCGCCACCGTCCTCCTTTTCCTGCCTAGAACGCTCACCAGAGCTCTCCTGGAACCTCCCCATCGCCCAGCGCCACCTCCCCAAGCGCCCGACCTCCTCTGCCACCCCCCCCCTCGCCGGCGACCTCGCCCCCCTCGCCGGAGCAGCCCTCCACATCGCCGTCTCCTTCCTGCCATCTCTGCCTCACGTACAGGTAACTCCGTTTTCGTTTTCAGATTTATTTCCGTAACAGATTTAGTTCCGTTCTTGTTTAGCTTATAACTTTTGATCTAGAAGTCCAATGATGCTGATTCTTTTTGCGTTAGATCACAATTTTCTTGTAGTTTCCAAAAATATATAATTTGTCTATGTTTGGATTTATAAAAATTGAGTTAGATCAGATTTGAATTAAAGCTTGTTTTGCTTATTCCGGGAGTTTAAAAATAGGTTTTTAATTAATTCTTTTGCTCCTGGTCTCTAGGACCTTTTTATCCAGTAGTATTTAGTATTTCATTTTCAGGATAATTTAAATTAGCTGTTTAGCAAAATAGTACTGTTTTAATATTAGTTCTGTTTTAGCTTTTGCTTATTGTTTTTATTAGTTTTAAATTATTTCTTTTTGTCATTTTTGACAAAATTAGTTGTGTTTCTGTTAGACAACAGGAGAAAATTTATTTTTATTTAAAAAAAAATTCCTTAGTTTTATATGAAACCTTCTATAGGTCATAGTTAGAGTTTTATAAAAGCTTTTTATTTGTTTCTTTTTGCAAATAAAATTTTATGGAAAAAAATACTTTCTGTTAAATTAGTTATTTTACATTTTATTTTCTGTTAATTTATTAGTTTAGTATTTTAATTGTTGTTAAGTTTTTACTTACGGCAAAACTATATTAGATGTTTGTAGCAAAGTCATAGATCTTCGTTAGTAGTTTTTCTTTGTAGTTTTATTTGAAGTTTCTTTTGATTTTGTTTGAGTTTTATTATCGATTTTCCTTGCTGTTTTGATTGTTATTTCGAGTGCTAAAATTGTTTGCTAGGATGTTTGCTTATGTGAATGCTATGTTTGACTATATAGATTTTCAACAGAGTGACGATTAGTTCTACCAAGTCATTTTCTGACAGCGTTGTTATCTTCATCAAGTATTACCAGGCAAGTTCACTTTGATCATTGCTTTCATACCTATGTTTTTATTGCATTTAGTGGCATCCTTGCAACCACCCCTCAGTAGTGTTATTGAATCCTTGTAGTTGAGTAGTATGCATGAGGTAGGAACCCATCACCCTGTTACCAAGCCCGGGACGTTATTTATTTTAATGCTACGCTATAGTAGGCGGGGTTTGGTATGAGTGCTCAGGAGTGGTGTGAGAATGAAGGATCTACGTCAATGACGACAACACCATGATAAAAGCTGCAAGGACTGCATCTTCAAGGCCTCAAGACTTCAAGACTCGAGACAAGAATTCAATACCCACTCCTGGGTGAAGGATTTGCCGACGGGCACCTGGAGAAACCAGTGGTTGGCCGGGATGCATGGAGAAGCGCCATGACATCTTGCGGAAAGCTTCACCCAGACTCAAAGAGACGGAAGAATACTTCATGGCCGGAAGCATACTGTGCAACCGCAAGTCATTATGGGCTCTGGCTTGGTTGACCTTAGTAGTGACTCTGGCTAGGACGGTGCTAGCAGATGTAGAACTACGGTAGGATGGGATGAGTACCGGACAGTGGTCAGAGGAACTCTTTGGAAGACCATGTTTCGGTCATCTAGTTCTCAAACACTCTGAAGTGCGAGAACGTAAAGAGAGGGATCGAATCTTGCGGGTAAAGTGTACAAACCTCTGCAGAGGGTTATAACCTAATCGATTAGCCGTGTCCCCGGTTACGGACAATTTGAGCATCTGGACTTGGATCTATCTCTGAACTCTCAACACCGGATTGATAACTTAATTGTGGGCAACATATGATGAATTTTTGGGCTATGAGACATCGGTTGGCGGAACCATGTCATGATAGAAAACTCCTTAGTACAGACTTCATTCTATTCCTTTGATGTAGGTAAAATAAAATCAGCATTTACGCAAACAAAATTCAGATACTGAGCCATAAAGCCATATTGCATATAGTATAGTTTTATCATCTGTTTATTCATGTTGTGATCTTGCGGTACATTCAATGTCTTGACCTACCACGGCTGCAACGTATCATGTTGCGAGATATTTCCTCGACAGTAAGAGTATGCACATGTGGTTACGGTCTACACTCAACGCCGATGGCGTTGATGGGTCTCCACACCAGTTTGTTTGTTTCCGGTGTGTTTTTTGTGTTTTTTATCAGTTTTACGTTATTTTTGATTTTGATTGCACTTTGATATATACATTGATGTACTGTGTGTGCCAGCATACTGATCCAGGGATGGCACAGTAACACAGAGGCTTGACCGTCTGAGGTCGGGTCGCTACAACTGTTTCTACGGGCTCTTGCCGAATTTGAGATATGTCGCTTATGTTTGGGTGGGCGGGTGGAATTAAATCCGGAACCTCGCCCGATCTGAGACTTAAGGGCCAAGGAGCTTCCGGACTTGTAAGCTTAGATTCTTGGATGTTGTCCAATGAATCTAGCCCGCTGCCTGACTTTAGGTTTAGGGCTTGAGTGACATCCTCGCCTCCGCGAGAATCCGGCATGGAGGGATCGGGAATCCGGACGTAGCTAGTCCTTAAGATAGAAGAAGGGTCGCCGTATTGTTCCTCTACCAAAACAACATGGTGGGTAACCTGGGGAGAGTTAATCTCTCTCAGAACGGGTTTAGGCCCAATCTGATCATAGTCTGTTGCGACTCCCAGGGCGGCGATGCGATACAAGAGCTCGTTTAAGGAAGAGAGCTCCATCGGATCTAACTGCTTGGCGAGTTCCGAGTTAACGTGAAGATTGCTTTCGATGACCCGAGAAGTCATCATCGGCGCGGCGGCCGAACAGGCGGTCATAAGAAAACCGCCTAGCCGGAGAGTTTGGCCGACAGCCAAAGCTTCTTTAGCAACAGTGCCGTCTTTAAAGACGGGATGAGGCATCCTTCCTAACGGCGACGACACAGAGGAACTCTCAATGAAAGCACCAATGTCGGTGTCAAAACCGGCGGATCTCGGGTAGGGGGTCCCGAACTATGTGTCTAGGTGGATGGTAACATGAGACAAGGGACACGATGTTTTTACCCAGGTTCGGGCCCTCTAGATGGAGGTAAAACCCTACTCCTGCTTGATTAATATTGATGATATGGGTAGTACAAGAGTAGATCTACCACGAGATCGAGAGGCTAAACCCTAGAAGCTAGCCTATGGTATGATTGTTGTTCGTCCCCACGGATCAAACCCTCCGGTTTATATAAGCACCGAAGAGGGTTAGGGTTACCTGAGTCGGTTACAATAGTAGGAGATCTACATATCCGTATCACCAAGCTTGCCTTCCACGCCAAGGAAAGTCCCATCCGGACACGGGACGAAGTCTTCAATCTTGTATCTTCATAGTCCAGGAGTCCGGCCAAAGGTTATAGTCCGGCTATCCGGACACCCCCTAATCCGGGACTCCCTCAACGGGAATATAAGAAACGGTTTTCGGGCAGATCTGGGGAGCGGGAAACAGAAGAGAACAGAGAGGGAGGTCCAATCTTGGAGGGGCTCCCGCCCCTCCGCCACCATGGAGACCAAGGAACGGAGGGGGAACTCTCCTCCCATCTAGGGGGGAGGCCAAGGAAGAAGAAGAAGGAGGGGGGCTCTCTCCCCCTCGCTTCTGGTGGTGCCGGAGTGCCGCCGGGATAACGACCGAGACGGCGATCTACATCAACAATCTTGCTACCGTCAACACCAACTCTCTCCCCCTCCCTGCATCAGTGTAACACCCCTTCTCCCCGCTGTAATCTCTATTTAAACATGGTTCTCAACTCCATATATTATTTCCCAATGATATTTGGCTATCCTATGCTGTTTGAGTAGATCCTTTTTGTTTTGTGATGTGAGTTAATCGTGATCTTGGTTGGTATGATTGTATATTTTATTTATGGTGCTGTCCTATGGTGCCCTCCCTTCTCGCGCAACCGTGAGGGCCCCCCACTGTAGGGTGTTGCAATATGTTCATGGTTTGCTTATGGTGCGTTGCGAGAGTGACATAAGCTTAAACCCGAGTAAGTGGGGTATGTCGCATGGGAGTAAAGAGGACTTGATACTTAATTCTATGGTTGGGTGGCAGGACCTTAATGATCTTTAGTAGTTGCGGATTGAAAGCACAAGTGCTCCCTAGGTGGTTTTGGTAATTAATGTCAACATATCTCTTGTTGGACTAACACTTTTATCTAGTATGTTTCAGATAAGTTCAACAATGAAGTGGCATGGACTAAAGGATGTGGGAACTCCTTCAAGATGCTAAGGACAAAGGATTGGCTCAAGCTTCAAGCTCAAGACTCTTCATTTTACATTTTAGTGATCCAAGATCACATTGAGTCTATAGGAAAAGCCAATACTATCAAGAAGGGATGAGGTGTTGCTTAATGAGCCTCTTGCTTCATGTGCTTAGTGATATGCTCCTAAAACCCTCAACTACTTTCCCACTTCCACACATATGACCTAAACCTAAAGTCAAACTCGGCCCTACCGATTCTTTCTATCCGGCACCACCGAGTTCAGATGTAATAGCCACTGCCACAAACCCTAAGCAAATCGGTATCACCGATAGGGATCTCGGTCTCACCGAGATGGGATTGTAATCTCTCTGTGTATGTCCATTACCAAAATCGGTCTCACCGAGTTTGTGCAATCGGTACTACCGAGATTACAATGCAAACTTTCTGGTTAACTTATTACCAAAACCGGTCCCACCGAGTTTGAGTAATCGGTCCCACCGAGTTTGCCTGACCAACTCTCTGGTTAGCTAATTACCAAATTCGGTATCATCGAGTTTGTGTAATCGGTCTCACCGAGATTACGTTATGCCCTAACCCTAACCATATCGGTCCTTCCGAGTTGCATATCAGTCCCACCGAAAACCCTAACGGTCACTAGGTTTACTAAATCGGTCTAACCGAGTTTTATGATTCGGTCCCACTGACTTTTGTAAATTGTGTGTAACGGTTAGATTTTGTGTGGAGGCTATATATACCCCTCCACGTCCTCTTCATTCGTGGAGAGAGCCATCAGAACAAGCCTACACTTCCAAAGATCCTATTTACGAGAGAGAACTACCTACTCATGTGTTGAGACCAAGATATTCCATTCCAACCATATGAATCTTGATCTCTAGCCTTTCCCAAGTTGCTTTCCACTCAAATCTTCTTTCCACCAGATCCAAATCCTATGAGAGAGAGTTGAGTGTTGGGGAGACTATCATTTGAAGCACAAGAGCAAGGAGTTCATCATCAACACACCATTTGTTACTTATTGGAGAGTGGTGTCTCCTAGATTGGCTAGGTGTCACTTGGGAGCCTCCGACAAGATTGTGAAGTTGAACCAAGGAGTTTGTAAGGGCAAGGAGATCGCCTACTTCGTGAAGATCTACCGCTAGTGAGGCAAGTCCTTCGTGGGCGACGGCCATGGTGGGATAGACGAGGTTGCTTCTTCGTGGACCCTCCGTGGGTGGAGCCCTCCGTGGACTCGCGCAACCGTTACCCTACGTGGGTTGAAGTCTCCATCAATGTGGATGTACGATAGCACCACCTATCGGAACCACGACACAAACATCCGTGTCTCCAATTGCGTTTGAATCCTCCAAACCCTTCCCTTTACATTATTGCAAGTTGCATGCTTTACTTTCCGTGCCTACATACTCTTTGCATGCTTGCTTGTTATGTTTTGAGAAAGTTAAACTTGTGCCTAAACTCCACTTAAACCTAGAAGAAGTTAAAAACTGCAACTTTGGTACTTAGTGTCTAATCACCCCCCCTCTAGACACCTCTTATCAAGATCCTACAATTGGTATCAGAGCATTGGTCTCCATTGCCTTGGTTTAATCACCATTGGAGGAAGATGGATGAGTCTACTTTGGGGAGTCTTAGACATAGAGTGCCTATTCTTGATGGAGAGCATTTTCATGAGTGGAAAAATGAGATGCTTGTAATTTTCAATCAATATCACTTGAACAAGTAGAGAAAATATGTTATCTCATGCATCTCTCTCATATAAAATTACAAGAATGATTGCCGGTACTTGTTATAGATTTCCTAGGGACAAATAACTTTCTTGTTCACACAAGCCCTTCTACTAAACACCTAACTTTTATTATCTTACAAAGTGCTTCTAGTTTTATTCTTGCAAAGTAGTTCTAGCATCACACCTAAAAAATAGTTTCATACTTGTTTTCAGTAAAGAAAACGTCAAGTGTGCGTAGAGTTGTATCGATGGTCGATAGAACTTGAGGGAATATTTGTTCTGCCTTTAGCTCCTCATTGGGTTCGACACTCTTATTTATCGAAGAAGGCTACAAACGATCCCCTATACTTGTGGGTTATCAAGACCTTTTTAAAGGCGTCGTTCTTTGGGGAGCAATAGCGTGGGGTGAATATTCTCGTGCGTGCTTGTTTGCTTTATCACTAAGTAGTTTTTATTTCCTCTTCTAAGTTGTTCTCCATCTTTAGTTATGGATATGGAACACGAAACACCAAAAAAATTAGAGTTACTTGCTACTCATGGAGATGGGGAACCTCCTAAAACCCTCGATGATCGTTATGTGAAAAATATTATGCACTACTTTCATAATCCTGAGAAAACCCCATTCAACATGATAATGGGATAACGTTGGATCAAAGTGAATACTTTAGGGATTATCGGTTGACACAAAAAGGGAAACTTTTATGGGATCAAATTTATATGTTGCATTGGTATGCTCGGGATTTATGCTTGAGATATGATTTTACTTGTTGCTCTAGGATGAAATCTCCACACCTTCCCTTTTCATGCAAATTTAATGATAATGAAACCTTAGCTTCTTATGCTAATGGTATATATGATTACTATGATGTGGAACGAATAGAAGAATTTGTTGCTTTTAAGGGTGCTTATGAAATTGAATCTCTGTTGGAAAAGTTTGAAGCTTTTGATGATGATGTTTATACACCTGAAAATTTTGCCATCCTTAAATATTGTTATGATAATTATAAATATAATTTCGATATTGATGAATTTATTGAGAAAATCTCCGTTGTCCAAGAAGAGACTAATATTTTGCAGGAGTCTATGGAAGAAGAAATTGATGAAACTGTGAGCTCATTGGATGGAAAAAATGATGAGGAGAGCGAAGAACAAAAGGAGGAAGAGCGGATTAGCTACCCGTGCCCACCTTCTAATGAGAGTAACTCTTCAACTCATACATTATTTAATTTCCCTTCGTTCTTATCGAAGGATGAATGCCATGATAATTGCTATGATCCCGTTGATTCGTTTGAAATATCCTTTTTGGTGATGCTTGCTATGCTTGTGGCCAAGATGCCAATATGAATGATGCTTATGGAGATGAACTTGCTATTGTTACATATGTTAAACATGAAATTGTTGCTATTGCACCCACACATGATAGTCCTATTATCTTTTTGAATTCTCTCGACTACACTTTATCGGAGAAGTTTGCACTTATTAAGGATTACGTTGATGGGCTGCCTTTTACCGTTGCACATGATAGAACTTGAGGGAATATTTGTTCTGCCTTTAGCTCCTCGTTGGGTTCGACACTTTTATTTATCATACAAGGCTACAAACGATTCCCTATACTTGTGGGTTATTAGTCACCGTTCACCAGATGCAACTGTCACAGCACCGCACTGCCCTTCTTGGCATTGACGTTCTCCTTGGACTATTCCATCATCTTCTCCACCAGCTGTAAAAGAAATCATGACCACAGGTGTTACCATCTGCACTCACACATTAACTGTTTTAAGACTTGCCAATTTGGTTGTTGCAACCAATTGGCAAATGGTGGTAAGTGTAGGAGGGTTTTTTCCTAGAAAAGGAGGATCACCCTTGGCCTCTAGTGCACACAGCCTTAAGAGTATGAGGGTTGATGATCGCCGTCATGGTTGGCCAGCCAGGGACAACAACTAAAGGCTAGTTGGACCCTCAAGAAGCGAGCCGCGATGGAGGGGAAAGGGGATCGACTACCCAAGCATTGAATGGGTGACTACCATCAAGTCTCACGGGATCTGTAACATCCCAAAATTCTAAATTTTGGAATGTTATATTAAATAAATAACTATGCTTGTTGTCTGATTGTTGGTTTGATTGAATGAGTGAAACTGAGTGAAATTTGAAAACTTTTGAAAGTTGAATGAGAGGGAATGAAATGACTTTCCCAAAACTTTCTCCTTTGCCTTTTTGGATCTCAATGAATTCAAATTCATTCCAACACCAAAGCCTAGAGTGAAGATGACATGACTTCTTCCATTTTGAAATGAATAGGGTTTTGGAAAAGATTTGAATTTCATTAGGGAAGATTTCAAATTCAAAGCTTTAAGCAACTCAATGATTTTCATGAGGGAAGATAAAATGACTTCTTCAATCATATGAAATATGAGTTGGAAGTTAAAATTATCAAGTTGAAAGTCATTTGAAAGTGCTTGAAACCCTCTTTCAAATTTTGAATTTTAAATTTGAATTCAAACTTTGGCATGTGGGAAACATTTCAAAAAAACTAAGCACGATAAATACTTGATCAAAAGTATGAGAGGAGCAAACATGACACTCCAAAAATATCAGAGGAAACAATGCCAAAAGTTTTGGAACTCAAATCTGAATTTTATTTGAATTTGAAAAAATGGATTTTTATAAAGTTTGGATTTTGCCTTTGGAAAAATGTTCAAATGAAAGGGAATATTCCCTGATCATTTTGGTATATATATACCCTATATAAAATATTTATAGATATTGTTTTATTTCTGTTTTAGCTTTATTTAAAAAATAAAGAAAAAACCCCCTGGCGCCAGCCAACCACCCAGGCCTTGCCCAGCCCACCCCACTTTGGCCCGGCCAGCCCGGCCCACTGGCCAGCCGAGCCGAGCCGGCCCAGCTCACCCCTCGCCGCTCGCCCGAATCCCCTTGGCCTCGGCCACCCGCTCGCCTCGCCCCTCCCTCTCTCTCTCTGACCCGTGGGCCCCGCCCCCTCTTCGTCCCCCCGCCCATAACGCAGCTCATGCGGAGATCGCGGATCCCGGGATCCGGGATCCCGATCGCCCGATCCCCAAGCGAGGACCCCTGGCTATAAAAGCGGAGCCCCGCACCCCATTCCCCTAGCCTCGCGGAGCCCTCTCCCTCTCTCTCCCGAGCACGCCGGAGACCCGAGCTCACACTGCCGCCGCCATTGTCGGCCGTCGACGCCCTACCCCTCCCGACCACCCCGACCCCACGAACCACTCCCGTGCTTCCCGCATCCTCCCGACGACTCGGGACCTCCCGGCCTTTCGAAGCCCCAGACGCACTCCGCCGCCCGCCGCCGCCGTCGCCGGACTCGATGCGTCGTCGGAAAACATCCCCCTCCGATCCTAAATAAGCGGCTAGGATTAGAACGCTCAAGGGGTAAGTTTTATTAGAAAACCGCCGGTTCTTTCGGTTTAGTATTAGTTAGGTTTTTATTTTCTAGGCCCGGTTCGTTTTAGTTAACCCTAGGGCCCGTTTAGACTATTTAACGCCTAGTGCATGATAGGCCCATTAGGCCTTTTTCTTTTAATTTGATTTTCTGTTTTAGCAGAATAGTTTGCTTTTCAAAAATTGATATCTTTTATTCTGTTTAATATTTTTAGGTGATTCTTTTTGTTGGATTGCAAATTTTATGTAGTTTCTGTAGAATACATATTTAGCTATGTTAAAATTAATTAAAACTGCTTTAATTTAGTTTTAGTCAGAATAGTAAATCTGCTATAACTTGAGTTAGAAAAATTATTTTTGCATGATTCTTTTGTCCCAACTTTATTTTGACATTGCCAAACCATAAAAATTAACTTGGGTATTTTAGGATTAATAAATAAATTAGTTTAAGCAGAATCTTATTAATCCTAATTAATTAGCTAGCTACTGTTTTCCTATTAATTTAGTTAGTAAATAAATTTATTTTTAACATGTGATTGATTATTCTAGGATAGTTTCTGTCACTTTATAGGATGAACTTTTATTTATAATAAATAAAAGTTTTATTTTATTTTCCTTAATAGAAATTGAATTAGGCCTAATAGGAGTTTCATATTAGATTTTAAATTAATTCTTTTTGCTCCTAGTTGATTAATGAAATCCTTTCTGTTTAGTTAACCTAAAACCATGATTAGGTTATGTTGAGAAAATTTTGTTATATAAAACTATTTTTGTTGTTGCTTGAAGTAGGAAAAACTTTGAATTGGTTTTCTTTGAGTTTTCCTTTGGATTTGGTTTTGATTCGTTTGATTTTGATGTGTTATGTTGCTATTGCTATGCTATTGTGTTATGTGATCCTATGCTATGTGCTTATTGTGATTATTTGTTTGTCTCGGTAGAATTTTCCGGAGTGCGAAGATTGCTACTCTGAAACCCTAGTTTTCGAAGATCGTCAACCGTGCAAGTTCACTTTGACCATGCTTTCATACCTATATTTTATTGCATTTAGTGACATCTTTGCAACCACCCCTCGGTAGTGATATTGAAATTCTTGTAGTTGAGTAGTATGCATGAGGTAGGAACCCATCACCCTGTTACCAAGCCCGGACGATATTTTATTTTAATGCTACGCTATAGTAGACGGGGTTTGGTATGAGTGCACGAGAGTGGTGTGAAGAAGGAGGATTCTACGTCAATGACGACAACTCCATGATGGAATCTGCAAGGACTGCATCTTCAAGACCTCAAGACTTCAAGACTCGAGACAGAATTCAATACACACTCTTTGGGTGAAGGACGGTTGACGGGCACCTGGAGAACCCAGTGGTTGGCCGGGATGCATGGAGAAGCGCCATGACATCTTGGAAAGCTTCACCTGCACTCAAAGAGACGGAAGAATACTTCATGACCGAAGCTTACCTGTGCAACCGCAAGTCAATATGGGCTCTGGCTTGGTTGACCCTAGTTGTGACTCTGGCTGGGACGGTGCTAGCAGATGTAGAACTACGGTAGGATTGGATGGGCACCGGACAGTGGTCAGAGGAACTCTTCGGAAGACCATGTTTCGGTCATCTTGTTCTCAAACACCCTGAAGTGCGAGAACGTAAAAAGAGGGATCGAATCTTGCGGGTAAAGTGTACAAACCTCTGCAGAGGGTTTTATAACCTAATCGATGAGCCGTGTCCCCGATTCACGGACAATTTGAGCCTCTGGACTTGGATCTATCTCGGAACTCTCAACACCGGATTGATAACTTAATTGTGGGCAACATATGATGATTTTGGGCTATGAGACATCGGTTGGCGGAACCATGTCATGATAGAAAACTCCATAGTACAGACTTCATTTATTCCTTTGATGTAGGGAAAATAAAATCAGCTTTTACGCAAACAAAACTCAGATCTGAGCCACAAAGCCAAATTGCATATAGTATAGTTTTACTATCTGTTTATTCATGTTGTGATCTTGCGGTACATTCCATGTCTTGACCTACACGGCTGCAACGTATCATGTTGCAGATATTTCCTCGACAAGTAAGAGTTACTACAGGGGTTACGGTCTACACTCAACCTGCCGATGGCGTTGATGGGACTCCACACCCGTTTGATTTGTTTCCGCGAGTATTATGAGGTATATATCAGTTTTACGTTATTTATGCATGTGATTGCACTTTGATATATACATTGATGTACTGTGTGTGCCAAAGATACCTTGATCCGTGGATGGCACAAAGAATACGAGGCTTGACCGTCTGAGGTCGGGTCGCTAGAGGATCCCACGTGACCATTGATTTTAATAGCTCAAATTGCACTGGATTATAACATTATTTAAATGCTTAAATTTCACCGACACAGAAAGTGTGCCTATGTGATTAACTCGTGTGTCATCTCCACTTCTTGAGAAGCAAGCAAAGGCAAAGACTCCCACACACACATCCAAAATGGTCCACACACATAGCATCACATCATACTAAAGCACGAGTGCATTTCAAAATATTGTTGATTTTCTTTTGTTCCATTTGTCTGAAGTTTCTGACAAACCCATCATCACCTATAAATAGTAACAACAATGCAGTTCACTTGCTTGACTAGATAAACACAGACATTTGCGTCCTTCTGGGATTTAGGTACTACTAGTAAATTGCTATATCATCCCCATTTGAAAAGAAAATGTAACTATTGTCAACACCACAATTGTCGTTGTTTAATATGATGTCGTTCCTCCTCATCCTCATCCTCCTACCAGCACAACAAAGGGAGCTAAATGGCGTGTCACCATTCTCTAGAAGTAGATGTCGCAATGCGGCAACAAGGCGCCACCCTTCTTGGCGTTGACATTCTCCTTGAACTGTTCCATTATCTTCAGCACTAGGTGTAAAAAAATCACGACCATAGGGTGTTACCATCAACACACACCCATTTAATGTTTTAAGACTTGGCAATTGGGTTATTGCAAGCAATTGGCAAATGATGGTAAGTGCGTGAGGTTTTTTTCTTAGAAAAGGAGGATCACTCCTAGCCTCCGATGTACACAGCCATAAGATTATGAGGGTTGAAGATCGCCGTCATGGTTGGACAACCAGGGAGCACAACTAAAGCCCAGCCGGAGCCTCAAGCATCGAGCCATAATGGAGAGGAAAGGGGGTCGACTACCCAAGCATTGTGATGGATGACCACTGTCAAGTCTAACAGAATCCCGTGTGACTAATGACTTGAATTGCTAAAATTCCACAGGATTTAAAAAATATTTGAATAGCCCCAATTTCATGGACACGACAAAGCATGCCTACATGACTAAATTCAAGTCATGTGTCATCTCCACTTCTTGAGAAGATAGCAAAGGCGGAAACTCTCACACAATACTCCGAAATAGACCACACGCATAGCATCACATCATAGCATCAACATTTTCTAAAGTTTTTCGGGTTCAAACTTTGATAAATGTTCTGAGTGCTTGCAAATTTTATGCAGAAATATCTTTTTTGGAAGTCGTGGTAAAAAAACAAATTTTACACTCTAGAAATGCTATTTTCAAAAGCATTTTGGAGTGTTGTTTTTTCGCCATGACTTTCACGAATGTTATTTCGGGGTGAAATTTGCAAGCAGGAAAACATTTGTCAAAGTTTACACCCAAAAAATTCGGAGTTTATTGAAGTTTTTTAATTTTGTTTAATTTACTGTTCATTCCGAGTTCAATTGAGCTTGGAAGTAGAAGCGGACTTTCGGAGTAAATTTCAACATATTGCTAATTTTCTTTTGTTCCATTTATTTGAAGTTTCTCCCAAATCCATAATCACCTATAAATAGTAACAACGACACAAGTTCACTTGCTGGACCAGATAAACACTGATATTTGGGTCCTTATGGGTTTTCGGTACCACTAGTAAAATTAATATATCATCCTGCTTTGAAAAGAAAAGGTAACCACTATCAACACCACAATTGTTGCTGCAGTCGCATCAAACACACAACACAACTAGATTCAAGTCCTCCTCCTCCTGCCACCAAGGCTATGGAAGTTGAATGGCGGGTCACCGTTTTAGAAATGTCATTGCATAAAGCCAACAATTTTGGCAGCAAAGTAAGTACTTGCTTCCTGGCACATGATTGTGCGGCTGACTCATGGTTCCTGATCATGCGGCAGTGGCGGTGCTCTATGCTCCTCTCACAGGACTGATCCTCCGGAGCGCCGCACTTCCGGGAGTGGTCGTTCGCCATCATCGCTCCATCGCCCGTGTAGTTCATCATGTCAGCCTGCGTCATGGCACTCCTCCCATCCGATGACCCGGGGTTCACGATAGCCACCCCACCTTGAGGATGTGGTGGCGGTAGCACCATGGCCATCCTTGCGTACCGGTTGGGGACGAACCCCATGCCGTCACTCATCACCTGGAACATGCCGTTGGCCGGTGCCATCGGGTACATCATTGGGCCATGCTGCTGCCCCTACGGCACGTGGTTCATCTGTCCATGGACCATGCCGGCCGGCACAGGCGCCTGGCCGCTGGCGCCAGATCCCCGAACCACGCCAGCCTTGACAAGGAACAGCTCCAACGTCATCTCGCCTAGCGTCCCTTGCCGGTCGTTGGCCGCAACCGAACCGCCATTCCCCACCGGCGACTAGACAACAGGCTGCGGTGAGGGTCGCGCGACCTGAGGCTGGGGATGCACCGGCCAGGGCTCCCTGTTTATCTTAGCCCACATCTCCTCCATCGTATTCCAGCACAACGGGGGAGGCAAGGAGAACGACTCCTTCCAGGCTAGGTTGCTTCCTACCGCATCTCCACCACCTCCGCCTCCACCAGCACCCACCACAGGAGCCGCCTCAATGCCCAGAAAGCAACCGTCAGTCGCCACTTGGAACCCTCGGCATTCCATATGTTGCTCATGAACCGTGCTGGCGCAACCATCTGCTCCTCAACTTCGAGAACACTCCGGTGTGAGGTGACCTCCTCCTCGCAGAACTTCACGTCCTTGCTCATCTCCGATGCCATCCTACTATCTCACCACTCTGGTCTTGCTTAGTACATGCTACGTACCCTCTTGCTTGTGGTGTGTAGTTCAGTCTTGTGAGCCGCGCCCCCTATTTATAGCCTGTCGCATGCAAGAGATAAGCATCAATTAAAGCATTAGATAGCTATTAAATTCACGTGATTGATGAAAAATGTGAGCTGTATATAGATAGATTGGTACAGTAGTAGATAGTTCATCTCGTACTGGATAGATAGGGTACTGCCAAAGTGGGCCATAATGGGGTGATTAACAACACGGGCCGTTAAGAGACCGATAGTAGGTCGGGCTTGAATTGTGGCCCGGTGACATGGGCCGCTAAGAGGCCAAAAGTCAGCTGCGACTGTATATGGTCCAACTTTGTTGTTGGGCTTTAGCAGCCCAAAAGAAACACCGGGCTGGTATTGGTCCATGAAGAGCATGGGCAGTTAAGAAGCCAAAACTCAGGTCCGATTGTAAATGGCCTAACTCCTGTATGAGCCGTTAATGGGCTGAAAGACGCACCAGGTTGGAAATTGGCCCAACAATTGAATGGTTCGCAAAAAGGCCGAAAGACGTACATCCTGAAAATTCGCCCATCCCTAGAATGGGCTGTTAATAGGCTGAAATTCCTCTGACTGCTATTAAGCCCAAATATATAGTGGGCTGTTAACGGGCTCGAATTGACGATGAGCTGCAATGGTGTCGAATAGTTAACGAGCCATTGACTGACCGAATTGGCACAACTCGTATGGGCTGTGGCCCTAAATCGGCCAGACACAAGTGGACCCTAAACGGGCCAGTCTGCTAATTTTGACTGGGACAACTTTTTCACCTAAATATGCCACTGTTGGGCCGTCCCACGTGTTGACGTATCATAGGCGCCTCCCGTCCATTGAATGGATGACATCTGTCCCAATGCTTAGCCGACATGTGGTTCCTCTAGCCAATGGGAATTTTACATGTGGAAAATCCCCATTGGTCCGGTCTATTAGCGGGTTATCTGATCCAAACCGGAACCCAATAGCTTAACGACGACCCGTTACAGTGGATGCCATGTGTCGGTTACCCTTGACGAAAACACTTCCATGATGCGCCATTCATCATCATGGAAGTGGACACTTCCATGATGATAATTTGAGTATTGTCATGCAACACTTCTACGACAGCACATGTATGACTATCTTCATTATGTCATAAAGTCATCCCGGATGTACATGCATGATAGAAAACGTGAACTACTGCGACAAACAGTATCATCACAGAAGTGTTTTTTTCATAGTGATGTTTCATGTTGTGGTTAGATATATCTTAATTCTTATTTCGTAGTTGCAGATGCTTGCGAGGGGGGTTAATCATAAGAGGGTTGTTTGTTGAATTAAGAACAACACCCTAGCACCAGTCCACCCACATATCAAATTATTAAAGTACCAAACGCGAACCAACTAAACATGACGAATGTGACTGGACGAGAATTCCCATGTGTTCTCGAGAGCACCTTGTTTTATATGACATAACTTTTTGGCTTGTCCTTTGTTATGAAAAGGATTGGGCCACCTTGTTGCACCTTGGTTGCCATTATTACTTGTTACTAATCAACTTGCTACAAAACTATTTGTCACCGCTACTTTCAGTACTTGTAGAGAATACCTTGCTGAAAACCACTTTTCATTTCCTTCTGCTCCTCATTGGTTTTGGCACTCTTACTTATCGAAAGGACTACGATTGATCCCCCATACTTGTGGGTCATCGGTGTCGGGCGTGTGATCCCATTTGGACGGGGTGATGGGAGAACTGACAAAAAATCGGTGTGCATGATTGGTGGGCTATGCGCACATGATGCAAGGCCTTGCTGCTCAATGTCTACATGTCTAGGATAACTAGTTACTTGGAACTGTTTAAAAAACCTACACCGTTAGAAATTTTTGTGAGGTTATCATCGTAACAGATACACTTATGATTCTTTTAAACCCACGCTTACACGTTCACCTTTCTCCCGCTCAAGAACTTTAGAAATAAGAGGGGGCGTATGATGTAACAGTTGCGTGCGGTGTGCAACAAGAGCACATGTGTGAAAGGGGTAGACGTTGATGATCGCCGTCATGGTTGAAAAACCAAGGAGCACCACTAAAGGCTAGCCGAACCCTCAAGCAGCGAGCCAGGATGGAGGAGAAAGGGGATCAACTACCCAATCATTGCGATGGATGACCACTGTCAAGTCTCATAGGATACCGCATGACCATTGATTCGACTAGCTCAAATTTCACTAGATTTTAAAACTATTTGAATAGCTCAAATTTCACCGACGTGGCAAAGTGTGCCTACGTGACTAAACTCAACTTGTGTGTCATCTCCACTTCCTCAGAAGAGATCAAAGGCGAGGACTCCCACAGAGACATATCAAATGGACCACACACATAGCATCGCATCATATTAAAGCACTCCTACACATAAACATATTGATAATTTGTTTTGTCCCATTGGGTCTGAAGTTTCTCACAAACCCATCATCACCAATAAACCCATCATCACCTATAAACCCATAGCTGACATTTGGATACTTATGGGTTTTAGGTACTACTAGTAAATTACTATACCAACCCGCACTGAAAAGAGCAGGTAACTCTACTATCAACACCACAATTGTTGATAAAATTGCATCAAACACACAAAACAGCCAGAATGCAAGTCCTGCTCATCCTCTTGCCAACACGGCAATGGAAGCTGAATGACGGGTCACCATTCACCAGATGCAGCTGCTGCAGCGCCACAGTAGGGGCGCCACCCTTCTTGGCATTGAGGTTCTCCTTGGATTGTTCCATCATGTTCTCCCTAGTTGTAACATAAAAATCATGACCACGGGGTGTTACCATCTGCATGCACACATTAACTATTTTAAGGCTGGGCAATTAGGTTGTTGCAAGCAATTGGCAAATGATGGTAAGTGTATGATGGTTTTTTTCTTGGGAAAGGAGGATCACCCTTGGTCTCCAATTTACACAGCCTTAAGAGGGTTGATGATGACCGTCATGGTTGGCCAAACAGGGAGCGCAACCGAAGGCTAGCTGGATCCTCAAGCAACGGGCCGTGATGGAGGGGAACGTGGAGTAACTACCCAAGCAATGGGTGACCGCCATTAAGCCTGACCGTTGATTTGAATAGCTCAAATTTCACAAGATTGAAAAACTATTTAAATGGCTCAAATTTCACTAATGCGGCAAACTGCGCCTACCTGGCTAAACTTAACCCGTGTGACATCTCCACTTCTCCAGGAAAAGAGCCAAGGCAAGAATCCAACACACACATCCAAAATGGACAACACACATAGCATCGCATCATATTAAAGCGTGAGTACACATCAACATATTGCTAATTTTCTTTTGTTCAGTTTGTCTGAAGTTTCTGACAAACCCGTCATAACCTATAAATAGTAATAACAACAAAAATTCACTTTGCTTGATCAGATAAACACTGACACTTGAATCCTTATGGGTTTTAGGTACTACTAGTAAATTATTATACCATCCCGCTTCGAAAATAAAAGGTAACTATTATCAACACTCCCATTGTTAGTGCCGTTGCATCGAACACTCAAAACAACCAGAATGCAAGTCCCCCATCCTCCTGCCAAGATGGCTATGGAAGCTGAATGGTGTGTCATTGTTCACAAGATGCAGCTACCGCAGCGCCGCGACAGGGTACCACCCTTCTTGGTGTTGACATTCTCCTTGGACAATTCCATCGTCTTCTCCACCAGATATAAGAAAATCATGACCACAAGGTGTTACCATTAGCACACTCACATTAACTATTTAAAGACTTGGCAATTAGGTTGTTGCAAGCAATTGGTGAATTATGGTAAGTGTAGGAGGTTTTTTTTCTTAGAGAAGTAGGATCACCCCTACGCTCCGATGCACACAACCATAAGAGTATGAGGGTTGATGATCGTGTCATGTTGGCCAACCAAGGAGCACAACTGAAGGCTAGCCAGGCCCTCCAGCAGCAAGTCATGATGGAGGAGAAAGTGGATCAACTACTCAAGCATTACGATGGGTCATCACCAATAAATCTCAAGGGATCCCGCATGACCACTCATTTTAATAGCTCAAATTTCACTAGATTTCAAAACTATTTGAATGGCTAAAATTTCTCCAAAGCGGCAAAGAGTACCTACGTGACTAAACTCAACTCGTGTGTCATCTCCACTTCTTTAGAAGAGAGGAAAAGCGAAGACTCCCACACGCATATCTGAAATGGACCACACACACACTACTAGGGAAAAGGCTAGCAGCAGCGCGGGTTTTAGATGTATCAGTAGCGCGGGGATAGGCGCTACTAATAAGGCGCTACAGCTAACATATAGCAGCAGCGCGTGCTCACCGGCCTTCTTGCTACACAAGTGTATCGGCCAGCTTGTTCATGAAGCTTCGCTCTTGCTATTATCTCTAGCGCGCTTTACCTTGACACGCTACTGCTATAGCGGCGCTGCTGCTAACTTTTGTACACTCGCTACTGCTAAGTTAAGTAGGGTTTTTTTTGGCATATTTGTTTTGTATTTGAACAGGCTTTATAGAAGAATCTTTAGCACATAGAAATGTCATCATGATACACATACAAATGTCTGCGAGACCACAAATGTAATCATAGCATGTACATACAAATAGTCTCATCATAATCATCATCCAACACAAAGTGATACATGCAAGCCTCGAATACTTGCAACTACAACAACGTCATCCATCTAAACAAAGGTATACGCAAGAAGTGCTATCACTATGAGTGAGAGCGGAACTATGCAGTACATGAGGTGGCGGATTCTGAGTCCTCTCTCGCCCTAGCGTGAACCTCAAGTAACTAGCTTCTCCTTCTTATGCGCTTTTGAAGCCTTTATGGCTGGCGCCTGTGAACCCATTCACTTGGCACGACACTCATGCCACTCGTTGTACACCCGGAACCTTCCCTTTGTACACGACATAGCAATTCCATCTCGCCATCAAGAAACTAGGTACCGTTAGAGATGCATGTTCATGAAGAGGATGTACAATCATATATATGCAACAAAATATACTAGAGCAACACCGAAAAAGAAAGGGTTAGCAACTAGATGCAACATACGATGCGTAAATTAATTAACTAGAGGTACGCGGTCATAAATGACGCAAACTAACAAAGTAGCGTTACGCAAGTTCGGCACATGGACCGTGGACATCACAAAGTTTCATCGCTACAAGAAGTATACAAGTTCAACCGACACATATCATCATCATCGGCATCATAAATCACTAGAAGTTCCATCCTTCCATATCATCGAGGACGAACCCTAGCTTCTTGAACGGCGTGAGGTCTAGACGTTGCATGCCTATGCGAGTTCAGACGTCAGCTCGTGATATAGGGCCGTGGTGGAACATCCCCTTCTCATCGATGACTTCTTTCATGATGATCGCTGCAATGTTGCTTTGGATGCGAAAGAAGTCATCTCTAAGTTTATAATCCGCTTCTCCATGAGATTCTAGCCACTTGTGGATACGATCATCATTTCTGCTGTTAATGCGAAGCTTTTGGTGATCCGTGTTGAACTGAATCATGAGATGGACGATGTAGAATCCATCCTTCTTGCTTGGTTTTGGGACATGGATGCAGGAGAAGTTAGTTTTATGCGCGAAACCCATCTTCTTGTTCCTTTGTTTCTTGATCTACACGTGGCCACCTCTAAAGCTGAAGCCTTGGAGAGCATCATCTAGAATATTCATTATGTGGGTGTAGTCTTTTTTCTCGTAGTCTCTGGAAGGGTCAAAATACACGGCGTTGGAGACTTGCGGGTAAAGAACGATAAGGACGGCGTGCCCGTTGCTGTAGGGAAAAGACACATCAAATTATTCCCCATATGAGAGAGAAGGAATGATTGAAATGTACGAAAGGGTTGTCCGGAACTCACTTACTTTGGATGATAAGGCAGGAGGACAATTTCCCGGTCCTTATTCTGTACCATGAAGTTTTGGAGGTACTCCCTAGCAGTTTCATGCTCAAAGTCGCCGAGACTCAAGAAAGACTCGTGCATGTAGTACGGATCCGCCACACAGATTTACGAGAATTCATCACTTTTCATGACGGAGTTCATATGTAGCGCAAAAAGGTGGACGATAGTAAAATCAAGCCGCCTTGTTAGAAACATCTCAAAGATATGGTCAAACCGCAGGAAGAACACCTCTGCGGGCTGTGTGTCGACGTAGCACTTCCCCTCAGGCACACGAGCCGCGTATGTCGGATATCCTGGATCCTTTGAGGCTAGTAGGCTTTTCTCAGTCGACAACACATGGTCATGCAGTCTCTTGAGATCCCCTGATAGTGCCTCCAGCGGTTTTGTCGGTAGCATCGGCTCGCCCATGAGATGGAACATGACCGCACTTTTCACGGGTACACGCTCTTCAGAATGCATCATCTGGCTGCTATGTGCTCTGGCTTGTTTGGAGGCAGTTACCTTCCCCGATCTCTTCCTCTCCTTTTTCTTGGGCACACCTTCCAGACCATTGGTCTCGGTGCCGCCATTGGTGCCGGTCTCGGTGCCGCCATTGGTGTCGGTACCTTCCCCACCGGTCTCGGTGCCGCCTTCGGTGCCGGCGCTGTCGTTGTCGATGTCAGTGTCAGTACCATCATCGAGGCCGACCTGCAAACCTTGCTTAGCAGTCAAAGAGTTGAGGTACTCTTGTTCACCCTCATAATCCATCTAAATGCGCATCTTGGTCGAAGGCCCAGTTTCTTCGTTGTTCGACATGTTTCCTATGATTAAGTGTCCTCATTTATTTCTAAAAGTATGAATAAATGATAAATGACATAAAAATAAATCTATGTCCCAAAGACTCGATATGCCAACTATGTAGCACAAAATCATGCCTTTATTCACGGGAAATTTCGGCATGACCTTTGCTAAAAATGGACATATCGGCGCTGAAATTCACCGGAGCGGAAATGAATCAACATTCCGGCGTAACATAAGCCACTCGGATCATTTTCTGAACATGACATGTCCAAAACATGACATATGCACATATCACATGTCCAGTTCAAATTTGCACATATCACATGTCCAGTTCAAATTTTGAAACCTAGCTAAATTCATAACTAAATAGATAACCTAATTAACATACTGCCCTAACTAAAACCTAAGTAAATTAACGAAGAACCCTAGAAGAGAGAGAGGGGGTTTACAGAGGGTGCAGGGCGAGGCAGGCCCGACGACGGCCGGGAGGGGAGAGGAGGGAGGCGAGGGCCGACGGGTCGGGGCGAGGCGCTTGGCCGAGGTCGGGGCGAGGGCTGGGTCGGGGCAGCGCCTGGGTCGGGGTCGGGGCGACGGTCGGGTCGGGCGAGCGCTGGGTCGGGAAAGCGCCGGCGCCGAGTCGGGGCGAAGCGGCCGGGTCGGGCACGGCAGTGCGACGGGGGAGAGTGGGGACTTGGGGGGGGGAGGCGGGATGAAGCACAGGGGGGTGAGAATTTTGGGTTGAGTGGACGTAGCAGTAGCGCATTTGGACAAAACGCGCAGCTACTAACTTCACTATCTCTAGCGGTTTAGGAAAAACGCGCTTCTACTACCTTCGCTACTGCCAGTTTTCCTTTTCCTTTATTTTATCCCACTTTTATTTCCCAAGGGCAGTGAACGAAGGGAGGGCGATATATATTGCATCATTTGACGGTTAAATATATGCATAAAATAGGAACATATATATGACACATCATTGGACCCATGCATAATAATGGCTAAGTGTGTATACAAAATAGGAACATATATATATATATATTACATCATTTGACCGATAACATAAGTTTCCTCACTACTGACGTTTTCGTTTTTGAGTCAGCTTCTTTCCCTTCTTGTTCATCGAAGAATAATTGAGTCCCTCATTGTGACTTTGCCTTTTCCATGGAGTACGATTTTTCTTAGGTAATGTAGTATTGATTCTTCTTTTGACGTATACTTCATCATCATCGCCATCTTCCCTCATTGGGTTGCCGTACTGATCATAGTCTTCCTCGATGGCGACTCCATCCATTCCAATGATGTTCCTTTTGCCTCTCCTCAGGACAGCAGGTTGGGATTGCGCGGGTCAGTTATGAAGAAGCATTGTGTCACATGCTTAGCGTGTACCCATGGCTCGTTTTTTTGCGATAGCGTTCACGGTAGCGCTCCTGGCGTCGGGTATAGTCATGGTAGTGAAAATCCGGCTTTCTCTTTCGACATTCTTAGCCCATCTGACACGGAACATCGTCGTGTTGTGCAGTCCAGTAGTCAAGCTCCCGGATCTCCTCGACCCTTCCATAAAATCGTTCGATTCTTGCCGTTGTCGCTGCCGGTCATGCATTCCATCGTCACCCCGAGTTACGATCATCACTGTCCATATCTTTGGCCTCCGTGTAGAACGTGTATCCGTTGATATCATATGCCTGATAGGTTATGAGGTTGGGCGAGGGGCCATGTGCTAAGGCGTATATGAGCAATCCGTTCTTAGAGCCCTCCTCTAGAGGATTAGCAATAATATGCTCTTTGAACCAATGCAGGAAAGTGGAGTTGTGCTCTCTAGTAACTTCGGCGTCCGTCCTGCATACCCCCCGGTAACGATACTTCTTTGCGATAATTTCTTTGTGCAGTGCCACGAAAGGATCTACCTCGTCTAGGTGTTGTAGCACTACCAAGTTTGCTCTGTCAAAGTCGTTGCGTCGATCTGAGTATGCCACGTGCAGTTCCTTGCGACCGTTGCAGTGACCATCTCCTTCGAGCCTCCCATCGTGCTTGTTAACGGGCAAACCAACACTAACACCAGGCGGCTGGTCTGCGCCATATAGAAAATTCTCACAGAAAGAGATGCACTCTTGTGCCAAAAAGCCCTGGATGATGCTTCCATCCGGACGGGACATGTTACGAACGAATCCTTTGATGATCCCATTCATCCTCTCAAATGGCATCATGTTGTGCAGGAATGACGGCCCCAGGTCTATTATGTCATCCACAATATGGACACACAGATGCACCATCACGTCAAAGAACGCGGGTGGGAAGTACATCTCAAGATCATTCAGTATCACAACGATCTCTTCCTGTAGCCTTTGGAGCTGCTTCACACTGATCGACTTTCGAGAGATGATGTCGAAAAAGTTGCAGAGACCAATAATCGTGTCACGGACGTGCTTGTCCATTATCCCTCTAAGGGCAACAGGTAGTATTTGCGTCATCATCACATGCCAGTCATGAGACTTCATCCCGCTGAACCTTTTCTTGTCCGTGTCTAGATATCTGCTTATCTTCCCACAGTAACTGGAACTAACTTTGACTCCGGTAAGGCACTTAAAGAACGCATTGATCTCAGCCTGACTTAAGGTGAAGCAAGAAGGGGGGCAATAATCCTCTTTCTTTATTTTCTTGCCCTTCTTCCCCCGTGCCTCTGTCTCCGTCTCTGTCTCGTCTGACATTTTACGGGGCAGCATGTGCAGATCTTCCCTAATTTTCAAATCTTGCAAGTCTTTTCTTGCCTTGGCCCATCCTTGTTCTTATCCGGCATGTTCATCAGTGTTGCGAGCAAGCTCTCAAGGACATTCTTACAGATATGCATTTGATCAAGGCAATGAGGTGTATCGAGTTTGTGCCAGTACTCCAAGTCCCAGAACACAGACCTCGTCTTTCATACCATCAGCAGCGGCTCCGGCGCCTTTCTCATCATCTTTCCCGGCGCGGGGCACTCCTCCCAGTTTTTCAACAGCTCATCGATTTTGGCACCGCTCCGCTTACGTGGAGGTCCTCGATGCTCAACGTGACCATTGAATAGATCTCCACGGTTTCTCCATGGGTCGTCTTGTTCAAGCCATCTTCGATGCCCCATGTACACGATTTTCCCAGACCCGCCATCTTTCCTTGACGTTAGCTCTTTGAGGCGTCGTAACATCCATGCACCGCGTGCATCCGCAATATCCATGTCACACTTGGCCTGCCACATATCCGTAATCGAGATAGTCCTGCCTTTGTCGTGATCAGCAGCTCTCATGTTGAAATACTCACCTTTCTTTGGCGTCCCATGTCTTGGCGGTGTTTTCCATAACGTGTCTAACTCCTCTTGAAGTAGCCCCGGATACAAATTAATATTATTTCCTGGTTGTTTCAGCGCTTGAATAAGCATGCTCATGTGAATGTACTTGATTTGATGCACAACCGGGGGAGGTTGTACATCCATACAAACACGGGCCATGTGCTATGGTTGGTGTTCTGGTTGCCAAACGGATTCATGCCATCGGTACACGCGCCGAGCACGATGTTCCTTGCATCACATTCAAAATACGATAGAAGTTGTTCAACGCTCTCCACTGTCTTCCATCCTTCACGTGTCTCAGCTTCGGATCATCTCCATCGTCGGGCTTCTTCCTCTCCGGCGTGCGGTAGCATTAGCTTTGCTTCCTTGGGATCTACAAAATACCTCTGGAGACGGGGAGTGATCGGTAAGTACCATACAACTTTCTGGGGACATTTCTTGTATCGAGAAGCATTGCACACCGGACAGCTTGTTTTTTCCGCGTGCTCCTTCTGATAAATTATGCAATCGTTGATGCATGCATGGTATCTAATGTGTGGCAGATCAATAGGGAAGCACATCCTTTAGGTACTTGAGATTCTCATCGAGGCTAGTGTCGGTCCATTTGTTTTTAGCCTTCGTCTTCAGGAGTTGGAGCGTGAAACTCAAGCGAGTCACCTCAGGATTGCAACCATCATAAAATGGAGTGTTCGAGTCTACCACCAATTGCTCCAGCTTAGCCTCCTCTCTAGAAGCAGCTCTCTCAGTACTCGTCTCCTTGCGAAGCAATGCTTGAACATGAGGGTCTAGCACGATTGAACTTAGTACCGACGAACTCTGCTGCATGGAGTCCATGTCGTTCTCTCCGCCGCCATGTCTGGCCCCTTCTCCTCCGCCATGTCCGGCCCTTTCTCCGCCGCCATGTCCGGCCTCTTCCCCGCCGCCATTATCGATCATCTCTTCGTCTTGCCCCGTGTCATCATTGCCTGCCCCGTCGGCATCCTCAACATCGTCATCCTCATCTTCAATTATCCACCGCGTATAGCCATCCATGAAACCAGTCATGAGCAGGTGCGCTTCGACACGACCATCGTCATGGGGGTCGAGCCAAACTATTCCTTTGCATTTTCAACACGGACATAAAACCTCTGTCCGGTTATTTTCTTTCATGTCCTGCACTGCCGACCGCAACCACCTGTCCACCATCGTTCCCGCGACCATAAATCAACTCTGCGCAGTAATAATAAACAAATTGATTATAAAAATGCATGCATGCATCAAAGTCATACAAAAATTTGACATGACCTTCCCTAAAAACAGGACATATATGGATCTAGAGTTTGCCCGGAATTCGCCGAAACGGAAATAAATCGACATTTCGGCAAAACATAGGCAACTCAAAAGCACAATTTGGTGTGCCACACACACAATTTCCACAAACATATCACATACACATAAACATATTTTCATTTTGCAAAAGCATGAAATTTTCATCACCTCGATCGAGATCGAGCACACTGCAGTGGAGATGATGTTGTAGGGAGATCAAAAGTGCACAAAGCTCTTGTTGACAAAGATAGATCTAGTTAGGGGCAAATAGGTCACTTAACTAAATGCTACATCTACCTAGCTAGCTAATTTGGGAGGAGACAACTTCAACTAGTGGAGGAAAGGAAAAGAGAAAGGAGATGCATTAATGGAGGTGGTGTAGTTATAGCTAGGAGTAATGAAGAGAGAGAAAGGTAGGTAGAAGAGGGAGAGTAATGGGGGGAGAAGTATTGAGAAAGAAGAAGAGTGAGAGAGGGAGGATGTGGGAGGTAGGGGAAAGGGAGGAGAGGAGATGGGGAGGGGGAGGTGAGGAAAGGTGGTGGGGCTGCGGCTTAGCAGTAGCGCGGGAGAAAAAGTGCGCTGCTGCTAAGAGGGTAGCAGCAGCGCGCTTCCCTAACACGCGCTACTGCTAAACGGGCTAACCGTGCGCACAATTTCAAAATTAGCAGCAGCGACGTGACAAAAAAGCGCGCTACGACTATGGCGTTAGCAGCAGCGCGCTTCCTGGAGCCGTGCTACTGGTAAACTTAGGTCGTTGTCTACTGTCGGTGGATTTTTGTAGCAGCGCGGTTTAACAACAGGCGCTACTGCTAAATTTGCACCAGCAGCCTGCTTTACGTAACCGCGCTGCTGCTTATTAGCAGCAGCGCCTCTTTTTATGCCACGCTGCTGCTAAGATTCTGTGAATAGGGTTTTCCCTAGTAGTGACATAGCATCGCGTCATATTAAACCTCGAGTACACATCAACATATTGCTAATTTCCTTCTGTAACATTTGTTTGAAGTTTCCGACAAACCCATCATAACCTATTAACAATAATGACAACACAAGTTCACTTGCTTCACCATATAAACGCTGACATTTGGTTCCTTACGAGTTTTAGGTACTACTAGTAAATTACTATACCATCCCGTTCCAAAAATAAAAGGTAACTACTATCAACACCAGAATTGTTACTGCAGTTGCATCAAAGACACAAAATGACCAGATTGCAAGTCCTGTTGATCCTCCTGCCGAAACGACTATAGAAGTTGAATGGCAGGTCACCATTCAATAGATGCAGCTGCCGTAGTGTCGCGACAGGGCACCAAGGTTCTTGGCATTGACTATTACAATGGAATATTCCATCATCTTGTCCCTGGCTATAAAAGAATCATGATGACATGGTGTTATTGTCTGCACACTTACATTCACTATTTTAAGACTTGGCAATTAGGTTGTTGCAAGTAACTGGAAAATAATGGTAAGTGTATAAGGGTTTTTTTTCTGAAAAAAGGAGGCTCATCCTGGCCTCGGATACACACATCCATACGAGTACAAGGGTTGATGATCGCGGTCATGGTTGGAAAGTGAGGGAGCCCAACTAAAGGCTAGCCAGACCATCAAGCAGCAAGCCACGATCGAAGGGAAAGGGGATCGACTACCCAAGCATTGCAATGGGTGACCATTGTCTAGTCTCACGGGATCACGCATAACCACTGATTTGAATACCTCAAATTTCACAAGATTTACAAACTATTTGATAGCTCGAATTTCTTCGGTGTGGCAAAATGTGCCTACGTGACTAAGCTCGACTCGAGTATCATCTCACTTCTTCAGAAGAGAGCAAAGGTGAAGACTCCCACACACACATCTGAAATGGAATACACACATCGCATAATATTAAAATGCGAGTACACATCAACATATTTCTAATTTTCTTTTATTCCGTTTGCTGAAGTTTCGAACAAACCCATGATCACCTATAAACAATAACAACAACTCAAGTACACTTGCTTGACCAGATAAACACTGACATTTGGCTCCTTACGGGTTTTAGGTTCTACTAGTAAATTACTATACCATCCCGGTCCAAAAAGAAAATGTAAATACTATCAACGAAAGGTTCATGGGATATATTTATTTCAAGTCATTTATGTCCAATGTCTAAGTTGTTAACATGAAGTAGCTGCAAGTGACCAAGAAAATGCAAAAGTGGAGAGGTTGTGTGTGTAAAAAATCAGCAAAATCATGGGGCGTGAAAGGAAAGTTTGGCTGTGGAGCTTGTCCCTACAATGTTAAGTAAAAAACACTTTCCACAGCCATAGAAATATGTAAATCCACATGAACAACAAAGTTGTCATTCAAGAAATGTGTATCCAAACCTCGATACAAAAAGAAGCTCCACCCCTTTGCAACGGGGTGCCACGAGATAAATTTACAATATCCACACATGGGAGAATGTAAAAAAATACCATTTAAGGACACTACAAAAATTTTCATAGATATTGTGTGACCAAAAAATAAGGAATAAGTTGCTAGGCATGCATATGTAGAGCATGACCTTGTGTTTCATAGCAAAAGTTTACCGAAAAAAGTGAAACGTGTCTCACAGGTAACACGAAATCCTTGTGGACAAAAAATGTTGTCATATATGATGTGTAGTCATAAAATCGGGAGCAAATAAAAATTGTTGGGGTGTACCAAGGAGACTGCCATGGAATCGATGTAAAATAGGACACACATAAGCGAACTAGAAATTAATTTAATGTCACAAATAGTTGCCAAACACATGTGAATAAAGCATGCATATGAAGTAATCGTGTGGATAGACTAATTACCTTCGGTGTTGGGCTATGTGGATGAGAATCTGCCTCCTTTTTACCATCACTTATTGCTCTCTGCGATGATGTTAGTAGGAAAGATTCATGTGAGATCAAACAACTTGTAAACCATATATATGTCGCTTCAATGAGAGGAAAATCAATAGAAAATTGGAGGATTAGAAAATCGCGACCACATGGTGTTACCATGAAAATTGTATGCATTGACTTTTACGACCTAGCTGTAATAAAATCACGATCATAGGGTGGTACCATCAGCACAGTCATATTAAGTATTTTAAGACTTGGCAATTAGGTTGTTGCAAGTAATTGGCAAATGATGGTAAGTGTAGAAGGTCTTTTTTCTAAGAAAAGGAGGATCGCCCTGGCCTTCGATACGCATAGCCAAAAGAGTACGATGGTTGATGATCACGGTCATGGTTGGCAAACCAGGGAGCCCAACGGTTAGTCGGACCCGCAAGTAGCGAGGCGCAATGTAGGGGAAAGGGGATCGACTATCCAAGCATTGCAATGGGTGACCATCGTCTAGTCTCACAGGATCCCGCATAACCACTGATTTGAATACCTCAAATTTCACCAGATTTAAAAACTATTTGATGGATCAAATTTCACCGATGCGACAAAGTGCACCTAAGTGACTAAACTCATCTTGAGTGTCATCTCCACTTCTTAAAAAGAGAGCCAGGGTGAAGACTCCCACACACACACATCCGAAACGGACCACACACATAGCATCACATCATATTAAAATGCGAGTACACATCAACATATTACTAATATTCTTTTATTTCGTTTGTCTAAAGTTTCTGACAAACCCATCATCACCAATAAACAATAATAACAACTCAAGTTGACTTGCTTGACCAGATAAACATTGACAATTGGGTCCTTACGTGTTTTAGGTACTACTTGTAAATTACTATACCATCCCGCTGCGAAAAGAAATGGTAACTACTATCAACACCACAATTTTCGCTGCGGTTGCATCAAACACACAAAATGGCCAGAATGCTAGTCCTCCTAATCCTCCTGCTAGCACAACTATGCTAACTACTATCAACACCACAATTTTCATTGTGGTTGCACCCTTCTTGGCATTGGCGTTCTCCTTGGACTGCTCCATCATCTTCTCCACCAGATGTAAAAAGATATCATGACCACAGGATGTTACCATCAGTACACACACATTAACTATTTTTAGATTTTGCGAATAGGTTGTTGCAAGAAATTACCAAATGATGGTAATTGTAGGAGGTTTTTTCTTAGAAATGGATGATCATCGTCATGCCCTCCAATGCACACACCCATATGAGCCTGCGGGTTGATGATCATCGTCATGGTTGGCCAACGAGGGAGCCTGAAGGCTAACCGGACCCTCAAGGGGCGAGCCACGGCAGAGGGTCGACTACCCAGGCACTGTGATAGGCGACCATCGTCAAGTTTCATGGGATCCCTTGTGACCATTGATTTGAATACCTCAAACTTCACTAGATTTAAAAACTATTTATCTAACTCAAATTTCACAAATGCAGCAATGGGCGTGTACGTGACTAAACTCAATTCGTGTGTCGTCTCCACTTCTTCAGAAGAGAGCAAAGGCAAACACTCCCACAAACACATCCAAAATGAAACACACACATAGCATCCCATCATATTAAAGCGTGAGTACACATTAACATATTGCTAATTTTGTTTTTTCGTTTAACTGAAGTTTCTGACAAACCCATCATCACCTATAAACTATAGCAAAAACACAAGTTCACTTGCTGACATTTGGGTCCTTATGGGTTTTAGTACTACTAGTAAATTACTATACCACCCCACTCTGAAAAAATAGGTAACTCTGCTATCAATACCATAAATGTCATTGTGGTTGCACCAAACACACAAAACGGCCAGAATGCAAGTCTTGCTCATCCTCCTACCAGCACAACTATGGAAGCTGAATGGCAGGTCACCGTTCACCAAATGCAGTTGTCGCAGTGCCGCGATAGGTCACTACCCTTCTTGGTGTTAATGTTCTGCATGGACTATTCAATCATCTTCTCTACCAGATGTAAAAGAAATCACGACCATAGGTGTTACCATCTACACGCACACATTAACTTTTTTAAGACTTGCCAATTAGGTTGTTAAAATCAATTGGCAAATGGTGGTAGGTGCAGGAGGGTTTTTTTACTAGAAAAGGAGGATCACCCTTGGACTCCAATGCACACAGCTCAAGAGTATGAGGGTTGATGATCGCCGTCACAGTTGTCCAACCATGGAGAACAACTAAAGGCTAGTAGGACCCTCAAGAAGCAAGCCATGATGGAGGGGATAGGGGATTGACTAGCCAAGCATTGCAATGGGTGACTAACATCTTGTCTCACGGGATCCCACATGACCATTTATTTGAATAGCTCAAATTTCACTAGATGTAAACATTAATTAAATGCTTAAATTGCACCGACGCAGCGAAGTTTGCCTACGTGATTAACTTGTGTGTCATCTCCACTTCTTCAGAAGCAAGCAAAGGCAAAGATTCCTACACACGCATTCAAAATGGACCACACACATAGCATCGCTTCATATTAAGCACGAGTGCGCATCAAAATATTGCTAATTTTCTTTTCTTCCATTTTTCTGAAGTTTTTGACAAGCCCATCATCAGTTATAAATAGTAATAATAACAATGCAAGTTCACTTGCTTGACTAGATAAACACTGACATCTGGGTTCATCTGGGTTTTAGGTACTATTAATAAATTGCTATACCATCCCCCTTCGAAAAGAAAAGGTAACTACTAATTTTTTGTTGTAGTTGCATCAAACACACAAAATGGCCACAATGCAGTTCCTCCTCATCCTCCTACCAGCACAACCATGGAAGCTAAATGGTCTGTCACCATTCTCTAGAAACAGCTATCGCAATGCCGCAACAGGGCACCACCCTTCTTGGTGTTGACATTCTCCTTGGACTGTTCCATCGTCTTCAACGCCAGGTGTAAAAAATATCACGACCACATGGTGTTACCATAAACACACACCCATTTACTGTTTTAAGACTTGGCATTTGGGTTGTTGCGAGCAATTAGCAAATGACGGTAATTGCATGAGGGTTTTTTTCTTAGAAAAGGAGGATCACTCCTGGCCTTCGATGCACACAACCATAAGAGTATGAGGGTTGATGATCGCCGTCATGGTTGGCCAACCAGGGAGCACAACTAAAGGCCAACCGGACCCTTAAGCAGCAAGCCACGATAGAGAGGAAAGGGGATCGACTGTCGAATTTCGGGTTCTGGCAAAACCCTTAAGGTTCGAACACTGGGGTGCGCGCAAAGATCTCCCCCTACCTAATCACGCCCTCAGCCTCACCGCGATCTCTAAGGCTAAACTTGACGAACTCGCAACACAAGGGACACAAGTTTATACTGGTTTGGGCCACCGTTGTGGTGTAATACCCTACTCCAGTGTGGTGGTGGTGAATTGCCTTGTGGGCTGATGATGAACAGTACAAGGGAAGAACAGCCTCCTGAGGATAGGTGTTCTTGTGCTCGGTGGGTGTGAGGATGGAGTGGATCCTGTCCAAGATGACCTGCCTCCTATGGTGGTGGCTAGTCCTATTTATAGAGGCCTTGGTCCTCTTCCCAAATATTGAGCTGGAAGGGATGCCACAACGGCCAGTTTGAAGGGAGACAACTGGTACAAGATATCCTGACAAAAGTAGTCTTCGCCTACCAAAGGCTCTGGTGGTGACGCCGTCTTGGGCTCCACGGTGACCTCCGTCCAGCCGTCCTGCTGGTCTTGGTCTCGTTGCACCGATATGGAAACCTTTGCTGGATGCCTCGGGACTCCTCGCCTGCACTTGCCCCTTTAGCACCAAAGAGGAAATGAGGACATTGCGCATGCTGGCGCCCGCCTGGTTCCAGTCGTCATGGCTTGCGTCACTTGAACCTCGCGAGGTGGTCCTTGCCTTGATCTCTCCGCCCCTCGCGAGCCAGCCTGGTGAGGCCGCTCCCGAGGAGGTCTTGGGTCGTCCGCCTCGCGAGGCTCTTGGCCCCTCGCGAGGGTCGTGAGTGTTTGCTGGTGAAGATGGGCCACACGCGGCCGCTAGCAGAGCCACACCATGGGCCGCAGGCAGGCAAGTCTAGGGACCCCCTTTCCTAGAACGCCGACAGTAGCCCCCGGGCCCAAGGTGCGCTCAGACTTGGCTTTGAGGCGAAGCCAAAGGGCAAGTCTTGAGGCGCCCTTGAGCTAACAGCGGCGGCCTTGTTCAACGCATGGCGACTGATTGGACGTGGGCGTCTCCCCTTCCCCACGCTGCCTCGGCAACTGCCTGACTTGACGAGTCGCTGCTGCAGGCAAAAAAGGGGTTATCATTACCTGCGATTGTGGGGGTCGATGGTTGGCTTCCCTTGGGCTATAAATGAGGAGGGAGGTGAAGCCCCCGTCGCCCATGTCTTCCTGCTTCGCTCGTTCTTCTCCCTGGTTCCATTGCTGGTAGCGACACCAATGGCGCCTATTCGGAGGTTTTCGGCCGCAGAGAAAGGAAAAACTCCCCGCGACGAGCCCGAGCTGCTGCTTCCACCAAAGAAGAGGCCGGCCCATCGCCGCGACGTTGTCGTGAGGTCAGAGGTGACGAGGCCTTGGTACGATCGACCTCCTCCCGGGTACCCGCTGCCTCTGTACGCCCAAGCTGAGGGATCCAGAGGAAGAGGCGGCGAGCGCCGCCGTCCGCGCCGGGGCCGCGGTCGCCGTGCTGCAATGATGCACGCTGCCGCCCTAGGGGTCCACGTTGCGGACTCCTCGTGCGAGCTTGTGCTGTGGGCGGTGATGCCTCCATGCACTTGGATCCGCTTCCCCCAGTTCTTCTCCGCCGAGATGCCGCCAAGGGGCCCTTTGGAGCTGTGGCTGCAGCACGCCGACTGCGACGCCCCGGCGACCGGAGCGGAAGTTGAAGTCATCTCCTCGGGCAAGATCTTCATGACCCGAGGCTGGGGTAAGGTCGCCCGGGTTTTCCCTGCAGAAGGCGCCCTTGCGATCCACTTCGAGTACGACGGCGCCTCCACCGTGTTCTTCAAGGTCTTCGACGCGGAAGGCCGCCGCTTGGAGTGCTGCCCGGGACAAGGCCGTCAGGACCACCCCGCCAGCGGCTCCTCCAGCAACAGCAGCGATGCTTGGGAGTCCAGCGACTCTCCCGAGCTTTACGAGACACCGGAGATGAACGACGACAGCTACGTGCCCCCGAGCTTTCGCCGCGCCCGCAGGAAGGCTGCAGCGTCCGGCCGCCGCCGTCGTTGATCTGGATGGGGTTGGCGTCGGCCTCCCATGGCCCATTGTTGATGATGGCGTCGGCCGCGCTGGCGTGTGTAGATAGAGCTCCTTGAATTTCCTTTCTTTTGTTCCCTGCGAGGAATCGAGAAGAGCCCCGCGAGGGCATGTAAAGGGCCTGTAATGTCTTTTGTTGATATTATCCTTATTATGAAATTGTGTGGGTGTGTGTCCTGTTTCGGCTTAGTCTCCCCTTTCTATCCTCGCGACAGCTTGGTGCTCTATACTGACAGGTCCCGGTCCCCAGGCAGGCTGCAGCCGTCGCTGGTATGCCAGGTCGCGATCCCATGGTCAAGGACATGAGGTGAGCGGCCAAAGGTCTAGTAAGAGCGCCTGAGACGCGATGCTCAGGAGGTCCCCTTTAGCGCACAAGCGGCCATTGAGATGTAAGAAAGGGGGGCGACACTGCCGTGACAGGGATGCAGCAAGTGAGGATCTCGTGTCATAGCTATTGGTGGATTCCGAGCGCGAACTTATCTTGGTAGCCTGGAGTCGATTCCTTGTGTTGCGCCAAACTCGTGCGTTGGCTGTCTTGGTGTCAAAACCGGCGGATCTCGGGTAGGGGGCCCCGAACAGTGCATCTAAGGCGGATGGTAACATGAGGTGGGGGACACAATGTTTACCCAGGTTCGGGCCCTCTCGATGGAGGTAATACCCTACTTCCTGCTTGATTCATCTTGATGATATGAGTATTACAAGAGTTGACCTACCACGAGATCGTAGAGGCTAAACCCCAGAAGCTAGCCTATGATTATGATTGTTGTCGTCCTACGGACTAAACCCTCCGGTTTATATAGACACCGGAGGGGGCTAGGGTTACACAGAGTCGGTTACAAGGAAGGAGATCTACATATATGAATTGCCAAGCTTGCCTTCCACGCAAAGGAGAGTCCCATCCGGGCATGGGACAAAGTCTTCAATCTTGTATCTTCATAATCCAACAGTCCGGCCAAAGTATATAGTCCAGTTGTCCGAGGACCCCCTAATCCAGGACTCCCTCAGTAGCCCCTGAACCAGGCTTCAATGACGATAAGTACGGCGCGCAGATTGTCTTCGGCATTGCAAGGCGGGTTCCTCCTCCGAATACTCCATAGAAGATTTTGAACACAAGGATCGTGTCCGGCTCTACAAAACAAATTCCACATACTACCGTAGAGAGTATAATATTCCCCAAATCTAATCTGCTGACAACTTTCATATCATGACATTACGCCATGGCCCGGTCATTATTCGAACCGTTTTTATCAACCAGCTACTGCACATATCGCGAGGCGGTTTTCCTGGCACGTCTTGTCGAAGCAGAGATCGTGTCCTCTTATCACGGGATTCTCATCAATACGGGTGTGGGTAACCCAACCATGCCTGCTGGTATGACTCCTCGATTTTAGGCAAGTTCCAAACGGCCACGTGGAGGACGCTTGATATTCACCCTCTTTATAAAGGGGCCAAGGCCTGTCCTTTTCTTCTCGCGCTCGATCCTTCCCTTCCCCTACCTCGAATTCCAACATCCAAGGCTCAGGCTAAGCGCTTTGGACCTTCAATTATGTCCGGATCCAACCTTGAAGGCCGGCAGATGGCCTCCTCTATCACAGAGGAGGACATCAAGAAGCTAAGAGAAGCCAGGTATCTGACCGCCGAAATCTCTCACAGGCTGCCTGCTCAAGGGCAGGTCATGCCCACTCCCGAACCCAACGAGCGTGTCGTATTCGTTTCCCACTTCCTCCGAGGGCTAGGCTTTAGCCTCGATCCCTTTGTTAGAGGGCTTATGTTCTATTACGGGCTCGATTTCCATGATCTGGCTCCGGATTCCATCCTTCACATCTCGTCGTTCATCGTCGTGTGTGAGGCCTTCCTCCGCATCACCCCACACTTTGGCTTATGGATCAAGACCTTCAGTGTGAAGCCGAAGATGATCGATGGGAGACACGCAGAATGCGGAGGTGCCATAATAAGAAAAGGCGCCGATGCTCCATGGCCAAAGGGTTCCTTCCCGGAGATGTCCGACTTCCGGCAGCGGGAGTGGTTTTACATCACAGCTCCTCGAAGTACTAAGTGGGCAGCTGCCCCCGCCTTCCGTTCGGGCCCCCCGCCACAACTGGTGTCATGGGTCAGCAAGGGGCTGGACTGGGGGCCAGTTAATGACGTGCCAACATTGCAGAGTCGCACCCGAGATCTCCTCAAGAGAGATGTCAGCCTTGTCAAGGTAATGCAAGTCATTCTAGTTCGTAGGGTCTTGCCCTGTCAACGTCGACCTCTCCGTATGTGGGAGTTCAACCCGGAAGGACCACGAACTATTCAACAATTCTTCGGCCTGACACTCGAAGGGATGTATGGATTGTTCTTCGGATCACGAATAAAGTGTCCGGACTCCACCGAGGATGCGGGTCTAAACTGCAATCGTCCAGATACCCACGTAAGTAATTCTGCGGCCGAACACGATGTCTTTTCATTTGTCCTAACATCATTCTGAAAAAATTGCTCTTGGCCAGGACTGGATAAGAAAGGCGAAAATGATCAGGTGTTCGTCCCCCGTTCCCGAAGGCTCGCCGGATCCCGTACTAGCCAGGATGCTTGAGCTCGCACCTTATCAAGCGCCATCAGGGGAAGATAGAGGGAGGAATAAAGAAGCCAAAAGAGAGCCTTACGCATTACTCATCCAAACCGGGGGAATTAGCGTCTCCGCAAAGGAGGATAACCGGGGAGAAGAATCTGAAACTCCCTCTCCCCAAGGAAGGAAAAGGACCGCCTCGGAAGACTTGGGAACAAGGGTTTTCAAACGAGGGAAAAAACCTTCGCCAGGGGGCCCTGCCCCGGAGGGCATCCTTACCGCACAGTGCCCGCAAGGGAATCAGCCCTCCACCAAGCTGTAAGTGAACAAGAGTACTTTATAGTAAATATATCATGCTTCGTCTCCGAGGACAATAACCGAGACGTATGTCTTGCAGTTCGGATCATAGCCCTTCTTGACAGAGTTCGTCTTCGGGGGATCTCCTTGCGGAGATGATGGAGAGCCAAACGCCTCCTCCTACCTTCCCGCCTGATGGGGCGGACGACCCCGAGGTGTCGTCACAGAGGATTTCTCCTGATGCGCAAAGGCCAGAAGGTAACTCTTCAGCCGACCGAAGTTCGGAGTATTCGGCTCCTAAGGAGAGCAACAGAAAGAGTCCGGACTGTCGGTGCACGACCGGATGCAATCGACGGGTCTTCTGGAGCAAGCGGCTATCTCAGAGGCGCATCGTACTTTAGTGGGTACAGTGGTTGAGAGGATTTCATCCACCAAAAGTGGGATGCATGAAGCTTTTATGAGCCTGCTAAGAGGCTTTGAGGTACGCAAAGTAATATATATATATATATATATATATATATATATATATTTATATATATATATATATATTGACGGCACCGCACACGCTAGGTGTTCCCTATGCAGATAGTAGCCCCTGAGACTCTGGTTGCTGTCCAAAGGCGGCAAACAAAGGATCATAGTCCCAGGTAATGATCATGCTGCTTTCATGTGCAGGTGGCTGAGGGTCCGGTGGCTGGCCGGACTGGTGAGTTTGCCGAACTGAGGCGGCAACTTGATGCGGCAGATGCCGACATCGTGCTTGTAAACAAGCGGCTTGATGAGGCACAGGGTATGTATTCTCCGGTGGTCAGCAGATATTAAGAGGAGCATTATGCTAGTATTTGTAATATGCTGTGACTGTAGATGGAGCTGCCGCCGTGGAGACCCTTCGGGCGGAGCTTTCCCGGGCCAAGGAACAAGCCAGGAGAAGCGATGCGGCCACCCTAAAGGCGGCCGAAGAGTTAAGAGCCGAACAAGCTGCTCATCGCCAGAGCGAAGATAAAACAGCCAAGATGGCTCTTGAGCTGAAGGATGCCGCCGACCGGTATGAGCTTCTTGAAAAGGAAGGCCAAGCGAAAGTGGCGGACCTGAAGAAAGCCATGGTAGCAGCCAAGGAAACCCGCTCTAAAATCAGAGCGACGAAGGAGGAGCTTCGTCAAGCCGGAGATATCACGGCTGGAAAGCCCTTTTTGTTGCGGACGAAGTTTGGAGATCCGAAGTATGCCCCTCTGGATCAGTTATGGAGTGTCTGCAGACGCGTATTCGGACTTGGCAATGAGTGCTGCTGACGCGACTGAGTTTTTCAAGGATAAAAAAGAACACGAAGTGGACAAATTGTTCTGGTCGCTATTCAGTGCTCCAACGCGTCCGCTGCTGCTAAATAAACAAATGGTCGAGTGGCCTGAACTCCATAGATTGTCCGGACTTGCCATGAGGTCTATCGTGGATCATCTTTGGCCGGAAGGACCAAGGCCGAATAGTTATTTTGGTTTAGTGCAACGATTCCTTGGTGCTGTGCCGCATATCAATGCTGTAAAGAGGTCGGCGTGCATAGAGGGTGCACGGATGGCTCTTGCCCGTGTCAAGACATACTGGGCAGGGATGGAGGCCACCACTATTGCAACCCAGGATCCGGCCGTAGGCCAGGTCTCGGCCGAGCACTATTTTGAAGAAGTCCTAGAAGGTGCTCGTTTAATAGAGGCTCAATATAACACCCCCGATGCGGCTATATCTCCCACGTGTCGAGGCACGACTTAGAGGCATAACCGCATTGAAAGCAATGTCGCAAGTGAGGTAATCTTCACACAACCCATGTAA
Organism: Aegilops bicornis; assembly: GCA_021605145.1. Taxonomy (NCBI): domain Eukaryota; kingdom Viridiplantae; phylum Streptophyta; class Magnoliopsida; order Poales; family Poaceae; genus Aegilops; species Aegilops bicornis. Next base: position 666,158,530 of record CM038671.1, on the reverse strand, counting down.
TAAATAAGGGAAAGAGATACATAGTTGGCTTACAAATGCCACTTCACACAATACATAAATAAACATCCATCATTGAGCACACTCAAGGTCCGACTACGGAACCAAAATAAAAGAAGATACCCCAAATGCTACACAGATCCCCGATCGTCCCAACTGGGCACCACTACTGATCATCTGGAAAAGACACATAGTAACGACCACGTTCCTCGTCGAACTCCCACTTGAGCTCGGTTGAGTCACCTGCACTGGCATCGTCGGCACCTGCAACTGTTTTGGAAGTATCTGTGAGTCACGGGGACTCAACAATCTCACACCCGCGAGATCAAGACTATTTAAGCTTATAGGAAGGACAGAGTAGTATAGTGGAGCTGCAGCAAGCGACTAGCATATATGGTGGCTACTTCGCAAAAAAGAGAGCGAGAAGAGAAGCAAAGCACGGACGTGAAGCTAGTAGCGATCAAGAAGTGATCCTGAACTACTTACGTCAGACATAACTCCAACACCGTGTTCACTTCCCGGACTCCGCCGAGAAGAGACCATCACGGCTACACACGTTGATGTGTATTTTACTTGAGGTCAACTTCGGGTTTTCTACAACGGACATTAACAAATTCCCATCTGCCTCATAACCGCGGGCACGGCTTTGAAAGATAATACCCTGCGGGGTGTCCCAACATAGCCCATTATAAGCTCTCACGGTGAACGAAGGATATTCCTTCTACCGGGAAGACCCGATCAATCTCGGAATCCCGGACTACAAGACATTTCGACAAAGAATAAAACAAGACCAGCAAAGCCGCCCGAATGTGCCGACAAATCCCGATAGGAGCTGCACTTATCTCGTTCTCGTGGCACACGGATTGTCCAAACTTCCGATAGGCCATCTCAGAGTTGCCTGATGGCCACCGGCGGTCGACAGGTTTGGACCCAGCACTCGAAGGAGAACTGGCCCGGGGGTTAAAATAAAGATGACCCTCGGGCTCGCGAAAAACTGGGGGAAAAAGGCTTAGGCGGCAAATGGTAAAACCAAAGTTGGGCCTTGCTGGAGGAGTCTTATTCAAAGCGAACTGTCAAGGGGGTCCCATAAATCACCCAACCGTGTAAGGAACGCGAAATCAAGGAACATAACGCCGGTATGACGGAAACTAGGGCGGCAAGAGTGGAACAAAACACCAGGCATAGGGCCGAGTCTTCCACCATTTACCAAGTATATAGATGTATTAATTATAGCAGATATATATTCTGATATCCCCAACAAGTAAACATGTTCCGATTAGGAACAACATCTCCATGTTCCAACAAGGAACAAACTTCAACTTCACCTGCAACTAGCAACGCTTATAAGAGGGGCTGAGCAAAGCGGTAACATAGCCAATCAACGGTTTGCTAGGAAAGGATGGTTAGGGCTGACATGGCAATATGGGTGGCATGATATAGCAAGTGGTAGGCATCGCAGCATAGGCATAGCAAAAGAGCGAGCATCTAGCATAGCAAAGATAGAAGTGATTTCGAGGGTATGGTCATCTTGCACGCAATGTTCTCGTGAGTTGTCGAAAGCTTGATCCTCCTAAGCGTTCTCAACAGGTTCCTCGTTCACGTACTCGTCTCCCGACTCTACCCAAAGCAACAACACAAACAAAGGAACCACAATAAATCACGGTGCAATGCACAATCAACATGATGCAAAACATGACATGATATGCGAGATGTGATATGCAATGCGTATAAAGCGCTCGGAAGGTAAATGATGAACCAGGCATCAACTTGGCAAACCAAGTAGGCCACTGGAAAGATGAGATGATTTCGGTTGAAATCGATATAAAGATCACCGGAATCGGATGCACAGTTTGCAAATGACAAGCAAAACAAGAATGGCACAAATCTGCCATTAACAGCATGATGCCACTTAGCGAGCAACAATAAATTAAGCTACTGCACCCAAACGTACCAATAAAGCACATGACAGTGATCTACACAAGATGATTGACAAAAGATGAGCACTGAGCTACGGCTAAATCACATCATAACAGGTTCAAACAAGCATGGCAAAAGTGCACAAAATATCAGGCTGGACATGGCAAAAACAGCATCAGGTTGCAATGTTCAGAGCAAGAAAATTACATGCTAAAGGAACTTAAAATAGCAAAACAAGGCATGGGATGAATCTAATCAAATCATAGAACAAAAGTCCCTTACTGACTATAAGCCAAAAAGGATCCGAAAATATAGTAACACCCATGTCAATATTGAAAGTTTCGTTAACAGATTCAGCAACATGGCATGTCAAAAACTGATAACAAGTAGGCATGTTTAAGAGCTCGATGCACTCACTACAGAGCCTTATATGATAAACTAGGCATACATACATCAAGAAGACATGGCATAGAAGACATACATGGCAAGAACAATAACATATCATACATGGATCAACCACAACAACCTTGGCAAAATTGAATAACATGTAAACAATCTGCCAGGAAACATTTAATAGCAAAAGTAGAGCTCGGTTGACTCAAGCTATGGTACTCCATAATTACAAACAAGGGCATGGATGCATAGAGCAAGACATTTTTAACAAAACATCCTTACTGAAGTATCTCAAAATATGCATGGATCTCTCGGTAGCATCAAGTTAACATGGCATCAAAATAACAGCAAAACAGAGCTGAAAACAGCAACATCAGGACACCTAGTTTGCATGCTTGTGCTAGTCACCACATAGATCACAAAAATACATGGCATACACCCTTGGAAAGATGGCATGGCATATTACAAAACACATTTAGGACCCAAAATTCATAGGGTGCACAGATCAATCATGGAAAAAATAACAAAAGTGCAAGTTCTGTTAAGAAACAGAAACTAACATCACATAGCACTCTTCCAACAGCATTTCGGGCATCAAGATGAGCTCAAATGAAAATGATGCAATCAGTTTAAATGATCTACTCTTCGAGGCGAACATTTTGATATATTAAACGCGCGAAATGGATCTACAGATGCAAAGTTACGCTACGTTGAAAATGCCACGAAATAACATAGGATGCAAAAGACTTAGAAGAAATGAGGAGGGGAAGAAAGTCAACGGGCGGCTCCCGATCGGATCCGGCCGATCCGGATCGGATCGGTGACGGCGGTGGCGGTGCGGGCTCGCTGGAGCCCGGGCGAGGTGGCGCCGAGGGAGGCCGGCGAGGGCGGTACACCACGGCGAGAGGCGGCGACGGCCGGCCGGGCGCTGCCCGCGAAGGCGGCGACGGGCGAGGTCCGGCGGCGGCGGGGCCGGCCGGTGCGGGCGCGCGCCCGGCGGGCGAGGCGGCGGAGGAGGCGGGCGCGGCCGGGCCGGGCGGCGACGCGATCAAGCCGGGAGGCTCGCTTGGGCCCGGGCGGGCCGGGCGTGGAGCGGCGGCGGGGGACCGGCCCCACGTGGCGCGGTTCGAGAGGTTGCGCGGCGCGGACGTTGTCCGCCCGCTCGGACACGCCCGGCGGCGGCGAGGGATTCGCCTAGGGTTTCGGGGAGGATGATCCGGGATTTGGAGTGGGGTTGCTTAAATAGGCATAGAGGGAGCTAGGAGAGTCCAAATGAGGTGCGGTTACCACACGATCGTGATCGAACGACGGAGAGCATGGAAGTGACTTAGATGGGTTATTGGGCTGTTTTGGAGGGTGTTGGGCTGCAACTTAAAAGAGGCCTTTGCGAGAGTGCGGTTAACCGTTGGGGTACCAAACGAGCTCCAAATGACCCGAAACTTGACCGGTGGTCTACGGGTGGTATACCAAGGCCACTAGAAAAACCTCGGTCCATTCCGAGAAGGTTTAGTACCCGCACACGGAAAAACGTAAAAGGGGCCGCCGGGGAAGATAGGAGTGCCGGATTACAAAACGGACAACGGGAAAAATGCTCGGAATCATGAGACGAACACGTAAGCAAATGCGATGCACATGATGACATGATATGAAATGCATGACATGGACAAAAAGCAAAATGAAGAAAAACCCAACCACGGAGGGAATATCATATCACAATGCCGAAAATGGCAAGAGTTGGAGTTACAAATATGGAAAGTTACATCCGGGGTGTTACAACACTCCACCACTACAAGAGGATCTCGTCCGAGATCTAGGACTGAAAGAACTCGGATATTCGAATCGAGGTGATCCTCGCGCTCCCAGGTGGCTTCTCGGTCGGAATGGTGTGACCACTTCACTTTTCAGGAATTTGATTGACTTGTTGCGAGTCTTGCGCTCGGTTTCTTCGAGAATAGCAACGGGGTCCTCATGATAAGAGAGATCTTCTTGAAGGTCAATCTCTTCGAAGTTGATAGTGCGTTCAGGAGTCTTGAAGCACTTGCGAAGCTGTGACACGTGAAACACATCGTGCACGCGTTTGCAAAGTTGGATGGAAGCTCAAGTTGATAGGCGAGATCGCCTCTTTTGCCAATTATCTTGAAAGGACCCACGTATCTAGGGGCAAGCTTCCCTTTGATACCGGCGGCGAGTGCCTTTCATTGGAGAGACGCGGAGGTAGACATGGTCTCCGATTTCAAAAGCCACCTCACGGTGCTTATCATCATAATAGCTCTCCGGCGCGATTATGCGGCGGCTTTGAGATTCCCAGGAATGACTTGGCACATTTCTTCCGCTTCGTGATCAAGTCATTGCCAAGAAGTTGGCGTTCACTGTCTCGGACCAATTGAGAGGAGTACGGCACTTTACGCCATAGAGAATTTCGAATGGGGCCTTGCCGAACTCGCTTGGAAGCTGTTGTTGTAGGAGAACTTCGGCATATGGAAGACAATCTTCCCACTTCATACCGAAAGAAATGACACAAGCCCCGAGCATATCTTCAAGGATTTGATTGACTCGCTCGACTTGACCACTTGTTTGAGGATGGAAAGCTGTGCTGAAACGAATGTTGGCGCCCATGGCCTTCTGAAGAGAATCCCAAAACTTGGAGGTAAAGATGCTGCCACGGTCTGAAGAGATCAATTGTGGAACGCCGTGCAAGGAGACAATCACGGAGGTGTATAGCTCGCCTTGGCCCGAGCTGCTGTGATGGATTCTTTGATAGGAAGAAAATGAGCCACTTTAGTAAGCTTGTCAATGACAACGAAGATAGCATCATTTCCACGCTTGGACTTAGGAAAACCAGTCCACGAAGTCCATCTCGATATGATCAAACTTCCATTCTGGAATAGCAAGAGGTTGAAGGAGACCAGCTGGTCTTTGGTGTTCTGCTTTCACTCTTCTGCAGACATCACATTCATTCACGAATTGAGCAATTTCTCGCTTCATTCGAGTCCACCAATATGACTACTTGAGGTCATGGTACATCTTCGTACTTCCCGGATGAATGGATAGAAGCGAATTGTGAGCCTCGCTCATAATGACTTTTCAGAGATCACCCTTAGGAACCACAATCCGGTCCTCGAAGAAAAGAGTATCTTTGTCATCAACGTGGAAGCACTTGTACTTGGAAATGCCCTTGTCGATACCACGTTTCACCTTCTTCACCATGGTATCCAGAAGTTGAGCCTCACGAATCTGATCTTCCAAAGTAGGAGAGACTATGAGGTTGGCAAGAAAGCCTTGAGGAACAACTTGAAGATTCAGCTTGCGGAAAGCTTCACAGAGATCCGACTGAAAGGGCTTGAGGATTAGACTGTTGCAGTAAGCCTTCCTGCTCAAAGCATCTGCAATGACATTGGCCTTGCCCGGAGTATATTCAATACTGGGGTTATACTCTTGAATCATTTCGACCCATCGAAGTGCACTCGAGGTTGAGGTTGGGTTGAGTGAAAATGTACTTGAGACTCTTGTGATCGGTGAAAATGTCCACTTTCCTTCCCAACAAGAGATGTCTCCATGTTATCAATGCATGGACAACTGCCGCCAACTCAAGATCATGAGTGGGGTAGTTCTTTTCGTTGGGCTTCAACTGGCGAGAGGTATAAGCCACAACTCTCTTTTCTTGCATTAACACAGCACCGAGACCTTGAAGAGAAGCATCACAGAAAACTTCAAATGGAGTGGATTAATCAGGAGGAGTCAAGGCGGGAGCTGTGACGAGTTTCTCTTTGAGAGTATTGAAAGCAACATCACAATCGTAAGACCGGACATACTTCACATGCTTACGGAGGAGGTTGGAAAGAGGCTTTGCAATCTTGGAGAAGTTCTCAACGAATCTCCGCAATAGCTTGCAAGACCAAGAAAGCTGGAGCTGCTTGACATTTGAGGAGGTTCCCAATTCACAATTGCGGAAACCTTCTCGGGATTAACAGCGATGCCCTTGGCGGAGATGATATGACCAAGATAAAGCACTTCATCAAGCCAAAATTCACATTTGGAGAACTTCGCATAGAATTGATACTCTCTGAGCTTGTCTAGTACCAATCGCAAATGTTTGGCATGATCCTTCTTATTCTTGGAGAAGACAAAAATATCATCAAGATAGACCAAGACAAATTCATCGGTATAGGGGTTGAAAATGAAGTTCATCATCCGAGAGAATGTTGGAGGAGCATTGACGAGGCCGAAAGACATGACAGTATATTCATAAGAACCAAAGCTTGTTCTGAATGCTGTCTTGGGAATATCTTGTTCACGAATGCGAATCGATGATAACCCATACGAAGGTCAAGCTTGGAGAACACTTTAGCACCTTTGAGTTGCTCGAAAAGCTCATTGATGTTGGGAAGTGGATACTTGTTCTTGATAGTCTTCTTATTCAATGGACAGTAATCGACGCACAGTCGGTCCGTGCCATCCTTCTTCTGGACAAAAAGAACACCACAACCCCAAGGAGATGAACTCGGTCTGATCAAACCCAAACGCTCTTGTTCATCGAGATGCTTCTTCAATTCTTTCAGCTCATTAGGTCCAAGCTTGTATGGACGCTTGCAAACGGGTTCAGTGCCAGGCTCAAGATCAATAACGAACTCAATCGGCGGTGAGGAGGCATTCTGGAAGCTCTTCCGGAAAGACATCTTGGTACTCACAAACGATCGGAATCGAGAGATAGCATCCAATTCGCCCTTCTCATTGAGAGAAAACAACCGAATGGTTTCATCACGAGCGGCATAGATGATCACATCATTAGAAGAGTGAGTCAATTGAATTTCCCTGGCAGCACAATCAAGCTGAGCTTTGTGCTGAGAAAGCCAGTCCATTCCGAGAATAAGATCGATATCCGAGTCACCAAGAACAATTGGTTTAGCCAGAAATCTATAGTCGCCCATCTTGATAGAAACATCCGGAACCATGTAGCTTGCATTCATGCATTTACCCGGAGAGACAACTGCTAATGGTCTAGGTAGCTCTTGGAAAGACAACTCATGCTTAGATGCAAATGGTTTAGAGATGAAACTAAGCGATGCACCAGTATCAAATAAGACTTTTGCAGGAATATCATTAACAAGAAGATTACCCATGATCACATCAGAAGAATCCTCTGCTTGAGCTGCATTCATCATGTTCACCTTTGCAAACTTGGGATTATGCTTGACCACTGCATTGCTGGAAGATTTCACAGGAGGAGGAGGCGGAAGGCGCCTTTGGTTGAAGCATTTGTTCGCATAGTGACCTTTCTGCTGACATTTGTTGCAAGTCACCTCACGAGAGCGGACGGTGATAAGGAGCATTTGACCTTGGAGCTTGAGAATTAGACTTGTTACGATAGCTTGGGTTGGGTGGGTGGGAAGATCCACGGCCACCTGAGTTCTTCTCACGATAAGGCCGACGGAGGAGGAGGAGGAAGGTAAAACTTCTGCTGCTTAGCTGCCACTTGAGAGGAAGAAGAAGACTGAACTGCATCCCTGATTCTCTTCTTAGAAGCCTCACATTTGAGCTGGGCCACTTCTTGCTTCAGTGCCATGTTTTAGAAATCATCATACTTATCTGGCTCAAAAAGCACAAGAGCTAATTGCAGATCTTCTCTCAGACCACCTCTGAATTGATAGATCATACTCTTTTCATCGTGCACGCCTTGCTTAGCAAAACGAGGCGAGCTCGGAACTGGATATTGTATTGATAGACAGACATGTTGCCCTGCTTGAGATTGCGGAACTCCTCACGCTTGCTCTCAACAACACTTTTCGGAATGTGATGAGCTCTGAAATCACGACGGAAATCATCCCAGGTAATGACACGACCTCCTCTGGAATCTTTGTATTGCTGGAACCACTCAGCCGCTTGGTCCTTGAGTTGAAACGATGCAAACTTGACAAAATCCTCGTGTCCGACATTGCTACAATCAAAATGCTTGCAGATGTCCACAAGCCAATCGTCGGCGTCTGTGGCCTCGACTACGTAAACCGAAAGACTTCTACCGATTAGCGAGGCCCGGCGAGAGTAGCAAAGTGCGGCTGATTGTTGCCTTGACCCTGATTTCCTTGATTGCCTTGCCTCGAGTACGTTCTTGCAAGAGCTGCAAAATCATCCGAGCATTGGCATTGGTGGCTGCCATGATAGCTTGCCAGCCTCCGGAGGCGGAGGTGGAGGTGGAGGGTTCTGCCGATCCCCATCATTGCGATCCGGATTCGATCGGCGTAGGCGGAGCCATCTGAAGAGGGTGACATCCGTTAGTCCTTTGATAGACAAAAGATAAGTAGAATCAACGGATAGAAATTGCAACATATAGTCTTCACAATAAACATTCGAACAAGAATGAACGAATGAATTCCAAAGTTAATCATCACACGTCCATTAAGGTGAGAAGCCACTTAGATAAAGATATGGAAACAACATCTGTCTTAGAAACAAATCGAATATCACAACTGAAAACAAAAGATTGGCTTCTAGAATGAGCGGAACAAACACATGATAGAGATTTCGCCCAAAGTGTTCGTGGTGGGGCCCACACGGCACGACGATATAGCGGCCGTCACGAATGACAAACAAGACGTCCCGAATCAGCATAGCCAAGGATTCTTTAAGACGTCTCGCGACCACTGTAAATCGACCGTGAATGGGCGGACCACTAAACTTTGAACCCCAATCTCAAATCATACATCTGTCGGAAAGAAATCCTGTAAGCTACTAGAATTCCCACCTATAAACTCCCGAAACTTTCTGGTTATGCAATCTGGTGTTGGGGATACAGGGGACACAAAATATATCACCCAAACTAACAATACCTAGATCCAGTTGTATCCATCCGTCAACACATAACCAAGAAATCCTCGGAAATCGTGGTACCTCGACCTTCGAAAAACATCCGTTATACAAGTCATGGCAATACTCCCTTTTCGCCTCAAGATCGGGCTATCAGGGTTATCTCACCAACAACTGCACAAAAGAGATTTCGATGTCGGCAAAACTCAGGTATTCCGTAATCGCAACGATAAAATTGTGACGACAACACCTCGGAGCTCAACTCCCGGGACACCGCCACAACCCCTAAATGTCGAGGCACCAAGAACAATGTTCTCGTCACAAAACCATCGAACGATTCCAAGATACCCACGTGATCCTAAAAAAAAATTTAGTTAAATTTGAGGAGAGAAGAGTCAAAACACTATGTCAGGATACCTCACAGAGCGAAGAAGGGACTGGGAAGTAAAAAGAATCCTACTCTCCGATATATATAATCCTAAGACTCAAAACATTTTTCCATTCTAGACTCAACAACGCCAAACAAACAATCAAGTAGGGGGCTCCTAAGTCGGGAAGGCTCGATTACCAACTTATAACGCCCGATGCGGCTATATATCTCCCACGTGTCGAGGCACGACTTAGAGGCATAACCGCATTGAAAGCAATGTCGCAAGTGAGGTAATCTTCACACAACCCATGTAATAAATAAGGGAAAGAGATACATAGTTGGCTTACGGTCGCCACTTCACACAATACATAAATAAACATCCATCATTGAGCACACTCAAGGTCCGACTACGGAACCAAAATAAAAGAAGATACCCCAAATGCTACACGGATCCCCGATCGTCCCAACTGGGCACCACTCATCGATCATCTGGAAAAGACACATAGTAACGACCACGTTCCTCGTCGAACTCCCACTTGAGCTCGGTTGAGTCACCTGCACTGGCATCGTCGGCACCTGCAACTGTTTTGGGAGTATCTGTGAGTCACGGGGACTCAGCAATCTCACACCCGCGAGATCAAGACTATTTAAGCTTATAGGAAGGACAGAGTAGTATAGTGGAGCTGCAGCAAGCGACTAGCATATATGGTGGCTACTTCACAAAAGAGAGCGAGAAGAGAAGCAAAGCACGGACGTGAAGCTAGTAGCGATCAAGAAGTGATCCTGAACTACTTACGTCAGACATAACTCCAACACCGTGTTCACTTCCCGGACTCCGCCGAGAAGAGACCATCACGGCTACACACGCGGTTGATGTGTATTTTACTTGAGGTCAACTTCGGGTTTTCTACAACCGGACATTAACAAATTCCCATCTGCCTCATAACCGTGGGCACGGCTTTCGAAAGATAATACCCTACAGGGGTGTCCCAACTTAGCCCATTATAAGCTCTCACGGTGAACGAAGGATATTCCTTCTACCGGGAAGACCCGATCAATCTCGGAATCCCGGACTACAAGACATTTCGACAGCAATAAAACAAGACCAGCAAAGCCGCCCGAATGTGCCGACAAATCCCGATAGGAGCTGCACTTATCTCGTTCTCAGGGCACACCGGATTGTCCAAACTTCCGATAGGCCATCTCAGAGTTGCCCCTGATGGCCCGCGGCGGTGACAGGTTTGGACCGGCACTCGAGAGGAGAACTGGCGGGGTTAAAATAAAGATGACCCTCGGGCTCATGAAAACCCGGGGAAAAAAGGCTTAGGTGGCAAATGGTAAAACCAAAGTTGGGCCTTCTTTGGAGGAGTCTTATTCAAAGCGAACTGTCAAGGGGGTCCCATAAATCACCCAACCGTGTAAGGAACGCGAAATCAAGGAACATAACACCGGTATGACGGAAACTAGGGCGGCAAGAGTGGAACAAAACACCAGGCATAGGGCCGAGTCTTCCACCCTTTACCAAGTATATAGATGTATTAATTATAGCAGATATATATTGTGATATCCCCAACAAGTAAACATGTTCCGATTAGGAACAACATCTCCATGTTCCAACAAGGAACAAACTTCAACTTCACCTGCAACTAGCAACGCTATAAGAGGGGCTGAGCAAAGCGGTAACATAGCCAATCAACGGTTTGCTAGGAAAGGATGGTTAGGGGATGACATGGCAATATGGGTGACATGATATAGCAAGTGGTAGGCATCGCAGCATAGGCATAGCAAAAGAGCGAGCATCTAGCATAGCAAAGATAGAAGTGATTTCGAGGGTATGGTCATCTTGCCTGCAATGTTCTCGAGTTGTCGAAAGCTTGATCCTCGTAAGCGTTCTCAACAGGTTCCTCGTTCACGTACTCGTCTCCCGACTCTACCCAAAGCAACAACACAAACAAAGGAACCACAATAAATCACGGTGCAATGCACAATCAACATGATGCAAAACATGACATGATATGCGAGATGTGATATGCAATGCGATGTAAAGCTCCGGAAGGTAAATGATGAACCAGGCATCAACTTGGCAAACCAAGTAGGCCACTGGAAAGATGAGATGATTTCGGTTGAAATCGATATAAAGATCACCGGAATCGGATGCACAGTTTGCAAATGACAAGCAAAACAAGAATGACACAAATCTGCCATTAACAGCATGATGCCACTTAGCAAGCAACAATAAATTAAGCTACTGCACCCAAACGTACCAATAAAGCACATGGAAGTGATCTACACAAGATGCTTGACAAAAGATGAGCACTGAGATACGGCTAAATCACATCATAACAGGTTCAAACAAGCATGGCAAAAGTGCACAAATTATCAGGCTGGACATGGCAAAAACAGCATCAGGTTGCAATGTTCAGAGCAAGAAAACTACACGCTAAAGGAACTAAAAATAGCAAAACAAGGCATGGCATGAATGTACTCAAAGCATAGAACAAAAGTCCCTTACTGACCATAAGCCAAAAAGGATCCGAAAATATAGTAACACCCATGTCAATATTGAAAGTTTCGTTAACAGATTCAGCAACATGGATGTCAAAAACTGATAACAAGTAGGCATGTTTAAGAGCTCGATGCACTCACTACAGAGCCTTATATGATAAACTAGGCATACATACATCAAGAAGACATGGCATAGAAGACATACATGGCAAGAACAATAACATATCATACATGGATCAACCACAACAACCTTGGCAAAATTGAATAACATGTAAACAATCTGCCAGGAAACATTTAATAGCAAAAGTAGAGCTCGGTTGACTCAAGCTATGTTACATCATAATTGCAAAAAAGGGCATGGATGGATAGAGCAAGACATGTTTAACAAAACATCCTTACTGAAGTATCTCAAAATATGCATGGATCTCTCGGTAGCATCAAGTTAACATGACATCAAAATAACAGCAAAACAGAGCTGAAAACAGCAACATCAGGACACCTACTTTGCATGCTTGTGCTAGTCACCACATAGATCACAAAAATACATGGCATACACCCCTGGAAAGATGGCATGGCATATTACAAAACACATTTAGTACCCAAAATTCATAGGGTGCACACATCAATCATGGCAAAAATAACAAAAGTGCAAGTTCTGTTTAGAAACAGAAACTAACATCACATAGCACACTTCCAACAGCATTTAGGGCATCAAGATGAGCTCAAATGAAAATGATGAAATCAGACGAAATGATCTACTCTTCGAGGCGAACATTTTGATATATTAAACGCGCGAAATGGATCTACAGATGCAAAGTTACGCTACGTTGAAAATGCCTCGAAATAACATAGGATGCAAAAGACTTAGAAGAAATGAGGAGGGGAAGAAAGTCAACGGGCGGCTCCCGATCGGATCCGGCCGATCCGGATCGGATCGGCGACGGCGGTGGCATGCGGGCTCGCCGGAGCCCGGGCGAGGTGGCGGCGGAGGAGGCCGGGCGAGGGCGGTGGCGACCGGCCGGCGAGAGGCGGCGACGGGCGAGGTCCGGCGCGGCGGGGTTTACGGCGGGCGGCGGCCGGCCGGGCGAGGCGGCAGAGGAGGCGGGCGCGCCGGGCCGGGGCGGCGGCGCGACTGGCCGGGAGGGCCCGCCTGGCCCGCGGCCGGGCGCGGAGCGGCGAAGGGGACCGGGCCCCACGTGGGCGCGGTTCGAGAGGGTGGGCGCGGGCGACGTTGTCCGCCCGCTCCGGACACGTCCGGGCGGCGGAGGGATTCGCCTAGGGTTTCGGGAGGATGATCAAGGATTTGGAGTGGGGGTTGCTTAAATAGGCATAGAGGGAGCTAGGAGAGTCCAAATGAGGTGCGGTTTCGCCCACACGATCGTGGATCGAACGACGGAGGAGAGCATGGAAGTGACTTAGATGGGTTATTGGGCTGTTTTGGAGGGGTGTTGGGCTGCAACTTAAAAGAGGCCTTTGCGAGAGTCACGGTTAACCGTTGGGGTACCAAACGAGCTCCAAATGACCCGAAACTTGACCGGTGGTCTACGGGTGGTATACCAAGGCCACTAGACAAACCTTGGTCCATTCCGAGAAGGTTTAGTACCCGCACACGGAAAAACGTAAAAGGGGCCGCCGGGGGAGATAGGAGTGCCGGATTGCAAAACGGACAACGGGAAAAATGCTCGGAATCATGAGACGAACACGTAAGCAAATGCGATGCACATGATGACATGATATGAAATGCATGACATGGACAAAAAGCAAAATGAAGAAAAACCGAACCACGGAGGGAATATCATATCACAATGCCGAAAATGGCAAGAGTTGGAGTTACAAATATGGAAAGTTACATCCGGGGTGTTACACTCTATCCTCGAAGAGTATCATGTTTGAGTGGCATGTATCCCAATTGTAAAATGAATGCTATTTGGATAATAAAGGTTGTGTTTATACTTTTGCCTGAAAGTATTATGATGCCTCTTGTGCGGCCATTTTATGTATGTATATAACCTGAAAGTTTGCGTTAAATGGCTTCAGCCCCACACATATAATGCGGGTGTTCGGAAAGCGCGTATTCACACTTGATCCAACGTCTTGGTCCATTAAGGAGGTGATGGCGCGGTGAACACGGCAATCGTACTATATAGCTTTAACACTTTTACTTAGCCATAGGAGTTTGACGGTGGGGCTACTATATAGCCCCTGGTACTTCCGCGCTTGTCCGAATATGGGGCGCGTACATACATGACCGGGAAACCGGCCCTTCGTTAATGCGGAGGAATCGCGAAGATTCCGCTGAGTCATCGAGTGGTTGACCAGTCTTGCGCTTTATCATGACAGTCAGTTTTCGGCTTTCTCTACTGAGGTGCTCATCCAGATGAACCAGGGCACAATCACGGTAGTTCTCCCAGTGCCACCTTAGCCGATAGAGCGGAACATAAGGTAGCAAAACACGGGAGCCGGGAAAACCCAACTATTGACCAAAGACATGATTCGGAGCTGATGCATATAAGGCCAAACTCGCGACGCCGAACACTCCCTAAGGTATTCGGTCTTTGAAACGTATACTGGGCTGAGTAACGCCCTCAATAATAAGCCCTGAATTTCCAGGTACGTGCATTAGTCTGACGTGTCGAAATGCCAATAACGCCAGCATCCCTCTTGGTTATGTTGAGTATCCGGAGGGTGTGAAGCAACAAGAGACAGTAAAAAAGGTTTACACAGGGTCTTAATCTAAAAAGAAACCTTTGAGCGAGGCCTTGCTTTGCGTCTGCGCTTTGTGTCTCCGTTGTGCCGTATCACGGAAGGGTGTAGCACGATTATCATCTGTAAAAGAGAAAAACCCAGGTGAAAGTCTTCGTGCGAAAAATTGGTTATTCTTAATAAACCATTAAAATTCAATCTAAATAAGGTCAAGGCGAACTGTAGTCATTTTTACATGCGGGAAGCCCCTAGCGCCACCTTGGGGGTATATCCATCCACCCAATCTCAGGTTTATCTGGGCTGTTACAGCTAGGGGTGCGCCAGACTCATCTACCCGTGTCCGCGGTCTTGATGACCGATCATTTATTCTGGTGGGAGAGGCCGTTCAGTGTTCGGCTGCTAAAGCCGCCGCACATTCTTCCGTATGTAAGGAACGCTCTATGTTTCCGCTAACTATGATGATGCCATGTGGACCGGGCATCTTAAGCTTAAGATAAGCGTAATGCGGTACTGCATTAAAACGAGCGAAGGCCGTTCTTCCGAGTAGTGCTTGATAGCCACTTCGGAATGGAGCGATGTCAAAGGTTTACTTTTCACTTCGGAAGTTGTCGGGAGAACCGAATACAACCTCTAGTACGAGAGAGCCCGTGCAGCGGGCCTCTGGGCCTGGTATTACTCCTTTGAAGGTAGTATTGCTTTGGCTGATTCTTGTCGGGTCTATCCCCATTTTGTGTACTGTGTCCTGATATATCAGATTAAGACTACTGCCGCCGTCCATAAGGACTCGGGTGAGATGGTATCCGTCAATTACTGGGTCTAGTACCAAGGCAGCCGATCCTCCATGCCGGGTACTGGTCAGGTGATCCCTGCGATCAAAAGTGATCGGGCAGGCCGACCAAGGGTTGAATTTGGGGGTGACGTGCTCCACTGTGCATTGTCTTGGAGTGCGCGTTTGCTCCTCCTCTTCGTTGCGTGAATCATGTTCACTGTTTTGACCTCTGGTGGGAATTTTTTCTGTCCCCCAGTGTTTTGCTGGCGAGGCTCATCCTCGTCTTCACTTGGTGTCTCCCTCCCCTTGTGTTCGGCGTTTAGCTTGCCGGCCTGCTTGAAGGACCAACATTCTCTGTTGGTGTGATTTGCGGGTTTGTCGGAGGTGCCATGAATCTGACATAATATGTCTAGAATCTTGGTTAGGCTGGACAGTCCATCTCTGCTGCCTTTGAATGAATTTTTCCGTTGACCGGGTCGAGAGCCCCTGAATCCGGCGTTTACCGATGTGTTGTCTGGGCTGTCTTCATTGTTTCGACGCTTGCTTTTATTGCATCGTGGTTTTCCATTGCCATCCCTGACTTCGGATGTGCCTGGGTCGCTGGTGCCGCTACGGGCCAGCCAACTATCTTCGCCCGTGCAAAAGCGGGTCATAAGGCTTGTTACGGCTGCCATTGTCCTCAGTTTTTCCTCGCTGAGGTGTCTGGCGAGCCATTCGTCCCGGACACTGTTTTTGAAAGCCGTTAAGGCTTCTGCGCCCGGGCAGTCGACAATTTGATTCTTCTTAGTGAGGAATCTGTTCCAAAGCTTTCGGGCTGAGTCTTCGGGCTGTTGAGTTATATGACTTAAATCATCTGCATCTAGAGGTCGGACAAAAGTCCCTTGAAAATTAGCCCTAAAAGCATCCTCAAGCTCTTCCCAGCTTCCAATTGAGTTTTCGGGGAGGCTCTTCAGCCAGTGCCGAGCTGGTCCTTTCAACTTGAGGGGAAAGTATTTGATGGCGTGGAGATCATCTCCGCGAGCCATGTGGATATGAAGGATAAAGTCCTCAATTCAGACCCCCGGGGTCTGTATTCCGTCCTATGCCTCTATGTTCACGGGTTTGAATCCCTCTGGAAATTCGTGATCCAGCACCTCATCGGTGAAGCATAGGGGCTGCACGGCACCACTGTATTTGGATGTGTCATGGCATTCTGACGGTTGTAGTGTTCGGTTTTTATTCTGTGCCGGTGCGCGCTTCCTAGATCCATAGATGGACCTGGTCATAACGGCTTTTTGGTGCAAGTCCTCACGTAAATCGTGTGCTGGCTTATGTGTGACATCGTTAGCCGCCCTATCGCGGCCACGAGGTGGTCGATCCGGCTGACCGGCCGTTTTATTTTTCGGCTGTATAGGCTCTAAAGCCTCGTCATCGAATTCAGGCAGCAACTTGCGCTTTGGATAGCTCTTTGTGTGGCGACTGCCGCCGTACTTTTCCTCAGTGTCGAGCACTTTGTTCCATCTATTACTGAGTGTATTTTGCGCGGCCTTAAGCCTTTGCTTCTGCTTCTTTAGACTCCTTGCGGTGGCAATAAGCCTTCTATGGAGGTTCTCTTGCTCCAAGTGCCTTTCCGGGATGATGTGTGCATCGTCGTCCGGACTGTTCTCCTCTCCGGAGACAGGTTGATTAGCTTTACCCTCGACGTCGCCGTGATCGGACAGCGGCTCCGTACTATGTTCGCCATTCGCTGGTTCATCCTGCTCTATCGCTGGATCCATGTAGTCATCGTTTCCTTTGGAGTCGACTGGGGTATTATTCGTCTTTGTGCTGTTATCGCTGTTTTTGCTGAGGCGGGGTTTGGAGCGGCGCCTGCGCCGTTGCTTTGGTTGCTTCTCGAGGGAACTATCCTTCACTGCATCCTTTCGTTCCTCGTCATTGTTTTCTTTGGGTATCCACCATATATATATCGTGTGATGAAGTGGTTGTCCAGCACCCTGTGGGTGGTGGTTCCTGTTTCTCTCCTGCATCGTCGTCCATACCGTCGATGTCTTCGGAGTCGAAATCAAGCATGTCGGTTAAATCGTCGACAGTGGCTATTAAGTGGGTGGTGGGTGGGGAAATAATTTCTTCGTCGTCTGCTTCCTACTCGAGCCGGACATAGTTCGGCCAAGGGCCTTCTGACAAGGAGGGAGACCTTAATGAATTCAACACGGCGCCCAGGGGCGAGTGTTGAAAGATATCCGCGTAGGAAAACTCCATAATCGGCGCCCAATCAGATTCGATAGGCAAGGACGCCGGTGGTTCGGAGCCCGTGGCCGGGGACGAATCCAAGGGTCTGGCAACACGGGTCTCGTAGGAGGTGAAGTCAGTATTCGGCTCTATCGCCGCTGAGTGTGCGGCCTCCGTGGCGGGGTCCATCCACCCGTCCACGGACAGCGCGATCTGCTCCGGATCGAGGGCCGGAGTGGCCACAGGGGTGATCTCCCGAACATTGTCCGGCAGCAGAGATAAGTCATGCTCGTCGTGGCTGTGCGGGGCACCTGACACGGGCTCGAATCCGTCGAAGATCAAGTCTCCGCAGATGTCGGCGGTATAGTTTAAGTTTCCAAATCTGACCTGACGGCCAGGGGCGTAGCTCTCGATCTGCTCTAGATGGCCAAGCGAGTTGGCCTGCAGTGCGAAGCCGCCGAATACGAAGATCTGTCCGGGGGGGAAAACCTCTCCCTGGATCGCATTGTTGCCGATGATCGAAGGAGCCATCAAGCCTTATGGTGACGGCACAGTGGAACTCTCAATGAAAGCACCAATATCGGTGTCAAAACCGCCGGATCTTGTGTAGGGGGTCCCGAACTGTGCGTCTAAGGCGGATGATAACAGGAGGCGGGGGACACAATGTTTACCCAGGTTCGAGCCCTCTCGATGGAGGTAATACCCTACTTCCTTCTTGATTGATCTTGATGATATGAGTATTACAAGAGTTGATCTACCACGGGATCATAGAGGCTAAACCCTAGAAGCTAGCCTATGATTATGATTGTTGTAGTCCTACGGAATAAACCCTCCGGTTTATATAGACACAGGAGGGGGCTAGGGTTACACAGAGTCGGTTACAAGGGAGGAGATCTACATATCCGAATTGCCAAGCTTGCCTTCCACACAAAGGAGAGTCCCATCCGGACACGGGACGAAGTCTTCAATCTTGTATCTTCATAATCCAACAGTCCGGCCAAAGTATATAGTCCGGTTGTCCGAGGACCCCCTAATCCAGGACTCCCTCAGGCTGTCGTGGCGCAGCTAGGTTAGGCACGTGCGTGTTTTCCCCTCTTCCTCATGCTCTCCTTGGTGCTCTACGTCCTCAGGTCCCGGCCCTCGAGCGAGCTCAGCCGCCGCTGGTATGCCAGGTCGCGATGCCCTGGTCAAGGCCAGGGGGTGAGGGCTGGAGAGCTAGTAGGAGCTCTTGAGTCGCAATGCTCAGGATGCCCCCGTTTAACGCGCAAGCGAATCACATGGGAGAAGAGGGAGCCTGCGGTACCGCCCGCTATTGTCCTCGGGAGGTTCCTGCAAGTCAACACGAGGAGGGGTGCAGACTGCCACTGTAAATGCCGGCCGGCCACTGGTCGCTCCGTAAGAGGATGAAGGCACAGAGGGCCTGGTGAGGTGACGCGCGCAGGTTAGAGATCGACCGCTCAGATTTGTCGACGTTGCAGGGATGGACCCCAGCACAAGCGCCGTGCCAGCGTGAGCTGCTCCATGGTAGGTGTCAATCAAGCAAGTGATAGCCATGGATAGATTATGCATGGAAAGCGAACTAGCTCAGATGAATGCAAGAACGATACATGCCACCGGGATGGACCCGAGCGGCTTGGGGATGATGCAGCCCGAGGGGCTCCCCGAACAGAGTTAGCTAAAGGCATAAAAGGGGACATGCCGCAGGGACAGACCCATGCGGCCTGGGAATGATGCAGCCCGAGGGGCGCTCCCAGCTAAATAAACTTGGAAAACGTGACCTGGTTCTGTTGTTGAAGGCATGTTGGGGCAGCTGAAGATGCGTGGTGCAGGGGTTGCTCCTCATGAGCCACCGGGATCCTGAGCCTCGAGAGGCTCTGGGGGTCCAGGCGGTTCCTTGAGGACCGTCTCCATCTCTGCCAGGACCGCGTGGTGCCTGGCCTCCTGAGCCGCCAGGGTGCTCTGCGGGTTGCGCTGGAAGGCGGACGCCACGTTCACCAGGCCAAAAGGCATGCGAATATAGTTGTGGGGTGGGCCCTCGCAGCATCCCACACACGAAGGAAGAAGAGCTCCTGAGACGCGGCTCTGTTGAACCCTGGGATGTCGATGCAGACGTGTAACCTGCCATCCTCGCTCGGATGGGGAGCCGCGCCAGGTGAGCGGCGGTCGCTGCGCATGGCTCTTGCATCTTGCAGTTCCTGAGTGGTCTTGGCAATGAACTCCTGAGCGCTGGGCGCTCCTCACCCGGTGTCTTCCTGAGGGAAACGTGCCGCGAAGCACGCCTCCAAGTGGTGCCCGAGCGCCTCCCTCATGATATTGGCAAGGTCGGAGGCCCTCCAGAAGAGAGCCCCCGAGCCCTGCCCGAGGAGGGCGCTGGACGTGCCTTCCTATGTGAGGAAGGGAGCCGCCCCAGGCGTGGGCGCGATCCTGACGAGGCACCACTTGCGGCGCCACTCTCCTGAGGCCCGGTGTGGAGTAGCTGCTTCTTCTTCTTGGGGCGACCTCAGGAGGGTACTGTGCTGCATTGTTGTCGGGGTCTTCGATTGATGCTGCTTGGAAGGCGCGCTCGAGGGAGCACACTGCATCTCTCTCTTCGCACGGGACCGTGATGATCCCGCCTCTCCCTTTCATCTTGAGGACGTTGTATCCATGCTGTGTCACTGCCATGAACTTGGCCAGGGCCGGGTACCCGAGGATGGCGTTGTATGGCAGACGGATGTGGGTGACGTCGAAGTCGATGAGCTCGGTGCGGTAGTTGTCGCGCTGCCCGAAGGTGACAGGGAGGCGGACCTGCCCTATCGGGGTGGTGGAACCATTGGTTACTCCTGAGAAAGGTTTGGTAGGCTGAAGCTGATCGTATGGCACTTGAAGGCTGTCGAACGTCTCGACGGACAGGATGTTGAGCCCTGCGCCGCCGTCGATGAGGGTCTTGGGTACTTGTGCGTTGCTGATGATGGCCGAGCAAAGCATCGGGAGGGCGCCAGCGATGGCCGCGCACTTGAGCTGGTCCGCCGAGCTGAAGGTGATGGCGCACTTGCCTGAGCGGGCGCGTGGCCTCAAGCCTGGGGAGGACTGCGTTCACCTCACGAGCAAACTGCTTGAAGATGTGTTGAGAGGCCGGGGCTTGAGCTCTGCCCAAGATGCAGGCGATAGCACGCGGCTCCTGGAAGCCCCCAGCCCCCTCGTCCTGATGGTGGTCGTCGTTCCTTCTTGGTGGTGGAGGCAGCGGTGGAAGTCCAGCATTGCCCTGAGGGCGGTCCTCGCGAGGCTGATCGCGCCAAGCGCCCTCGCAAGGTTGGCCCTGCCAGCGGTCATCGCGAGGCCGGTCGCGCCACTCCTGGCGTGGGCCATGATCGTCTCAGCATCCTCCACCGCGTCCTCCTCCTCGGACGTAGCCCCGGTCATTGCGCTCAGGGCGTCGACCGAAGTGCCCATCGTGAATGGCCTTGAGCTCTTGACAATCGTTGATGTTGTGGCTATGAACGTTGTGGAAGGCGCAGAATGGTCGGCTCCTCTTCGATGACTCGGGCTGGTCCCGGCCGCGTTTCGTGTCCGGCTCCACCGCGAGCACGGCCACTCCCTTGCGCTTCATGTCCTTGGCCTTGGCCTTCTTCTCCTCGGGGTCAGTAGCTGGGAGCTCGAGGAGGGAAAGGCACCCTTCCTCATCCCTTGCACACTTGGTCGCCAGGTTGAACAACTCCAAGGTCATGCACAACTCCTCGTGGATGGCGAGCTCCTCCTTCATCTTGACGCCACGGACGCCATCAGAGAACGCGGAGATGATGGCCTCATCCGTCACCTTGGGGATCTTGAGGCGAACGTTGTTGAAGCGCTGGATGTACTTCTGGAGGGTCTCCCCTGGCTGCTGCTTGATGCGGCGCAGGTCACCCGCGGCCGGAGGGCGGTCGCGAGTACCCTGAAAGTTGGTGACGAAGCGATCGCGCATCTCGTCCCAGGAGGAGATTGAGCCCGGAGGCAGGTTCAGGAGCCACGAACGAGCGCGGTCCTTGGGAGCCACGGGGAACCAGTTCACCATGACTTTCTCGTCACCGTTGGCCGCCTCAATGCTCAGCTCGTAGAGCTGCAGGAACTCCGCGGGGTCGGGGGTGCCGTCGTAGCGAGGAGGCAGGTCTGGCTTGAACTTGCCCGGCCATGCGACGCTACGCAGCTCGGGGATGGAGGCGCGGCAGCCCGCGGTGGCCACCGGGACCCTTTGCTGATATGGAGCCTGCCCTTGACGTCCGAGCACCGCCACCACATGCGGCGCACGGTCTT
Organism: Aegilops bicornis; assembly: GCA_021605145.1. Taxonomy (NCBI): domain Eukaryota; kingdom Viridiplantae; phylum Streptophyta; class Magnoliopsida; order Poales; family Poaceae; genus Aegilops; species Aegilops bicornis. The sequence goes on along the minus strand of CM038671.1, from coordinate 666,136,595 downwards.
GTCGTAGTGGTGCGGGGAGCACGGGAACATTCTCTCGCGGCTGAGGGATTTCTTGGTAGCTTCTTTAATCTCACGTGGGTGCCGGACGCGTCGGGTCGCGCCGAGGGGCTGTGCGCCTTGGCACCAGGACGCCGTCTTGGGGCAGAGGTGGTGGAGGCGCTCCATGGGCCACGTCGCCCGCAGCTGGCGGAGGGCGAGGCAGCGAGAGAGATGGCACGGGAGAGCCCCCGGCGGCGCTGACAAGCTCGGAGATGCGGTCGAGCTAGTCCTCGTAGAGGTCGTCGATGGGGCGGTAGCGCAGGAGCTCGCGTGCCATGAGCAGCGCGGCCCGCGTCCATGGGAGCGCGACGAGCGTGAGACGACGAGCTGACCGGGGTCAGCGACGGGGTGGCGGTGCGGCCGTCCTGCCGCACCGAGGGGTGTAGCGAGGATGCTTGCTGCTTGTTCCCCGCCGGGCCGGTGGCGGCATTGGCGGCAGGCGACGGAGAACGACGGGAAGGCCCACCAACAGAGCCGTCTAAGCGACGCGGGCAGCCCTGCGCTCAACGCGGGCTCGACGGGCGTCCGACATGGAGGCGATGAAGCGATGGGACACAGATCGGCGGAAGGAAAACTCCGGCGCACCCCTACCTGGCGCGCCAAATGTCGGATTTCGGGTTCCGGCAAAACCCTTAAGGTTCAAACACTGGGGTGCGCGCGAAGATCTCCCCCTACCTAATCACGCCCTCAGCCTCACCGCGATCTCTAAGGCTAAACTCAACAAACTCGCAACACAAGGGACACAAGATTTATACTGGTTCGGGCCACTGTTGTGGTGTAATACCCTACTCCAGTGTGGTGGTGGTGGATTGCCTCGTGGACTGATGATGAACAGTAAAAGGGAAGAAACCTCCTGAGAAGAGGTGTTTGCTTGATGGGTGTGAGGATGGAGTGGATCCTGTCCAAGATGACCTGCCTCCTATGGTGGTGGCTAGTCCTATTTATAGTGGCCTTGGTCCTCTTCCCAAATATTGAGCGGGAAGGGATGCCACAACAACTAGTTTGAAGGGAGATAACTAGTACAAGCTATCCTGACAAAAGTAGTCTTCGCCTGCCAAAGGCTCCGGTGGTGACGCCATCTTGGGCTCCACGGTGACCTCTGTCCTGCCGTCCTGCTGGTCTTGGTCTTGGTCCAGCGATGGAAACCTTTGCTGGATGCCTCGGGACTCCTCGCCTGCGCTTGCCCCTTTAGCACCAAAGAGGAAATGAGGACACTGCGCGCTGGTGTCCGCCTGGTGCCTGCCTGGCTCCAGTCGTCATGGCTTGCGTCACTTGAACCTCGCTAGGTGTTCCTTGCCTTGATCTCTCCGCCCCTCGCGAGCCAGCCTGGTGAGGCCGCTCCCGAGGAGGTCTTGGGTCGTCCGCCTCGCGAGGCTTGGCCCCTCGCGAGGGTCTTGAGTGTTTGCTGGTGAAGATGAGCCGCACGGGGCCGCTAGCAGAGCCACGCCGTGGGTCGCAGGCAGGAAAGTCTAGGGACCTCCGTTCCCAGAACGCCGACATCGACTACCCAAGCGTTGCGCTGGGTGACCACCATCAAGTCTCACGGAATCCCGTGTAACCCGTGTCTTAAATATCTCAAATTCCACTGGATGTAAAAACTATATGAATAGCCTCAATTTCACCGGCGCGACAAAGTGCGCCTACGTGACTAAATTCAACTCGTGTGTCATCTCCACTTCTTGAGAAGAGAGCAAAGGTGAAAAATCTCACACATACACCTCCGAAATAGACCACACATAGCATCACATCATATTAAAGCGCGAGTGCGCATCAACATATTGCTAACTTTATTTTGTTCCGTTTGTCTGATATTTCCGGCAAACCCACCATCACCTATATATAAACAATAACAACAACACAAGTTCACTTGCTTGACCAGATAAACACTGACATTTGGGTCCTTATGGGTTTTAGATACCACTTGTAAATGACTATACGATGTCGCTCCGAAAATAAAAGCTAACTACTGTCAACTCTCACATGATTTCGTGTGACCAATGATTTGAATAGCTAAAATTTCACTAGATTTAATAACTATTTGAGTGGCCCCAATTTCACTTACATGACAAAGTGCATCTATGTGACTAAACTCAACTCGTGTGTCATCTCCACTTCTTTATAAGATAGAAAAGGCAAAGACTCCAACATACACCGGAAATGGACCACACACATATCATCACATCTTATTAAAGCGCGAGTACACAAGATGCAGAGTATCTAGTCCCGACCTCATATGCTATCTAATGAACGGTAAAATCGAAAAAAGAAAAAAAATTGAAATTTTCCAGGTTCAAACTTTGACAAATGTTTTCATGCTTGCAAATTTCATCCCGAAGTAACATTCACAAAAGTCATGCCAAAAAACCCGAATGTTATTTGAGAATAAAATTTACAAGCATTGAGAACATTTGTCAAAGTTTACCCCCAAAAAGATTCAGAGTTTATTGAAGTATTTTAATTTTGTTTAATTTACCGTTCATCTTGAGCTCAATTAAGCTCGGAAGTAGAAGGGGAATTTTGGAGTACACATCAACATATTGCTAATTTTCTTTATTTCCATTTGTTTGAAGTTTCTCACAAACTCATCATCACCTATAAACAGTAACAATAACACAAGTTCACTTGCTTGACCAGATAAACACTGATATTTGGGTCTTTATGGATTTTAGGTACCACTAGTAAATTAATATATCATCCCGCTTTGCAAAGAAAACGTAACTACTATCATCACCACCATTGTTGCTGTAGTTGCATCAAACACACAAGACAACCAGATTCAAGTCCTCTTCCTCCTGCCAGCAAGGCTATGGAAGTTGAATGGTGGGTCACCGTTCACCAAATGCAGCTACCGCAGCAGGGCGTCACCCTTCTTGGCATTGATGTTCTCCTTTGGCTGTTCCATCTTCTTCACCAGTTGTAAAAATATCACGGCCATAGGGTGTTATCATCAACACACATATTAACTGTTTTCAGACTTGGCAATTAGGTTCTAGCAAGCAATTGGCAAATGCTGGTAAGTGTAGGAGGATTTTTCTGAGAAAAAGAGGATCACCCTTGGCCTCCGATGCACAACCGTATAAGTGCGAAGGTTGATGATCGATGTCATGGTTGGCCAACCAGGAAGCACAACTAAAGGCTAGCCGGACCCTCAAGCAGAGAGCCGCGACGGAGGGGAAAGGGAATTGACTACCCAAGCGTTGCGATGGGTGAGCACCGTCAAGTCTCACAGGATCCCGTGTGACGACTTATTTGAATAACTCAAATTTCACTGGATTTAAAAACTATTTGACTGGCTCAAATTTCACCGTGCGGCAAAGTGCGCCTACGTGACTAAACTCAACTCGTGTGTCATCTCCAATTCTTCAGAAAAGAACAAAGGCGAAGACCCCATCAGAAATGGACCACACACATTGCATCACATCATATTAAAGCGCTAGTACACATCAACATATTGCTAACTTTCTTTTGTTCCATTTGTCTGAAGTTTCTGACAAACCCATGTACCTATAAACAATAACAATAACACAAGTTCACTTGCTTGACCAGATAAACACTAACATTTGGGTCCTTATGGGTTTTAGGTACTACTAGTAAATTACGATACCACCCCGCTCTTGAAAGGAAAGGTAACCATAATTCATTCTCATCCTCCTGCCAGCACAGCTATGGAAGCTGAATGGAGGGTCATCTATCACCAGATGCAGCTGCCGCAGCGCCGCGACAAGGTGCCACCCTTCTTGGCGTTCACATTCTCCTTGGACTGCTCCATCATCTTCTCCATCAGCTGTAAGAAAAAAAAGATCACGACCACAAGGTGTTTTCATCAGCACACACACACATTGACTGTTTGAAGACCTAGCATTTAGATTGTTACAAGCAATTAGCAAGCGATGGCGAGTGTAGGAGGATTGCCGCATGAAGGTGGAAAAAATGTACATACCATTTGTTTCTTGGTCAGCAAAATCGTCTTCTGCAACAAAATGGTGAAACAGTTTAGTAACGGCAAGAACTTAAAAGACTAAGAAAACTGAGTTTTGTCATGTTTTTGACTGCTAAGCAACTCCGTACCTCCTTAGCTTTCAGACGAGCATTCTCCTCCTTGAGGTGGTTCAGTTCGGCTTCAAGCTCCACGGTATAAGCCTGTCCGATTAAGAAAGACAGAGAGTGTAAGTGTCACCTTGTTACCAGTTACCACCATTGCAGAAATGGCATTGCATAAAGCCAACAATTTTGGCAGCCAAGTAAGTACCTGCTTCCTAGCACACGATTGTCCGGCTGACTCACGGTTCTTGATCATGCGGTGGTGGCCGCGCTCGATGCTCCTCTCACAGGACTGATCCTCTGGAGCGCCGCGCTTCCGGGCGCCGCCGTTCTCCATCATCGCTCCGTCGCCCATGCAGTTCATCATGTCAACCTGCGTCATGGCGCTCCTCCCGTCCGAAGACCCTGGGCTCACGATACCCAACCCACCTTGAGGAGGTGGTGGCGGCGGCACCACGACGATCCCTGCGTACCCGTTGGGGACGAACCCCATGCCGTCGCCCATCACATGGAACATGCCGTTGGCCGGTGCCATCGGGTACATCATTGGGCCAGGCTGTTGCCCCTGCTGCACAAGGTTCATCTGTCCATGGAACATGCCGACCGGCACAGGCGCCTGGCCGCCGGTGCCAGATCCCCGGACCACGCCGACCTTGACAAGGAACTGCTCCAGTGTCATCTGTCCAAGCGTCCCCCACTGGTCGTTCGCCGCAACCGCACCACCGTTTCCCGCCGGTGGCTGGACGGGAATCTGCGGCAAGGGCCGCGCGGACTGAGGCCCGGAATGCACCTGGCGGGGCTCCCTGTTGAACTCAGCCCACACCTCCTCCACCGTCTCCTGGCACAGCGGGGGAGGCAAGGAGAATGACTCTTGCCAGGCTAGGTTGCTTCCTCCTGCATCTTCACCACCTCCGCCTCTACCAGCACCCACCACAGGAGCCACCTCCTTGCCCACCAAGACACCACCGGTCGCTGCATGTAACTCCTTGGCATTCCAGATGTTTCTCATGAACTCGTCCATGTTCATGGACCCAAAGTTGCGCCCTGCCTCGCACACCGAGTATTGCAGCTCGTCCGACGTCAGCGCGAAGATGGAAGACTGCCGTGCCGGCGCAACCGTCTGCTCCTCACCTTCGAGAACGCGCGGGTGCGAGGTGACTTCTTCCTCGGAGAACTTCACGTCCTTGCTCATCTCCGACGCCATCCTATCTCCTGTGGTATTGCTCTACGTACTCTTGCTTGTGGGTTGTGGTGTGTGGTTCAGTCTCGCGCCGCGCTCCCTATTTATAGCCTACATCATGCAAGAGATAAGCATCAATTAAAGCATTAGATATCTATTAAATTCACGTGATTGATGAAACAAGTGGGCTATAGATAGATAGATATAGTAGTAGATAGTTCGTCTCGTACTGAATAGATAGGGTACTGCCAAAGTGCCAAACGTGGCCGCGAGTTAAGCCTGGCATATGAGGCGAACTCGGGGTGTGTGCTGGTTCCATTTAATAGCTAGCCGACGATGGCCGCCGCGGAGAAGCCTCAGTACCGACGACTTAGCATTACGCTCATTAGCGTGAGAGACAAGGATATGAGTAAACCGTGTGTGGCCGTTTGCTACTGCCTACTGCTGCCAAGATCACCGTTTCTAATTAGGGGGTTGGATTAGTACAAGGAGTCTTACGGCACGGTGCTCTTCAATTCATAGAGGTGACAAACGTGGTGTCATCAAAAATGGAAAAAATAGATAGGTGACAAAAGGTAAAGTCAGTCTACACGCAAAAAAATTGAGACATGCATTTTTAGGGAGAAAGTGAGACATGCATGTGAAAATGCATGTCTACCTTTTATTTTTGGGCCTGGAGCCCTGGACCATCTAGAGGGAATCTAGGCCTAGAATTTTTCGTGCACTAGTGGGCCTCTAAGGCCCACAACTACACCAATATAGTTGAAAAAATTGTGGCATATATTGATCTCATACTCTTTTTTGCGAGACATCTCATACTGATTCTTGTGTGTTCTACAAAAATTTCATACTGACTCTTGCTTGTTCTACAAAAATGTCATATTGTCCCTTCAAGGAGTGGAAAATCAATACAAAATTGGAGGATTTAGAAAATCATAGGGGATTAGCAAGGGGGGGGGGGGGTCCAGATAGAAATAATGGCTAGATGATACCAAGATGCATTTCTGCCCGCCCTAGCACTTCCACCAACCACCGCACAAACATGCATCATCTCTTGTCTCATGTTCCACTAACTCTACTAATTCACAAACACACCTTTACAAAGACTAGAACCTGAAGACTGGGCCACTTTGCTTCCCAAATCGACAACAATTTCATCATGCGGGGTCAGATCCTGCATCCTCCCACCCCACCCCACCCCTCCCCAACCAAACCCTAGCCCCCAAAATCCTTTTCATGGCGAGCACACAGATGAAATCAATGAATCATAATAACAAAATTAAAGTGCGCCTAACCACCAAGGGTGGGGGTTCCAGATAGAAATTATGGCTAGAGGATACCAAGATGCATGTCTGCCCGCCCAAGCACTTACCCGAACCACCGCACAAACATGTATCATCTTGTGTCTCTCGTTCCACTAACTCTACTAATTCGCAAACACATCTTTACAAAACTAGAACATGAAGACCGAGCCACTATGCTTCCCAATCGACAACAATTTCATCATGCAGGGTCAGATCCCGCATCCTCCCATCCCACCCCTCCCTGCCAAACCCTAGCCCTCAAAATCCTTGTCGAGGCGAGCATACAGATGAAATCGATGAATCATAATAACAAAAATTAAAGTGCGTCTCACCACCTGACACAAAATGAACTTGTATTCTCCCTTAAAACCACTTATATCCCAGATCGGCTTCGCAGATTTCACAAAAATCTGTCATAAAAACAACGCACGCCAGACAGGTCAAAGATTAGGACGACGAGGAAAAGAGTGGGTGGATCCATGATTCGTACCTCGTATGAGTGCGAGAGCGGAAGGATTCCGGCGAAGGCAATGCGGCGGCGAGCCAAACCGGCTAAAAACTCGAGGGCGAGGAGATCTGGTGTGGGAAAGAGGAGAGAGAGTGCATTTGGTGTAAATGCAGCCCACGGCACGCCTGGTTTTAATGGGGAAAAGGGTTGTGGTTGCCTAAAATAGTGAAACTGCCGACCCTAGTCCACCCACACCCCTAGATCATCTCCGCCCTTCATTTTGTAACATATGGCTATCAATGTGTCTCACCAAAAAGGATACAACGTGGACGCTCTATGTCAGATCACGCTATATTGCCCACATGTGTGGTCAATGCAACATTGTTGCATTAGGCTAGGAGATTTGTGAGGTAACGTTCATCCGATATAATTTCCAAAGTGCCGCATCCCAGATTTTTCCCAAATCTGGTATGTTAAAATTTTCACAGGGAGTTATTTTTTTCTAAGAAAACCTATGCTTGTTAGCCCCTAGCTAAATATTGTCTAGGAATTTTCTTGATGGTTAACATGTTTGCTCTATTTGAATTCACCTAAAGGGTCGAGGACCCTATGGCCAGATTGAAACCTTTGTTTGAAATTTGGGAGAAATAGAATCAACCCTACAAGGTTTCGGGAATAAATCGGAATCCCAATATAGGTTGAAAATTAAAATATTTATTTGGGCATAAGGCTATCCTAAATAATACCCAGATGATATTCAAGCCCTAATAAATTTCCCTAAATGATTGAAGTGGATTGATTGGAATCAATTCAAAAATCAAATGGGAATTTTTATGAACAGGAGCTTTGCATTTATTTAGCAAGAAAGTGAATCCCATATGTCCAAAAAATAGGCTTGACCTTCTGCCAAATTTTCCATTGGGTTTAAACCAAATTGAAATTGAAGATGGAAAATAAAGTGCAGAAAACGTATGCTCAAAAGAGCCAAATAAAATGTTGGCATAAATATTCATATTTGAAATTAGGGAAAGTTTTCTTTGGGATGAAAAATCAAATCAAATTCAAATGAAAAGGCAAACAAAAAACAAAAACCAAAAAATGGAAAATTAAAATAAAAGAAAAAGGACCAGCCGAGCAAGCTAGCCAGCCGCAGCCCAACCCCGCGCACACCCTCTGTCTCTCCCCTGAGCTGCTAATTAGCGGGCCCCACTAGTCAGGGTCAACCGCAACTTCCAACCGCCCACGCGTGCACGCCGACCATGATCTCCGCCTTGCACGCCTACCGTCCATGCCAGCTCCTACCTCCATGTCCATTAAATAGCCCCAGACACTCTCTCCACTTCCCCTTTGCATCCCCCTCACATCGCCACCAGGCTCCTCACAGGTGAACCCCCGATCTCCGCCACTGACCTTGAAACTCCGGCGTCGATTCCGGCGAGTACAGTCACCCCGAGACCAACCACTTCCACCGCTCGACTCTCCCCACAACGATGCACCTCATGGACTTATTTCGTGGCGACATGAGCTTCTTCTGTGCCCGACTTCGACGAAGCCCGAGCCTCGTCGCCGCTGTGGCCTCAACTCCGGCGAGACCATGAGAGTCTTGCCCCGCGACCTTGTCCATCGTGTTCCCCTTGATCACGCGCGTCTTCTGATCCATTTGGTCCATCCATAGGCACTCAATATCAAGCACCGCTTCATCACTCGAAGCCCTGCTGGCGCAACCGAACTTCGGTGGGCTCGTCCCGCTAGTCTCCGTCACTCTCGAGGCCAGTCCATGCCACCTTCGATCTCCTCGATCAACGCCGAACCCATCTGTGACCTCCGCTGCCCCGGAAACCCCTTGGAACTCCGTCCCCGACAACTCCCGAGCGTAGTGTCGCCGTGCGCGTGTTTTCTAGTGACTCTACGGCGAGATTGTAGTGAACCACCAAAACCCTAACCACTAGATTTTATTTGGACTGTTAGATTTAGATCGCACGCACCACAACAATCCACTTAAACCAAATCAGCATCAGCCAATAGGAAACTGCCGCGCCACTCGCCTTATCCAAAACAATATCCACTCGAATTTCTGTTAAATTGAATTAAACGGTAGATTAAAAAAACCTGGAACTTCAAAGACTCACAACTTTTTATCTATAAATCCAAATTGACAAATTCTTTTTGCAGAATCATCCTCAATAAATACACATTCACGTAGTCCATTAATATTTAACCATTCGATAGTTTAAATTCAAATTCAAACAACATGAATTCAAATTTGAATAGGGTGTAACTTGCAATTTATAAATCCGAATGAATTGATTATTTTTGCAGAATGAACCTAGTGAAATATAGTTTGAACTTAGCCACTATAGTTCAATTTTCAAATAATTTAATATTGACATTAAATATATTTTAGCAGAAGCTATACTTCAAACAATATTTGAAACTAAAGAGCTTATTAGGATAATTAAGTTGTAACTAAGCTCAGAAACTTAAAATGAACTTTAGCAAATGTTTTGGGGTTATTATTGACTTTAGGGAATTTAATTAATTTGAACTAAATTCAAACTGGATTGTTTATAACTTTGAAGCCTTAGGGTTAAATTGAACAGACTTTTGCAATATGATTTAGTGAACCAAATTGAACCTAGTAAATATATTGGAGTGATAATTGACTTTGGGGAATTAAGCTTATGGATTTCTATTTCTGTGCCCTTGATTCCTTAGTTGTGCTCAGTTTTACCCATGGCCACTAACTTTCCTCAATCCCCCCCCCCCCCCGCCCCCACAACTCACCACATGTTCACAAAAACTGAAACATAGCCTTGTTGTCGGGTCAAAGCAGTTGACCGTTACCTGCTCAGTTACTCATGCATGGGGCCGGACGTCTTAGGATAGGTGGGCCATGTATGACAGGTGGGCCGTGGCCATGACCGCTTATGACGAGTGGGACATGTGCTAGCCACCACATTTCTTTGCCTAAATCAGCCCGAGCCCGAGTGAGCCGCCGCATCCCCACCCAGCCCCACGCTGCCACCACCAGCGTCATGCTCCCTAGAAGCCCCGTCGCCAAGTCCAACCATCCGCCTGAGATCCGATGGCGCAGAAAAGTGGTTCTACCATGTAGCCCTTCCTCCTATATGCAGGAACCATTCGAGGCGCACTATTAAAAAAACACACCCATGACATTATGGCCCGAACGAATTTTTTTCTGTCATGGTTGATACGTCTCCAACGTATCTATAATTTTTTGTTGTTCCATGCTATTAAATTATCAATCTTAGATGTTTTATAGTGCGCCTCGAATGGGACTAACCAATTAACCTAGTGCCCAATGCCAGTTGGTGTTTTTTGCTCGTTTTTGGTTTCGCAGAATATCAGTATCAAACGAAGTCCAAATGCCACGAAACTTTTTGGAGATTTTTTCTGGACATAAAGAACACTAGAAGCTCCATTTGACCTAATTCTGCCTCTATAAATACCCATAAATAAGAAAACCCTCGGGAGTCCATGAAATACTTTTTTCTGCCGCCGCAAGTTCCAGAAGCACAAGATCCAATCTAGAGACCTTTTCCGGCACTCTGCAGGAGGGGGAATCAATCATGGAGGGGTTCTTCAGCAACCTTGTTGCCCCTCCGATGATTACCACAGACCTACGGGTCCATAGTTAGTAGGTAGATGGCTTCTTCTCTCTCGATGTTCTTCAATACAATGTTCTCTTTGATGTTCTTGGAGTTTTATCCGATTAATTATTTTTTGAGATCCGATGAATTGTGTGTTTATGGTCAGATCTATCCATGAATATTATTTTAGTTTTATTTGAAATCTTTTATGCATGATTAATATAGCGTCGTATTTCTTCTCCAATTTATCGATTTGGTTTGGCCAACTAGATTGATATATCTTGCCATGGGAAGAGGTGCTTTGTGATGGGTTCGATCTTGCGGTGCTGAATCCAAGTGATAGAAAGGGACATGACATGCATGTATGCATCATGGCCATTACGGGTAAAAAGATGGGGTTTATTCATCCAAGAGTTTATCTTGTGTACGCCATATCATCTTGCCTAATGCATTACTCCCTTTTCCCATTAACTTAATACACTAGATGCATGCTGGATAGTGGTCGATGTGTGGAGTAATAGTAGTAGATGTAGAATCATTTTGGTCTACTAATCTTGGACGTGATGCCTATGTATGATCATTGATGTCTACAACACAACTTGTTATTGTAGACTTGTGTTGGGCCACCAAGCGCAGAGTTTTGTAGGACAGTAGCAGTTTTCCCTCAAGTGTATGACCAAAGGTTTATCAATCCGTGGGAGGCATAGGATGAAGATGTTCTCTCAAACAACCCTGTAACCAAATAATAAAAAGTCTTGTGTCCCCAGCACACCAAATACAATGGTAAATTATATAGGTGCACTAGTTCGGCGAAGAGATGGTGATACAAGTGTAGTAATGATAGTAGATATTGATTTTTGTAATTAGAACAATAAAAAATAGCAAGGTAATGAGTAGGAATAGTGAGCACAAACGGTATTGCAATGCTTGAAAATGAGGCCTAGGGTCCGTAGTTTCGCTAGTGCAATCTCTCAACAATGCTAATCTAATTGGATCACATAATAATCCCTCAACGTGCGATGAAGAATCACTCCAAAGTTCTTATCTAGCGGAGAACATAAGAAGAAATTATTTGTAGCTATTCTTTTCGATCGATCTATCCAAGAGTTTGTACTAAAATAACACCAAGTTATTCTTTCCGATCGATCTATCAAGAGATCGTACTAAATTAACACCGAGTTATTGCTTCCCATCGATCTATCAAGAGTTCGTACAAAAATAACACCAAAGAAAATCCATATTCATAATACTCAATCCAGCACAAAGAACCTCAAAGAGTGCCCCAAGATTTCTATCGGAGAAACAAAAGACAAGAACGTGCATCAACCCCTTTGCATAGATTACCCCAATGTCACCTCGAGAATCCGCGAGTTGAGTGCCAAAACACATATCAAGTGAATCAATATGATACCCCATTGTCATCATGGGTATTCATAGCAAGACATACACCAAGTGTTCTCAAATCCACAAAAGTATTCAATCTGATAAAATGAAATCTCAAAGGGAAAACTCAATTCATCACAACAAGATAGAGAGGGAGAAACACCATATGATCCAACTATATTAACAAAGCCCGCGATACATCAAGATCGTGCCATCTCAAGAACACGAGAGAGAGAGAGAGAGAGAGAGAGAGAGAGAGAGAGAAATTAAACACATAGCTACTGGTACAAAACCTCAGCCCCGAGGGTGGACTAGTCTCTCATCATGGTGGCTATAGGGATGATGAAGATGGCCTCCGGTGATGATTTTCCCCTCCGGCAGGGTGCCGGAACGGGCTCCTGATTGGTTTTTCATGGCTATAGAGGCTTGCGGTGGCAGAACTTCCGATCTAGGGTTATCTTAAGGGTTTTTGAAATATTTGGCAAGTTATAGGGCAAAGAGGCGGTGCGGGACGCCACCGAGGTGGGCACAACCCACCTGGGCGCACCTGGGCCCCAGGCGCGCCCTGGTGGGTTGTGCTTCCCTCGGAGCTCCCCACAGGTACTTCTTTGGCACACAGGGTGTCTTCTGGTCAAGAAAAAATCTCCAAAAAGTTACGTTGCGTTTGCACTCCGTTTGGTATTTATTTTCTGCGATGTAAAAAACAAGCAAAAAATAGCAACTGGCACTGGGCACTATGGCAATAGGTTAGTCCCAAAAAATGATATAAAGTTGCTATAAAATGATTGTAAAACATCCAGGAATGATAATATAACAGCATGAATACTTCATAAATTATAGATACGTTGGAGACGTATCAGCATCCCCAAGCTTAATTCCTACTCGTCCTCGAGTAGGTAAATGATAAAAGAAATGATTTATGAAGTGTGAATGCTAGCAAAGTGCATAAGTTTGATCAATGATAATTTCAATCACTTTTCCTAGCATCATAACAACAATTCTTTGTTATAAGACTTCTCATGTTAAAGTAGCAACCAATTCACATGTTAAGGTTCAAATAATGAATTCTCTTGAAACTCAACAACCATATTCTTAGTCACCAAACAATTGCAATTCAACTTATTCAACATAGTCTAAGTAAGAGCTCCACATACTCAATCATCATACAGTCTTCATGATTGCTAGTACTCAAAGCATATTCTTAGAACAAATGGCACCCATCGAACACGGAGAAAGATAGGGGCTTAATATTTTTCCTCACAACTCATTTATCATAGAGATAATTGTCAACAATAATAAATCATGATCAAATATATTTGACTGTTCATATGTGCCTAGATCTTCCCCCACCACATGATGCTTGCCAACTAGATAATAATTGTGATTGAAATGAGAATGCATACTATTGACTCTTTGCATAAAGTAAATACTGAAAAGTAAAAGATAGGCCCTTCGCAGAGGGAAGCAAAGGTTGTCATGCACTTTTTATTTGGATGCCCAAGCTATTAATGTAAAGGAACGTCATGTTATATTTCCCCTTATGATAGCAACCTTTGTTATCCAGTCCATCACTTTTATTACTTTGCCATCACAAGTTCGTACAATGCTCAGTTTTCCCTTACAATAAAAGATCAAACATATTTGGGAGCAATTTTTATTGCTTTTATGCACCGATGACAACTTACTTGAAGGATCTTATTCAATCCGTAGGTAGGTATGGTGGACACTCATGGCAAGAAACTGGGTTTAAGGGGTTTTGGATGCACAAGTAGTATCTCTACTTAGTACAAATTTTTGGCTAGCAAAAGATCCTAGGCAAACACCACATGTTAGAGGATCCATGACAATATAACTTCTATGCAAATATGCACAACCATAACTCATTACGTTGTCTTCCTTGTCCAACTTCAACTAATTTGCTCAAGTTTTAAAAAATTAATGGGTATTCACAATCATAGAAGATGTCCAAGATAATATATTTGCATGTGAAAGTTCACTTCCTTCTACTAATAATTCAGGAATTGCTTGTATGACCAGTATTGTGATTGTCGAGCTTCAAAAGATTTCACTTTCTAAACCCAATGTGAAGCTACCACTAGGCATGATATAATTTCAACTTCATTATATTCAATTCAATCAACAATTTACTCATAGGATATAAGTGAAGCACAAGAGCAAATGACAAGCTACTCCAAAAAGATATAAGTGAAGATCAAGTGAGTAGATAAGTAAATAGGTAGATAATTGTTGACTCTCTCTTATTTTAAAAAAAATCAGATTTAATTATTTTATTAAAACAGCAAGCAAAAAAAATGACATTCCAAGAATAGCACAACTCATGTGAAGAAGCAAAAACTTAGGCTCAACCGATACTAACCGATAATTGTTGATGAAGAAAGGTGGGATGCCTACCGGGGCATCCCCAAGCTTAGATGCTTGAGACTTATTGATATATTATCTTGGGATGCTTTGGGCATCCCCAACCTTGAACTTTTGTTTCTCCTTAATTCCTTTTATATCATGGTTTCCCTAAATCTAAATAACATCATCCACACAAAACTCAACAAGAACTCATGAGATAAGTTAGTATAAATCAATGCAATAACCTTATCATTCTCTACTATAGAAATTCACCAAAATTATTATTAAACATTGCACACTAGCCTCTGCATATTTAATACTCCTATCCTCAAATAGAATCATTAAACAATCAAACATATGCAAACAATGCAAACATAACAACAATCTCTCACCCATACTTCCCTAACTCCAAAAATTCTGAAAATTTACCACACTTTAGAAAATTTATCATAGCTTATTTTGAAAAAAGTTTCAACATTTTATCACATTTTGTTTTTTCTCGGGAATTTTTGCAACAGCGACAAACTTTCTGTTTTGAAACAGCAACTCATATACTTGCAAAATAAGCATGGTAAAGGCTATCCTTGCCAGTTTTATTGAAATGAAAGATACAAAAAATTATTAGAAATAACAGTAGGCAAATAAAAACAAAATATAATGACGCTCCAAGAAAAACTCATATCATGTGAAGAACGAAAATATAGCTCCAAGTGAGGTTACCGAAAATGTTGAAGACGATAGAGGCATCCCCAAGCTTAGTTGCTTGGATCTTCCTTGAATATTACCTTGGGGGCTGGGCATCCCCAATCTTAGGTTCTTGTCACTCCTTATTCTCCTCATATCGATATCTCACCCAAAACTTGAAAACTTCAATCACACAAATCTTAACGGAACTTCGTGAGATAGGTTAGTATGATAAAGGGCAAACCATTCACTTTGGTACTGTCAAAGACAAGATTCAAAAATTTTCTCACACAATGCCTACTGTACCTTAGCATTTCCACAATTTATATTGAGCAATATAAGCCATAGAAACTAGATAACAAGCAAACTATGCATTGAAAACCGAATCTGTCAAAAACAGAACAGTCTGTAGTAATCTGTACTCCAACCATACTTATATAACTCCAAAAATTCTAAAAAATTAGGAAAATGTAGGAAATTTGTATATCAATCATCTTAAAAAAATTTAGATCAAAATCACGTTCCAATGAATTTTAAAATTCCTGGACTGAATGCAAAAGTTTCTGTTTTTGCACAGAATCAAGTCAACTATCATCCACACTATCCCAAAGGCTTTACTGGGCACTTTATTGAAACAAAAGCTATAAAACATGATTACTACAATATCATAATCATGTTAACACACAAAAACAGTAGGGGTAAATATTGGGCCGTCTCCCAACAAGCACTTTTCTTTAATGCCTTTTAGCTAGGCATGATGAGTTCAATGATGCTCGCATAAAAGATAAGAATTGAAACATAAAGAGAGCATCATGAAGCATATGACTAACACATTTAAGCCTAACCCACTTCCTATGCATAGGGATTTTTTGAGGAAAAAATTCACGGGAACAAGAATCAACTAACATAGGATGGAAAAACAAGCAATACTTCAAAACTTTCAACACATATAGAGGAAACTTGATATTAGTGAGATATGTAAAAGCATATGTTCCTCTCTCATAATAATTTTCAGTAGCATCATGAATGAATTCAATGATATAACTATCACATAAAGCATTTTTTTTATGATCCACAAGCATAGAAATTTTATTACTCTCCACATAAGCAAATTTATTCTCAGGAATAGTAGTGGGAGTAAACTCAACAAAATAACTATCATGGGATTGAAAATGAAAATCATGATGACAAGTTTCATGGTTATCATTATATTTTATAGCATATATGTCATCACCATAATCATCATAGATAGGAACTTTGTTGTCATAATCAATTGCAACCTCCTCCAAAATAGTGGATTCATCATTAAATAAAGCCATGACCTCTCCAAATCCACTTTCATCAATATAATCATCATAAATAGGAGGCATGCAATCATTATAATTAATTTTCTCATCAAAACTTGGGGGACTAAAAATATCATCTTCATCAAATATAGCATCCCCAAGCTTATGGCTTTGCATATCGTTAGCATCATGGATATTCAAAGAGTTCATACTCACCATTCAAAGATTTTTTGCCAAACATTTAATAGAATTCTTCCTCTATCAATTGAGCACAATTTCCTTTCCATTATTTTCAAGAAAGACATTATAAAGATGAACAATATGAGACCACCTCAATTCCATTTTTTGTAGTTTTCTTCATGAACCAAACTAGTGATAAAACAAGAAACCAAAAGATTCGATTGCAAGATCTAAAGATATACCTTCATGCACTCACCTCCCCGGCAATGGTGCCAGAAAAGAGCTTGATGTCTACTACCCAACTTGTTCTTGTAGACTTGTATTGGGCCTCCAAGCGCAGAGTTTTGTAGGACAGTAGCAATTTTCCCACAAGTGGATGACCTAGGGTTTATCAATCCATGGGAGGCGTAGGATGAAGATGGTCTCTCTCAAACAACCCTACAACCAAATAATAAAAATTCTCTTGTGTCCCCAACACACCAAATACAATGGTAAATTTTATAGGTGCACTAGTTCGATGAAGAGATGGTGATACAAGTGTACTAATGATAGTAGATATTGATTTTTGTAAGTGGAACAATAAAAAACAGCAAGGTAATGAGTAGAAAAAGTGAGCACAAACGGTATTGCAATGCATGAAAATGACGCCTAGGGTTCGTACTTTCTCTAGTGCAATCTCTCAACAATGCTAATATAATTGGATCACATAACAATCCCTCAATGTGCGATGAAGAATCACTCCAAAGTTCTTATCCAGCGGAGAACATAAGAAGAAATTATTTTTAGCTATTCTTTCCGATCGATCTATCCAAGAGTTCGTACTAAAATAACACCAAGTTATTCTTTCCGATCGATCTATCAAGAGTTCTAGTAAAATAACACAAAGTTATTGTTTCCGATCGATCTATCAATATTTCATACAAAAATAACAGCAAAGCAAATTCAGATTCATAATATTCAATCCAACACAAAGAACCACAAAGAGTGCCCCAAGATTTCTACCGGAGAAACAAAAGACAAGAACTTGCCTCAACCCCTATGCATAGATTACCCCAATGTCACCTCGGGAATCTGCGAGTTGAGTGCCAAAACACATATCAAGTGAATCAATATGATACCATATTGTCACCACGGGTATTCATAGCAAGACATACATTAAGTGTTCCCAAATCCACAATAGTATTCAATCTGATAAAACGAAATCTCAAGGGAAAACTCAATTTATCACAACAAGATAGAGAGAGAGAAACACCATATGATCCTACTATATTAACAAAGCGCGCGATACATCAAGATCGTGCTATCTCGAGAACACGAGAGAGAGAGAGAGAGATTAAACACATAGCTACTGGTACAAAGCCTCAGCCCCGAGGGTGGACTACTCCCTCCTCATCATGGTGGCCATACGGATGATGAAGATGGCCTCCGGTGATGATTTCCCCCTCCGCCAGGGTGCCGAAACGGGCCCCCAATTGGTTTTTCGTGGCTACAGAGGCTTGCGGCGGCGGAACTTCCGATCTAGGGTTATCTAGAGGGTTTTTGGAATATTTGGCAATTTATAGGGCGAAGAGGCGGTGCGGGAGGCCACCGCGGTGAGAACAACCCACCTGGGCATGCCTGGGCCCCCAGGCGCGCCCTGGGGGGTTGTGCTCCCCTCGGAGCTCCCCCTAGTACTTCTTTGGCCGATCGGGTGTCTTCTGGTCCAGAAAAAATCTCCAAAAAGTTTCTTCAAGTTTGGACTCAGTTTGGTATTGATTTTCTACGATGTAAAAAACAAGTAAAAAATAGCAACTGGCACTGGGCACTATGTAAATAGGTTAGTCCCAAAAAATGATATAAAGTTGCTATAAAATGAGTGTAAAACATCCAAGAATGATAATATAGCAGCATGAATACTTCATAAATTATAGATACGTTGGAGACGTATCAATCATTGCCTTGGATATCATCAAAATTATTTGCTTTTCTATCAATTGCTCAATAGTACTTTGTTTACCCACCATATGCTATTTTCTCGAGAGAAGCCTCTTGTGAAAACTATGGCCCTCGGGTCTATCTTTTATCATATAAATTCCAAAAATACCTTGCTACAATTTTGTTTTATTTATTTTATTTTTTAGTTTGGTTAGAACTATTTATCTAATCCTATATAATTTAATCATTCTCGTAACCATTGAGGGATTGACAACCCATTTACGCGTTGGGTTGGCAGTATTTTTTTGTTTGTGTGCAAGTGCTATTTACATAGTATTGCTTGGTTCTCCTACTGGATTGATAACCTTGGTTTCACAACTGAGGGAAATACTTACCTCTGTTGTACTGCATAATCCTCTCCTCTTCGGGGAAATCCCAACGCAGATCACAAGTAGCAGGAACAATTTCTAGCGCTGTTGCTGGGGAGACATCATCAACATCTATCAAGTACCTATGCATAAACTTTCATCTCCTTGCAATTTACTTTATTTGCCATTTTCCTCTTGCTTTCATCTCCCCCACTTCAAAAAAGTTTTGATAAAAATTACAAAATATTTCCCATTTGCTTTTTTGCGTGTTTTCTTGTGTGCTTATTTTCCAATTGTTATCATGAGTGATTTTGGTATGGCAGAAACAGATGATGCAGGACTCCTAAAATTGGAAGTTCTACTAATCTTGATGCTAAAACTTTTGTGTTGGGACAAGGGAATGTTATAGGAAATGGTGTATCCAAGAATTCTTTAATTGCATCGGGACTTTAGCTTGTGATGATGCCCCTATACTTAAAAGAACCAAGACTTATGCCGATGCTATTTTCGCACTTGTGCTTAAACTTGAAAGAAAATTTATCCATACTCATCCTACTTTAAGAAGATTATTTTACGAGTTTCCCATTATAAAAAAATCCTAGGGCTAAAAAGATAGCTACCCTTGTCCTCATGAATGAATTTGATCATATAGTGCGCCAAGCTAGAGAAATCTTTGATTTTTATGGTATGAACCGTGAAAAACCAGTAATAGATTAGATCCTTTTTAATGGTGATTATATGTTAAGGAATTTGCTTCGCAATGATCGCATCTTTGATGAAAATCTTAAAAAGGAATTCCCTCCTTTAAGTATGATTCAACAAGTTTTCAATGATATCAACCAACAGTACTCTTAGATTGTATCCGGTAATCAAAAGTGATATGAAGACGAGCAACTTGCTAATGCTAAAATTTCTATGGATGATGTGTTTTATGTTATGTTTGAAAAACCTCCGGCTGAAAATATGCCTAAGTAAAAGGGGAAGAAAGATGTCAACAATTGAAACTATACATTATGCCTAGCTAGGGGCATAAAACAGTAGTGCTTGTTGTGAGGCAACCTAATAGTTATCCTTTAAATTTTTGTTTCTTTTCTGTTTTTCAATAAACATACAATTATGCTTCTATAGTGATTGTGTTTTAGTGTTTTAATTAGTGTTTGTGATAAGTAAATCCCTTAGGATGGTTTGGGTGATAGTTTCTTTGAGTGTGTGCATTAACATAAACTTTTACGTCCAGTAGCAGAATTATTAAATATCACTGGAGCGTCGAAAAATTCTGAATCTTTTACACATGATTTATATAAAAATTGCCTACGTATTCCTAATTGTTCAGAATAATTGGAGTTACATAAGTATGGTCAAAGTTCAGATTACTACAGACAGTTCTGTTTTTGACATATTTTGTCTTTGTTGCATTGTGTGCTTATTTTGATGAATCTATGGATTGTATTGTGGGGTATAAGCCATGGTTAAGTTAGAATACAGTAGGTATAATGCAATAATAAAATATGAATGGGTTTGCAACATTACCTAAAGTGGTGATTTGCTTTTTTATACTAATGGATCTCACGAAGGTTTTTGTTAAGTTTTGGGTGATTGAAGTTTCCAAGTTTTGGGTGAGATCATGATGGATGAAGGAATAAGGAGTGGAAAAAGCCTAAGCTTGGGGATGCCCATGGCACCTCAAGGAAATATTCATGGACTGCCAAGTAACTAAGCTTGGGGATGCCCCGGAAGGCATCCCCCTTTTTTTCTAACGACCATCCGTAACTTTACTTGGAGCTATATTTTTATTCGTCACATATCATGAGTTTTGCTTGGAGCGCCTTGTATTATATGAGTCTTTGCTTGTTTTCCTTTTTAGTTTGTCACAGTCATCCTTCCTGTACACACCTATTTGAGAGAGCCATAATTATATCATGATTTGTTAGAATTGCTCTATGTGTTTCACTTAAATTTTGTGAGCTAGCAATTGCTATATGTGCTTCACTTAAATCCTTTTGAGCACGGTGGTGGTTTAACTTTTGAAGAAATGCTCTCATGCTTCACTTAGATTATTTTGAGAGTTAGTAAATTTTTAAAGAAATGCTCTCATGCTTCACTTAGATTATTTTGGGAGTTACTAAATTTTGAAGAAATGCTCTCATGCTTCACTAAGATTATTTTGAGAGTTAGTAAATTTTGAAGAAATATGCTCTCATGCTTCACTTATATTATTTTGAGGGTTAAATGTTTTTGAAGAAATTTATGCTCTCGTGCTTGACTTAAATTTATTTGAGAGCTTGTTAGTAGCATTGATAATTTGCACAAGATATGAATTTGGTCCCAAAGTGATAGATATTTAAGAGGGATATAATAAAAACTGTCATGAAGATCATTGGATATTATAAACTAGATTCCTTGCAATAGTTTTGCATGTGTACATGTCTGCCCGCTATCACACAAGGTCCAGATATCACCATCATGTCCGATGGATGGGTCTGCACGCCTCCCACGGGGTGCTCATACGTCTCCGTCGTATCTATAATTTTTGATTGTTTCATGCCAATATTATACAACTTTCACATACTATTGGCAACAATTTATATGATTTACTGGACTAACATCTTGATCCGATGCCCAGTTCCTGTTTGTTGCATGTTATCCATGTCAAACGAAGTCCAAATGCATTAAAAATTCATGGAAAATTATTTTGGAATATATGTGATTTTTGGGAGGTGGAATCAACACAAATGGAGGCCCATGGCCTCCACAAGACACCAGGGCGCGGCTCAGCCCCCAAGTGCATGGTGGTGGGTGGTGACCACCTCATAAGGCGGTTGCTGCTCTACTTCGGGTGCAAGGAAGGTTATATCCGGAAATAAAATCATGTTAAAATATCAGCGCAATCGGAGTTATGGATCTTCGGGAATATAAGAAACGGTTTTTGGCTAGAAAACAGGAATGCGAAACAGAAGATAAGAGAGAGAGAGAGAGAGAGAGAGAGAGAGAGAGAGAGAGAGAGATCCAATCTCGGAGGGGCTCTTGCCCCTCCATCGCCATGGAGGCCATGGACCAGAGGGAAAACCCTCCTCCCATCTAGGGGAGAGGTCAAGGAAGAAGAAGAAGAAGAAGAAGAAGAAGGAGGAGGGGCCCCTCTCCCCCTCTCTCCTGGTGGCGCTGGAGTGCCGCCGGGGTAAGGATCATGACAACGATCTACATCAACAATCTTGTTACCGTCAACACCAACCTTCTCCCCCTCTATGAAGCGGTGTAACCTCTCTATTTCCGCTTCAATTCTCTAGTTAAACATGGTGCTCAAAACTAAATATATTATCCAATGATATGTGGTTATCCTATGATGTTTGATTAGATATGTTTTGTCCAATGGGTTGATTGATGACTATGATTGGTTTGAGTTGTATATTTTATTTTGGTGTTGTCCTACAGTTCCCTCCGTGTCGTGCAAACATGAGGGATCCCCGCTGTAGTGTGTTGCAATACGTTCATGATTCGCTTATGGTGGGTGGCTAGAGTGACAGAAGCTTATGCCCGAGTAATGAGGTCATTGTGTATGGGATAAATAGGACTTGATACTTAATGCTATGGTTGGGTTTCACCTTAATGATCATAAGTGCGTATGATCCAAGTACAGAAAGTATGTTAGCTCATGCCTCTCCCTCATATGAAATTGCAATGATGATTACCGGTTTAGTTATCGATCACCTAGGGAGAAATGAATTTCTTGTGTGACAAAAGATATATAAATTTATTATCTTGCAATTTATTCGTAGTTTTATTCTCGCAAAGTACTTCTAGTTTCATACTTGTTTTAGGTAAAGCAGACGTCAAGTGTGCGTAGAGTTGTATCGGTGCTCGATAGAGCTTGAGGGAATATTTGTTCTACCTTTAGCTCCTCGTTGGGTTCTACACTCTTATTTATTGAAAAAGGCTACAAATGATCCCCTATACTTGTGGGTTATCAAGACCTTTTTCTGGCGCCGTTGCCGGGGAGCAATAGCGTTGGGTGAATATTCTCATGTGGGCTTGTTTGCTTTATCACTAAGTAGTTTTTATTTTCTGTTCTAAGTTGTTTTATATCTTTAGTTATGGATATGGAACACGAAATACCAAAAAAATTAGTTGTACTTGCTACTCATGGAGATGGGAAACCTCCTAAAACCCTTGATGCTCGTTATGTGAAGAATATTGAACACTATTTAGATAATCCTGAGAAAACCCCATTCAACTTGATAATGGGAGACACGTTGGATCAAGGTGAATACTTTAGGTATTATCGCTTGACTCAGAAAGGGAAAACGTTATGGGATAAAATTCATATGTTGCATTGCACTGGTGCACGTCGGTCCTAAACAAACGGTTTAAAACCCCTTTCCGAGACGGCATTTGGAACCGTCGCCAAGTGAGTGTGGGAGATAGGGGGGTCCTTCCCACACGACCCAGAAACCGTCGGGAATAGGGCCCCTACAGTACTCCTACTCATTTATGCTCGCATTGCCATCACAGTCGGTATTCTGTGGTGCTACGTTTACGATGCGCGGCCCATCACATATGGTTCAATATTATAGAACGTGTATGATGCACGACCCATCACAAATGGTTCCTGTTAAGAAGATTAGCTAATCGTCGTACGAGTGTTGGACAGGATTACGAAACGTCGGACCATCATAACATCGTCGTACACAACAACTATCGCACATGCTATTCTGTGGTGCAACATTTACGATGCATACTTCATCAGAAACATTTCATGGTTGCGAATCGTGTACGATAAGGCAACTAACACAAATGTTTAGTTTGCCCGCACCGTTTGTGATATTGTCTGACATCGCACACGTTGTGCAAACGGCAACTGCGTGCGTGCTTGCACACGTTTCCTCTCTATGAACCGTCTCGTATTATGGTGCATATCGCAAATGTTTGTGTTTTACCAACCGTGTGTGCCATAACAACCTGGAGAGCGTAATTCACCGTAATTTAATTGCTGCTTTTCCAAATTGTACCAGATTTGGATTTGAATTTGAATGTATGCTACAGCTTTATTCATATCCATCAGGTTCAAACAACCAATGCATTATTCGATTCATAGGTACATATGTTCAAGAATTACATAAGAAACAAACAAAGAATGATGAACCGCAGTTGTATACTTCTACTATTAAAGACGGTAAAGAAAGAGGCGAAATATATTCTGGTTGCTGAACAAGGTGAAGCGGAATGCCCATAGTGTGCCCTCCTCCATGTAGAAGGCACGCACGACTCTAGTCCAACCCCTTGTGATGGCCGACCACCAATCCTTCACGATCTTCATGAAAACATCTAGATAATCAGCATGTTCTGGTAGAAATACTTTAACCTTTGCATGCCCACCAATCATGTAGTTTGAGAGGAAATCTTGAGTAAACTGCTTTGGCAACCACTGCAAAGGAATAAGATTTCAGACATTTTCATCTAACACAACTCATTATGGGCAGTAAAAAGAAGGCTGCAGAGTTCTTACTTACCATCCTGCAGTTCGCTGTTGTCTTGGATGAAGTGTAAACAAATAGTTGAATTGCCATCTTTGGACCCATTTTACTAACAATCTTTATCAGCTTCCTCACTTGATGCTGGTTCATAGATATCTCATTACCCCATATGCAGAAATGGTCGAAACACAGATCTTTACCAATGACATATGTACCTAAAAGCACCAAGTTAGTATTAGAAGCTAAACAGCAATGGCACACTGATGTAGTACAACACTCTTTTATAATATGTCTATATACATCTGTATGTGGTAGTCCATTTGAAATCTCTAAAAAGAAAAATATTTAGGAACGGAGGGAGTATCTTATAACATCCAATATACTCACATATTAGATGAATTAACATCTTATATTATGGGCCGGAAAGAGATTAGTTCGGGCAAAATTGACAAATTTGACCTATGGATGAAATCAAATAACAGAATGAACTGCCTGTGAAACTATTTCACCCGGCTGACCTTTCTGTGTGACGCCCGACACGAAGGCACCACACTACACTGTGCAACACCTCACAGATAGGCGCTACACGCCTGGCCAGCATTGCACCCGTGTGATCCGAAAATTACTAAGTCAGTGTGCAGCGCCTGAGAGCTAGGCGCCACACTATACAGTGTAGCGCCTAGCTTCTAGGCGTTGCACTAGTGGTTGCTTCATTTTGTAGTGCAACCACTAGTGCAGCGCCCGAGAGCTAGGCGCCACACTATATAGTGCAGCGCCTAGCTCTTAGGCTCTGCACAATGACTTAACATTTTTTAGGCAGTCTGGGGTGCAACGTTGGCCAGGCGTGTAGCACCTATCTAGGCGTTCCATAGTGTAGTGTGGCGCCTTCGTGTCGGGCGTCACACAAAAAGGTCATCCACGTGAAATAGTTTCGCAGACAGTTCATTCTATGATTTGATTTCGTCCACAGGTCAATTTTGTCAAATTTGCCTTTAGTTCGTTCTTAAAAATTATCTGCTGTTGTATCCACGGGTTACAGTTAGTTTGAGCTAGTTCGGGCTCAAATAGCCCTAAAGTATATCTAAACATGAGGGCTAGTTTGAGCTAGTTGCATCTATAACCCACCCAAAAAAACTAGTATCCAACCCAAGAGGTGCTAATTGGAGCTAGTTCTCCTAGTGCACTTATTGTCAATCTAACCCTGCTATCCAAACAACTCTTTGGATGGAGTTAGTTCAGGGTTAGTAATGAGCTAGAAACTAACTCTAACCTCTAGCTAAGTTGAGTATCCAAACAGGGCTGTGTCGTTTCTGTTGCTGCTGCTGCTCTTCTACGTATATCTAGACATCATTAGAGCATTAATGTAACACTCTTCCTTGTTGCTATGTAGCCTAGGATTGCATATTTAGACATTAAGTACAGCGCATGTTGCTATGTAGCCTCAGATATATTACATATGGCCCTAGTTAACCTAAGGAAAAATGGGTTGCAGATATATTCAGTTAAAAGTCCGATTCACCGATTAGTCCCTTATCAGCCGCCTGCCTATATGGTACGATGTACGGATATCCTGAACAGTGAGCAGATATAAGCCATGGGATGAAACTAACCTCGATGAAAAACAACAGTCGTTGCCAAAATTGTCCTGTGTAGGTACATCAAGAAGCATGTAAGCACAACAGGCTAAAAATCAACCAAAATTACACATGGCAAAGAAAATAATCTCCAAAAAATAGCTTCAGTGTGCAGGTTTAAGCACGCTAGTAAAGCAAAAACAAGTGGAAAGGTGTGCTAACTGCAACAGGCCTAACATTTAACAAAAAGCAAACATGGTCATTCAAACTGGTATTGTGCCGGTCTAAGTACACTGGTTATGGTTAAATAAAAATGGAAACGTGTGTTAACTACAAGATGCAGCAACCAAATGTAGTCATTCATAGTGGTATTGTTGAAACTGGTAATGCACAATTCATACTTGCACATATAGATCATCACATTGTGAATAACTGGAATAAACAAGGCATACTATGAACAACCAAAGATAGCATTTTAAACTGAACATATGCTAACTACAAACAACTGAACAATCAAAAAACTTTAAAAGAGGCATATGCTAGCTATAACAGGCTTAACAACAATCAAATATATGATTTCCTATCGGTATGTTTAAAACTGGATTGATGAAATGTACTGCACAGTAAATAATTGAACATATAGAGCATCACATTGTGAACAAGTGAAATAAACAAATCATGGGTTTCCTCACTTGTCACATATGGGCTCATTCCCGTGGGAAGAGCACGGACCCTGGATGTGCTCCATGTTGTCGCAGATGGGCTCCTTCCCTTGAAAGAGCACTGTTGTAGGGTGCCCTCCCTGATGTAGTAGACGGGCGCTTTCCCCTTGGAAGAGCAGATGGGCTCTTTCCCCTTGGAAGAGCTGGAGAGGGTGCCCTCCTCGTGGTCGCCTTCGATGAGGTCTGACTTGGGAGCTGTGGATCCCAAGCTAGCGTCGCAGAACGTGTCCTTCAGAAATTACAAAAGGGGCTCGATGGCGATGTATAATGGCAAATTGTTGACAACGAGCCAGAGGAGATCAGCGGCGGGGACATGGATGAGATCGACGACGGTTGAACCTGAGGGGTTGGGGGTGGGCCACTTAACCTATGACACAGCCCGCCTCAGGGCGTCGCTGTCCATGACCTCGATGTCATAGCCGGCGGACGAGACATGCCCACATACTCTAGCCCGCTGCTTGAGTGCCTGCCACCAGTAATGGTCGTCAACTTCCTCGGCGACATCGGGCGAAGAGACCGCTATACACCTCTTTTGGGCCAGTCGCTCCTCGAGCTCCATGAGAAGAATAGCCGGGCTTAGGCTGCAACGCTCTGGAGTGGGGGATGGGGATCTGCGGGAATGGGGGCGTTTGGCAGGCATCATCGAAGAAACTCAGGGCGGCCTGGGTATGGAGATCGGTGGGTAAGCTGCACGGGCAAACCAGCAGATGTTGACAATGGAGGCCTTGCGGTGGCGGTGGCAGCGCCGGCGGGGACTTTGCTAGGGTTTCAAGCGAGGGAGGGTGTGTGTGTGTGTGTGCGCGCGCGCGCGCGTGCGCACGCTCGAGGAGGTTTTGGTGTGTGTGTGTGTGTGTGTGTGTGTGTGGAGGGGGGGCGCGGGGTGTTTGAGGAAATGACGCGGGTACTGAAAATTTTACTACACGGGAGTGAAATGTCGGGCTATTGAAAATTTTGATGATAGTGCATCGCACATGTTCCGGAGATAACAAACCGTGTGTTATGAAAAAGAAAAAGCCTCGAGGCGGGCAAACATTTTCGATGCAGGCGGGATTGGGAACAAGAAACATCGCACACGGTCCGGAGATAACAACCGTGTGTTATGAAACAGAAAAACCCTCGAAGCAGGCAAATATTTTTGAGAGGGGGAGCCTTGTGGAGCCCAATGTACTGGTGCGGATGTGTGCGTGACAGGTGCACTGGCGTGGCACACGGTTAGTTTGAGTGAACCGTGTTTGTTGCCTCCTCCGAGTTTTCTAATGTTCATAAATTTGGCGAAAAATGACGCAGGAGAGGGTCGGAACACGAACACACTTGCATGTGGACCAAATTTATGTATCAAAAGGGTGGTTTGATTTTCAAATACCAAATGCAACTTCGATGTGGAACCTCTCTTGCAAAGCGCACGGTATTGCTTGCTCCCACCCTCTCGTGTCGGCACGAAGGGAATCCTAAGCTATGAATGCATGCCCTCCCCTCAACCGAGGTTCACCTAGCAAAGTCTTGAAGTAGCTAGCAGCCCCTCCTCCCTCGTGTCAGCAAGAAGGGAATCCTAAGCTATATATGAATGCATGCCCCTCCCTTCAACCGAGGTTCACCTAGCAAAGTCTTGAAGTAGCTAGCAGCCCCCTCCTCCCTCTTGTCGTCTCGAATGGAATCCTAAGATATATATGCATGCATGCCCCCCAACCATGGTTCACCGTAGAAATCTTCGGAGTAGCTAGCAGACCCCCTCCCTCGTGTCGGCACGAAGGGAATCCTAAGCTATGAATGCATGCCCCCCAACCGAGGTTCACCTAGCAAAGTGTGAAGTAGAGCTAGCAGCCCCCCTCCCTCGTGTCGGCACAAAGGGATTCCTAAGCTATGAATGCATGCCCCCCCCCCAACCAAGGTTCACCTAGCAAAGTGTGAAGTAGCTAGCAGCCCCCTCCCTCGTGTCGGCACGAAGGGAATCCTAGCTAAGCTATGAATGCATGCCCTCCCCCCCACCGAGGTTCACCCTAGCAAAGTGCGAAGTAGCTAGCAGCCACCCCTCCCTCATGTCAGCACGAAGGGAATCCTAAGCTATGAATGCACCTGCCCCCCCCCCCACCCCGCGGTTCACCAAGTAAAGTGCGACCTAGCTAGACGCCCCCCCCCCTCGTGTCTACACTAAGGGAATCCCAAGCTATATATGAGCATGCCCCCTCCCCCCAACCGAGGTTCACCTAGCAAAGTGCACAGTACTAGCAGCCCCACCCCCTCGTGTCGCCATGAAGGGAATCCTAATTAAGCTATGAATGCATGCCCCCCAACCGAGGTTCATCTAGCAAAGTGCGATGTAGCAACCCCCCCCACACACACACACTTTCAGTCGGCGGGCGAGAGAGGCATATATCTCACCAAGATTGATGTAGGACGGAACCCTATGTGAACGATCTTTCATGTTTGGAGAGGATCCCTACGAGGAACACGAAGAACGAGCGGAAGAGCACGAGGGAAATCACGGGGAAAACACAAGAGAATCACTCAAACCAACAAGATCAATCACACATGTGCTAGATCAATGCACACAAAGGGAGATACATGATCCAAAGTCAACAAAGGACGATACAAGAGGTAGCCGATTCTTCTCCGTGAGGAGGTCTTGAATCCGTGAGGGATCTTCCCGTAAAGGGGTGTTGAATCCAGGTGGATCTTCTCCGAAGAGGCCGCGGTCTATCATGGGGAGGAGATCCGATATGGATGAGCGAAGCTCTATCTCACAAATGAGCTAAATCAATGCTAACCCTAACTAGGAGGAGGTGGAGGAGTATATATAGTCTAGGGCCACAAAGGGGTAAGTGAAGGGGTAAGTGGGCTGCGACCAAACACATGGCAGCGCACAGGCACCGGTCGTCCGATGGGTACCGGACGTCCGATGGCTCGCGAGGGTCCGGTCGTCCGGTACCTATCGGACGTCCGGCGATTTGGCTCGGGTGTGGATTTGTCGGATTTCCGGACGTTGTCGGTCGTCCGGTGGCTGATGGTCGTCGGACGTCCGGCCTTGGTCGGTCGTCCGGAGCCTGGGAGTCGTCGGACGTCCGGTCCTGGTCGGACGTCCGGCCGCTGTAGCTTCGGGCAGCTTCTTCTCTTGGTCCTTGTACTTGGTGTCCTCGCCGTCTTGTCCAATGCTCGTAGCTGTTCCATTGCCTTCCTCTTGGTTCCTGGACATGCATAGCACACACGTTTGAGGTAGTAGCCATGTCTCACATGTGGAAAGTGACGATTCGGAGAGGAGCGAGTTCACCTTGTGCCCAATGGCATTTGTTTGAGGTCTCGTCATATGTTCACTTGGGGCTTGGAGAGTAGTGGGAGTGTACATGGGGATGAACGTGGGATGCTCCGCATCATCTCCCCCCCTTGGGAAAGATCCAACCTCAGATCGTGATCCTCATCACAATGGAAACGGTTGTCGTACACGGACTTGTAGTTGGACGAAGTTGAAGACATGGCGCACTCCAAGTAGTCCAAGGTGTCGCCGGAGTGATACACATGCAAAAGGAGAAAACACAAGCAACACTCGGGAATACAATGGTTAGCGCACACAAAGTGTCCATCATGTAAGAATGAGTCCGTGAGACAAGATTGTTCATGACAAAGCACATGAAGCTTAGCAAGATGATATGGAATAAGATGTAAAGCATTCATGGGAACAAAAGCATGGTGCACAAAGCGACAAATTCTACCATTGTGCAAAATGATGTCATAGAGAGACGGTTCATCAATAGCATGAATATGGTAATAGATGCTCAATATGATTATGTTATCATGCAATTGATGATAGGCAATATGATCACGATGTACGAATATGCCATCAAGAAAGATCACAAAAAATTTGCTAAGAAAATGCACAAGCTCATATATCATGGATGACATGGGAATAGGTGCAACAAGACAATCATAATGTGTGTCAATCCATGCATAGGGTGCAAATTTGTCATGGGTGGTGTTGTACCATAGCTCAGTGTCGTGGTAGAAGTGGTGGTCCGATGGTGAATCCACTAAGTCCGAGCACTCTTCAACTTGAAGGTCCATAGGGTCCATCTCCAATGTCGGTCCTCCGTCCAATATATGTATCATGTAGACAAGAAGAAGGAAACAACAATGAAAGTATGGCCCATCCAATATGCATATTTGAAGATGGCTCAAAGGGAAGGAGTTCACCTTTTGGAGATTCTCGCAAATGTTGGTGTTGCACATCATGTACGCCTTCACATAACCAAAATGTCTTTTCATGGTACTGCCTTGTGAATCCTTCAAAATGAAAGAACATGAGAAACACTCGGAAAAACAAATGAGGTTAGTGCAAATGCAAAACCTATCATTCGTGTGGTAAGATACCCAACAAGTGTATGCATGATGCTCATCATAAGAAAGTACAAGGGAGCATTTCATAGTGTGGCGGCATATGATGCAAGAACAACCAAATAAAAGAGGCTCAATCAAACAAGCATGCATCACAAGTAAAATGTCCGAGTCTCCAAGATCATGAAGCATAGAGGCAACTATTGGAGGCACGCGACAATAAACAAGATATATCATGTGAGAGGCATGAACATATATGTCATCAACCCAAGAAAGCGAGTAAAAATGGAACATGGGTGACGCGACAAAGCAAGCAATCATAGAGATCAAGTCAAGCAAGCTAGTAGTGCGAAGATGCAACATACTAGATGTAATCATGGTAATCATGTCATGTGTGCAAATAGTGGGCATATAAAATGCACATGATATTTCACAAGCATAACGGCAAGATATGAGCAAAATAGCATCAATAGCATGGGGCACATGATAAACATGGCAATAGCAACAAGGATCTCCACCAAGCATGCAAATACACATAGGAGTAGCATAATGGTGAATCATGGGTAGATGCAAGCAAGGGTCACAATTGCATGGCAAAGGTATAGAAGCAAGCATAGCATGCAAAGTGAACACGGTAAAATGAGCATGAATCGACAAGTGATATATAGCCCATAGCCGTGTGAGAGCCAAGTAGAAGAGATGCACGTAGTCCTTGCACGGAGGGAATGGTGGTAAGGATAGTCCACGAGAACCCAAATCATCGTTGCTCTCAAGAGCTCGTTTCGTCAACTCATGGGATTGAGATGTTGACGAGTATACGTGAGTACCTACACAAAACAAACACAAAGGGAAAATTGTGTGTGCGTGGTAAATGTACACATCATCCATCATGATGCGCACGTCCTTGTGTTGGTTAGCACAAAATAGCCAGTGCTCAAATAAATGCGATGCGTGATATAGAAACATGGCATCCATCATGATAGGTTTGTTATTATGTACATAATGGAGACTCAAATTATGTAATGCATCATGGGAAATATGTCGAGCATTGTTATTCATGGGAAGCATATGGTGCACGCAATTATGGGAATCATGCAAAGTATGGAAAAATTCCTAATATGTATGAGGAAACTATGGGGGTCTCCTCATGAGTATGAGTAGCAACATCACATGGAGAATATTGACAACATCCAAAACAATGCATATTCAGAACAAATGTGATCATGGCATGGCATATTAGATGAATTGCGCAAATCATGTAAAGGAAGCATGGCAATATCATCACATGAGAAACAAAAGCCAATGAGCATCATCTCGTCATCTATGCCATAAGTGCAAATAGGATTGATTTTAATGGGGCATGCATAGTTACTATGTTGAGATTCAAATGAGGCTATATGGGAGATCTCACTCATAGCATATGACAAGTTCAATGGATTGTCAAACATGAAGTGACCAATAGAATTTTCACAAGATATCCTATGAAGCATAGCATCACAACTAGGCAACTCAACATGCTCATCATCATATTCATCATAAATAGGTAAGTCAAGGCATGAAGAAGTTTCACTAGCATGAAGCATGGTAATAGGTGGGTCAACATCATGGGAGCAATCGATGTCAAGAGAGTCCACTAGTGGGACAAGGGAAGCACCATCACCTATGCGACCTTTGGAGCGTCGCTCATGTGTTGTAGGTGAAGTGTTGAAGATCGTCTCATTGTCATCATCTTGATGGAACCATGTGGGGGTGCATTATTGTCCACCATGGCCATCATCGTCTCCATTGGCGGTATGGACTCGTCGAGGATAGGCATATCGTCATGTAGGAGACCTAGCACCAAAGAAGAAAACACACTCGGAGTAGAGGGTAAGTCGTTAGAAATCATAGTGGCCTCACATGCCGTGTCAACTACCTCACTCACTAAGTGTTGTGGCTCACTCACTCCCAATATGATGCTCTCGCTCATATGGTTGGTGGAGTCACTCAAATGGCGCTCAACCTAACATAGGATGTGTAGCATGCTCTCATGTGTGGGGCTAGTGGTGGTCACACTCATCCTCTCATAGGAAATGCACTAAATGTCATATAGGGTGGAGTCACTCATCTCACTCATGTGGTGGTGGCTCTCCTCACATGGCACTTGGGTCATCTCTTCATATGTGGGTGTCGGAGAAATGTTGGTGCAAATGTCTCCATGCGCGGTCACGTAGCTTGACTCGGAGTCTGAGTCCAATATGGGTGTCGTCTTCATGTTGTAGAAGAGATTCGCGCTCGTCGCCGTGGTCGAAGGGGGTGGCCCTTACTCGACCGTCTTGTCACCGTCTTGGTGTTGGAGGCCCATATGATGTGGCACCTCGTAGCTCGTCTCCATGACCGAAGGGAATTTCCCATGCTCGGCCATCTTCCTTGAGGGGCTTCCGAAGATGGAAGTGTCGCCCTCGCTCGTAGGTCGTCGCCTTGGACTTGATGAAGTCGATGTAGGCGTACATGTGGGAAGTAGGCGAAGATGCCGTACGTCCAAAGGCGAAGATGCCTTGAGAACACTTGGCGAAGATGCCGAAGTGGTTGATGTAGTCGTAGCACCGTATTTGTGGTGGTCGTCTCTCGGTCTTCTTTTGTGCTCATGAAGCTTGGACTTGGCGTGAAGTAGAGCTTGTTGGGACTTGTGCATTTGCGCTTGTGGAGCATCTTCATGATGATGGTGCCGTTGTCGCGCTTGAGCTCGTAGTAGATGTCGTTCGTCGTCGTCGTGCACATGTTGCTTGTAGGTGACTTGCCCTTCATGACGATGTGGATCACGAACGTGATGGTGGTCGCCATGTAGATGTGGACGAGGAAGATTTGCACTTGCATCGTTTCCGTGCTCCGAAGACTTGTGTCTTGAATGTCGCTGCCTTGAGGATGACGAAGGGGAAGAAGACTTGATCAAGGCTCTAATCTCCTCCATCCTTGCATCTTGCTCCTCTTTATGTGCGGAAAGCTTCGTGTCGATGTAGTCCCTTTTCCTTGCTTCGGAGAGGTGAATGTCGATGGAGAGGTTCTCGATGCGCGCTTGCAATCTTGATTGTGCGCCTTGCATTTGTCGTTATAGATCGAAGATGGACGCTTTGGTGATGTAATTGTTCACGCCGTCGTTGTTGTCGAAGACCGGAGATGAGATGCCTTGCCTATCCATCACAAGACTCGAGCAAATATGAGTGGGAGAAAGAGAAGAACTTGACCAAATGTACCTTGACCGATGTTGAAAATGGATCAATGATCACTCAATGATGTAACAAGGAAATAGCACAATTGGTACCAATTCTTGTCGGTTTCTCACACCTACATAAGTAAAGCTTATGGTGGAGCTCCGTGAGGATAGTGGCACAAAAATTTGATGCAAAATGTTAGCAAGAGTCAATAATGTTGAAAGATATTCACCAATTCGCAAGCGAAACAAGTATACCAATAGCAATGAATGGCACACAGAAACACACACACGGATAGATAAATGAGGCCGTGCAACCAAGGAATGGGCTCAAAATGTGGAATCCACCAAAACGCTCGTGTTGCACAACTCAAGAGAGACGCTAGCACGATTGCTCAATAGGCGGATACGACACTTGTGCACAACCTATAAATGCAAAATGGATAAACTTTCTATCCCAAGTATGCTATGTATGTATGGTTCCCGGTGTTTGATCCAAGATGATCGGATATGACAATCTTATGCAATGTGGTATGATGCTATGGCTCTTGCGTACAAGCTTTTTTGCTTTCTCTTTTGCTTAAAAGCTTTATTTCTTTTTTCTATGTATGGCCACTCTGCACAATGCACAAACCAAGATAGCAATTGTGTATATGCGGGAACAAACTTGAGACACAATGGATGATATGATACCAAGATGATATGGTATGTATGTAATGGATGGTGTAGATCACTAATGTGCACAAGTAGCGTGGCCCGGCAATACTCAAACGGCTAGTCTCAATAGGCAAGAGACGCAAAATGGGCTAGGGGTTAACAATGCACTTGCAAGGGGAATGTACAATGGTGTCGTCGAGGTTACCGTCCTTTGCGATGATGAGTGGCGGTGTTCTTGCTGTAGATACCAAGATGATGGAGACTCGTCCCTAAGTAGCCGAAACACCTTAGGAAACGGAAAAACCGCGAACTCAAAATCTCAAATGACAAATGTCAAATGGTGGTAGCGGAATGCGGTGGTGGTTGCGGAAGCTCAATGGGATTGCGGAAATGCAATGTTGGGTTTGAAGGAAATATGCCCTAGAGGCAATAATAAAGTTATTATTTATTTCCTTATATCATGATAAATGTTTATTATTCATGCTAGAATTGTATTAACCGGAAACATAATACATGTGTGAATACATAGACAAACAGAGTGTCACTAGTATGCCTCTACTTGACTAGCTCGTTAATCAAAGATGGTTATGTTTCCTAACCATAGACATGAGTTGTCATTTGATTAACGGGATCACATCATTAGGAGAATGATCTGATTGACATGACCCATTCCGTTAGCCTAGCACTTGATCGTTTAGTATGTTGCTATTGCTTTCTTCATGACTTATACATGTTCCCGTAACTATGAGATTATGCAACTCCCGTTTACGGAGGAACACTTTGGGTACTACCTTACGTCATAACGTATCTGGGTGATCATAAAGGAGTACTACAGGTGTCTCCAAAGGTACTTGTTGGGTTGGCGTATTTCGAGATTAGGTTTTGTCACTCCGATTGTCGGAGAGGTATCTCTGGGCCTTCTCGGTAATACACATCACATAAGCCTTGCAAGCATTACAACTAATGAGTTAGTTGTGAGATGATGTATTACGGAACGAGTAAAGAGACTTGCCAGTAACGAGATTGAACTAGGTATTGGATACCGACGATCGAATCTCGGGTAAGTAACATACCGATGACAAAGGGAACAACGTATGTTGTTATGCGGTCTGACCGATAAAGATCTTCGTAGAAAATGTAGAAACCAATATGGGCATCCAGGTCCCGCTATTGGTTATTGACCGGAGATGTGTCTCGGTCATGTCTACATTGTTCTCGAACCGTAGGGTCCGCACGCTTAAGGTTTCGATGGCGGTTATATTATGAGTTTGTGTATTTTGATGTACCGAAGGTTGTTGAGTCCGGATATGATCACGGACATGACGAGGAGTCTCGAAATGGTCGAGACATAAAGATTAATATATTGGACGGATATATTTGGACACGGAAAGGTTCGGAGAAGTTTGGAGCTCCGGAGGTTACCGGAACCCCGGGAGGTATATGGGCCTTATTGGGCCCATGTAGGAGGAAGGAGAAGGAACAAGGGGGGCGCGCCCCCCCAAGCCCAATCCGAATTGGGGAGGGGGGCCGGCCCCCCCTTTCCTTTCTCCTTCCCCCTCTTCCTATTCCTACTACTAGTACTACTTCCTAATACTAGTACTCCTTCCTTTCCCCTCCAAATAAGATAAGGAAAAGAGAGGGAAACCTACTTGGAGTAGGTTTCCCCTCCTATGGTGCGCCCCTTGGGCCGCCACCTCCTCCCTCCCTCCTTTATATACAGGGAGGGGGGCACCCTAGAACACACAAGTTGATCCTTGAGATCGTTCCTTAGCCGTGTGCGGTGCCCCCTCCACCATATTCCACCTCGGTCATATCGAAGCGGTGCTTAGGCGAAGCCTGCGTCGGTGAAACATCAAGATCGTCCACCACGCCGTCGTCTTGTGGAACTCCTTCTCTCGGAGCTTTGCTGGATCGGAGCCCGTGGAGCGCCATCGAGCTGAGCGTGTGCCAAGAACTCGGAGGCGCCGGAGTAACGGGCGCTGGGATCGGCTGGATCGTGAGGAGAACGTCGACTACTTCCTCTACGTCATCATCGACTCGGAGGTGCCGGAGTAACGGGCGCTGGGATCGGCAGGATCGCGAGGAGAACGTCACGACTACTTCCTCTACGTTGTGATCGCTTCCGCCACGGTCTACGAGGGTACGTAGACAACACTCTCCTCTCGTTGCTATGCCATCACCATGGTCCCTGTGTGCGTAGGAAATTTTTTGAAATTACTGCGTTCCCCAACAGTGGTATCAGAGCCAGGTTTTATGCGTTGATGTCATATGCACGAGTAGAACACAAGTGAGTTGTGGGTGATACAAGTCATACTGCCTACCAGCATGTCATACTTTGGTTCAAAGGTATTGTGAGATGAAGCGCCCGGACCGACATTACGCCAGACGCTTACGCGAGACCGGTTTCACCGCTACGAGCATTCGTGCTTAAAGGTGGCTGGCGGGTGTCTGTCTCTCTCACTTTAGTTGAACCGAGTGTGGCTACGCCCGGTCCTTGAGAAGGTTAAACGGAGTCTATTTGACGAAGTATCGTTGTGGTTTTGATGCGTAGGTAAGAACGGTTCTTGCTCAGCCCATAGCAGCCACGTAAAACTTGCAACAACAAAGTAGAGGACGTCTAACTTGTTTTTGCAGGGCATGTTGTGATGTGATATGGTCAAGACGTGATGCTATATTTTATTGTATGAGATGATCATGTTTTGTAACCGAGTTATCGGCAATCTGGCAGGAGCCATATGGTTGTCGCTTTATTGTATGAAATGCAAAGCATACTGTAATTGCTTTACTTTATCACTAAGCGGTAGCGATAGTCGAGAAGCAATGGATGGCGTAGCGACAATGATGCTACGATGGAGATCAAGGTGTCGCGCGGTGACGATGGTGATCATGACGGTGCTTCGAGATGGAGATCACAAGCACAAGATGATGATGGCCATATCATATCACTTATATTGATTGCATGTGATGTTTATCCTTTATGCATCTTATTTTGCTTTGATTGATGGTAGCATTTTAAGATGATCTCTCACTAAAATTATCAAGTAGTGTTCTCCTGAGTATGCACCGTTGCCAAAGTTCGTCGTGCCGAGACACCACGTGATGATCGGGTGTGATAAGCTCTACGTCCATCTACAACGGGTGCAAGCCAGTTTTGCACACGCAGAATACTCAGGTTATACTTGACGAGCCTAGCATATGCAGATATGGCCTCGGAACACGGAGACCGAAAGGTCGGCGTGAATCATATAGTAGATATGATCAACATAAGATGTTCACCATTGAAAACTACTCCATCTCACGTGATGATCGGTTATGGTTTAGTTGATTTGGATCACGTGATCACTTAGATGACTAGAGAGATGTACATCTAAGTGGGAGTTCTTAAGTAATATGATTAATTGAACTTAAATTTATCATGAACTTAGTACTGATAGTATCTTGCTTGTCTATGTCTGTTTGTAGATAGATGGCTCGTCTTTGTTGTTCCGTTGAATTTTAATGCGTTCCTTGAGAAAGCAAAGTTGAAAGATGATGGTAGCAATTGCACGGATCGGGTCCGTAACTCGAGGATTATCCTCATTGCTGCACAGAAGAGTTACGTCCTGGATGCACCGCTAGGTGCCAGACTTCTTCTTGATGCTGGCCGACGGCGTTAAGAACGTCTGGCGAGCAAAGCTGATGACTACTCTATAGTTCAGTGTGCCATGCTTTACGGCTTAGAACCGGGTCTTCAACGACGTTTTGAAAGTCGTGGAGCATATGAGATGTTCCAAGAGTTGAAGTTGATATTTCAACAGAATGCCCGGATTGAGAGATATGAAGTCTCCAATAAGTTCTATAGCTGCAAAATGGAGGAGAATGGGTGCATCGGTGAGCACATACTCGTAATGTCCGGGTATTACAATCACTTGACTCAACCGGGAGTTGATCTTCCGGATGATTGTGTCATTGATGTAATTCTTCAATCACCGCCACCAAGCTACAAAGGCTTCGTGATGAACTATAATATGCAAGGGTTAGTAAAGACTATGCTCGAGCTCTTCGCAATCTTTGAAAGCTGCGGAGGTAGAAATCAAGAAGGAGCATCAAGTGTTGATGGTCAATAAGACCACTAGTTTCAAGAAGAAAGGCAAAGGGAAGAAGAAGGGAACTTCAAGAAGAACAGCAAACAAGTTGCTGCTCAAGGGAAGAAACCCAAGTCTGGACCTAAACCTGAAACTGAGTGCTTCTACCGCAAGCAGACTGGTCCTTTGGAAGCGGAACTGCCCCAAGTATTTGGCGGATAAGAAGGATGGCAAGGTGAACAAAGGTATATGTGATATACATGTTATTGATGTGTACCTTACTAGAGCTCGCAGTAGCACCTGGGTATTTGATCTTGGTTACATTGCTAATATTTGCAACTCAAAGCAGGGACTACAGATTGCTTAACACCGGCAAAGGACGAGGTGACGATGCGCGTGGGAAATGGTTCCAAAGTCGATGTGATCGCGGTCGGCACGCTACCTCTACATCTACCTTCGGGATTAGTTTTAGACCTAAATAATTGTTATTTGGTGCCAGCGTTAAGCATGAACATTATATCTGGATCTTGTTTGATGCGAGGCGGTTATTCATTTAAATCGAGAATAAAGGTTGTTCTATTTATATGAATAATATCTTTTATGGTCATGCACCCTTGAAGAGTGGTCTATTTTTAATGAATCTCGATAGTAGTGATACACATATTCATAATGTTGAAACCAAAAAGATGCAGAGTTGATAATGATAGTGCGACTTATTTGTGGCATTGCCGTTTAGGTCATATCGGTATAAAGCGCATGAAGAAACTCCATCTTGATGGACTTTTGGAGTCACTTGATTATGAATCACTTGGCACTAGTAACCGTGCCTCATGGGCAAGATGACTAAAACCCGTTCTCGGTACTATGGAGAGAGCAACAGATTTGTTGGAAATCATACATACAGATGTATGTGGTCCAATGAATGTTGAGGCTCGTGGCGGATATCGTTATTTTCTCACCTTCACAGATGATTTAAGCAGATATGGGTATATCTTCTTAATGAAACATAAGTCTGAAACATTTGAAAAGTTCAAAGAATTTCAGAGTGAAGTTGAAAATCATCGTAATAAGAAAATAAAGTTTCTACGATCTGATCGTGGAGGCGAATATTTGAGTTACGAGTTTGGTCTACATTTGAAACAATGCGGAATAGTTTCGCAACTCACGCCACCGGGAACACCACAGCGCAATGGTGTGTCCGAACGTCGTAATCGCACTTTACTAGATATGGTGCGATCTATGATGTCTCTTACAGATTTACCGCTATCGTTTTGGGGTTATGCTCTTGAGCCGGCCGCATTCACGCTGAATATAACACCGTCAAAATCCGTTGAGACGTCACCGTATGAACTATGGTGTAGCAAGAAGCCTAAGTTGTCGTTCTTAAAATTTGGGGATGCGATGCTTATGTGAAAAGCTTCAACCTGATAAGCTCGAACCTAAATCGGAGAAATGTGTCTTCATAGGATACCCAAAGGAGACGATTGGGTACACCTTCTATCACAGATCCGAAGGCAAGACATTTGTTGCTAAGAATGGATCCTTTCTAGAGAAGGAGTTTCTCTCGAAAGAAGTGAGTGGGAGGAAAGTAGAACTTGATGAGGTAATCTGTACCTTCTCCCTTATTTGAAAGTAGTTTATCACCGAAACCAGTTTCTGCGATATCTACACCAAATAGTGAGGAAGTTGATGATGTTGATCATGAAACTTCAGATCAAGTTACTACAGAACCTCGTAGATCAACCAGAATAAAATCCGCACTAGAGTGGTACGACAATCCTGTTACGGAAGTCATGCTACTAGATCATGATGAACCTACGAACTATGAAGAAGCGATGGTGAGCCCAGATTCATAAAATGGCTTGAGGCCATGAAATCCGAGATGGGATCCATGTATGAAAACAAAGTGTGGACTTTGGTTGACTTGCCCGAGGGTCGGCAAGCAATAGAAAACAAGTGGATCTTCAAGAAGAAGACTGACGCTGAAGGTACCAAAGTAATCCAGGAGTGGATCACTGGACAGCGGTCAAGAACATCCTGAAATACCTGAAAAGGACTAAGGATATGTTTCTCGTATATGGAGGTGACAAAGAGCTAGTCGTAAATGGTTACGTCGATGCAAGCTTTTACACTGATCCGGACGATTCTAAATCGCAAAACGGATACGTGTTTTTGTTAAAAGGTGGAGCTGTCAGTTGGTGCAGTTCTAAACAAAGCGTCGTGGCGGGATCTACATGTGAAGCGGAGTACATAGCTGCTTCGGAAGCAGCAAATGAAGGAGTCTGGATGAAAGAGTTCATTTCCGATCTAGGTGTTGTACCTAGTGCATCGGGACCAATGAAGATCT
Organism: Aegilops bicornis; assembly: GCA_021605145.1. Classification (NCBI taxonomy): domain Eukaryota; kingdom Viridiplantae; phylum Streptophyta; class Magnoliopsida; order Poales; family Poaceae; genus Aegilops; species Aegilops bicornis. The sequence continues at coordinate 666,095,451 of CM038671.1, read as the reverse complement.
TACGTGACAATCTTGGTGCAATTGCCTTGGCAAAGGAATCCAGATTTCACAAGAGGACCAAGCATATCAAGAGACGCTTCAATTCCATTCGGGACCAAGTCCAAGTGGGAGACATAGAGATTTGCAAAATACATACGGATCTGAACGTTGCGGACCCGTTGACTAAGCCTCTTCCACGAGCAAAACATGATCAGCACCAAGACTCCATGGGTGTTAGAATCATTCTTGAGTGAACTAGATTATTGACTCTAGTGCAAGTGGGAGATCAAGGAAATATGCCCTAGAGGCAATAATAAAGTTATTATTTATTTCCTTATATCATGATAAATGTTTATTATTCATGCTAGAATTGTATTAACCGGAAACATAATACATGTGTGAATACATAGACAAACAGAGTGTCACTAGTATGCCTCTACTTGACTAGCTCGTTAATCAAAGATGGTTATGTTTCCTAACCATAGACATGAGTTGTCATTTGATTAACGGGATCACATCATTAGGAGAATGATCGATTGACATGACCCATTCCGTTAGCCTAGCACTTGATCGTTTAGTATGTTGTTATTGCTTTCTTCATGACTTATACATGTTCCTGTAACTATGAGATTATGCAACTCCCGTTTACGGAGGAACACTTTGGTACTACCAAACGTCACAACGTAATCGGGTGATCATAAAGGAGTACTGAGGTGTCTCCAAAGGTACTTGTTGGGTTGGCGTATTTCGAGATTAGGTTTTGTCACTCCGATTGTCGGAGAGGTATCTCTGGGCCTTCTCGGTAATACACATCACATAAGCCTTGCAAGCATTACAACTAATGAGTTAGTTGTGAGATGATGTATTACGGAACGAGTAAAGAGACTTGCCAGTAACGAGATTGAACTAGGTAATGGATACCGACGATCGAATCTCGGGTAAGTAACATACCGATGACAAAGGGAACAACGTATGTTGTTATGCGGTCTGACCGATAAAGATCTTCGTAGAAAATGTAGTAACCAATATTGGCATCCAGGTCACGCTATTGTTTATTGACCGGAGACATGTATAGGTCATGTCTACATTATTCTCGAAACGTAGGGTCAGCACGCAAGGTTTCGATGACGGTTATATGATGAGTTTGTGTATTTTGATGTACCGACGGTTGTTCGGAGTCCCGGATATGATCACGGACATGACGTGGAGTCTCGAAATGGTCGAGACATCAAGATTAATATATTGGACGGATATATTTGGACACGGAAAGGTTAGGAGAAGTTTGGAGCTCCGGAGGTTCTGGAACCCCGGGAGGTATATGGGCCTTATTGGGCCCATGTAGGAGGAAGGAGAAGGAACAAGGGAGGCGCGCCCCCAAGCCCAATCCGATTGGGGAGGGGGCCGCCCCTTCCTTTCTCCTTCCCCTCTTCCTATTCCTACTACTAGTACTACTTCCTAATACTAGTACTCCTTCCTTTCCCCTCCAAATAAGATAAGGAAAGAGAGGAAACCTACTTGGAGTAGGTTTCCTCCCTATGGTGCGCCCCCTTGGGCGGCCACCTCCTCCCTCCCTCCTTTATATACGGGGAGGGGCACCCTAGAACACACAAGTTGATCCTTGAGATCGTTCCTTAGCCGTGTGCGGTGCCCCCTCCACCATATTCCACCTCGGTCATATCGTGGCGGTGCTTAGGCGAAGCCTGCGTCGGTGAAACATCAAGATCGTCCACCACGCGTCGTCAGTGGAACTCCTTCTCTCCGGAGCTTTGCTGGATCGGAGCCCGTGGAGCGTCATCGAGCTGAGCGTGTGCCAAGAACTTCGGAGGCGCCGGAGTAACGGGCGCTGGGATCGGCTGGATCGTGAGGAGAACGTCTGACTACTTCCTCTACGTCATCATCGACTCGGAGGTGCCGGAGTAACGGCGCTGGGATCGGCAGGATCGCGAGGAGAACGCGTCGACTACTTCCTCTACGTTGTGATCGCTTCCGATTACGGTCTACGAGGGTACGTAGACAACACTCTCCCCTCTCATTGCTATGCCATCACCATGGTCCTGTGTGTGCGTAGGAATTTTTTTGAAATTACTGCGTTCCCCAACAGGGTTATGGTGTACGCAATGCGGAAGTGGAGGGTAAGATGGTGGACTATACACGGTGTCGGAGTTGGAAGCACGGTCCCTAAGTAGCCTAAACACCTTAGGAGACACAACTCACAACACAAACAAAATTGGGTTAAGTTGGGCTGGTGGAAGTGTATGGTGGGTAAGCCTATGCGGAAGTGGTGGTGGTGGTTGATGAAGAAGCAACCATCCCTAAGTAGCCGAAACACCTTAGGAGACTCGAATCACTTCACAAGCAACCACTAATGCTATATGGATGAAGATGGGTTATGTTGCGGAAGTCGGTGGTGGCTATGCGGATGATATGGTGGAGGGCCTAGGCAAACTTGCCAAATTTTCGAAAATTTGATGGAGTCAAATTGTGTTGGTGGTATTTTTGTGGGAAGGGGGATGTCAAGAGCTTCAAAACGAGCTAAAGAACGTCAAAATCGGAGTTCGGATGAATTAGTTATGGACAAAACAAAAATCAGCCGAAATCTCAAACTACAGGTTACGGACGTCTGGGAAAGGTCGGATGTCCGGTCGTCGGACGTCCGGGAAGGTCGGAAATCCGTAAATTCGGTTCGGTTAGGGGTTCCGGTCGTCCGGGAAAGGTCGGACGTCCAGGGGTCGGGGGTCAACACGGGATTTGAGCTCCGGGACGCGATTTTGGGCGGAATTTTGTGTTTTTGGGGTCAAAATTGAGGAGATTTTGTGGATTAAAGATGGGGAAACTTGGGGAAATGCTAGATCCACTCGAAACCAAGCAAATCCATGGATCAAATTCAACAAAACATCATCAAAACCAACAAATCACAAAAAAATTGGGGCTATTTTTGGTGGGGAATTTTCGAAATTGGAGAAGAACACAACAAAATCAAGCTAGAAAACACGGGGTAGGGGCTCCAAAACGTGATCAACGTGGCTCTGATACCAAGATGATGTAGGGCGGAACCCTATGTGGACGATCTTTCACGTTTGGAGAGGATCCCTACGAGGAACACGAAGAACGAGCGAAAGAGCATGAGGGAAATCACGGGGAAAACACAAGAGAATCACTCAAACCAACAAGATCAATCACACATGTGCTAGATCGATGAACACAAAGGGAGATAGATACATGATCAAAAGTCAACAAAGGATGATACAAGAGGTAACCGATTATTCTCCGTGAGGAGGTCTTGAATCCGCGAGGGATCTTCCCGTAAAGGGGTCTTGAATCCAGGTGGATCTTCTCCGAAGAGGCCGCGGTCTCTCACGGGGAGGAGATCTAATATGGATGAGCGAAGCTCTATCTCACAAATGAGCTAAATCAACGCTAACCCTAACTAGGAGGAGGTGGAGGAGTATATATAGTCTAGGGCCACGAAGGGGTAAGTGCAGGGGTACATGGGCTGCGGCCCAACACATGGCAGCGCACAGGCGCCGGTCGTCCGATGGGTACCAGACGTCCGGTGGCTCGCGAGGGTCCGGTCGTCCGGTACCTGTCGGACGTCCGGCGATTTGGCTCGGGTGTGGATTTGTCGGATTTCCGGACGTTGTCGGTCGTCCGGTGGCTGATGGTCGTCGGACGCCCGGCCTTGGTCGGTCGTCTAGAGCCTGGGAGTCGTCGGACGGCCGGTCCTGGTCGGACGTCCTGCCGCTGTAGCTTCGGGCAACTTCTTCTCTTGGTCCTTGTACTTGGTGTCCTCGCCGTCTTGTCCAATGCTCGTAGCTGTTCCATTGCCTTCCTCTTGGTTCCTGGACATGCATAGCACACACGTTTGAGGTAGTAGCCATGTCTCACATGTGGAAAGTGACGATTCGGAGAGGAGCGAGTTCACCTTGTGTCCAATGGCGTTTATTCGAGGTCTCGTCATATGTCCAGTTGGGGCTTGGAGAGTAGTGGGAGTGTACATGGGGATGAATGTGGGATGCTCCGCATCAAAGATGGATCGCAAAACGGACCAGGAATAATCCACCTTGGTCAAAGTGATGTCCGTCAATGCGGCCCCAGAGATGGGCTAGCTCGCCAATAATCATGCAAGTACACTACTAGAGAAAAGCCTATACACAGAGGTATAACAGTAGCGCTGGTTAAAATAGGGCGCTACTGCTACTTAGTAGTAGCGTTTTTAAATGAACCGCGCTACTGCTACTATATTAGCAGTAGCGTCTACCAAACGGCGCTGCTCCTATATTTGTACTAGGCGCAGATGGCTAGCCCCACTTAGCGATGGCAGCGTACCAGCGACCAGCGCTCACTGCTACATGTAGCGATGAGCGTGTTTCCCTAAAACGCGCTACTACTTACTTACCTTATCCTGGAGTCGTTCACCGTCTCACACTCATTCCCTCTCACTCGCTCTCGCCCGTGCCGAACCCGTACATCGTCCACCGCTGTCGCGCTGCTCCTCGCCGATGTACTCCCTCCTCTGGCCGCCCTCCTCCCACCTCCCCTCTCCCTCCTCCTCCGGCCGCCCCCTCCCTCCTCCTCCTCCGGCCGCCCCTTCCCCTCCACCCCGGCCCCCTCCCGTCTCCTCCGGCCGCCCCCTCCCCCTCCACCCCCGCCCCTCCCTCCTCCTCCTCCGCCCGCCCCCTCTCCCCCTCCTCCTCCGACCGGCCTCCTCCCCCTCCTCCTGTCTCCTTCCTCCTCCCTTCCCCTCCCCCTCCATCTTTTTTTTCCTGTTTTTCACTGTAGTTTTTTACTATTGTATAATGTAGTTTTTTTTTCTGTTTTTAGTAAGTGTTTAAAATAATTAGTAAGTAAATTAATAAGCTAGTTGAACTAGTTTAGTTTTAGTAAGGACTAGTTGAATTAATAGAACTAATTTATTTTTAGTAAGAAAATTAATATAACTAGTTGAACTAGTTTATTTTTAGAAAGAACTAGTTTATTTCTATTTATAGTAAGTTTATATTTAGTAAGAACTAGTTGAATTAATAGAACTAATGTATTTTTAGTAAGAAAATTAATATAACTAGTTGAACTAGTTTATTTTTAGAAAGAACTAGTTTATTTCTATTTATAGTAAGTTTATATTTAGTAAGAACTAGTTGAATTAATAGAACTAGTTGAACATGTCACATTTGTTGTTATTTTTTAGTTTAAGCAATTATTCCGCATCGACGCCGATTGATGCCTATCCCTGCATCGTCATCGCTTGCATTCGTTTGCTAGGGTTTTAGTTGCATTAGTGATGTTATATGTATGATACTATTCGGGATGTATTAGTGATAACTTATAGGGTTTTTGCTTTTGCAGAAATCAAGGAGCCCCTCCATCATCCCCGCCGTCGTCCCCGTCGCCGACCCCCTCCCCCTCCGACCTCGAGGTGAGACCAGCCAAATCTCCATGTCCATATGAGTCCTATAAGATATGATGTAGATAAAAACATGTATATCTTGTGTTGCTCAAATAGGATATGTGGTTGCCCAAGTGGCCTGTCATGTTCAGGTTACACCTTCGAGTGGCCTATGTTTTGCCGGAGTGTTTATTAATTTCCGTTCCGGAAAATTTCAGGCGCTCGATATGTCCTTTTTTAGCAAAGGTCATGGCGGATTTTTTGGTGAATTCTGGCATGACTTGTGCTAGAATATGTAGGAAATATCGAGCGGCCTGGATTTTCTCGAAAAATAATTAAACGGCATTTCTCAAAAAATATATTTAATTGTACAAGTTTAATCTTTGAATTATGAACATAAGAAATGACGTCATCGGACGATGAAAGTCTCCCAGGGGAGTGCAGCTGGTGCCACGACGATCGAGGTCTGTGCGACAGGCCTCACCTGGACGAACATCGGCGCTTCAGTATTAAGCTCGAGGAGACCTTCGGTGTTGAAACGGTACGCAACAACGACAAGTGTTTTTTTCGTAATTAAGCATGACTTCAACTATTTCAACGTGTAATTTTCATATTTTACAATTCGAGTAGCTTATCCCATGCCATGCAAGACGCTATGTCTTGGAGAGGATGGATTTTGAAGACCATGAAAATTTCGAAACAAAGAAAATTCACCTAAGGACTCATCATGGTATGGATTTTGAAGTAAATCTGTATAATTATGAGAGTGTATCCCATTTTGGTTGCCCGGGCTGGGAAGCACTTTGCAAGATGTATGATTTTCAAGAGGGTATGTTTGTCACCATGGTTCTTGGTGATCCTGACATCGACCAAGACAATTTGGACATTTGGGTCCTTGTTGATACGCTTCCAATTCTACCGCTATGTGAGTTCCTCAAACATAGTTATTAAGTAATTTATATTGTTTATTTCAAAATAGTTGACAACTTATTTTGATAGCTTACTTTCATTCTTCAAAGAATGTGAGGAAGATGGTAGACAGAACCAACTACACCGATGGCTCTGAGTTAATTTATCAGGAGAAAAGTCATCTGGTCGCATATTGTACTGATCTTGAGAATTACAATGCCTTTTATCGAACTCCTCCAAATTATGGTCAATACGTGCCACTAGTGCACGTGTTCAACCACGATAACTTCCAAGGAGATTTCCTGGTAAGATTTTTTACTATTACGACATCCGTGCATCTTTTGCATACTTCTAAAACTAGTACATCATTGCTAACTATGAAGGTATTACTATGTTTTTCAACAGAAAATCCCGATGGATTGTGTGCATCATTTGATGTATCAGAATGGTCACCTTGATGTTTTGAACATACAGCCATGCCATCCTATGAATCTCACCTGTCCATACCGGATTTCTGAAACCGGTGAACACATGATAATCAAAGAATGGAAAAAAATATATGGACAGTCGTAAGGAGGTTCTTGGAAGCAACATTGTGCGAAAGGAAAGAATTGGAGATAGGATAATCGCCATTCTCCATAATGGAGAGTCAGGGGCTATCTTGTTTTATGCTATTTTACCTAATATAATATAGTAGGTCCTAAGAGAATGTAGTAGGTCCTATGAGGTACAATATGTATATGAGAGTTGATGATGATGACTAGTTGTGATTGTGTCTAGTGACCAACTTGTATGTGATGTCTCATTGATGAAAACGATGATCATGAGGAGGTGTTATATGACAATGATGTATTATGATGATAAGTTGTTAATGATATGATGATGATGATATATTATATCATTGGGTGAAAGAACCGCGGATTAGTTTCAAGTGGATGTCCATCCACTTGAAACTAGTCCACGGTTCTTTCTCCTAGTGATGTAATAACTCATTATGATGTAAAATCATTCTCTAAATTGCTGCGGTATGAAAACTTGTATAAAGGTGTATGAATACTACATGAAATAAAAAAGAAATATGGAATAATAGTAGTAGTGCGTGCTAGGAGAAGTGCTACTACTAATTACCAGTAGCGCTCATAGTACAAAGCGATACTACTAAGTCGATATAGCAGTAGCGTGATCCAACCCACGCTACTGCTAACCTTTAGCTGTAGCGCCTTACTACTAGCGCTGCACCCCGCGCTACTGATAGGCTTTAAACACGCACTACTGCTAGGGTTTTCCCTAGTAGTGGTAGCTAGTCCTCGAATACAACCACTCCATGTGTGTGGCCCAAACATATGTATGGAGAGGTGTGTTTTTGAGTAACAATGAACAACTTTGATGTGGCACCGTGATTTCAAACTAGAAATCCCCACACTGAGTGAGGGTTAGGTTGATGATGCATATGTATGTTACGCCACACTTCAAGCCAATGGCGGGGATTCATATATGCATGCATGCGTGCATAGTATATGCGCTCAAACTTAATTAGGTCTGAATCTCACCATGACCTATACTACTATAACACTAACCAAATGAAGAATCCGCCATGGTAACCTATCTTGTTGTTGGTCAAGGTGATCATGGATGTCCACGCGGGCCCACGAATATATAGGCTTGTCGCCGATAACCACGCGAGGGAGTGTATCGTTCGAAGGCAACCACTACATGCATATGTATGGAGGTTATGCGTGCATGGATGTTTGAATACACAACATTGATCTGGAGCATGTGTCAAAAATCGTACACTAGCTCCCCACATAGAGTGAGATCGGTTGATGATGGTGTCGTTGTACTAGCCACTTCGACTCGATGGGAGGGATTCATGCATACACATGCATATGTGTGTGCTCAAAGTGTATCATGCATGTCAGCCCAGAGCAAAAATATTAATCCCCTCCTAAGTCAAATTAACCTCTCTTGTTGTCAGGCAAAAAGAAGTGATGGACCAAGCGGGCCCACAGATGGAAAGCATTGATATCACTGATAACCGCTTAAGTGGGTGCGAGAGGACAACCACCACCGCTTTGCATGTGGGCCAAACATATATATGTTGAATAACCAAAATGCACAACTTTGATATGCCACATGCCTCAAAAACCGTAAACCATGCACCCACAGAGAGTGAGGTTCATATCAAGCGTAGTACATATGATGGTCCCCTTCCCCCCTCTTCACCGCATACTATATGCTCCTGCCGTAATATATGTACAACCCAAAAGAATCCTCATCGATGGTGAAATTAATTAACCTCTCCCAAGGTAGGTCAAAGTGATGCATGCATGCATCGACGATGGCCTCGTGGGCCCACAAATGGAAGCGTCACACATGAGTGTCCTAGCTATGATATATATGCATGTGGCCCAAAAAGGTGTTGTGTGATGTTTGAATAACCAATTTCACAATTTTGACGTGGCACGTACCTCGGTAACAAAAAAGTCCCAACACTGAGTGAGGTGTACTTGTTCACGGACGCATACGTACAATATATATGCTAATCCCCTCCCACCTCTTCGACGCGTACTATATACCACCATAACACAAACAAAAATAGATTATGCCTTGCTGGTCAAATTAACCTCACTGCCGGTTGTTCGTCAAAGTGATGGACGACGACCTCGCGGGCCCATAGAAAGCATCACACGCGAGTATCGAGTGTCGTGTAGGAAAACCATTGACTGCATGTGGCCAAAACATTTATGTATGAAAGGGTTGTTTAATGTTTTAAATAACAATTTCACGACTCTGATGTGGCACCAGCCTGCCGAACAAAACTGCCAACCCACACGGTGGCTCACAACTCGTAGTGTACTGCGAGCCACCCGCCACCCCCAGACGCACACACCCACACACACATCGCGAATCCATCGCAACTACGATGCATGTTAAATTAATTATCCCATGGTGAACATACATGTTACCAAAGGAGGGACATTTTAATTTCAAAAAATTCACAGATATCATTAAGACGTTTTAGTACATTGATTTACTTTCTATGGGTATAATGTGCAAAAATCAAATCTGAGCTACATGCACACGTGACAGTGCACCTAAATGGATTGCAAAAACACATGTGTCTCACTGGGTGCATGTTTACTCCCCGTGCAACAAATTTCAAACATTGAGAATCTTGATTTTTAAATTCTAATATATCCAAAACTTATTTGAAGTTCATGAAACTTATCGTGTTGTCATATGGACACAAATACAAAGTGGCATTGTACTTTTTTTTGTCAAATTTGAGACCAGTTTTGATGTAATGTTTATCTAATTACAGACCGGAGATTATTAATGTCAGTGTACGAAAAGAGGGGCGCACTTTTGTACCCCTTTACCTGTGCACGGGCAGTCGGAGCCGCGCCCGCGGCCACACCAAGCAGAATAGGGGAGGCGAGCCAAGGTAAGACTGAAGCCCAAGATAATTAGAGCAACGCCACGGCCAAGACCACAAAGAGAAGAGGGACGAAGCAGGTTCCCCCGGCAAGACCCTTGCCAGGGAAGCCTCAGCAGCCTCGGCAAGACCCTTGCCGGGGCAGCCACACCTGTGAGCGAGCCACCCTTGAGCCCACGGTCCCCAACGCCATCATCCACGTGGGGCCAGGGTTCGGGAGGCACCTCCGTGGTGGCATGCAGATATTTGTGAAGACATATTCAAGATCAGACGAGGATTAGAAGATGATGATCCTCGGCAAGATCATTGCCAAGGAAGGCCACCAGACGCCGGCAAGACCCTTGCCGGGGATGACAGCGCGCCACGGCGAGACCCTTGCCGGGCCACCCGGCAAGGCCCTCACCAAGGACGCCAGCGGGGCCACCGCCAGGCCCACGCCAACCGAGCTCCCACCACCGTTCACATGCAGCTGCCAGCCCAACCAGCTGGGCGGGCACCTGCGTGGCAACATCACTACAAAAAAAAGACAAATCCGTGACATTTTGGGCCGAACGAATTTTTTTTCTGTCATACATATGACAGTTCTATGACGATAATTGTGACAAAACCCCCGTATCATCATAGATGTGGTGGGCTCCTACTTCTATGACAAAAAATGATGACAGAAAACGGGCTTTTCGTCCTGGGCGGGCCGGATACGCAGCTGCATGACATTCTTTGGGCCGTCCATGACGGAAAAAACCGTGGTAGAAGCGAGGGAGAGGAAAATTTCGGGAGTTGCTTGCTACGGTGGGAGGTCGGGGCCAAGCGATGCGCATTTCTCTCGCACACGACGCTGCGTGTGTGCGGCGTTGGCTCTAATCGAACCCGGCGAGGCGTTGGGTTCTAATCGAACCCGAGCGATTACCGCAGGCTATGCGTTCGAACCCGAGCGATCGATCGATGGCTGTTAATTGAACCCGATCGGCGATTCCTTCGCCATCGCTGCTAATCAAGCCGATCGATGCTGCCTCGCATGAACAGTGAAGTGTTGCGGGGGAGGCTTGGATGAACAGCGAGCGGTGGCGTTTGCCTCTGGATGAACAGGACCCCGTGGTGTGGAGGGCTGGATGAACAGATGAGCGATGGAGGAGTGCCGTGGAGGGTGGTTGAACAGGACCCCATGGTGTGGAGGGCTGGATGAGCGATGAAGCGGTGGAGGGGTGCCGTGGAGGGTGGTTGAACAGAGCCGGTGGAGTAGCGCGATGGAGGCTGGATGAACAGGAGCCCGTGGAGGCTGGAGGAGGTCGATCAGTAGCCCGTGGAGGCTTGAGGAGGTCGACGGTGGAGATGAACAGTATCCCGTGGAGTCCCGTTTTGTGGTACGCCACACCCCTCCCGATGAACAGGGCCCCCGTTTCGACCGCAGGAGGTCCGTTTCGTCTGTTTTGCGGACGCCACGCCCCTCCCGATCAACAAGACCCCCGTTTCGACCGTAGGAGGTCCGTTTCGTCCGTTTTGCGGTACGCCACACCCCTCCCGATCAACAGGACCCCCGTTTTGACCGTAGGAGGTCCGTTTCCTCCATTTTGCGGTACGCCACACCCCTCCTGATCAACAGGACCCCGTTCCGAACATAGGAGGTCCGTTTCCTCCTTGTGCGGTACGCCAAGCCTCGTTTCCATCGCCTGTTCTGTCCAAGCCCTCCCGATGAACACGACCACGCATTCCATTCCAACCCAGCCGGTTGGCTCCCCATGAACACAACGACTATTTTGTTTCTCCGTTCTGACCCAGCCATGTAGGTATGCGCGAGTAGGCGTTCGAGACCCCGCCCATATGTACACATACGTGGCCATACTTTCTCTCTTGCACCCTGGCCGCTATACGTACGTGTACATGCTACGTGCGCGCCTCTACTATGACACGTGCGCACCTCTACTACGACACGTGTGCGCCTCTACATCGACACGTATGTACGCATACATTCGCGACCGTGATGACAACGCTGGCACGCTTCGACCAGGTGGGTCCCGACCGTCGAGCACTTCCTTGCGTGCGAAGGTGTAGCTGGTGGGTCCCAGCAATGATCGGGGCGAATCGTTTTGTTTTTTTGCGGACGCACTTCCTTGCGTGCGAAGGTGTAGCTGGTGGGTCCCAGCAATCGGGGTGAATCGCTTTTTTTGCGGACGCACTTCCTTGCGTGCGAAGATGAAGTCAGGTGGGTCCCAGAGTCGGGAAACATTTTTCCGTGAAATACAATGGCCCGTCCGGTGGGTCCCACCTGTCAGGTGGAGTCATTATTTTCCGCGTAATAAGGAGGCACTTCCTTGCTGCGGCCGTGGACCCAGCTGTCAGCCTCTCCACGTATAGTCCACGTCCGATGGAAGTCGTTCCTTGACCATGTTGACCAGGCCGCGCCGAGAGCACCACGGCGGTGGACGACAGCGAGGCCTAGGAAGGGGATGACGTGGAGCCGGGAAAGATGCGGCAGTGGAAGCCCGTGCAGAGAGGAGTACGAGGGTTCACTGGTTCGGCTGCGGTGTGAGGCTGCCGTCGCCGCAGGGCCTGGCCAGCGGTGGGAATAGTAGGGGGCGGTGAGGCCTTCGTGGCAGCCTGACCCGACCCTTTGGAAAGCAGGTGCATGCGGCACGACCGGCGCTGCTTTGGGCTGGAGCAAGAAGACCAGAGGTTGAAGAAGCACTAGGGCCGTTGGATGGACGTCGTACGGTCACTGGAGCTAGAATCATTCATATTGACTAAGTTGACAAAGCCCTCCGTCCCCGCCAACTTAGTAGGTCCACAAGTCAGCCTCACACTATGGTGGGTCCCAGCTAGCAGGGGGAGTATTCATTTTTTGTGCGTAATAAGGAGGCACTTCCTTGCGTGTGAAGATATAGCTGGTGGGTCCGACATGTCGGCGGAGGAGCGTTTTTCGCGAAATCTGAGAGGCCCTTCCGGTGGGTCCCAAGCTGTCGGTGGAGGAATCATTATTTTCTTGTCTGAGTCCATGGCCGATGGATGTCGTTCGTTGACCACGTTAACCAGGCGGCCGAGAGCACCATGGCGGTGGACGACGGTGAGGCCTAGGAAGGAACGACACGGAGCCGGGAAGACTTCGGCAATGGTTGCCCACGCGGTGGGGAGTACGAGGGTTCTTGGTCCGCTGCCGCCAAAAAATAACAGGAGGTGTGGGTGAGTAGAGGAATGGCCTGGCCAGCAATGAAGTAGGGTGGGGCGGTGCGGCCTGTGCGGCAGCAGAGCCGGCCACGGGAGGCGGGAGCAGGCAGTCCCGCCGGAGCTGGTTTGGGTGGCTGGAGCAAGAAGATCACATATTGAAGAAGCAGCACCGCCGTTGGATTAACATCCAGCAGTCCTTTGCTGCTAGAATCGTTGTGGACTAAGTTGACAAAGCCAAAGTACACGTCAACCTAGTAGACCCACAAGTCACCTCCAAATCTGTCCCGAACGACATACAACCCGAAATTTCTAGCCAGATTCAAATTAGTTTTAAATCTAAATATACCTTAATTTAAATTCAATGAAATTTTACCCGCACAAAAACAATGAAATTTAAAATATCAAAATCCGAAAGAAAATAGTATTTTGGAACTAATTGCCTATTTGCTATATTTTTTTCATTTTACAGCCCATTTCTTATTACTTATAGCCCATTTCCTGGGCAAAATCCATCCCTCCTCGTCTTGAAAGATTTCCGGCCCAACAGGGCGTAGAAAAGCAAGTAGGCCTATGTTGGTTATTCTGCAAAAAACAAAATAGCTGGCTAGCCATTTTTCAGAAGGGAAAAAAAATTGGGCTGGTCATGTGCTAAACATATGAAATAAAAACCTGGGCTAGACGGGCCACGGGTCCCGCACAACCCAGTTGATACCCTTCTCCATCCTGAAAAAACAAAAATACTGCGCGCGCTGCTGGGTCCCTACTGTCATCCTCACCATGTACAGTCATCTCCTTATTCCTCTCGGTTGTTGACCATGTTGACAACACTGGAGGGCGGCACCGTGGCGAGCGAACCAAGGCGGCGGAAGATGGTGAGGCCTCGGACGGGAACGAACAGGAGCCGGGGAAGATCACAGCCAGCCGTGGGAGGCGGGAGCAGGCGGTCCCGGCGGCGCTGGTTTGGCTTTGCCGGCTCGAGGAAGAAGAGACTGAAGAAACGCGACAGACGTTGAATGTCAATCCAATGGTCAAGGTTGGCAAAATCGTTTTTTGACTAAGTGGACACCAAGTAGCATACTTTTTTGTATATAGGAAGAAAACTGCGAGTAAAATGCGTTCGTCTGCCGTCCTCCTCACAGGGAACGTTCGCCACATAAGTGACTAGCACCCTTGGTTTTCAACCGAGAGGTCTTGGGTTCGAGTCCGAGGAACTCTCAGTTTTGGCCTCCTTCCTTCCTCGAAAAAAAAGGGAAAGAAAATCAAAGACTTGGGAAGGTGTACAGAACAAGCTAGTGTACCAGTAAAGAGACGTTGCTAAGTTTTAGAAAAAAGAAAGACGTGCTCCTATAGATGGTTCGAATCCAAACCTATACTATGACTATATATGGTGCTATGCTACTCTTCAAGTAATGAAACTGAGCTATCCAACATTCGCTTCTCCTCTTCTCTACTTACTCTGCCTAGCATCAGAAGCTCTGGCGGCAGCAACCATGTCCGCTGGCTGCTCGTCCACCTGCTCTTCAGCAGGCAACAACGAGATATGCACCAAGTCGCCACCCATACCATCGCATGTGGGTCTCATCACACCCCCAAGACGCAGCGCATGACCGATTGCTCATCGCAACCCGCTGCCGTTGGTGTGGTGCCACTGCTGCAAATCATGCAGACTCATCCGTCGCGTCTCAACCACAATCCGCAACCCTGGCCGAGTCTTATACAAATGCCCGAATCATGGGGTAATAATATGTTTAAGTGTTGTTCTGCTGCTTTCAGTTGTTGATTTTTTTAATAGTTTGGTTGATGATCTTCCAATTTGATTCGTGCAGAAAAGGGAAGATTCGTGTGATTTGTATTTCTGGGAAGTTCCTGATGTGGGGGAATGCAACTACGCTGATTATTTGGTTAGCCGAGAGGAATCCCAATACCAACAGGTTGGGGTGTTGGACAAGTAATCAAGGAACGGCAATGAGAATAGGAAGATGCAGAGCGAAGGTTAAAGATGCAGTTCCTTCCGATCCTGGCCAAGCAACAGCTGCTGAATGGCCTTGACAGCAATGAGGAGATGAAAGAGCTTATGAAGATAATGGGCAAAATCGATGTGCTCTGTAGGATGATTGTCTCTTTATTTGAAGTGTATGTAGCACTCGTGGTGTATCCAGTGGCTACAACATGAGCACTTTGCTGAAACTAGTAATGAATGAAACCTGTGTAGCAGGTTGGGCGTAGTGTTGTGAACATCTAATGATTTCTAATAATGGAAATCAGGGGGTATCCCCTTTTGCTCATATAAATAAATAAATAACAGAGAACCTGTCGGGTCAGCTTTGTTCTCATTCGAAGATGTCGAGCAAATTGCAGTCCAACAGCAAACTATGTCATCAAATTCAAGTTTCACAGCCAAATATGAGTACAAGTAAACAACAATGTCATCATGTTTTAGTTGTCATACAATCACCAAACACAAATCAGCATACATAACAAGTGATGTTCTCACAGCAAAATACTAAACAACATGTTCATTAGGTTTTATTGTCATAGCAAACACAATTTCACATAGTAGATAAAAACGTCTTTGACAAGCAAATACGACAAAAGCAATGTAATCATCATCCACAGCAGCAGCGTCAACATCTTCGCCATGTGTATCAGTCTGAATCGTAATTCCCCACGGTGTCATCTTCTTCTTCGTCCTCAACGTCCTCGAACGTTGGCTTCTTATTGATCAACTCTTGTATGTCCACAGCACTACAGGCAATCTTTTCACCGGCGTCATTTTACGTGATGGTTCTCAAAGATATTAGGAACATCTGTGTTATCTTGTACATCAGGAGCAGTGTAAGCATCATCTTGTTATGCAACTTCATTAAACGAATTCCTCTACTCAAACCTTTGCAATACTCTCCACCATCGCCACGTGCAAATGTGTCTTCCAAGAAAAATATCTGTGTTGCTTGATTTGCCAAAATAAAAGGCTCGTTGATGCAATGCACGCGCCTTGACATTGATGGATTTGAAATAATCATCAGCTCTGGATTTTGCGATCCTGGAAAACAGGTTATACCAACGACAGGACAACAGAACCACACACCGATGATCCTCGAAACTGGAGATATACTGCAATTGAACAATGTCTGTTATGTTAGCATACATTTCAGTTGTCTCTTTCTTATACGTATCCGTGCTCATGATGGCACTGTTTTGTGTCTTCCTGCCTTCGTCTCGTGCAAGGGCGTTGTAGCGCACATCTCCAACAACGCAAGATTCAGAATATCTTACCCGAGTATCAGGACCCATTGCTAGTGAGTAAAGGGCATCATCAACTGCTTGCCCATCCTCCCGCATCTTCTTAACCTATGGTTAGAAAATAGACAAGCTGATCAACTTATGTACTCAATATATTAAAAAAAACTGATAGTGCACATCAAAAGCTTACATGGTTCTTGAACCATTTCGCAAATCCTGCCATAACCAGTTTGTCAATATTTCTTGGATTTTGCGGCAGTAACTCCTCTTTGTAGATGTTGCACAACATAGTGATCGCGTCAAACATCTAAATATATAAGAATGTGCTACAAGTTTAGTAGATTGCGATGTATAAGTTGCAGTACTTCACTTACTTGATGTAAGGTAGTATCTCAGGACAGTTATTCAACACATACCAAACCATTTTTTTTCCAAATCTTTAGGTTTGTGCTCTTGTCGACTCTTCCCTGTAACTCGAACAGAATAATCGAGAACATTGAGCCCAGGATTGTCTTCACCCACCTGTTTGCTAAGCTAATCACCTGTTTCAATGTATTTTGAGCAGAATGTCAACGCTTCTGTAGCAATGTGGGCCTCTTCAATGGAACCCTCGGGTCTAGCTCTATTCCTAACATAGCCCTTGAAAGTGCCTAGCCGCCTTTCAATACGGTACATCCAGCCATACTGTACTGGACCTCTAAGTAGTGCCTCATTAGGTAGATGAACAGCCAAATGCACCATCACATCAAAGAAGGCTGGAGGATATATCTTCTCAAGGTCGCGTATGATAGTTGGTATCTTGTCTCTAAGACGCTCCAAAGCATCTATCCTGATATTTCTACTGCAGAGTTCTCAAGAATTGTCCCAACTCGCAATCGCTGCTCAGTATAAGTTAGGGCGGCCCAATCCTCTAAGGATAACAGGTAAAACCCTTTGAAGTAGGACGTGGCGGTCATGAGTTTTCAACCCTTGTACCTTGTTTGCATCTCATCGACTCTCCTTTCGTGGTTGGAAGCAAATCCATGTGGGAATCTCACACGTGACAGGACCTCGCAGAATTCTTTTCTTTTTACCTTGTCCAAGGCATTACAAGTGGTGCCATATCCCGTAGTTTACCTTCATCTTGCACCTGTAAATCCTTTCTGATACCCAGGTGTGTCAAATCATTCCTAGATTTTAAGGAATCTTTCGTCTTTCCTTCAATGTTAAGAAGTGTGCCGATAATGCTGTCACATATATTTTTCTCGATGTGCATCACATCAAGATTATGCCGCAGATCCAAATCTTTCCAATACTCCAAGTCCCACAAAGTGGACCTACGGGTAAAAATAATATCTCTTCTACCGTGCCACGCTTCCTTTTCCCGCTACCATTACCAGGATGATTTCTTGGTGTAATATGTCTGAACTTCTCTAATTCCACTTGCAACTCATCGGCAGTGAGCCTCTTTGGCGCATCACGGTTTTCATGCTTTGCATTGAACACATGTCTTCGGTATTTTCTAGGATGCGGCTTGTCCTTGGGAAGGAAATGGCGGTGTCCAATGTAACAGATCTTGCTAAGTATTGCGTATGACAGCGGATTCCTGTCACAGCGAACACATGCAATGTAACCATGTGTCGTTCTCCCTGACATAGTGCCGAAAGCCGGATAATCATGGATGCACCAAATTACAACAACACACAGAAAGAAATCAGCTGGTGGGCTGCTATATAGGTCTCGAGTGAGAACACCCTTCCATAGCTGTTGAAGTTCCTCCACAAGAGGCTCCATGAACAAATCAAAATCCTTTCCAGGACTTTTTGGACCTGGGATGAGCAAGGCCATCATGTAGTTTGATTCTTTGGTGCAGACATTTGGAGGCATGTTGTAAGGGATAACAAGCACTGGCCACATGCTATATGTGGCGCTCTGGTGGCCAAATGGGTTAAATCCATCCGAAGCTAAGCCAAGTCTAATGTTTCTCGGGTCAGTAGCAAACTCTTTGTGTTTATCATTGAAGCTTTTCCACTCACTACCATGAGATGGATGGCTCATTACATTCGATCTCTGTACTCCTGGTTCCTAGAATGCCACAATACATCCTCTCTTGTTTGACAGATCATGAAACAACCTCTGCAATCTTGGTGTAATTGGAAAATGTCTCAGAACATTATGAGGAATCCTCTTCACAGCATCGCCATCTTTCCATCTTGATGATTTTCATTTCGGGCATTCACTTAAGTTGGCATATTCTTTCCGGAACAGAACACAATTAGTCTTACAAACATGGATCATATAATATCCAATTCCAACTGTACGATGGAAATTCTTCATTTTACTGTAGGTGTGTGGCAGCTCGGACTGTAACGCCCCGGATTCGTTGCGCCAGGTGTCCGTCAGTTATTTGCCGTCCTTGCCATGGCATGTGCTTGCGTGTTGCATTTTGCCATGTCATCATCTGCATTTCATATCATGTCGTCATGTGCATTTCATTTTGCATACGTGTTCGTCTCATGCATCCGAGCATTTTCCCCGTTGTCCGTTTTCCAATCCGGCACTCCTATGTCTCCCGGCGCCCCTTTTACCTCTTTTCGTGTGCGGGTGTTAAACGTTCTCGGAATGGACCGAGGTTGGTCAAGCGGCCTTGGTATACCACCGGTAGACCGCCTGTCAAGTTTCGTGTCATTCGGAGGTCGTTTGATACTCCAACGGTTAACCGGGTAACCGTAAAAGCCCTCTTTGTCTTGCAGCCCAACACCACTTCCAAAGTGGCCCAAAACCCAGCAAACTCCCCTCCATGCTCTCGGTCGTTCGATCACGATCGTGTGGGCGAAAACTGTGCTCCATTTGGACTCTCCTAGCTCCCTCTACCTATAAAACTAGACCTCCCCCGAAATTTTCGGGTCATTTTACCCTAACCCTAGCAAAATCGCCCTCCGCCGCCACCGGACGCGTCCGCCCGACGGCCGGACGTCCGCCGCCGCCTCCCTCATCCTCTCCCCTCGCGCCCACGTGGCCCGCGCCCTCCCTCGCCGCCCGGCCCGTCGCGGCCCATCATGAGCCCTGGCCGGGATCAGCGCCGCCGCCACCCCATGGCGCCCGAGCCCGCGCTTGACCCAGCGCGCCGCCGCCCGGCCGCTTCGCCGCCGACCAGTCGCCAGCGCCGCCGCCCGGCGCCCTCGCCGCCTCCCGCCCGGTGGCCGCTCCGCAACCGGAGGACCCCGTCGCCCGGCGCCCCTGCGTCCCAGCCGCCGCCCGGAGCTCCGCGCCATGATCCGCCTCGGCGGATCCGGCAAGGGCAGCCAGACCAACGCCCGGCCCTCTCCGACGCCCTCTCCGGCCCCCCTCCGGCCATCTCCTTCTCCTTCGCCGGCGAGATCCGCCGCCACCTCGCCCGTTGACTTTTCGACCAAGTCCCCAGATCTGTGATATTTTTATGCCATTTTCATTCCATCATAACTCTGCATCCGTAGCTCCGTTTTGTGCGTGTAATATGTCAAATTTTTCGGCTCGACGAGTACATCATTTCGTCTCATTGCATCATTTACATTTGATCTCATAGTGACGCCTGAATTATCGTTGCAAGAGTGCTATGTGATGTTAGTTTCAGATTCTTATCAGAATATGCACTTTTGTCATTTTTGTCATGTTTGATGTGTGCATCCTATGAACTTGAGTCCTACATGTGTTTTGTAATATGCCATGCCATCTTTACAGGGGTGTATGCCATGTATTTTTGTGATCTCTGTGGTGACTAGCATAAGCATGCAAACTAGGCTTCATGGCGTTGCTGATTTCACCTCGCTCAGCGATATTTTTATGCCATGTAAACTTGATGCTACCGAGAGATCCATGCTTATTTTGAGATACCTCAGTAAGGTTGTTTTGAACATATGGTTATTCTATATCCATCCATGCCCTTGTTTGCAATTATAGAGTGCCATAGCTTGAGTCAATCGAGCTCTACTTTTACTATAAAATGTTTCCTGGCAGGTTGTTTACATGTTCAATTTTGCCAAGATTGTTGTAGTTGATCCGTGTATGCTATGATGTTGTACTTGCCATGTATAGCTTCTAGGCCATGTCTTGCTATTGGGTGCCTTGCCATGCCATGTATTGCTCTGTGGTGAGTGGTTCAAGCTCACCAACATGCCTACTTATTGTTGTTCCTGGCAGTTATGAATCTGTAATATAACTTGCCATGTTAACATGGGTGCCATCATATTTTCTGATCCCTTTTGGCTCATGGTCAGTAAGGGACTCTTGTTCTATGAATTTAGTAGTATCATGCCATGCCTTTTTTTCCCATGATAAGTTCGTGTAACATGTTGTTTGATAGGTCTAAACTTTGCAACCTGATGTTATTTCCTGATAAGTCTGAAACTGTTATTATTTGCAATTTTGTCTTGTGTGTTTGAGCATGTTCTAGGGATTTCTGGAGTTAGCTCAGTGTTCATGTTTTGTCATACTTTGCCTGTACTTCATGCCCATGCCTTTTGTTCTTACATTGAGATGTTGTAGCATAGTGTTTTGATGATTGCAATATGCCTAGTTGCTGTTTTGGACAGATTGTTGTCATGACTTGTATAGGGTGTATGTGTTGAACCGTTGCTCCGTTTTGAGTGTGCTCTATATGAAACTTACTTAGAATTGCATGTAGTTTCATAATATCATGTTGCATCCTTGTTTTGAGGTGTTTGCTTGATGTTTGTATGCATTTTGCATCAATGCCATGCTTATCTTGTTTTGCTCATATCTTCTAGGCCGTAGCTCCGAATTTAATGAACTATATATGTAACTTGACTAGAATTTCGTGTAGATCATCGTGGTGCATTTTAACTTTATGTTTAACAACTTGAACATAAGGTTTATTCAGATCTGGACCAATTTCGAAATTTGCATATGAGGACTTACCGGAATTGTTATATGTTGTTTCGGGCCTCATTTAAACTTGCTTTGATGTGTTGCTCTTGTATGCATCATCTCTTGCCATGAGTAGCTTCATGTAGCTTTGTCATGCATCATGCTTGGTTGTGCATCATGTCTCGTTTATGTGTGGTGTGTTTACTATGTTGTGTGCTTCTTCTCGATAGTTCCCGCTTGCTATGCGATCGTGAGGATTCGTTCGCTCACGCTTGGTTAAATCTTCGTGGCTTCATCTTCTTCATGGACTCTTTTTTCTTCCTAGCGGGATTTCAGGCAAGATGACCGCTACCCTGGATCTCACTACTATCATTGTTATGCTAGTTGCTTCGTTCTATCGCTATGATGCGCTACCTATTACATGTTTTTCAAGCCATCCCAAATTGCCATGAACCTCTAACCTTTGACACCCTTCCTAGCAAACCGTTGTTTGGCTATGTTACCGCTTTGCTCAGCCCCTCTTATAGCGTTGTTAGTTGCAGGTGAAGATGAAGTTTGTTCCTTGTTGGAACATCGAGGTGTTGTTCCTTGTTGGAACATGTTTACTTGTTGGGATACCACAATATATCTCTTATATTATTAATGCATCTATATACTTGGTAAAGGGTGGAAGGCTCGGCCTTATGCCTGGTGTTTTGTTCCACTCTTGCCGCCCTAGTTTCCGTCATATCGGTATTATGTTCTCGGATTTTGCGTCCCTAACGCGGTCGGGTGATTTATGGGACCCCCTTGACAGTTCGCTTTGAATAAGACTCCTCCAGCAAGGCCCAACCTTGGTTTTACCATTTGCCTCACCACCACCTACTTTCCCTTGGGAGTAATTAACCCAATGGTAATCTTTATTTAGCCCCTCCGGGCCAGTGCTTCTCTAAGTGCTGGTCCGAACCGAGCTGCATGCGGGGCCACCTTGAGGCAACCTGAGGGCTGGTTTTACTCGTAACTAGTCTCATCCTGTGTTGCCCTGAGAACGAGATATGTGCAGCTCCTATCGGGATTGTCGGCGCATCGGGCGGCTTTGCTGGTCTTGTTTTATTGCCGTCGAAATGTCTTGTAGCCGGGATTCTGAGACTGATCGGGTCTTCCAGGGGAGAAGGAATATCCTTCGTTGATCGCGAGAGCTTATCATGCGATAAGTTGGGACACCCCTCCAGGGTATAAACTAACGAGAGCCCTGACCGCGCTTATGTCTCATATGGGAAATTGATAATATCCGGAAGAAGTAAACTTGAACAAAACTCTTCTAAAATACACCAACCGCAGCGTAATCGTGAGTGTCTCTTTTGGGGTTGATCGAGAGGAGAACACGGTTTCGGGTTATGTCGGCGTAAGTAGGAGTTCAGGATCACTTCTTGATCATTACTAGTTGACGACCGTTCCTTTGTTTCTCTTCTCGCTCTCATTTGCGTATGTTAGCCACCATATCATGCTTAGTCGCTGCTGCAACCTCACCACTTTACCCCTTCCTTTCCCTTTAAGCTTTGCTAGTCTTGATACCCATGGTAATGGGATTGCTGAGTCCTCGTGGCTCACAGATTACTACACCACCAGTTGCAGGTACATGTTATGCGATGATCATGACGTGGGAGCGATGTATATCTTGTGTTGGAGTTCTTCTTCTTCTTCGTCGATCAGGGGATAGGTTCCAGGTCGGCAGCCTGGGCTAGCAGGGTGGATGTCGTTTGAGTTTATGTTTATGATTCATCCGTAGTCGGATGTTGATCTTGTATGTTCTATTGTTGTATTCATGTGACATTGTATGTATTGGATGTATCCCCACTATTATGTAATGTTGATGTAATGATATCCACCTTGCAAAAGCGTCTTCAAGATGCGCTTCTATCCTTGGTGGGACCTTCGAGTTCCTTTAGGATAGGGTCGCATCTTGGGCGTGACACAGACGCATCTGGGAAAGATTTGCAGAAAGCAGCCAACATCGCATCGAATGATTTATTGGTCATCCGCTCAGATGTCTTCACCTGAAGAAAGGTGACCATAGCTGAGAATACTAACAGCGTATTTCCTGGGGCGACAACAATGTTGCATTATTCCAAATTGCGGGCCCACCGTTTTTCTTCTGCAGGTGAAAGTTCATGGAATGCACGAGCATTTCGTAGCATTGTTTCAATGTTGGTCAAACTCACTGGCTCCGCCACCACCACCTCCTCCTCCTCTTCCACACGAGCATCGAGGCGGATCAAGATGGTGATCTGCTGCTTCCACGTAGTCAATAACATTGACGTACACAGCTTCACCATGATGAACCCACCTAGTATATGTGACCGACATCCCATACAAGTGTAGATGATTTTGCAGAGTTGACTGGGGTCTTGTAACCGAATGTAAGTGCATCTAGTGCCCCTTAGTGATTTTGGTGTATTGAAGACTTATAGGTTAAGGGACTAATGTATTTTATGAGTGTACACAGGTCTATAAGTCTATGAGGAGTTTGATATATTTACAGAGAAAGTCGACCCCTAAAAATGAAGTTCTTCGACTGAAGACTTTGGTATTCTGAAGACTTTCTGAAGACTTTGAAAGTGAAGAAATTGGTGTGACCTTGAAGACTTGGTATTCATTTGAGGAACATGAAGCGGGAAGACTTTTGTTTTCGTAGTTTCATTTTCTCTTTCTTGAGTCATAGGAAACACCGTACTGTTAAAGGGGGTCGAGGAAATACTAAGGAAAAATTTCCATGTGATGATGCTCAACTCAAAATCCTACAACCAATCCCTTCGAGTGAAGCCTTTGGAAATCTCATACAGTTCAGTCAATTTCTTGATGTGAGAGACGAAGTTCTTACGCTTTTGAGGAATTTGTTCTGACCGAGGTGTTAGGAATTCGCCAGTCGGATTGCCTACGATGAGGAACATGATAGCCCCGAGGAATTTGAGAATCAAATTTCCGACCGTTCTTTGTCTTGGCGCGACTGTCCCAAAATATCTTATCCACCTAACGGTCATATCATTGAAGGGCATTTATGTCTTATCATGTCGGGCTGCTCCCTAGGTTATAAATAGCCGCCCCTACAACCACTAGCTGGTTGGCTGCTCCGAGAGAACTTGACACTTGTCATTTGAGAGCAACCCATCCTCCGAGGACTTTGAGCGAAAATCATCGAGTGTGGAAAAACCCAAAAACCAAACCCCTACAAACCCAAAGTGATTGAGCATCACTGAAGAGATTGATCTTGCGTGGATCCGACGCTTGTTACCTTTGAAGACTGTGCTTCTTCCAGACGGTTAGGCGTCATGGTCTAGAGCATCCAAGAGGAATTGTGGATCGCCGAGTGACCAAGTCTGTGAAGGTTTGGAAGTCGCTCAAGACTTACCACGAGTGATTGGACGAGGTCTGTGTGACCTTAGTTCTAGGAGAATACGGTGAGGACTTGGTGTCTGAGCTGCGTGCTCGGCCGATTTGGGTGTCCGGACTGTGTCCTCGAGTTTAAATACTCAGCCGCTCCAACCAGACGTACAACTGAGACAGCAGTTGGAACTGGTCTACCAAATCATTGTCTTCACCAACCTAACTGGTTCTATTTCCTCAACCCTTTCATTTCCTCATTTCTGTGTTGAGTGTTCATTCATATCTGTGTTTGAAGACTTTGACTGAAGACTTTCTCAATTTCCTTAGTTCAATTTCTTCATTCTGTTTGTCTTCATCTTGTGCTATCCTGTGTTTATGCTTTCTGTACTCTTTGATTGTCTTCATTTCATCATGATGACCATGCCCGCATTCTCTTATGCTTACTTCTGAGTACTTATTCAGCTGCAAGTAGTTCTTCACTTAGGAATTTCCTCACCGGATAATTCCTCATTGAAGAATTCATAAAAATCGCCTATTCACCCCCTCTAGTCGATATAACGCACTTTCAATTGGTATCAGAGAAAGGTACTCCCTTATTCTGTGTGATTTTGGTTTAACCACCTGGAGTTTTAGTATGTCGACCGCAGGGATGAAGAAAGTGACATGCCCTATCTTTGAGGGTCGTGATTATCCCAAGTGGAAGGCCATGATGAGGAAGCGCCTCATGGCAATGGACAGCGAGCTGTGAACCGTCACTGAAATTGGTCTTACTGATCTATGCAAGACGGCGAACGCAGATGATATTCGCAAGTACACTCATCTTGACATCATGGTGAAGGATATCATCTGTTCCTGCCTATCTAGAGATGAATTCAAGCGCATTATGCATCTTTGCAATGCGAAGCTTATCTGGGACCGAATCTCCGACGTCTATGAAGGTCATCGAACCCGTCATGATCCTTGGTTTGAGGACTTCAAGGAATCCCTCAAAACGATGACTTTCGAACAAGATTCATCATCTTCTGCATCATGTCTCATGGCAAAGGGTGTCGAGGTAACCGAATGTTCCTCATATGAGTTTAGTGACTATGAATCTGATGATGATGGATCTGATGATGATATTGAACCTAGCTATACCAAACTTGTTTGCATTGCCACCAAACAACAACATGCCTTGGAAAAGGTTCAAAACATGCTAGATAAAAGTGATGATATGTTAGGTGAAGAAATGGATCGCACTAAAGCCACATCGAAAATCTTGAGACTTGGTCTAGGTTTGAGTCTTCAAGGTCATCATAACACTCTCTTGTCTGATCATGAGAAACTTTCTTATGAATTTCTTCAAAGAAAGCAAGATCTTGAGAAGCTAAGAGTGAGTTATGAAGATCTTCAGATGGAGCGTGATTCATTACTTGCTCAACAAAGCAGCGCTTCTCAGGAAGAATTTGTTCCTCCATGCTTAAAGTGCATTGAACGTGAATCTGCTAATTCTTCACCTGAATGTTCAAATGCTTCAAATGTTACAAATTCTTCATCTGCCTCGCTATCACTAATTCCTCATCCGAGGACATTGCTAGTATCCTTGACGATGCGAAATTTGAAGGAATTGTACATGACAGGCATGTACAAAAGCCTCCAAGGGCATCAGACTCTTCGTGATGTGCTTAAAAAGCAGATCCTCAACAGAAACCCTAGGAAAGAGGGTATTGCCTTTGAGAGGAAACTTAATGCTGATGGAACATATTGGAAGCCTGAGCAGTATCCCAAAACCTCATGGGTTGCTGCAAAGGGACCTCGATTGATCCATCTAACTTATCTGGCTTTAAATGCGAATCTCCTCATTCTTTTGATGAGTCATTTGACTCAACTATAAACTGTTCAAAAATCAGAATGGTGAAGTATTTGCTAGATATGTTGGCACTAAGCTGCAGAACGATTCCCTATGAAGAAAATCTGGGTTCCCTAGAAGTGCCTTGAAAGTCTTGGTGAATGTCCTCATGACACCACCGTGAAGAATAGGAACACCAGGTCAAACTCTTCATATGGACCAAATTCTTCATATGGATCCAAGTCCTCATACGGACCAAATTCCTCACGTGGATCAAATTCCTTAAAAGGATCAAAGTCCTCATATGATTATCATCGTGCTAACAACTCTGTTTCGCAGGGTAGAGCTAAGGGCTATGAATATGTGCATTATTCTTCAAACCAATATGTTCATAAGTCCTCGAAGAATTTCTCTGCTTATTCATATGCTTACCCTAACCCCTCTTATGTGAAATGAAATGGTTTGGCCTCTATGCCACCATTCTCATATGGTGCTCGCAGAGTGATGAACTCTTTGCCACCCCTTCAGATGTGGGTGGTGAAGAAAAAGAACTAACCTCTTCTGCAGGGTCAGGTCTCGGGCGTGCTTTAACGTCTGAAGAATTTCTTTGGGGCCTAACAAAAATGCACGAAGGACGCAGGCTAATCATGAAGAAATGAACTTTCATTTCACACGTCCTCATACTACTTATACATTATAACGCTCGATGAAATTCATCTGATGAAATTGATATCATATTCTTCACTGATGAAGTATATGAGATCGTAAGTTGCACTAATTCATCTACAGGATGATCAACCCAAAGCCAATGAGTGGGTCCTCGATAGTGGATGTACAAATCACATGACTGGTGACAAGAATCTATTAATGGATACTCCCTTATCACCGTCACATCTGAAGCATATCATCTTTACTGACAAAGGCAAAAGTCAGTCTTCGAAGGCTTTAGGAGAGGAGACTTGTATATTGTTGATTTCTCTACAGGACCACAACCAGCCGTGTGTCTACTTGCAAAAGCTTGGAAGGCTGGCTATGGCATCGGCGACTTTGGTCACGCAGGCATGAGGAATTTGCACACGCTTGCGAAGAAGAAGCATGTCATTGGCATTGAGAATGTCAAATTCCTCAAGGATCACTTGTGTGGAGCCCGTGAAGCTGGAAAAATGACCAAGGCCAAGCATCCAAATAAGACTATCATGACCACTACTCGTCCATTCGAATTGCTTCACAAGGACCTCTTTGGTCCTAATCATTACTCAGCAGTCACTAATGATGCATCTCTATATGGCTTTGTTATTGTTGATGATTACTCTCATTACACATGGGTACACATTGTTACTTACAAAAATGAAGTGCAGGAAGTCTTCAAACGATTTTCCTCGAGGGCTTGAACTAACTTTGGTGTGAAGATCAGACACATCGGGAGTGACAATGGAACCGAGTTCAAGAATTCCGGTCTTGATGCCTATCTTGATGAACTTGGTATTACTCATGAGTTATCTGCTCCCTATACTCCTCGGCAAAATGGCGTCGTGGGCGCAAGAACAGAACTCTTGTTGAGATGGCTCGCACTATGCTTGATGAATACAAAACGCCCGATCGTTTTGGATTGATGCAATTGATCTGCGTGCCACATCATCAACAGTGTATCTTCACAAATTCTTCAAGAAGACTGCCTATGAACTCCTCAACGACAAGAAACCCAATGTGAGTTATTTCAAAGTCTTCAGTGCTAAATGTTGGATTAGAGATCCTCATCACAGTTCTAAATTTGCACCGAAAGCACATGAAGGTTTTATGCTTGGTTACGGAAAGGACTCGCACACCTACAGAGTCTTCAACATCGCTCTTCACAATATTGTTGATACTGTAGATGTGCGGTTCGATGAAACAAATGGCTCGCAAAGAGAGCACCTACCGTGTTAGATGAACCAGCTCTGAGGAATCTATCAAGTTCAAGGCAACCGAGGATGTCATTCCCTCTTGAAGAATCTGCTGAAGAATTCATTCCTGTATCACGATGAACGTTGAGTTGATGCACCTGAAGATAATCTTTGAAGACAATGGTGCTTTGAGGAAAATGATCAAATTCCTCGGCGACAACCAGCTCATCCTCGCGTTGCAAAAGAAGTGCAAGTTGACAAGATCATCGATGACATTGAAGCGCCGGGTCCTCTCACATGCTCAAAAGCTTCACATTTATCTAACTTTGTGGGCACTATGCTTTTGTCTCTATCACAGAGCCCACTAAGGTAGATGAAGCATTTCTGGAGCTGAGTGGATTCAGGCCATGCAAGAAGAATTACATCAGTTCGAGCTCAACAATGTCTGGGAACTGGTCAAACGTCCAGATCCTCGCAAGCATAATATCATTGGCACAAAGTGGATCTACCGCAACAAGCAAGATGAAAATGGCCTTGTGGTGAGAAATAAGGCATGACTTGTAGCTCAAGGCTACACACAGGTTGAAGGAATTGATTTCGATGAAACTTTTGCACCTGTTGCTAGACTTGAGGCTATTCGCATACTACTTGCTTGTGCTAACCATCATAATATCACTTTATATCAAATGGATGTGAAAAGGGCATTCCTCAGTGGTAAGCTTGAGGAAGAAGTATATGTTGCTCAACCCCCAGGTTTTGAAGATCCAAAGAATCCCGACAAAGTCTTCAGACTCAACAAGGCCCTCTATGGTCTCAAACAGGCCCCATGGGCGTGGTATGATACATTGAAGGAATTCTTCGTGAAGAATGGCTTCACACCAGTTCATCGGACCCTACTCTCTTTACTAAATCATATGATGGTGAACTGTTTGTGTGTCAAATATATGTTGATGATATTATCTTTGGCTGTACTGACCAATGTTATATTGATGAATTTGCCTATATGATGAGTGAAGAATATCAAATGTCTATGATGGGAGTGTTGAAATTCTTCTTAGGTCTTCAAATTCGTCAGAAACACAATGGCATATTCATATCTCAGGAGAAATACCTCAAAGATGTCCTGAAGAAATTCGACATGCAAGATTGCAAAGGCGTCAAAATTCCTATGCCCACAAATGGCCATCTATGCAATCGATGAAAATGGTATTGACTTGATCACAAGGTATACCGCTCCATTATTGGTTCTTTATTGTACTTATGTGCATCTAGGCCAGATATAATGCTTAGTGTTTGCATATGTGCCCGATTTCAAGCTACACCGAAGGAATCACACCATAAGGCTGTGAAGCATATTCTTCGATATCTAGCTCACACACCAACACTAGGATTATGGTACCCCAAGGGCTCTACTTTTGATCTCATTGGACATTCTGACTCTGACTATGCTGGTGATCGTGTGGACCGCAAGTCAACATTTGGTACTTGTCATTTCCTCGGACGATCTTTGGTCTGTTGGTCCTCGAAGAAACAGAACTGCGTATCACTGTCTACTGCGGAAGCTGAATACATTGCTGCTGGCTCTTGTTATGCTCAATTGCTATGGATGAAGCAAACTCTCAAGGACTACGGCATCAACTTGAAGAATGTGCCTCTCTACTGTGACAATGAGAGTGCCATCAAGATTGCTCACAACCCAGTTCAGCACTCGAAGACAAAGCACATTCAAATTCGTCATCATTTTCTTCGTGATTATGTGTTGAAGGGCGACATCTCCATCGAGCATGTGAAGCGAAGAACAACTAGCCGATATCTTCACAAAGCCCTAGGATGAGAAGAGATTTAGCAAGTTGCGGTGTGAGCTAAATATCTTAGAATCTTCGAATGTTCTTTGAAAAGGACACACATCCTGACACTTACGCAAAATTGGTGACTTAGATGTGCAACACATGAAGAAACGTTTTTCTTCAATCAATGAAGAATAACACTCTAAGTGTGAAGAAATTAATGAAGAATTTGATTCTCGTAACCCTACGACAATTGTACGCGGTGTCTGAAATCATCATTCTTATACGGTGGGTCACGCCACCACCAAAAATTGAAATTCTTCAATTTGAGTTTTTCCTCAGTTTTTGAAATTCTTCAGTTTTTCAAATTCTTCAACTTTGCAAAATCTTCACCGTTTCTGTCGTTTTTCTTCATTGGCTATATATATATGGGTTTATCTCCTCTACAGCATTCACTTATGGCTATTTCTTCAAGTTGCTTTTTCTGCTAAGTGAATGTGATTGGACCCTCCCCCCTCTATGCTATACTCAACCCAATCTGTTCACAAATTCTTCATGTGAGTTCTATTTGAAACTCGTTCAAAATCTTCACTGTGCCCTTGTCAGCTGAAGAAATTGCGAACGGAATTTTAAAATTGATCTTATCCAAACTTTCGTTTTTGCCGCCCAAACCGTTCCGCATTCCACGATAGATTTATCTATTCACCCACGATCTAACACAATCTCCACTTCTCGGTACGTGGGTGACACATGTCAAGCGAATGAGAAGGGTCAGGGGCGCGTTCGTCCCAAATCTTCGGGCGAACATTTTTTCACCGTGGCTATATATACCCCCTCTCCCCTTCCTCACTTCCTTTACTCCGCTCGACCGCTCTCTATCGCTCGAGCTTCTCAAACCCTAGCGCCGCCGCTACTCCATCGTCGCCGATGAGGAAAAGCTTCACTGCCTCGACCTCGTCGCCGACGTACTCACACCGACCGCGGAAATCTTCACTCCGCCGCCGCCGTAGCTGTCTTCCTCCGCCGAGTTAGGGCGTGGAAGATCTAACCTGACGAACTTCCCATCTGTTCTTCTCAGTTCGTCGTGTTCTTCACTTCGGGTAATTAAAAGTTACTTTTATTACTCGCTTTGATTCTCAAATCTTCCTAAAAATCTTCAAAGGTGATTATTCTTCAAATCTTCACACATATGAACATCTCAAAAAAAATATGCTCTTGATACGTTTCTCTAAACGATGATTTTCTTCAAGATTCCTCAATTGTGTGGATCCTCGATCTATACAACTCTGGAACCTAAGACAAAGACCGCTTAGTGAAATTCTTCAAGGCTCATCTGGTCAAATTCCTCAAACTAGTTCTTTTTGAAAAACCTTCTGAGAACGCATATGACCTCTCCAAATTCCTCGCAACTATACTCTCATTCACGGTACTCATGTCATTGCTGAATCACTAGGTTCTCATCAACTTAACTCATTTGCAGCGTTCCTCGAAGAAAAGTTGCATACTTCTTGGAGAATTCGATTGTTCAAATTCCTCAGCTGAAGAATATGGCAGAAGGAAAGAAGCCACAGAAAGGAGGAAAGAGGCCTGTGGTCATGACTGCGTTTGAGATTCCTGAGGAAATATATGCTGATTATTGCACACCTGATGAAGCCGAGTTCGGCAAAGAAAAGAAAAATCAGCGCAAGGTGCACATTCAAAGGATTGAACGGAGATGGGCAAGGGAATGGAGGGAGTACAGATATGTAACTCCAAAGTACATGAAGAAATTCGCTCTCAATCCTCCATGCCCAAGAGCTCCATTGGCACCTGGTCAAGAAGCTGATCCCACCAGCATCAAGCGTGGTGAGGACTTCCTAAAGAATGGGCCAAGCGCCAAGCCAAATTGGCAAGACAAGCCAACGAGGCAGTGAGGAAATTTAATGAGGACTCTGCTACTGCTGCTGCCACTGAGGCCTCTGTCAAGCCAACAAAATGTATGGAAAAGAAGCCCGCACACAAGCCAAGTGCTTCACCAACAGTGCCCTCACGGCCAAGTTCCTCAGCTGTGCCCACACGGCAAATTCCTCATGCTGCTCCTGCTCCTCCCAAGTCCTCAGCAGCTCCTACAAAATCCTCAGCAGTTCCGACAAAGTCATCAGCACCTGTGCTTCTGTCCACGTGCCATAGGTCTGCAGGCATCTCAATTGCCTCTGGTGTTTCAAAGAAGTTCCTCACTGCACCAAATTCTTCATCTGGCCCGACTCTGCTGAAGACTAAGGCCACAGCTGGACGAGGTCCTCGGCCAAGTCCCAAGAAGAAACAGGTTGCCTTCCAAGAGCCACCTGAAGATGATGAGGCTGATGATGATGAACTTGCGGAAATCATCAGAGACCGCCAAGAAAGGGCCGCTAGAGCCAAAGGCACACCTGTGCCAATGCTGTTGGATCCCAGAGCGATCCTAGATTACATTGATCTCTGGCACAAGGACCCAAACACTCCTATGCCTGACTTCAAGTTGACACCTGGCCAAAGTCACATGCTGACTCATTTCATCCAAGAGGAGAAATGGAAATTTGAAACGGCCAGAGAGATCAAGAAATCGCATGATCTGAAAGGAGAAACTTGAAGAAAAGCGTTGTCAAGATGACAAGCGAAGAACTTATCAAGATGCAAGTTGACATCAAAGCACCAGCGACAAATTTGACTCCTATTATGCTGATTGGCAAGGAGCCAAAGTCGATTCGTCAACCCGA
This sequence comes from Aegilops bicornis, assembly GCA_021605145.1. Lineage (NCBI taxonomy): Eukaryota > Viridiplantae > Streptophyta > Magnoliopsida > Poales > Poaceae > Aegilops > Aegilops bicornis. The sequence continues at coordinate 666,062,901 of CM038671.1, read as the reverse complement.
CGAAGAAATTCACCAATGTTGCAGCCCCAACGCAACAAGAAATTCCTCGGTGGAGCCTCGGCTCAGCAGACTAAAGAACATGCCAAGACCGGCCGATGAAGTTCAGCTCTTTGAAGACAATGCCGATTCGAGGCTGATGATCCCATTCCAAATTGAAGAAATTGCGGGCATCCATTAGTGGTGCGCTGAAGAAATCGAACGAGTCGAGAATTGCATCAGTTGCGCCTGAGGAAAATCAACCAGATTCCTCAGCTCCTCCTGCGCCAACACCAACTCCAATTCTTCCATCTACATCTGATTTGAAGAAGACCAAGGCTACAGAACAAGCTGCAGTGAAGAAACGGAAAGCATCAGCTGCTTCAAATTCTTCAGCCCCAAAGAAAATGAAGCCTATGACAAGCTCTTTTGACAATCCCATCGATGTTGTTCCAATTTCCTCCATTCCATCAAAGGACCTTGTTCCTTTTGGTGAAGATTATGAGATCCCAAGCGGATCTGATGAAGAAGATCATTTTGCTGCTTCGTCAGAGCAGATTGATGAAGAAATTGAAGCGGAAGCTATCCCTTCAACTCCAATCATTTCCTCGCCTATGCCTCAGTTCATAGCTGAAGAGGCCGGTGTTGAGGAAATTGAAGAAGATGTGGACATTGGAAGCACAACGCCAGTGATGAACGATGACTTTTGGGAAAGTCAGCATCCAAATTCTCCACTCTTCACCCCAATTCAACAGATTCCTCAGTCCCCTGCTCCAACAGTTCAAATGGGCTCTGAAGAAACTCATCCCACTTCATCTGTCCATGAAGAAATTCCAGCCACTAGCGCTGATGAACTTCTTCTGGCTGATCCTCGATCGCACTCAGAGAGAACCAGAAATTCCTCGGCTGAAGAACACGAGATTGCGATTCCAGAGGTCGTGATGCAACTCATCGACTCTCCTTTGCTAAAGCCAAAGAATCCCTTCTCAACAAAGCAAAAGTTCAAGGCTGAAGATTTCTTGGCGAGCACGTATTCTTCATCGATTACAATCCATATGATTACGCTCGCATAAGGAAGAGGCGTTTCTAGACCGCCAATCAAGCCAATTTCTATTCCTCTGTGCTCTTCAACAAAGACAAAGTCTTGATCATGCACATATTCCTCATGTGGACATGGAGTCTCTGCCAAAGCTTGAGCCACCCTCGGTGTTCTTCACGATGCGGGACTTCGAATTTCTGACCGATATCTCGTGATTGGAATGAAGAACTCATTCTTCAATTCTATGTAACGCTGCACATCATCGGAGATGTCAAGACGTGAACTCATGGGTGTTAGGCTGGATGTCCGAAAACACTCACTACAAGGCACCAAAGAATCGAATTGCTTCGTGCCCTACCACTCGATCCTCCACTTGATGGTGCTCGTTGTATCTACAACGAACCTAAGCTTTCAAATCACTATATGCAAGTGCCGATGAAGCCGTTGAAGCTGTGGCAGGCCCAAGACCCAAATTCCTCGTCAAGGAATTATTGTATGTGCCTCGGACTGTCTATCGGATTACAGCGAAGACAATGAGTCCTATCAAAGGCCACGACTCAAATGATGAAGAAGTCATTGGCATCATGAAGAATATGCTTTTCAATATCGGTCATGGCGTTCCGTCAACTTCCATGATTTCTTCATGAGGACTACGGCAAACATTGCTATGTCACCATTTGAGCTGAAGCCTTATGCACCTTGGATTATGAGATTCATCGGACAAGGTCTTCACTCAATTACAACGCCGATACTACGAACCACTTGCATCTACTTGCCCCGATTGAAGTCCTCAAACGGACATTTACCTCGGTGATGACAAGGGCAAGGCAACTGCTGTGGATCGATGAAGGCACTCGTCCATTGGATGGTCGGTTTGGCAAAGCTGCATCCTACTCCACCAATGATGACTACGCCACACATGACTCGCCATAAATACCTCGACCAAGCAAAGTCCTCAAGCCACAGCACCCAGGGTGATGACTGATCGTGAGTTACTCCTCAGTCTTCATCAGAAGGTTGATCACAATCATAAATGGGTCAAGCGTCAGTTTGGTTCAATTATTCACAACATGATCTCAACACATAATGCTGTGAAGAAAAACCACTACTACCTCCATGAAACCTTCAAACGCACCTGGGCTGTTCTTTCAAATGTCTACAACGCGGAAGAACTGAAGACAATGGGTCTCAAGGAAGAATTTGACTGGTCTGCACCTCCTCCGAAGAAATACAAGAAGGTCAAAGTTCCTTCCTTGGTGGCCAGCTCCTATTCTTCATCGCGAGACACTGATGAAAATGAAGACTTGGACGACACCGCGGCAGGCCCTACTACAACAACCGACCCCAACAACGCTGGCGCTCCTTCTTCAACTTGAAATTCTTCAGGGGCGTTAGTCCTCAGTTTCGATCCTTTTGGTCATTCGATGACAAAGGGGGAGAAATTTGAGTTAGTCTTCAAACGGGTCTATTATATGGGCAATTTTTGTTAAGTTACAACTCTCGTTCTTCTGAAACTTTTATTGGATCGAGTTGTAATCTTAAACCCGATGGTGCTTTGATACTTTTGATGCCTTCGTGCTCGATACTCTTGATGCGTTATTCCTCATTAATGTTATCGCACGCATGCTGAATTTCATCAAGCACCATATTTCATCATGCATTTCAAATTCTTCATATTATATGTCAAATGCGTGTATGAATTACAAGATATAGGGGGAGATCTCCATGATTCAACTCTTCAAATGTGCATTGCCTCAAAAGCAAATTCCTCACCGTGCACAACTTCAGGGGGAGTTCTTCTATATCTTGCAATCAAATTCCTCAATATTAGTATTTACACTTCATATGTTTATCCCCGTTGAAAACTTAACCTATATTGTCATCAATCACCAAAAAGGGGGAGATTGTAAGTGCATCTTGTGCCCCTTAGTGATTTTGGTGTATTGAAGACTTATAGGTTAAGGGACTAATGTGTTTTATGAGTGTACATAGGTCTATAAGTCTATGAGGAGTTTGATATTTACAGAGAAAGTCGACCCCTAAAAATGAAGTTCTTCGACTGAAGACTTTGGTATTTTGAAGACTTTCTGAAGACTTTGAAAGTGAAGAAATTGGTGTGACCTTGAAGACTTGGTATTCATTTAAGGAACATGAAGCGGGAAGACTTTTGTTTTCGTAGTTTCATTTTCTCTTTCTTGAGTCATAGGAAACACCGTACTGTTAAAGGGGGTCGAGGAAATACTAAGGAAAAATTTCCATGTGATGCTCAACTCAAAATCCTACACCTACCAATCCCTTCGAGTGAAGCCTTTGGAAATCTCATACAGATTCAGTCAATTTCTTGATGTGAGACGAAGTTCTTACATTATTTGAGGAATTTGTTCTGACCGAGGAGTTAGGAATTCGCCGGTCTTGGATTGCCTACGATGAGGAACATGATAGCCACGAGGAATTTGAGAATCAAATTTCCGACCCGTTCTTGTCTTAGCGCCATGACTTTCCCAAAATATCTTATCCACCTAACGGTCATATCATTGAAGGGCATTTATGTCTTATCATGTCGGGCTGCTCCCTAGGCTATAACTAGCCGCCCCCTACAACCACTAGCTGGTTGGCTGCTTCGAGAGAACTTGACACTTGTCATTTGAGAGCAACCCATCCTCCGAGGACTTTGAGCGAAAATCATCGGTGAGGAAAAACCCAAAACCAAACCCCTACAAACCCAAAGTGATTGAGCATCACTGAAGAGATGGATCCTGCGTGGATCCGACGCTTGTTACCTTTGAAGACTGTGCTTCTTCCAGATGGTTAGGCGTCATGGTCTAGAGCATCCAAGAGGAATTGTGGATCACCGAGTGACCAAGTCTGTGAAGGTTTGGAAGTCGCCTGAAGAGTTACCATGAGTGATTGGACGAGGTCTATGTGACCTCAGTTCAAGGAGAATATGGTGAGGACTTGGTGTCCTGAGCTGCGTGCTTAGCGACTGGGTGTCCGGGACTGTGTGTCCTCGAGTTTAAATACTCAGCCGCTCCAACCAGACGCATAACCGAGACAAGCAGTTGGAACTGGTCTACCAAATCATTGTCTTCACCAACCTAACTGGTTCTATTTCCTCAACCCTTTCATTTCCTCATTTACGTGTTGAGTGTTCATTCATATCTGTGTTTGAAGACTTTGGTGAAGACTTTCTCAATTTCCTCAGTTCAATTTCTACAGTCTGTTTGTCTTCATCTTGTGCTATCCTGTGTTTATGCTTTCTGTACTCTTTGATTGTCTTCATTTCATCATGATGACCATGCCCGCGTTCTCTTGTGCTTACTTCTGAGTACTTATTCCGCTGCAAGTAGTTCTTCACTTAGGAATTTCCTCACCGGATAATTCCTCATTGAAGAATTCATAAAAATCGCCTATTCACCCCCCCCCCTCTAGTCGATATAACGCACTTTCACTGAATTCATACAACTGCTACACGGGCAAAGCACATCTGATTTCGGACCACCGTACTCAGCTCAGATAAAGTTCATGAAGTTTTCAACCCCCTCGACATATGCAGAGGAGAATCTTCGAGCATAAGTTATCCAAGTCCTGTCCATCTGTTAGACATACAAATTAGTTCTTGAACTAGATATTACAGGAAAAACATATATGCTTTTATATGAAGTCCAAAAAAAATACCTAGGTCGATGTCTAAAGCTATGGCAAGATATTTGGACGAGCAGATCTAAGTAACGAAATATATGTAAAGCTAATTCAGCAAAAAGATTTGAGTGCTAAATTATGGCAGGCTGTTTCAGCAGTCAATGAGGCCGAGCACACAGCCATCGAACTATCGAAGGCCATCGCAGCAACAAAGATCGAGTATAAAATGGTGTAGAGCTATTTCACCTAACAGATTGGCTACTAGACCATGGCAATCTACGTCACAATAAATATATGGCAAGATATTTTAGCAACTAATCGGCCTTGGCTTGCCATCTCAGCTAAGCAGATTGAGTGCAGAACAGGGCAAGGAAGCTTCTTAAGCAGAGCATATTGACAGTAAAGTACTTTTGCAAACGGTGAGATTAACAGCGTCTATCAGCTAACATTCAGCACTACACTGACATGAACGGGGCCTAGGTCTAGAATGCGTGTACCATAGGAGAAGCTGACCACCGTGCGTCTCCACACGAACGTCGCCAGCGGTGGCGGCGCTGACCGCCGTGCACCTCCACAAGAATGTAGCCAGAGGTGGCGGCGCGGCTAGAGGACGGCAGTCTACGAGAGCGTACTGTGGGAGCGAGAGGATCGCCGTGCGTCCCCTCGACGAACCGCGGCACCGACGTATCGGCGCGGCGGGGAGGGCGGCTTTGGCGGAGCGAATGGAGTGGAGGGGGGACAGGGGGAGGGGGGTTTGGGGAATATTTGGCCGATGGGCGGTTGAATCGGATTTGGGGGGAATTTTTGTTGGGGGGGGGGGGAGGATTTTCACGCGGTGGGCTGGGGGAGTTTTGCGCATGGTCGGTTTCTCCAAGTGCAGTCCCACGTGTCGGTGAGGAGGCAAGCCGAAGCGCGTTCCGTTTGCGTGAGCCGTGTGCAGGACCGAACGTGTGTGGGGTGCAATGCGACCGGGACAGGAGTGCTGTGAGTGTACCGCCTTTTGTTCCTTTAAACTAGTAGGTGCTAGCCCCTCAAAAATAATTGTTGCTTCGCGATCCATCGATACTACTACTAGTAATCCGGTAATCCCCACTAAAACGGCGCGGCCGGGTCTTTTCCCGCGTGATATGCTGAGAGGTTGGCTTAGTTGGGTTTTTTAGATTTGTCTCGGTTCAATAAAAAGCAGAGTTGGTGATGATGGTGTGCCTGTCATCCTGCAATATAGGTCGTCCGATCTATATCTAACGGATAGGAAGGAAACTATGACAATTTACCCGCACTCCTCTCCACATTTGCAGATAAGGCTTTCACTCGTTCATCCTTTTATCCCACAAGATCTTGATCTTCCGTGCAACGCACGGGCATCTTGCTAGTACTCCCACAATATGTATATTATTGTGAAAGTTCATATACACCGGCCGAGATTAATGCAAACACGGCAGATTTTCATTACATTTCCAACTTTTATAGGACAGAAAAATAAAAGAAACCCGACCCTAAACCTATTCTACGGCGGCGACCAACGTCCTCCATTTGCGATCTCTATGTACGGGGGTAGGGTTCAAGACCCGTGAAGTGTAGAACACGGGATACGGACCGGCCAGTTGGCACACCATGCCCTGCCGCCTCCCATGCCCTACTCATCCTCGGAGGAGCCCCCGACCTCGACGGTGCCGGACGTTGGACGGCGGCAAGTAGGACACGTGGCTCATGGGGCTCCCGTCGTCGGCCGCCAGCGTGGCCACCGCTTGTGCGGTCGTGTCCACGTCTGGCTATGCCGCTATTGCGTCGCGAGAGGCGACTTGAGCGAGGGCGACGACCTCGAGCTTTATCCCCGAAGACAAGCTCTCCCGCAGAGCGTTTGCACTTGCGGTCATGGCGGATGTGGTGCCAGGTGGGAGGACGATGCGCTACGGTGTGGAGGTTAGCTGGGCATTGCCGCTTTAAGTAGCGCATTCCGGTGAGGCCAAGCGTCCGGGTGTGTCATTAAGTCGCCGGAGTTGGTTCCTCGGGCACCGAGCCTCTTAACGACGACATACGAACGGATGGCATGAATGCGGGCAGCTAGCGCCGGATGGGAACGCACCACGCGACAGCGCGAGGAACGAGGGCTTTGGTGTGCCAGGGTAGTCAGCAGCGGTCGTGGCGACGTTGGAGATGCCCTTTGCTGAAATGCGATCCCCGCATGTTATTGAAAAAGCAAGACGACCCGGCATGGTCTCAGGTCTAGAGGATGCAGTTGGCCGCGCTACACCACTCCGCGGATGCATCGCGGCGCCCCGTGCATCCTCGACGAGCAGGGTGTTGGGGTGTGTTTGGATTGTGGCCAAAGTGCACCTTACCAAAATTTTGGTCATACCCAAAGATTGGTCTTTGTTTGGATGGTTGCCATTTTTTTGGCATGCCAATGAACTCTAGCCAATTCTAGTTCATTTTTGTTGCCAATGTCGGCCAAATCATGGGCAACCAATACCTCAACCAAAATTTTGGTCATGACCCAAAGATTGGTCTTTGTTTGGATGGTTCCCATTTCTTTGGCATGCCAATGAACTCTAGCCAACTCTAGTTCATTTTTCTTGCCAATGTCGGCCAAATCATGGGCAACCAATACCTCAACCAAAATTTTGGCTACCCAATGCTTTGATGGGGCAACCTAGGGCACAAACCAAACATACCGTTGGTCGTGCTACAGCACTAACGCCACCCTCGGCACACTGAAACCGACCGTGTCTAGCGACGATATGAGTGTGTCGCTCACCGCGGTCGCCATGTCCAGAGCGGTGCTGGAGCTGCGCCCCCTTGTTGGCCCCAACGACCCACATGAACGGTTGTCGGTGGCGAGGAGGTCATGGGCCAGCCCCTCCATTGGACTAGTCTGCGCTACATCGTCCCGACAGGTGTGCCCCACATGTCGGTTTCCCTGTTTTCCCGGCCATATTCGAGCGTCAGTGCTCCGCGTTCCGCATTATGCCTTTCACTATGTAGGCCAAGCGAGACAACTTATTGTTTATTTGAGCCGTTCAAGTGTAATCATGTGGCGTTTGCTTATTTCTCATTCCTCTCCAACCCTCTTCTCCATCAATCATGTCGCCCTCCAGTCGAGTCCATCCTCCCGCATGCCTCATTTGAACATTCCGCCGAGTATCATTCGCATGTACCCACCCTAGTCCTCTTTCAATAGATCTCCGGATCCCGAGATGAAATCGAGAGGGAATGAGTGGGGCACGTGATACCTAAGGCGGATTCAAAATTTTGAACCGGTGATCATAGCATCCATAAATCATATATACAGGGTATTCAATGTTCGTTTCATTTTTGAACGTACAATATCCTCCCTCCTATCCTTTCTACTTTACATATAAGTTTTATGTGTAGTCAAAGTATCTCTACTATGATAAAAAAGGTATGAACATTCAACAACGCCCAATCAATATTGTTAGATTCGTATGTACTCCTAGATTTGTACTCGAGATGGTTTCCAATTTGACTATTGCCAAGATTAATAGTACATGAGATGTATAATGTGAAAATTATATCATTGGAAACTCCTTTCACATACAAAATTGACCGTATGCTTTGTGTAAGTTGCATGTCATATATTATTACTCTAACATTTGGTCAAAGTTAGCCTCAAAAAACGCATTAGACCCTGTATGCTTTGTGTAAGTTGCATGTCATATATAATTACTCTAACATTTGTGTAAGTTGCATGTCATATATTATTACTCTAACATTTGGTCAATGTAGTATAGTGGAAGTGGATCCTCTGACGTAGGTATCCCTGCCTTACCCTCCCTTTCGGTCACTTACTGGCGGACCCCATGCTTGCTAGTCCCCGTATGTCAGTTACTCAATGGGTTCGCCACATCAGGATCCTCATCCGTAGTATACTCCTCTGTTTTTATTTACTCCGCATAAAGCGGAGGGAGTGGTGGTATAATAAATGACGCAGGCGGGGAGGGAGGGACGTCGGTTTGCTCTCAACTGCGGTCCCACAAGCGAGCGAAAACGCAAGACGAAGCGTGTTCCATTCGGTGAGCGACATGGAGGGTCCAGCGTGCCGGGCTGCAACGCGATCGCGTAAAGAGCGATGTACAGTCAAAACCGATTGACCGGTCATCACCGGAACCACTAGAACCTTTGCTGCTCGGCCTACGCCAGCCACTACCCGAAAACCACACCAAATCTCCAGCCCATTCCCCCACCTTTCGACCCCCTAGCCCGCATCAAGCGTCCCCTAGTTCGCCGGAAAGCCATGGTGCGCCGCAAGATCACTCACTACAAGATGCTGACGCCGGAGCGCCGCGTAGAAATCACGGCGGCGGTCGGTGCTACAGACCTCCGTTCCGAAGATTGCTTTGCGGCGGCCCAATCCCCGAGTTCTCTGGAGCCAAGCTACGAGAGGAAGCCGATCCAATGTTCACTGTGGAGGTCACGGCACAGAAGGCCACCGATGGGTATGAGACGATGGACGTCGACTTCGTGCCGGCGTCCGAGTCCCCCATGGTGCAGGCAGACCAGCGGTTCAACATGGCGATACTAAAGGAGGACCGGGAGGCAGAGGCTCAACTCGACGCGGAGCGCGCGCATGCCGCTGCCATCGAGGCTCTCCTGCAGGCGGAACCGGATGTCGTGGATGTGAACCGGGCGGCGGAGGCTCAACTTGAGGCGGAGCGCGCAGATGTCGCTGCCATCGAGGCCCTCCTGCAGGCGGAACCGGACGTCGTGGACATGAACCGGGTGGCAGAGGCTCGACTCGACGCAGAGCGCGTGGATGTCGCTCTCATCGACGCCCTCCTGCAGGCGGAACCGAACGTCCTCGACTTGAACCGAGATGTGCTCTCGTCCGTGTAGAGCGCCCGCACGATCCGCTTGAACGAGTAGCTGGAGGCCGAGGACAACCACGGTGCGGAGACACACGTCGGCATCGACGACTGGTTTGCGCCGGCAGCCAAAGACGACGAGGCCGTCTCTTTCTACGAGCAGCGATAGTTTTTCTTTATGTTGTTGTTTTTATGGATCTTTTGCTGTGTAAAAACATATTGTACTATATTTGTTATGCAAGTCGCCTTACTTGGTTCAGTCTACCATTTCAGGCGGTTGGATGAATATCCTACGTCTCCTAACCCTTCTTTCCTTCTTCCTCACCTCTTCTTCTTCCCCAACAGACCACCGCACGGGCCTTACGGATACTCCCCAACATGCGGTTGGATAAACATACTCTATGAACGAAAATTATGTGTCAGCGATAGGACGGCCGAGTTTGGTTTGTTCACATGCGACAAAGACCGCGTGTCGATGAGGGTGCGTTCCCTTGGTTGGGTTTGCGGCGTGCGAGGAGCATTTGTGTGAGGTCGGTCTGCGACCATGGCGTGCAGGAAGCGACCGTGTGAGGGTGCGGTGCGACCGCGACATTTGTCGCATAAGTGTACCTCCTTCTCATTTTGAAAACTTTAGGCAAGCTTGGCAAAAATGTGTGGCGAAGTTTGGCAATGCAAGTCGTAGACCCAAACAGGATAAGTACGTACGTACTATGAGTACAAGTTTTAGAAAAGAAAGGCGGGGTTTTCCTTCGCGGGATTTAATCGATACAAATCCTCGTTTCACGTGTCAATTAATGCGTATTTGTTTCGAAAGACCAAAGAGCTAACCATCTCACTCCTCATCGCTTGATTAATGCAGCGCATGCAAAGCAACCTTCTCACTTCAGCATGCATGCAGGGGATATTAATGTCCTTATTTGCTAACCCCATCAATTTTGCCTCGATTAGTGTTAGTGGCCCTTTGCAAATTGTAATTTTGATAATACTGACCTTGTGTACAAAAAAAATGGAGGTAGTAACTATATTTGACTTCCTTCCCCATTGCGGTGACGTCGACGATTTTTTTTTGTGGTTTGGCGAAGTGCGTTCTACGGAGAACACCATTGAGGGAGACCATGGTAAGTCGTTCGCAAGTGCCGCCTGCAAGCGGAGACAACCGCCTTATTTGCATCCAGGAAGTCCTTTACTAGTACTACTACTAGTAGTACAAGTGCGGTGAGATGGTTTCTCGAAGAAGACGATGCAGAAGCGGAGTCAGCGAAGAGTGAAATGATGGTTGCTTCGTCCATGCTTTGTGATTTGACGCCTCACTGCTTTGTGATTTGTGATAGAAGGGACAGGGGAGTAGACTTTGCGCTCTGTGATCTTTGTCTCCAAAGAGGACGTCTATCTGGATCTTGCCGATTGATGAGCAGGAAAGGCCAGGAACTATGCCATGGAATACAGTCCGGCTGGGCTAATGCTGCCTTTGTTTGATTCCTAACTTCTCCATGGTATCTTTGTACAGAATGTTGATGCTGCTGCCGCCATCTATCAGAACTTGGGAAAACCGAGCAGCTCGCCTATCAGTGGCAAAGGTGGCATCCAGGACCAGGGCGTAGGAGCCGGGGTTGGGCATTACTTCCAGGTGGTCAGCTCTGCTCCAGCTGATGGGCTTCTCGGACCAATGCATGAACTCGTGGGTCTCTAATGCCACTGCATTCACCTCTTGCTGTCGTTGTCGTCTGCTGTGCTTAACGTCGGCCACGCTGGTGAACACGACAGAAGCTCCGTGCTCTTTAGGGTACTCGTCTTGTATGGCTCCGACTGGTTGAACCGCCGACTGCTGGGGCGGGGGAGGAGGCGGCTACCCAGCAGGCGGAGGAGGCAGAAGGCCGTCACCCTTGGTGATCCTAGTGAGCCAATGGCACTTCCGACTGGTGTGGTTTAACGGCTTCGCGCCGCTGTGAAATTTGCAGGGCGCGTCAAGAGTCTGCTCATACGAGAAAGCTGGCAGCCAATTGGGCTTGCCGCCCTTCTGGCGTTTGGATGGAGGCGCCCTTCTGACTGCTGGTCTTCGATTGTCGCCACCTGCCGGCTTGTGGAAGCTAGCTGCATGGCCTTGCGCTTGTTATTGCTTGGTTGCTGGCGCCGACTGGTGTCGCCAGCCGGGGTTCGAGGAGCTTGAGGGGCCACTTTGCCAGAAGCGTCAACTTGGATTTCTGCCTTCATGGAGGAGTCAGCCGTGGCATATTTATCTGCTATGATCAGCAGCTCGTCGAGGGTCGCAGTTCTTCGCAGAGGAGTCAGTGCTTACGAAGGGTGCCCTCTCGGCACCCAGTGGTGAAGTACTCGATAGCCTGCACCTCATGCACGCCTTCAGAAGAGTTGCGGAGCTCGGCCCAGCACGTGAGGTAATCGCGGGTCGACTTGTTGGGGCCTTGTACGCACAAGGAGACCTTGCGAGGTTTGGGCGGCCGCTTGTACATGCTGTTGAAGTTGCGGATGAAGGATTCAGTGAAGTCGACCCAGCTGTTGATGCTGCGGGGCTTCAGACTGTTCAGCCATGTCCGGGCTGTGCCCTGGAGCATGAGAGGAACGTACTTCACAGCAATGCGCTTGTTGCCGTTTGCTATGCTGATGGCTATGGAGTAGTCGACCATCCAGTCCTCCGGCTTTACGGAGCCGGTGTATTTGGGTGTGTCTCTTGGGAGTGTGAACCCTCTGGGGAAGGGCTCGTCTCAAATGCGAGGGCAGAAACAAAACGGACCCAACTCATCTTCCTCTTCTAGCGCCAGGGACCGGTGGAGACGGTCGATCCGGTGGCGGGCATCATTCTCTCTGACTCCCTCACGGCAGCCAAGGCGGTCGCCGAGTGTTGGGTGATCAACAGGCGGCGGGGAGACGGGCCTTTCCCTGCGAGGGGGAGGAGGCGGACAGTCATCTCGGCGTTCCACTGCTCTCGGGCGGCCGTCTTGGTCGCGCTCAATGGTGATGCGAGTCCGGCTGCGGCTGGCAGCCGGCTCCTTGTCTCTTCTTCCACGGACGCCTTCAACCAGCATCCGAGATATCGCGCCTTGATCTCAGCGGGGAGGCAGATCGTCATTTTGCCGGTGGGGCGCCTCAGTGCGGCAACCAGCCTCGTGCTGCTCAGCAGCCGCGTCGAGGAGCCGCTGGACGCGCTCCACCATCTGGCGACGCTCATCGCCCTCGAACTTGTCCAGCTCTTCTGCTGCCGCCTGGGCAGCCTGGGTATTTTCCGCGGGCGTGGCGTAGACGGGGCGATCTGCCCCGAACAGGTTGGCGATGGCCACGCCGCGCTGCTGGACCACGCCAAGGCGGCTGGGCCCAGCGGGAGCCGGCGTGCCGCCCACAGCGCGGTCCATCTCGCGCTGGTAGGCTTCCGACAGGCGTCTCATGCTGGCCAGCTTCTTGGCGCCCTCAACGAGCTGGATGAGGCATGCTTCCAGCATCTCGGCGTCGACGTCTTCTTGGATGGGTGCCGTCAGGTCTTGTAGTGCCGCGTTGAGTGGATCATGAGCACCTTCGCCGGAGTGCTCGCTGTGGACGATGACAAGCACCTCCGTGATGGCGCTTTCGCCGCTCTCCGCACAAGGAGGCGGCTCGTCGTAGACCACCACGTTGGTGGGGAACGCGTCAAGCGACGCAGTGTCGGAATCGACAAGCATCGGGTCGGTGGAGCTGACGGATTCCAAGTCTGCAGCGGGCTCGCTGGCGACGTGGAGCTGACCGAGGAGGCTCTCAGGGGCGTCGGTGCCCACGTCAGACGCGGGCTCGTCGGAGAGGCGGACCTCGCCAACAAGGTCAGCGAGGCAACTCGTCGCACAAGAGATCTCCGCGCTGCACAGCGCGTCGGCGCAGACTCTGTCTGGCATGCCGGGCTGGCTACGCTCGCCAGGGAGGAAAAGGGTTCTTGTTCAGAACAGGTCTCCGGACGACGGTGCACCTTGCCCCACGGTTGGCGCCAAATGTCGGGGGTTGGGTGCGACATATGCCAATGGATGGCTTATCATGGTGGGAGCGAGTAGAATGTCGCGGTGCACAGGCGAGATGAGGCGTGACACGAACGCCGGCGTACTTTACCCAGGTTCGGGGCTCTCCTAGGAGATAACACCCCTAGTCCTGCTCTGCGGGGTCTCCGCATGATCATTAAGGATCAAGTGAGTACAATGGTGCTCCTCGAGCTGTTTGCTAGAGGTAGGAGAAGGCAAGGCTAGCTCTCTCCTTCCTCTATGGGCTGGTCTAGTTCTCTCAGGTTCGGAACCCTTTGCATGGGTGTCCTGGGGGGTTTATATAGGCCTACCCTCCAGGGGTACAATGGTAATCCGGCTGGGCGTAGGGCCCAGCCGTCAGTCTCTTCGGCCGCCGGCTTCTCCGCCGACTACTAGGGCCCGCCGCCTGGTGGGCCCCGCCGACTGGTTGGGTACGGGGCCGACAGGCCGCCCCCGCCGCTCTCGGGTCTTGTCGGCTGCTGATCGCTTTAGCCGTGACTCTAATGACGAAGGCCTAGTCAGGGGATCGTGGCTACAGCTCCGCCGCCTGGCGGGCGATTAATGTAGCCACTCCGTGTCTTGTCTGGTTAATGGCGCGTGGGTCCCGAGGAAGGGGCGGGCCGACTGCTGGGGGCCGTCCTCCGTCAGGTCCGACTGATGGGGTTCTTGCCTTCTTCCGGGCTCTCGCTGATTTGTGGGGCCCGTCGTCCTGGGGCCGTACTGACAGGCTGTCGTGGGAGCAGGACTCCGCCTGCTTGTGGTGATGTCAGGGGTAGCGTGGCAACAGTGCCGCGCCGGGCGGAGATCTTCGCCGGTACGGTGCACTATGGCCACACCTGTCCTTGGATGGGGGGAATGGGCTATACTGTAGCCATTCCCTGTCTTGTCCTTCTTGATGAGGGCGCAGGCTTCGCTGGCGCCACGGGCCGACTGCTAGGGGCCGGCTTCTCCAGAAGCCGCCAGCTAGGAGTCGGCTTGTCTTGATGTCGCCTCCAGGATTCAGCCGTCTACGGGCGGCCGGTTATTCCTCCAGCCGGCCTCCAGAAGGCGACACTTCATCTTGGCGCCTTGAGGGGCGCTGCTGGCCCCGATGTCTTGAAAGGTTCTCAGCTTCGGGTTGGCTTACCCGTGGCCCATTACTCTGACAGGCTCCTGTAGCTGCTCGGATCTACACCATTGATGTTCCACCCGCAGATACATGAATTGCGGTCGGCTGGGCTCGGTGCTGGCCCAAAAGCTCGTTGGTGCACCGTTGCCACTCATTACGTGCGACGACAGCCCAAAGAAGGTCTTCCGCCGCGTGTCTACAACGTCGGAATGTCCCGGATGGGTGTTCATTAAGTGCTCAACCCATGGGGTATGTGCTACTTTAGCTTCGGTTGTGCTCTCGGATTTGAATAGTTGTGCTAACTTAAAATTTTATTGTGTAGAATGGATGCAACTTTTGGTATTGGGAAGAATAGCACATCGATATATTGATAGAGTGCAATTTAGTAGATGTTCTATAACTTTTAGCTACCATAGAGGCTAGAGATGAAACTAGTGCACTTGTTGATAGAATAGAGGCTAGGAATGAGACTAGATGCGAGGAAGCAACGTCTACTTCTTTACACTAGAAGAAGAAAGAAGCACGCAAGATCGAGCCTTCGCAGATCAACAATGAATGCATCGAGAAGGCACTAATCCAACTTACAGGGGGAATTATGGAAGTTGAATATATTCTAAAATGTATTCTTGTGGTTCTTGTTTTCTTTTGTCTTGCTTTTCTAGTCAAAATTTGGTGATGTATTTCCATGTACCAAAAATCAATGATGAAAAAAATATATGTGTTTGCAAAGAAAAATCACTAGTGCGCGTCTGTGCTATACAAACAATTTTTAACCCCTTTTCGCGACGGCATTTGGAACCGTCGCCAAGTGAGTGTGGGTGATAGGGGGGTCCTTCCCACACGACCCAGAAACAGTTGAGGATATGCCCTCCTGGACACACGCTCGGCAAAATGAGGTCGTATGCGACCGGCGAGCGCTCAAATACGGAAATACGTACACTAGAGCTAAAAAATACAATTATGCAGGCGAAATTGTTTCCGGTCGCAAGTACATCCCACACAGTCAGTCCCCGCTAAATGTTTCTGTTCATATGTACATCCTACACAGTCGCTCCAAGGAAAACGTTTTCGTTCACAGGTACATCAGACACAATTTTTCCTGTTAAATCGTTTGTGACAGCATTGCCATTGCACACGATGTTAATAATTTTATCGTTTTGTGTTATTGAATGCATCACACATGGTGCATAGCAGAAACTGTGTGGCAAAGGCTGTCCATCACACACAGTTTTTATGTGGTAAACATTTACGCAAGGTGGCCTAATGCAAACAGTTTTCAAGAGAAAGTCGTGTGTGTAGTGGAGATTGATCGCACACGTAGTGGATACTAGAAACGTTTCTAATCTCCACGTATATCGCAAACGTTTCGCTTTCGCAAACCGTGTGCAGTGTAATCCCTAATTAATCCCTAATTTAGAAATCACATGTTTTGAATTTGAAAGTAGGCAATCACTTATTTCATATCCAACCATGTTTATTACAAATATAGTTTCAACCACGAATGCATAATTCGATGCACATGTACATATACTAAAGAACTATAGAAGCACCAAGTAAAGAATGATGAACCACAGTTGTAGTAAAGACTGTAAAGAGAGAGGCGAAAGACATTCTGGTTGCAGGAGAAGGTGAAGCGGAATGCCCATATTGTGCCCATGCGTAATGCGCGCACGACTCTAGGCCAACCCCTTGTGATGGCTGCCCGTCCATCCTTCACTGTCTTCATTAGGACTTCTCGATGCTCATTGTAGTCTGGATAAAATACTTTAATCTTCATTGCGTGTCCACCAATCATGTACTTTGCGAGGTAATCTTGAGTGAACTGCTTTGGGAACAACTGGGAACGAAAAAGATTGAGACATTGTTGTCTAACAACTCATTATGGGCAGTAAAAAGAGAAGGCTGCAGAGTTTGTAGTTACCATCCTACAGCTCACTGTTGTGTTGGATAGAGCATAAACAAATAATTTGCTTCCCACCATTCGTATCTTTTTGCTAATAATCCTTATCAGTTTCCTCACTTGATGCTTGTTCATCAATATCTCATTGCCCCATACGCAAAAAGGGTCGATGTGTGGATCCTTGCCAAGGGCATATGTATCTACAAGCAACAAGTCAATATTAGAAGCTAACTAGTTTCCGGAATGGATCTATATGTACTACATTATGCAATGACAGGGGGGTACAAGCCGAGGGATGAAGCTAACCTCGGCGGAAAATGGTGGCCACTCCCATTGTTTTCCTGCATAAGTAGTGGAAAGGCATGATAAGTACAACAACCTTAACATCAAACAAATATAGCAAAGGTAAACAACATCATCTCCAAATGATAGCTTGAATGTGTTGGTTTTAGCATGTTGTTAAAGCAGATATAAAATGGAAGGCAATGTTACCAACAGCAGGCTTAACAGCCATCAAATATTCTAATTCAAACTGGTATCGTTGAAAATGAATAGAACATAGGTAATGCTTAAACATTGCACCGGATAATTGTGTAAAACTGAAATAAAGGGCATGTGTTAACTACACCAGGAATAACTGGAACCAAATATAGCCGTTCAAACAGATATTGATGTAGTCGAGCGACATAGTTCCGACTTGCACACATTGTGAATGACTGAAATAAACAAGGCACAAATGACCAGTATAACAACCAAATATAACGATTGAAAACTGGACAGAGTCTCACTGCAACCAACCTAACAAGCAAATACAGATAAATAGGGCATATGCTTGAAAACTGGACAAATGCTCACTGCAACCAACCTAACAAGCAGATAAAGATAAACAAGGCATCTGCTTGATAAATGGACAAATGCTAAAAAGCAACCTAACAACCAAATACAGATAAACAAGGCATGCAGCTTGATAATCGGACAAATGCTAAAAAAAGCAACCTAACAACCAAATACAGATAAACAAGGCATCTACTTGATAACTGGACAAATGCTCACTGCAACCAAACTAAGAACCAAATACAAATAAACAAGGCATCTGCTCGATAACTGAAAAAATGCTCACTCCAACCAACCTAACAACCAAATACAGATAAACAAGGCATATACTCACTATAAACAACCAAATATAGCCATTCATGAAACTGAAGTGGACAATTCATACTTAAACATCACATAGACCTATTGAACAATACATTTTTGCATAACTGAAATAATTAAACATGGCACAACTAAAGCACCGCATGGCAGATGCTACTACAACAAAGGGTACGGGTTGGCAAGCTAGAAAAGGTAAGATTTGCTGATAGAATGTTGCCCCACATTTCATGGACGGGATCCTTCCAGTTGGAAGATCACAGACCCATGGTGCGCTCTCTGATGTCACATATGGGCTGTTTTACCTTGGAAGAACCTTCGTGGGTGCCCTCCTCGTGGTCGTGGTCATGGTCGATGAGATTTGACTTGGCAATTGAGGATCCCAAGCCGCCGCCGTAGAACGTGTCCTTAAGAAATGACAAAAAGGGCTCGATGGCGTATAAAGCTCGCAAATCCTTAACCGCTTGGCGGAGGACATCAGCGGCAGGGTCGTCGAGGAGATCGACGATGGTTGAACCAGAGGGGTTGGGGATGGACCACTTAACCTGTGACATGGCCCGCGTGAAGCCGTCGGTGTGGACGAGCTTGATGTCGTAGCCAGCTTTCCCGAGATCTGATGTCGCTAGCCCGCTGAGACGAAGCCTTCGGCATGGCAACGTAGTCAACGTCTTCGCCGGCTTCCACGGTGACGTGCTGCTCCAGGATCGACAGGTCGGGGCGAAAGGCGGCCACCTCGAAAATGTCCGCCGGAGAGGCCATGATAAACCTCTCCTTGGCCGAGCGCTTGTCGGGCTCCCCGGGTGCGTGGTTGAGCTTAGGCTGCGACATTCTGGAGCAGGGGATGTTGATCTGGTGGGGAGGGACACCGCCTGCCTCATCTAAAAACTCAGGGGCGTGGGGCGAGGGTATGGGAATCGTTGGGTAACCTTAAGTTTATTATCTAAGCTATGAGGAATGGGCAGACCGGCAGGGGTTGGCGGCAGCACCGGCGGCGACCGCAAGCTAGGGTTTGAGGGGGGGAGGGGGACTGTGGAGCGGGGTGGTGTCTGAGGATACGCCGCGGCTACTGAAAATTTTAGTAATGGTGGGTGGAGATGGTGGTGGACGAGGGAGGGCGATGGTTCAAATGCCTCGGCTACTGCAATTTTACTATAAGGTCGGTGCTGGAGGAGTGTGGGCGACGATTGAAGTACGACGGCTACTAAAATTTGGGTAAAGTAATTGATGCGGGGTGGGAGTGCCCAAGATCACGCACGGTCCATTAACAATATGCGTGTATGATAATAAGGAAGAGTGGCGCGGATCCGCCGATTTTTGCAATGCTCAAGGCGGGTAGTTTGTTTTTATATTTATAGCTATCTGATCTATCGCACACGATTCGTCCTAATTTTGAAATAAACTTACCCTTTTTAGCTAGCACAGGTGATGGTTTTACAGTGCACTTGCATCACACACGGTTAAGCCAGTACCTCCACCCATTGCTCATGCGTGCGCGGTCGTGGTGATTTGAGCGCACTTGCATCACACACGGTTGAGCCAGTACCTCCACCTTAATTTGCTCGCACTTGCGCGGTCGTGGTGATTTCAGCGCACTTGCACCGCACACGGTTGAGCCTGCACCTCCACCTCAGTCTTCTCGCGCTTGCGCGGTCGTGGTGATTTCAGCGCACTTGCATCATGCACGGTTGATCCAAAACCTCCACCTTAATTTTCTCGCGCTTGCGCAGGCATGGTGATTCACATCGCACTTGTATCGCACACGGTTAAGATATTATACCCCATGTCCGTTGAGCGTTATCAGAGTCTTTGCAGCAAAAAATAACGTTAGAGAGGGTCAAAAGACAGCCACACCAGCATGTGGCTCAAATATATATGAGTGAAGAAGGTGGTGTGTGATGTTCAAAATTCCAATGCACAACTTTGACCGTGCGGGCCCACGCTTGGGCGCGTTGTTGAAGATCGATGAGAGGGGCCAGAAATCAAGAACTACCTGGAAGTGGCCAAATATATGTAAGAATATTGGGGATGTTTAAAACTTTAAATACACAATGCATAACTTTGGTGGCACCTGCCTCTCAAACACGAAAGCACCCTAACAACCACCTAGCTAGGATATATATAATGACATAATGTCGTACCTAGCTAGGATGTTTGGCCCACCACCTCCCACTTTGTGTCAGCGGGGCGGATGCACGTAATGATCGATACTTTGGTCATACATGCATGTCACCATGACCTACCATAAGATGGACCAATGAATCTACCGTTTGGTCAAATGACAGTTGTTGTTGTCGATAAACCGCTTGGGCCAATAAATTGAACCATCATAAAAATCGCATGACAGGGTCCACAAAACCAACACCTCTTGCATGCGGCCCAAAATGATGTACGTTGGGAAGAGGTGATGTGTGTTTTCAATATAGAATAATGTACAATTTAGATGTGGTGCCTACCTCTCTATATAGACAACAACCATGAAGGCAAGGTAGTTAAGGACGAGATACGCAGGGTTTGATGTAGGTCGAACCCAGCAATCCGAGCATGTGGGAGGGAATCCTTACAACGCATGAGCTCGAGCTTTGGTTGAGCGACATGTGACGGTGACCGTCCCTAACACAAACTAGGAGGAATCCATTCGTGGCCAACACATAATACCCCTCATTATCGGTCAAAGGGATGATATATATACACTCGGGGAGCCCACGGATATGTGTGTCGTCACAAAAAACCGCACAATGGAGACGTGGTCGACCAGAAGACCCCATAAACACTGAATGCGGACCGAAAATATGTATGGGTACGGTGGTGTGTGATGTGTTTAAATACCAAATGCACAACTTTGATGGGCTACCAACTACATTACAAACCGAACACCGTACCCGACTCCAAGCCTGGTTCAATACGTACGGTGTCAGTTTCCCAACTTCGAGGCAGCGACATGGGGGTCGTCCCACGCATGCCCTCAAACTTTATTTGTTCTGGCATGGGACACATCTATACACCTATATAGTGTGCGAATAACTTTGAAAGTTGGTCGTTGGATGAAGCCAATCCGATGGTATAGAGATGGCAAATCCGAGCACTATTGGCCATTGGATATCATCTGATTTCCACCTTCTGCCACATGCATGTACAATCTAGAAGACTCCATGGTTGAACTTAAGCATAACGCACAAACCTCAAAACACAAGCACTTCTCCTTTGTTCTCTAGAATCTTCCATATCTTAATTGCCCAAACCTTTTTTTTTCTAACTGAATTGTCACTTTTTGTTTTTACCTTTACAATGCACAATTCCATGAACCTTAAAATAGATTTTTTATAAAACTAATTGATTTTGGATGAGATGAACTATAAGAATTAAACAATCATCTACATCATGCATATATGACTCAAAGCTTACATGCTATAGTGTGGTATTTATTCATAATTTGGTTACCAAATCTCATGCGTGCAATGCACGTGTACCTTACTAGTACAATAGGAAACCATCATGGTCAAACCCTTCTCGTTGCTGGGTCAAAGGGATAGATTGTGTGGGGCCCCTAATTGTCGGTGAAGGATAGTATATATACCTCGTGGCCTGACAGATATGTGCCGCGTCTATAAGCCGCACAAGGGAGACATGCTCGAGAAGAACACCCTGCCCCCTATACCCTGCATGCAACCTGAAAAAGGTTTATATAATATAAGCCATACAGGTCAAGTCAATCATTCTTTAATTTTCTAGAGGAAAAATAACCCATAAAAACATAGTAGGTTTACATAATCGCCATGACAAGTCCGGTCAATCATTCTTTAATTTTTTAGAGCAAAAAATAACCCATAAAAACATAGTCTACAAATTAGCAAAACAAGGATCCCAAGGTTTATATAATTGCCATGATAGGTCACTATAGAGATATATTAATATATCTATATAATGACCGTGTCATAGCATTTAAATGAAGCTTGAGATATGCAACTTCCCACTGGGTCACCCATCCTTGGACTACTCTAGCCCGAGCACACCTAACTTCTGCGTTCTATTCGACTAGGCTAGCGGATGGGAAGCCGGCCCTTGTTGATAAGAATTGCCTCCTGGCCATTAAGCTGTTTCACGTTGGTCACTATAAAAACATAGTAGGTTTAAATTTTTTAGAGGAAAAAATAACCCATAAAAACATAGTAGGTTTATATAATCGCCATGACAAGTCCGGTCAATCATTCTTTAATTTTTTAGAGAAAAAAATAACCCATAAAAACATAGTCTACAAATTAGCAAAACAAGGATCCCAAGGTTTATATAATTGCCATGATAGGTCACTATAGAGATATATTAATATATCTCTATAATGACCGTGTCATAGCATTTAAATGAAGCTTGTTATATGCAACTTCCCACCAGGTCACCCATCCTTGGAATACTCCAGCCCGAGCACGCTTAACTTCCGTGTTCTATTCGACTAAGCTAGTGGATGGGAAGCCGGCCCTTGCTGATAAGAATTGCCTCCTTGCCATTAAGGCGTTTCACGCTGTTGAAAGGGCTCAGGGTTGTCGTTCGATCTGGGAGCATCCAACGGTGCACACGTACGATCTGTGGGGTTTGGGTTCTGGCCAATCAGAAAGCACGACTCAGATCGCGCGCGCAGCAAACGGGCGCATCGGCCACGGTTTGGTAGGCACACGGCTTTCGTGTGTGAACCGTATGCTATTCGAAAACATTTTTTTGGAGGGGCTATTTGAAAACATTTACTTGTGCTGTCAAAAGGGATGAGGATCGCCGTTCGATCAAGAAGAATCCAGCAGTGCGGGCATACGATCGGTGGGGTTTGGGTTACGGCCAATCATAACGCTGACTCGGATCACGCTTGTGACGAGGGATATCATATGGAAACCAACATACAGTGGAAACCGGTGAAAACCACGAGAAAAAGATGTTTTGAAATTTCAAAAAAATTGAAAAAAAATGCGGGATGTTAAGAGGATGATGTTTTATTGCCACATAAAATTTCAAGTTGAAACACATTACGAGATGTGAGCTATGAAAAAGACAATATCAGCGTTGAATAGTGCCGAATAGTAATGTCACTATTCAGGGCTGAATTTGTCTTTTTCATAGCTCACATCTCGTAATGTTTTTCAACTTGAAATTTTGTGTCGCAATAAAACATCACCTTATTAACATCCCACATTTTTTTCTTCAGATTTTTATGAAACTTTAAAATATGGTTTCCACGAAGTTTTCATTGAATATTGGCTTTCGTGAGTGAACCGTGTGCTATTGGAAAACACTTCGTGAGAAGAATCTTGGTTTTTAAATTCCTGTAAATCCAAAACTAAGCCGAAAATCGTGTAACCTGGCATGGTGTCACAACATGGCACTCATATGTCGAAGAATTTTTTTTCGTCCATTGTGGCACAAGTTTTATTACAAGACTCTTACAAACCGGAGCTTCTCTCAAAGAAGTTTCGTGGTTCCGATAGGGAAATGTGTCCCCCTTGTGGGCGAAACGTAATCACTGCCTCTTTTCGCCTTGGATTTCCTTCTACGAGCAACATGGAACGACTGGATATCCGTGCTGAAATGTAAACTTATCCAGGGTTCGTCTAGCCTTTTTATACACAAACTGAGTTTCCTAGGCATTTAATGTCCATAATTCAAATCTGAACTACAAATACATGCTCCAGTTCACCAAAATGTCTAGAAAAATTATACATGTGTCCTTGGGTGCATGTTTAGGTCCCATGCCAGGAATGGGAGCAATTACAACCGCACGGTGTCATGGCTCGTCCTCAAACATTTTGAATCTCGGTTTTTAAGTCCCCATAAATCCTAAACTCACCAGAAAGTCATCAAAGGTGGCATAGTGTCACGTCATGGCACATATATGTCGTGGTAAAAACATTGTCCAATTTGGGCCAAGCTTTATTACAAACCTCTTACAAAAACTGGAGCTTCTCTCAAAGAAGCCTCGTGGTTCCAATAGGGAAACGTGTTCCCCTTGTGGGCGAAACGTAATCACTGCCTCTTTTCGCCTTGTATTTTTTCCACGGGCACCATGGAACGACATGATATACTTGCTGAAATTTAAACTTATTAAGGGTTCGTTTGGCATTTTTATACACTAATTGAGTTTCCTAGGCATTTAATGTCCATAATTCGAATCTGAACTACAAATACATGCTCCACCTCACCAAAATGGCTAGAAAAATTATACATGTGTCCTTGGGTGCATGTTTAGGTCTCATGCCAGGAATGGAAACGAATTACAACCGTACCGGTGTCCTGGCTCGTCCTCAAACATTTTGAATCTCGGTTTTTGAGTCCCCATAAATCCTAAACTGACCAGAAAGTCATCAAAGGTGGCATGGTGTCACGTCATGGCACATATATGTCGTGGTAAAAACATTGCCAATTTGGGCCAAGCTTTATTACAAACCTCTTACAAACCTGAGCCTGTCGCAAGAACCCTCGTGGTTTTGATAGGGAAACGTGTCCCCTTGTGGGTCCAACGATAATCACTCCCTCTTCGAGCCTCGTATTTTCTTCTACACGCGACACGGAACAACTGGAGATTCGCGCTGAACTTTGAAATTATTCAGCGTTCGTTTGACCTATTTATTCATTAATTGAGTTTTCTAGGCATTTTAATGTCCATAATTCATCCGAACTACAAATACATGCTCTAGTGCACCAAAATGGCTAGAAAAAACGTATGTATTTCCTTGGGGTGCATGCTTAGGTCCCATGGAATGAATGGGAACGAATTCAACCGTCTCGCCGTCCTGGCTTGGCCACAGACATTGCGAATCTCGGTTTTTAAATCTCTGTAAATCCAAAACTCACCAGGAAATCAAGAAACTTGGCATGGTGTCACTACATGGTACATATAATTTTCCAATTTGGGCAAAGCTATATTACAAGCCTTTTACAAACCGGAGCCTATCGCAACCCTCGTGGTTTCGGTAGGGAAACATGCCCCTCCTGTGGGCGAAATGATAATCGCTGCCTCTTCTCGCCTTGAACTTTGTTTTCTACAGGCAACATAGAATAACAGGAGGGTCGGGCTGAAATTTGAAACTATTCAGGGTTCGTTTGGCCATCGTATATATATTACTAATTACTAAGTTTTATATGCATTTAATGTAGTCCATAATTCAAATTTGAACTACAACCACATGCTCCAGTGAAGCAAAATGGGTGGGAAATCGTACATGTGTCATTGAGTGCATGTTTAGGTCTCATTTTAGGAATGGGAATGAATTACAAACTTGTCATCGTCCTGAAACATTGAGAATCTCGGTTTTTAAATCCCAGTAAATCAAAAGTCACCCAAAAAAATATGAAACTTGGCATGGTTTCATGACATGGCACATATATGGCATGGTAAAAAAATCGTCCAGTTTGAAAAGAGGTGCACACATTAGTAGCCAACAAAGTCCTTTTTGAAACAAAAAACTGACACGTTAATACCGCAAACAGTTGTATTATATTAACCGTGTCAAAATTTTACCATACTCGGTGGCGTGCGTGCAGCTTCTTGATTAGACGGGACGAGCGCGAGAAGTCCACCGTGCAGGCTCGACGGGACGCGTGCGAGCAGTCCGCCACGCAGGCTCGATGGGACGCGTGCATCATGTCCACCTCACAGGCTCGACGGGACACGTGGCGAGCAGCAAGGCCACCCTTGCTCACCGAGAAGCGAGCTCTTTGACCTCCATGCACCAGTCGCCGCCCGCCTCGCTCACAACTTCTCATTTAATGGGTTAATTAAAGCACCTAGACGGAGGGTGTTTGCTTGTGATCCCATGGCAGCATTTGCTTTGTTCGTGTTTTCAACTCATATTCCGCCCTAATTTAAATTGCCACATAGGGCAACGGATAATACGACCACAAATAAAATGGCAACGGATAATACAATTACAAATTTACAATGGCGCAGATAATAATTGTCTTACATATTCCGGATAATTTAAAATGCCACATGCGGCAAAGCCTGGAAGACACGGGGGCAAGAGAAGAAGGAAATTGCAGACAACGATCTGGGTCGCTACTGTCTCTACTCATCAATGGATCGCCAGGCGGCGAAATCCTCCAGCTTCTTCTTCAATTCCTCATGACTTTGCTTGAAAGCAGCCACGGATTACTCCACCTCCTGCTCACGCTCGATTTGGAGCTTCCTTAAGCCACCCATCAGTTCCTCGACGACCACTTCCAGCGTCATCTCCGAGGCACTGCTCTGCTCATGCGGCATCTCCCAGCCGGCGGCCTCCTCCTCCTTCTCGGCGACCAACTTGAGGAGCTTCGCATTGCCACCCATGAGTTTCTAGACGAGGCCGGTCGCCTTGTCAACCGAGGCATCGCTGATCTTAATGCATCGCACACAGTTTTGTCAAAGGGTCTCTGATCGTAGTGTCGCGTTAGTAGCATCCTGCAGTAGTGAATGTACACAGCCGAGATGCATCTGCGCGTTGGGCGCACGGCCACCGCATCTGAGAAATGGCCCGGACACGGCCCCATTGTCCTACCCAAACGGACAGAATCCAGGCAAAATGGACGTCCGTTTGGGGTCGTGCATTGGAGTTGGCCTTACAAGTGGGACAACAGTTGACGAAACCGACTATCGGCAAACCCCCACCTCGTCCGCCGGGCGATGGCTGAGTTAGAGAAACGAGGAAGTTGAAGAGATAGCAGTAGCACAGACTCCAAGAAATATGGTGTCAGATGGAAGTCGTGCTGGTGGCGTGTGCCGTACTCCTGGATGTGAATGCTTGTTCTGGCCCATGCCACCCTACTATATATCGAGGATTCGACGTGCCGGTTATGTACAGCGAACACATTGACATATGTCCCACCTCACACTGTGGCCAAATTTCCTGGAGTCTGTGCTAGGTTAAAAAGTGTTCTTTGTGAGGGTGGATGGCTGGTCTCAAGTTTAAAACTTGTTATATTATGTATACGTAGACGTAGAGAAAGTGCAGCAGTTTTGTAAGTTTGAACCCAAACATCAGAATGCAATTTCTACTAGACCCATCCGAGGACCTAGGATGATGGGATTCACAGCTACAAAAAAAACACCCGCCCGACGCGTGAAGCATGTGAATCTAGTAAAAATAATAGTACTATTGTTGATTGGACTCATCCGATAACCTGTATCAATGCACGTACAATTATGTATTTGGAAAATATTTTTTTGCCTCGACGCAGCACCCACTCCGAGAAGCGACTAGAAAGCCATTCATAAATTTAGTAAGTTTATCACAGGCATATCATTTAGCTTTACATACAATAGGTCATCGACCCACAACAACAACGGGGATACATTATAAATACTAAAGTTTTCATCACACAACAAATAACAAGTAATGAAATGAACTTTAGCTCAACCACTCGTCGGCGTTGGAAACGCTTGCTTTGAACCAGAAGTGATTCTCTCGGAAGGGCCAGCTACTGTTAATCTCGAGACCAACGCAGGACTGATCATCCAGGCTGAAGCGGCCTATGTCAGGACGCATATTTTCATAGCCACGGTAGGGAAGCATAGAAATGTCCGATGTATAGAGACAGTTGCTTCTCATAAATGGTAGTAACATTGTGTCAACAACAGCTGGATCACCTTTCACCATCATTGGATAGTTTTGTCCAAGGAAGAGCGAGTTTCCTCCAAGACTATCAATACGGAACCAGGGAGAAGGTGTTGGCGCTAGCACACTAGTATCCATCCCGAATACCCTGCAACGGATGTTGGAATAGGTTCGGAGAGTGCGACCATGCGAGAGAACACCTGCTTCCTTACTATCATTAGCAGTGCCATGTATACAGACAAGAAGAGGTGATCCATCGGAATAAGTTTCCAGGCGCCACTGAGTATATGGGTCCTGCTCGTCCTCATGCTCGTGATCATCACCATCGTCATCTACCCCTTGGTAATAAAAAATTTCAAGTATAGGTGGTGGAATGTTCACAGGACCTTGGAAACACAAGAAGGTTAATTAGTAAAGGGAAACTAGCGAACCCGCATGCATGTGGATGAAACAATTATAATTACGATGGAAGACAAATGTACCGAAAGCATAAGGACTCCATGCAAAAACAGTGCCACGAGTGGTGGCAGCAAACACAAGACCCTCGTATTGAATTGCATCACAGTACTCATCCGTGTATAGAAATTGATTTTTGAGCAATATTCATCGAGGCGTGGAAGTAAGGACGGCAACAAGCTTGTGAAGATAGCAACAACTTCATAGTTCGTGTAATCCCAAGAGCGGTTGGGAACTCGACAAATTGCTATCTTCTGTAGACGACTGTCACCATGATCGTATTTGAACTCATGTAGGATACCGGTGTGCTCAACCTCTGGGCAGTTTGAGATTTTTGGAAGTGGAACCTGGTGATGAGTGTACACATTCACATGTTCCCACTCACAGTTGTACCATATATAAACAACCCAATCTCCATTTGCGCCTACCCAAGCCTTGCGCTCAAGCGATGGCATCTTAACATCACACGTATCATTATCAAGCGGCATCAACTTGCATAAGGCGAGGCCTCCATCGTCCGCGCTCCAGTCAGCAGGGTCATGGCGAAGAAGATAGGGGAGGTCAAACCGCTCCTAGACCCTTGGATTCCTTGTAATGATGTTATTAGTTGAGTCGAGAATGGTCTTGAACGAACCTGCCATGCTAGCCGAGGTGATGACAGTGCACCGACCAATGAGTTACTCCACCATGTCATCTTTCAGATCGGGGCAAGAATAATTGGGTCGTTTCCAGCCTATTCCCTCCGTGGAGAAGATGATCGAACCATGGCAGAAGGAAGGGTGAAGGCAAATGGAGGAGGGAGGAAGAGTGTGCGACAGCAGTTCCAAATCGAGAGGGAAAGGCGAAGAGGCAGTGGACGGTTGCCACGGTACATGAAGAGGCGCCCGGCCTACATAAACGTCCGTTTGGAAATTGTACAAAAGGACTTGCCATCGTCTCACTGACATGTTGGAACGGGACCACATGTTAACGAAACATGGTGTGTAATTTCTCACGCAAAATGCGATCTGGACGCGCTGGCCCAAGGTGTCGCATTAGTTATTGACCTTTATTTCTTTAATTGTGTGACGTTCAGTTTTGAAGCACGACTAACTGGTACTGTATGTAGAGAAAATATAAACTACTCTACCACTACTCCACCTCTAGTACTAGTACCAAAAAAAGATATATAGGTTGGAGCTTTAGTGCTTTCTTGCTAAGGTTTGCCCACCTGCTTCTCACATTATCACAAACTCTCCAGATCTGAAAAAGATGACCTCTCTCTCCCTCCTCACCGTGGTCTCAGATCTGCCGAGGAAGAAAAGGACGTGCAGCGTTGGCCTTTTCGTCATCGTGGCGAGGTCACCTGCGGCGACAAGGCCGTCCTCTCAGACCTAGCGCCCGCGCGGGATGGCCTCCGACCCCAAGCTCCCTGTTGTAGTGTGTGCGGAGGACGACGATCATGAGCGAAGCCACTTCTTGCCGACCCTCATGTATGCTACCTCTTTTTGAACCATACCCTTGTTCTATTGCCCCATCTGCCACGTCGCTGCATGTGGATCTTTTTCCACTCCACCATCTTCCCAATTTGCTATCCTCTGCTCTGCTGGTCACGTAGATAAAAAACCTTACTTTGCACTATTAAAGGAAACCCTACTTCATGCAGACTAATCCATTTCTGGGTTGCATAAGGAAAGGAAGGGAGAAAGTATTGTCCAAGAGACTAGGCATCAAACCCGCATCTAGGTTGAAAAGGGGAAAATCCGTAGGAACGAGTCTCATGTCTCTTGGTTGAAAAAGGGTAGAAAGGCATGACAACGCAATAGAGAATGACTAGGTCGATCAGTTTGTTGTCCTCACATTGGAAAAGTGGCTAAAGAGAACAAAAATGGGACGTAATCCACATATGTTGCCTCGATATTTGTTGCTCTGGGCAACCATACCTCCCTCACCACTCTATGCGTCCGTGGAGGTACATCGTACTGGTGCGCCCACTGTCCGAATGGGCCTCCCATGCTCTTATTGCCACTTTTTTGCTGTTAGTATAACGCCAGCGGTAAAGTCAAGCAATGCTACTGCTAAAGTGATGCCACATTTAACTAATGCCGCACTCAGTCTAATGCCACCGATAAATTTAAGCAATGCCATTTAATGTCACTGGATTATCTAAGGGTTAGCTGTTTATTGTGGATGTATTAAAGATTTTCCAGCTAAGGCATTCTAATGTTGTTGCACAGCTAGTATACCAACGATGAAACTTGTTACTACCTTCATATTTTTGCACTGTTAATGCTTATAGATTACATACCTCACTTTCATGAGATAAGTCAGTTTTTTTGTAAAGTGTCACCAAAATGCCAAGGCGCCGATGTCGTTTTATTTTGGTTAAACTGCACAAAAAATTATGAAGACAAGAGGGAAGCTCAAGAGTGGGCACCTCCTCCTCTGGCTGTTCTCTTGATTCGTTTGATCAAGTTTTTATGTTTGATCAATTATCAAGATTGTGATAGCAATATTTAGGTCCCCTCGAGTTCAAAATGATATTTACCTTGAAGGTACATGGTTTGCAAATTTTTTTATACTGTCATTAGTTAATAATGATAGTTACCTTCAGACTTTTTTATTTGGTTTAATGCGCTTGCATAGCTAGTATACCAATGCTGAAACTTGTCACCTTTACATTTTGTATTGTTAATGCTTATAGAAATCTTCCAGTGCTAGCTTATGGAAATCTGTTCAGTAAAACCATTGTATTGTACCCTGTAATGAAAAAACTACTATACGGTTGCACTAGCCACTGGATTAGTGTATATTTGTACTATTCAAATAGTGTTGCATTAGCGTCTGGACATATATAAAGTGTGGCAAGCTTTCCTAGATATGTGCTCAACAAAACTACTACCTGTTTTTCTAAATACTAGACGTTTGGGTACTTTAAATTGAACTGCGAAAATGTCTTATATTAAGGAACAAAGGGTGTAGAGTTCACTCAAATTATCCCGGTAAAGCTAGTCACACCTTTATTAAAATTAATGTTCATTATGTTATCGGAGGAGGTCTGTATGTTTGTCTCTAATGCATGTAAATTACATACCTGACATCATGATGTAATGTTAAGTCATTTCTTTTTGTACAGTGTCACTAAATTGTCAAGGCGGTGATGGCATTTTAGTTTAGTTGAACTGCACAAAATATTCTTAAAAGAAGAGGAAAGGTCAGGAATGGTTCACTTTTTCAAAAAAAAACTATGTATGCCTTCCTGACATCAGCCGTCGTTGCCTTATTTATTCCTTCAAACAGGTGGTTAGAAACAGTCTTGCTACCTTTTCCCATTAAGAAATTGGAATGCTTATATTTGTGAGTCTATGCTTCAACTAGTGCCACTTTTATAGTAATCACACTTTCAATATCTATGCAAACAGGGACGCTCGATTTTAGTGGAACTGCACAAAAAGTCCAAATGGTTCAACATTAGGAGCATGTTTTCTTTCAAACCTTTATATCCAATTGGTGGCACTATGAGTTGTTCACTATGAAGGTACATGGTTTGCTACTATCTTACTACTCTTTTTTTACTGTCATTAGATAGTAATATTAGTGGTTTGCATGTGAATTTATTGGCAGGGTGGACCTACATTGGAGGTGCAGGACATGATTCAATGATTGGATGCTCAATTTAGGTTGCATCAATTTCACCTCTTCCATCACTTCGAACATGGATATCTTGGTCTGATGGAGAATAGGCGCTATATTTCTGCTCTGAACCAGCAAATCAATTATGTA
Source organism: Aegilops bicornis (assembly GCA_021605145.1). Taxonomy (NCBI): domain Eukaryota; kingdom Viridiplantae; phylum Streptophyta; class Magnoliopsida; order Poales; family Poaceae; genus Aegilops; species Aegilops bicornis. The sequence continues at coordinate 666,031,488 of CM038671.1, read as the reverse complement.
CAAAATTGTCCAGGGCCAAACATGACAGTATCAAATTGTCTGGTGCAAAACATGACATATGCTAAGCGGAAGAGGCATGTTTAAACCGAAAATACAAGGTGGGGTATATGTTTACTAGCTGGTTGATATTTGTGCACACAGATGTCTGCCTGAAGAAACAAAATGACCGCAATTTTGGTGGAACTTCACAAAAGAATAGTATAGTCACTGCATGCGGTGCCATTTGAAAATAGACACAGAAAGACTGGATAGTCACTTCATGGACTGCACAAAAGTAGTATTGTACTATTTATTGGCCAACACTAGGTGCTTCATTGCTTTGGTCTGATTATACAATGGGCATCATTTTGCCTAAGTTAAAGTTTGTATTCTGAAAATAGTCTCGCCGTGTGATCGAGAGAAGAACAAATCATATTGCAGTTGATGTTCCTCCGTCATGTGTGGTTCATTATCATGATTCCAGCTGTTGGTCAAACCACTTACGTTTGCAAGAGGAATTGTAGACTTCACAAACAAATTTGTCTTTCACTCTGTACTGAATGTTGACCTAGAGAAGCATCCATGTTAGTAGGAAGAACAAATGTTTTTTCTAGATCTTTGCTTTTGGAGCTACATATTTGTATATGATCGATGAATCATTGAGATGCATTAACATGTTACTAGTTGGTTGTGAAATTGGGCTACTAATGTGAACATATTACATTGTCAGGCCAGTGAGTCTCGTGTGAACATTTCGAACGGATTGGCTCTTACTACTGTGCACAGCATGATCCTGATTTCTATGTTCTCAGTGTTCACAAGTTACTAGCAGTTCCTTATATCTGTTTGCTCAGTGTTTACAAGTTACTTATCGATCGCTAGCTAGCCTACTAATACGCTCCTGGAAGTTTTAGTTGCGACGCAAGATCCAAAGGTGGCAGTTTTATGAATAAAATGCCTATCTCTGAAGAAATTGACAAGTTGTTCTGGAGAAAATGCCATGCGAATATGAAGAAATTGCCAGCAAAAACGTTCAAAAAATGCCTTATCTCCCAGCGAACGTTCATCAGCTAATGCAATCCTACACGTACACTATCTGACCTACTCGATCCTACACGTACACTATCTGACCTACTCGATCCTACACGAATAAATAGCGGATCACGCACATACTACCTCCTTTCCGGTTTGCAGGGCTCAATTCAAAAATCTCACCAACCAAGGTAGATGATGAATGGTGGCATCATTTTTGACAAGGTGGGAGTACCTCATCTGGATGATTCGAGTGCACTCATTTTACTGTCATGCTGATGTGCGACCCCGTACGGACGGGACAGGACGGCACATCAGTTTTTCTAGTTTTCCATGGTAAGCTGGCGCGCTAAGCCATGCCTGCTTATGCATTGAATTCCGATGACCGTCGCGTTCCCCGCGACATGCTGCTTCAACTACCTTCCGCCTATAATTACCGGTTCCTGGCATTCTCCGGTAGCACCGTCACCCAACTCGCCCTATCGGCTTTCCTCACAACCCGCACCGGCCCGACGTCGCTCGCCACTTGCCCTCGCTTTCGCCACGTTCGTCATGCCCCCGACCGTCCGCAATAGGCGATGCTAGAAGCGCTCACCGCTAGAGCCAGTGTTCGGTTATTCACTAGAAGGAAGACGGAGGGAGGAGGCATTCTATCGTTCTTTCGATGGCAATCGGAGTACGAGGACTTGTTGGAGCGCGACCGCCTGTCGGAGGAGCAGCATATCGCCGATTTGTGCCGCTAGCGGGGCATGGAGCAGCAGTACACCGCCGCTTTGAGTCACGAGCAGAGCGCCCGCGACTGGGCCGACTATGTGGAGGTCGGCGCCTAGCAAATAGCCCTAGAGGCAGTCGGGCACGCACGCGTGTGCGACGCCGAATTTTACTACCAGCTCATCAAGTGGGTTTCCCGCTTAGAAGCCAAAGCTTTGGTGGACCACGCCAGCATGGAAAGGGCCAACGCGTGCGAGCAACGCGCCCTATCGCACCTCCGGCGAGTCCGAGGCAAGGAGGAGGACGTCGGTGTCGGCATTTAGCATGTACCGCAGATGGCGGCTGACATCGTCTAGTTAGTTAGGAGTAAGTCAGTACTTGTACACTAGAGTATTAGTGGGAGTAGATTGTTAACTTGGCTATGATGGTTGTCAACGTGGAAGTTCAGTACTCTATATCTGGTCAGACCTGTTACTTTGCTCTCTATGTTTAACCTTCCGTGTGAACGTATGGAATAGGCTGTTATTTTTTTAAATGGGTTGTATTTGTCCGCCACGGGTTTAGAGGCTGACTTCTGGGCCTACTAGGTTGACGCGTACACAATCAGGAGATGATTGTACGTGGAGAGGATGACAGCAGGGACCCACCAGGGTCATGGCAGTACGCAAGCAAATGCCTCCTTATTTCAACCCAGAAAACTGGATCCTCCTAATGAATTTCTGACATCTGGGTCCCATGTGCCGCGACCGGTTTTCCGGGTATTAATTTCCAGAAAATGGCCGTTGTGCTCACCAGCCCCAGGATTACTGTTAGCTGATGAGGCACCAACTTGATACAGAAATTCCAAGCAAAAAATACATAATATGTAGTACAAGACCACTCTGGCCTGGGAGTACAACAAATGGTTTCTAGTGGTTGATGGCGGAAGCGATTTGTGGATCATCAGTGCCCATGGAACTCCATTTCCCACAGGAACAGCTGAACAGGATTACTCCTATCTTTGCGAGGCTGCTATCACCCTCTCTTAGGTTCCGGGGCTGTCATCGCAACGCTCCTCTCCATGCAAGAAATCTGGCCAAGACAATAGCCAGGGACAAGCCAGTGAGTACTTTGAACGTACTCGCAAACATTATGAACACAGGTATAATATAAATGATAATCATCTTGAAACATTCTATGATCACATCGTCGGTCATAAAATAAAATCTACGGTGCATGCAGGCAGGTTATTTATATGCAACAAGGATATGCAATAATGGGGTAGAAATAACATGCACCGATCAGATTAATACGAAGCGACGCCTCGAAAGGGCCATGATATAAAGCATGCCTCAGTCGGGCGTCTAAGCGACACCACATAAAGGACTTGTATGGTAAATAAATAACAAGCATGCCATAGTCGGGCGTCTGTGCGATGCCACATAAAAGGGCTTATAAAATAATTATCAAACATGCCACAGTCGGGCGTCTGTGCGACGCCACATAAAGGGCTTCTAAAATAAATATCAAACATGCCACAGTCTGGGCGTCTGCGCGACGCCACATAAAGGGCTTATAAAATAAATATCAAACATGCCACAGTCGGGCGTCTGCGCGATGCCACATAAAGGGCTTATAAAATAAATATCAAACATGCCACAGTCGGGCGTCTGCGTGAAGCCACATTAAGGGCTTATAAAGAAAATGATTATGGTGAATATCCAGGAGGTAGAACCGTCCCAGGGATACTCAATAAATCAAGTAATGGCAATAGTTAGTCCACGATAAAAATAATCATAATCATCATAATCAACACAAGTCACAAATCATGATCCATGTTACGGTTTAGCAGTTTCTCCTCCAAGACCGACACTAAGACCGACACTTGACCCGACCGGGTGTAGCCCTTAACCATGGACACGGCTCTTCTAATAGGTTTTAATACCTCTGCAGAGGGTGTACTCTTTACCCACGAGTAACGGATTTCTTTAGTCCATCGGGACTAATTCCTTCTACGGTCTTTTAGTCGAAAATACGCCTGACTTGCAGACACTAGCTTAACTTTACTCGTGTCTGGAACCACCCACGACACTTGTTAAGCAAAACTCTAAGTGGGGAGGCTACAACCTCGCGTAGCATGGGATCAAATTTCTATCGCGCGCTCTAAGGGGTGCCCCCCTCTCGGTCCCAACCGGAAACACCCATGCTCCCGGACCAGGTGGCATGCCTACCGGATGCAGCCGGTATCTTCCACCATGGCCTCTACAGACGGTGTGTGCCAAGGCAAGGGTTGACAACTTACTGAACCATACCCTACCTACGGTAGGGACAAGTGGCAGCACGAAACAAGTATGGGGGTTACTGGAACAAGACTCGATCTACGGCCGACTCAGGAGGCTTAAGTATTACCTGCATGATATGTAAAACAAACATATTTCAATCAACAGGATCACCGCTCATTATACCTTACTATGCCATATCGGACATAACCGTCCCAACGGAGACCAGCGAAAAGCTCACGCCTACCCAAGGCAGAGGCCTTCCCGGATTCCTTTCCGGCATGCATGCAAGGCACATGAGGATGATCACCACCACAAGTATATTCATTTCCAACAGCAAGGAAAAACACTAATATGCATTCATGCAAATGATCACATCTCCACATAAAATAACGAGTTTTTCCGAAGTAAGGTGGTGTTATAACCGTGTCAACTAAAAAACAAAAATATTATGCCATGGTTCAGGATGCTTGCCTTCAAGGTGGGGAGAGTCAGGGTGCATTCCAACACTTTGAAAGTTTTCTCCTCTCTCCAACAAATCCTATTTTTGGAAATATTTAAATTAGCACATAGTTTGAAAACAGCACAAAAACGTTGCTTGGAAAATTTTGAAATATATATGAAAATAAACTAGACAATATTTGGGAGATGTAGGAAAAAGAATCAATTCATTTGGAGTTATATTTAAAAAGTTATAGCCAGTCAAAGATTTGGTCAAAATCTGTTTTTAAAAAGAAATATAAAAGAAAATGCTTCAGACAGGAATACGTTTTCGGAGCGGAGGAAACGTACTGGGGTGGTTTACGCTTTCACTAAAAGCACGTGGCGGCGGGGTGGGTCGCTGACAGTGGGTCCAGGGGCCCCACTGGTCAGGTTTGACCAGTCCCCTTCCCTCTTCTTCCTCTGGCCGAACGGGAGGCAGGACTCCGGCGGTCGTCGCCGGCGATTGGCGGCATCTCTCGAGAAACAGAGGCCACCCGCGGGCTCAGGGGGTCGAGGCGGTCCCTCCGGTGGTCGGCATGGCCCCTAGGATGGATGGAGCTGCCGGCGGCGAGCTTCTCGTGGGCGGTGACCGTCCGGGCAAAGTGAGTTCTTACTGTGGCGAGTCCCGAGCAAAATTGAGTGGGGGTTTGGACTCATGAGAGGGAGAGGGAGTTCCTGGTGAAGAGAGTGGAGAGGGGGAGGTCCTGGTGGCGCCGGAAAGGCGGGGGCAGTGGCGGCGGCAGGAGTTACCGGAGAGGAAGAAGACGGCCTCCTCGGGTCGAATGGCTACCATGGGGGAAACTGGAGGAGTGGACTGAGGCCGCCTCAGTGCCCAGATGAACTCGGGTCTCCTATTTATAGTGTATCCATGGCGGTTCCGCATCCGAGGATAAGGTCGCCGGCGAACCGCCTCTCTTTAGCGGTCAGGGCGGCGTGGCGGCGACGAGAGCTAGGCGACACACTTGTGGATGAGCTCGCGGAGCTCCAGGGGGCAGGTGGCGAGAGCTGGTGGCTCGGGCGGCGCCGACACGGCCGGGGCCTGTATGCGGCCGTCAGCTAGCCGCCACGGCCAACCTGACGGTGGCACTGTGGGGTGCCAGGGGTGGTCGGGGTGGCGTTGTGGTGTAGGAGGATACGTGGCGTGCTGGCTGCGGATGGCCAAGTGTCAAGGGGCACGGAGTACGCGCAACGCGGCTCGGGTCTTGTGGCTGCGATTGGCGCGCTCTGGGCTCGCCCAGTGCACGCCCACCAGCTGCTCGGCGAAATGCCATGGCACTCCAGAGTGCTTGGGCGAGGTTGGAAAGCAACATGACTAGGTTATTGATAGAGGGGAGATCAATGGACAAGGTGGTTAGGTCAGGAGACCAAGTTCATAATGCAAACAAAAACTCATGCCAATCCTGTCCATGCACTCCAGGTGTTTGATAAAATGCCACAGGCACCTAGGCTTTTCTTGGAGTGGCCAAATCTTCCAGATCCTAGTCTCTTTAGATGCACAAGAGGGTGGTGAGGTTAGTTTGTACAGAGCACAAACTTGTTAGTGCAAATTTTACAAAACTTTAATTCTGGACAGGAGGTAAATGGCATCATCTCATGGACCAAAAATATTCCAATGGTTGCATGCTCCTAGACTTAGGGGTTTTGTAGGGTGGTCTACAAGCAGGGGAAAGAGTCAAGGGCCAAAGAGCAAGCAAGAATATGGATGCTGTACAAACCATCATGTTGGACCAGAATGAAGATGAGGTTGATTCACTCAAAATTTCCAAATAACATCACTGGGTTTTTTGCATAAAGTTGAAACATATGCTACTACCAACATCCCATAATTTTGGTGGAGGCTAGAAAGAAGTATTTAACTGAGTTGTAGTGCAAAATTGCCTTTGGACCAGAGAAGAAAATTGGGTGTAGAGCTCAAAGTATTTCATGAATAAAAGATATTTTTGCATAAAAGTGATTTAAAAACATCACCTAACATCTCCAAATTTTGGTTGGAGTTTTAAGTGAATTTATCAAATGGTTGTAGTTCAATATGGCCATATAACCTTGGAAAACCATTTTTCAAGAAAATAAAGATCAAGCAAATTAATTATGTAATTAGTTCTACTAATAAAAGAAAAAAAAATCTTGAGAGGTTAAACAAGCCCAATAACATATTTGAAAGGTTTTCTTTTTGGGGAAAACTCCATAATAACAAAATAAATTCAAAAATCAAAAAGGAGCCCAGAAAATAAAAGTTTTAATTTCCTGGCAAAATTTTAGTTAATAAAACAAGGTCAAAATTTTGGGGTGTCACAACACTACCCCCCTTAAGAAAAATCTCGTCCTCGAGATTTGATAAGGGTTGTTTTTAAACATATCTCTCCTGTTAGATGGAATCAAAAAGCTTACTCATAGCACAAACTTGTGTGGCCGGGGTTGGTTTTTGGTAACTACGCTTGGAACCAAACAAAATGCAACAAGACACCGACTCACTCAAGCATGGCTACAATTAAAATCAGGCGCACAAGCAAACAACATTTAATGATGGCGATGCAGGCTCACCACAGTTACAAGACGAGGATATATTAAGACTCGGTACTACTCGAGCGGCTTTAGTCTACCTCGTTAATATCTAATCGGGCTTGCCTCGGGGACGTCGAGGTTTCTCCATGGTTTTCACCGTCGGGATTAGCTGGAAGGGGTTGAGGAACTGTAGGGTCGGGGTAGCGATGGTGACCATCTCGGGGATTGTTGGCCACAATCCCGTTGGAGTGCGTTTCCAAAAGGCGACAAAGTACTTCTGGGGTCATCAAAGCACCTTGGTTGATGGCTGGGGCTGACCTCAAGGTCTCAATTGGTTGTCCGCACAGCACGACTGGGTTGTCGGCGTCGGGCTCATCTTCTCTTCTTACCGGGGCTCGGCGAGTAAGTTCTCCACGAGCTGCGATCAGATCAAGGGTGATTTGATCGAACAAATCCACTAGCGTACTTACCTAGCGCACCAGATGCAATAAAGCAGGATCCGTCTCGTGATCTCCGTTGGCAACTTGGGGTGGTCTACCATATCCGTCACGGCTGGGGTAGTAGTGGAGCGGCTGACGATTAACTCGGGTGACAAGTGCCAGAGTTGAACTATAGCTTCTCGGGCGGCTAGTTGGATGGCTTGTGGCTCAAAGGAAGTTGTCCTTCCGGTGAACCTATAGGGGCGTTCTGGTGATAGACCCCTACCATAGACGTGCACTGTGGCCCAGAATTGACGGCTTTCACTGCTCACTGACCCTTGGTACACTACATATTCTGGGGGCTCTTCTAATGCAAAGGCACGGCGGGTGAGGTTTGCTAGCACGGTCACAAAACCTCCGAGGTTGTTTGATGTGGTCTCATTGTGCATGACGGGACCAGGCATTATAACTTGGTTTGAGGAAGAGGCCGACTGTGCTGTGTTGAGGCTAGTGTGCCCTTTTTTATAGAAAAAGGGGGACAGAGTCTTCCTTCGCACGCTTGCGAATAAGACAGACTATGTGTGAGTTACTGGCGCGTGATCGATAGGCTAGACTGATAGGTTGGGCACCGACTGCCAAAAGTGTCGGGGTCACTGTGTGGCTATCTTGCACGGGAAGCTTGGCTGGTGTTTGGTTAGGGTCTGGTGGGTTGGTTTTCCTAGGTTTCTCGACCTGTCTAAGATAGGATTAGCCAATGGTCAGCCTGGCTCTGATACCAAGTTTGTCACGACAAGTTTTCCGGGTATTAATTTACAGAAAATGGCCGTTGTGCTCACCAGCCCCAGGATTACTGTTAGCTGATGAGGCACCAACTTGATATAGAAATTCCAAGCAAAAAAATACATAATATGTAGTACAAGACCACTCTGGCCTGGGAGTACAACAAATGGTTTCTAGTGGTTGATGGCGGAAGCGGTTTGTGGATCATCAGTGTCCATGGAACTCCATTTCCCACAGGAACAGCTGACCAGGTTAACTCCTATCTTCGCAAGGCTGCTATCACCCTCGCTTGGGTTCCGCGGCTGTCATCGCAACCCTCCTCTCCATGCAAGAAATCTGGCCAAGACAATAGCCAGGGACAAGCCAGTGAGTACTTTGAATGTATTCGCAAACATTATGAACACGGGTATAATATAAATGATAATCATGCTTATTTGAAACATTCTATGATCACATCACAATCATAAAATAAAATCTACGGTGCATGCAGGCAGGTTATTTATATGCAACAAGGATATGCAATAATGGGGTTGAAATAACATGCACCGATCGGTGTCCAAGCGACGCCTCGAAAGGGCCATGATATGAAGCATGCCTCAGTCGGGCGTCTAAGCGACACCACATAAAGGGCTTGTATGGTAAATAAATAACAAGCATGCCATAGTCGGGCGTCTCTGTGACGCCACATAAAAGGGCTTATAAAATAATTATCAAACATGCCACAGTCGGGCGTCTGTGCGACGCCACATAAAGGGCTTATAAAATAAATATCAAACATGCCACAGTCGGGCGTCTGTGCGACGCCACATAAAGGGCTTATAAAATAAATATCAAACATGCCACAGTCGGGCGTCTGTGCGACGCCACATAAAGGGCTTATAAAATAAATATCAAACATGCCACAGTCGGGCGTCTGCGCGACGCCACATAAAGGGCTTATAAAATAAATATCAAACATGCCACAGTCGGGCGTCTGTGCGACGCCACATAAAGGGCTTATAAAGAAAACGATTATGGTGAATATCCAGGAGGTAGAACCGTCCCAGGGATACTCAATAAATCAAGTAATGGCAATAGTTAGTCCACGATAAAAATAATCATAATCATCATAATCAACACAAGTCACAAATCATGATCCATGTTCTGGTTTAGCAGTTTCTCCTCCGAAGACCGACACTAAGACCGACACTTGACCCGACCCAGACTGTAGCCCTTAACCATGGACACGGCTCTTCTAATAGGTTTTATACCTCTGCAGAGGGTGAACTCTTTACCCATGAGTAACGGATTTCTTTAGTCCATCGGGACTAATTCCGTCTATGGTCTTTTAGTCGAAAACACGCCTGACTTGCACACACCAGCTTAACTTTACTCGTGTCTGGAACCACCCACGACACTTGTTAAGCAAAACTCTAAGTGGGGAGGCTACAACCTCGCGTAGCATGGGATCAAATTTCTATCGCGCGCTCTAAGGGGTGCCCCCCTCTCGGTCCCAACCGGAAACACCCATGCTCCCGGACCAGGTGGCATGCCTACCGGATGCAGCCGGTATCTTCCACCATGGCCTCCCTGTACGGTGTGTGCCAAGGCAAGGGTTGACAACTTACTGAACCATACCCTACCTACGGCAGGGACAAATGGCAGCACGAAACAAGTATGGGGGTTACTGGAACAAGACTCGATCTATGGCCGACTCAGGAGGCTTAAGTATTACCTGCATGATATATAAAACAAACATATTTCAATCAACAGGATCACCGCTCATTATACCTTACTATGCCATACCGGACATAACCGTCCCAACGGAGACCGGCGACAAGCTCACGCCTACCCAAGGCAGAGGCCTTCCCGGATTCCTTTCCGGCATGCATGCAAGGCACATGAGGATGATCACCACCACAAGTATATTCATTTCCAATAGCAAGGAAAAACACTAATATGCATTCATGCAAAAGATTACATCTCCACATAAAATAACGAGTTTTTCCGAAATAAGGTGGTGTTATAACCGCGTCAAATAACACACCAAAAATATTATGCCATGGTTCAGGATGCTTTCCTTCAAGGTGGGGAGAGTCAGGGTGCATTCCAACACTTTGAAAGTTTTCTCCTCTCTCCAACAAATCCTATTTTTGGAAATATTTAAATTAGCACATAGTTTGAAAACAGCACAAAAAAGTTGCTTGTAAAATTTTGAAATATATATGAAAATAAACTAGACAATATTTGGGAGATGTAGGAAAAAGAATCAATTCATTTGGAGTTATATTTAAAAAGTTATAGCCAGTCAAAGATTTGGTCAAAATCTGTTTTTAAAAAGAAATATAAAAGAAAACGCTTCAGACAGGAATGCGTTTTCGGAGCGGAGGAAACGTACGGGGGTGGTTTACGCTTTCACTAAAAGCACGTGGGGCGGGGTGGGTTGCTGACAGTGGGTCCAGGGGCCCCACTGGTCAGGTTTGACCAGTCCCCTTCCCTCTTCTTCCTCTGGCCGAACGGGAGGGGGGACTCCGGCGGTCGTCGCCGGCGATTGGCGGTACCTCTCGAGAAATGGAGGCCACCCGCGGGCTCAGGGGGTCGAGGCGGTCCCTCCGGTGGTCGGCATGGCCCCTGGGATGGATGGAGCTGCCGGCGGCGAGCTTCTCAGCGGGCGGTGGCCGTCGGGCAAAGTGAGTTCTTGCCTGCGGCGAGTCCCGAGCAAAATTGAGTGGGGGTTTGGACTCATGAGAGGGAGAGGGAGTTCCTGGTGAAGAGAGTGGAGAGGGGAGGTCCTGGTGGCGCCCGGAAAGGCCGGGCAGTGGCGGCGGCAGGAGTTGCCGGAGAGGAAGAAGACGGCCTCCTCGAGTCGATTGGCTGCCATGGGGGAAACTGGAGGAGTGGACTGAGGCCGCCTGAGTGTCCAGATGAGCTCGGGTCTCCTATTTATAGTGTATCCATGGCGGTTCCGTGGCCGAGGATAAGGTCGCCGGCAAACCGCCTCTCTGTAGCGGTCAGGGCGGTGTGGCGGCGACGAGAGCTAGGCGACACACTTGTGGATGAGCTCGCGGAGCTCCAGGGGGCAGGTGGCGAGAGCTGGTGGCTCGGTCGGCGCCGACACGGCCGGGGCCTGTATGCGGCCGTCAGCTACCGCCACGGCCAACCTGACGGTGGCACTGTGGGGTGCCAGGGGTGGTCGGGGTGGCGTTGTGGTGTAGGAGGATACGTGGCGTGCTGGCTGCGGATGGCCAAGTGTCAAGGGGCACGGAGTACGCGCGACGCGGCAGCTCGGGTGCGTGGCTGCAGTTGGCGCGCTCTGGGCACGCCCAGTGCACGCCCACCAGCTGCTCGACAAAATGCCATGGCACTCCAGAGTGCTTGGGCGAGGTTGGAAAGCAACATGACTAGGTTATTGATAGAGGGGAGATCAAGGGACAAGGTGGTTAGGTCAGGAGACCAAATTCATAATGCAAACAAAAACTCATGCCAATCCTGTCCATGCACCTGTGTGTTTGACAAAATGCCACGAGCACCTAGGCTTTTCTTGGAGTGGCCAAATCTTCCAGATCCTAGTCTCTTTAGATGCACAAGAGGGTGGTGAGGTTAGTTTGTACAGAGCACAAACTTGTTAGTGCAAGTTTTGCAAAACTTCAATTCTGGACAGGGAGGTAAATGGCATCATCTCATGGACCAAAAATATTCCAATGGTTGCATGCTCCTGGACTTAGGGGTTTTGTAGGGTGGTCTACAAGCAGGGGAAAGAGTCAAGGGCCAAAGAGCAAGCAAGAATATGGATGTTGTACAAACCATCATGTTGGACCAGAATGAAGATGAGGTTGATTCACTCAAAATTTTCAAATAACATCACTGGGTTTTTTGCATAAAGTTGAAACATATGCTACTACCAACATCCCATAATTTTGGTGGAGGCTAGAAAGAAGTATTTAACTGAGTTGTAGTGCAAAATTGCCCACTAGACCAGAGAAGAAAATTGGGTGTAGAGCTCAAAATATTTCATGAATAAAAGATATTTTTGCATAAAAGTGATTTAAAAAAATCACCTGACATCTCCAAGTTTTGGTTGGAGTTTTAAGTGAATTTATCAAATGGTTGTAGTTCAATATGGCCATATAACCTTGGAAAACCATTTTTCAAGAAAATAAAGATCAAGCAAATTAATTATGTAATTAGTTCTAATAATAAAAGAAAAAAAATTCTTGAGAGGTTAAACAAGCCCAATAACATATTTGAAAGGTTTTCTTTTTGGGGAAAACTCCATAATAACAAAAAAAATCAAAAATCAAAAAGGAGCCCAGAAAATAAAAGTTTTAATTTCCTGGCAAAATTTTAATTAATAAAACAAGGTCAAAATTTTGGGGTGTCACACCATGCCATTGTCAATGTAGTCAATAAATGAGAGAATTGCACAACAAGTGGCTGACACGAGGGACCCAGTAGCTTGCCCAATTTTTTTTAGGGAAGTAGCTTGCCCAGTTATATTTGTTTTTGAGATGTAAGCAGGATGTCAACTAGGTTGTGCGGGGCACTCTGGCCTGTCTAGCTAGCCTTTTCTTTTATGTTTACCACAACACCAGCCCAGTAGTTTTTTTTATTTTTGAAAATGGCTACCCAGTTTTTTTGTTCTTTTTAGAATACCCAGCTGAGGCCTAGTAGCTTTGTCAGCCTTGGTGGGCTACAAATCTTTCAAGACGAGAAAATGGGCTATCAGTAATGAGAAATGGGTTGTACATTTTTAAAACAAATGAAACTGGGAATTAGTTTTAAATTTATTTTTTTATTTCGAGATTTTAAATTACATTTATTTTTATGCGTGGATAAATATTTGGATTTTATATTGATATGAATTTATTTTTCAAAATAGTTCGAATGTGACTCGAAATGTCAGGATTAAAAATAGTTGACCGCACCGAAATATGCAAAGTTTCGTATAATGTTTAACCGTGGCCACAATATGGTCTGTAATACTAACAAAAAGAAGATGGGCTCCAAAAAAATCCTTAAGAATTAGCGAATAGGCTGTAAATTATTAGGAATAATGGCTGATGGGTTGTATGCTGTTTTCCACACATTTGAGGCTGACTTGTGCGCCTACTATAGGTTGATGCATACGCCTTCCTAAAACAAAAGGTTGACGCACACGCAATGTTGTGTCAACTTAGTCAACACATGAGAGAAGTGACTGTTGGATGTCCATCCAACGGCCATCGTGCTTCTTCAATCTCTGCTCTTCCTACTCCAGCCACTCAAACAATCGCCGGCGGGACTGCATGCTCCCTCCTCCCGCGGTCGGCTGTGCTGCCACGCGGGCCTCATCGCCCCACCGTACTCCCATCGCTGGCCTAACCTGCTGGAATTTTGTCTATTTTGGGCCTAGCCCAATAGCAGTTTCAGAAATCCTAATAAATCCTAGAGGCCCACGCAGCACATTCGTGCAAGGCAAGAGGTGGAACTAAAGTTTAGTCCCACATTGCTAGTTTATAGGGCGTTGGACCTCTTTATAAGGGAGGCTCTTTCTCCACATGTATGAGGATGAGAACAAGAGGGACATCCACGCGCGCTCCTCCTCCCCCGCCTGCCTCGCCACGCCACGGCTCGTCACAACGCGGGTTGCGGGAATGAGCCGAGCCGATGTCTAAATTTTTGCCATGCACGACGGGTATACGAAAGGTCACGCGGTAGCTGAAACTTTTTTGCTGTAGTGGAGAATTGAATACGAACGGCGCACCTCTTCGCCTGCTGCATGTTCGTTTCATCTCACTCATTCTCTTCAGCTCCCGGCGCATCCTCTCGCCTCCTTCTTTTGCGCCTATAAAAGGGAGGTCACTCCTCTCAGAGAGACGCACCAGAACCTCTTTTTCCTCTCGCCACAAGTTCCTGAGCACTACGCTACTCCTACGTTCTTCCCCATCCCGGCTTGCAGCATGCACCGTAGGTCGGGATAGTAGGCCTCCAGAACCGCACCTTTTGAGTCCTGTACGGGAGAAGGGTGATAAGGTTTTTGGGGAGCGCTCAGCACGACTTCTGACTTCTTCGTCACGGACACCCCGGACTCTGACGACTACTTCCCCGACAACGACTTCTTCCCTGATGTCGACAACCTCCTCGACTACATGGCTAGCGAGGACACCGACCCCAAGACCGGTGCATCTGCTCCCATTCCGTATGTTTTCATACTCTTCCTGTTAGAGGTTCTGTCACAACTTCTTGCTCTCGTGTCTGTTCTAGATGTTTTCGGTTCTAATTCATATATGCATATGTTGTTTACCTTCTCTTTGTCAAATCGCATGATTAGTTTTATCACTGCTATACTAGTCGTGTTTTATCTAGTATTTCTGTTAATAAAATCATTCGGTAAATTTCTCGTATTTCCAACAATCCAAAAACCTTACTGTAGGCAATTTCCCCCAAGTAGTTTTGCTACTTCCATGAGACCTCCTATGTTTGAGGGTATCCACTATAAGAGGTGGTGCGTGAGAGCAGTCTTATGGTTTCAAACTGTGAGTTGCTATGACGCCACTCTTCACAAACTTCAAGGGGAGCTTGATGCTCAATAGGCACAAGCTTTTCAGAAAATGGATACTCTATTTAAGGCTGCTCTCTTGAGTGTTCTTAGTGAGAACATAGTTCATGCTTATGCGTCAATTGATAATGGAAAAGATATGTGGGATGCACTCGAGGCCAAGTTTGGGGTCTCGAATGCTGGCACTGAGTTGTACATCATGGAGCAATTCTATGATTACAGGATGACTGAAGAGCGCTCCGTGGTTGAGCAAGCTCATGAGATATAGTCATTTGCTAGAGAACTTGAGCACTTCAGTTGTATGCTACCGGACAAGTTTGTTGCCGGAGGTATCATAACTAAGCTTCCTCCTTCATGGACGAACTTTGCTACCTTACTGAAACATAAGAGACAGGAGTTTTCCGTCCCGGATCTGATTGGCACTCTTGATGTGGAAGAAAAGGCGAGAGCAAAGGACACACATGCTCGAGGTATTGAGGGAGGATCTCGTGCCAATCTGGTACAGAAGAAGAACTTCCGGCCCCACAAGTTCAAGAACAAGGGCAAGTTTGATGGTAGAGCAAAGTTTGATGGGAAGAACAAGGCTGTGCAACACACCAACATCAAGAAGAAGAATGACAAGAATAAAGGTGTTTGTCATGTGTGTGGGGATCCTGATAATTAGGCTCCTAGTTGCCCTAATCGCTATGACAGCGTCATCCTGTGAAAGGTGGCAAGACCGCTAATGTTTTCATTAGATACACTGACATGAAGGATGCTGGGTATGGTATATTTCCCACTATTCTTTTAGTATGTCATTCTCCTGATTGGTTGATTGACACGGGTGCTAATGTGCATGTATGCGGTGATATTTCCATGTTTTCGTCTTATAAGACCGCAGGGACTTCAACCATGCTGATGGGCAACGGTTCAAGTGCTTATGTTCGTGGTGTTGGCACGGTCGATTTGAAGTTTACTTCGCGGAAGATCGTGCTACCGAAGAACGTGCATTATGTCCCCTCCGTCAATAAAAATCTTGTTAGGGGATCTCTTCTATGTAGAGATGGCTATCTTTGAGTTGAATAAATTTGTAATATCCAAGTATGGAACCTTTGTCGGTAAAGGCTATGAGCCAGGAGGCCCGTTTTGTTTATCCTTATCAGACGTTTGCAATAAAGTTGTTAGTCATGTTTGCAACAATAGTGAATCAAATGTGTGGCATTCACGTCTTTGGCATGTTAACTTTGGGTGCATGTCACGACTAGCGAAGTTGAACTTAATCCCTAGTTTCACCACTGTCAAGGGATCTAAGTGTCAAGTTTGTGTGCAAGCTAAGCAACCTCGTAAGTCTCACACGACTGCGGAAACAAGAAATCTTGCACCATTAGAGCTCATACATTCAGATTTATGTGAAATGAATGGTGTTTTGACAAAAGGTGGAAAGAAATATTTCATAACGTTAATTGATGACTCCATTAGATACTGCCGTGTGTATCTTCTGAAATCTAAGGATGAGGCTTTGAACTTTTTCAAGATCTATAAAGCTGAAGTGGAAAACCAACTTGATCGGAAAATCAAGAGGCTTAGGTCTGACCATGGTGGAGAGTATTTTTCCAATGATTTTGATGCTTTTTGTGCGGAACATGGTATAATCCATGAGAGGATGCCACCCTTTTCACCTCAGTCAAATGGGGTGGCCGAAAGAAAGAACCATACTCTAACTGATTTGGTTAACACCATGTTAGAGACATCGGATCTCTCCAAGGCATGGTGGGGGAGGCGATATTGACTGCATGTCATGTCCTAAACCGAGTTCCCACAAAGAATAAAGAGATAACTCCACTCAAGGAATGGGAGAAGAAAAGATTAAAACTCTCTTATCTACGAACCTGGGGTTGTTTGGCGAAAGTCAATGTGCCAGTTCCAAAGAAGCGCAAGCTTGGACCAAAGACCGTGGATTGTGTTTTCCTGGGATATGCTTTTCATAGCATTGGTTATAGATTCTTGGTTGTAAAATCTGAGGTACCTGACATGCATGTCGGTACGATCATGGAGTCGAATGATGCGACTTTGTTTGAAGATATCTTTCCCATGAAGGATATGGCTACCTCATCTAATCAGGAGATGCCTAGTTCATCGAATCAGGAACCAGTTACAATTACTAAACCTGCCATTTCAATGGAACACTTTGAAAGTCCTGTGGAGGAGAACAATGAAGTTCCTACTAGGAGCAAAAGACAGAGGACTGCAAAGTCCTTTGGTAATGATTTTCTTGTGTATCTCATAGATGACACTCCCAATTTTATTTCAGAGGCCTATGCATCTGAAGATGCTGACTACTAGAAGGAAGCGGTTCGTAGCGAGATAGATTCCATCTTGGCGAATGAAACTTGGGAGATAACTGATCGTCCTTATGGGTGCAAACCTATAGGATGCAAATGGGTATTCAAGAAGAAGCTTAGGCCTGATGGTACTATTGAAAAGTACAAGGCTCGACTCGTGGCTAATGGTTATACCCAAAAGGAAGGAGAATACTTCTTTGATACTTACTCACTTGTGGCTCGACTGACCACTATTCGAGTTCTACTTTCACTAGCTGCCTCACATGGTCTTCTCGTTCATCAAATGGATGTTAAGACTGCTTTCCTAAATGGAGTGTTGGACGAGGAAATTTATATGGAACAACCATATGGGTTTGTACTAGATGGTCAGGAAAGAAAAGTGTGCAAGTTGCTGAAGTCTTTGTATGGACTCAAGCAAGCACCTAAACAGTGGCATGAGAAGTTTGAAAGAACTTTAACAACTGCAGGCTTTGTTGTAAACGAAGTTGACAAATGTGTGTACTATAGGCATGGTGGGGGCGAGGGAGTTATCCTTTGCTTGTATGTTGATGACATACTGATTTTCGGAACAAATCTGAATGTTATTAAGGAGGTCAAGGATTTTCTATCTCGCTGTTTTGTGATGAAGGATTTAGGAGTGGCTAATGTCATTCTGAACATCAAGTTGTTGAGAGATGATGATGGTGGGATTACATTTCTTCAATCTCACTATGTGGAAAAGATCTTGAGTCGCTTTGTCTATAGTGACTGCAAGCCCTCTCCAACACCATATGATGCGAGTGTGTTACTTCGAAAGAATCGAAGAATTGCTAGAGATCAATTGAAATATTCTCAGATTATTGGATCGCTTATGTACTTAGCCAGTGCTATAAGACACGACATCTCTTTTCTGTTAGCAACCGAGTCGGTTTGTCTCAAAACCATGAGATGTGCATTGGAAAGCTCTAGGGAGAGTTTTGCGTTATTTGAAAGGCAATCGTGAATTATGGAATTTACTACACGGGCACCCAAAGGTGCTTGAAGGGTATAGTGACTCAAATCGGATCTCGAGATCTGATGGGATAAAGGCCACGAGCGGTTATGTATTCACTCATGGAGGTGGCTCTGTTTCCTGTAAGTCTTGCAAGCATACCATCTTAACGAGGTCAACAATGGAAGCAGAACTCACAGCACTAGATACAACTACGGTCGAAGCAGATTGGCTTCGCCGGCTCTTGAATGACTTGCCGGTTGTTGAGAAACTCAGATCGGGTATCCTTATGAACTGCGACAATCAAATTGTGATCACGAAAGTGAGCAGCTCAAAGGATAACATGAAGTCATCAAGACACGTCCAGAGAAGGTTAGAGTCTGTCAGGAAAATGAGAAACTGCGGAGTTATTGCATTGGATTATATCCAAACGTCTAAAAATCTAGCAGATCCTTTTACTAAGGGTCTATCACGTAATGTGATAGATAATGCATCAAGGGAGATGGGTATGAGACCCACAATATGAGTTGTTCACAGTGGTAACCTATTCTTTGTGATCGGAGATCCCATGAATTAGATGTGGAAGGCAAGTTGTTGATCAACTGAGAGGAGAGTATCCTTACTATTAACAATGCCACTCCATGAAGATGCAATACTCTCCTAAAACTACATGGCAGGTTGATGTATATCTTAATGTGTTCTAAGTGGCTCATTTAAGGTAGATGTTGTCCTGCAGAACATCTTTTGAAGAACACACCTATATGAGTCTGATTGTTAAACATCGCAATCTATGAGAGTAGGGTTCTCTCTAGTAAACTAATGAAAGGTCTTGGAGTATGACGCATAAGCTCCACCCGCGGGTGATGACCCACAAGTATAGGGGATCTATCGTAATCCTTTCGATAAGTAAGAGTGTCGAACCCAACAAGGAGCAGAAGAAAATGATAAGTAGTTTTAAGCAAGGTATTTTCTGCAAGAACTGAAATTATCGGTAACAGATAGTTTTGTGATAAGGTAATTGGCAACAAGTAACAAGTAATGAAAGTAAATAAGGTGCAGCAAGATGGCCCAATCCTTTTTGTATCAAAGGACAAGCCTGGACAATTTCTTATATGAAGGAAAACGCTCCCGAGGACACATGGGAATTATCGTCAAGCTAGTTTTCATCATGCTCATATGATTCGTGTTCGGTACTTTGATAATTTGATATGTGGGTGGACCGGTGCTTGGGTGTTGTCCTTACTTGGACAATCATCCCACTTATGATTAACTCATATTGCAAGCATCCGCAACTACAAAAGAAGTATTAAGGTAAACCTAACCATAGCATGAAATATATGGATCCAAATCTGCCCCTTACGAAGCAACGCATAAACTAGGGTTTAAGCTTCTGTCACTCTAGCAACCCATCATCTACTTATTACTTCCAAATGCCTTCCTCTAGGCCCAAACAATGGTGAAGTGCCATGTAGTCGGCGTTCACATAACACCACTAGAGGAAAGACAACATGCATCTCATCAAAATATCTAACGAATACCAAATTCACATGACTACTAATAGCAAGACTTCTCCCATGTCCTTAGGAACAAACGTAACTACTCACAAATCATATTCTTGTTCATAATCAGAGGGGTATTAATATGCATAATGGATCTGAACATATGATCTTCCACCACATAAACCAACTAGCATCAACTACAAGCAGTAATCAACACTACTAGCAACCCACAGGTACCAATCTGAGGCTTTGGGACAAAGATTGGATACAAGAGATGAACTAGGGTTTGAGAGGAGATGGTGTTGGTGAAGATGTTAATGGAGATTGAACCCCTCCTGGTGAGAGGATCATTGGTGATGACGATGGCGATGATTTGCCCCTCCCGGAGGGAAGTTTCCCCGGGAGAACAGCTCTGCCGGAGCCCTAGATTGGTTCCACCAAGGTTCCGCCTCGTGGCGGCGGAGTTTCTTCCCGAAAGCTTACTTATGATTTTTTCCAGGGTAGAAGACACCATATAGCCAAGGATGGGCATCGGAGGCCTGCCAGGGGGACCACGAGGCAGGGGGGCGCGCCTAGGGGGGTAGGGCGCGCCCCCACCCTTGTGGCCAGGGTATGGGCCCCCTCTGGTATTTTCTTCGCTCAGTATTTTTTATTAATTCCAAAATTGACTTCTGTGAAGTTTCAGGACTTTTGGAGCTGTGTAGAATATGTCTCTAATATTTTCTCCTTTTCCAGCCCAGAATTCCAGCCGCCGGCATTCTCCCTCTTCATGTAAACCTTGTAAAATAAGAGAGAATAGGCATAAGTATTGTGGCATAACATGTAATAACAGCCCATAATGCAATAAATATCGATATAAAAGCATGGTTCAAAATGGACGTATCAACTCCCCCAAGCTTAGACCTCGCTTGTCCTCAAGCGGAAGCCGATAACAATAAATATGTCCACGTGTTTAGAGATTGAGGTGTCGATAAAATAAAATACGGACATGAGGGCATCATGATCATTCTTATAACAGAATATATATATATATATATATATATATATATATATATATATATATATATTCATATATATATATATATATATATTCATATGATTTCTCAAGTAATAATCTATTCACAATGTTAAGTATGAATCAGAAACTTCATTGAGAACTAACAAACTATAATCTCAGTCATTGAAGCAATTGCAATTTATCATAACATCGAAAAGATTCAATATAAGAGCTTTTCAGCAAGTCCACATACTTAACTATCATTTAGTCTTTCACAATTGCTAACACTCACGCAATACTTATGAGTATGGAGTTTTAATCAGACACAGAGAAAGATAGGGGCTTATAGTGTTGCCTCCCAACCTTCTACCTCAATGGTAATGTCAACAATAATGATTCATGTTAATTTACATCCAATTGGGTGTATATATATCAGGACCTTTCCAACACAATGTGCTTGCCAAAGGATAAAATGTAAAAAGGAAAGGTGAAAATCACCATGACTCTTGCATAAGGGTAGAAGGTAAAAGTAAAAGATAGGCCCTTCGCAGAGGGAAGCAGAGGTTGTCATGCGCTTTCATGGTTGAATGCACAAAATCTTAATGCAAAAGAACGTCACTTTATATTGCCACTTGTGATATGGACCTTTATTATGCAGTCTGTCTCTTTTATTTCTTCCACATCACAAGATCGTATAAAGCTTATTTACTCCACACTAATAGATCATACATATGTAGAGAGCAATTTTTATTGCTTGCACCGATGACAACTTACTTGAAGGATCTTACTCAATCCATAGGTAGATATGGTGGACACTCATGGCAAAACTGGTTTTGAGGGTATTCGGAAGCACAAGTAGTATCTCTACTTGGTGCAAAGAATTTGTCTACCATGAGAGGGAAAGGCAAGCTCAACATGTTGGATGATCCATGAAAATATACTTTATTTCAGATATAAGAAAACATAACCCATTACGTTGTCTTCCTTGTCCAACATCAACTCTTTAACATGTCATATTTTAATGAGTGCTCACAATCATAAAAGATGTCCAAGATAGTGTATTTATATGTGAAAACCTCTCTTTCTTTATTACTTCCTATTAATTGCAACGATGACCAAAACTGGGTTTGTTAACTCTCAACAACTTTTATTCATCATACTCTTTATATGTGAAGTCATTACTCTCCATAAGATCAATATGATCTCTTTATTCTTTTTATTCTTTCTTTTTCTTTTATTCCCTCAGGATCATAGCAAGATAATCAAGCCCTTGACTCAACGCTAATCTTTATTATATATAGCTCACGGACTCGATTACATAGAGGGATCATAAAGCAAACTCAAAACTAGATCATACTAAAACTCTATTCTACTAGATCAAGATATTACCAAAAGGATCGAACTAAGAAAAAGGGTAAAGATAGGAGTGTGATGGTGATACGATACCGGGGCACTTCTCCCAAGCTTGGCAGTTGCCAAGGGGAGTGCTCATACCCATGTGATTATATCTGTTTTGCCGATGAAGAAGATGGTGGTGATGATGGATAGTCGCACATCGATCATAGCAGATCTTCCAGCTTACGGATAATGCCCTTGAGTGTGACGATATGCTCCTTCAGCAAAATATTTTGACGTGTGAGATACTTGTTTTGTATACGAGCTAACTCAATCATCTTGAAAGCTTCAATCTCAGTTGGAGTAAAGAGAGGTGGAAGGATGTCTTCTTCTTCTGCTGCCAGGGCCTGATCCTCGATTGCCTTCTTGATCCCATTGTCCTTGTTGATCTCCCCGGGTTCTTCTCTCTTCAGCTCTATCTTCATTAGCCAAGCATCATTGTGTTGATTGTTGGAGGAGGGGGACGACATGATGCCTGGCCTTCACGACTCTGACAGAAAACAGCTCGAAACAAAAACAGAGGATAATTGTGTGATACGGTGGTCAAAAACTTTGGGAGATTATATAATGATTTTTTACCGACTAAAAGAAGTATCGTGCAAGAAAATGGAGTCCGAAGAGCACACGAGGTGCCCACGAGGCAGGGGGCGCGCCTCCCACCCTCGTGGAAGCCTCGTGTCCTTCCCGGACTACTTCTTATTTTTCCTATTTTCTTAAATATTCCAAAACGGAGAAAAATTGCCATTAGAACTGTTTTGGAGTCGGTTTACTTACCGCATTAATGCACCTATTCCTTTTCGGAGTCTGAAGCATGCTGGAAAGTGTCTCTTATGTATTCCTCCGGGGTTAAGGCTTCAATAACATTAGTTTCAACATTTATAGGATTACCTGAGATATAATGTTTGATTCTTTGACCGTTCACCACCTTTGGATTTGTGCCTTCGAAGTTGTTGATTTTTATGGCACCGGAATGATAGACCTCCTCGATAACGTAAGGACCTTCCCATTTAGAGAGAAGTTTTCCTGCAAAAAATCTTAAACTAGAGTTGTATAGCAACACATAATCACCTATATTAAACTCACGCTTTTGTATCCTTTTGTCATGCCATCTTTTAACATTTTCCTTGAACAGTTTGGCATTCTCATAGGCCTGGGTTCTCCATTCATCAAGTGAGCTAATGTCAAATAGCCTCTTTTCACCGGCAAATTTGAAATCATAGTTGAGCTCTTTCATAGCCCAACATGCCTTATGTTCTAGTTCGAGAGGTAAGTGACATGCTTTTCCATAAACCATTTTATACGGAGACATACCCATAGGATATTTATATGCAGTTCTATAGGCCCATAGTGCATCATCAAGTTTCTTGGACCAATTCTTTCTAGATCTATTAACAGTTTTTTGCAAAATTATTTTGAGCTCTCTATTACTCAATTCTACTTGACTACTAGACTGCGGATAATACGGAGATGCGATTCTATGATTAACATCATATTTAGCAAGCATTTTACGAAAGGCACCATGAATAAAATGTGAACCACCATCAGTCATTAAATATCTAGGGACTCCAAATCTCGGAAAAATAACTTCTTTAAGCATCTTAATAGAGGTGTTATGATCAGCACTACTAGTTGGAATAGCCTCTACCCACTTAGTAATGTAATCAACAGCAACTAAAATATGTGTATATCCATTAGAGGAAGGAAATGGTCCCATGTAATCAAAGCCCAAAACATCCAATGGTTCAATAACAAGTGAATAATTCATAGGCATTTCTTAACGTCTACTAATATTACCAATTCTTTGACATTCATCACAAGACAAGACAAACTTACAGGCATCCTTGAAGAGAGTAGGCCAATAAAAACCAGATTGCAATACCTTATGTGCAGTTCTATTTCCAAATATGGTGCCCTCCATAAGCCTCGGAGTGACACTTATGTAGGATCCGCTTCATGTTCATGCTCAGGTATACAACGTCTAATAACACCATCTACTCCTTCTTTATAAAGATGTGGGTCATCCCAAAAGTAATGTCTCAAATCATAGATTTTTTTTCTTTTGCTGGTATGTGAAACTAGTTGGTGTAAATTTAGCAACAATGTAATTAGCATAATCAGCATACCATGGAGCAGTTCGAGAAGCATTTATGACATCCAATTGTTCATCAGGAAAGCTATAATCAATAGGTAGTGGGTCATTAAAAACATTCTCTAACCTAGACAAGTTGTCTGCAACGGGGTTCTCAGCTCCCTTTCTATTAATAATATGTAAATCAAATTCTTGTAGAAAGAGAACCCATCTAAGAAGTCTAGGTTTAGCATCTTTCTTTTCCATAAGGTATTTAATAGCAGCATGATCAGTGTGAATAGTTACTTTAGAATCAACAATATAAGGTCTGAACTTATCACAAGCAAAAACAACTGCTAAAAATTATTTTTCAATACTAGCATAATTTCTCTGGGCATTGTCTAGAGTTTTACTAGCATATTGAATAACATTTAATTTCTTATCAACTCTTTGCCCTAGAACAGCACCTACAGCATAATCACTAGCATCACACATATTTTCAAAAGGTAAATTCCAATCAGGTGGCTGAACAATAGGTGCAGAAATCAAAGCTTTCTTAAGTATTTCAAATGCCTCTACACAATCATCATCAAAGACAAAAGGAATATATTTTTGTAATAGATTAGTCAGAGGTCGAGAAATATTTGAGAAGTCCTTAATGAACCTCCTATAAAAACCGGTATGACCATGAAAACTTCTTATACCTTTGATGTCCTTAGGACACGGCATCTTTTCAATAGCATCAACTTTAGCTTTATCAACTTCAATGCCTCTTTCAAAAATTTTATGCCCCAAGACAATGCCTTCATTAACCATAAAGTGGCATTTCTCCCAATTCAAGACAAGATTAGTTTCTTCACATCTCTGCAAAACTCGATCAAGGTTGCTCAAGCAATCATCAAAAGAGGATCCATAAACGGAGAAAACATCCATGGAAACCTCACAAATCTTTTCACAAAAGTCAGAGAATATAGCCATCATGCATCTTTGAAGGGTAGCTGGTGCATTACATAAACCAAAAGCCATACGTCTATAAGCAAAAGTACCGAAAGGGGAAGTAAAAGTGGTCTTTTCTTGATCCTCAGCTGACACAGGTATTTGAGAGAAACCAGTGTAACCATCTAGAAAGCAAAAATGTGTATGTTTGGATAATCTTTCTAGCATTTGATCAATAAAAGGCAAAGGGTAATGATCTTTTTTAGTAGCTTTATTTAATTTGCGGAAATCAATTACCATCCTATAACCTGTAACAATTCTTTGTGGGATCAATTCATCTTTATCATTAGGGACAACAGTAATACTTCCCTTCTTAGGGACACAATGGACAGGACTTACCCACTGACTATCAGCAACGGGATAAATTATACCTGCCTCAAGGAGCTTTAATATTTCCTTTCTTACCACTTCTTTCATCTTAGGATTTGGCCGTCGTTGGTGATCAATAACTGGTTTGGCGTCTTTCTCCAAATTTATTTTGTGTTGACATAGAGTGGGACTAATGCCCTTAAGATTATTAAGAGTATATCCAATAGCAGCACGGCGCTTCTTCAGAGTTTTCAATAATTTCTCTTCCTCCTTCTCTAAAAGGTTAGCACTAATAATAATAGGATATATCTTCTTTTCATCAAGATAAGCATATTTAAGAGTATCAGGTAATGGTTTAAGCTCAAACACGGGATGACCCTTGGGTGGAGGAGGATCCTAGGATTTCAACAGGCAAGTTGTGTTTCGTAATAGGTCCCTGCTTAAAGAATACTTCATCTATTTCCCTTCTTTCATTCATAAACATATCATTTTCATGGTCGAGCAAATATTGTTCTAAAGGATCATTAGGAGGCACGGCAATAGAAGCAAGACCAATAATTTCATCCTTACTACGCAATTCCTCATCACGGGGTTGTCTATGAAATTTAGCAAAATTAAACTAATGAGTCATATCCCCTAAACCAATAGTAACAACATCCTTTTCGCAGTCTATCTTAGCATTAATAGTGTTCAAGAAGGGTCTACCAAATATGATGGGACAAAAGCTATCTTGTGGGGAACCAAGAACAAGAAAATCAGCAGGATATTTAACCTTCCCACACAAGACTTCAACGTCTCTAACAATCCCAATCGGTGAAATAGTATCTCTATTGGCAAGCTTAATGGTAACATCGATATCTTCTATCTCAAGGTGCAATATCATGCATAATTTCTTCAGATAAAGAATGAGGTATTGCACTAGCACTAGCACCCATATCACACAAGCCATGAGAACAATGATCTCCTATTTTAATGTAAATAACAGGCATGCCTACCACAGGTCTATGTTTATCTTTAGCACCGTGTTTAGCAATTCTAGCAGTCTCATCACGTAAGTAAATAACATGCCCATCGATATTATCAGCCAATAGATCTTTAACCATAGCAATTTTAGGTTCAACTTTAACTTGCTCAGGGGGTTTGTGTGTCCTAATATTACTTTTGTTGACTACAATTGAAGCTTTAGCATTATGATTTATTCTAACAGGGAAAGGTGGTTTCTCAACATAAGCAGTAGGAACAATAGGATCATTATAAGTGATAGTCTTTTCTTCAACTTTAATAGGTGCAACTACTTTTACTTCAATGGGGGGATTATATTTAAACCACTTCTCCTTAGGGAGATCAATATGAGTAGCAAATGATTTATAGAAAGAAGCTACTATCTCAGAGTCGAGTCCATATTTAGTGTTAAATTCACGGAAATCATCGGTGTCCATAAAAGATTTAACACAATCAAACTTAGGTGTTATACCTGACTCCTTGCCTTCATCGAGGTCCCAATCGTCAGAGTTGCGTTTAATTCTTTCCATTAAATCCCATTTGAATTCAATAGTCTTCATCATAAAAGAGCCAGTACAAGAAGTAGCGAGCATGGAGCGATTATTGAGAGAAAGCCGACCATAAAAATTTTGAATAATCATTTCTCTTGAGAGATCATGATTGGGGCATGAATATAACATTGACTTAAGCCTCCCCCAAGCTTGAGCGATGCTTTCTCCTTCGCGAGGCCAAAATATATATATATATAATTACGATCACGATGAACAAGATGCATAGGATAAAACTTCTGATGAAATTCCAATTTCAATCATCTGTAGTTCCATGATCCCATATCATCACATAGCCTAAACCATGTCAATGCATCTCCCTTCAAAGATAAAGGGAAAACCTTCTTCTTGATGACATCCTCGGGCATACCTGCAAGCTTAAATAATCCACAAACTTCATCCACATAGATTAAGTGTAAATCGGGATGCAATGTTCCATCTCCTGCAAAAGGATTAGCTAGCGCTTCTCTATCATACCAAGGAATTTCAAAGTAAACATTTTCAGTAGGTTCAGTAGGTTGAGGGGTAGCTAATTTTGGTTCCGGAAGGGGTGAAGATACCCCGAACAAACCCCTCAAAGGATTGTTTTCCATAGTAACAAGTGACATGAAATTTCAGCACACTATATAAGTTTTTCCTTACCAAATTCCACCTACCAAAGGCACTTCACTCCCCGGCAACGGCGCCAGAAAAGAGTCTTGATGACCCACAAGTATAGGGGATCTACTGTAGTCCTATCTATAAGTAAGAGTGTCGAACCCAACGAGGAGCAGAAGGAAATGATAAACGGTTTTCAGCAAGGTATTCTCTGCAAGCACTGAAATAATCGGTAACAGATAGTTTTGTGATAAGGTAATTGGAAACAAGTAACAAGTAATGAAAGTAAATAAGGTGCAGCAAGATGGCCCAATCCTTTTTGTAGCAAAGGACAAGCCTGGACAATTTCTTATATGAAGGAAAATGCTCCCGAGGACACATGGGAATTATCATCAAGCTAGTTTTCATCACGCTCATATGTTTCGCGTTCGGTACTTTCATAATTTGATATGTGGGTGGACCGGTGCTTGGGTACTGTCCTTACTTGGACAATCATCCCACTTATGATTAACTACTATTGAAAGCATCCACAACTACAAAAGAAGTATTAAGGTAAACCTAACCATAGCATGACACATATGGATCCAAGTCAGCCCCTTACGAAGCAACGCATAAACTAGGGTTTAAGCTTCTGTCACTCTAGCAACCCATCATCTACTTATTACTTCCCAATGCCTTCATCTAGGCCCAAACAAGGGTGAAGGGTCATGTAGTCACCATTCACATAACACCACTAGAGGAAAGACAACATACATCTCATCAAAATATCTAACGAATACCAAATTCACATGACTACTAATAGCAAGACTTCTCCCATGTCCTTAGGAACAAACGTAACTACTCACAAAACATATTCATGTTCATAATCAGAGGGGTATTAATATGCATAATGGATCTGAACATATGATCTTCCACCAAATAAACCAACTAGCATCAACTACAAGGAGTAATCAACACTACTAGCAACCCACTGTGTACCAACTGAGGCTTTGGGACAAAGATTGGATACAAGAGATGAACTAGGGTTTGATAGGAGATGGTGCTGGTGAAGATGTTGATGGAGATTGACCCCCTCCCGGTGAGAGGATCGTTGGTGATGACGATGGTGTTGATTTCCCCCTCCCGGAGGGAAGTTTCCCCGGCAGAACAGCTCTGCCGGAGCCCTAGATTGGTTCTGCCAAGGTTCCGCCTCGTGGTGGCTGAGTTTCTTCCCGAAAGCTTGCTTATGATTTTTTATAAGGTAGAAGACACCATATAGCCAAAGATGGGCACCGAAGGCCTGCCAGGGGGCCCACGAGGCAAGGGGCGCGCCCAGGGGGGTAGGGCGCGCCCCCCACCCTCGTGGCCAGTGTATGGCCCCCCTCTGGTATTTTCTTCGCTCAGTATTTTTTATTAATTCCAAAAATGACTTCTGTGAAGTTTCAGGACTTTTGGAGCTGTGCAGAATAGGTCTCTAATATTTGCTCCTTTTCCAGCCCAGAATTCCAGCTGCCGGCATTCTCCCTCTTCATGTAAACCTTGTAAAATAAGAGAAAATAGGCATAAGTATTGTGGCATAACGTGTAATAATAGCCCATAATGCAGGGAAGACCCACGGTAGCCACGTATCGGTCAAGGCATTATGTGAAGCTAGATTCGCAGAAAACTTGCAGTTCAAGGCCCAGTCCACTGTTCAAGTTGCTTACTAGTGTAGCATAGAGTTCTAGGTGGAAGTTCAACTTAACAGTCTCCACTGCAGTACCGGTATATAAAACAGTGTTTTGGAACCAAAGGCAAATTTTGTGTGCCTCTGGGATCTGGTGGGGGATTGCTGGAATTTTTTCTATTTTGGGCCTAGCCCAATAGCAGTTTTAGAAATTCCTAATAAATCCTAGAGGCCCACGCATCCCATTCGTGCAAGGCAAGAGGTGGAACTAATGTTTAGTCCCACATTGCTAGTTTAGAGGGAGTTGGACCTCTTAAGGGAGGCTCTTTCTCCACATGTATGAGGATGAGAACAAGAGGGACATCCACGCGCGCTCCTCCTCCGCCGACCGCCTCGCCACGCCACGCCTCGTCACGAAGCGGGTTGCGGCAATGAGCCGAGCCGATGTCTAAATTTTTGCCACGCATGATGGGTATACGAAAGGTCATGCGGAAGCTGAAACGTTTTTGCTGTAGTGGAGAATTGAATACGAACGGTGCACCTCTTCGCCTGCTGCCTGTTTGTTTCGTCTCCCACGTTCTCTTCAGCTCCCGGCGCAGCCTCTCGTCTCCTTCTCTTGCGCCTATAAAAGGGAGGTCGCTCCTCTCAGAGAGACGCACCAGAACCTCTTTTTCCTCTCGCCACAAGTCCCTGAGCACTGCGCTGCTGCTACATTCTTCCCCATCCCGACTTGCGGCGTGCACCGCAGGTTGGGACAGTAGGCCTCCGGAACCGCACCTTTTGAGTCATGTACGGGATAAGGGCGATAAGGTTTTTGGGGAGCGCTCATAGCGACTACTGACTTCTTTGTCACGGACGCCCCGGACTCCGACAACTACTTCCCCGATGACAACTTCTTCCCTGGCGTCGACAACCTCCTCGATGACATGGCTGGCAAGGACACCGACCCCAAGACTGGTGCATCTGCTCCAGTTCCGTACGTTCTCATACTCTTCCTGTTAGAGGTTGTGTCACAACTTCTTGCTCTAGTGTCTGTTCTAGATGTGTTCGGTTCTAATTCATATATGCAGATGTTGTTTACCTTCTCTTTGTCAAATCACATGATTTGTTTTATCACTGCTATACTAGCCGTGCTTTATCTAGTATTTCTGTTAATAAAATCATTCAGTAAATTGCTCATATTTCCAACAGCCATCCCTCTACTCCCCCACACCTGTTGTTATTCTCCAGCGACGGCAGGCTAACCAGTAAACCATCATACTCCCCTCCGCATGGGAAACAACTGTCGAGTCTTCTCTGGCTCCGTGTCGTTCCCTCCCTGGTACTCTCGGCGCGGCATGGTCAACCTGGTCAACGAACGACATCCATCGGAAGTGGACTGTATGTGGAGAGGCTGACAGCTGGGTCCACTGCCGCACGCAAGGAAATGCCTCCTTATTACGTGCAAAATAATGATTCCTCCACTTGACAGCTGGGACCCACCGGAAGGGCCTCTGTATTTCATGAAAAAAACGTCCCCCCCCCACTGTCAGCTCGGACCCACCAACTATATCTTCGCACGCAAGGCAGTGCCTCCTTATTATGCACAAAAAAATGAATACTCCCCCTGCTAGCTGGGACCCACCATAGTGGGAGGCTGACTTGTGGGCCTGCTAAGTTGACGGGGACTGAGGGCTTTGTCAACTTACTCAATATGAACAATTCTAGCTCCAGTGACCGTAGAATGTCCATCCAACAACCGTAGTTCTTCTTCAACGTCTGGTCTTCTTGCTCCAGCCGCCCAAACCAGCGTCGGTCGTGTCGCGTGCTCCTGCCTCCCGTGGCCGGCTATGCTGCCACAGAGGCCTCACCGCCCCCTACTACTCCCACCGCTGGCCAGGCCATCCCTCTACTCACCCACACCCCCTGTTATTCTGCGGCGACGGCAGCCTCACACCGCAGCCGAAACAGTGAACCCTTGTACTCCTCTCCGCGTGGGCATCCACTGTCGCGTCTTCCCGGGCTCCGTGTCGTTCCCTTCCTAGGCCTCGCCGTCGTCCACCGCCCTAGTGCTCTCGGCGAGGCGTGGTCAACATGGTCATGGAACGACTTCCATCGGAAGGGTACTATATGTGGAGAGGCTGACAGTTGGGTCCACGGCCGCAGCAAGGAAGTGCCTCCTTATTATGTGGAAAATAATGATTCCTCCACCTGACAGTAGGGACCCACCGGACGGGCCACCGTATTTCATGAAAAAAACGTTTTCCCCCTGACTGCTGGGACCCACCAGCTACATCTTCGCACGCAAGGAAGTGCCTCGTTATCCTCCCTGACAGTCGGGACCCACCTGGTTGAAGCGTACGTAGCGTTTTCATTCTGGTCGTGAACGTGTACATACATATTGGTCGATCGGTCTGTCTGCAGGCTGCCATGATAAACCATGGCTGACTAAGGAAGGGCACGTGTTGTAGTAGAGGCACACAGGTAACATGTCCACGTACGTACAGCCAGGATTCAAGAAAGTAAATACAGCCGCGTACGTACATACGGGCGGGGTCTCGAATTCCTACTGGCACATACATACGGCCAGGGCTCTTGTACATGGAGATGAAACGACAGTGTCGTGTTCATCGGCAGCAAACCGGCTGGGTCAGAATGGAGAAACTGCATCGTCGTGTTCATCAAGAGCCAACCGGCTTGGACAGAATAGCCGATCGAAACTAGGCCCGACGTACAGAACGGAGGAAACGGCCTTGTGTTCGACCGGCCATGGTCGAAACGTGATCCTGCTCATCGGGAGGGGTCTAGCGTACCGCAAAACGGAGGAAACAGACTTCTCTTGGACCTCATACAGTCGAAACGGGGTCCTGTTGATCGGGAGGGGTGTGACGTACCGCAAAACAGAGGAAACGGACTTGTGTTGGAGCTCCTGTTCATCCACGGGCTCCTGTTCATCCAACCTCCACCGCTCCTCCACCGGCTACTATTCAACCAGCCCTCTCCACGGGATCTAGTTCAACCACCCCTCCACAGGCTACTGTTCATCCAGCCCTCCACCGGCTACTATTCAACCAGCCCTACACGGTGTCCTGTTCATCTAGCCCTCCACGGGGTCCTGTTCATCGACCCCCAACCGGCTCAATCGATCTGGGTCCTGTTCAACCAGTCGCAACGGCCTCTACTACCACGGGGTCTTGTTCATCCAACCCCCACCGAACTGTTTCATCCAACCCCGAACAACAACGCCATCGCTCATCAAGGGAAGGAGGCATCAGGTTCGATCGGCTTCATTTAGTAGTAGTAGCAAAGGAATCGCTCGATCTCGTTCAGTTAACAGCCAAATCGATTGATTGCTCGGGTTCAGTAATGTGTAGCTTGCAGTGCAATTGCTCAGGTTCAGTAGGCGAATGCTTCGCTCAGGTTCAGTTAGAGCCCAACGCCTCGCACCCATGCGCGTACGTGTACAAAAGAAACACGCATCACTCGGCCCCCGACCACCCACCGTAACCGGGAACTCCTCGACATTTTACTCGCCCTCGCTTCTACCACGGTTTTTCCGTCATGACGGCCCAAAGAACATCATGCAGCTGCATCTCCGGCCCGCCCAGGACGAAAATCCCATTTTCTGTCATGATTTTTTGTCATAGAAGTCGGAGCCCACCACATCTATGATGATACTGGGTTTTGTCACTGAGGAAGTCCTGGATTAGGGGGTATCCAGACAGCCGGACTATATCCTTTGGCCGGACAGTTGGACTATGAAGATACAAGATTGAAGACTTCGTCCCATGTCCGGATGGGACTCTCCTTGGCGTGGAAGGCAAGCTTGGCGATACGGATATGTAGATATCCTCCCATTGTAACCAACTCTGTGTAACCCTAGCCCCCTCCGGTGTCTATATAAACCGGAGGGTTTAGTCCGTAGGACCAACAACAATCATACCATAGGCTAGCTTCTAGGGTTTAGCCTCTACGATCTCGTGGTAGATCAACTCTTGTAATACTCATATCATCAAGATCAATCAAGCAGGAAGTAGGGTATTACCTCCATCGAGAGAGCCCAAACCTGGGTAAACATTGTGTCCCCTGCCTCCTATTACCATCCGCCTTAGACGCATGATTCGGGACCCCTACCCGAGATCCGCCGGTTTTGACACCGACATTGGTGCTTTCATTGAGAGTTCCACTGTGCCGTCACCGTAAGGCTTGATGGCTCCTTCGATCATCGGTAACGACGCGGTCCAGGGTGAGGTCTTCCTCCCCGGACAGATCTTCATATTCGGCGGCTTCGCACTGCAGGCCAACTCGCTTGGCCATCTGTGTCGGATTTCGGGTTCCGGCAGACCCTTGAGGCTCGAACTCTGGGGTGCACGCGGAATCTCGCCCTCTACCTACCTGCACCCCGCCGCCTCGCTAGGATCTAAACTACGAAAGGAACAGCACAAGAGACATTGTGGTTTATACTAGTTCGGGCCACCATTGTGGTGTAATACCCTACTCTAGTTTGTGGTGTGGTGGATTGCCTCTTGGGCTGATGGTGATGAACAATACAAGGAAGAACAGCCTCGCGAGGGTCTGTTCTTGGCTGGTGCGATGAACTGCTAGGGGGAGTTCAGTCGCTTCTCTTTATCTCTCTCGCTTGTTCTCTTGCTACCTTTCTGAATGTCTCTACCCTGTGGGTGGCTAGTCCTATTTATAGGCAGAGGCCCTGGGCCTCTTCCCAAATATTGAGCAGGAAGGGCGCCAAAAATTGGCCATTTTGAAGGGGAACATCTGGTACACTTATCCTGACTAAAGTTGGTCCTCGCCTGTCAAAGGCTCTGGCGATGACGCCGGCTTGGGCTCCACAATGACTTCCTCCCTGCCGTTGGACTGGTCTTGGTCTTGTTGCACCGAAATGGACGCCTTTGCTTGATGCTCTTGCCTGCACTCGCTCCCTTTGCACCAAAGAGGAAAGGAGGACACTGCGCGGGCTGGCGCCCACCTGGCGCCCTTGGTCGTCATGGCTTGCGTCATGGGCACCTCGTGAGGTACCCCGCCTTGATCTCTCCGCCTCGCGAGCGAGCCCGACGAGGCCGTGGATCGAGGAAGCTCCTGTCATCCGCCCATGAGGCTTGGCCCCTCGCGAGGGTCTTGAGCTCGTGTTGATGAAGATGGGCCGTGATGGGCCCCTTGAGCCACGCCATGGCCGCAGGAAGGCAAGTCTGGGGACCCCGTGCCCGAGAACACCGACAAGAGCCCCGGGCCCAAGGCGCGCCCGGACTTGGCCGAGCAGAGAGGCGAAGGGGCAAGTGCGAAGCGCCGCGGGCCCTAACAGCCTGCGGCCTTGGGCGCCACGTGGCGGTTGATTGGACGTGGGCACCTCAGCAACCACGCGAGTTGATAAGGGAGCGGTGTCTGCCTCGGGTTGGCTTCCCTTGCTTTCTCTGGTTACTGCTCAGATCCCCTTTCTCGCGCCTAATCCCGAAGAAGGACAGGACCGGGCTGGTCCCCCGCAGGTCTGCCCCGGCATTGAGGCGATCCGCAGGCGCGCCTCCTGCTCCCGAACTCCTTGAGGCTGATCCTAGTAGCCGGCTCTCGGGCTTCAAGTATGGACGGAGGTTGCTCGAGCTCGCGAGCGACGACCAGTAAGTGCTCGATTCCTCTCTTATTTCTTGTTTTGTCCCTGAGACTTGACGTCTGTATCTCTTGGCTAGGCTGGCGCCCGCGGCAAAGAAGCCGAGGGGATCTCCTGTGGTCCCGTCTGGGGCTGCGCCTCCGCCCCTGAAAGAAGGTGACCGTGATGCACGAGGCTCTCCTGCCCGGTCATCCTTGCGAGGCCTGGTGGAGCTGGCTGGGGCGAGCTCAGCTCCCATGGCCAAAGGTGTCCATGCCTGATGCCACCGCCACAGCTGTTGGGGCGCAGCAGGTCCCGCCTCAGGACACCATGGTTACACTGCCGCCTTCTCCTCCTACCCCACCGGATGCTGTCTCTCCGACTCCTCCTACCATTCTGGATCGTGCTGCCACCGAACTGGACCGGCTGCGGCAGGATCTTTTGGGCGCCGACCCTCGTCTGGTGGCCGGGCGCTTGGAGTTGGCTTCTGGCTGGATTCGCTCCGATGCTTCAATCCGGGCGGCGCTGGTCCAGGCCTCGACGTCTTGCGACGAGGAGAAGCAAGTCGTCCTTGGGGCGAAAGCTTCTCGCGACGCCGCCTTGGGGGAGGTAGCCGAGGTCCGAGGTCGCTGCAAGGCGCTGGAGAGCGAGCTGCAGGGCCTGCGGGACCAGCTCGCCAAGGAAGCCCGCCTTCGCCAAGAGCAGGAGGATGGCATGAAAGCTCGCGAGGTGGCCGTCAAGGATTGGGACGCCAAGCTCAAGAAGCGCCGTGAACGCCTAGGCGTGCTGGAGCAAGAGTTGGAGGCGAGGAAGGTCGAGCTGGACGGCAAGGCATGGGTCCTTGCCGAGGATCGCGTGGCCTTCGCAGATATGGAGGTGAAGGCTCGCACCTTGCTGAGGGAGCTTTATGATAACGGCTCGAGAGCCCCCGGCTGGGCGCAGAGGACGGCCCCGCCAAGCTGCTTCCCTTCCTGGTTCAAGCGCTCTTGAAGATGTCACCCTTGGCCTTGGCCCTACGGCTGAGGCCGAGGCGCGTGCCTTGTCTTCTGCAGCGCTGACGCGGGTCCTCACCCACGTCTACCTTCGCGATCCCAACATCGACCTCGACAGCCTGCTGGAGCCAGCGAGCGGCGAGCTTGCCGCTGCCGCTGCTGAGGCCGTGAAGGGTCATGCGGAGGCTCACTGGGAAGTTCCGGCCTTCAAAGACCAAGCCGGGTTGGCGCGCCAACCCTGCGGCTCCACAAGGCGAACCTGCTCACAGCAGCTCCACCGCCGACAAGTGACTCCATTGTGGCTCTGCTCGCTTTTAATTCCTGCACATGTATCATGCCTAGGGGAGGCGTTTAAACTTGCATTTGGCGTTGTGATAACAGTTATGGACTGTAATATTTGCTTTTGAATTCCTTGAAATTTGCGCTTCCTACTTGCTTATGTTCTACGCTGGCAGAGCCCGGCCCCGCGCATACCTCAGCCGCTGTTAGCCCCGACCGGAAACCAGGACGGGACCAAGGAGTGAGGGGCTACGTGACAAGTTAGGCTCCTAAGTCGCGATGCTCAGGAGTCCCCCTTGGCGCACTAACAACATGTAGGGAGGTGAGATGTGGGTGGATCTACCGTTCTACGTCTGCAGAGCCCGGCCCCGCGCATACCTCAACTGCCGTTAGCCTTTCGAAACTAAGGAGTGAGGGGCTACGTGACAGTTAGGCTCCTGAGTCGCGATGCTCAGGAGTCCCCCTTGATGCTCAAACGGCCTTCGTACCTTGGCTCCGCTCGGGGAGGGACACGCGACGAACCAGGCCCGAGGGGCTGGGCTGGGTGGCGGCGCTGGGCGTGACCAGGCGCAGCCCTCGTGCCCAGCCCCTCGCGGCGGCACTCCCGAGGGGAGGCGTTGCGATGAGGCGGACACCGAGCTCTACGCCCCGAGGTTGATGCGCCCGGGGCCACCCTCGATTGTTTATCACCGGTCGAGCATAGCGCTTCCGGTATGTATGCACGGGCATAGCCGCTCGGCGATGTCGTCGGCCAACAAGGAGCATGGTGCTTCCATTGGTGTGGGAGGGGGCTCCTCCAGAGGAGCCCCTGGCGTGTACAGCCCGGCCTACGACACGTGGCTGGCACGGTAGGGCCTCGACGAGGTGTATCTGGGCACTCGTGAGCCAGTAGCGGGACTCACGGGCCCTACCTCAAGGCGGGTTGCGCTGCACTGGCCTTATCTTGTGATGTGTTCCTGCAGATTTGGTTAGATGCCGGCGCTCTACGTCCTCGGGTCCCGGCCCTCGAGCTGGTCTCGGCCGTCGCTGGTATGCCAGGTCGCGATGTCGTGGACAAGGCTAGAGGATGAGGGCTGGAGAGCCAGTAGGAGCCCTGAGTCACGATGCTCAGGTGCCCCCCCTTTAATATGCAAGAGGTCGACATGAACGAAGAGAAGGTGGCATGGATTGGCATCAAATAGCAAGCATGATGGGTCGAACACATGACCCGAAATAAACGCAAGAGGGATACATGCCACCGGGCCCGGCCCGAGCGACTTGGGGATGATGCAGCCCGAAGGGCGCCCCCAACAAGGTAAGCTAGGAACAGGAAGTAAAAGGGATACACGCCGCAGGGACAGACCCACGCGGCCTGGGAATAATGCAGCCCTGGGGGCGCTCCCAGCTGGAAATGAAACTTGAAAGATGTCACCTGGTAGCGTTGAAGATGAAAGGGTGTTGGCGCAGCAGACTCGGTGGGCTGCGGGAGCCGACCCTCACGAGCCCCCTGGCCCAGGGGCCTCGGGAGGCTCCGGAGGCGCTGGTGGCTCCTCATGGACCATCTCCATCTCCGCCAGGGCTGCGGAACGCCTGGCCTCTTGAGCCTCCAGGATGCTCCTCATGAGGCGCTGGTACGTGGCAGCCGCGTTCGGCAAGCCGTAAGGCATGCGGACGTAGCAGTGGAGTGGACCTTCGCAGCGCCCCACGCGAGAGGGCCAGAGGTGCTCCTGAGAGGCGGCTCGGTTGAGCCCTGGTATGTCGATGCAGACGTGCAGCCTACCATCCTCACCTGGATGGGGAGCCACGGCAGGTAAGCGGCGGCTGCCACTCATGACTCTTGACTCTTGTAGCTCCTGAACGATATTGCTGACGAACTCCTGAGGGTTTGGCCCTCCTTGCCTTGCTCTTTCTTGAGGGAAATGTGCTTCGAAACACGCCTCCAAGTGGTGCCCAAGTGCCACCCTCATGACCTTAGCAAGGTCGGTGGCCCTCCAGGGGGGAGCCCCCGAGCCCTGCCTGAGGTGGGCGCCGGGCGCGCTTTCCTATGCGATAGAAGGGGGTTCCCCCTGAGCAGGCGTGGACCCTGAGGGGCCGAGCCGGACGATGTCTTCTTCTTCTTGGGAGCGGTCTCGGGAAGCCTCCTGCTTCCGCGATCCGGGTCCTCAAGTGATGTGGCCTGAAAGGCTTGCTCCAGGGAGCACACTGCGTCTTTCTCTTCGCAGGGCACCGTGATGACCCCGCCACTTCCTGGCATCTTGAGGACGTTGTAGCCGTGGTGGGTTATGACCATGAACTTGGCCAGCGTTGGGTACCCGAGGATGGCGTTGTATGGCAGGCGAATGTGGGCGACGTCGAAGTCGATGAGCTCGGTGCAGTAGTTGTCGCGTGCGCAGAAGGTGACAGGGAGGAGAACCTGCCTGATCGGGACTGTGAAGCCGTCGGTGACCCCAGAGAAAGGCTTGGTTGGCTGGAGCTGATTGTAAGGCACTCGGAGATTGTTGAACGTTTCCACGGACAGGATGTTGAGCCCTGCCCCGCCATCGATGAGGGTCTTGGTGACCAGCACGTTGCTGATGATTGGGGAACAGAGCATCGGGAGGACTCTGGCTGTGGCCGCGCACTTGAGCTGATCCGCTGAGTTGAACGTGATGGTGCACGCCGACCACCTGAGGGGGCGTGTGACTTCGAGCTTGGGGAGGACTGCATTCACTTCACGAGCGAACTGCTTGAAGATGCGTTGAGAGGCTGGGGCTTGAGCTCCGCCCAGGATCTGCGATCACGCGGCTCCTGAAGCCCCAGCCCCCTGGCCCCGATGATGGTCTTCATTTCTCCTTGGCTGTGGTGGCAGAGGAGGGAGGCCTGCGTTGCCTTGCGGGCGATCCTCGCGAGGCTGATCCCTCCAGCCTCCCTCGCGAGGCGGGTCTTGCCAGCGATCCTCGCGAGGTTGGTCACGCCATCCTTGGCGAGGGCCGCGGTCTTCCCAGCGTCATGCGTTCCTTCCTCCTCCTCCTCGGCCGTAGCCCCGGTCGCTGCGGTCGGGACGTCGGCCGATCCTCCCTTCTCGCACGGCTCGGAGCTCTTGACTTTCGCTGGTGTTGTGGGTGTGGAGGTCGTGGTACACGCAGTATCGGCTGCCCTTGGAGGACTCGGGCTGATCTCTGCCCCGCTTGGTGTCCGGTTTTGCCGCGAGCACGGCAGCCCCCTTGCGCTTCACGTCCTTGGCCTTGGATTTCTTCTCTTCTGGGTCTGCGGCAGGCAGCTCGAGGAGGGAGAGACGCCCTTCCTCGGCCCTGGCGCACTTGGTCGCCAAGTTGAACAGCTCCAAGGAAGTGCACAAGTCTTCATGCATCGCTAGCTCCTCCTTCATCTTGACATCGCGCACACCGCCGGAGAAGGCGGAGATGATGGCCTCCTCGGTCACCTTGGGAATCTTGAGGCGTGCGTTGTTGAAGCGTTGGATGTATTTCATAGGTCTCCCGGCTCCTGCTTGATGCGGGCGCATGTCGCCACGGCGGTGGTCGGTCACGAGTACCTTGGAAGTTGGCGATGAAGCGGTACGCATCTCGGCCCCAGAGGAGATCATGCCCGGGGCCAGGTTCAGGAGCCAGGTGCGGGCCCCGTCTTTGAGCGCCAGGGGAAACCAGTTCGCCATGACCTTCTCGTCTCCATTGGCGGCTTCGATGCCCAGCTCGTAAAGCTGGAGGAACTCTTCAGGGTCGGCCGTACCGTCGTAGCGAGGAGGCAGGTCCGGCTTGAACTTGCCGGGCCACGCGACGCTGCACAGCTCGGGGGTGAAGGCACAGCATCCAGCCGTGGCCACGGGAGGCCTTGGGTGACGAAGATCTTGGTCTTGCAGGTCCCCATGCGTTGTAGCCGGGAGCAGCGCGGGGTCTTGACGTGCCGGAGACGGAGCGTGGTCGTGACGAGCTGGAGCAGGGAGCACTCGGGCAGCTTCTTGTGGGCGAGGGACCTCCTGACAGCTCTGCTCTTGCCGCACTAGCGCCGGATAGAGCGGGTTCCGCCCAGGGACCACGCGCCTTGGGGCCAGGGCGCCTTCTTGAGGGGGAGGCGGCCGAGACGCCCCCGGAGCTTCGTCGCCCGCGCAGGACAGGGTTCGGTGCAGCAGGACAGACGGCGCGGGGGAGCCCCATGCGGCGCGGACGAGCTCGGCGACGCGGTCGAGCCACTCTTCGTAGACATCGTCGACGGGACGGTAGCGCAGGAGCTCGTTTGCCGCGATGAGCGCAGCTCGAGCCTCCATGGGCGCGCGGAACGCGCGAGACGAAGAACCAGCCGGGGCGAGTGAGGGGGTAGCAGTGTGGCCGTCTTGCCTCACGGAGGGATGCGGGGACGATGCTTGCTGCTCGTTCCCCGCCGGGCCGGTGGCGGCGTTGACGGCAGGCGATGGGGAACGACGAGGGCGCCTGCCGACGGGAGCCGTCTGGGTGACGCGGGAAGTGAGAGCTGCTCGGCGCTCGGCGCGGGCCCGACGAGCGTCAGACATGGATGCGGTGGTCGACGGAGAACAGGGCGGCGGAAGACGAACTCTGGCGCACCCCTACCTGGCGTGCCAAATGTCGTATTTCGGGTTCCGGTAGACCCTTGAGGTTCGAACACTGGGGTGCTCGCGAAATCTCGCCCTCTACCTACCTACACCCCGCCGCCTCGCTAGGATCTAAACTACGAAAGGAACAGCACAAGAGACACAGGGTTTATACTAGTCCGGGCCACCATTGTGGTGTAATACCCTACTCTAGTTTGTGGTGTGGTGGATTGCCTCTTGGGCTGATGGTGATGAACAATACAAGGAAGAATAGCCTCGCGAGGGTCTGTTCTTGGCTGGTGCGATGAACTGCTAGGGGGAGTTCAGTTGCTTCTCTCTATCTCTCTCGCTTGTTCTCTTGCTACCTTTCTGAATGTCTCTACCCTGTGGGTGGCTAGTCCTATTTATAGGCAGAGGCCACAGGCCTCTTCCCAAATATTGAGCGGAAGGGCGCCAACAATTGGCCATTTTGAAGGGGAACATCTGGTACACTTATCCTGACTAAAGTTGGTCCTCGCCTGTCAAAGGCTCTGGCGATGACGCCGGCTTGGGCTCCACAATGACTTCCTCCCTGCCGTTGGACTGGTCTTGGTCTTGTTGCACCGAAATGGACGCCTTTGCTTGATGCTCTCGCCTGCGCTAGCTCCCTTTGCACCGAAGAGGAAAGGAGGACACTGCGCGGGCTGGCGCCCGCCTGGCGCCCTTGGTCGTCATGGCTTGCGTCATGGGCACCTCGTGAGGTACCCCAACTTGATCTCTCCGCCTCCTCGCGAGCCAGCCTGACGAGGCCGTGCCTGAGGAAGCTCCCTGTCATCCGCCCCGCGAGGCTTGGCCCCTCGCGAGGGTCTTGAGCTCGTGTTGATGAACATGGGCCGTGATGGGCCCCCCTTGAGCCACGCCGCAGGCCGCAGGCAGGCAAGTCTGGGGACCCCCGTTCCCAGAACGCCGACAATCTGGGGCAGATCTAGAGCTACGCCCCTGGCCATCAGGTCAGGTTCAGAAACTTGAATTACACTGCCGACATCCGCGGAGATTTGATCTTCGATGGATTCGAGCCCATGCCAGGTGTGCCACACAATCACGACGAGCACGATATAGCTCGCTGCCGGACAGTTGTTCGGGAGATCACACCGACAACTACTCCGGCCTTCAAACCGGAGCAAATTGCGCCATCCGAGGACGGGCGGATAGACCCCGCCTTGTAGGCTGCTGTCTCAGCGGCGATAGAGCCGGATACTGACCTTACCCCTCACGAGAGCCATGACGCCGAACCGCTGGATTCATCTCCGGCCACGGACTCCGAGCCGCCTGTGCCCATGCCCATCGAATCTGATTGGGTGCCAATCATGGAGTTCACCTCCGCGGATATCTTTCAGCACTCGCCCTTCGGCGATGTGCTAAACTTGTTAAGGTCTCTCTCCTTGTCAGGAGAACATTGGCCGAACTATGTCCAGCTAGAATGGGATGCGGATGACGAAGAAATTCACTCCCCACCCACCACCCACTTAGTAGCCGCTGTCGATGATTTAACCGACATGCTCGACTTCGACTCCGAAGACATCGATTGTATGGACAACGATGCAGAGATTTAACAGGAACCAACGCCAAAAGGGCACCTTTGGACCGCCACCTCATCATATGATATATACATGGTGGATACACCCAAAGAAGGCAATGGAGACAAGACAGCGGAGGATGACCCCTCCAAGAAGCAACCCAAGCGCCGACGTCAGCGGCGCCGCGCTAAGTCTCGCCACAGCAAAAGCGGCACATGAGATAATAGTACTCCGGACAGTGCCGAAGACGATGACAATCCCCTCCAGCAAGATTTAGGGCCGGAGGATGAACAAGCCAACCCTCCCGAGCGAGCGGCAGAGGGAGAAGTGGAGGATGACAATTACATGCCTCTCTCCGAAGACGAGGTGAGCCTCGGCAACGAAGAATTTGTCGTGCCTGAGGATCCCGTCGAGCAGGAGCGCTTTAAGCGCCGGCTTATAGCCACAACAAATAGCTTGAAGAAAAAGCAACAATAGCTTTGAAATGGTCAAGATTAGCTAGCAGACAGGTGGACTGAAGTCCTTGCGGCCGAGGAATATGAACTCGAACGCCCTTCCAAGGTTTACCCAAACCGCAGGTTGCTACCCCGACTTGAGGAGGAAGCATTGAAACCTACATCACCAGCGTATGATACGGCCGATCAGCCACCTCGGTGCCGAGACAGAGAGGCATTTCAGCCAGAAGCTCAGCCCGCACCCCGCCGCCATTCAAACAAAAATACCAAGGCACGGGGAAACACGCGAGACCTGTGAGATGTACTGGAAGACAGGGCAAAACACGCAAGATCGATCTACAGATCACGAGGGCGCGCCCCTACGCGGGACGATGACCGTCATGCCGGATACAGTAAAATTAAATCTGGCCGGGCCGAACACAGCACGCAAGACTCATATGAGCTGCGTTGCGATACAGCCCGGCACAGAGGCGCCGCACACCCCCTTTGCTTCACTAATAAAGTGATGGATCACGAATTCCCAGAGGGCTTTAAACCTGTAAATATCGAATCGTATGATGGTACAACAGACCCCGCGGTATGGATTGAGGATTTCCTCCTCCACATCCACATGGCCCGCGGTGATGATCTACACGCCATCAAGTAACTCCCACTGAAACTGAAAGGACCAGCTCGGCATTGATTGAATAGCTTGCCAGCAGAATCCGTCGGCAGTTGGGAGGATTTGGA
This sequence comes from Aegilops bicornis, assembly GCA_021605145.1. Classification (NCBI taxonomy): domain Eukaryota; kingdom Viridiplantae; phylum Streptophyta; class Magnoliopsida; order Poales; family Poaceae; genus Aegilops; species Aegilops bicornis. The sequence goes on along the minus strand of CM038671.1, from coordinate 665,988,352 downwards.
AGAGGCATTCCTCGACAACTTCCAAGGCACTTATGTGCGACCACTAGACGCTGATGACTTAAGTCACATAATTCAGCAGCCAGGGGAATCAGCCAGGACATTCTGGACACAGTTTCTAACCAAGAAAAAACAAATTGTTGACTGCCCGGATGCAGAGGCCTTAGCGGCATTTAAGCATAACATCCGGTGATTTAATGGCTCGCCCGACACCTCGGCCAAGAAAAGCCAAAATCCATGGCATCCCTCACGACACTCATGACCCACTTTTGTGGGGGCGAAGATAGCTGGTTGGCCCGTAGTACCAATACAGTAAGCAAACCTGACACATCAGAAGCCAGGGATGGCAATGGCAAACCACGATGCAACAAACATAAGCGCCGCAAATATGGTGAAAATGCCGAAAACACGGCAGTTAATGCCGGGTTCAGAGGCTCAAAGTCCGGTCAAAGGAATGGGCAACCAAAAAATAAAAATCCGGGCCCTTCCAGTCTGGACCGCATACTCGACCGCCAATGCCAAATTCATGGCACCCCAGAAACACCAGCCACCCATACCAACAGAGAATGTTGGGTTTTCAAACAAGCCGGCAGGGCAGGCGTCAGAGACAAAGGGGAGTCTCAAAGCGATGATAGCGACAAAGAGCCCAAACCACCGAACACAGGAGGGCAAAAGAAATTTCCCCCGCATATTCAATCGGTAAACGTGGTACATACCAATTACAAACTCGGACCGGATATCCATCCCTCGGGATGGCGCATCAACGGAACTTGTCGTCCCACAATACAAACTGGGGCCAGTTACCTTCAACCGCACAGATTGTCCGGTCAACGCCAGTTGGGGCAACCCAGCCGCACTAGTCCTGGACCCAATAATTTATGGGTTCCACCTCACTCGAGTCCTCATGGACGGCGGAAGCAGTTTAAATCTGCTCTACCAAGACACAGTGCGCAAGATGGGCATCAATCATTCAGCAATCAAACCCACTAAAGCCACTTTCCAAGGCATCATACCAGGTGAGGAGGCTTGTTGTACAGGCTCCATTACCCTTGAGGTAGTCTTCGGACCACCAGAAAATCACCGTATCGAAGAGTTAGTCTTCGAAATTGTCCTGCCCGCAAGAACTATCAAGCACTGCTCGGATGAACCGCATTCGCTCGGTTCAACGTGGTGCCACATTATGCCTACCGTAAGCTCAAGATGCCCGGTCCACGTGGCGTCATCACGGTTAATGGCAAGGCCGAACATTCCTTCGGCCCCAAAATACTCACCACGGCCCTAGTAACAGAAACAACAAGCAGCACCTCGCACCCGAACCTCGAGCGGACGTCCAGGCTTCCAGACACCGTCAGGGGACTCCGACCTACTTCATGGAAGGATAGCCCGGCCCGTCCAGGGCTCAACTAAACACTCCGGCAAAGGCCAGGACAGGCCGCACTCGGCGGCTTAACCGCCCTGCGGCACATAAATATTTCTTACATTTCCCTCGCAGGTTCACCTTTGCGCCCACCAGGACGGATTACATGAAGGCAGCTTGAACGCATAAGGGAATCCTTAGACATTCCCCGCAGTTATACTACGGGTCCGCACTCAGCCTCTTCCACCTGGTTTCAGCAGGTTCCGCAATCATATTCCTTTCTTTTATATATCACATTATTTGTACCTATATGCATAGATGTACCACCTAAATACAACAGGTGGATTTATATGACGCTTATCTGCTGTTATTTCTTATTGAAATTCTTTTATCAAAGTGGCATCTGCACATAGCGATACGCCTTAAAATATGCCACGGGCTACGTTTTACCCACAATACGGCAGCAAAGTCCGAACACCTTCATGGAAGTTCGGCACCCTGAACTTATAGCACTATATGCATCAGCTCCGAACCATGTCTTGCGTCAATAGTTGTGTTTGCCCGGCTCCCATGTTTTGGTACCTTACGTTCCGCCATATCGGCTAAGGTAGCACTGGGAGAACTACTGTGATTGTGTCCCGGTTCTTCTGGACGAGCACCTCAGTAGAGAAAGCCAAAACAGAATGTCATGATACGGCGAGAGCTGGTCAGCTGTTCGAGAGGTTACAAAATCTTTAAGGATTTCTTCCGCACAATGCCATACCAATGCAGCATGCGAGGGATCGGTTTTTCTTCCGATCAGGCGCCTATAGAGCCCCTCGTTCAGTCTTCCGAACACCAGGGGCTGCGCCTACCATACTAAAGCTCCTATGGCTAAGTGAGAGTGATAAATCCCTATAGTCTGATTGCCTAGTTCGTTGTGCTGAGCACCTCCTTCGAAGGACCCAAAATTGGGATAAAGAGTGCTCACGTTTATCCTGAACACCCCCCGTATTTTTACTTGGGGGCAGAAGCCGACGACTGACCAACTCTCAGGATTAACATATAAAATGGCTGCACAGGAGGGTAAACTTTTATACAGCAGGCAATAAATAAATGACCTCGTTCCAACTTTACAAAGGATAACATGATTGACATTCATGGAAATATAATGTCCTTGGCACATTGCTCTGCCGCAAGGTAGGATCCTTTCAGGACTCCTTCATAATATAATTCGGGCTTGCGGTGCTCCTTCCCCTCCGATGGTCCATCGGTCATCAGCCTTTCAGCATCCATCTTCCCCCAGTGCACTTTTGCGCGGGCGAAGGCCATTATCGCACCCTCAATACAGACCGACCGCTTGATAACGATAAGTCGAGGGCAGGCATTTACAAGCCGCTTCACGAGCCCAAAGTAGCTGTTCGGAATTGGCTCGGCGGGCCATAGCCGGATAATCAAATCCTTCATGGCTAGTTTCGCCGCCTTCTGCAGTTCGATCAGCTGTTTCAGTTGATCGGCAAAAGGCACCGGATAATTCGGTGCCAAATACTGCGACCAGAAGAGCTTATCTGCAGTGTTCCTTTCTTCGGCTCGGTAGAAATAGGCAGCATCTGATATGCTGCGGGGCAGCTCCGCAAATACCCCTGAGAATTCCAAGTTTAAAAATATAAAGATAATTCTCTTCGCAAATACTTGTTTTACAGAGAACAATCCTTACCCACCGCAATCTTCCGTGCCTCTTGGATCTCCTGCCGGACGCCGTGGGTTTCCTCCCGGGCATCGCTTAGGACCTGATGAGCCTTGGTAAGTTTGGATTCCTTTGTTTAAACTCTGCTCCAAGGTCTCGTACTTCGTCACGGCCTTTTGCAGCTCTTGCTCAGCCTTAATGCCCCTGGCCTCGTGCTTCTCACGAAGAGCCTGCTCTGTGGCTGCCTTCTTCTTGGCCTCGGCCACAGCCTTCTTAAGGGCTTCGACTTCGGTCACAACCCCTAGCGCAGGTCATAAAGCTCAAATCATACTAAACATTCATTCGCAATTAACGCGAATTTGATGGGTGCGTACCTTGTTTATCCCTCAACTGCATTGTCACTTGGCCAAGTTCTTCTCTGGCCCGCTCCAGACTTTGATTCAGCTCGGAGATCTCCGCAGTATGAGAATTAGCAGCTGCTACAGATGCCTGCTTATAACATAAGAGATATTGATGTCATTCATTGCGTCTCCCCGCGATCATAAATTCGATCCTCTGTCCGGTTATTTATTTCACTGAACAGTGTATCAAGGGCTACTATCTATACTATGACACTCTTCGACAACCCATAAAACATACCTCAAAGCCTCTTATAAGGCTGATACGAGCTTCGCTCACCCACTCGGTTGATTGAATCTTCTCAATCACCGCACCCATAAGGGCACGGTGTTCATCAACGATGGAGGCGTCTTTCAATGCCACCAACAAAGCATCTGGTTGAGAGCCGAACTCAGGATCGCCCCCGCCGTCAGCCCCCATGGGAATCTTTTCCCTCGCGTGTCCGGCCCCCGAGGTTTGACCTCCAGGTGCCGCCTTCACGGTTTTTCCTTTCCTCCCTGGCAGGGGTCCTTTTGGGGCGAGGCATTGGTGTTATGCGCCTGTTCGGAGGAAGGGGCCTTTGGGGGCATCCCTCTATCCATAGAATTTAAGCTCAGCAGGTCCTCTGACGAGGATCGCTTGGTACGGGACTTCGCCGGACTTCAGAAAATATGGCATAAGTTAAAATGCTAAGCCACTATGAGTCCAGACGCCTAAAACGAACTCGGATTTTACACACTTACGAGTTCACCAGGGGATGGACCCTGGATCCCATGCCATGCCGCTATCGGTGGCGGCAGTGGACTCCTCCGGAAGGGGAACCTTTCCCCTCTTGGGCAGCTCGGCCTCCAAGTGTGCGGAGGCCGTCCTCTTCTTTGTTCCCACCGCAGGGGATTCTTCTTCCTCCTCCTCCTTGTCCTCTTCGGAGGCGGAGTGTTCATCAGAACCTTTGGATATTGTGTAAGTACTGGGACGATGAAGGCCACCCAAGGTATTTTTGGCCTCCTTCTCGGCCGCCTTCTTCGGCACTTTGTAAGGCGCCGGGACCAGCATCTTCGTCAGAAGTGGGATGGCCGGTTCTTCGGGCAGCGGGGCCGGACAATGGATCCGCTCCGCCTTCTTCGTCCAGCCCTGGAGATTGTACAAAACACATTAAGCGCTTCCTTTGGGTTACACGGGTAAAGGTATGATGACTTACCGAACTTGCAGGACGGGACAATTGGTACCCGCGGTCCTCGGTGGAGTCTGGCCACGATTTGCTGGACTTGAAAAGCACCCTCCAGATGTCCTTGTGTGATGAGCCGATGAGCTCTCGTAAGGTCTGGTGCTTGACCGGATTGAATTCCCATAGGTTGCAAGTCTGGTGTTGGCAAGGCAGGATCCGGCGGGCTAGCATCACCTGGACCACATTAACAAGTTCGATGTTCTTGTCTCCCATGTCTTTGAAGCGCGTCTGGAGCACCGACATTTCGTCGGGCAAGGACCAGTTCAAGCCCTTTTTGACCCAGGATGTAAGCCGCAAGGGGGGACCGGATCAAAATTTGGGAGTAGCAACCGATTCCGTGATGCGCGGCTCAGTGATATAAAACCACTGTTGTTGCCACTCCTTGATGGAATCATTGAAGGTGCCCGTTGGCCATATGACATTGGGCATCTTGCTCACCATAGCGCCCCCACACTCGGCGTGCTCGCCTCCCAGTACCTTGGGCTTCACATTAAAAATCTTCAACCATAGGCCGAAGTGTGGCGAGATGCGGAGAAAAGCCTCGCACACAACAATGAATTTCGAGATGTTGAGGAAGGAATTAGGGGACAGATCGTGAAGATCGATCCCATAATAATACATGACGGCGCGAACAAACGGGTGGAGGGGAAACCCCAGCCCGCGGACGAAATGAGCGAGGAATACAACCCTCTCATGGGGTTCCAGAGTAGGGACGATTTGTCCCGCCGTCGGAAGACGGTGTCTGATTTTCTTTGCCAGGTACCCGGCCTTCTGAATCTTTTTAACATCCTTCTCTTGGACGGTAGAGGCCATCCATTTGCCTCCCGCTCCAGATCCGGACATCTCCGGAGGACCTCTTGTGGGTAGGGGAAGAGGAGCACTTGAGCGTTGGAGCTTGAACGGAAGGGAACAAGCTGGGAGGAAGGTGTGGGTTAGAAGAATAAATCCTTGTCCCCTTATAAGGACGGAGGAGGTGATGCGCCTCCCCACTTTCCTGGTCAAACCTCTTACTCCCCCAAACACCGTAATTGATGGCGTGGTTGGTTTACCCGCGCCTGTATTGAAAAGATTCCCGTGATAAGGGGAAACGATCTCTGCTTCGACAGGACGTGCCAAGGAAACCGCCTCGCGATATGTGCCAAGGCTGGTTGAGAAAAACGGTTCGAATAATGACCGAGCCATGGTATGATGTCATGCTTCAAGATGCGTCAGCAGATTAGATTTGTGGAAATATTATTCTCTCTACGGTGGTATGCGGAACTTGTTTGCAGAGCCGGACACTATCCTTGTGTTCAAAATCTTCTATGGAGTATTCGGAGGAGGAACCCGCCTTGCAATGCCGAAGACGATCTGCGCGCCGGACTCATCGTCATTGAAGCCTGGTTCAGGGGCTACTGAGGGAGTCCTGGATTAGGGGGTATCCGGAAAGCCGGACTATATCCTTTGGCCGGACTGTTGGACTATGAAGATACAAGATTGAAGACTTCGTCCCGTGCCCGGATGGGACTCTCTTGGCGTGGAAGGCAAGCTTGGCGATACGGATATGTAGATCTCCTCCCATTGTAACCGACTACTGTAACCCTAGCCCCCTCCGGTGTCTATATAAACCGGAGGGTTTAGTCCGTAAGACCAAAAACAATCATACCATAGGCTAGCTTCTAGGGTTTAGCCTCTACGATCTCGTGGTAGATCAACTCTTGTAATACTCATATCATCAAGATCAATCAAGCAGGAAGTAGGGTATTACCTCCATTGAGAGGGCCCGAACCTGGGTAAACATTGTGTCCCCCGCCTCCTGTTACCATCCGCCTTAGACGCACAGTTCGGGACCCCCTACCCAAGATCCTCCGGTTTTGACACCGACAGTCACAATTATCATCATAGAAGTGTCATAAGCATGACAGAAAAAATTTCGTTCGGCCCAAAATGTCACGGATGTGTCTTTTTTGTAGTGCATAAATTGTTTTAAGACTTGGCAATTATGTTGTTGCAAGCAATTGGCAAATTATGGTAAGTGTGGGAGGTTTTTTTCTTAGAACATAAGGATCACCCTTGGCCTCCGATGCACACAGCCATAGGAGTATGAGGGTTGATGATCGCTATCATGGTTGGCCAACGAGGGAGCGCAACTGAAGGCTAGTCGGACCATCAAGTAGCAAGTGACGAGGGAGGGGAAAGTGAATCGACTACCCAAGCATTATGATGGGTGACCACCCACAAGTCTCAAGGGATCCTGCGTGACCACTGATTTGAATAGCTCAAATTTCACTAGATTTAAGAACTTCTAGAATGAATATAATATCACCGACGTGGCAAAGTGTGCCTACGTGACTAAAATAAACTTGTGTGTCATCTCCACTTCTTCACAAGAGAGGAAAGACGAAGACTCCCACACACACACACACATGGACCACACACATTGCATCGCATCATATTAAATCGCGAGTACACATCAGCATATTGCTAACTTTCTTTTGTTCCATTTGTTTGAAGCTTCTGACAAACACATATACCTATAAATAGTAACAACAACACAAGTTCACTTGCTAGACTAGATAAACACTCACATTTGTGTCCTTATGGGTTTTAGCTACTACTAGTATATTACTATACCACCCCTCTCCAAAAAGGAAAGGTAACTGTTATCAACACCACAATTCATTCGCTCCTAATGCTAGCATGGCTATGGAAGCTGAATTGCGGGTCATCGTTCACTAGATTCAGCTTCTGTTGCGTTGTGATAGGGTGCCACCTTTCTTGACGTTCACTTTCTGCATGGATTATTCCATCATCTTCTCCACCAGCTGTAAGAAAAAAAAGATCAAGAACACAAGTTGGTTTTATCAGCACACACACACACATTAACTGTGTTAAACTTAGCAATTAGATTGTTACAAGCAGTTGGCAAGTGATGGCAAGTGTAGGAGGATTGCCACGCGATGGTGGGAAAATGTACGTAACATTTGTTTTCTTGGACAACAAAATCGTCTTCTGCAACAAAACAGTGATACAGTTTAGTTAACGGTAAGAACTTAAAAGAATAATAAAACTGAATTTTCTCATTTTTTTTCACTGGTCAACAGCTCTGTGCCTACTCAGCTTTCGGACGAGCTTTATCCTCCTTGAGGTGGTCCAGTTCAGCTTCAAGCTCCACAATATAAGCATGTAGGATTATCAAAGATGGAGTGTGTACATGTCACCAACCTTGTTACCACTATTGAAGAAATGGCGTTGCATAAAAACAAACAATTTTGGCAGCAAGGTAAGTACATGTTCCTAGCACGCGATCGTTCGGCTGACTCATGATTCTTGACAATGCAGTGGTGGCGATGCTCGATGCTCGTCTTGGAGGACTGATCCCCTAGGGCGTCGCCGTTCTCCATCATCGCTCTGTCGCCCATGTAGTTCATCATGTCAGCCTGCGTCATGGCGCTCCTCCCGTCCGACGACCAGGGGCTCACACCCACCACGCCTTGAGGAGTTGGTGGCGGAGGCACCACAGACATCCCTGTGTACCCACTGGGGATGAACCCCATGTCGTCGCCCATCACCGAGAACATGTCATTGGTCGGTGCCATCGGGTACATCATTGGGCTAGGCTACTGCCCCTGCTACCCGGGGTTCGTATGTCCATGGACCATGCCGACCGGCACAAGCGCTTGGCCACTGGTTCCAGACCCCCGGACCACGTTGGCCCTGACAAGGAACTGCTACAGTGTCGTCTCCCCGAGCGTCCCCTGCCGGTCGTTAGCCGCAACCGAACTGCCATTCCCCTCGAAATGTAAAATTGCGCAGTTGCGCTACCTACCAGCAAGGTGGTGTCCAGTAGGGAGCTGCCATCTAACACTATGTGGGCCAAGTATCTTTGTATGACATTTCTTTTCTGGATTTCTCATCTTCGTATTTCCACTCTCACTCTTCAACAGTTGGCCCCCACTAGTGTACTTCACATGCATGCATGACAGTGTGGCAGAATCACCTTTTCTTCTCCCACACAATAAATCCATCAATTTCTTCCTCCTTAGCTAATATAGAACATCCATATATTCTGAACCATATATTCATTTGTGAATTTTTTTATGTTTGAACTCGTTATGCCAAAACCTTTAAAATGAGATCAAACTTCAATATTTTTTAACCATATTTAAATTTGAACATATATTTCACATGCCAAATAATCTATTTCACAATGATACACTACAATTTCACTTTCTGTAGTGGCTATTGCACAATTCGGAACCTACATTTCACTTTTCATGAGCTTGCTTCACAATAAAAACACCTAATTAAATTGCACATTTTTCACTCTTTTGAAATAAACTATTACACATGTTCAAACAATCAGTTTCACAAATGACACAATAGAATTTTACTTTCTGTAGTTACTCTTTGATAATTCAGAACCTACATGTCACTTCAGACTGGCTTGGTTCAGGAAAATCACATATATTTCAATTACAAATGTTTGAAAAAACTTATTCACTCTTTTGAAATAATTAGTTTCACATTTATACATTGTAATTTCACATGTGTGGTTAATATTTTCACAATTCAGAACCTACTTTTTACATTTCACTAACATGTTTCACAAAAATCACATATACACATTAAAAAAACATATTTCACTCTTTTGAAATAATCAGTTTCGCATTTATACACTATAATTTCACATTTTTGTGGTTAGTATTTCACAATTCAGAACCTACATTTTTACATTTCACTGTCATGTTTCACAAAAATCATATCTATTTTAGTTACACATTTTAAAAAAAATATTCCACTCTTTCACAAAATCAATTTCACATTTTGTTGTTACTACTCCCTTCGTCACAAAATATCTGACTGAACTTTGTACTGGCTTTAGTACTAAGTTAGTGTAAAGTTGAGTCACTTATTTTGGGACGGAGGGATTATTTCACAATTCAGAACCTACATGTTACAGTTCATAGGTCTGTTTCACAAAAATCACATATATCTCAATTGCATGTTTTTTTAAACATTTTCAGTCTTTTGAAATAAACTATTACACATTTCAAAAAGTCATCGGTTTCTAGTAAAATATGATGGTTTTACACATTTGTGTGGAAATAGTGTTTTAAAAAAATTATAGTTATATTGGTTTGGTTCACATATGGAATGTGAAATGTTGAAATTTAAATGTGTTCGAATGTATTCATGCTTGGACTTGTTTAAAAGGCCTTGGCACTAGGAGTTCAAATATATACACAAATAAAATAGGAAATTATGGTTTAAAAGATAGGGACGATTTAATTTAGTAAAGGTGAAATAAAAGGTTGGATTTAACCAGAGAGAGAGAGAGAGAGAGAGAGCACTGTCGTATTTCTGCCATGCATCCATGCCAAAGACAAATAATAGGGACCACTAGCTATATTTTGATGATGTATACTAGTGTATAGCAGAAAATGAGAATAAAGTGGTCCCACCTGCATGCATCTTGACACGAGCAATCAATGTTGCTGCTAGGTAGCATCACCACGCAAAAAGACTTTCTGCCATTCCCCATCGATCGCTGGACAGGAAGCTGCGGTGAGGAACGCATGACCTAAGGCTGGGCATGCACCGGTCGGGGCTCCTTGTTGATCTCATCCCACACCTCCTCCATCGTCTTCTGGCAAAGCGGAGGAGGCAAGGAGAAGTACCCCTGCCGGCATAGGCCACTTCCTCTTGCATCCCCGCCACCTCCGCTTCCACCAGCACCCACCACAGGAGCCTCTTGCATGCCCACAGGGCCGCCGCCGGTAGTCGCTTGGAACTCCTCGACATTCCATATGTTGCTCATGAACTCATCCATGTTCATGGATCCAAAATTGCGCCCCACCTCGCACACCGATTATTGCAGCTCATCCAGCATCAATGCGAAGATCGAAGACTGCAGCATCGGCGCAACCATCTGCTCCTCACCTTCGAGAATGTCCGGGTGTGAGGTGACTTCTCCCTCGGAGAACTTCACGTCCTTCATCATCTCTGACGCCATCCTATCTCTCCACTATGTGCTCTATGCACGCTCTTGCTTGTGATGTGTAGTTCAATCTTGTGCACTGCACCACCCTATTTATAGCCTGCCGCATGCAAGAGATAAGCATCAATTAAAGCATTAGATAGCTATTAAATTCATGTCAGTGATGAAAAAGGTTAGCTATAGATAGATAGATACATAGTAGATAGCTCGTCTCGTACTGGATAGATAGGGTGCTGCCAAAGTGCCAAACATTCACAAGATGTAGCTACCGCAGCGCCGCGACAGGGTGCCACCCTTCTTGGTGTTGACGTTATCCATGGACTATTCCATTATCTTCTCCACCAACTATAAAAGAAATCAAGACCAAAAGGTGTTACCATAAGCACGCTCACATTAACTGTTTTAAGACTTGACAATTATGTTGTTGCAAGCAATTGGAAAATTATGGTCAGTGTGGGAGGTTTTTTTTCCTTAGAAAAGAAGGATCACCCCTGGCCTCCGATGCACACAGCCATAAGAGTATGAGGGTTGATGATGGATATCATGGTTGGCCAACGAGGGAGCACAACTAAAGGCTAGTCGGACCATCAAGCAGGAAATCATGACGGAGGGGGGAAAGTGGATCGACTACCCAAGCATTACGATGGGTGACCACCGACAAGTATCAAGGGATCCCGCGTGACCACTGATTTGAATAGCTTAAATTTCACTAGATTTAAGAACTATTTGAATGACTAAAATTCCGCCGCCGCGGCAAAGTGTGCCTAGGTGACTAAACTCAACTCGTGTGTCATCTTCACTTCTTCACAAGAGAGGAAAGGCGAAGACTCCCACACACACATGGACCACACACATTGCATCTCACCATATTAAAGAGCAAGTACATATCAACATTCCTAACATTCTTTTGCTCCATTTGTTTGAAGCTGCTGATAAACACATATACCTATAAACAGTAACAACAACACGAGTTCACTTGCTTGACTAGATAAACACTCACAATTGGGTCCTTATGGGTTTTAGCTACTACTAGTATATTAATATACCACCACTCTCCGAAAAGGAAATGTAACTGTTATCAACACCATAATTCATTCTCATACTCATGCTAGCACGGCAATGGAAGCTTAATGGCGGATCACCATTCCCCAGATGTAGCTTCTGTTGCGCCGCGATAGGGTGCCACCTTTATTGGCGTTCACTTTCTCCTTGGATTGTTCCATCATCTTCTCCACCAGCGTAAGAAAAAAGGATCAAGAACACGAGGTGGTTTTATCAGCACGCACACATTAACTGTGTTAAGACTTAACAATTCGATTGTTACAAGCAGTTGGCAAGTGATGGCGAGTGTAGGAGGATTGCCATGTGATGGTGGGAAAACGTACGTAGCATTTTTTTCTTGCTCAACAAAATTGTCTTCTGCAACAAAACAATGATATAGTTTAGTAACGGTGAGAACTAAAAAGAATAAGAAAACTCAATTTTCTCATGGTTTTCACTAGCCAACGGCTCCGTACCTCCGTAGCTTTCAGACAAGCTTTCTCCTCCTTGAGGTGACTCAGTTCAGCTTCAAGCTCCACGGTATAAGATGTAGGATTAACAAAGACAGAGTGTGAATGTGTCACCAACCTTATTACCACCATTGCAGAAATGGCATTGCATAAAAACCAACAATTTTGGCAGCAAGGTAAGTACCTCTTCCTAGCACATGATCGTGCGGCTGACTCACATTTCTTGATCATGCGGCTGTGGTGATGCACGATGCTCCTCTTGGAGGACTGATCCTCCGGGGTGTCGCCATTCTCCATCATTGCTCCGTCGCCCATGCAGTTCATCATGTCAGCCTGCGTCTTAGCGCTCCTCCCGTCCGACGACTCGGGGCTCACGATACCCTCCCACCTTGAGGAGGTGGTGGTGGAGGCATCACAGCCATCCCTGCGTACCCGTTGGGGACGAACCCCATGTCGTCGCCCATCACCGAGGAACATGTCCTTGGCTGGTGCCATTGGGTACATGATTGGGCCAAGCTGTTGCCCCTGCTGCACGGGGTTTATCTGTCCATGGACCAAGCCGGTGGCACAAAGCATAGCCACCGGGCGCCAGATCCACGAACGACGCTGGCCTGGACAAGGAACTGCTATAGCATCTCTCTCTGAGCGTCCCCTGCCGGTCATTGGCCACAATCAAACCGCCATTCCCCCTGAAATGTAAAATTGCGCGGTTGCGCTACCTACCAGCGAGGTGGTGTCCAATAGGGAGCTGCCATCCAACACTATATGGGCTAAGTATCTTTGTATTACATTTCTTTTCTGGATTTCCCATCTTCGTATTTCCACTCTCACTCTTCAACAGTTTCCCCCCACTAGTGTACTTCACATGCATGCATGACAGTGTGTCACGAGCACTTTTTCTTCTCCCACACAATAAATCCAACCATTTCTTCCTCCTTGGCTAATTTAAAACATCCATATCTTTTAAATCATATATTAATTTGTGAAACTTTTTATACTTGATCTCTGTGCGCCAAAACCTTTAAAATGAAGTCAAACTTGAATATTTTTTAACCATATTTAAATTTGAACATATATTTCACATGTCAAAATAATCTATTTCACAATGATACACTACAATTTCACTTTCTGTAGTGGCTATTGCACAGTCCAGAACCTACATTTCACTTTTCACAGGCTTGCTTCACAAATAAACACCTAATTAAATTGCACATTTTTCAAATAACATATTTCACTCTTTTGAAATAAACTATTACACATGTTCAAACAATCAGTTTCACAAATGACACAATAGAATTTCACTTTCTGTAGTTACTCTTTCATATTTCAGAACCTACATTTCACTTCGGACTGGTTTGGTTAAGGAAAATCCAATATATTTCAATTACATATGTTTGAAAAAGCTTATTTCACTCTTCTGAAATAATCAGTTTCATATTTATACATTGTAATTTCACATTTGTGATTAATATTTTCACAATTCAGAACCTACTTTTTACAGTTCACTAACATGTTTCACAAAAATCACATATATTTTAGTTACACATTTTTTTAAACATATTTCACTCTTTTGAAATAATCAGTTTCACATCTATACATTATAATTTCACATTTTGTGGTTAGTATTTCACAATTCAGAACCTACATTCTTACATTTCACTATCATGTTTCACAAAAATCACATCTATTGTAGTTACACATTTGTGGAAAAAACATATTCCACTCTTTCAAAAAATCGATTTCACATTTTGTGGTTACTACTCCCTTCGTCCCAAAATAACTGACTCAACTTTGTACTGCCTTTAGTACTAAGTTACTATATAGTTGAGTCACTTATTTTGGGACGGATGGATTATTTCACAATTCAGAACCTACATGTTACATTTCACAGGTCTATTTCACAAAAATCACATATATTTCAATTGCATGTTTTTCAAAAAACATTCTCACTCTTTTGAAATAAACTTTTACACATTTCAAAACGTCTTAGGTTTCTAGTAAAATATGATGGTTTTACATATTTCTGTGGAAATAGTGTTTTAAAAAATTTCTAGTTATATAGGTTTGGTTCACATATGTTGTGTGAAATGTTGAAATTTAAATGTGTTGAATGTATTCAAGATCGGTCTTGTTTAAAAGGCCTTGGCACAAGGAGTTAAATATATTAAAAATCAAATAGGAACTTATGGTTTAAAAGATAGGGATGATTTAATTTAGTAAAGGTGAAATAAAAGGTTGGATTTAACAAGAGAGAGGAGAGAGAGAGAGACCACACTGTTATATTTCTGCCATGCATCCATGCCAAAGACAAATAATGGGGACCACTAGCTATTTTTTGATGATGTATACTAGTGTATGGCAGAAAATGAGAATAAAGTGGTCCCACCTGCACGCATCTTGATGCGAGAAATGAATGGCGGATTTGTCGTCACTAGGTAGCATCACCGCGTAAAAAGACTTTCTGCCATTCCCCGCCGTCGGCTGGACAGGTAGCTGCGATGAGGGACGCGCGAACTGAGGTTGGGCATGGATCGGTCGGGGCTCCCTATTGATCCCAGCCCACACCTCCTTCGCCATCTTCCGGCACAGCGGGGGAGGCAAGGAGAAGGACCCCTGCCGGCATACGCCACTTCCTCCTGCATCCCCACCACCTCCACTTCCACCAGCAGCCTCAACAGCAGCCTCCTCCATGCCCACCAAGCCATCGCCGATAGCCGCTTGGAACACCTCGACATTCCATATGTTGCTCATGAACTCGTCCATGTTCATGGACCCAAAATTGCGCCCCACCTCGCACACCGAGTATTGCAGCTCGTCCAGCGTCAGCGTGAAGATCGAAGACTGCAGCGCCGGCGCAACCATCTACTCCTCACCTTCAAGAATGCGCGGGTGTGAGGTGACTTCTTCCTCGGAGAACTTCACATCCTTGCTCATCTCTGTCGACATCCTATCTCTGCACTATAGTCTCTGCGTACGCTCTGGCACGCTTGTGGTGTGTGGTTCAGTCTTGTGCGCCACGCCACCCTATTTATAGCCTGCCGCATGCAAGATATAAGAATCAATTAAAGCATTAGATAGCTACTAAATTCATGTGATTGCTGAAAAAGGTGAGCTATAGATAGATAGATGCAAAGTAGATAGTTCGTCTCTTACTAGATAGATAGGTTGCACCAAACGTTCACAAGATGCATCTACCGTAGCGCTGCGACAGGGCATCACCTTCTTGGTGTTGACGTTCTCCTTGAACTATTCCATCATCTTGTCCACCATCTATAAAAATAGTCAAGACCAGAAGGTGTTACCATTAGCACGCTCACATTAACTGTTTTAAGACTTGGCAATTATGTTGTTGCAAGCAATTGGCAAGTTATGGTAAGTGTGGGAGGGTTTTTTTATCTTAGAAAAGAAGGATCACCCCTGGCCTCCGATGCACACAGCCATAAGAGTATGAGGGTTGATTATAGCTATCATGGTTGGCCAATGAGGGAGCGCAACTGAAGGCTAGTCGGACCATCAAGCAGGAAGTCATGACAGAGGGGGGAAGTAGATCGACTACCCAAGCATTACGATGGGTGACCACCGACAAGTCTCAAGGGATCCCGCGTGACCACTGATTTGAATAGCTCAAATTTCACTAGATTTAGGAACTATTTGAATGACTAAAATTTCACTGACGCGACAAAGTGTGCCTACGTGACTAAACTCAACAAGTGTACCATCTCCACTTCTTCACAAGAGAGGAAAGGCGAAGGCTCACTCACACACACATCAGAAATGGACCGCACACATTGCATCGCATCATATTAAAGCATGAGTACACATCAACATATTGCTAATTTACTTTTGTTCCATTTGTCTGAAGCTTCTGACAAACACATATACCTATAAATAGTAACAACAACACAAGTTCACTTGTTTGACTAGATAAACACTCACATTTGGGTCCTTATGGGTTTTAGCTACTACTAGTAAATTACTATACCACCCCACTGCAAAAATGAAAGGTAACTATTATCAGCACGACAATTCATTCTCATCCTCCTGCCTGCACGGCTATGGAAGCTGAATGGCGGCTCATCGTTCACCAGATGCAGCTTCTGTTGCGCCGCGATAGGGCACCACCTTTCTTGCAGTTCACGTTCTCCTTGGACTGTTCCATCATCTTCTCCACCAGCTGTAAGAAAAAAAGATCACGAACACAAGGTGGTTTCATCAGCACGCACACATTGACTGTGTTAAGACTTAGCAATTAAATTGTTACAAGCAATTGGCAAGTGATGGCAAATGTAGGAGGATTTCCACACGATGGTGGGAAAATGTACGAAACATTTTTTTTCTTGGTCAAAGGAATCGTGTTCTGCAACAAAACAACGAGACAGTTTTGTAACGGTAATAACTAAAATGAATAAGAAAACTGAATTTTCTCATGGTTTTCACTGGTCAACAGCTCTGTACCTCCTCAGCTTTTAGACGAGCTTTCTCCTCCTGGAGGTGGTTCAGTTCAGCTTCAAGCTCCACAGTATAAGCCTGTAGGATTACCAAAGACAGAGTGTGTACGTGTCACCAACCTTGTTACCACCATTGCAGAAATGGCATTGCATAAAAACGAACAATTTTGGCAGCAAGGTAAGTAACTATTTACTGGCACGCGATCGTGCTGCTGACTCACGATTCTTGATCATGCGGCAGTGGCGACGCTCTATGCTCCTCTTGCAGGACTGGTCCTCCGGGGCATCGCTGTTTTCCATCATCGCTATGTCGCCCATGCAGTTCATCATGTCAGCCTGCGTCATGGCACTCCTCCCGTCCGACGACCCGGGGCTCATGATACCTACCCCACCTAGAGGAGGTGGTGGCGGCGTCACAACGTCCATCCCAGCGTACCCATTGGGGACGAACCCCATGTCATCGTCCATCACTGGGAAAAGGCGTTGGTTGGTGCCATCAGGTAAATCATTGGGCTAGGCTGCTGCCCCTGCTGTGCGGTGTTCATTTGTCCATGGATCATGCCAACCGGCATAGGTGCTAGGCCGCCGACACCAAATCCCCGGACCATGCCCGCAACTGAACCGCCATTCCCCATGAAATGTAAAATTGCGTGGTTGCGCTACCTACCGTCAAGGTGGTGTCCAATAGGGAGCTGCCATCTAACACTATGTGGTCCAAGTATCTTTGTATTACATTTCTTTTCTGGATTTCCCATCTTCGTATTTCCACTCTCATTCTTCAACAATTGGCCCCCACTAGTGTACTTCACATGCACGCATGACAGTGTGGCACAGTCACTTTTTCTTATCCCACACAATAAATTCAACCATTTCTTCCTCCTTAGCTCATTTAAAACAACCATATCTTTTAAACCATATATTCATTTGTGAATTTTTTTATATTTGAACTCCTTGCGCCGAAACCTTTAAAATGAGATCAAACTTGAATAACTTTTAACCATATTTAAATTTGAACATATATTCTACATGTCAAAATAATCTATTTCACAATGATACATTACAATTTCACATATATTTCAATTACATATTTTTGAAAAAACATATTTCAATGTTTTCCAAATAATCAGTTCACATTTATACATTGTAATTTCACATTTGTGGTTAATATATTCATAATTATGAACCTACTTTTTACATTTCACTATCATGTTTCACAAAAAATCACATATATTTTAGTTACACATTTTGTAAAACACATTTCACTTTTTTGAAATAATCAGTTTCACATTTATACATTATAATTTTACATTCTGTTGTTAGTATTTCACAATGCAGAACCTACATTTTTACATTTCACTCTCATGTTTCACAAAAGTCACATCTATTTTAGTTACATATTTTTCTAAAAAAACATATTTCACTGTTTCAAAAAATCAGTTCCAAATTTTGTGGTTACTACTCCCTCCGTCCCAAGATAAGTGACTCAACTTTTCACTTACTTTGGAGTCTTTCACAATTTAGAACCTACATGTTACATTTCACATGTCAGTTTCACAAAAATCACACAAATTTTAACTGCACATTTTTAAAAAAACATTTTCACTTGAAGTAGTGTTACACATTTCAAAAAGTCATAGGTTTCTAGTAAAATATGATGGTTTTACATATTTCTGTTGAAATAGTGTTTTAAAAACTTTCTAGTGATGTAGGTTTGGTTCACATATGGATTGTCAAACATTGAAATTTAAATGTGTTCGAATGTATTCAAGATCGGTCTTTTGTAAAAGGCCTTGGCGCCAAGAGTTCAAATATAAAAGAAATTGAAATAGGAACTTATGGTTTAAAAGATAGGGACGATTTAATTTAGTAAAGATGAAATAAAAGGTTGGATTTAACCGAAGAGAGAGAGAGAGATAGAGCACATTATCATATTTCTATCATGCACCCATGCCAAAGACAAATAATGGGGACAACTAGCTATATTTTGATGATGTATACTAGTGTATAGCAGAAAATGAGAGTAAAGTGGTCCCACCTGCACGCATCTTGACGCGAGCAATCAATGGCGGATTTTTTGCCGCTAGGTTGCATCACCGCGCAAAAAGACTTTCTACCATTCCCCACCGTTGGATGGACAGGAAGCTACGGTGAGGGACGCGCGACATGAGGGTGGGCATGCACCGGTCGGGGCTCCCTGGCGATGTCAGCCCACACCCCCTCCACCGTCTTTTGACATAGCGGGGGAGGCAATGAGAAGGACCCCTGCTGGCATAGGCCACTTCCACTTGCATCCACGCCACCTCCGCTTCCACCAGCACCCACCACACGAGCCTCCTCCATGCCCACCAATCCACCGCCGGTTGCCGCTTGGAACTCCTCGACGTTCCATATGCTGCTCATGAACTCGTCCATGTTCATGGACCCAAAATTGAGCCCCGCCTCGCACACCAAGTATTGCAGCTCGTCGCGTGAAGATTGAAGACTGCCTTGACGGCGCAACCGTCTACTCCGCACCTTCGAGAATGTGCGGCTGTGAGGTGACTTCTTCCTTGGAGAACTTCACGTCCTTGCTCATCTCCGATGCCATCCTATCTGTCCACTGTGGTCTCCATGTACGCTCTTGCTTGTGGTGTGTGGTTCAGTCTTGTGCGTTGCGCCCCCTTTTTATAGCCTGCCGCATGCAAGATATTAGCATCAATTAAAGCATTAGATAGTCGTTATTATATTCACGTGATTGATGAAAAAGGTAAGCTGTGGGTAGATAGATAGATAGATAGATAGATAGATGGATGGATGGATAGATAGATAGATTGATTGTAAGTAGATAGTTCGACTCGTACTGGATACATAGGGTGATGCCAAAGCGCCAAACGTTCACAAGATGCAGCTACCACAGCGCCGAGACAGGGCACCACCCTTCTTGGCGTTGACGTTCTCCTTGGACTATTCCATCATCTTCTCCACTAGTTATAAAGAAAATCAAGACCACAAGGTATTACCATCAGCACGCTCACATTAATTATTTTAATACTTAGCAATTATGTTGTTGCAAGCAATTGGCAAATTATGGTAAGTGTGGGAGGGTTTTTTTTTTTTTGGAAAAGAAGGATCACCCCTGGCCTCTGATGCACACAGCCATAAGAGTAGAGGGTTGACGATCGCTATCATGGTTGGCCAATGAGTGAGCGCAACTGAAGGCTAGTCAGACCATCAAGCAGCAAGTCACGGCGGAGGGGGAAAGTGGATCGACTACCCAAGCATTACGATGGGTGACCATCGACAAGTCTCAAGGGATCCCATGTGACCCCACTTACTTGAATAGCTCAAATTTCACTAGATTTAACAACTGTTTGAATGACTAAAATTTCACTGCCGCGGCAAAGTGTGCCTACTTGACTAAACTCAACTCGTGTGTCATCTCCACTTCTTCACAAGAGAGGAAAGGTGAAGGCTCCCGCACAGATATCTGAAATGGACCACACACATAGCATCACGTCATTTTAAAACTCAAGTACACATCAACATATTGCTGATTTCCTTTTGTTCCATTTGTTCGAAGTTTCTAACAAACCCATCATCATCTATTAACAGTAAGAACAACACAAGTTCACTTGCTTGACCACATAAATATTGGCATTTTGTTCCTTATGGGTTGTAGGTACTACTAGTGAATTATTGTACCATCTCGCTCCAAAAAAGAGGTAACTACTATCAACACCAGAATTGTTGATGCGGCTCCATCAAAAACACAAAACAGCTAGAATGCAAGTCATGTCGGTCCTCCTGCTGGCACGGCTGTAGAAGCTGAATGTCAAGTCACCGTTCACCAGATGCAGCTACCGCAGTGCCGCAAGAGAGCGCCATCCTTCTTGGTGTTGGCGTTCTCCTTGGACTATTCCATCATCTTCTCCACCGGTTGTAAAAAAATCATGACCAGAAGGTATTTTCTTCAGCACGCATATATTAACTTTGGCAAACATGGCATTATGTTGTTGGAAGGAATTGGCAAATTGTGATTGGTGTAGGATGGTATTTTTCTTCAAAAAGGAGGATCACCCCTGGCCTTCGATGCACAAATCCATAATATTATGAGGGTCAATGATCGCCGTCATGGTTTGCCAACCAGGGTGCACAACTGAAAGCTAGCCGGACTCTCAAGCAACGAGCCGCAGCGGAGGGGAAAGAGGATCGACTACCAAGCATTGCGATTGGTGACCACCATCAATTCTAACTGGATCTTGCGTGACCGTTGATTGGTATAACTCAAATGTCACTTGATTTAAAAAATATTTGAATTACTCAAATTTCACCAATGCGGCAAAGTGCGACTACGTGACTAAACTTAACTCGTGTGTCATTCCACTTCTTCAGAAGGGAGCAAAGGCGAAGACTCCCACACACACATACAAAATGGACCACACACATAACATCACGTCATATTAAAGCGCGAGTACACATCAACATATAGCTAATTTCTATTTGCTCCTTTTGTCTGAAGTTACTGACAAACCCATCATCACCTATTAACAATAACAACAACACAAGTTTACTTGCTTGACCAGATATACACTGACGTTTGGCTTGTTATGGATTTTAGGCACTACTAGTAAATTATTATACCATCCTGCTCCAAAAAGAAGAGGTAACTACAATCAACACCACAATTGTCGTTGTAGATGCATCAAACACACAAAATGGACAGAATGTAAGTCCTCCTCATCCTCCTACCAGATCAGCTAAGGAAGCTTAACGGCGGGTCAGCATTCACCAGATGCAGCTGCCACAGTGGAGCGACAGGGCACCATCGTTCTTGGCATTTACTTTCACCATGGAATATTCCACCATATTCTCCCCTAGCTATAAAAAATCATGACCACAGGGTGTTACCATCAGCACGCTCACATTAATGTTTTTATGACTTGGCAATTTGGTTGTAGAAAGCGGTTGGAAAATGATGGTAAGTGTGGGAGGGTTTTTTCTGAGAGAAGGGGGATCACCTCTGGCCTCCGATGCACACAGCTATAAAAGTATGAGGGTTGATGATCGTAGTCATGGTTGGCAAATAGGGGCCGAACTGAAGGCTAGCCGGACCGTCAAACAGTGAGCCGCGACAAAGGGTAAAGGGTATCGACTACCCAAGCATTGCAATGGGTGACCACCGTAAAGTCTCACATGATCCCACGTAACCACTGATTTGAATACCTCAAATTTCACCAGATTTAAAAACTATTTGATTGCTCAAATGTCAGCTCCACTTCTTCATAAGAGATCAAAGGTGAAGAATCCCACACATACATCCGAAATGGGTCACATACATAACATCGTATCATACTAAAGCGCGAGTACACATCAACATATTACTAATTTTCTTTTCTTTTGATATCTGAAGTTTCTGACAAATCCATCATCACCTATAAACAATAACAACTCAAGTTCACTTGCTTGACCAGATAAACACTGAAATTTGGGTCCTTACAGGTTTTAGGTACTACTACGAAATTACTATACCATCGCGCTCTGAAAAGAAATGGTAACTACTATCAACACCACAATTGTTGTTGCGGTTCCATCAAACACACAAAATGGCCATAATGCAAGTCCTCCTCATCCTCTTGCCAGCACAGTTATGGAAGCTCAAAGGTGGGTCATCGTTCACCAGATGTAGTTGCCACTGTGTCGCAACATGATGCCACCCTTCTTGGCGTTGACGTTCTCGTCGGACTGTTAGATCATCTTCTCCAAGAGATGTAAAGAATATCACGATCGCAGGGTGTTACCCTTAGCACGCACACATTAACTGGTTTTAGACTTGGCAATTAGGTTTTTGTAAGCAATTGGCAAATGATGGTAAGTGTAGGAGGGTTTTTGTGTGATCACCCCTGGCCTCCGATGCACACAACTATATGAGTATGCAGGTTGATGACCGCCGTCATGGTTGGCCAACCAGGGAGCATGTCAAGGCTAGTCGAACCCTTGAGCTGCGAGCCGTCAAGTCTCGCGAGATCCCGCATGACCACTGATTTGATAGCTCAAACTGCATTGTATTTAAAAACTATTTGAATAACTCAAATTTCAAACACACGGCAAAGTGCGCCTATGTGACTAACTCAATTCGTGTGTCATCTCCACTTCTTCAGAAGAGAGTAAAGACGAAGAGTCCCACACACACATCCAAAATGGAACACGCATGTAGCATCCCATCATATTAAAGCATGATTATATATCAACATATTGCTGATTTTTTTTCCGTTTGACTGATGTTTCTAACAAACCCATCATCACCTATAAAATGTAACAACACAAGTTCACTTGCTGACATGTGGGTCCTTATGGTTTTTAGGTACTACTATAGTAAATTACTATACCACCCCGCTCTGAAAAGAATAGATGACTATACTATCGACACCGCAAATGTCGTTGTAGTTGCATCAAACACACAAAAGGGCCAGAATGCAAGTTTTGCTCATCCTCCTGCCAACATGACTATGGAAGCTGAATGGAAGGTAACCGTTCACCAGATGCAGCTGTCGCGGCGCCGCGACAGGGCGCCACCCTTCTTGGCGTTGACATTCTCCTTGGACTGTTCAATCATCTTCTTCACCAGCTGTAAAAAAAAAACCACGACCACAGGGTGTTACCATCTGCGCGCACACATTAACTGTTTTAATACTTGCCAATTAGGTTGTTGCAAGCAATTGGCAAATGATGGTAAGTTTAGGATGCTTTTTTTCCTAGAAAAGGAGGACCACCTTTGGCCTCCCATGCACACATCCTTAATTGTATGAGGGTTGATGATCGCTCTCATGGTTGGCCTACTAGGGAGCACAACAAAAGGCTAGTCGGACCCTCAAGCAAGCCGCGACGGAGGGGAAAGCGGATCGACTACCCAAGCATTGGAATGGGTGACCACCGTCAAGTCTCACCGGATCCCACGTGACCATTGATTTGAATAGCTCAAATTTCACTAGATTAAAACTATTTAAATGCTCATATTTCACCGATGTGGCAAAGTGTGCCCACGTTATTAACTCGTGCATCATCTCCACTTCTTCATAAGAAAGCAAAGGCGAAGATACCACCACACACACACATCTGAATTGGACCACACACATAGCATCGGACCATATTAAAGCGCAAGTGCACATCAAAATATTGCTAATTTTGTTTTCTTCCGTTTGCCTGAAGTTTTTGACAAACCCCTCATCACCTATAAATAGTAATAACAATGCAAGTTCACTTGCTTGACCATATAAACACTGACATTTGGGTCCTTATGAGTTTCAGGTACTACCAGTAAATTACTATACCATCCCGCTCCAAAAAGAAAAGGTAACTACTATCAACACAACAATTGTCGTTGTAGTTGCATCAAGCACACAAGATGGCCAGTATGCATGTCCTCTTCATCCTTCTACCGGCATAACAATGGAAGCTAAATGACATTCCACTGTCCTCTAGAAGAGTTGTCGCAGTGCTGCGACAAGGCGCCACCCTTCTTGGCATTGACATTCTCCTTGGACTGTTCCATCATCAACAACTCCAGGTGTAAAAAAATCACGACCACTGGGTGTTACCATAAACACACACCCATCTATTGTTTAAGACTTGGCAATTGGTTGTTGAAAGCAATTGGCAGATGATGGTAAGTGTAGGAGTTTTTTTTCTTAGAAAAGGAGGATCACTCCTGGCCTATGATTCTCACAGCCATAAGAATATGACGGTTGATGATCGCCATCATGGTTAGCCAACCAGGGAGCACAACTAAAGGCCAACCGGACCCTCAAGCAGCGAGCTGCGATGGAGAGGAAAGGGGATCGACTGCCCAAGCATTGCGATGGGTGACCACCGTCAAATCTCATGGAATCCCACATGACCGATTATTTGAATAGCTCAAATTCCACTGGATTTAAAAACTATTTGAATAGCTTTCACCGACACAAAAAGTGCCCCCACGTGACTACATTCAACTCGTGCGTCTCCACTTCTTGAGTAGAGAGAAAAGGGTGAAGAGTCTCACACACACCTCCGAAATAGACCACACACATAGCATCCCATCATATTAAAGCGCGAGTACACATCAACATATTGCTAACTTTCTTTTGTTCCATTTGTCTAATATTTCTGACAAACGCATCATCACCTATATATAAATAGTAACAACAACACAAGTTCACTTGGTTGACTAGATAAACGCTGACATTTGGTCCGAAAAGAAAAGCAAACTACTATCAACTCTCATGGGATTTGGCGTGACCACTGATTTGAATAGCTAAAATTTCATCGGATTTAATAACTATTGAATGGCTCAAATTTCACTTACGTGACAAAGTGCACCTACGTGACTAAACTCAACTCATGTGTCATCTCCACTTCTTCAGAAGATAGCAAAGGCAAAGACTCCAGCATACACTGGAAAATGGACCACACACATAGCATTGCATCATATTAAAGCGCGAGCACACATGACACAAAGTATGGCCCCGAGCTCATGTGCTCTCTAATGAACAGTAATATCAAAAAAAAGTAAAAAAAATAAAAAAATCTGAAATTTTTTATGCAAACTTTGAAAATGTTCTCAATGCTTGCAAATTTTATCCTGAAATAAAATTCTTGAAAGTCGTGGTAAAAAAAATCGACACTCCGTAAATGCTATTTTCAAAAGCATTTTGGAGTGCTGTTTTTTGCCATGACTTCCACGAATGATATTTCGGGATGAAATTTGCAAGCACCGAGAACATTTGTCAAATTTTACACCCAAAAAAATTCAAAATTTATTGAAGTTTTCTTTTTCATTTTTTGAATTTAATATTCATCCTGAACTCAATTAAGCTCAGAAGTAGAAGGGGACTTTCAGAGTACACATCAACATATTTCTAATTTTCCTTTGTTCCATTTGTATGAAGTTTCTGACAAACCCGTCAGCACCTATAAACAGTAGCAACAACACAAGTTTACTTGCTTGACAAGATAAACACTGATATATGGGTCCTTATGGATTTTAGTTACCACTAGTAAATTAATATCATCCCGCTTTGAGTAGAAAAGGTAACTACTATCAACACCACAATTGTCGCTGCTGCAGTTGCATCAAACACACAAAACAGCCAGATTTCATGTCCTCCTCCTCCTACTAGCACGGCTATAGAAGTTGAATGGCGGGTCACCGTTCACCAGATGCAGCTACCGTAGCGCCGTGATAGGGCGTCACCCTTCTTGGCGTTGACGTTCTCCTTTGACGGTTCCATCTTCTTCATCAGCTGTAAAAAAAAACATGACCATCGGTTGTTACCATCAGCGCGCGCGCACACACACACATTAACTGTTTTATGACTTGGCAATTAGGTTCTTGCAAGCAATTGGCGAATCATGGTAAGTGTAGGAGCATTTTTCTGAGAAAAGGAGGATCACCCCTCTCCTCCGATACACACAGCCGTGAGAACATAAAGGTTGATGATAGCCGTCATGGTTGGCCAACCAGGGAGCGCAACTGAAAGCTAGCCGGACCCTCAAGCAGCGAGCCGTGGCGGAGGGGAAAGGGAATCGACTACCCAAGCATGGTGATGTGTGACCACCTGTCAAGGCTAACGGGATCCCATGTTTGAATAGCTCAAATTTCATTGGATTTAAAAATTATTTGAATGGCTCAAATTTCACCGACGCAGTAAAGTGCGTCTACATGACTCCCCCCCCCACTCCCCACCCCCCCACACACACCAGAAATGGACCACATGCATTGCATCGCATCATATTAAAGCACGAGTACACATCAACATATTGCTAATTTTCTTTTGTTCCATCTGTCTGAAGTTCTGACAAACCCATATACCTATAAACAGTAACAACAACAAATGTTCACTTGCTTGACCAGATAAACACGGACATTTGGGTCCTTATGGTTTTAGGTACTACTAGTAAATTATTATACGACCCCGCTCCGGAAAGATAATGTTACTGCTATAAACACCACAATTCCTCCTCATCCTCCTGCGAGCACGGCTATTGAAGCTGGATGGCGGGTCACCTTTCACCAGATGCAGCTGCCGCAGCGCCGCGAGAGGGTGCCACCCTTCTTGGCGTTCACGTTCTCCTTGGACTGTTCTATCATCTTCTCCACTAGCTGTGAAAAAAAGATCACCGCCACAAGGCGTTTCCATCAGCATGCACACATTGACTATTTAAAGACTTAGCAATTACAGTGGATTGTTACAAGCAACTGGCAAGTGGTGGCGAGTGTAGGAGGATTGCCAGGTGATGGTAGTAAAATGTACATACCATTTGTTTCTTGGTCAGCAGAATTGTCTTCTGCAACAAAACAATGAAACAGTTTAGTAACAGTAAGAACTGAAAAGCATATGAAAACTGAATTTTCTCATGGTTTTCACTGGTCAGCAGCTCCGTACCTCCTCAGCTTTCAGACGAGCGTTCTCCTCCTTGAGGTGGTTCAGTTCAGCTTCAAGCTCCACGGTGTAAGCCTGTAGGATTTAGAAAGCCAAGGAGTGCAAGTGTCACCAACATTGTTACCACCGTTACACAAATGGCATTGCATAAAAACCAACAATTTTGGCAGCAAGGTAAGTACCTGCTTCCTGGCACGCGATCGTGCGGCTGACTCACGGTTCTTGATCATGCGGCGGTGGCGGCGCTCGATGCTCCTCTCGCAGGACTGATCCTCCGGGGCGCCGCGTTTCCGGGCGCCGCCGTTCTCCATCATCGCTCCGTCGCCCATGCAGTTCATCATGTCAGCCTGCGTCATGGCGCTCCTGCCGTCCGACGACCCGGGGCTCACGATACCCATCCCACCTTGAGGAGGTGGTGGTGGCGGCACCACGGCCATCCCTGCGTACCCGTTGGGGACGAACCCCATGCCATCGCCCATCACCTGGAACATGCCGTTGGCTGGTGCCATCGGGTACATCATTGGGCCAGGCTGCTGCCCCTGCTGCACGGGGTTCATCTGTGCATGGACCATGCCGACCGGCACAGGCGCCTGGCCGCCGGCGCCAGATCCACGGACCACGCCGGCCTTGACAAGAAACTGCTCCAGCGTCATCTCGCCTAGGGTCCCCTGCCGGTCGTTGGCCGCAACCGGTGGCTGGACAGGAGGCTGCTGTGAGGGTCGCGCGGCCTGAGGCTGGGCATGCACCGGGCGGGGCTCCCTGTTGATCTCAGCCCACACCTCCTCCACCGTCTTCCGGCACAGCGGGGAGGCAAGGAGAACGACTCCTGCCGGGCTAGGTTGCTTCCTCCTGCATCTGCGCCACCTCCGCCTGCACCAGCACCCACCACAGGAGCCACCTCCATGCCCACCAAGCCACCGCCGGTGGCCGCTTGGAACTCCTCGGCATTCCATATGTTGCTCATGAACTCGTCCATGTTCATGGACCCAAAGTTTCGCCCTGCCTCGCACACCGAGTATTGCAGCTCGTCCAGCGTCAGCGCGAAGATGGAAGACTGCCGCGCGGGCGCAACCGTCTGCTCCTCACCTTCGAGAACGCGCGGGTGTGAGGTGACTTCCTCCTCGGAGAACTTCACGTCCTTGCTCATCTCCGACGCCATCCTCTCTCACCACTGTGATTGGTCTTGCTCTACGTACGCTCTTGCTTGTGGGCTGTGGTGTGTGTGGTTCAGTCTTGTGCGCCGCGCCCCCAATTTATAGCCTGCAGCATGCAAGAGATAAGCATCAATCAATGCATTAGATAGCTAATAAATTCACGTGATTGATGAAAAAGGTGAGCTATAGATAGATAGATACAGTAGCAGATAGTTCGTCCCGTACTGCATGGATAGGGTGCTGCCAAGGCGCCAAACGTGGCCGCGAGTTAAGCCTGGTATACGAGACGAACTCGCGGGGGCGTGCTGGTTTGTTGAATAGCTAGCCGACGACGGCCGCCGCCGAGACGCCTCAGTACCGACGACTGAGCATTACGCGCGTTAGCGTGGGAGACAAGGATACGAGTAAACCGTGTGGCCGTTTGCTACTGCCTACCGCTGCCAAGATCGCCGTTTCTAATTCGGGGGGTGGATTAGTACAAGGAGTCTTACGGCACGGTGCTCTTCAATTCAGGGAGGTGACAAAAGGTGGTGTCATCAAAAATGGAAAAATAGATAGGTGACAAAAGGTAAAGTCAGTCTACACGCAAAAAAAAATAGTCAGTTATGCATCTTTTTTTTCCCTGAGGAAGTCAGGCATGCATGTGAAAATGCATGTCTACCTTTTATTTTTGGGCCTGGACCATCTAGAGGGAATCTAGGCCCAGAATTTGTCGTGCACTAGTGGGCCTGTTAGAAGCCCACAGATACACCACTATATACTAATCTCATACTGACTCTTCCGTGTTCTACAAAAATGTCATACTTTTTTTTTAACACTACAAAAATGTCATACTGACAGATACTAACCAGACTTTACTCAAATGGAAGATACTCCCTCCATCCTATAATATAAGAAAAAACGCTCTTATATTTTGGGACAGAAGGAGTAGATATGAATACAAGAGTCGACCTGATGGCATGAAAAAGCAAAATCAGATAGAGCCCTCCTCCCCAGGATGGTGTGGAAAAGAAAAATCAGACAGGGTGGTATGGTATGGAAAAGAAGAATTAGACAGAGTCGACAGATGATAACACATGACTTCTCACTGTCTGAAGGAAAAGACATGGGCTCGCTTTCAGCGGCAACCTGACGGTTCTCGAGGGCATATGACGAAGAATGGCTCAGCTCACATCGCACCAACAATGGCCACCCCAAGCGAAACTGCTATGACTAGTACAGCGCGTGCAGGCAAGCACAAACTGGCTTGTGGTTCCACGATTTCGAAGGATTCAGCATTTCAGCTGACGAGAAGGTAGCCTACCGGAACACCGGATCCTCGCAGCATATAATAAGCACTTAAGCAGCAACCAAGGCGATTCAAGATTTATTTACTGCTGGTGCTACACAAGAATAATCACCCCCGGCCGGGCACCAAAGATTCCCCAGCCGTTCGGACCCGGAACATAAAACGGCGGTGAAACAAAGGCGCTAGGTTGCTTAAGCCGCTGCTAGTACGATCGATGGAGATGGCATGGTGAGACGAGAGCAAAGTTGACGGCTCCGAATGAAACGAGAGCGACGAGCGCGCGGCCCGCCTGAGTACGCACGTACCTCCTCCTCCCGCTCCAGCGCCGGAGAGCCCACCGAGACGGCCGGCCGCGAGCGGCAGCGCCGCCGCGCAGACAGCTTCGGACACCACCGCCTGCAGCCGAGCCTAGGAAGCGAAACTTTTATAGTGCAGTTGCGTGGGGGAGGGAGCTGTGGCGAAACGGGAGGCAGCATCCCTCCTTACTACTAACTGGAGAGAGAAGGAGAGACGCATGTGCGTGCGTACGTGAGGAAAGGAAATGGTGCCGCTGGGTGTGCCGTGGCGCGGCATGCCTCCTGGCGTTGGCTGTGTCGGGCGCGTCGGCACGTTGGGCTCTCCAGAGCCATCGCCATCCTTCCGAGACGGGCGATGGGCTCCGAGTTCCGAGGCTGGGAGGGAAAGGAACGGGCAGCTACGAGCGAGCTAGCTGTGCCCCTGCATGCCGCTTGCTTACTTCCGCCCCGGGTTTTGTCAGCTCTGCTGGCCACACAGTCGCAGCTGCCTGCCTCCCTCCCTCCCATCTCGTCGCCCTTTTGGTCACCCCACATACGTGCTGGCCAGCTGCGGAGCGGCGCCAGTACGCGCGCCCAAAGCTGGAGCTCCATGCAGAATCTACTCCTACTTGATTGTAGAGTATTTATACGCACCCACAGCCTGAACCTTTGGCCTGAAGCTTGCTGGAACAGGGGAGCTTTGAGACTCTTTGGTGCAGAGATGTGGCTTAACCAGAGTGGCAAAAGCTATCGGCACCTTGCAACCCGTTTTCTCCGGCTGATGTACCACGTACTGGCGTGGCCCGTTCTCGCTCCACACGATCACGGAGCTAGCTAACACGTTCGCTCATGAAAGACATGTCATGCATGTCAGCCTGTGTCGTCGCGGAGAGGACAAGATAGGACCGGGCGTTCAGGTGAGGATAAGTCGACGCGTGCAGGGTACGTGCCTCGAAGGAGATAGTCACCTCCTGCCTGTAGTCGCCGGTTCTGTGTGGCTAATCTGCGACTGTTTGACAGTGCAGTAAAGGGCAATGCGGTCTCATATCCACGGACAAGACGCGCAGAGCCGTACCATCTTCTTGTCGAGAAAAAAAACGCTTACCGCATCTACAACATCGACCCGTAAATTTCCTCGCACATCCGTTCGTTGACTGCGGATACCGATGCTGGAGGTAGCCATCTAACATTATCCGCATATATTTCAACAACTATTGAAACTAAACGGATAAAATTCATTCAAACCAGATGGATTTCATGAAGTTCGGATATAATTTGCATAAACAAACTTTTTTTTGACCTTTTTACTAAAAACTATTAAAAAATATCATATATCAGACGACCACCTCGTAAGCATGGCCGCCCTGCCCTGCCGCACCGGCGTCACCGTCCGTGTTATCATCGTCCGTCTAGCGGCGCTAGGATGCCGAAGGGCCGCGGCAGCTTTGTCCGGCGGCTGACTACCGCTCGCGGAGGAGCCGCTCCGCCTCCTGTTGCATGGTGCGGAGGGCCGCCTTCCCGTCTGGTCAAATCGCGGGCATCAATGTCGATCGCGACATATCTGGACCGGCATGAACGCGGCGCGGCAAGCGGCGCGGGCGTTCCATGGAAAGCGCGGGAGAGGTGGGCGGGTTTTTTTGTGGGCCAGGCGGTCGAAGCGAGCGTGGCAGCGATGCGGATGCCATAAAGCCTCCCTAGTTTGTCTCTGGTTTGCGGGAAAAAGTACGTCCGGACCGCCCTATGGACTGATACAGGTCTGCATTGGATGGCACACGATCCAGACGTATGCAAGCGGTTTAAGGATCGGCGTTGCAGCTGCCCTTTGTGGGAGAGGGTCGAGGCAAACAATTGAACTCCTAGCCGTCACTCGTCTTCTCCTTCTCTTGCCGCCATCAGGATGCATCGTCCATGCAACGTTGGCAGTGGCGGGAAGGTTGCTAATTCTAGGGGCCTAATAGGGAGGAGTTGATGGGCTGTTGTGGGTCGATGATCGAGATGAGTGGCCGAGATGCGGTATTCGACGAACGATGTTCGACGGCGGCGCTGGTGATCCAGCGTGGTGATCTTAAACAATGGCCTGACCTGGCTGGGTCATCAGAGAAGAGAGCGTCGGTGCATGGTCCTGGGCGATAATGAGCTCAACATCATGCTCAAATCTGGCATGCGGCGGCATGGGCGATTTGTCTCGGGTTTTCTTTAGCGGGTTCCATGGTTTGTGGGGGTGAGGCGCCGTCGCTGTTCTAGTGTAGGAATAATGTCCTTCCAGACGATTCCCTGTTTTGTTGGTGTGCTTATCGTCGACGCAGGGCATGTAGAGTTGTGTCTCGGGTGGATCTTTCAGGATGCGATCAGTTTTGGTTTCTGGTGGGTCTAACCAGCTTTTGTCATCTTCGGAGTTTCTAGGGGTCCTTTTCGACATTTTCTTCTCCGCGGCAGAGTATTGCTTCACAGATCAAGCCTGCCGACATCTCCTAGGTTGCATCAATGACGACTGTTGCTCCTACAAGCTCATGAGTTTAAACAAGTTTGTTCTATTGAGGCCGAGGCCTAGAAGAAGTGGCATTGAGCTACGCTGACACCCACAGTGGATGTAGGAGGAAGAAGGCTTCGTCATCCCCAAAAAATTTAATTGTATTTTTTCTGTGTAAGGACCTGTTATACTTAAGTATTTCCTTAGACTCTTTCGCAAAACAGGCACACAAAGCCACTAGCATGTCGGACGGGTTAGAGCCACATCCACAACTCCCTGCCCGTCAATATAAGGGTCAGTTCTTTTACTAGCTTTTCTGGGCTTCCAGAATAAGGTGCACCCTACCCAGCTTATTCTAAAAGCCCAATCAAAATTTTCTTTCTGAAAGATTACTAGGCTTCTAAAAAATGGTTGGGCTTCTATAATAAGCTGGGTAGGGACAGCTTATTCTAGTAGCCAGCAAAAGAACTGGCCCTAAATAAGCACATTGGGGTTCCATGAACAACATCAAACAATAAAGAAGTCTATGGAACTTCCTACTAGCCGGCATGTTGTAGGAGCAACTCTAATCCATCATGCTGAATACGAGGCTCGGGCCCCTTCTCCCTCCATGTACCGCTCCGGCAATGAAAGGGGGTGGGGACTCCATGATTTCGTTCCGATGGTGATAGTGTTAGAAATAAATTTAGATTTGTCTCCCGTCGACGATGGCATCGCATGAGCGTGGAATAAGGTATTCCCGCGTCGCTCGGTGGCACCTCTTCATGTCGCCGGGAGTAGTGTGTAGGATCGTGTGTGCTGATATCTGGTTCTCATGATCTGGCTTTTTCTTTGCAGATTTGTCTTTGTGGTGTTGTCCTAGGAAGAGGATAATGTGGTTGTGCATTCTCCGGCATTAGCTCTAGCCTATGATGTTGCCTAGTCTAGACCTAGTCTGGGATCATATGAGGTTCGTGTTCCCCGACTCTGTCTGGCCGGACATGGGATATTCTACGGGTCCTCTTTGGTGTTTTCTTCTTCGGGGCGGCAATTTTCTACACATTTGCGGTTGCCAATGTCTTCTAGTCTACATCGACGATTTCTCGATTGGTGCTTTTACAAGAACATGAGTTTTAATGAGTTGGCTCCACTGAGACAGAGGCCCAGAGCCGGCAACAAGATTTTTTTCACGATGCGCCGTCGAGGGATGCATGAGGAAGACTTTGACGCCCTTAAGAATATAGTTTTTTCTCTAAGGTTGCTTTTGTAGGGACATGTGCTACTTAATACTAGACTTTGTGCTTTTTCCAAAAAATATAAATAATCACATTTTTATGATGATGGATATTCATGAAATGAATGTCATGCTGACTTTTTTAAACAGGTAAAATATTTTTCTATCCAACTTCTAGGCCTCGTTTTTAGAAGGAAAAGGTTAGGAATTTGGAGAACTGAATACCTATATTAATAGTTCCTACTGTATCATTCAGAATAAACAAATGCCTCACCAGTTTTTTTATGAATTGGACTATCCCTAGGAACTTCGTTAGAAATCAGACATGTGGTCTTACCTTATGTTTTTTCCTCCTTGTGTCTTGAATTCATGTATATTGCATTGTATGGTATCCAATGGTAATCCTTTAGTATTCCTATGTTTTAGGTTAGAACTCAAATTGAACATTTCTTATTGAACAAATTAAATGGCACCAAAATTCCTTAGATTTTTACTATCCTGCAATTTTTAGTTACTCTGTTTCAAGCGGGTATGTTATGGGATGCAAATATTGCATAACCATAGGTTCGTTGTCCCCATGGCGCAACGACGTGCGGCAGAAACGATTCACACTGGAATGAGACGCGAGCTACGGGATGAGTAATAGAGAGAAGTTTTGTGACCAGACTCTTCAACCCGCAAGCGTGAGCGCGGGGCCACTAGATCTAAATCTGGCTCTCGGTTCGTCTTGACTCCGAGACGAGTTTCTTCACCTTTTCTACTTCTTCCTCCTTCAGAAAAATACTCCATCCCCCCTCCCCCCCTCTCCCTCCCTGATCTGACGTGTTGCGGGTTCTCGCGTTGATAGATCACCATAGCTTCTCCTAATGCCCCATCGTTGAAACAACATCGTTTTCCCTCATAATTGCCCCACTCACTCCACCTGATTCCCTCTCATTTTTACAACCCCAACCTCCCCCGGTCACCATAGGCGGATCCTTGTAGAGAAAAGAGAAGAGGACACATGCAATTGTCGAGGATAATTTCGCTTGGTGCCTCTTAGCGGTAGGGACTCACATGTTATTTGAGTGACCCCCCTGCCCCCCGGGGGGCTAATAGCTCCACTCATGCTTATATGGGATTAATCTTGATATAGAGTACAACCGAGATTTACAGAGAGGGTTTCAGCAAGTTGGGAGGCAACTCGTCGAGTTCTAGGGGTCGATCTAGATAGGATGTCATGGATTGATGCGGCTTCTATGGGCAGATTGCAATGTATGTAAATCTTGGCCATTCTTTGAGGTGCTGGGCGACCTTATATATGTGAAATATGGCGGTGCCCCCCCCCCCCCTAGCAGTGATGCTGGTCCCCATGAATCAGACTCCACCCTAGTTTTGAAAGGCCTTGACTTCCTTTATAGGAAACTAGGGAAGGCACCTTCCATTAAGTCGATCTCCCATGTATGGGTCCCTTGAACCCACACGTCCCTATGCATATACATCCCGTGTGGTACATGCGACAGGGATACAACTATCCATCAACACCAATCCCCCTCCCACCACCCCCAAAGTAAAAAATACATGAATTTTGTATGAAAATTGTGATGACTTGTGCTTTGAAGTTATAATCTAAGGTTGTGGCAATTTCCACCCTCCCTATAATTCCCCTCCATATAAAAACATGGGTCAAATGAAAAGGGTATGGAAAAGACTGCTATGTATCATGGTCTAGTGTTTCCATCGACATGTGATAAGTTTTCACCCCCTCTAATTTCACTCGAGAACCGAGGAAACAAAAGGTTGTCATGTGTTGATACCTAGTGTTGCCATGTAGTTATCTAAAAGTTGACATGTGTTTTGTGGTCTAATTTTAACATATAAGTGTTGTGTTAGATTGCCATCAACATAAACCAATTAGGTTTCCCTCCATTCTAACACCAATCAATAATGCACGTGCTAGGAAATTTTGTCATGTTTTGCTAAATAAAACTACCATATGGTGTGTGTGTGTGTGTGTGAGAGAGAGAGAGAGAGAGTGTTTCCATGTATCGTCGTTATTTTCGCAGTTGTGCACACAATATCCAAAAAACAGAAATACCAGGATGGGAAGGAAAACACACAAGGTCATACTCCAAAATGGCACATAGTCGAATGGTGCACTTAGAGGATATGGATAAGAACATAAGACCAAATAATGTACCTTGGTAGAACTAGTAGGAGCCGTATTGAGATCATTCCATATCTTAAATCGCTATATGCCCCGGAAGAACATGTAGTTTATGCCCAAGAAGAAGATGTAGTTCACTAGAATTCACCAATAGTAAAAAAATGAATAAGACGAGGAAAAAATTCTTTGCACAAAGAAACAAGATAAAGTTGCCATCTAAATTGCAAAAAAATACAGTTAACATGGAATGTAGCACTAGACAACCCTGTCATGAAGCAACCCATGTGACTTGGGCAAAAAAGGTTGATACTACCAGTACTTGGCCCTACTAAGGTCGCCATGACATGTGCGCATGAAGTACTATAATATAAGTATAAGTTGCCATGGTAATTATGTAAAGATTTCCATGAACTATGTGCATATTGTTGAAAGAGTCATCAACCTCAGTGTCTGCCTTTATCATCTGATAAATGAGCTTGTTTTTTCATGTGGATACAATGAAAGGTT
This sequence comes from Aegilops bicornis, assembly GCA_021605145.1. Classification (NCBI taxonomy): domain Eukaryota; kingdom Viridiplantae; phylum Streptophyta; class Magnoliopsida; order Poales; family Poaceae; genus Aegilops; species Aegilops bicornis. The sequence goes on along the minus strand of CM038671.1, from coordinate 665,952,340 downwards.
CATGGGGTATATTTATTTCAAGTCACTGGTGTCTAATGTCTAAGTTGTCAACATGAAGTAGCTGCAAATGACAAAGAAAATGCAAAAGTGTAGAGGGTGCGCGTGAAAAAACAACAAAATCATGGGGCATGAAAGAAAAGTTTGGCTGTGGAGCTTGACCCTATAGTGTTAGGTAAACAAAAACTTGCCACACGCCAAAGAAATATGTAAATCCATTTAGGAACAACAAAGTTGTCATTCAAGAAATGTGTATCCACACCTCAAGAGAGAAAAAATCACCACCCCTTTGCAAAGGCGCGCCACAGGATAAATGTACAATATGCACACATGGGAGAATGCAAAAACATACCATATAAGGACACTACAAAAATTTCAAGAGATATCGTGTAACCAAAAAATCAGGAAGAAGTTGCTAGGCATGCATATGTAGAGAATGACATTGTGTTTCATAGCAAAATTACCACCAAAAAACTGAAATGTGTCTCACAGGTAACACGAAATCCATATGTGGACAACAAAAGTTGCCATATATGATGTGTAGTCACAAATTTAGGAGCAAATAAAAATGGTTGGGGTGTACCAGGGAGATTGCCATGGAATCTATGTAAAATAGGACACACATAAGCGAACTAGAAATTAATTTAATGTCACAAATAGTTGCCAAAGACATGTGAATAAAGCATGCAGATGAAGTAATTGTGTGCATAGACTAATTACCTTCGGTGTTTGGCTATGTGGACGGGAATCTGCCTTATTTTTTTGCCATGATCTATCGCCCCCTGCAACAATGTTAGTAGGAAACATTCATGTGAGATAAAAAAATTGTAAACCATATATATATATATATATATATATATATATATATATATATATATATATATATATATATGTCCCTTCAATGAGATGAAAATAAATAAAAAATTGGTGGGTTAGGAAATCGTAGGGGGTCACCAAGGGGGGGGGGTCCAAATAGAAATCATGGCTAGATGATACGAAGATGCATGTCCGCCTGCCCAAGAACTTCCCCCAACCACAACACAAACATGCATCATCTCGTGTCTCCTGTTCACCTCACTCTAAAATTTGCAAACACACCTTTACAAGAGTAGAACTTGATGACTGAGCCACTCTGCTTCCCAATCGACAACAATTTCATCATGCGGGGTCAGATCCCACATCCTCCTACCCCACCCTTCACTCTACTAATTCGCAAACACACCTTTACAAGACTAGAACCTGATGACCGAGCCACTCTGCTTCTGGATCGACAATAATTTCATCATGTGGGGTCAGATCCCGCATCCTACCACCACACCCCCTCCCTGACCAAACCCTAGCCCCCAAAATCCTCGCCGTGGTGAGCACATAGATGAATTCGATGAATCATAATAACAAAAATTAAAGTGCGCCTCACCACCTGACAGAAAATGAACTTGTATTCTCCCTTAAAACCACTTCTATCCCAGATCCACTCCGCACGATTTCGCAAAAAGTCTGCCACAAAAACAACACGCATCAAATGCGTCAAAGATTGGGCCGATGAGAAGAATGGGTGGATCAGTGATTCGTACCTCGTATGAGTGCGAGAGTGGACGGATTTCGGTGAAGGCGATGCGGCGGCGTGCCAAACCGGCGAAAAACTCAAGGGTGGGGAGATCTGGAGTGGGAAAGAGGAGCGAGTGTGTGTGTGGTGTAAATGCAGCCCCGGCAAGCGTGGTTTTTATGGGGAAAAGGGGTGTGGTTCCCTATAATAGTGAAACAGCCGACCCTAGGCCACCCACACCCCCAGATCATCTCCTTCCTTCATTTTGTAACATATGGCTAGCAATGCGTCGCACCAAAAAGGACAAAATGCGGCCGCTCTATGCCGGATCACGCTATATTGTCCATCTGTGTGATCAATGCAACATAATTGCTTTAGGCTAGGAGATTTGTGATGTAAAGTTCATCCAATATAATTTCCAAAGTGTCACATCCCAAATTTTTCCGAAATCTGATTAAAATTGCACATGGAGTTAATTTTTTTCTAGGAAAACCTATGCTTGTTGGCCTCTAGCTAAATATGCCTAGGAATTTTCTTGATGGTTGACTTGCTTGCTCTGTTTGAATACACCCAGATTGTCAAGGACCCTATGGCCACATGGAAACCCTTGTTTGAGATTTGGGAGAAACAGAATGAACCCTACAAGGTTTAGGGAATAAATTTGAATCCCAAAATAGGGTGACAATTGAAATATTTATTTGGGCATAAGGCTATCCTTAATAAGACCTAGATGATATTCAAGCCCTAATAAATTTCCCTAAACGAATGAAGTGGATTGGCTTGATTCAATTCAAAAATAAAATTGGGTTTTTTTAGAAAAAGGGGCTTTGCATTTATTTGGCAAGAAGTGAATCCCATAAGTCCAAATAATAGGCTTGACATTATGCCATATTTTCCAAATTGTATATGAAACATATCTGGGTTTAAACCAAATTGAAATTCAAGATGGAAAATAAAGTGCAAAAAATGTATGCTCAGAAGAGCCAAATGAAATGTTAGCACAGTCACAAATATTCATATTTGAATTTAGAGAAAGTTTGCTTTGGGAAGAAAAATCAAATTGAAATGAAAATCAAAATGGCAGAGACAAAACAGAAAACAGAAAGGGAAAAATAAAATAAAAAGAAAAAGGCCCAGCCAAGCCAGCTAGCCAGGCCGTCCCTGCTAAGCCAGACGCAGCCCGGCCCCGCACGCCCTCTCTCTCTCTCTCCATCTCTTTCCCCTCTCCCTCTCTCTCTCCCCCTTGAGCTACTGACCAGTGGGCCCCACTAGTCAGGGTCACCCCTAACCTCCAATCGCCCACGTGTGTGCGATGTGCACGACCCGAAGGCGCACGCCGGCCACACTTTCCACCTCGCGCGCCCATCGTCCATGCTAGCTCCTGCCTCCATGTCCATTAAATAGCTTCGGAACCCCTGTCCATTTCCCCTCTGCTTCACTGTCACATCACCGCCAGGCTACTCATCGGTGAACCCCCGAGCTCTGCCACTAACCTAGAAACTCCGGTGTTGATTCCAGCGAGCATAGTCAACTTGAGACCAACCACCGCCACCACTCAACTGCCAGCACCACGACGCACCCCTAGAACATCTTCGCGGTGACCTGAGCTACCTCTACACCCGATGATATGTCTCCAACGTATCTATAATTTTTGATTGTTCCATGCTATTATATTATCACTCTTGGATGTTTTATATTCATTTACAAGCAACTTTATATCATTTTTGGGACTAACCTATTGACATAATGCCTAGTGCTAATTGTTGTTTTTTGCTCATTTTTTACTTTGCCGAATATCCATATCAAACGAAGTACAAATGCAGCAAAAAATTTGGAGATTTTTTGCTGCCCAGAAAACACCTAGGAGGCCCAAGAAGTGCACCAGAGGGGCCCTGTGGGGCCCACTAGGCACCAGGGCGTGCCAGGGCCTCCAAGCGCGCCCTGGTGGGTAGTGGAGCCCACAGGCACCCCCTCCACTGACCTCTGCCTCTATAAGTACTCTAAAATCCCAAAAACCCTAGGGGAGTCGACGAAACATAATTCCAACCGCCGCAAGTTCCAGAACCACGAGATCCAATCTAGAGGCCTTTTCCGGCACTTTGCCGGAGGGGTTCTTCATCATCACCCTTGCCCCTCCGATTATGCGTGAATAGATTACCACAGACCTACGGGTCCGTAGGTAGTAGCTAGATGGCTTCTTCTCTCTTTTTGATCTTCAGTACAATGTTCTCCTCGATGTTCTTGGAGATCTATTTTATGTAATGACTTTTTGCGATGTGTTTGTTGGGGTCTGATGAATTGTGAGTTTATGATTAGATCTATCCATGAATATTATTTGAGTCTTTGCTGAACTCTTTTATACATGATTGTTATAACCTTGTATTTCTTCTCCGAAACTTTGGTTTGGTTTGGCCAACTAGATTGATTTTTCTTGCAATGGGAAGAGGTGCTTTGTGACGGGTTCAACCTTGCGGTGCTCAATCTCAGTGACAGAAGGAGACATGACACACATGTATCATTTCCATTAAGGATAAAAATATGGGGTCTATTCCTACATGAATAGATCTTGTCTACAACATGTCATTGTTCTTATTGCATTACTCCATTTTTCCATGAACTTGATACACTAGATGCATGCTGGATAGCGGTCGATTTGTAGAGTAATAGTAGTAGATGCAGGCAGGAGTCGGTCTACTAATCTTGGACATGATGCCTATATACATGATCATTTCCTTGGATATCATCATAATTATTTGCTCTTATATCAATCGCCCAACAGTAATTTGTTTACCCACCATGTGCTATTTTCTCGAGAGAAGCCTCTAGTGAAATCTACGGACCCCGGGTCTATTTCCTATAATATCAAAACCCAAAAATACCTTGCTGCAAATTTTATTTATTTATTTTATTTTGTGTTTTTGTTAGATCTATTTATCAAATCTCATACAATTTAATCTATCTCAATACCGAGTAGGGATTGACAACCCCTCTTACGCGTTGGGTTGCAAGTATTTGTTATTTGTGTGTAGGTGTTGTTTACATAGTGTTGCTTGGTTCTCCTACTGGATTGATAACCTTGGTTTCACAACTGAGGGAAATACTTACCTTTGTTGTGCTGCATCATCCTCTCCCCTTCAGGTAAATACCAACGCAGACACTAGCAATCAGGAAGAATTTCTGGCGCCGTTGCGGGGGAGACATCATCAACATCTATCAAGTACCCAATCACAAATCGCATCTCCTTGAAATTACTTTATTTGTCATTTGCCTCGCATTTTCCCCACTTCTAAAACATTTTTGCAAAAATACTAAAAAATCATTTGCGTTTTTGTTTTGGTCATCATGACTGGCATGACTGCCCCTCCTTTTGTCACCAGATTTTGAAGTTCTATACTTCAAACAGAAACAAGAATAAAATTTGAAAGATGCTTGGTATAGGTTGATGGAATCTTACCGTGTTTGCAATATAAAAGGAGATGCAAAAATTTTGCTCTGTAATTTTTATATAGGTTTAACCATGCATCATAGACAACTTTTGGATTTTGCCGCTAAGAGGAATTTTGTTGAAATTGATGCTAATGCTGCTTACGAAATAATAGAGGGAATATTGGGAGTTCCACCACCACAAAAAGGATTTACTTTTACTCAAGAAAGGTCCATATTTAGAAATATTGGGTGATATACATAAAATTTTGGTTGCGTTACATAAGTCTAATGAGCCTCTCAAAAATATTAGTGGAAACCTCAATCACATGAATACTTTGATTACTTTGTGTAATAAACGGTTGGATATTTTGTCTCTCAAGATGGTTTCATTTCCTGAGAATATTGGGAAGCGTAAAGAGCCTCCCGGGTTTGAGAAAACTCTTGTAAAGGTAGCAAAAACCAAAGATGACAATACTTGAATCTATGCATTATGCCTAGCTAGGCGCATGAAACAATAGTGCTCGTTGGGAGGCAACCCAATGAATGAAATATTTTTTCATTTTTTCTTTATTTTCTTGTGTGTTTGCACAATTATGCTACTGTTATGATTGGGTTTTATGTTTTAATTAGTGTTTGTGCCAAGTAATGCCTTTAGGATTATTCTGGATGATATTTGATTTGATCCTGTTGAAAAACAGAAACTTTTGCGCCCAGTGCTGGAATTTTCAAAATTCACATAAACATGTTTTTGATCTGATTTTTCTACACAGGATTGATATACAAATTTTCTACATTGTCCAAATTTTTCAGAATTTTTATAGTTATAGAAGTATGGTCAAAGTTCATATTACTACATACTTTTGTGTTTTTGATAGATTCTATTTTTGTTGCATTGCGTGCTTATTTTGATGAATCGATGGGATGTACCGAGGGTATAGGCCATGTTAAAGTTGGAATATATTAGGTATAATGCAAAAATAAAATATGAATGGGTTTGTGACAGTACTTAAAGTGGTGATTTGCTTTATTATACTAACGGATCTCACGAAGGTTTTTGTTAAGTTTTGTGTGATTGAAGTTTTCAAGTTTTGGGTGAGATCACGATGGATGAAGGAATAAGGAGTGAAAAGAGCCTATGCTTGGGGATGCCCATCGCACCCCAAGGTAATATTCAAGGAGAACCAAACAACTAAGCTTGGGGATGCCCCGGAAGGCATCCCCTCTTTCTTCTAATGACCAACGGTAATTTTACTTGGAGCTATATTATTATTCATCACATATCATGAGTTTTGCTTGGAGCGTCTTGTATTATATGAGTCTTTGCTTGTTTTGCTTTTTAGTTTGTCACAATCACTACTGGAATCAGCTACTTTGCCATCTGCCAGCTCTTTGTCGTCTGCTAGCGGACGACAAAGAAGCTCTTTGCCATCAGCTACAGAAAAGAAGATGGCAATGAAAGGGCAGACGGCAACAGAGGCCTTTGCCATCTGCCCGCTCTTTGCCGTCCGCTGGCTGACGGCAAAGAATCTTTGCCGTCCGCTGGCTGACGGCAAAGAGGGAGGTGGCACCCACTAACGGAAACACTTAACGTCCTCCCTCTTTGCCGTCCGCAGACGGCAAAAGATTCCAAAAAGCGGACAAAAAGCTGGACCTAACTAACCTAACTAGCCGAGCCCCCTCGCCCGTTACTCTCTCTGTTCTCCTCTCTCCTCCCCGACGCCCATACACCCACCGCGCCGCCACCGTCCCGCCGCCTGCGCCGCCCGCCCGCCCTTCGCCCCGCCGCCTCCGCCCGCCCCCCACCCGCCGACGCCCCATCCCGCCGCCCCGCCGCCATCCCCGCCACCGCGCCACCCTGCCACCGCCTCCCCACAAGCCCCCCACCATCCGCCGCGTCGCCTCGCCCGCCGCCGGCCGCCCGCCACCGCCCCCCGCCGCCCATCCTGCCGGATCCCGCCCCCCACCGCCCACCACCTCGGCTGGCGTCGCCCCGGCTCCGGTGAGTATTTTTTCTTTTTTTTCTTTTTTTTTGTTGTTTAATTGTTGTTTAATTGTTAGTGTTAGTGTTAGATTTAGTGTTAGAAAAGAAGAAGATTTAGTGTTAGTGTTAGAAAAAAGAATAGGTAGAAGAAAAGAAGAAGAAGAAGAAGAAGAAGAAGAAGAAGAAGAAGAAGAAGAAAAGAAGTAGAAGAAGAAGAAGAAAAGAAGAAAAGAAGAAAAGAAAATAAGTAGAAAAAAGATGAAAAAGAAGAAGAAGAAAAGAAGTAGAAGAAGTAGAAGAAGAAGAAAAGAAGAAAAGAAAAGAAGTGCTATACATATTTTTCTTTTTTTGTTTAATTGCTGTTTAATTGTTAGTGTTAGTGTTAGTGTTAGATTTAGTGTTAGAAAAGAAGAAGATTTAGTGTTAGTGTTAGAAAAAAGAATATATATGTAGAAGAAAAGAAGAAGAAGAAGAAGAAGAAGAAGAAGAAGAAGAAGAAGAAGAAGAAAAGAAGTAGAAGAAGAAGAAGAAGGAAAGAAGGAAAGAAAAGAAGTAGAAAAAAGATGAAAAAGAAGAAGAAGAAAAGAAGTAGAAGAAGTAGAAGAAGAAGAAAAGAAGAAAAGAAAAGAAGTGATATACATATTATTATTCATGTCAGTATGTTTTTTATGTTGTACTAATTTCGTTTACTCTTTGTGATGGCAGGTGTTGAAAGATGGTGGGCGCTGGTCGGGAGCGCTCCGAGGACCCTTCTTCGATGGCGCGTGGTACGAGGTCTTCCATTCCACACGCACCTCTCCGCCGAGCGTTGCTGGACAGTATGGCGACACCGCCGGGCCCTTCTTCGTCGACCGTGGTGCCGAGCAGGGGACGAGGTAAGAAGAAGAGAGGAGCTGGAGCACGTGGTCGCGGGAGAGGAGGTAGGGTGACTGCGAGGGCGCCTTCCTCGCCGCCACCCCCAGTTGTTTCACCCGAGCACGTGACTGCTAGGGTGGACTCGTCCGAGGAGGAGGCTACACGGACTCCGGTCCACGAGCCTCCGGTCCACGGGCCTTCGGCCCACGAGCCTCGGGTTGACGGGCCTTCGGGCCACGAGAGTTCGGCCCACGAGACCCCGGAGGAACACACGTCTGGATGGGGTACTTGGCCGGATCAGCCTGAGGGGCCGAGTGGCCATGCTGATGATGGCGGGGAGCCGACTGATATTGTGGAGGAGGGGGGCACCATCTACCAGCATGGTTGTACACGGCTCCTGAACGTGCCGGCGACCCGCGAGCAGAGGTGGTTGATTTTCCCTGATGGGGAGAGGTAAGTGCATTTAATCTTTTTGTACCCTTCTGCATTCACGTTTCTTCAAATATCTAATGTGTTGGCCTTGTCATGCTGCAGGGGTTGGGACCACCATCATAGTGTCCGCCGGCCCAACTCCGTCCTTGGAGTTCTTTGTCGGCAAAACTTCCCGGGGTTTGTTATGTTGCCTGGTGAGGGTCGGCTTCCAGAGCTTGGATTGAGTTGGGAGCACTACTTGGCTGCCTCGGCCCCGCCGGGTGAGATTATCGACAATGTCTTGTGTAGGGGAACGTTGCAGAAAATTAAAATTTTTCCTATGGTTTCACCAAGATCCATCTATGAGTTCATCTAAGCAACGAGTCAAGGGAGTGAGTTTGCATCTACATACCACTTGTAGATCGAGTGCGGAAGCGTTCAAGGATGGTGATGATGGAGTCGTACTTTCGCCGTGATTCGGATCACCGATGACCAAGTGTTGAACGGACAGCACCTCCGCTGTTCAACACACGACAAAGACGGACGACGTCTCCTCCTTCTTGATCCAGCAAGGGGAAGGAGAGGTTGAGGAAGATGGCTCCAAAGCAGCAAAGACGACGGCGTGATGATGGTGGAGTGATTCTTCGGCAGGCTTCGCCAAGCACACGCGGAGGAGGAGAGGTGTTGGGGTGGGGAGGGGCTGCGCCTTCAAGTGTGTTGCAGCCCTCCCCTCACCCCTCTATTTATAGGGGGAAGGGACAAGGGGGCCGGCCCCTCTAGATGGCATCTAGAGGGGGGGCGGCGGCCAAGGGGAGGGGAACTTGCCCCCCAAGCAAGGCGCCTCTAGGGTCCCCCAACCCTAGGCGCATGGGCCCAAGGGGCGCCCAGCCCACCAGGGGCTGGCTCCTGCCCCACGCAGCCCATGTGGCCCCCCGGGAGGGGTGGACCCTCGGAACCCTTCCGGTGGCCCCGGTACAATACCGATATGCCCCCGAAACTTTCCGGTGTCCGTTTGACAACTTCCCATATATAAATCTTTACCTCCGGACCCTTCCGGAACTCCTCGTGACGTCCGGGATCTCATCCGGACTCAACAACATTCGGTAATCACATACAAGTCTTCCTAATAACCCTAGCGCCACCGAACCTTAAGTGTGTAGACCCTACGGGTTGGAGACATGCATACATGACCGAGACGGCTCTCGGGTCAATAACCAACAGCGGGATCTGGATACCCATGTTGGCTCTACATGCTCCTCGATGATGTCATCGGATGAACCACGATGTCGAGGATTCAATCAATCCCGTATACTATTCCCTTTGTCAATCGATACGTTACATGCCCGAGACTCGATCGTCGGTATCCCAATACCTCGTTCAGTCTCGTTACCGGCAAGTCACTTTACTCGTACCGTAATGCATGATCCCGTGACCAAACACTTGGTCACTTTGAGCTCATTGTGATGATGCATTACCGAGTGGGCCCAGAGATACCTCTCCGTCATACGCAGTGACAAATCCCGTCTCGATCATGTCACCCAATGACACTTTTGGAGATACCTGTAGTGCACCTTTATAGTCACCCGATTACGTTGTGGACGTTTGGTACACCCAAAGCACTCCTACGGTATCCGGGAGTTACACGATCTCATGGTCTAAGGAAGAGATACTTGACATTGAAAAAGCTCTAGCAAAACGAACTACACGATCTTGTGCTATGCTTAGGATTGGGTCTTTTCCATCACGTCATTCTCCTAATGACGTGATCCCGTTGTCAATGACATCTGATGTCCATAGTCGGAAACCATGACTATCTGTTGACCAACGAGCTAGTCAACTAGAGGCTTACTAGGGACGTATTGTGGTCTATGTATTCACACGTGTATTACGATTTCCGGATAATACAATTATAGCATGAATAAAAGACAATTATCACGAACAAGGAAATATAATAATAATGCTTTTATTATTGCCTCTAGGGCATATTTCCAACAGTCTCCCACTTGCACTAGAGTCAATAATCTAGTTACATTGTGATGAATCGAACACCCATAGAGTTACGGTGTTGATAATGTTTTGCCCATGGAAGAGGTTTAGTCAACGGATCTGCGACATTCAGATCCGTATGCACTTTACAAATTTCTATGTCTCCATCTTGAACATTTTCATGGATGGAGTTGAAGCGACGCTTGATGTGCTCGGTCTTCTTGTGAAACCTGGGCTCCTTGGCAAGTGCAATAGCTCCTGTGTTGTCACAGAAGAGTTTGATCGGCCCCGACGCATTGGGTATGACTCCTAGGTCGGTGATGAACTCCTTCACCCAAATTGCTTCATGTGCTGCCTCCGAGGCTGCCATGTACTCCGCTTCACATGTAGATCCCGCCACGACGCTTTGCTTGTAGCTGCACCCGCTTACTGCTCCACCATTCAACATATACACGTATCCGGTTTGTGACTTAGAGTCATCCAGATCTGTGTCGAAGCTAGCGTCGACGTAACCCTTTACGACGAGCTCTTCGTCACCTCCATAACGAGGAACATGTCCTTTGTCCTTTTCAGGTACTTTAGGATATTCTTGACCGCTATTCAGTGTTCCTTGTCGGGATTACTTTGGTACCTTCCTACCAAACTTACGGCAAGGTTTACATCAGGTCTGGTACACAGCATGGCATACATAATAGATCCTATGGCTGAGGCATAGGGGATGACGCTCATCTCTTCTTTATCTTTTGCCGTGGTCGGGCATTGAGCTGAGCTCAATCTCACACCTTGCAAAGATAGGCAAGAACCCTTTCTTGGACTGATCCATTTTGAACTTCATCAAAATCTTATCAAGGTATGTGCTTTGTGAAAGACCTATGAGGCGTCTCGATCTATCTCTATAGATCTTGATGCCTAATATATAAGCAGCTTCTCCAAGGTCCTTCATTGAAAAACACTTATTCAAGTAGGCCTTAATGTTGTCCAAGAATTCTATATCATTTCCCATCAAAAGTATGTCATCTACATATAATATGAGAAATGCTACTGAGCTCCCACTCACTTTCTTGTAAACGCAGGCTTCTCCATAAGTCTCAAGATAAACCCAAACGCTTTGATCATCTCATCAAAGCGAATGTTCCAACTCCGAGATGCTTGCACCAGCCCATAAATGGATCGCTGGAGCTTGCATACTTTGTTAGCATTCTTAGGATCGACAAAACCTTCGGCTGCATCATATCTGACTCTTCCTTAAGATAACCGTTAAGGAACGCTGTTTTGACGTCCATCTGACATATCTCATAATCATAGTATGCGGCAATTGCTAACATGATTCGGACGGACTTAAGCTTTGCTACGGGAGAGAAAGACTCATCGTAGTCAATCCCTTGAACTTGCCGATAACCCTTAGCGACAAGTCGAGCTTTATAGATGGTGACATTACCATCCGCGTCCGACTTCTTCTTAAAGATCCATTTGTTTTCTATCGCTCGCCGATCATCGGGCAAGTCAGTCAAAGTCCATACTTTGTTTTCATACATGGATTCTATCTCGGATTTCATGGCTTCTAGCCATTTGTTGGAATCTGGGCCCGCCATCGCTTCTTCATAGTTCGAAGGTTCACTGTTGTCTAACAACATGATTTCCAGGACAGGGTTGCCGTACCACTCTGGTGCGGAATGTTCCTTATGGACCTACGAAGTTCAGTAGCTACTTGATCCGAAGTACCTTGATCATCATCATTATTTTCCTCTTCAGTTGGTGTAGGCATCACAGGAACATTTTCCTGAGCTGCACTACTTTCCCGTTCAAGAGGTAGTACTTCATCGAGTTCTACTTTCCTCCCACTTATTTCTTTTGAGAGAAACTCTTTTTCCAGAAAGGATCCGTTCTTGGCAACAAAGATCTTGCCCTCGGATCTTAAGTAGAAGGTATACCCAATGGTTTCTTTAGGGTATCCTATGAAGACGCATATTTCCGACTTGGGTTCGAGCTTTTCAGGTTGAAGTTTCTTGACATAAGCATCGCATCCCCAAACTTTTAGAAACGACAGCTTAGGTTTCTTCCCAAACCATAATTCATACGGTGTCGTCTCAACGGATTTAGACGGTGCCCTATTTAAAGTGAATGTAGCTGTCTCTAGAGTGTATCCCCAAAATGATAGCGATAAATCGGTAAGAGACATCATGGATCGCACCATATCCAATAGAGTGCGATTCTGACGTTCGGACACACCGTTCTGCTGAGGTGTTCCAGGCGTGAGTTGTGAAACGATTCCACATTTTCTTAAGTGTGTACCAAATTCGTGACTTAAATATTCTCCTCCACGATTCTGATCGTAGGAATTTTATCTTTCGGTCACGTTGATTCTCTACCTCATTCTGAAATTCCTTGAACTTTTCAAAGGTCTCAGGACTTGTGTTTCATTAAGTAGACATACCCATATCTACTCAAGTCATCGGTGAGAGTGAGAACATAATGATATCCTCCATGAGCCTCAACACTCATTGGACCGCACACATCGGTATGTATGATTTCCAACAAGTTGGTTGCTCGCTCCATTGTTCCGGAGAATGGAGTCTTGGTCATTTTGCCCATGAGGCATGGTTCGCATGTGTCAAATGATTCATAATCGAGAGACTCTAAAAGTCCATCACAATGGAGCTTCTTCATGCGCTTGACACCAATGTGACCAAGGCGGCAGTGCCACAAGTATGTGGGACTATCTTTATCAACTTTACATATTTTGGTATTCACGCTATGAATATGTGTAACACTACGCTCGAGATTCATTAAGAATAAACCATTGACCATCGGAGCATGACCATAAAACATATCTCTCATATAAATAGAACAACCATTATTCTCGGATTTAAATGAGTAGCCATCTCGCATTAAACGAGATCCAGATACAATGTTCATGCTCAAACTTGGCACTAAATAACAATTATTGAGGTTCATAACTAATCCCGTGGGTAAATGTAGAGGTAGCGTGCGACGGCGATCACATCGACTGGAACCATTCCCGACGTGCATCGTCACCTCGTCCTTTGCCGATCTCCTCTTATTCCGCAGCTCCCGGTGAGTTACAAATATGAGCAACAAAGACCGTATCGAATACCCAGGAGTTACTACAGTCTTGGTAAGGTACACATCAGTTACATGTATATCAAATATACCTTTGGTGTGGCGGCCTTCTTATGCGCTTAGTATTTGGGGCAGTTCCGCTTCCAGTGACCCTTCCCCTTGCAATAAAAGCACTCAGTCTCAGGCTTGGGTCCATTCTTTGACTTCTTCCCAGCAACTTGCTTACCGGGCGCAGCAACCTCCTTGCCATCCCTCTTGAAGTTCTTCTTGCCCTTGCCCTTCTTGAACTTAGTGGTTTTGTTGACCATCAACACTTGATGTTCTTTCTTGATTTCAACCTCTGCTAACTTCAGCATTGAGAATACTTCGGGAATGGTCTTCACCATCCCCTGCATATTGTAGTTCATCACAAAGCTCTTGTAGCTTGGTGGGAGCGATCAAGGATTCTGTCAATGACCGCCTCGTCCGGGAGGTTTATGTCCAGTGGGACGGCGGTTGTGCAACCCAGACATTTTGAGTATGTGCTCACTGACAGAATTGTTTTCCTCCATCTTACAACTATAGAACTTGTCGGAGACATCATATCTCTCGACCCGGGCATGAGCTTGGAAAACTAGTTTCAGCTCTTCGAACATCTCATATGCTCCGTGTTGCTCAAAACACTTTTGGAGCCCCGGTTATAAGCTGTAAAGCATGCCGTGACGAACGAGGGAGTAATCATCGGCACAAGTCTGCCAAGCATTCATAATGTCTTGGTTCTTCGGGACGGGAGTGTCACCTAGCGGTCCTTCTAGGACATATTGTTTCCGGCAGCTATGAGGATGATCCTCGGGTTCGGACCCAGTCCATATAGTTGCTGCCATCATCTTTCAGCTTGGTTTTCTAGGAACGCGTTGAAGTTCGAGTTGACATGAGCGTTGGCCATTTGATCTACAAGACATATTTGCAAATGTTTTAGACTAAGTTCATGATAATTAAGTTCATCTAATCAAATTATTTTAATGAACTCCCACTCAGATTAGACATCCCTCTAGTCATCTAAGTGTTACACGATCCGAGTCGACTAGGCCGTGTCCGATCATCATGTGAGACGGACTAGTCATCGTCGGTGAACATTCTCATGTTGATCGTATCTTCCATACGACTCGTGTTCGACCTTTCGGTCTCTCCGTGTTCGAGGCCATGTCTGTACATGCTAGGCTCGTCAAGTTAACCCTAAGTGTTTTGCATGTGTAAAACTGTCTTACACCCGTTGTATGTGAACGTAAGGATCTATCACACCCGATCATCACGTGGTGCTTCGAAACGACGAACTTTAGCAACGGTGCGCAGTTAGGGGAGAACACTTCTTGAAATTGTTGTAAGGGATCATCTTATTTACTACCATCGTTCTAAGTAAACAAGATGCATAAACATAATAAACATCACATGCAATTATATAGTAGTGACATGATATGGCCAATATCATATAGCTCCATTGATCTCCATCTTCGGGGCTCCATGATCATCTTGTCACCGGCATGACACCATGATCTCCATCATCGTGTATTCATGAAGTTGTCACGCCAACGACTACTTCTACTTCTATGGCTAACGCGTTTAGCAATAAAGTAAAGTAGTTTACATGGCGTTCTTCAATGACACGCAGGTCATACAAAAATAAGGACAACTCTTATGGCTCCTGCCGGTTGTCATACTCATCGACATGCAAGTCGTGATTCCTATTACAAGAAACTGATCTCATACCTCACAATATATCATTCATCATTCATCACAACTTCTGGCCATATCACATCACATGACAATTGCTGCAAAAACAAGTTAGACGTCCTCTAATTGTTGTTGCATCTTTTACGTGGCTGCAATTGGGTTCTAGCAAGAACGTTTTCTTACCTACGAATAACCACAACGTGATTTTGTCAACTTCTATTTACCCTTCATAAGGACCCTTTTCATCGAATCCGCTCCAACTAAAGTGGGAGAGACAGACACCCGCCAGCCACCTTATGCAACTAGTGCATGTCGATGCGTGGAACCGGTCTCACGTAAGCGTACGTGTAAGGTTGGTCCGGGCCGCTTCATCCCACAATACCGCTGAAGCAAGATAAGACTATTAGCGGCAAGCAAGTTGACAAGATCTACGCCCACAACAAAATTGTGTTCTACTCGTGCAACAGAGAACTACGCATAGACCTAGCTCATGATGCCACTGTAGGGGAACGCGTTGCAGAAAATTAAAATTTTTCCTACGGTTTGACCAAGATCCATCTATGAGTTCATCTAAGCAACGAGTCAAGGGAGTGAGTTTGCATCTACATACCACTTGTAGATCGAAAAGGAAGCGTTCAAGGGGATGGTGATGATGGAGTCGTACTTTCGCCGTGATTCGGATCACCGATGACCAAGTGCTGAACGGACAGCACCTCCGCGTTCAACACACGTGCAGTGGACGACGTCTCCTCCTTCTTGATCCAGCAAGGGGAAGGAGAGGTTGAGGAAGATGGCTCCGGCAGCAGCACGACGGGCGTGATGATGGTGGAGTGTGATTCTCCGGCAGGCTTCGCCAAGCACGCGGAGGAGGAGAGGTGTTGGGGAGGGAGGGCTGCGCCTTCAAGTGTGTTGCAGCCCTCCCTCACCCCTCTATTTATAGGGGAAGGGACAAGGGGCCCCTCTAGATGGCATCTAGAGGGGGCGGCAGCCAAGGGAGGAACTTGCCCCCCAAGCAGGCGCCCCTCTAGGGTCCCCCAACCCTAGGCGCATGGGCCCAAGGGGCGCCCAGCCCACCAGGCTGGCTCCTGCCCCACGCAGCCCATGTGGCCCCCGGGAGGTGGCCCCTCGGTGGACCCGGAACCCTTCCGGTGGCCCCAGTACAATACCGATATGCCCCGAAACTTTCCGGTGTCCGTTTGACAACTTCCCATATATAAATCTTTACCTCCGGACCCTTCCGGAACTCCTCGTGACGTCCGGGATCTCATACGGGACTCTGAACAACATTCGGTAATCACATACAAGTCTTCCTAATAACCCTAGCGTCACCGAACCTTAAGTGTGTAGACCCTACGGGTTCGGGAGACATGCAGACATGACCGAGACGGCTCTCAGGTCAATAACCAACAGCGGGATCTGGATACCCATGTTGGCTCCCACATGCTCCTCGATGATGTCATCGGATGAACCACGATGTCGAGGATTCAATCAATCCCGTATACTATTCCCTTTGTCAATCGGTACGTTACATGCCCGAGACTCGATCGTCGGTATCCCAATACCTCGTTCAGTCTCGTTACCGGCAAGTCACTTTACTCGTACCGTAATGCATGATCCCGTGACCAAACACTTGGTCACTTTGAGCTCATTGTGATGATGCATTACCGAGTGGGCCCAGAGATACCTCTCCGTCATACGGAGTGACAAATCCCCGTCTCGATCCGTGTCAACCCAACAGACACTTTCGGAGATACCTGTAGTGCACCTTTATAGTCACCCAGTTACGTTGTGACGTTTGGTACACCCAAAGCACTCCTACGGTATCCGGGAGTTACACGATCTCATGGTCTAAGGAAGAGATACTTGACATTGAAAAAGCTCTAGCAAAACAAACTACACGATCTTGTGCTATGCTTAGGATTGGGTCTTGTCCATCACGTCATTCTCCTAATGACGTGATCCCGTTGTCAATGACATCGATGTCCATAGTCGAAACCATGACTATCTGTTGACCAACGAGCTAGTCAACTAGAGGCTTACTAGGGACGTATTGTGGTCTATGTATTCACACGTGTATTACGATTTCCGGATAATACAATTATAGCATGAATAAAAGACAATTATCACGAACAAGGAAATATAATAATAATGCTTTTATTATTGCCTCTAGGGCATATTTCCAACATGTTGTGCAAGACGAGGGCAGACATGGTGATTAGGAAGTTCTGGGTAATTTCTCCTTTACACAATTAAAAATCTTCAACTAGCTAGTTATTAATTGTACTAATCAATATTGACTCATTTGATTGCAGACATTCTACAGGTGTGAGGAGGGAGACGAGGAGGAGGCAGCAAATGAAGGTAATTCTTAAGGCCTTGTACTTTACTTCCTTCATTTAGTAATTCATAGCCGTAGCGCTCAAGTTTCTATTTCCTAACTTAGGCCCCTCCGAGATGGTGTGTGGATCGGATGGATTGTTGGGAGGTGTTGGTCAATGAGTGGTGCTCAAAAGAATGGCGAGCCCTCCACAACGAGGCCAAGGACAAACGTGCCCAAATGGAAGGTGTGCCACACCATCCAGGAAGCTACAACTTATATCAAGACAAAGTGAACTGGGTATGTGGTTTGCTTCATGATTCATGCAATTGCTCGTCATGCTAGCTTTCAGCCCTTTAATTACTAATTTACTTTGTTTCTCTCTTTGAGACACGCTACAATAAAGCGGATAAGGTGCGGAGGTGTACGACCTGTATGCCATGGCCCACTTGGCTCTTACAAGAAAGTCAAGGCATTCTCTGCGTCGACCTCGATGATCCAAAAACTTCACCAACATCTCCTCCCACGACAAGCTCGTGAAATATAGAGATGAGGGAAGGCGAGAAAGGGGAGGACTTTAACCCGAGCTGTGGTCCCATTGATACTGAGCTGCTGATGATATCTGGTGGCGGGAGGTCCCATGGGTCCATAGCCATGGGATATGGACTTATCCGTTGTCCTAGCACTCTCCCGGAGATCAAGGCGCACCTGTGATTGCTCCTGGGACCACGGTGAGTTTAATTTGAATGGACATTACTTGCTAGTCTTAACATTTGAGTGTCATCATGCTAACGAGACATTGGAAATGATCTTTGGTGCAGCGTAACTCTAGACAAGCATCGCACGATCCTTCTCCAGCTACTGGCACGAGCCACCCCGCTACAACACCTCCATGATCACGGTAAGTGTCTCTAGTGTTTTGCTTAACAAATGCATAAAGACCTAGACTTAACTTTATTTCCTCCAATATGCTTGCCATAATGACTTAGAGCTAGCTTCTTTTCCTCCAAAATGACTTAATAAGCTTACTAACCTCCAAAACCATCCATTTTACCTATGTTAGCTCTAAAACGATATGTACTTAGCTTACTTATGTAAAAAATGGCATAATTAGCTTAGTTAGCTCATAAATGATCCATTTCACCTAAATTAGCTCTTAAATGATCCATTTTACCCAAGTTAGCTCTAAAATGACCTATTTTAACTAGATTAGCTCCTAAATGATCCATTTTACCTACGTTAGCTCTAAAATGACCCATTTTACCTAGGTTAGCTCCAAAATGACCCATCTTACCTAGGTTAGCTCTAAAATGATGCATTTTACCCAAGTTGGCTCTAAAATGACCCATTTTACCTAGATTAGCTCATAAACGATCCATTTCACCTAGGTTAGCTCCAAAATGACCCATCTTACCTAGGTTAGCTCCAAAATGACCCATCTTACCTAGGTTAGCTAAAAACAATCCATTTCACCGAAGTTAGCTCAAAAACAATCCATTTCACCTAAATTAGCTCTTAAATGATCCATTTCACCTTAGTTAGCTCAAAAACGATCCATTTCACCTTAGTTAGCTAAAAACGATCCATTTCACCTTACTTAGCTCATAAACGACCCATTTCAACTAAGTTAGCTCATAAATGATCCATTTCACCTAAGTTAGCTCAAAAACGATCCATTTCAACTTAGTTAGCTCAAAAACGATCCATTTCACCTTAGTTAGCTCATAAACGACCCATTTCAACTTAGCTCATATATGATCCATTTCACCTAAGTTAGCTAAAAAATGATCCATTTCAACTTAGTTAGCTCAAAAATGATCCATTTCACCTTAGTTAGCTCATAAACGACCCATTTCAACTAAGTTAGCTCATAGATGATCCATTTCACCTTAGTTAGCTCATAAGCGACCCATTTCAACTTAGTTAGCTCATATATGATCCATTTCACCTAAGTTAGCTCATAAATGACATATACTTCTTGTTCTAGTCTTCTTCTTCTAGTCACCTATTTCTAACTTTCTTATTTGCCATTTTGCAGATTTCATTCACTTCATGAAAGCTAGCTTGCTATGATGGAGTGCTTGTTTTTCTTTGATGAAACTTTGCATTGTATCTAGCGTGCTATGATGGAACTTGCTATCTTGATCAAACTTTGCATTGTAATATGTATATGGATGGAACAATGTGTATGGATGGAACTTGCTTATGTATGAATTGATGAAACTTAATTATGTGCTTTGGATATATATGTGATATGTTTGTCGTTAAATAGCCCTGTGAAATATATCTATATATGTCATATATATTTCTTGTGAAAATTGTTGGATTCAGAAAAAACAAAAAAGAGCCAATATACGAGGCTCTTTGCAAATGCCACCGGCAATGACAGCGGCCTCTTGTCAACCGCATGACGGCAAACAAGACACGTGGCAGCCAAGCGTGCTTCCCGAGCTGACCCATTTGGCGGTTGCCTCTGATGGCAGACGGCAAAGAGTAGTGACGTCTAGCTGACATCATACGGCGGACGGCAAAGGCAGGACAAATTTTGCCGTCAGCAGCGGACGGAAAAGGGTTGCCGTTAGCCACCTAACGCACTAACAGCGCAATTTTTGCCGTCTGCTTTCTTTGTCGTCTGCTGCTGATGGAAAAGGACCCTTTGCCGTCAGTCGCGTAAAGCAGACGGCAAAGTAGCTGTTTGCCGGACCTTACTTTGTCGTCCACGTTTGCCGTCCGCCATTCATGCCTTTGCCGTCGACGGCAAAGTAGCTGATTCCTGTAGTGAATCATCCTTGCAGGACACACCTATTTGAGAGAGCCATAATGATGTTATGATTTGTTAGAATTTCTCTATGTGCTTCACTTAAATTTTTGAGCTATGGAATTGCTCTAGTACTTCACTTAATCTTTTTTAGCATGGTTCTGTTTTAATTTTGAAGAAATACTATCATGCTTCACTTAGATCAATTTGAGAGTTAGTAATTTTTTGAAGAAATTCTTTGATGCTTCACTTATATTATTTTGAGAGATGAAAACTTTGAAGGAATATTTATGCTCATGTTCTTCACTTAAATTTGTTTGAGGTTAGTAGCAATGGTAATATATGAAATTAGTCCCAAAGTGATAGATATTCAAGGGGGTATATTAAAAACTTTCATGAAGATCATTGGATATTATAAACTTGATTCCTTGTAATAGTTTTGAGACATGGAGATAGTAATAGGTGAGTCATGTTGGTGAGTAATTATGCTTTAGTAAGAATATTGGCGTTAAGGTTGGTGATTCCCTTTGCAAGCACGAAAGTCAATAGTTATGCAATGAAGTCACATACTACTTGTGGTGCATTATTTGGTGTTAGTTATGTTTAATGCTCGTTTATGATTGTTTTCGTTTTTTGGTTGGTTGCTTCTCAATCTATTTGCTAGCCTTTCCTTGTACTAAGCGGGAATATTGCTTGTGCATCCAAACTCCTTAAACTAAGTTGTGCTAATGAGTCCCCCATACCTACCTATATGCGGTATTTCCATGTCGTTCCAAGTAAATTTGTATGTGCCAACATTAAATTTTCAAAATGGATTTCCTTTTTGTGTGCCCGAACCGTTCATGAAGCGGCGGGGGGTGGCCAATATTTTCCATGCTAGATATTTTATTCTCAAGATGAGTGTTTATTCACTTGTCATTGCACGAGAGTGTGGCAGGTAATAGGGACGCCCAGTCCCGAAACGAAAAAAATATTATTTATGTTGTCAAATAATAAATTCCTTGGAAAGTGTTGGTATGGAGGGCACCCGTGGATACAGCTAGCCATGGATTGTGAAAGAATGGTGGAAAAATGTATAAACTTTATTTTATGTTTGGGAACCGTCTATGATTTATCTAGCATGGAAAGTATTGGGAATTCTCGGTAGTTTTCGTTGATGGGAAAAGCATGCCTCTCAAAATATTTTATCTCTCAATTTAAGCTTTGAGCTCTGGCACCTCTACAAATCTCTGCTTCCCTCTGCGAAGGGCCTATCTATTTGCTTTATGCAGTTTTTTTATTGAATCTCCATCTTCTCTTATAAAGAACCAACTAGGGAACACTAGTATCATACTTGTGCATTGGATCTAGCTAATATTTGAGTGTGTTTCGTGAATGGATCAATGATTGAGCATAACTGGCTAGGGATAGCTTTCTTTAGTGTTGATATTTTGAAAGACATGGTTGCTTGTTGATATGTTTGAGTATTGATGTCCTCATGTCAATTATAGACTAGTCTTTGAATCATCTAAAGTCCAAATGTCCATGCTACGAAAGAAAAGAAGATGTGATGAACATGTTAGGCAGCATTCCACATCAAATTTTTTTTTTTTGTCATTTACCTACTCGAGGAACAACAGGAATTAAGCTTGGGGATGCTGATACGTCTCCAACACATCTATAATTTTTTACTGTTCCATGCTATTATATTATCAATCTTGGATGTTTTATATTCATTTACTAGCAACTTTATATCATTTTCTGGGACTAATCTATTGACAAAGTGCCCAGTGCCAGTTACTATTTTTGCTTGTTTTTTACTTTGCAGAATATCCATATCAAACGAAGTCCAAATGTAGTGAAACTTTTTGGAGATTTTTTCTGCCCAGAAGACAACCAGGAGGCTCTAGAAGTGCACCGGAGGGGCCATGTGGGGCCCACTAGGCGCACCCTGGTGGGTAGTGGAGCCCATAGGCACCCCCACCACCAACCTCTGCCTCTATAAATACTCTAAAATCCCAAAAGCTCTGGGGGAGTCGACGAAACACAATTCCAGCTGCCGCAAGTTCCAAAACCACGAGATGCAATCTAGAGGCCTTTTTTGGCACTTTTCTAGAGGGGTCAACGATCACGAAGGGGTTCTTCATCATCACCCTTGCCCCTCCGATGATGCGTGAGTAGTTTGCCATAGACCTACGGGTCCGTAGGTAGTAGCTAGCTGGCTTCTTCTCTCTTTTTGATCTTCAATACAATGTTCTTCTCGATGTTTGGAGATCTATTTTATCTAATGAATTTTTGTAGTGTGTTTGTTGGGATCCGATGAATTGTTAGTTTATGATCAGATCTATCCATGAATATTATTCGAGTCTTTGCTGAACTCTTTTATGCATGATTGTTATTGCCTTGTATTTCTTCTCTGAAACTCTAGTTTGGTTTGGCCCACTAGATTGATTTTTCTTGCAATGGTAAGAGGTGCTTTGTGATGGGTTCGATCTTGCGGTGCTCATTCTCAGTGATAGATGGAGACATGACACACATGTATCGTTGCCATTAAGGATAAAAAGATGGTGTCTATTCCTACATGAATTGATCATGTCTACATCATGTCATCGTTCTTATTGCATTACTCCATTTTTCCATGAACATAATACACTAGATGCATGCTGGATAGCGGTCGATGTGTGGAGTAATAGTAGTAGATGCAGGCAGGAGTCGATCTACTAATCTTGGATGTGATGCCTATATACATGGTCATTGCCTTGGATATCGTCATAATTATTTGCTCTTCTATCAATTGCCCAATAGTAATTTGTTTATTTACCCACCGTATGCTATTTTCTCGAGAGAAACCTCTACTGAAATCTACGGCCCCCGGGGCTATTTCCTATCATATAAAAGCCCAAAAATACCTTGTTGCAGTTTTTCTTTATTTATTTTATTTTGTGTTTTTTTCGAGATCTATTTATCAAATCTCATACAATTTAATCTATCTCAATACCGAGGAGGGATTTACAACCCCTCTTACACGTTGGGTTGCAAGTGTTTGTTATTTGTATGCAGGTGCTGTTTACATAGTGTTGCTTGGTTCTCCTACTAGATCGATAACCTTGGTTTCATAACTGAGGGAAATACTTACCTCTGATGTGCTGCATGATGACCCACAAGTATAGGGGATCAATCGTAGTCCTTTCGATAAGTAAGAGTGTCAAACCCAACAAGGAGCAGAAGGAAATGACAAGTGGTTTTCAGCAAGGTATTCTTTGCAAGCACTGAAATTATAAGTAACGAGTAGTTTGATATCAAGATAATTTGTAATGAGCAAGTACCGGTAATGGTAACAAAAGTTCAGCAAGGTAGCCCACTCCTTTGGGGGCAAAGGACAGGCCAAAACGGTCTCTTATAATAAGCAAAGCGTTCTTGAGGGTGCATGAGAATTTCATCTAGTCACTTTCATCATGTTGGTTTGATTCGTGTTCGCTACTTTGATAATTTGATATGTGGGTGGACCGGTGCTTAGGTGATGTTCTTACTTGAACAAACCTCCTACTTATGATTAACCCCCTCGCAAGCTTCCGCAACTATGAACAAAGTATCTAGATAAAATCTAACCATAGCATTAAACTTTTGGATCCAAATCAGCCCCTTACGAAGTAGCGCATAAACTAGGGTTTAAGCTTACATCCTTTATGTAACCCATCATCTAATAACTACTCCACAATGCATTCTCTTAGGCCCTAATAAGGTGAAGTGCCATGTAGTCAACGTTCACATGACACCACTAAGGGAATCACAACATACATATTATCAAAATATCGAACACATATCAAGTTCACATGATTACTTGCAACAAATTTCTCCCGTGACCTCAAGAACAAAAGTAACTACTCACAAATGATAATCACGCTCAAGATCAGAGGGGTATTAAATAGCATAATGGATCGGAAGATATAATCTTCCACCAAATAAACCATATAGTAATCAACTACAAGATGTAATCAACACTACTAGTCACCCACAAGCACCAATCTAAGGTTTCGGTACAAAGATTGAACACAAGAGATGAACTAGGGTTTGAGAAGAGATGGTGCTGTTGAAGATGTTGATGGAGATTGCCCTCCCCAAGAAGGGAGAGTTGTTGGTTATGACGATGACGATGATTTCCCCCTCCGGGAGGGAAGTTCCCCCGCGGAATTGCTCCGCCGAAGGGCAAAAGTCCTCCTGCCCAGTTCCGCCTCAAGACGGCGGCGCTTCATCCCGAAAGTCCTCATCTGATTTTTTTTCTAGGTCAAAATGACTTGTATACCAGAAGATGGGCACCGGAGGTGGGCCGAGGAGGGCACAACCCACCAGGGCGTGCTTGGGCTCCCTGGCACGCCCAAGTGGCTTGTGCCCACCTGGTGGGCCCCCTCTGGTAGTTATTTGCTCCAATAATTCTTAAATGTTCCATAAAAAATCTCCGTGAAGTTTTAGCTTATTTAGAGTTGTGGAGAATAGGTAGCTCTGACATGCCTTTTCAGGTCCAGAATTCCAGCTGCAGGTATTCTCCCTCTTTGTGTAAACCTTGCATATTATGAAAGAAAAGGCATTAGAATTACTCCCAAAAGCATTATTATACATAAAACATTATAAATATCAGTAGCAAAACATGATACTAAATGGACGTATCAACTCCCCCAAGCTTAGACCTCGCTTGTCCTCAACCGAAAAACCGAAATCGAAAAACATATCCACATGCTTAGAGAGAGAGGTGTCGATAAAAACAAAATACGGACATAGAAGCATCATGCAAAGTTTTCAAGTTTTGGGTAAGGATTTCATGGACTATGGAATAAGGAAGGACAAGAGCCTAAGTTTGGGGATGCCCAAGGCACCCCAAGGTAATATTCTAGGATACCAAGAGCCTAAGCTTGGGGATGGCCGGGGAAGGCATCCCCTCTTTCGTCTTCGTCTATTGGTAACTTTACTTGAGGCTATATTTTTATTCACCACATGATGTGTGTTTTGCTTGGAGCATCTTGTATGGTTTGAGTCTTTGCTTTTGAGTTTGCCACAATCATCCTCGTTGTACACACCTTTTGAGAGAGACACGCATGAATCATGATTTATTAGAATACTCTATGTGCTTCATTTATATCTTTTGAGCTAGGCAAATTTTCTCTAGTGCTTCACTTATATCTTTTTAGAGCACTACGGTGGTTTTATTTTATAGAAATTGATAAACTCTCGCACTTCACTTATATTATTTGAGAGTCTCTAAACAGCATGGTAATTTGATTTGGTTATAAAATTAGTCCTAATATGATAGGAATCTAAGAGGGATATAATATAAACTTTCATATAAAGTGCATTGAATACTATGAGAAGTTTGATTCCTTATGATTGTTTTGAGATATGAAGATGATGATATTAAAGTCATTCTAGTAAGTAGTTGTGAATTTGAGAAATACTTGTGTTAAGGTTTGTGAGTCACGTAGCATGCACGTATGGTGAACCGTTATGTAACGAAGTTGGAGCATGAGATGTTTTTTGATTGTCTTCCTTATGGGTGGTGGTCGGGGACGAGCGATGGTCTTTCCCTGCCAATCTATCCCCCTAGGAGCATGCGTGTAGTACTTTGTTTCGATGACTAATAGATTTTTGCAATAAGTATGTGATTTCTTTATGACTAATGTTGAGTCCATGGATTATACACACTCTCACCTTTCCTCCATTGCTAGCCTCTCTTGTACCGCGCACCTTTCGCCGGTACCATAAATCCACTATATACCTTCCTAAAAACAGCCACCATACCTACCTATTATTACATTTCCATAGCCATTCCAAGATATATTGCCATGCAACTTTCCACCATTCTGTTTATTATGACACGCATCATCATTGTCATATTGATTTGCATGATCATGTAGTTGACATCATATTTGTGGCAAAGCCACCATTGATCATGTTTTTTATACATGCCACTCTTGATTCATTGCACATCCCGGTATACCGCCGGAGGCATTCATATAGAGTCATATTTTGTTCTAGCATCGAGTTGTATGTAAATAAAAGTGTGATGATCTTCATTATTAGAGCATTGTCCCATGTGAGGAAATAAAGAAAAGAGAGAGAGAAAAGGCCAAATAAAAAAAGAGAAGGCCCAAAAAATGAGAGAAAAAGAAAGAAGGGACAATGTTACTATCCTTTTGCCACACTTGTGCTTCAAAGTAGCACCATGATCTTCATGACAGAGAGTCTCCTATATTGTCACTTTCATATACTAGTGGGAATTTTCATTATAGAACTTGGATCGTAGATTCCAACGATGGGCTTCCTCAAAACGCCTTAGGTCTTCATGAGCAAGCAACTTGGATGCACACCCACATAGTTTTCTTTTTGAGCTTTCATAAACTTATAGCTCTAGTGCATCAGTTGCATGGAAATCCCTACTCACTCACATTGATATCTATTGATGGGCATCTCCATAGCCCATTGATACGCCTAGTTGATGTGAGACTATCTCCTTATTTTTTTTCTTCCCCACAACCACTATCTATTCCACCTATAGTGCTATGTCCATGGCTCACGCTCATGTATTGCGTGAAAGTTGAAAAAGTTTGAGAACATCAAAAGTATGAAACAATTAATTGGCTTGTCATCGGGGTTGTGCATGATTTAAATGTTTTATGTGATGAAGATGGATCATAGCCAGACCATATGATTTTGTAGGGATAAGCTTTGTTTGGCCATGTTATTTTGAGAAGACATATTTATTTTGTTAGTATGCTTGAAGTATTATTGTTTTTATGTCAATATTAAACTTTTGTTTTGAATCATACAGATCTAAACATTCATGCCATTATAAAGAGAATTACATGGATAAATATGTTAGGTAGCAATCCACATCAAAAAATCTATTTTATCATTCACCTACTCGAGGACGAGCGGGAATTAAGCTTGGGGATGCTTGATACGTCTCCAACGTATCTATAATTTTTCATTGTTCCATGCTATTATATTATCTGTTTTGGATGTTTTATATGCATTAATATGCTATTTTATATGATTTTTGGGACTAACCTATTAACCTAGATCCCAGTGCCAGTTCCTGCTTTTTTCTTGTTTTAGATTTTCGTAGAAAAGTAATACCAGACGAAGTCCAAACGGAATGAAACTTTCGCGATGATTTTTCTTGGACCAGAAGACATCCAGAGGGCTTGGAGTGCACGTCAGGGAAGCCACGAGATGGCCATAAGGTCAGAGGGCGCGCCAGGGGGTAGGGCGCGCCCCCACCCTTGTGGGCCCCTCGTGACTGCATCGACCTATTTGTTCCGCCTATATATTCTCAAATATCCCAAAACCTCCGAGGAGAGCCATGAAACCACTTTTCCACCGCTGCAACATTTTGTACCCGTGAGATCCCATCTATGGGCCTTTTTTGGCGTCCTGCCGGAGGGGGATTCGATCACAGAGGGCTTCTACATCAACACCATTACCTCTCCAATGAAGTGTGAGTAGTTTACCACAGACCTACGGGTCCATAGCTAGTAGCTAGATGGCTTCTTCTCTCTCTTTGATTCTCAATACAAAGTTCTCCTCGATGTTCTTGGAGATCTATTCGATGTAATACTCTTTTGCGGTGTGTTTGCCGAGATCCGATGAATTGTCGATTTATGATCAGCTTATCTATGAATACTATTTGAATCTTCTATGAATTCTTATATGCATGATTTGATATCTTTGCAAGACTCTTCAAACTATCAATTTGGTTTGGCCAACTAGATTGGTTTTTCTTGCAATGGGAGAAGTGCTTAGCTTTGGGTTCAATCTTGCGGTGCTCGATCCTAGTGACAGAAGGGGAACCGACATGTATTGTATTGTTGCTATCGAGGAAAAAAATGGGGTTTTCATCATATAGCTTGAGTTCATTCCTCTACATCATGTCATCTTGCTTAAGGCGTTACTCCGTTCTTTATGAACTTAATACTTTAGATGCATGCTGGATAGCGGTCGATGTGTGGAGTAATAGTAGTAGATGCAGAATTGTTTTGGTCTACTTGACACGGACGTGATGCTTATATTCATGATCATTGCCTTAGATATCGTCATAACATTGCGCTTTTCTATCATTTGCTTAGTAGTAATTTGTTCACCCACCGTAATAATTTCTATCTTGACAGAAGCCTCTAGTGAAACCTATGGCCCCCGGGTCTATTCTCCATCATATAATCTTCAATTTCCATCATATAAGTTTCCGATCTACAATTTTAGTTTCCTATTTACTTTCCTTGCAATCTTTTACTTTTGGTTCCACAAACCAAAAATATTACTTTACCGTTTATCCATCTCTATCAGATCTCACGTTGCAAATAACCGTGAAGGGATTGACAACCCCTTTATCGCGTTGGGTGCAAGTTGTTTGTTTGTGCAGGTATTCGGTGGCTTGTGTGTTGTCTCCTACTGGATTGATACCTTGGCTCTCAAAAGTCGAGGGAAATACTTACTCTACTTTGCTGCATCACCCTTTCCTCTTCAAGGGAAAAACCAACGCAAGCTCAAGAGGTAGCAATGTCCTTCATGGACTTGCCATCCACCTTGAGATCATGGGTGAAGTCCGTGATCATGAGGTGATTGGCATTGAGTCCATGTTCCACCATCCCCTTGCACTTGAAGACCTCCTGCTCCATGGCTTCGAGCCTGGCCTCCATGATTCCCGTCCCTTTGGGGCCCTGGACGTCGCGGATGTGGAGCACCCCCTCACGCATCTCGATGGCTTGAGGGTGCTGCATCACCTCCCGCAAGTATGGGTTGATGACGTTCTCGAAGAACTTGTCCTTGGAGGAGCTCGAGGCGGCCATGGTGATCGAGATCTATCAGAAAACAGCAAGAAGGAAGAACAGAAAATTTCTCCGTGATATGGTGGTCAATACGTTCAAGGGGTATATAAAGATTTTTTATCTTGGGAAACAAGCAAACGGATGAAAAACGGGGTCCGAAAGGTAACCGAGGTGGGTACAACCCACCAGGGGTGCCGACCAAGGTTGCCTTCCTGGTTATTTCTTATTTTCCTAATTTTTAATATATTCCAAAACTGACAAAAAATATTTTTGCAGATTTTTCGGAGTCTGTTTAGTTACCGTATCATGTACCACCTCTTTTTCGGTTATTCCGGAGTGTTCTGAAAGGTTTCTTTTATGAGTTCCTCCTGCATCATGGTTTGGATAATATTGCTTTCAACATTAATAGGCGTACCTGAGATGTAGTGTTTAATTCTTTGACCATTTACCACCTTCGGGTTGGTACCTTCGGCATTATTTATTTTGATGGCTCCAGAGTGATAAACCTCTTCAATAACATACGGTCCTTCCCATTTGGAGAGAAGTTTTCCTGCAAAGAATCTGAAATGAGAATTGTATAGAAGAACATATTCCCCAACTTTGAATTCCCATTTTTGGATTCTTTTGTTATGCCATCTTTTAACTTTCTCTTTAAATGGTATCATTTTCATAAGCTTGGGTTCTCTATTCATCTAATGAGCTAATATCAAGTAATCTCTTTTCACCGGCAAGTTTGAAATCATAGTTGAGTTCTTTAATTTCCCAATATGCTTTACTCTAGAGGCAAATGACAAGCTTTTCCATATACAATTTTATAAGCAGACATACCCATAGGATTTTTATAAGCTGTTCTATAAGCCCAAAGTGCATCATCCAATTTCTTAGACCAATTCTTTCGGGACCTATTGACAGTTTTTTGTAACATTAGTTTTATTTCTCTATTACTAAGTTCAAATTGGCCACTAGATTGAGGATGATAGGGTGATGCAATTCTATGGTTAACGTCATACTTAGCAAGCATTTTACGGAAAGCACCATGAATAAAGTGTGAGCCACCATCAGTCACTAAATATCTAGGGACTCCAAACCTTGGGAAAATAACTTCTTTAAGTATTTTAATGGAGGTGTTGTGATCAGCACTACTAGTTGGAATAGCCTCTACCCACTTAGTGACATAATCAACAGCAACCAAAGTATGTGTATACCCATTAGAGGAAGGAAAAGGTCCCATATAATCAAAACCCCAAACATCAAATGGTTCAACAACAAGTGAATAATTTATAGGCATTTCTTGACGCTTATCGATATTACCAATTCTTTGACATTCATCACAAGATAAAACAAACTTACGGGCATCCTTGAAGAGAGTAGGCCAATAAAAACCAGATTGCAATACCTTATGAGCAGTTCTATCTCCCGCATGATGCCCTCCATAAGCTTCGGAGTGACATTTCCGTAAGATTTGTCCCTGTTCATGCTCAGGTACACAATGTCTAATAATACCATCTACTCCTTTATAAAGATGTGGATCATCCCAAAAGTAATGTCTTAAGTCATACAAGAATTTTTTTCTTTTGTTGGTATGTGAAACTAGGTGGTATATATTTAGCAACAATGTAATTAGCATAATCAGCATACCAAGGAGTGTTATGATAAAAATTTATTGCAGCTAGTTGTTCATCAGGAAAACTATCATTAATAGGTTGTGGGTCATCAAGAATATTTTCTAACCTAGACAAGTTTTCAGCTACGGGGTTCTCAGCTCTATTTCTATCACTTATATGTAAATCAAATTCTTGTAGCAAGAGAACCCATCTAATGAGTCTAGGTTTAGCATCTTTCTTTTCCATAAGATATTTAATAGCAGCATGATCAATGTGAACAGTAACTTTAGAATCAACAATGTAATATCTAAATTTGTCACAAGCAAACATAACCGCTAAAAGTTCTTTTTCAGTAGTAGCATAATTTCTTTGGGCACCGTCTAGAGTTTTACTAGCATAATGGATAACATTTAGCTTCTTATCAACACTTTGTCCTAAAACAGCAACAACGTAATCACTAGCATCACACATAATTTCAAAAGGCAAATTCCAATCAGGTGGTTGAACAATAGGTGCAGAAATTAAGGCTTTCTTAAGTGTTTCAAAGGCTTCTACACAATCATCATCAAAAACAAATGGAACATCCTTTTGTAAAAGATTTGTAAGAGGCCTAGAAATTTTAGAGAAGTCTTTAATAAATTTCATATAGAAACCAACATGACCGAGGAAACTATGAATACCTTTAATATCTCTGGGACATGGAATTTTCTCAATTGCATCAACTTTAGCTTTATCCACCTCAATACCTCATTCAAAAAATTTATGCCCCAAGACAATACCTTCATTAACCATAAAACGACACTTCTCCCAATTCAAGACAAGATTAGTTTGCTCTCATCTCTGCAAAACTCGATCAAGGTTGCTCAAGCAATCATCAAAAGAAGTTTTGTAAATGGAAAAATCTTCCATGAAAACCTCAACAATATTTTCATAAAAGTCAGAGAATATCGCACATACATCTTTCAAAGGTATCAGGTGCATTACATAAACCAAAAGGCATACGTCTATAAGCATAAGTTCCAAAAGGACAAGTAAAGGTGGTTTTCTCTTGATCAGGTTGTGAAACAGGTATTTGAGAAAAAAATAGAATATCCATCAAGGAAACAGAAGTGTGTGTGCTTTGATAGTGTTTCTAGCATTTGATCAATAAAAGGCAAGGGGTAATGATCTTTCCTAGTTGCTTTATTTAATTTTCTAAAATCAATTACCATCCTATAGCCAGTAACAATTCTTTGTGGAATAAGTTCATTTTTATCATTACGAACAACACTAATACCTACTTTCTTAGGGACACAATGAACGGGCCTTACCCATCTACTATCAGCTATGGTATAGATTATACCTGCTTCCAGAAGCTTTAATATTTCAGTTCTTACCACTTCTTTCATCTTGGGATTCAACCGTAGTTGGTGATCAACAACGGTTTAGCATCAGGCTCCATGTTAATTTTATGCAGACAGAGAGTGGGACTAATGCCCTTAAGATCATCAAGAGTAGATCCAATAGCAGCTCGGTGCTTCCTCAGAACCTTCAATAATCTTTCTTCTTCATGTTCTGAAAGGTTAGCACTAATAATAACAAGATATATATTTTTCTCATCAATATAAGCATATTTCAAAGTGTCTGGCAATTGTTTCAATTCAAACACCGGATCACCTTTAGGTGGAGGAGGACCTCCTAGAGTTTCAATAGGCAAATTGTGCTTAAGCAGAGGTCATTGTTCAAGAAAATTTTATCTAATTCATTTCTTTCATGCATATGCATATCATTTTCACGGTCTAGCAAATATTTTTCTAGTGGATCAGTAGGAGGCACGGCAATAGATGCAAGTCCAATTATTTCATCCTTACTAGGCAATTCTTTCTTATGATGTTTTCTACTAAACTTAGAAAAATTAAACTCATGAGATTCACCACCAAAACTAGCACCGACGATTTGTTTCTCACAATCTATTTTAGCATTAACGGTGTTCAAGAAAGGTCTAGCAAAGATAATGGGACAAAATTCATCTCGTGGGGAACCAAGAACTAGAAAATCAGTAGGATATTTTATTTTCCCACACAAGACTTCAACATCTCTAACAATCCCAAGTGGTATGATGGTGTCTCTATTAGCAAGTTTAATAGTAACATCTATGTCTTCTATTTCGGCGGGTGCTATGTCATTCATAATTTCTTCATATAAGGTAAAGGGAATAGCACTCACGCTAGCACCTAAGTCACATAAGCCATGATAACAATGATCTCCTATTTTAACAGAGACAACAGGCATGCCCACAACAGGTCTATGTTTATCTTTTTTATCTGGTTTGGCAATTCTAGCAGCTTCATCACAGAAGTAAATAGCATGCCCATCTATATTTTCTACCAAGAGATCTTTAACCATAGCAACACTAGGTTCTACCTAGATTTGTTCAGCAGGCTTAGGTGCTCTAATATAGCTTTTATTGACCATGGTTGAGACCTTAGCATGTTCCTTTATCCTAACAGGGAAAGGTGGTTTTTCAATGTAAGCAGTAGGAACAACTGGGTCAACATTGTAAATAATAGTTTCATCTTTAACCACAACCAGTTCTTTAATTTCTTCCTTAATAGGTGGATGGTATTTAAACCACTTCTCCTTAGGGAGATCAACATGAGTAGCAAATGATTCACAGAAAGAGGCTACTATCTCAGAGTCAAGTCCATATTTAGTGCTAAACTTTTGAAAAGCATCGGCTTTCATAAAAGATTTAACACAATCAAACTCAAGCTTAATACCTGACTCATTACCTTCATCGAGTTCCCAATCTTCAAAGTTGCATTTAATCCTTTCTAAAAGATCCCACCTGAATTCAATAGTCTTATTCATAAAAGAACCAGTACAAGAAGTATCGAGCATGGATTGATCATTACGAGAAAGCCGAGCATACAAATTATGAATGATAATTTCTCTTGAGAGCTCATGATTGGGGAATTAATATAACATTGACTTAAGGCTCCCCCAAGCTAGAGCGATAATTTCTCCTTCACGAGGCCAAAAATTACATATATATAATTCCGATCACGATGAACTAGATGCATAGGATAATTTTTTTGGTGAAACTCCAATTTCAATCGGTTCCAGTTCCAAGACCCAATATCATTGCATAGCCTATACCATGCCAATGCCTTTCCCTTCAAATATAAAGGGAAAACCTTCTTCTTAGCTTCATCTCCGGGCAAACCAGCAAGCTTAAATAATCCACAAATTTCATCCACATATATCAAGTGCATATCAGGATGTTCGGTTCTGTCGTGGAATTGTCACGGCAAATGTCCTAGTGTGAGGACTTAGTCGTGAGGCCGTGCATCTATGTGGTAGCTTGAGAGGGGTTGAGCGGAATCGAGAGACGCAACACACAAGACAAGGATTTAGACAGCTTCGGGCCCCGAGAAACATCATCCGGTAACAACCCTACATGTTGTTTGAGGCTAGGTCTCATTTTGATCATGAGGGAGTCGTCGTAAACCGGCTCTCCTAGTTGTGTCTAGCCCTAAGATTGTTTCTTCTTGCTCTTTTTTCATTGGGGAGCCCTGCCCCTCCTTATATAAGTTAGAGGGGCGGGTTACATGTGGAATCCTATTAGGATTAGGACTAGTCTACCTTCTAATACAAACCGGATACAAGTCCGGGTCTTTAACTCCTTGTAAGGTAATATTCTTCACGCCTTTCCTCTTAAACCGGCCCACCATTAATATAAACCGGCCCTCTGGGCCTTGGGCCTTGTCATCCGTCTGTCCCGCTCGCCGGGTTACCAGTGAGTTATAATGTCCAGGCAGGTTGCTTGTAAACCGTCTGGTCAGGGCAGGTCGCCAGTGAATCGCCAAGTGTCAATCGGGTCTCAAGTAAACCACAAGTCCGGCCGGGACATATTTTCGGCCGGTTTACGCCACGGGGTATATCCCCGACATTAGCCCCCAGTTTAATTTGGATTTATCCATGTTAAACTGATCTACAACATAAACATAAGAACAAATTTGGCAGGTTGTGCTCCGGGTTAAAAATTCTTGTAAACCGGCACCTGATCATCCTTAATTCCTTGTCATTTCCTCCTTCTGAAAAATTCGAGTCAATAGACCAGCTTCATAATCAATTTGCTTGAAGAAAATATTTTTTAAGTAAAGAATCCATTTGAATCGGCCTTCAATGCTCTGATTTGACAAAAACATTGGTCTTCAAATATTCATCTGATATCCGCTGGTTTGAAAATGTAGAACTTGCCGGTTTATCATTGCCAAAATTGTCGGGTTATAAAAACTGATGATCCCGGGTCATGACCGTTTATAGACGCCGGGTTATGATTGTTGCCAACGCCGGGTCACACAATTAATCTTCCTGATATGCCCAAAATTGAGAATCTGAAGATGTTCCTCCTTTATATGCATATTACCTGTAGCCCCCAAGTCTTAAGAGGAGAACATAATAATAGCTTAAGACTTGTTTCAATATAAATGTTGCAAGCTTAAAGAAATCCGGATTGTTCATCTCAGTAACTAGTCACAACTGAATATTCCATATTATGTAGCCCCCAAGTGCCGGGTTGTCATGCTTGCAGCAACCTGGGACTTGTAATTTCCTGATGCTCATAAAAACTTCAACCAGTGTAGCCCCCAAGGGCCGGGTCATTATGCAAATAATGCGCAGGGACTTTGTAGATATGATCGTGTAGACTTGAACAACAACGTGTAGGCCCCAAGGGCCAGCTTAGTAAGATAATACTAAGCTGGGACTTTATATATACTTCATTGAAAATAACATCATATAATGTAACTCCCATCATGGGGCTTGAAACCACGTCCACAAGGTTAAGAGCTTTGTGCTTTACCAACTGAGGAGTGGACCCTTCAATATAATGGATTTAAAACTTGTGTACCTTGAATTGTTGACAGGAGAAATTGATATCCCCAAAGGGCCGGCTCATTACACTGTGATGAGTCGGGTCTTCAATAAGGCGAGCAAAAAATGACTTTGCATTAGCCCCCAAGTGTCATGGTGCATGCTTGCAGCGACATGAGACTTGCATATTTGATGTAATCTCAACTTGAATAATATAGCCCCCAAGTATCGGGTCGTAAGCCTGCAGCGACTCGGGATTATTTCTTCAATTGTAGAATAAATCATATCCATTGATAATATAATAGCCATTGCACTAAAGCGACTTTGAAAACCTTAATCATAATACGTGTTATTGATAACCATAATAAAAATCCAGCTATGTTGGTTATTTGAAGATTTAAAAAATATAATCCAATGATTTATGAGTGCATGATTCCAATGGCGCAATCCAAATATATACTGGCGACTTATAATCCCAAGCCAGTCCGGGTTAATAAACACTGGATAATTTATCATCATACTGGCAACTTATAGTCGAAAGCCAGGCCGGGTTAATAAACGTCGGTGATTTATAATCATGCTTTATTCAACCTGTTTCTGCATACAACAAGTTTAAAGTGTCCTGGTGGTTTACCGCCGGACGGGTCATAATGCCCAACATATAACCCGGGTTTATAACCAAGGCTGCACTTAAGAATAATCAAATATGAAATATATCATACCTGTGACATTGAATCACATCGTGGGTTTACCAACTTTTTGTAGTAAGGGTGATAACCCCAATCTTGAGTACTGATAATTCCTTCCATATTTTGCCGGTTTATGATAAAACCATACCGGGTTGTAATAAACACCGGATTATCCATATATAATACTGGCGACTTGTAGTCAAAACCAGATCGGGTCAATAAGCACCGGATTATAACTGATCATGTACTGACAACTTGTAGTTGAAAGTCAAGCCGGGTTAATGAACGCCGGTTTAGTAGAACATTAGAAATCTCATCCATAGAGAAAAACTAAACAAATAAAAGCAAATGAACACCTTGTAGTTGAGGCTTTTCATGGGCTGCCAGACCCCAAATTCGAGGCTTTTCATGGGCTGCCAGGCCACTGAGTTAAATCATTTTACAAAGCCTTTTAAGATGGTCCTCAATCCTTAACCAATCATCATTTTAACTTGACAAGTTCAGGGTCTTATTAGAGTAACTTGTCAAAGTTCGATGGGTCATACCAGGTTTACCTGGGCGGAGTGACTTACTTAAAGAGGCGAGGCTAACCCGGGTTTTAGGTGTACACACGGGCTTCCAAGCCATGGCTTGATAGCCTATTACAAGTGTAGATTCTTTGTTCATTTCGACAACAAAGAATCCCCAAGTAACATTTTGAGTTGTGCTCAGTGGGTGCCTATGTTTGAGTTGTTGTTTTACAACACTCTCTTTGGCCCCGGATTGATTTGGCTTTGAGCCGATCAAGAGGTGTGACTATGGTTCGGATACAACCAAGCCCCCAAGTGATGTTGTGGCATTGCGCCGATCAAGAGGGGTAGCTATGGTTTGGATACGACCAAGCCCCCAAGTGATATTGTATAAAGCTTTGATAAGCTGAATCAAGGGTAAACCTGACGCCACTTTATGAAATAAAAACCCCCACGTGATCAATAATATGATAAGCCAATAAGGCAGGATACCCATGTTTGAACCGCGCATCATCGTAGCAGGTCCTCTTCGGCAACCTTTAACTTCTTGCAAGAGATAAATTCTTCTTGAACCGGGATTTTGAACCGGATATTGAGAGCTTCAAAGCATTGTGGGAGACATCTTTCCTTGAACCGGATTTTAAACCGGAATCTCCATTTTCAGCCGGAAATTTTCTGACGGCCTTTAAACTCGAACTTGCAAGAAGTTAATTCCTTTTTTAACCAGACATTTTAAACCGGATTTGAGAGCTTCAGAGCTTTGTGGGAGAACAGATTTCCCTTGAACCAGATTGTAAACCGGATATTTGAGAGCTCCAGTGAGACTGACTTCCCTTGAGCCGGATTTTAAACCGGAATCCTTTCCGATGACCCGGAACTTCTTCATTGAGCCAGGATTTTGTAACTGTCATATACTTTTTAAGCTGGAAATTTTCTGACAACCTTTAAATTTTCATCCATATGGTAGTAGCCTCCGGGACCGGGTTATCTTTCCCTCCATCGTCCCGGGGTTCTTGAATGCACTAAAAACTGGCAACACTTGCTTGAGTCATATCATTGTAGCCCCCGAGTCTCAAGGTGACTCGAGGAGTTGGCTTGAGACTCTCCATATTTGACCGTGATATAAACCGGCATAACTTGTATATCATTGATGTTGATAGCACGATGTGAATCCACAGAAGGTTGAGGTGACTGCTGCGTGTTATAAATAATCCCGTATGAGCCGTGTCAGCAACTTGGCCAACGGTTCCTTCCAACCAGCGATTTGAGGTTAACCAAACTGTAGTGGCGGCGACTTGTGCGCCTGCCCATTGGACCATCCAGTGCAGACAGCGGCTGATAATATATGATAATTTTCCTCCAATTTGTCAGAAGAAAACCGGGCTTCCCAAGCAGTGACTTGCTCATATTTAATAAACAGCTCATGCAGACAGGTGCGGCCCGGTGTGTTGACGTAGACCAGGCCTCAAGAGACGGACGACAAAGACGGCCGCAGCATCAGAGACGGCATGGACAGATGATTCGGCCGCGATGTTATAAGCTGCGCGGGCGGGAGAGTCGGTCGTGGCATTTGTAAGCCGGTACGGATTGACGATTCGGGCGCGGCAGCGGTAGTCGGTGTAAACTGGCGCAGGCGCAAGAATTGGCCACAACGTTTAAACCGGCGCGAGCCTCCTGTCCATAGTACGGCGCCACTTTTGTAGTGGACTTTGTCCTGCATAAAATATATTGAAAGACAGAGTAGCTGTTTCTCAAACAATTTAATATGTGCTAATAAAATATATATAGAAGATATCACCTGATATTTTTGTCGAAAACCTTCAGCAATAAAGCTGCAGCAACGATGACAGAGGTGGCGGTTTAAACCCAACGCCGAGCAGCTCAGGAGAGACCCTCTGGGTCATGCTATTTTTTTCCATATATCCACAAAACGGAGTGGTAGGCTAGCTGCACCAGATTTACTTGCCCTGCACTCACTCAAACGATCCATGTGCAAGGTAAAAATTTCCTCGTAACGATGCACTGATGCCGGCTCATTACTACTTTATGGATGGCTCGTCTTTATTGCTTTTGTTGCATACTGCTGGAATCCCATACTGCCCAGGTTGTGCAATCGGCGGCTATATGTTTTTGTTGTCAATAGCTCTTATCCTCAGAGACTCTGCTTCTTCAGTTCACAAACTTCGGAAATTTTACGAATGCCAAGCCAAAAGCATCCATTGTCTCACCCATATCTTGCTGAACCTGAACAGGTACTTCAACCTGCTGCGATACACTACTGAGCCGCTGCTCCCAATCCTGCATCTTCTGCTACTCTTCTTTATCATTTAAGATAGCGCCCGCCAGAATAGGGACAATTGATATAAGGCCATGATGGCCGGGCCGACGGGAGCTATAGCGGCAGTAGAGCCGGTCTTAGACTCTTAAGGCACTCCGTGACCACATCGGCAATGGAGGTAGGGCCATGGCCGTAGCATGGCCGGCTTGAGGCGCAGATAGCTGGCGATGGAAGCGAGTTTGTCAAGGCGCCGCGAGGCGCGGTCAGCTGTGGTGTAAACTCACCGCAGATTACAGCAAAGCCCGGCGCGGAAACGGCCAACAGAGGCAAAACAGTAACAATGGCTCCTTGAAAGCAGGGGTGAATCTAGCGAACGTGAAGGCAGTTTGAAGCGCGAGGCCATGGCACGCCGGTGGATCGATCCATGGCGGTGACTTGGTGCTATTTATGGAGGCGACTCGAGGTCGGAGCTGACGCCGGGGCGGCTCGAAGCAACTGTGGTCATGATGTTGATGGTGGAGGCGGCTCAATCCGCTTAGCGAGGGCCGCTCGACGCACGGCAAAGGGAGGCAACTAGGCGGGTCACCCGGAGGCGAAAGGCGGTTTGCATGGGCGCATCCGTGACGGCGATTCAGGCTGACGTCCTACGGAGCGGAACCATAGCAGAGGCCAGCAGAAGGCGGCTTGCAACAAACCAGCAGGCGAAGGTGAAGCTGGCGGGTCAGCGGTTGCTGGCAAAGGCGCCTGACGGTGGCAAGGCCGGGCCGGCCCGGCCAAAGCCGGAGACAACGCGGCTCGGGGCCGTTTTTCCTTTTTAAGCTGATGGAGAGCAGCCGGGTCACCCTAAGGTAAATGGCACTCCAGCTCGGTTAGGCCGTGGCGGTTCGCGGATGGTGACTTAGAGGCGGGCAACTCGCTGGTGGCCGGTGATGTGCGCCGGTAGCTCGAGGTGTGGCGTATCAACGAGGCCGCAGAGGGCTGGCTCAACAACGGAGGATTTCGGCGGTTTGAGGAAGGACGAGTCGCAACTGCGGCGGGCAGCTCACTGACGGTGCCGGCTCACGGTAGGATCATCGCGTGACGAGGCGGAGTCCGGCGGAGGGCGTGGTCAGCCATGGAAGTGGCGACTCGAGGCCAGCCGGTGCGGCAATTCACCGCAAAGGTGATATGGCGGCTCAGAGACAGCCGGTTTGGCCCGAACCAGCGGTGACTCGGGGGTGAGTTGCTCGGCGGCGACGACGGCGATTTAGCGCGAGTTGCGCGGACGGGGCGCGCAGTGCTGTGAGCCACCAGAGGGCGCAGGCGAGGTGAGCTTGCGGCAAGGCGGAAACAAGGCCAACCCCGGCGGCATCGGCCACTCAGGCGAACGGCGGTTCAGCGGCGATCCGTCAACAAGGCAGAGGTGAGGGCGGTTCGGTAGTAGAGACCGAGCGCGTGCTCTAATCCGGCTCCGGGTTGTGGTTATTGGATAACGCTCGTCCGGGTTGCCAACGGGGCGGGTCTTCCGAGGAGTCCGAGCCCGCAGACAATCCGCTCCCGGATCGTGGAACGATGCGTTGATCTTCCTGACATATCGTTAATCATCATTTTCTTATTGATCTTCATAAATAGTGTCTGATCCGTAGTCTCAGCTGATGGCTTGATTGGGACTTGGCTTTGCGCGTTTTGATGATTTGTTCCATCGGACTCGGCGAACCAATGCTGATGCTGATGCTGAACGAAACTGGTGACTCTAACCATGTTGGTTGAGTTGCCGACCAAAACTTAACACGCCGGCGAAACACACCGTAGCGGAAAACAATGGTGTTGGCGATTTGTGACTTGACCGCTTGCTCAGACTAATGGTAGTTGACTTTTCTTGAATTCAATCTCGTGGATAGTAGAATCTTCGTCCGAAAAATTGCAAACTCCTCGATCCCTAGGGAGATCCCTCCAAGAACTCAACACCACCTTGCGCAGGCCCCACGGTGGGCGCCAACTGTCGTGGAATTGTCACGGCGGATGTCCTAGTGTGAGGACTTAGTCGTGAGGCCGCGCATCTATGTGGTAGCTTGAGAGGGGTTGAGCGGAATCGAGAGATTCAACACACAAGACAAGGATTTAGACAGCTTCGGGCCCCGGGAAACATCATCCAGTAACAACCCTACATGTTGTTTGAGGCTAGGTCTCATTATGATCATGAGGGAGTCGCCGTAAACCGGATTTCCTAGTTGTGTCTAGCCCTAAGATTGTCTCTTCTTGCTCTTTTTTCTTTGGGGAGCCCTGCCCCTCCTTATATAAGTTAGAGGGGCGGGTTACATGTGGAATCCTATTAGGATTAGGACTAGTCTACCTTCTAATACAAACCGGATACAAGTCCGGGTCTTTAACTCCTTGTAAGGTAATATTCTTCACGCCTTTCCTCTTAAACCGGCCCACCATTAATATAAACCGGCCCTCTGGGCCTTGGGCCTTGTCATCTGTCTGTCCCACCCGCCGGGTTACCAGTGAGTTATAATGTCCAGGCAGGTTGCTTGTAAACCGTCTAGTCAGGGCAGGTCGCCAGTGAATCGCCAAGTGTCAATCGGGTCTCAAGTAAACCGCCAAGTCCGGCCGGGTCATATTTCCGGACTTGGCATCATCTATCATACCCGAAGAAATTTCATAACCAATACTTTCAGTAGGTTCAGCAGGTTGAGGGACAACTAATTGTGGTTCCGGTCGAGGTGAAGATACCCCGAACAAACCCCTCAAAGGATTGTTCTCCATAGTAGCAAGTGACAATAAATTTCAGCACATAGTAATAATTTTTCCTTACCGATTTCCACTTACCAAGAGCGCTTAACTCCCCAGCAATGGCGCCAGAAATAGCCTTGATGACCCACAAGTATGGGGGATCAATCGTAGTCCTTACGATAAGTAAGAGTGTCGAACCCAATGAGGAGC
Organism: Aegilops bicornis; assembly: GCA_021605145.1. Taxonomy (NCBI): domain Eukaryota; kingdom Viridiplantae; phylum Streptophyta; class Magnoliopsida; order Poales; family Poaceae; genus Aegilops; species Aegilops bicornis. Next base: position 665,910,615 of record CM038671.1, on the reverse strand, counting down.
AGAAGGAAATGACAAGTGATTTTCAACAAGGTATTCTCTGCAAGCACTAAAATTATAAGGAACGAGTAGTTTGATATCAAGATAATTTGTAACGAGCAAGTAACGGTAATGGTAACAAAAGTGCAGCAAGGTAGCCCAATCCTTTTGAGGTAAAGGACATGCCAAAACGGTCTCTTATAATAAGCAAAGCGTTCTTGAGGGTGTACGGGAATTTCATCTAGTCACTTTCATCGTGTTGGTTTGATTCGTGTTCGCTACTTTGATAATTTGATATGTGGGTGGACCGGTGCTTAGGTGTTGTTCTTACTTGAACAAACCTCCTACTTATGATTAACCCCCTCGCAAGCATCCGCAACTACAAGAAAAGTATTAAGATAAATCTAGTGATAGCATTAAACTTTTGGATCCAAATCAGCCCCTTACGAAGTAGTGCATAAACTAGGGTTTAAGCTTTTGTCACTCTCGCAACCCATCATCTAATAACTACTCCACAATGCATTCCCTTAGGACCTAATAAGGTGAAGTGCCATGTAGTCGACGTTCACACGACACCACTAAGGGAATCAGAACATACATATCATCAAAATATCGAACACATATCAAGTTCACATGATTACACTACAAAAAAAAGACACTTCCGTGATGATACGTGTTTGTCACAGTAGGTCGCGTTTTTTGTCATGCATGTACATCCATGACAAATTTATGACAGAATCAAGATAGGCATACCTGTGTTGTCGTAGAACTGGCCGTAATGGCCCGTGGTAAAACTGGCCCATTAATGGCCCGTGGTAAAACTGGCCCGTAATGAAGAGTGTATCACTTTATACCCATTAACGGCCCGTGGTGAAACTGGCCCGTAATGAATAGTGTATCACTTTATACCCATTAACGACCCATTATTCCGTTGGGCCGTTTCCATCCCATGTTATCTTTCGGCCTTCTCGGGGCGCATTTATTCTTGGGCTTATTTCCACATTCGTTTACTTACGGCCCGTTACTGCCATTTTCTGCTTGTGGGCCAAATTCAGCCTGTGGTTACAGTCGGCCCGTTTGTGGCCCGTTAATACGTTGGGCCATTTTCATAGCGTCATCAAAATACGGCCCGTTATGGTCGGCCCATGAACGGATGATTTCAACTCTAGCCCATTTACGGCCATAATGTGGTCTGTTATTGGCCCATGTTTGGCCAACCGATCATAAGCCCGTAGAAGGCCCATTGATGATACGACCCATAGAAGGCCCATTGTGTCTACGGCCCGTATAAGGCCCATTGTTTCTATGCCACGTAGAAGGCCCATTGTTTCTACAGCCTTAGAAGGCCCATTGTTTCTACGGCCCGTAGGAGGCCCATGTTAACTCAACCGGTGGGCATCGAAGTTCGCCACCAGTGCAAATATAGGGAACACCCTACACCATATAAAAATGGCTTGCTGTTTTCTTCAGCCGGTGGCTGCACGTTAAGAACAAATTTTGTATCGCACCAAAACAAATACAACTATAAAACAAAAGGAAGGTTGGCATAAAAGTTAACCGTCTAGCAGATAAATGCACCACCAGAAGTTCAGAAGCTCGGTTCATTTGACCTGACTGTTACGTTTTCATGCTATATTGTCCGATGGAGCACCATAACCTTCGCCTTCAGTTCTCCTAGACTCCTAAACAACATAGCAAATGTCTGATAGTCTGGTTTCAAAACCATGCATATCTTGACAACATCGAACAATGTCTCTCCTTGTTTCACAAAGGGTCTTTGTTAGGGAATGGACTTGTGTCTGGAGCGCAGATACAACATTGTTTTTAGCTTGCGTATCTTGATCATGAGGCAGTTTGGACGAGATTGCCTTAACAACCAACCCAGTATTACGCAGGAACGTGCTTTTGGCCTTTGTTAGTGGACAGTCTTGACCCACTGCGGCAAGCCCGACATTGTTGTTATAGTTGCCTCGCCACCTTCGTAAGGTGGCGGTTCCACCATTTTTTCCATAGCTCATTTGAAAAGTTGTGGTTTTACATTAGTAGTACGAGAACAGAAGATATTAAGGAGGCAGCAAAACCAAACAAAATAGCTTTGGTCTATATCTGTAACTTATTACGGTGAACCCATGTAAAATAATAGTTGTATTTTACTACAAAGTACATAATAAAACCAGGTTCCAAACATATGACCATGTACCATCGCTAATGTATTGTCTATTTCTTCACATTGTATTGAGGGCTAAGGATAAAGAGACGAAGTTTATAATACGGTAAGCATAGTATGACATCATTCATATCACAAAACAACTGAGAACAGACAAGAAGGCAATTGTAATGTTGTGTGGGCAAGTCCAGCACGGAACTAGATTACGGGTCAAGACCAAAGGAACATCACTCCTCTCTTTTAAACCTTGTAAGGTGCAATGATACACTAAGACAATTGTGTATAAAATTGAAAAGAGTAATAGACATTGGCTGCAAACCATGCAGTTCAAGGCACAAGTCGAGTAAGTAGTAGTTAAAAGGCATGAGGATTAAGGACTTACAGTGGCTTTGGTGGTGTAGTCATGCCCTTCTTCTTGTTGGTGTGACAGTCCTTGAAGATTTCCATAGCATTTGGTTCAGGTACTTTTTGGTCCTTGCGGGCTTCCTATGCATTTGGAACAAGTCAATATAGATCTGATAATATGGTAGAGCGAAAAGAGTGAAACATCAGCTAATTACAATAGCCTCGTAGTGTGCAATATAGCTACGAGATCCTGTCGTCTGTTGGAATTTCACTTTCGTACAGTTGGCCTTGTTCTTTGAATAGTTCACCTACAAGAAGATAGAATTGTGTGGGACATGCATAAATAGTACTTCAACATGTGATCTGATGACACATATAATGTACCTGATACTTCGGATCGGACCAGTGTTTAACGAGGCCTCTCCAGTCTTCATCAGATATATTTTCCACTGGAGATGTTTGGGCAAGTTCACTGTTAGCCTTGCCTTCAAAGTGAGCTTTCCTCAAGTTATACCGATACTGTCACAGAGCAGACTTGAAAACATGGGTGCAAGCTTGCAGTTGCATCATCTTGGCTATCCAACTTGAACCTCATCTGTTGAAAATTATGGGAGTCGCATTATCAGCAACCTAGAAAGTATTGGGCAGAGCAATACGATATTACTAGTTTCCATACATAACCATACTTACAGATAAATGGTCGAGGAAGGTGTTGAAGTGGGTTTCGTCTTTGTCATTCCTATATTTAATCCATGTTGGGAGGATACGTACATGACACCTAACAGCAGCCGCTGCCTCTGATACTAACTTGGCTGACTCTATAGCATCACGTGGCCTTTTTAAACCTGCCTCAAAACGGATCTCCATTCTTCCTCCTCTAGATTTAGTTAACCTATCGAGCATTATCCCTGATGTTTGTTTCCTCTTGCGCCTAGGTGCTAGTCCAACAACAAACATAGGAAGTGTTAGTGTACATCAAACTGTGAGACTACATATAAAGAAGCATGCAACTATAACTTGACTCCATCAACTACCTTATTGCTGTTAAAGCTCACAGAGTTCATCTGATCTTGCCAACTCATCTTGTGTCAAGAGTGCTTCGGAAGTAGTGTCAGGTGGCAAGGGAGCTTGGGAACGTGCTGCTAGCTGAGTTGACGAACGAGTAAATCGTGCAGCCGGTGGTACTGTGGAAGGTGTTGCAACAACTAGGGTTGTCTCTGCTTGTTTGGTGGCAGCTATTTGTTTCTGTTTGGCTTGTTCTGCAGCTCATGTAGCATGGGATACCCTGTTGGTACAATTTTCCGCTGGACTTTGACCTTCTATTGCACCATCAGTACCAGCAGAATCTGCAGGATTGTTGCACTTCCCTTTCCATGTCGTTCTGTCTTGCTTCCTCTTTCTCTGTGCCATGTTAAGCCAAGCCGACAAGAAAAATGAATAACAATTTAGTTCTTCAGAACATATGTACTTTGATGTAAGAACATGGTGTGATAGACAGATATTGTATGTTCTAGAAATAGGAACACGTGTCTTAGTCACAAGTATAATGTGTAAAATGGCGAGATGCAATTCAACAAAATTAGAAGCAATACAAGCTAGACATTATACATAACATGCAACCACATATAACAGTGCCAAGTTAGAGGGAGCACCTTTGATGGTGCACTAGGGGAGAAACACAGCTACGTTGAGTGTATATGTATGTGTTGTCTTGGAAATCATCTTGGGGGGGATGGAGGAGTAGAATCTGTAGAGGCCCTCCATTTGGAAGGAGCACCTTCATCCGATGCCTTTCTAACTTCCTTCCGCTTTATTGATTTTGAATTGTCAAGTAAAACCGACAAAAAAAGCAATAAAATTCACTCTTCAGAACTCATTCGTGCATGATACTGACAATCACTACTTTGATGTAAGGCAAACACATGATTCCAGGATGAAATATGAAAAACAGGACGGCATGGCATATTCACAAATGTTTGTGTAAACTAAGCAGAAACCATTTCACCAAAGAAGAAGCAATGCAAGCTAGACAGCACGTGAAAGATGCAACCAATATGACTCTGCCAAGTTAAAAGTGCCCCATCATAAATGGCATTTCAACAAATTAGAAGCAGCACATGCTATAAATCATATCAAAGATGCAACTAATATCACAATCGCATATATTGAAGGTGTCTCGTCATATTGATTTATGCGGGATACAAAAAAACAATAGTTTTATGTGAGGACATGCTTAATAGACAGATGTACTATGTACTAAATACAGGAAGGCATGTCACATTAACAGGTATAATGTATAAGCTAAGCAGAATAGCACATGCAGTTTAACCAGATTGGAAGAATTACAATCTAGACACCATATGCAACATGCAACCACATATCACACTGCCAAGTTAGAGCAAGCACCTGCGATGCTAGTGTAGAAATGCGGTAATCAACTTCTGAGCTCGTTCACTATCTTCATCTAGCCTTGTTGTTTCTTGAGAATCATGTCGGGAGGCTGACGCTGCATTCTTTAAATGAGGAGTAATCCACTTGCCTGGTTGTCTCATCATAAGTGATTGATGAGGGATACACAAGAACATTAGTTTGATGTAAGAACATGGTTAATACACAGATGTACTAGTATATACCAAAAACAGAAAAGCATGTCATATTCAAAGGTATAATGTGTAAGCTAAGCAGATGCAATTTAACCAAATAGGAAGCAATACAAGCTAGACATCCGGCTGGAGTGGTGAGCATGATCATCTAGGACACGAGAGCACGGTGGGAGGTGGGCTGCTTTGCCACCATCAGCGGATTTTTAGTTGGCTTCGGTGATGCCTCTCTTTCTTTGGGCTTGTCACTTTGGCTCGGCCCGGTCTGACTAGCTATTTGTCTTCTGGTGCTCACATGATGGTGGTTCATGTAAAAAATATCTTTCCTTATCTTAATAAAAACCAACTTCGGCCTTTTGAATACAAGCTAGACACCATATGCAACATGCAACCACATATGACACCGCGAAGTTAAAGAAAGCACTTGGGATGGTGGTTCATGGCGAGCGAGATCATCAACTCCATAGCTACTTTTACTACCTCCATCTACTGACACTGCACCCTTTATAACGCTGAAACATGTCTTGCCTAAGCCTGAAGAAATCTGGAGCTACTTCTCTCTTTTATTTCGTGCTTCTATCAACTGATTGGCAGAGTCTGAAATACCCATGCATAAAAAAACAATAGTGAGAGTATGGGTGAAGTGTGTGCAGAACTAAAACCTTTGTAAAAGTAGCGAGATAGCGGTGGCTGAAAAATAAATGACAAGAGACATATGATAGCTCTACAACATTGCACAGCAAACAAAATTAGATTCTACTCCGTATGATTTTGTAACATATGAGCACAGGATGGCTGGGAAATGCAGGTACTCCTCCAAAGACACCACCACATATGGTCATGTCAAGATAACGATCATTGAAAATAAATAGGTCGATCGATTTTTTTAATGAACCGTCCGATCTATAAGGAACGGGCAGATGGCCTTCGTCTACCTCCCACCAGTCACTGTTAACAATCTTTCTCGAACCGCCAGCGACCATCGGCCCAAACCCCTGCCTCCGCCGCCCCGCCCTCCACTCGACCTCACACCACCGCCGTCCTTGGCAGCGCCACCAGGCCATCCCTTTAATCCCGGCTGACCTCCAGATTAGGCGCCAGTATCTCTAGGCCCCACACGCCCCTAAGATAAACACCGAGGCGCTGCTTCCCCGGTGTAATAGGCGGACTAGCGCCTGTTACGCAGGGGAATGCTTCCGTTAATTGGAAATCAACTGACCAGGAATTGAAATTCAGGGGGGCGACGGACTTCTAGCTAAGGTGAAATAGTATATGAGGAGAAACCTTGTGCATGGCGAGTTACTAGGAACATCTAGTATCAAGAAGAAGCGGTCAACTAGTGTCTTCTGTGGGATGAATACCGTGCAAGCAGACATGTAAGATTTGCACGAATAAGGGAAGAGGAGTACCATTTTCGGTTACCGGTGTGGTCCCCTCCACATGTCGCACCGGTCTTCTTCTTTTTACCGGGGAAACCGATGTTCTTGAGGGTGCATGCTTGGATGAACCCATGGCCAAATTGTTGATTGTGTTGTCGTGGCCGTATGTCGGCGGAGGGGAAGCAGATCCGAGGCGGCGAAGGACGGTATAGCAGGAACAGCTCCGGTGTGGTGGAGGGTGGCGAAGTTGGAGCAGCAGCGGTGAGGCGCCGGACGGCGTGGTTGAACTGGCTCGGGTACGGACGGCTCGGCCTCGGCTTCAACTATTAGCCGTGGAGGGCGTTACGGTTGAGGTTGCGGTGGACGATAACGTCGGGGTATCGGCTCCGGCGTGATGGAGGAGGGCGGCGGTTGATGGGTGGAATGGGGTGGCGGACGGAGGACCCCGGGGTTTCGCGGCTAGTGGAGAGGTAGTTTTTGCGCCCACGGAGTACGAATGGGGAATCAGACGGGTGGGTGGGGGGAGGGGGGAGAACCATGTTTCGGTCTGGGACGCGCTTGTTTTTGGCTTTTTTGAACAGAAGATGGGACGCGCTTGTTTGAAATTTGGGGAAAGTACAAACTTTGCCCCCTCTTAAATTTCTGTCCTACTGTGGATCGGGGGTAGGATGGTAATCCCAGGTGTCCCAAATAGTGGGCGGGAGGCGATTTGACGCCGCGCATGTGTGCTTAGGCGGCCATTGCGTATGAATGTTTTTCAGAGGCGGTTGTGTGGCGTCTAGATGAAGCTACAAACCTACCCTGGTTTAGACCTTTGGACGTCGGGCCGGTAGGTTTCACGGGTCGGAGTTATTAGAAAATTAATTTCCTTGTACTACCAAACATTGGTCTTAGGCGGTTTCGGGCGAGTAGAGGCTCTTTTGGCGCTTCGTTTGAAATTTTGAAACACAAGCATTCACGTTTAGAGTACTCTTGAACTTTGAGGATTTACCTAAATAGACAACGTTAAATTTGACCTTGTATGTTTGAAAACCTCATTAAATTATCCACTTCTTTTTGAAATTTTGACACTTGAAAATCCTATAACTATGATTATTTTGGAATGGAGGAGCTAAATTAGAATTCTATTATGTACAAAATCAGAGCAAAGATTGGTGCCCCCATAATTTAGGTATGATTTACAAACGCCATAATATCAAATTCAAATAATTGAATGGACTTCATGTTGAATTCGATTTTTTGAAACCACCTTAAGTTGAATTCAAATGTATGCTAGTTCATAGGTAGCTATTTATAATGTTCATTGTGTAACTTTCGTATGTATAATGTGCTTTACACACACAACATGAACTATACTCACGTTTATATTCGATTGCTAAAGCGATGCATTGTCTGGAGTTCAAAATACTAACTATGTGGATCAATTGTGTCGAATAATAACATAGACATGCTCAAATTCGATAGAATCTAGATGTCTGATGGATCAATGACCATTCCTTATGCGAATTGCAAATATCATGATCCCATCCTAATATTTGGATACAATTTATATCTTTAATCAATGTGTACAACAGTCTTGTACGTGTAGTTTCACTCTCCATCGGTGGTCTCTCACACATGCTCACACACTCTCTCCCGAGGTGTCTTTCTCGCACACATGCTCTCGATATAACCCTCCCTCCCTCTTGTGACCATTTACGACTGTTTTCACTAACCTTTATCACAAGCACTCTTCCTCTCGCAAGCATACACACGCACAATCCCCATCGACCCTTTCTATATACATAGACCTGCCTACGTGTCTCCATGCACACGTTATCTTTAGGCATGTCTCTCACGCATTGTCTCACACCTCTCTTCCTAATCGACGAGTATGATTCTAGCAGAGCATTATGTAGGATGCCCCTTAAAGTTAGGTTTGATGAATAGTAATATCAGAGATAAAGGGGTTACCTTAGTCCGAGAACCCAGGGTTACAAATCCTAGCCGGCTTTGTCAGTGGACATAGAGTCCTTCACAATTATGCTATCTTTGTCTTGTACGACTAGTCATCCATGGGTCTCCCTAAATGCGTCACGGGCCGACCAATGTGGCGCGGGACGGAACCGAACGAAGGGCCTCACCTCGACCCACCGGACCTCACGCGGTGACACACCCTCTGCCCCCATGTCTCGTTATCTTCTCACACCCACACATACCAACACAGACACCACACACAAAAAATATATTCTCCTGGTGCCTCTATCCACTCCCCCTTGCATATACACACTCAAGGGAATCTCTCGCCGTGACGTCATATTCGTCTCTCTCTCTCTAGACCACTCTCATTTCTCGTGCTATCTCTCCCACACCCCCCTCTGTCGGCCCCTCTATCCATGCCTCTCTCGAATACGTAATACACACACATACCTCTCTAGGCCACCAAATGCATGAACTACACATTCACACATGTTACACCACGTACCCCATTGATCTAAAAACCCTCTCTTCACGTTTATTTCGCATACAACATTCCTTTTGAATAAAGTGTGGCCAAAAAATATTTTAGAATTTCTACATATATACAACATTACAAAGTTATATGGAGGAGTATGAACGCTTGCATTGCATGGTGCCCACAATGATATTTATTCCGCACTGTGAATTTGTATATTCTTATACTATATATAAGGTAGTCATAATAAAGAGAAACGAAGAACATCTCTCTCTCCATCGCATACCCCCCCTCTACGCCCCTTTCATGTCCGCACATAACCTATCTCCAGGTCCTCTAAAAGTAAGCCCCCAGCGCATTCACGCATGTTTCTTCTTTCTCTCGCGATATATACAGTGACGATCATTGTATTTGAAGCGAAAGCACGATACGTACATTGGACTTCAGAATCCACTCATTACGGTCACCATTTACGTTTTGTGGTTATTATACTGATCCACGGGCTCACCGTACAACTCTGTATTTGCTCAAGACATGACTAGTTGACGATTAAACGCTCCACGTGGCACCTCTAGTTTTGCATCACATTATCTCACTACCATCGGGCCCACACAGCCGGCTTGTATCTACTCTACATCTACACTCTTATAAAATACTAGCAAGATGCCCATGCGTTGCACGGAACATCAAGATGCATTTGTATGAGTAGTTTATCTTGTGGGAGAAAAGGATGAACAAGGGAAGGCCTTATTTGCAAGTGTGGAGAGGGGTTTGGGTATCTTTTTGCAAAATTGCCATAGTTTCCTTCCTATCCGTCAGATATAGATCGGACGGCCTATATTGCAGGATGGCAGGCACACGATCATCACCGACTATGCTTTTTATAAGAGTAGGGATAAAATACACTCTTATAAAAAACAGAGTTGGTGATGATGGTGTGCCTGCCATCCTGCAATATAGGTCGTCCGATTTTATCTGAGGATAGGAAAGAAACTATGACAATTTTGCCTAAGATGTACCCACACACCTCTCCACATTTGCAAATAAGGCCTTCCCTCGTTCATCCTTTTCTCTCAAAAGATAAACTAGTCATACAAATGCATCTTGATGTTACGTGCAACGCACGGGCATCTTGCTAGTAAGAATGAAAACAAACGACAAAAAAATATTGGACGGTGGTTCGATGTCATGACCGCGGGCACAACGGACAAGGTGGCCTTGTATTGGTATGTTGAGCCATCTGTTTAACACACATGAGCTGGTGTGGTGATTATACACACACGCACGCATGCACACGAACTGCATGCACGCAACACTCACACGAACACATGCACCCACGCACACACGCAACAGTCACACGTACACACGCAGTCACGCACGCACGCAACACTCACACGCACACACGCACGCATGCATGCACACATCAGTACACCACACGACCAACACACACTCTCACGCTCAAGTGCTCAACCTACACAAGCATGCGCAAACATCAGGCCCTGACAGACTCATACACAACCACGTGATTCCCGCGCACGGGGTGGAGTCTTGTCGCGCATGCGTAAATTTGTGTTTACTTGACCTTTTCCCTGTGCGAACTGACAGGTGGGACCCACAAGGAACGTGGTCAATTTAACTAGTCAACATGGTGCCACGCAGACTATTTGGCCGGTCAAGAGAGTGCAATCCGATGCTGAACCATGAGCAAGTGACCGTATAATCACCGCAAAACGTATATAGTGACCGTAATCATCTTATTCTGAAGTTCGGTGAACGTATTATGCTTTTCTCTCTATAGGCCCTCCAAAACTACATCTCTACACGTTCTCGCATGTTACATCTAACAACTATGCAATACAGCACTACTACTACACTGTAACATAATAAATCATATGTGTTTTTAGTTTTACTAGATATCATATTGTTACTTGATTATTCAGGTTGCATACATTATAATTGCCTTTGAAATGCATGGCCAGTATCATATATCGTGCGGAAAAAATCCCGCTCTTTCCTGTTTAATCGGGTTTGTATCGATGGATCGTGCGAAACAGCAAAACGATAGTACTATATACAGTACAAGTGACATTTCACTGGGACGTCGTGTCGTGTACTCCTCCATCGTAAGAGTGGAGCGCTCGCTTTCATAAATCTTCTAGTCCCTTTCGCCAACATGTGGGGCATCAAGCTACCGGGTCCACGTGCCATACCGAATCTGATGCGAGCAGCGGGGTGAAGCACCCGGTCATGGCGCCCGGCGTAGTAACGAGCAATGAGGCGTCAAATCACAAAGCTGCACCTTTCCGCAGTTAAGTTGGAGGAGCAGTAATAATGCTAAAAAAAGAAGTTGGAGGACGAAGCAACCATCATTTCACTCGTTCTTTGAATCCGCTTCTCCCTCATCTTCTTCAAGTTAACCACGTGTTGCTTTTGTCGTTGTTCTGCCTCATGTGGGAAGCGGATCGGCTTGGTAAAGCACTGACACGTGGGACCGCATGTTAGCAAACAGCCAGGACAACGTCCTCTAAAAATAAGAAACCTCCCCCTACCATCCGCGCGGCAAAATCACCTCCTTTTTACTAATCTTGATTCTATAATTTTTTAGATCAATATAATTGAGATTTGTATAGATAGCACACATGAGCAAAACCAAGTGGTATGATACGTCTCCAACGTATCTATAATTTTTGATTGTTCCATGCTATTATATTACCCCTTTTGGATGTTTATGGGCTTTATTTTACACATTTATATCATTTTTGGGACTAACCTACTAACCGGAGGCCCAGCCCATATTGTTGTTTTTTTGCCTATTTCAGTATTTCGAAGAAAAGGAATATCAAACGGAGTCCGAACGGAATGAAACCTTCGGAAGCGTGATTTTTGGAATGAACGTGATCCAGAGAACTTGGAGTGCAAGTCAAGAAGCTTCCGAGGAAGCCACGAAATAGGAGGGCGCCCCCACTATAGGGCGCGCCCCCTGTCTCGTGGGCCCCTCGGGCGGCCACCGACGTACTTCTTCCTTCTATATATACCTACGTACCCCGAAAACATACAGGAGCACCACGAAACACAATTTCCACCGCCGTAACCTTCTGTATCCGCAAGATATCATCTTGGAGCCCTAACCGGCACTCTGCCGGAGGGGGAATCAACCACGGAGGGCTTCTACATCAACACCATAGCCTCTCCGATGAGTTGTGAGTAGTTTACCACAGACCTAAGGGTCCATAGTTATTAGCTAGATGGCTTCTTCTCTCTTTTTGGATCTCAATACAATGTTCTCCCCCTCTCTTGTGGAGAGCTATTCGATGTAAACTCTTTTTGCGGTGTGTTTGTCGAGATCCGATGAATTGTGGGTTTATGATCAAGTTTATCTATGAATAATATTTGAATCTTCTCTGAGTTCTTTTATGTATGATTAAGTTATCTTTGCAAGTCTCTTCGAAGTATCGGTTTAGTTGGGCCTACTAGATTGGTTTTTCTTGCCATGGGAGAAGTGCTTAGCTTTGGGTTCAATCTTGCGGTGTCCTTACCAAAGGATGTGAGAAAGGGTTGCAAGGCACGTATTGTATTGTTGCCATCGAGGATAACAAGATGGGGTTTATATCATATTGCATGAGTTTATCCCTCTACATCATGTCATCTTTCTTAATCGTTACTCTGTTCTTATGAACTTAATACTCTAGATGCATCTTTGGATAGCGGTCGATGTGTGGAGTAATAGTAGTAGATGCAGGCAGGAGTCGGTCTACTTGTCATGGACGTGATGCCTATATACATGATCATTCCTAGATAATCTCATAACTATGCGCTTTTCTATCAATTGCTTGGCAGTAATTTGTTCACCCACCGTAATACTTATGCTATCTTGAGAGAAGCCACTAGTGAAACCTATGGTCCCTGGGTCTATCTCTTATCATATTTGCTTTCAATCTACTTTTATTTGCATCTTTACTTTTTGCATCTATATTATAAAATACCAAAAATATATTTATCTTATCTTACTACCTTTATTAGATCTCACTTTCGCAAGTGGCCGTGAAGGGATTGACAACCCCTTTATTGCGTTGGTTGCGAGTTCTCAGTTTGTTTGTGTAGGTGCGTGGGACTTTTGAGGAGCCTCCTACTGGATTGATACCTTGGTTCTCAAAAACTGAGGGAAATACTTACGCTACACTTGCTGCATCACCCTCTCCTCTTCGAGGAAAACCAGCAAGCTCAAGACGTAGCAAGAAGGATTTCTGGCGCCGTTTCCGGGGAGGTCTTCGCTCAAGTCAAGACATACCAAGTACCCATCACAAACCCATCTCCCTCGCATTTACATTATTTGCCATTTGCCTCTTGTTTTCCTCTCCCCCACTTCACCCTTGCCGTTTTATTCGCCCTCTCTTTCCCAATCTCCTCCTCTCTTTTCGCTTGCCGTTTTTCTGTTTGCTTGTGTGTTGGATTAGTTGTTGTCATGGCGTAAGATAATACCAAATTGTGTGACTTCTCGAATACCAATAATAATGATTTCCTTAGTACTCCGATTGCTCCTCTTAATAATGATGAGTCTTGTGAAATCAATACTGCTTTGCTGAATCTTGTTATGAAAGATCAATTCGCCGGCCTTCCTAGTGAAGTTGCCGCTACTCATCTAAAAAACTTTGTTGATTTGTGTGATATGCAAAAGAAGAAAGATACGGATAACAATATTGTCAAATTGAAGTTATTTCCATTTTCACTTAGAGATCGTGCTAAAGTTTGGTTTTCGTCTTTGCCTAAGAATAGTATTGATTCTTGGAACAAGTGCAAAGATGCTTTTATCTCTAAGTATTTTCCTCCCGCTAAGATCATCACTCTTAGGAACGATATTATGAACTTTAAACAACTTGATCATGAGCATGCTGCCCAATCTTGGGAAAGAATGAAATTGATGCTTCATAATTGCCCCACTCATGGTTTGAATTTATGGATGATCATACAAAAAAATTATGCCGGTTTGAACTTTGCTTCTAGAAATCTCTTAGATTCGGCCGCGGGAGGCACGTTTATGGAAATCACATTAGGAGATGCTACAAAACTTCTTGATAATATTATGGCTAATTATTCTCAATGGCACACCGAAAGATCTTCTAGTAAAAAAGTGCATGCTATAGAAGAAACCAATGTTTTGAGTGGAAAGATGGATGAACTTATGAAGATGTTTGCTACTAAAAATACTCCTCTTGATCCCAATGATATGCCTTTGTCTTCCTTGATTAAGAATAATAATGAATCTATGGATGTGAGTTTTGTTGGTAGGAATAGTTTTGGAAACAATGCTTATAGAGGAAATTTTAATGCTAGGCCGTTCCTAATAATTCCTCTAATAATTATGGAAATTCCTACAATAATGCTTATGGTAATTTTAATAAGATGCCCTCTGACTTTGAGAATAGTGTGGAAGAATTTATGAGAGATTTAATGCATTGCTTGAAGAAAAATTGCTCAAAGTTGATGATTTGGCTAGGAAGGTTGATAGACTTTCGCTTGATGTTAATTTTCTTAAACTTGGATCTTCTTCTCCTAAGCATGATATCAATAAGTCTCTCAAAGTAATGAGAATTTCCATTGATGAGTGCAAGGAAAGAACTGCTAGATTGCGTGCTAAGAAAGAAAGCTTTATAAAAGCGTGTTCTTCTAGTTTCCGCGAAAATAATGATGAGGATCTTAAAGTTATTGATGCGTCTCCGATTAGATCTATGTTTTGCAATATGAATTTTGATGATTATGGGACTGATGATGAATCAACTTTGCCTAGAAGGCGTCCCAAGAATTCGGAATCTTTAGATCTTAATGTTAAATTTGGTAAAAGTGAGATTGGAGAATCCTCAAATAATGTTGAACCTACTATCTCAGATTTCAAGGAATTTCATTATGATAATTGCTCTATAAAAGGTTGTATTTCCTTGTTGCAAGCCGTTGTTAATTCTCCTCATGCTTATAGTCAAAACAAAGCTTTTACCAAGCATATCGTTGATGCATTGATGCAATCTTATGATGAAAAACTTAATTTGGAAGTTTCTATACCTAGAAAACTTAATGATGAGTGGGAACCTACTATAAAGATTAGAATTAAAGATTATGAGTGTTTTTCCTTGTGTGATTTTGGTGCTAGTGTTTCCACAATTCCGAAAACTTTATGTGATATTCTAGGTTTCCATGATCTTGATGATTGCTCGTTAAATTTGCACCTTGCGGATTCCACCATTAAAAAGACTATGGGAAGGATCAATGATGTTCTTATCGTTGCAAATAGAAATTTGGTGCCCGTAGATTTTATCGTTCTTGATATAGATTGCAATCTTTCTTGCCCTATTATTCTTGGTAGACCTTTCCTTAGAACGATTGGTGCGATTATTGATATGAAGGAAGGGAATATTAGATTCCAATTCCCATTAAAGAAAGGCATGGAGCACTTTCCAAGAAAGAAAGTTAAATTAGCTTATGAATCTATCATGCGTTCTACTTACGAGTTTAGTGCCAAAGTTGGCACTCGTTAGATCTATCTTCGCTTTTATACCTAGCTAGGGGCGTTAAACGATAGCGCTAGTTGGGAGGCAACCCAATTTTCTTTATGTTTTTTGTTTTGGCTTCTGTTTAGGAATAAATAATCCATCTACCCTCTGTTTAGATGTGGTTTTATGTTTTAATTTGTGTTTGTGCCAAGTAGAACCTATAGGATCTTCATGGATGATAGTTATTTGATCTTGCTGTAATTTCCAGAAACTTTCGGCTCACGAAACTAATTGTTAAAAATCACCAGAACGTGATAAAATAGTGATTCCAATTGCTGCTTATCAATAAACAAATTTTATAGGTCTTCCTATTTTTTCTGAATTGTTTGAGTTCCAGAAGTTTGCGTTAGTTGCAGATTACTACAGACTGTTCTGTTTTTGACAGATTCTGTTTTTCGTGTGTTGTTTGCTTATTTTGATGAATCTATGGCCAATAAAATAGTTTATAATCCATAGAGAAGTTGGAATACAGTAGGTTTAACAACAAATTAAATAAATAATGAGTTCATTGCAGTACCTTATGTGGTGGTTTTGTTTTCTTTCACTAACGGAGCTTATAAGATTTCTTGTTGAGTTTTGTGTTGTGAAGTTTTCAAGTTTTGGGTAAAGCTTTTATGGACTATGGAATAAAGGGTGGCAAGAGCCTAAGCTTGGGGATGCCCATGGCACCCCAAGATATTCAAGAATATCCAAAAGCCTAAGCTTGGGGATGCCCGGAAGGCATCCTCTTTAAATCTTCGTTCATTGGTAACTTTACTTGGGGCTATATTTTTATTCACCACATGATAAGTGTTTTGCTTGGAGCGTCGTGTATTATATTAGTCTTTGCTTTTTAGTTTACCACAATAATCCTTGCTGTACACACCTTTTATAAGAAGCCTATTTGATTAGAATTTGCTAGAATACTCTATGTGCTTCACTTATATCTTTTGACCTTGATAGTTTTTGCTCTAGTGCTTCACTTATATCTTTTAGAGCACGGTGGTGTCTTAATTTTGAAGAATTGCAAGTCCCTTATGCTTCACTTATATTATTTTGAGAGTCTTTTAGAACAGCATGGTATTTTCTATGGTCATAAAATTGGTCCTAGAATGGTAGGCATCCAAGTTGGGTATAATAAAAACTATCATAGGAAGTGAATTGGATGCTATGATCAATTTGATACTTGATAATTGTTTTGAGATATGAGGTAGTGATATTAAAGTCATGCTAGTTGGGTGATTATGAATTTAAAGAATGCTTGTGTTGAAGTTAGCAAATCCCATAGCATGCACGTATGGTTAAAGTTGTGTAACAAATCTGAAACATGAAGTGTGCCTGGCTTGTGCATCCTTATGAGTGGCGGTCGGGGACGAGCGATGGTATTTTCCTACCAATCTATCCCACTAGGAGCATGCGCGTAGTACTTGATTTTTGATGACTTCTAAATTTTTGCAATAAGTATATGAGTTCTTTTGCCTAATGTTGAGTCCATGGATTATACGCACTTTTACCTTTCTGCCTTTGCTAGCCTCTTTGGTACCGTGCATTGCCCTTTCTCACCTTGAGAGTTGGTGCAAACTTCGCCGGTGCATCCAAACCCCGTGATATGATATGCTCTATCACACATAAACCTCCTTATATCTTCCTCAAAACAGCCACCATACCTACCTATTATGGCATTTCCATAGCCATTCCGAGATATATTGCCATGCAACTTTCCACCGTTCCGTTCATCATCATGACATACTTTACTTTTGTCATATTGTCATTGCATGATCATGTAGTTGACATCGTATTTGTGGCAAAGCCACCATGCATTATTTTTCATACATGTCACTCTTGATTCATTGCACCATCCCGGTACATCGCCGGAGGCATTCATATAGAGTCATATCTTGTTCTAGTTTCGAGTTGTAATTGTTGAGTTGTAAGAAAATAAAAGTGTGATGATCATCATTTTTAGAGCATTGTCCCAAGTGAGGAAAGGATGATGGAGACCATGATTCCCCCACAAGTCGGGATGAGACTCCGGACGAAAAAAAGAGGCCATAAAAAAAGAGAAAAGGCCCGAATAAAAAATATATGATAAAAAAATGAGAGAAAAAGAGAGAAGGGACAATGCTACTATCCTATTACCACACTTGTGCTTCAAAGTAGCACCTTGTTCTCCATGTAGTGAGTCTCATATTTTGTGCTTCAAAGTAGCACCATGTTTTTCATATAGTGAGTCTCATAAAGTTGTCTTTTTCATATTAGTGGGAATTTTTCATTATAGAACTTGGCTTGTATATTCCTACGATGGGCTTCCTCAAATGCCCTAGGTCTTCGTGAGCAAGCAAGTTGGATGCACACCCACTAGTTTTCTTTTGTTGAGCATTCATTAGCTCTAGTGCATCTCTTGCATGGCAATCCCTACTCCTCATGTTGACATCAATTGATGGGCATCTCCATAGCCCGTTGATTATCCTCGTCAATGTGAGACTTTCTCCTTTTTTGTCTTCTCCACACAATCCCCATCATCATATTATATTCCACCCATAGTGCTATATCCATGGCTCACGCTCATGTATTGCTTGAAGGTTGAAAAAGTTTGAGATTATTTAAGTATGAAACAATTGCTTGGCTTGTCATCGGGGTATAGAAGTTGGGAACATCTTTGTGTGACGAAAATGAAGCATAGCCTAACTATATGATTTTGTAGGGATGAACTTTCTTTTGCCATGCTATTTTGAGAAGACATGATTACTTTGATTAGTATGCTTGAAGTATTACTATTTCTTTTATCAATATGAACTTTTATTTTGTATTCATTTGGATCTGAACATTCATGCCACAATAAAGAAAGTTACATTATGAATTATGCTAGGTAGCATTCCACATCAAAAATTCTCTTTTATCATTTACCTACTCGAGGACGAGCAAGAATTAAGCTTGGGGATGCTTGATACGTCTCCAACGTATCTATAATTTTTTATTGTTTCATGCTATTATATTACCCCTTTTGGATGTTTATGGGCTTTATTTTACACATTTATATCATTTTTGGGACTAACCTAATAACCGGAGGCCTAGCCCATATTGCTGGTTTTTTTGCCCATTTCAGTATTTTGAAGAAAAGGAATATCAAACGGAGTCCAAACGGAATGAAACCTTCGGGAGTGTGATTTTTGGAACGAACGTGATCCAGAGAACTTGGAGTGCAAGTCAAGAAGCTTCCGAGGAAGCCACGAGATAGGAGGGCGCCCCCATAGGGCATGCCCCTGTCTCGTGGGCCCCTCAGTGGCCACCGACGTACTTCTTCCTCCTATATATACCTCGCACCCGAAAACATCCAGAGCACCACGAAACACAATTTCCACCGGCCAGAACCTTCTCAGATCCGCAAGATCTCATCTTGGAGCCCTTGCCGGCAATCGGCGGAGGGAATCAACCACAGAGGGCTTCTACATCAACACCATAGCCTCTCCGATGAGTTGTGAGTAGTTTACCACAGACCTACGGGTCCATAGTTATTAGCTATATGGCTTCTTCTCTCTTTTTGGATCTCAATACAATGTTCTCCCCCTCTCTTGTGGAGAGCTATTCGATGTAAACTCTTTTCGCGGTGTGTTTGTCGAGATCCGATGAATTGTGGGTTTATGATCAAGTTTATCTATGAATAATATTTGAATCTTCTCTGAATTCTTTTATGTATGATTAAGTTATCTTTGCAAGTCTCTTTAAATTATCAGTTTAGTTTGGCCTACTAGATTGGTTTTTCTTGCCATGGGAGAAGTGCTTAGCTTTGGGTTCAATCTTGCGGTGTCCTTACCCGATGTGAGAAAGGGTTGCAAGGCACGTATTGTATTGTTGCCATCGAGGATAACAAGATGGGGTTTATATCATATTGCATGAGTTTATCCCTCTACATCATGTCATCTTGCTTAATGTCGTTACTCTGTTCCTATGAACTTAATACTCTAGATGCATCTGGATAGCGGTCGATGTGTGGAGTAATAGTAGTAGATGCAGGTGAGTCGGTCTACTTGTCATGGACGTGATGCCTATATACATGATCATGCCTAGATAATCTCATAACTATGCGCTTTTCTATCAATTGCTCGACGGTAATTTGTTCACCCACCGTAATACTTATGCTATCTTGAGAGAAGCCACTAGTGAAACCTATGGCCCCCGGGTCTATCTCTTATCATATTTGCTTTCAATGTACTTTTATTTGCATCTTTACTTTTTGCATCTATATTATAAAACACCAAAAATATATTTATCTTATCTTACTATCTTTATTAGATCTCACTTTTGCAAGTACCCGTGAAGGGATTGACAACCCCTTTATTGCGTTGGTTGCGAGTTCTCAGTTTGTTTGTGTAGGTGCGTGGGACTTTTGAGGAGCCTCCCTCTTTGGATTGATACCTTGGTTCTCAAAAACTGAGGGAAATACTTACGCTACACTTGCTGCATCACCCTCTCCTCTTCGAGGAAAACCAACGCAAGCTCAAGACGTAGCATGGTACGGTTAAGGGCATCCACAATGTGTAGCCAAATGTGAAAATAACTTTTGGCATCGTGGGAACCATTGTGGACGGTGTTGCCAAAGCCAAAAGGATGGAACCGAAGCTCCCTGATTGATTGATTGATTGAAGGAATAGAAAAATGCAACGTCTCTCCTCTTTCTCCCGTGCTTGGACGCATGTACAGTATAGAGGACAGAGTCTACTCCGCTGTCCCTCCTATCACAAATCACAAAGCAGTGAGGCGTCAAATCACAAAGCACAAACGAAGAAACCATCATTTCACTCTTCGCTGACTCTGCTTCTCCATCGTCTTCTTCGAGAAACCATCTCACCGCACTAAGCTGGACGGGCGACGCTATTGTGTACGAGTAGTACTAGTACATTTACGCATCCTTTGGTTCAACAAAATTCCTGGATGCTAATAAGGCGGTTGTCTCGGCTTGTAGGCGGCACTTGAGAACGACTTACCGTGGTCTCCCTCAATGGTGTTCTCCGTCGAACGCACTTCGCCAAACCACAACGTTCGAGATATTGTCGACGTCACCGCAATGGGGAAGGAAGTCAAATATAGTTACTACCTCCATTTTTTGTGTACACAAGGCCAGTATATCAAAATTACAATTTGCAAAAGGCCACTAACACTAATTGAGGCAAAATTGATGGGGTTTGCCTCGTACTAGCAACCAAGGACATTAATATCCCCTGCATGCATGCGAAAGTGATAAGGTTGGTTTGCATGGCGTTGCATTAATCAAGCGATGAGGAGTGATATGGTTAGCTCTTTGGTCTTTGGAGAAAAAAATACGCATTAATTGACACGTGAAACGAGGATTTGTATCGATTAATCCCGAAGGAAAACCCGCCTTTCTTTTTAACATTAGTACTCCTAGTATGTAGTACTACGTACTTATCCTGTTTGGGTCTAGGCCTTGCATTGCCATACTTCGCCACACATTTTTGCCAAGCTTGCCTAAAGTTTTCAAAATGAAAAGGAGGTACTTGCGCACGGCTGTCACGGTCGCACCGCACCCTCACACGGTCGCTCCTGCACGCCGCGGTCGCACCGCACCCTCACATGCACAGTCGCTCCTGCACGCTGCAAACCCAACCAAGGGAACGCACCCTCACTGACACGTGTTGTCGCATGTGAACAAACCAAACTCAGCCATCCTACCGCTGACACATAATTTTCGTTCATAGAGTATGTTTATCCAACTGCATGTTGGGGAGTATCCGTCTGACCCGTGCGGTGGTCTCGTTGGGGAAGAAGAAGAGGTGAGGAAGAAGGGTTAGGAGACGTAGGATATTCATCCAACCGCCTGAAATGGTAGACTGACCCAAGTCAGGCGACTTGCATAACAATATAAGTTTTTACACAGCAAAAGATCCAGAAAAACAACAACATAAAGAAAAACTATCACTGCTCGTGGAACGAGGCGGCCTCATCGTCTTTGGCTGCCGGCGCGAACCAGCCGTAGCTGCCGACGTGTGTCTCCGCACCGTGGTTGTCCTCGGCCTCCAGCTACTCGTTCACGCGGAGCGTGCGGGCGCTCTGCACAGACGAGAGCACCGCCCGGTTCAAGTCGAGGACGTCCGGTTCCGCCTGCAGGAGGGCCTCGATGGCAGCGGCATCTGCACGCTCCACGTCGAGTCGAGCCTCCACCGCGTGGTTCAAGTCCAGGACGTCTGGTTCCGCCTGCAGGAGGGCCTCGATGAGAGTGGCATCCGCACGCTCCGTGTCGAGTTGAGCCTCTGCCGCCCAGTTCGAGTCCAAGACGTCCGGTTCCGCCTGCAGGAGGGCCTCAATGGCAGCGGCATCCGCGTGCTCCGCCTCAAGTTGAGCCTCCGCCGCCCGGTTCACATCCACGAAATCCGGTTCCGCCTACAAGAGAGCCTCGATGGCAGCGGCATGCGCGTGCTCCGTGTCGAGTTGAGCCTCTGCCTCCTGGTCCTCCTTTAGTATCGCCAGCTTGAACCACTGGTCCGCCTGCACCATGGGGGACTCGGATACCGGCAAGAAGTCGACGTCCATCGTCTCATACCCATCAGGGGCCTTCTGCGCCGCGACCTCCGCCATGAACATTGGATCAGCTTCCTCCTCCTCGTAGCTTGGCTCCAGAGAACTCGGGGATTGGCCCGCCGTAAAGAGAGCTTGGGAACGGAGGTCTCTGGCGCCTACCGCCGCCGCAATTTCTGCACGGCGCTCGGGCGTCAGCATCTTGTAGTACGTGATCTTGCGGTGCACCATGGCTTTCCGATGAACTAGGGGACGCTTGATGCGGGCTAGGGGATCGAAAGGTGGGGGAAGGGGCTGGAGATTTGGTGTGGTTTTAGGGCAGTGGCTGGCATAGGCCGAGCAGCGAAGGTTCTGGTATGAATAGTGGTTGTGGTGACGACCGGTCAATCGGTTTTGACTATACATCGCTCTTGTCGCCTTCGCGTTGCAGCCCGGCACGCTGGACCCTCCATATTGCTCACCGAATGGAACGCACTTCGTCTTGCGTTTTCGCTCGCTTGTGGGACCACAGTTGAGAGCAAACCGACGTCCTTCCCCCTCCCCCGCCCGTGTCATTTTATGCGGAGTAAATAAAAACAGAGGGAGTATACTACGGATGGGGATCCCCTGACGTGGCCGAACCCATTGAGTAACTAACATGCGGGGCCTAGCAAGCATGGGGTCCGTCAGTAAGTGACCGAAAGGGAGGGTAAGGCAGGGATACGTATGTGAAAGGACCTTCCAATGATAAAGTTTTCACATTATACATCTCATGTACTATTAATCTTGTCAATAGTCAAATCCGGTTTTGAAAAACGCATTAGAGCATGGTTAATAATATAGCCAGTCGATGGCTATAAGGAACTGCCATGTCATCTATAGCCATCATCTATTATATGCACTCATACATGAGTGTGGGCTATAAGGTTGGCTATTTCCATAAAAAAATTTATAAGGTTGGCTATTGTATTAGTACTTTTTTCCATCTCCTCTCCATCTATTTCTTCATATTTATTGTACGTATTTAAATAGGAATGCGTATATAGCTAGGCTCTTGCATGATAGCTCACTCCCCTTACTTTTTCACATCTAGGAGTACGTACGAATCTAACAATATTGATTGGGCGTTGTTGAATGTTGATACTTTTTTATCAAAGTAGAGATACTTTGACTACACATAAAACTTATATGTAAACTAGAAAGGATAGGAGGGAGTATATTGTACGTTCAAAAACGAAACGAACATTGAATACCCTTTATATATGATTTGCGGATGCTATGATCACTGGTTCAAAATTTTGAATACGCCTTAGGTATCACACATGCCCCTACTCGTTCTCTCTCGATCTCATCTCGGGGTCCGGAGATCGATTGAAAGAGGACTAGGGTGGGTACAATACGTTCGTTTCGCTTATGAACGTACAATATACTCCCTCTGATCCACATGCACCCCGCGGGTCATTTCTATCATAGAAACAGACCAAACCTTTATCTCCTTGCACGACATGCAATTGATCTCTGAACATCAATCGATCTCGTCAACATGTGTCGGGGCATGCATGAACCGAATGGGATGCCAAAACTAAGACGCGAAGCGACACATAGTGGAGGCAAAGTGAAACTTCAAACGAACTGTTTGTTTGTATGCATGTTGGACAAATTACAAATAAACATTGGAAATACAAGCATGGTCTAGGCCCACATGCGAATGATACTCGGTAGAATGTTCAAATGAGGCATGCGGGAGGATGGACTCGACCGGAGGGCAACATGATCGATGGAGAAGAGGGTTGGAGATGAATGAGAAATAAGCAAACGCCACATGATTATACTTGACCGGTTCAAATAAACAATAAGTTGTCTCGCTTGGCCTACATAGTGAAAGGCCTAATGCGCAACGCGGAGCACTGACGCTCGAATATGGCCGGGAAAACAGGGAAACCGACATGTGGGGCACACTTGTCGGGACGACGTAGCGCAAGCTAGTCCAATGGAGGAGATGTCCCACGACCTCCTCGCCACCGGCAACCGTTCATGTGGGTCGTGGGGGCCAACAACGTGGCGCAGCTCTAGCACCGCCTCTAGACACGGCGACCACGGTGAGCGACACGCTCATCGTCGCTAGACACGGTCGGTTTCAGTGTGCCGAGGGCGGTGTTAGTGTTGCGGCACGACCAACAGCTAGTATGTTTGGTTTGTGACCAAGGTTGCCCCATCAAAGCATTGGGTAGCCAAAATTTTGGTTGAGGTTTTGGTTGCCCATGATTTGGCCGACATCGGCAAGAAAAATGAACTAGAGTTGGCTAGAGTTCATTGGCATGCCAAAAAAATGGCAACCATCCATTTTTGGGTCATGACCAAAACCTCAAAAAAATGGCAACCATCCAAACAAAGACCAATCTTTGGGTCATGACCAAAATTTTGGTAAGGTGCACTTTGGCCACAATCCAAACACACCCCAACACCCGGCTCGTCGAGGATGCACGGGGCGCCGGGACGCATCCGCGAAGTGGTGTAGCACGTACAACTGCATCCTCAGGACCTGAGACCATGTTGGGTCGTCTTGCTTTTTCAATGACATGCGTCGATCGCATGAGAAAAGGGCATCTCCAACATTGCCACGGCCGCAGCTGACTACCCTGGCACACCGAAAACCCTCGTTCCTCGCACCATCGCGCGGTGCGTTCTCAGCCGGCGCCAGCTGCCCGCATTCATGTCGTTCGTCCGTATGCCGTCGTTAAGAGGCTCGTTGCCCGAGGAACCAACTCCGGCGACTTAATAACGCACCAGGACGCTTGGTCTCACCGGAATGCGCTACTTAAAGCGGCAATGCCCAGCTAACATCCACACCATAGCGCATCGTCCTCCTACCTGGCACCACATCCGCCATGACCGCAAGCGTGAACGCTCTGCGGGAGAGCTTGTCTTCGGGGATGGAGCTCGAGGTCGCCGCCCTCGCTCAAGTCGCCGCACAAGCAGTGGCCACGCTGGCGGCCGACGATGGGAGCACCGTCAGCCACGAGTCCTACTTGCCGCCGTCCAACATCCGGCACCGCCCAGGTCAGGGACTCCTCCGAGGATGAGTAGGGCATGGGAGGCGGCAGGGCATGGTGTGCCAACTGGCCGGTCCGTCTCCCGAGTTCTACTTTTCCTCGCCAGAGACCGCACCTTCACTTCACGGGTCTTGAACCCCGCCCCCGTACATGGAGATCGCAGATGGAGGACGTCGGCCGCCGCCGTAGAATAGGTTTAGGGTCGGGTTTCTTTCATTTTCCTGTCCTATATAAGTTCGAAATGTAATGAAACTCTGCCGTGTTTGCATTAATCTCGGCCGGTGTATATGAACTTTCACAATAATATAGTATATTGTAGGAGTACTAGCAAGATGCCCGTGCGTTGCACGGAAGATCAAGATCTTGTGGGAGAAAAGGATGAACGAGGGAAGGCCTTATCTGCAAATGCACATTCACGCATTTCACATTTTTCTACATCTACGGGAACCTACGAAAGGGTTAACGTAAATTGCCTCTCTCTCTCTCTCCTCCCCTGATTTTCATGGTGGTGGGCCCCTCCCTCCCCCCAATCTACAATCAACAGCTCACACGTTTCACATTATGTTAATTAAGTAACTGAGACTATGTAGGTGTAGCATTACTCGTCCTAAAAAACCCAACTAAGCCAACCTCCTAGCATATCGCGCGGGAAAAGACCCGGCCGCGCCGTTTTAGTCGGGATTACCGGATTACTAGTAGTAGTACGATGGATCGCGTGAAGCAACAAGTTTTTTTAGGGGGCGAAGCACCTAGTTTAAAAGGAAAAAAGGCGGTACACTCACAGAACCCCTGTCGCAGTCGCATTGCACCCCACACACGTTCGGTCCTGCACACGGCTCACGCAAACAGAATGTGCTTCGGCTTGCCTCTTCACTAACACGTGGGACTGCACTTGGAGAAACCGACCATGCGCCAAAGTCCCCCGCCCACCACGCAAAAATTCTCTCCCCCCCCACCCAAAAATTCCCCCAAATCCTAGATTCAATCGCCTTCGCCAACTAGCCAATAATATTCCCCAAACCCCTCCCCGTCCCCCTCTACTCCATTCGCTCCGCCAAAGCTGCCCTCCCCGCCACACCGATTACGTCGGCGCCGTGGTTCGTCGAGGGGACGAACGATGATCCTCTCGCTCCCACAGTATGCTCTCGTAGACTGCCGTCCTCTAGCCGCGCCGCCACCGCTGGTGACGTTCTTGTGGAGGCGCACGGCGGTCAGTGCCGCCACCGCTGGCGACGTTCTTGTGGAGACGCACGGCGGTCAGCTTCTCCCACGGTACGCGCATTCTAGACTGAGGCCTCGTGCATGTCGGTGTAGCGTTGAATGTTAGCTGATAGACGCTGTTAATCTGACTGTTTGGCAAAGTAGTTTACAGTCAATATGCTCTGCTTAAGAAGATTCCTTGCCCTGTTTTGCACTCAATCTGCTTAGCTGAGATGGCATGCCAAGGCCGATTAGTTGCTAAAATATACTGCCATATATTTATTGTGACGTAGATTGCCATGGTCTTGTAGCCAATCTGTTAGGTGAAATAGCTCTACACTGTTTTATACTCGATCATTGTTGCTGTGATGGCCTTCGATAGTTTGATGGATGTGTGCTCGGCCTCATTGACTGCTGAAACAGCCTGCCATAATTTAGCACTCAAATCTGTTTGCTGAATTAGCTTTACATATATTTTGTTACTTAGATCTGCTCGTCCAAATATCTTGCCATAGCTTTAGACATCGACCTAGGTATTTTCTTCTGGACTCCATAAAAAACATATAAGTTTTTTCCTGTAATATCTAGTAGAAGAACTAATTTGTATGTCTAACAGATGGACATGACTTGGATAACTTCTGCTCGAAGATTCTCCAATGCATATGTCGAGGGGGTTGAAAACTTCATGAACTTTATCAGAGCTAAGTACGGTGGTCCGAAATCAGATGTGCTCTGCCCGTGTAGCAGTTGTATGAATTCAGTTACAAGACCGACCAAGCTGTGCAAAATTATCTCCACTTGTATGGGATGTCGGTCACCTCTACGAGTGGGGTTCCTCATGGTGAAGCTGTGACGGTCCGTGTGAGTGTCGACGTGGCAGTAGGAGATCACCATCTTGATCGACTGATGCTTTCGGTGGAAGAGGAGGAGGAGGAGGTGGTGGCGGAGCAGTGAGTTTGACCAACATTGAAACAATGCTACGTAATGCTCATGCATTCCGTGAACTTTCACTGCGAGAAGAAAACGATAGGCCCGCATGTTGGAACAATGCAACGTGGCTGTCACCCTGTGAAATAAGCTGTCAAGATTCTCAGCTATGGTCACCTTTCTTCAGGTTAAGACATCTGAGCGGATGACCAACAAATCATTCGATGCGATGTTGGCCGCTTTCCATAAAGCTTTCCAGATCGTCGAGCTGCCACACACATACAAAGAAATGAAGAATTTCCTTCGATGCAGTTGGAATTGGATATGATATGATCCATGTTTGTAAGAATAATTGTGTTCTATTAGGAAGGATTATGCCAACTTAAGTGAATGCCCGAAATGCAAATCATCAAGATGGAAAGATGGCGTCTTTGTGAAGAGGATTCCCCATAATGTTCTGAGACATTTTCCAATTACACCAAGATTGCAGAGGTTGTTTCATGATGCTGAAACAAGAGAGGATGTACTGTGGCATTCTAGGAACCAGGATTTCAGAGATTATGATGTAATGAGCCATCCATCTCATGGTAGTGAGTGGAAAAGCTTCAATCAGAAGCACGAAATTTTTGCTGCTGACCCGAGAAACATTAGACTTGGCTTAGCTACAGATGGGTTTAACCCATTTGGCCGCAGAGCCACATATAGCATGTGGCGGTGCTTGTTATCCCTTACAACATGCCTCCAAATGTCTCGCACCAAAGAATCAAACTACATGATGGCCTTGCTCATCCCAGGTCCAAAAAGTCCTGGAAAGGATTTTGATTTGTTCATGGAGCCTCTTGTGGAGGAACTTCAACAGCTATGGAGGGGTGTTCTCACTCGAGACCTATGTAGCAGCCCATCAGCTGATTTCTTTCTGCATGCTGTTATAATTTGGTGCATCCATGATTATCCGGCTTTGGGCACTATGTCAGGGCGAACGACACATGGTTACAATGCATGTGTTCTTTGTGACAGAATCTCATTACACGCAATACTTAGCTAGATCTGTTACATTGGACACCGTCGTTTCCTTGCCAAGGACAAGATGCATCCTAGAAAATACCGAAGACATGTGTTCAATGCAAAGCATGAAAACCGTGATGCGCCAAAGAGGCTCACCGCCGATGAGTTGCAAATGGAATTAGAGAAGGTCAGGCATATTACACCAGGAACCCATCCTGATAATGGTAGCGGGAAAAGGAAGCGTGGCAGGGCATAAGAGAGATTATTGTTTACCCACAGGTCCACTTTGTGGGACTTGGAGTATTGGAAAGATTTGGATCTGCGGCATAATCTTGATGTGATGCACATCGAGAAAATATATGTGACAACATTATTGGCACACTTCTTAATATTGAAGGCAAGACGAAAGATACCTTAAAATCTAGGATTGATTTGACACACTGGGTATCGAAAGGATTTGCGGTGCAAGATGAAGGTAAACCACGGGATATGGCACCACCAGTATGCGTCTTGGACAAGGTAAAAAGAAAAGAATTATGCAAGGTCCTGTCACGTGTGAGATTCCCACATGGATTTGCTTCTAACCCTGAAAGGAGAGTTAGTGCAGATGGAGACAAGGTACAAGGGTTGAAAACTCATGACTGCCACGTCCTACTTCAAAGGGTTTTACCTGTTATCCTTAGAGGATTGGGCATACGACTTACTCTGAGCAGCGATTGCAGAGTTGGGACAATTCTTGAGGAACTCTGCAGTAGAAATATCAGGTTAGATGCTTTGGAGCGTCTTAGAGACAAGATACCAACTATCCTATGCGACCTTGAGAAGATATATCCTCCGACCTTCTTTGATGTGATGGTGCATTTGGTTGTTCATCTACCGATGAGGCACTACTTAGAGGTCCAAGACATTATGGCTGGATGTACCCTATTGAAAGGCGGCTAGGCACTTTCAAGGGCTATGTTAGGAACAGAGCTAGACCCGAGGGTTCCATTGCAGAGGCCCACATTGCTTTCTGAAGCGTTGACATTCTGCTCAAAATACATTGAAACGGTGATCGACTTAGCAAAGACGTGGATGAAGACAATCCCGGCTCAATGTTTTGATTATTCTGTTCGAGTTAAGGTGGAAGAGTCGACAAGAGGACAAACCTAAAGATTTGGACAAAATGGTTTGGTATGTGTTGAATAACTGTCCTGAGATACTACCTTGTATCAAGTAAGTGCTAAGTATTGCAGCTTATACATTGTAATCTACTAAACTTGCAGCACATTCTTATATATTTAGATGTTTGATGCGATCACTATGTTGTGCAGCATCTACAAAAAGGAGTTACTACCGCAAAATCCAAGAAACATGGACAAACTGGTTATGGCAGGATTTGCGAAATGGTTCAAGAGCCATGTAAGCTTTTGAATTACCTTTGTCGCTTTTTTTAATACATTGAGTACATAAGATGATCAGCTTGTCTATTTTCTAACCATAGGTTAAGAAGATGCGGAGGATGGGCAGCCGATTGATGATGCCCTTTACTCACTAGCAATGGGTCCCGATACTCGGGTAAGACATTATGAATCTTGCGTTGTTGGAGATGTGCGCTACAACACCCTTGCACGAGACGAAGGTGAAGACACAAAACAGTGCCATCATGAGCACGGATACGTATGACAAAGAGACAACCGAAATGTATGCTAACATAATAGACATTCTTGATTATGATATCTCCGATTTCAAGGATCATCGGTGTGTGGTTACATTGTCTTTGTCATTGGTATAACCTGTTTTCCAGGATCGCAAAACCCAGAGCTGATGATTATTTCAAATCCATCAATGTCAAGGCGGCGTACCAGACCAACGAGCCTTTTATTTTGGCAAATCAAGCAACACAGTTATTTTACTTGGAAGACACATTTGCACATAGCGATGACTGGAGAGTAGTGCAAAGGTTTGAGCAGAGGAATTCATTTAATGAAGTTGCACAACAAGATTATGCTTACACTGCTCCTGATGTACAAGATAACACAGATGTTCCAAATATCTTTGAGAACCATCATGTCAATGACGCCGGCGAAAAGATTGCCTATCGTGTTGTGGACATACAAGAGTTGATCAAGAAGCCAACGTTCGAGGACGTTGAGGACGAAGAAGAAGATGACACCATGGGGAATTACAATTCAGACTGATACACATGGCGAAGATGTTGACGTTGCTGCTGCCGATGATGATTACATTGCTTTTTCTCATATTTGCCTGTCAGAAGACGTTTTTTTATCTACTATGTGAAATTGTGTTTGCTATGACAACTGAAACCTGATGAACATGTTGTTTAGTATTTTCCTGTGAGAACATCACTTGTTATGTATGCTGATTTGTGTTTGGTGATTGTATGACGACTAAACCATGATGACATTGTTGTTTAGTTGTACTCATATTTGGCTGTGAAACTTGAATTTGATGACATAGTTTGCTGTTGGACTGCAATTTGCTCGACATATTCGAATGAGAACAAAGCTGACCTGACAGGTCCTCTGCTAATTTATTTATTTATTACCAAAAGGGCCTCTGCTATTTATTTATTTATTTATGAGCAAAAGGGGATACCCCTGATTTCCGTTAATAGAAATCATTAGATGTTCACGACACTACGCCCAGCCTGCTACATAGGTTTCATTCATTACTAGTTTCAAAGAAAGTGCTCATGTCATAGCCATTTGAATACATCACGAGTGCTACATACACTGCAAATAAAGAGACAATCATCCTACAGAGCACATCGATTTTGCCCATTATCTTCACAAGCTCTTTCATCTCCTCATTGCTGTCAATGCCGTTCATCAGCTGTTGCTTGGCCATGATCAGAGGAACTGCATCTTTAACCTTCTGCTCTGCATCTTCCTCGTCTGTCGTTCCTTCAGTTACTTTTCCAACACCCCAACCTGCTGGTAATGGGATTCCTCGGCTAACCAAATAACCAGCGTAGTTGCACTCCCCCACATCAGCAACTTCCCAGAAATACAAATCACACAAATCTTCCCTTTTCTGCACGAATCAAATTGGAAGATTATCAACTAAACTATTAAAAAATCAGCAACTAAAAGCAGCAAAACAACACTTAAACATATTATTTCCCATGATTCGGGCATTTGTAGAAGACTCGGCCAGGGTTGAGGATTGTGGTTGAGACGTGATGGATGACACTGCGTGATTTGCAGCAGTGGCACCACACCAACGGCAGCGGGTTGCGATGAGCAACCGGCTTGCTTGATCTGCGTGCGCCGGGGTGTGATGAGACCCACAGGCAATGGTACGGGTGGCGACTTGGCGCATATTTGGTTGTGGCCTGCTGAAGAGCAGGTGGACGAGCATCCAGCGGACATGGTTGCTGCGGCCAGCTTACGATGCTAGGCGAGTAAGTAGAGAAGAGGAGAAGTGAACATTGGATATGTCGGTTTCATTACTTGCGAGTAGCATAGCACCATATATAGTCATAGTCTAGGTTTGGATTCGAACCAGCCATGTGAGCACGCCTCTTTTTCTAAAACTCAGCAACGTCTCTTTACTGGTACACTAGCTTGTTCCTTACGCCTTCTCAAGTCTTTGATTCCTCCACCTGACATCTGGGACCCACTGCTACGTCTTGAGCTTGCGTTGGTTTTCCTCGAAGAGGAGAGGATGATGCAACAGAGTAGCGTAAGTATTTCCCTCAGTTTTTGAGAACCAAGGTATCAATCCAGTAGGAGGCCATGCACAAGTCCCTCGTACCTGCACAAAACAATAGCTCCTCGTAACCAACGCGATTAGGGGTTGTCAATCCCTTCACGGTCACTTACGAGAGTGAGATCTGATAGATATGATAAATAATATTTTTGGTATTTTTATATAGAGATGCAAAGTGAAAAGTAAAAGGAAAAGTAAAAACAAAGCAAGTATTAAAGTAATGGAGATTGATATGATGAGAATAGACCCGGGGGCCATAGGTTTCACTAGTGGCTTCTCTCAAGAGCATAAGTATTCTACAGTGGGTGAACAAATTATTGTTGAGCAATTGACAAAATTGAGCATAGTTATGAGAATATCTAGATATGATCATGTATATAGGCATCACGTCCGAGACAAGTAGACCGACTCCTGCCTGCATCTACTACTATTACTCCACTCATCGACCGCTATCCAAAGATGCATCTAGAGTATTAAGTTAAAAACAGAGTAACGCCTTAAGCAAGATGACATGATGTAGAGGGATAAATTCATGCAATATGATAAAAACCCCATCTTGTTATCCTCGATGGCAACAATACAATACGTGCCTTGCTGCCCCTTATGTCACTGGGAAAGGACACCGCAAGATTGAACCCAAAGCTAAGCACTTCTCCCATTGCAAGAACTACCAATCTAGTTGGCCAAACCAAACGGATAATTCGAAGAGACTTGCAAAGATAACCAATCATACATAAAAGAATTCAGAGAAGATTCAAATAGTGTTCATAGATAATCTTGATCATAAACCCACAATTCATCGGTCTCAACAAACACACCGCGAAAAGAAGATTACATCGAATAGATCTCCATGAGAGAGGGGGAGAACATTGTATTGAGATCCAAAAAGAGAGAAGAAGCCATCTAGCTAGTAGCTATGGACCCGAAGGTCTGAAGTAAACTACTCACACTTCATCGGAGGGGCTATGGTGATGATGTAGAAGCCCTACGTAGTGGATGCCCCCTTCGGCGGAGCTCCGGAACAGGCCCCAAGATGGGATCTCATGGATACAGGAAGTTGCGGCGGCGGAATTAGGTTTTTGGCTCCTGTTCTGATCGTTTGGGG
Source organism: Aegilops bicornis (assembly GCA_021605145.1). NCBI lineage: Eukaryota > Viridiplantae > Streptophyta > Magnoliopsida > Poales > Poaceae > Aegilops > Aegilops bicornis. The sequence goes on along the minus strand of CM038671.1, from coordinate 665,877,676 downwards.
GTACGTAGGTATATATAGGAGGAAGGAGTACGTCGGTGGAGCAACAAGGGGCCCACGAGGCGGGGGCGCATGCAGGGCGCGCCCACCCTCGTGACCGCCTCTATTACTTCTTGGAGTAGGGTCCAAGTCTCCTGGATCACGTTTGGTGAGAAAATCACGTTCCCGAAGGTTTCATTCTGTTTGGACTCCGTTTGATATTCCGTTTCTTCGAAACACTGAAATAGGTAAAATACAGCAATTCTAGGCTGGGCCTTCGGTTAATAGGTTAGTCCCAAAAATAATATAAAAGTGGAAAATAAAGCCCAATATAGTCCAAAACAGTAGATAAAGTAGCATGGAGCAATCAAAATTTATAGATACGTTGGAGACGTATCACCCAATCGTAAGGGTCTCTCAGATTTCGTGAAAAAACGTGCCTCACCGGTGTGTCGACTCCACCAGCTATCTTCGCACGCAAGGAAGTGCCTCCTTATTACGCACAAAAAATGAATACTCCCGCCACTGGAACCCAAAGATCGTGGGAGGTCGACTTGTGGGCCTACCAAGTTGACGGGACGGAGGGCTTTGTCAACTTAGTCAATATGAACGATTCTAGCTCCAGATACCGTGACGATGTTCATCCAACGACGTAGTGCTTCTTCAACCTCTGGTCTTCTTGCTCGGCCGCCCAAACCAGCGCCGGTTGTGCTGCGTGCTCACGCATCCGTGGCGGGTGTGATGTCATGAGGCCTCACCGCCCCTACTACTCCCACCGCTCGCCAGGCCATCCCTCTACTCACCCACACCCCTTGTTATTCTGTGGCGACGGCAGCCTCACACCGCAGCCAAACCAGTGAACCCTCGTACTCCTCTCCGCCTCGGCATCTACTACCGCGTCTTCCCCGGCTCCGCGTCGTCCCCTTCCTAGGCCTCGCCGTCGTCAACGGCCTTGGTGCTCTCGGCGCGGCGTGGTCAATGTGGTCAACGAACAACTTCTATCGGAAGAGTATCAGACGTGGAGAGGCCGATACCGGGTCCACGGCCACAGCCCGCCTTTTTTGTGATTTGCCAAGTAAGTCGCTTTGTCACGCTGTTGGGCTGCAAATCTTTCAAGACAAGGAGAGCTTCATTGGCTGGCCGAGAAAATGGCCTATCAAGAATGAGAAATGGGCTGTACATTTTAAAACACATCAAACCGCAATTTGTTTCAAATTTCTTTTTTCATTTCGAGATTTTAAATTGCATTGATTTTTATGCGTGGACAATTTGTTGGATTTTATATTGATATACATTTATTTTTAAAATCAGTTTGAATGTGACTCGAAATTTCGGGATTAAAAACAGTTCGGACCGCACCGAAATATGCAAAATTTCGTATATTTTGTTAACCGTGGCCACAATATGGGTTGTAATGCTAACAAAAAGAATATGGGCTCCAAAAAAACCTTAAGAATTAGCAAATGGACTGTAAATTATTAGAAATAATGGCAGATGGGTTGTATGCTGTTTTCCACAGATTTGAGGCTTTCTAAAAAAAGGTTGACGACAGCAAAGGATCGTTGGATGTCCATCCAACGGCCGTCGTGCTTCTTCAATCTCTGCTCTTCCTGCTCTGCCGCTCAAACAAGCGCCGGCGGACTGTCTGCTCCTTCCTCCTCCTCATGCCGTGCCGCTGCAGGCCTCAGCCTCACCGCCCCATCGTACTCCCATCATCGGCCTAGCCATCCCTCTACTCACCCACACCTGCTGTTATTCTCCGTGACGGTAGAGCGAACCAAGAAACCCCTCAGATAGTCGTATTCCCCTCCGCGTGGGAAACAACTGTCGAGTCTTCCCTGCCTCCGTGTCGTTCCCTTCCTCGGCCTCGCCATCGTCCACCGCCCTGGTGCTCTCGGCGCGGCGTGGTCAACATGGTCAAGGAACAACTTCCATCGGAAGAGTATCAGACGATGGAGAGGCCGATACCGGGTCCACGGCAGTCGCAAGGAAGTGCCTCCTTATTACGTGAAAAATAATTATTCCTCCACCTGACAACAGGGACCCACCGGACGGACCACCGTATTTGGAAAAAAAACGTTTCCCCCCTGACTGCTAGGACCCACCGGACGGGCCAACGTATTTCGTGAAAAAAACGTTCCCCCCACTGTCAGCTCAGACCCACCGGAGGTGCCTCCTTATTACGCACAAAAAATGAATACTCCCCCTGCTAGTTGGGACCCACCTTGGTGGGAGGCTGACTTGTGGGCCTACTAAGTTGACGGGGATGGAGTGCTTTGTCAACTTAGTCAATATGAACGATTCTAGCTCCAGTGATCGTACGATGTCCATCCAACAGCCGTAGTGCTTCTTCAACCTCTGGTCTTGTTGCTCCAGTCGCCCAAAGTAGCGCTGGTCGTGCCGCATGCTCGTACCTCCCGTGGCCGGCTGTGCTGCCGTGGAGGCCTCACCGCCCCCTACTATTCCCACCGCTGGCCAAGCGATCCCTCTACTCACCCACACCCCCTGTTATTCTGCAGCGATGGCAGCCTCACACCGCAGCGAACCAGTGAACGCTCGTACTCCTCTACGCGCGGGCTTTCACTGCCGCGTGTTCCCAGGCTCCGTGTCGTCCCCTTCCTAGGCCTCGCCGTCGTCCACCGCCCTGGTGCTCTCAGCGTGGCGTGGTCAACGTGGTCAAGGAACGGCTTCCATCGGACGTGGAGAGGCTGACAGCTGGGTCCACGGCCGCAGCAAGGAAGTGCCTCCTTATTATGCGCAAAATAATTATTCCTCCACCTAACAGGAGGGACCCACCGGACGGGCCACTGTATTTTGCAAAAAAAGAAACGTTTCCCCCTGACTGTTGGGACCCACCAGCTACATCTTTGCACACAAGGAAGTGCGTCCGGGCAAAAAAAAACGATCCCCCCCCCCCCCCGACTACTGGGACCCACCAGTTACATCTTCGCAGGCAAGGAAGTGCCTGACAGTCGGGACCCACCTGGTCGAAGCGTACGTAGCGTTGTCATTCTGGTCGCGAACGTGTACGTACATACTGGTCGATGTAGAGGCGCACACGTGTCGTAGTAGAGGCGCGCACATAGCATGTACACGTACGTACAGCGGCCAGTGTGCAAGAAAGAAAATACGGCCACGTACGTACATACGGGCAAGGTCTCGAACGCCTACTCGCGCATACGTACGGCCAGGACTCGTGTACATGGCTGGGTCGGAACAGAGAAACAGCGTCGTCATCGTTTTCATGGGGAGCCAACCGGCTGGGTCGAAACGGAATGCGTCGTCGTGTTCATCGGAAGGGCTTGGACGGAACAGCCGATGGAAACGAGGCCTTTCATACCGCAGAATGGAGGAAACGGCCTTGTGTTCGACCGGCCATGTTCGAAACGGGATCCTGTTCATTGGGAGGGGTCTGACGTACTGCAAAACGGAGGAAACAGACCTCCTACGGTCGAAACGGGGGTCCTGTTGATCGGGAGGGGTGTGGCGTACCACAAAACGGAGGAAATGGACTTGTGTTGGAGCGCTACGGTCGAAATGGGGGTCCTGTTCATCGGGAGGGGTGTGGCATACCGCAAAACGGGACTCCACGGGATACTGTTCATCTCCACCGTCGACCCCCTCCAGCCTCCACTTGCCATCGCTCATCCACCGTCGACCTCCTCCGGCCTCCACTGCGATTGTTCATCCACGGGCTCTCGCTCATTCAGCCTCCACCGCGTGCTACTCCACCAGCCATCGCTCAACCAGCCCTCTCCACGGGCTCCTCGCTCAACCACCCCTCCACGGGCTACTGTTCATCCAGCCCTCCACCGCTCATCTGTTCATCCCGCCTCCACGGGTGGTCCTGTTCATCCCGCCTCCACGAGGTCCTCGATCATCCAGCCCCAACCGGCTCAAACGATCGGGGTCCTGTTCATCCACCCCCACCGGAACTGTTCATCCAAACCCCCAAAGAACACTCATCGCTCATCCAGAGGCAACGCCACGGAGTCTGTTCATCCACCCCCAATGGAAACTGTTCATCCAACCCCCGCAACGCCATCGCTCATCCGCAGGTAGCATCGATCGGCTTCAGTTAGCAGTAGTAGCGGCGAATCGCTCGATTGGGTTCAGTTAACAGCCATCGATCGATCGCTCGGGTTCAGTAACGCGTAGCCTGCAGTGCAATCGCTCGGGTTCAGTTCCAACGCCTCACTTGGGTTCAGTTAGAGCCCAACGCCTCGCACACACACGTGTACGTACGAGAGAAAAACGCATCACTCGGCCCCCGACCACCCACCGTAACCGGGGACTCCCCGATATTTTCCTCGCCCTCGCTTCTACCATGGTTTTTTCCGTCATGGACGGCCCAAAGAATGTCATGCAGCGGCGTCTCCGGCCCGCCCAGACTTAAAAAAGCCCATTTTCTGTCATGATTTTTTGTCATAGAAGTAGGACCCCACCACATCTATGATGATACCGTCTTTTGCCACAATTATTGTCAGAGAAGTGTCATAAGTATGACAGAAAAGATTTTTGTTCGGCCCAAAATGTCACGGATGTGTCTTTTTTTTGTAGTGTTACTTGTAACAAGATTTCTCCCGTGACCTCAAGAACAAAAGTAACTACTCACAAATGATAATCATGCTCAAGATCAGAGGGGTATTAAATAGCATAATGGATCTGAACATATAATCTTCCACCAAATAAACCATATAGTAATCAACTACAAGATGTAATCAACACTACTAGTCACCCACAAGCACCAAACTAAGCTTCCGGTACAAAGATTGAACACAAGAGATGAACTAGGGTTTGAGAAGAGATGGTTTTGTTGAAGATGTTGATGGAGATTGCCATCCCCAAGATAGGAGAGTTGTTGGTGATGATGATGATGATAATTTCCCCCTCCGGGAGGGAAGTTCCCCCGGCGGAATCGCTCCGCCGGAGCGCAAAAGTGCTCCTGCCCAAGTTTCGCCTCGAGACGGCAGCGCTTCGTCCCGCAAGTCCTCCTCTGATTTTTTTTCTAGGTCAAAATGAATTATATACCAGAAGATGGGCACCGGAGGTGGGCCGAGGAGGGCACAACCCACCAGGGCGCGCCTGGGCTCCCTGGCACGCCCTGGTGGGTTGTGCCCACCTGGTGGGCCCCCTCTAGTAGTTATTTGCTGCAATAATTCTTAAATATTTCATAAAAAATCTCCGTGAAGTTTCAGCTTATTTGGAGTTGTGCGGAATAGGTAGCTCTGACGTGCCTTTTCAGGTCCAGAATTCCAGCTCCCGGTATTCTCCCTCTTTGTGTAAACCTTGCATGTTATGAGAGAAAAGGCATTAGAATTACTCTCAAAAGCATTATTATACATAAAACATTATAAATATCAGTAGCAAAACATGATGCAAAATGGACGTATCACTGCATCATCCTCTCCTCTTCGGGAAATACTAATGCAGATACATGCAATCACCCCACTTCGACGAAGCCCGAGCATCGTCGCCGTCGTGAGCTCAACTCCAGCGGCCATCATCAGTGTCTTGCCCCGTGACCTTGTCCATCTTGTTCCCCTTGATTGCGCGTCTTCTGGTCCATTTGGTTCATCCATAGGCACTCGATTTCGAGCACTTCTTCATCACCGAAGCCCTGCCAGCGCAACCGAACTCTGACAAGCTCGCCATGCTTGTCTCTATCACCCTCAAGACCGGCCAACGCCACCTCTTCAACTTCCCTGAGCCACGTAGAGCCCGTCCGTACCCTCCGCCGCCCTGGAGACCCCCTAGAACTCCGTCTCCGACAACTCCCGAGTGCAACGCAACCATGCCCATGTTTTTCGGCGACTTCCTGGCCAGATTCCGGTGAGCCATCAAAACCATAACCCCTAGATCTAATTTGGACCATTAGATCTGGATTGCACAAACCACATCAGTCCACTTAAACCGAATCGGTATCATCCAATAGGAAACTGCCACGTCATCCACCTTATCCAAAACATCAACCACTCCAATTTCTGTTAAATTGAATTAAATGGCAGATTTACAGAAACCCCCTAGAACTTTAAACATTCACAACTTTTTATCTACAAATCCAAATTGAGTAATTCTTGTTTGCAAAACGATCCTCAAGAAATACACTTTCACCTAGTCCAATATATTTAAGTTTTGAATAGTCTAAAATTCAAATGGAATGAATTCAAATTTGAATAGGGCAAAACTTGCAATTTACAAATCCAAATGAATTGATTATTTTTGCAGAATGGACCTATTGAAATATAGATTGAACTTAGCTACTGTAGTTCAATTTTAAAATAATTTTATATAAAAATGAATACAGTTTAGCAGAAGCTATAATTCAAACAATATTTGAACCTAAAGATTTTATTAGGATAATTAAGTTGCAACCAAGTTCAGAAACTTAAAATGAACTTTAGAAAAAGTTTTGGGGATTATTATTGACTTTAGGGAATTTAATTAAATTGAAATAAATTCACACTGGATTGCTTACAACTTTGAAACCTTAAGTTTAAATTTAATAGACTTTTGCAATATGACTTAGTGAACCAAATTGAACCTAGTATTATTTTGACCTCATAATTGACTTTACGGAAATAAACTTAAGTTAAATTTAGTTCAAACTTAAATGAAGTTTGAAAACTTTTGCACTTAGTAAACGATTTGGATTTATAATTGACTTTAGTTTAAACTTGAAATTAAACAAATAGACCTTGGTAATTATATTGGATTGGTACTTGACTTTAGGAAATTCAAACATAATTTGAATTTAGGTCAACCTAAAGGAAACCTAGAAGTCATTTAGTTAATCAAAAGAAATACTTTGCAAATGAATTCATGAAGCAACATTAGACAATTATGAAATATTTTGAACTTGAACTAGTTTTAACATTTCAAACTTAATTTGAATTCAAAATCAAATCTCAGTTTAAACTCGTTTCAGTGTGAATTCAAAAAGATGAACCCTAATTCAATCCAAATTTAATTGGAAGCCAGACCAAGTTATTATCCCAGAGAACCGAGTGTGTATTCAAACTCATGAAAGGTCAACAGGTTTGAATTGTCATTTAAACTTGAACATGGACTTCGCTATCCAAGATTCATAGACCGTGACTTCTGTTGTTAAGATTCTTTCTGATTGGACCTGACAACCACAACTTGACATTACATACTCCTTATGTGATGCCCTATTATTTTGAAACTTGCATGTGAACCCTTATGTCACATGTATTATAATTGACAACAACTATGTTGTTTTCCTAAACTCTTATGAGTTAACACTGACACATGATCTCACGACAGAATGACACTGACATGATTCATGACACTTGTTGTATGTGTTTGTTGTATTGTATGGTTGTTTATTATTACTCTTTACTTATGTTAGATTGTATGGAGAGCGAAGAGTAATGTGATCAAGATTGTGAGATTGAAGAATGGTCAATACCAGGCAAGTGGTACCTTTGATCATAACCTATATTTTCTTGCACTGTAGTTGTTTTCAACAAGGAATCCCCTAAATTATTTTACTTTATGCTTGATAGAACCTAGTAGAAGAAATGTAGGTCCATTTTACCCTGACCTTTGTAACCATCGAGTACTTGCTTAGCTGTTATAATGTGGATTGGGATCACATTAAAGGTTACTCTATGGATGACTACTTAAGTACAACTTAATCAATGAATCAACTGGGCGGTACTTCGGTATTGCTTCGTGGTCAACAACCTTGTGGGCAACCGCCCAGGCTTAAAGGGATTGTACAAGTTCAAAGTTGAGTAGCTTCCATGTGTAACCGTGAGACAATATGGGCTCTGTCCAGACGAAGTAAGTTATGGGAACCCTCCTAGGCACGACCATTAGATGTAGTTTTGCATGTAGGGAAAATGGATGAGTCTGTCATTTCTGAGAGGGCTACTACTTCCAAAAAGTCTCATCTTGATCTACCTAGCTACTTCACGAGTGAAGTTTAGCAGCGGGAATGTGTGATTGGGAATCATGGGTACACAAACCTCTGCAAAGCATATCAAACCGATCATGATTAGTCATGTACCCGGTTACGGACAACTTTTGAGCAACAGATCGGAGAATTGCCAACTTGATCAGCTCATCACCTTTTCTAGTAAAATTGATTGGTTGAACCAAAGGGCAGTATGGACCCGATCTCAGAGAACTGGGGTTGACCCAGGGTCTCTGGAGTTTGGATATTGGTTTTGGGCAACTGTAGGACGCAGAAACCCACATGCTCAAATGCTTTATTGGATGATCGTGCGGACCGATTTGTCCAGGACTACTGCAGGATGCGGTATGTCTAGCTATTAGAGTAGACTACTATACAAAGGTAGCAAAAACTATTTCGCGCAAAAAGGAAAACCATCCACACCAAATTGCATGTTTATTTAATTCAACAAGCCAATCCTCGTGAAGCTTGCCAACACATTCAATGTATTGACCCTTGCGGCTGCAACATATCATTGCAGGTTTACAGTATCGAATGAAATGTACGAAGTTCGGTTACCAAATATTGGTTTGATGAAAACTTGAAGGGGGTGAAAAATCAGGAAAAATCGGTTGAGGATGGGAGATTGGACGAAGGGGTGGTGAGAGAACACTGAGTGAAAGATGGAACCTTAGGTTATGTTTATGTAGTATATAGACATAACATCTGAATCACGGATAAAACATACAAGTGTTAATATGTTTTTCAGTTATAACATCTAAAGATGTATATGACTCAAGTTAAGTCTTAATTTAGGGTCTCTTTTATTCATAGTATTAGTGGAGGAATAAAGATACATGGTTACATTATTGATCCATTTGGTTCAAAGGAATGCGTGAAGAATGGAGAAAAAAATCCTTAGGCTTAGGTTCCATAGGAAAAATAAAAGAATTTTCTAATCAGCTCAAACCCTACATAAAGAACAAGCGAACTGAGCATAGGTTAGATGGTTAGGTTTCTTATGGTGGAACTAACCATCAGAGTTCAAGTCATAGACTCGGCACTGGTGTTCGTATTTCTCTACATTTATTTCAAGCATTCTAACGATGTACTCTGAGTGGGAGATGTTCATAGGGTACGATGTGTGCGTGGGTTCATAGAGTTGAGTGTGTGCGTGTATGTGCGCATTTGTGTTTGTACTATTTTAAAAATACATAAAAACATCGTAAAAGAGCATAAAAAGTACAAGTTTACCTTAACTATGTCTTTTTGGATCCCTGTGTTCTTCTTATTGGTGCGAATCAAACACAAAATTCTGCAAAATTATCTTTTTTCCACAATTCTGTGCTTTTTCATGCAATCCTGTTATATTTCTCTTTTGTTATGTTTCTATGTTTTTTGAACTCCTGCTAACCAAAGAGGCGCTTCACGTTTTCTACCAAAAATACATTCTTACAACGTCATGACACCCGGATCCTACAAAAAAAATGAAACATAGAAATTGGCATATATGGTTCTTTGAATGCGCCACATGAGATTTGCATTTCAAAAGAAGGAAGTGCATGAAAAAAAATATGAAGTCTAACATCTTGTTAGAAACCCTGCAAAATTAGATGGTAAGAATCAATATATAGAATTTTCGGCTATGTTTTTGTTGATTTAGTAGTCGTTGATAGAAAATATTTGTTGTGGTATCAAAAAATAACATTAAGTAGGGTGGATACTTTTTGTTGACTTAGGACGGTGTGTTATGATGCTAGCAATCTTTACAACGGACAATTGTATAAACATACAATACGATGGTCGTGCAACGGGTCAAAGTATACTTAAGAGTTTTTTTAATGCTTCCTTTTATTTTTTATTTTTTATTTTAATGTTCACAAGGATACGAGGGTGCATTTGAGCTCGGAGTAGAAACTCATTGTCCTTCATTGAGGCCTCTCTCACCTCCGGGTGGGGGCAGGCTAAACAATGCCTTTTTCAATCAGCAAAAGCCCACAGGCAACACTATAGCTCGCTAGCTGCAAGTCCTATCGTTGCGTCGCCTGAAGGAACACCCTAGTGGGCTCGCCCAATAGTGTGTTTGTTCCTTTATTCACTGGGTTGTTGGTTTCTTTTTTTATTTTTCTATTTTCAAAATATTCCCATACATTCAAAACAATTACTTAACTTTTAAAAGCATTCATCGCATATTTAAAAACAATGTAAAAAACATTCATGCAACTGTAAAAAAAATTAGAGAATTTTTAAAAATTGTTCGTGACATTTAATAGATGGCCACGCGTCTCCAAAAGTATTTGTGTCATTTTTAAATATGGTAGAGAATGTAAAGAAAATGTTTGCACTAGTTTCTAAAACTGTTTTGTATCATTCAGAATAATGTACACAAACATTTAAAAACATCACATGTTTCATAGATATTTTGGTGATATTTTTAAGAAAATGTTAATATAATCTAAAAAACCGTCATGTGATTAAGAAAATGTTGCATATAGATCAAACAATGTTCAGTGTGTATTTGAATTTTTATAACGTTCATTTAAAGAATGTTCAAACATGTATTTGAAAAAATGTTCATCATATATTTGAGAAATGCTCAGTGTGTATAAAAAATGGTACGCATGTGTACAAAAAATGTACAACGTGTAGTGATCCAAGTTAGCATGTACTATTGGAAAAGCAAAAAAACAAAAAGAATAACCAATGAAAACCACAAAGAAAAACATAGACAAAAGAAAAAAAACATGAAACCTTTTCAAAACCGGTTAAAGACCGGTGGAAGGTTCCACAAACCGGTGCAGAACCTTCGCAAGACCGCTAGTGTATGTATCTATTGGGTCGGCCCATCCTACCGCTCACATACTGAGAGAGCGACACTGGTAAGTCAAAGCGACATTTAGATTTCTGACTTGAGAGCGACTATGTCTCGCTTGACGTGAGACAGACTCAGCTCTTGCCTGACTAGAACTTGCGAATGGGCCAGCCAGTGTGCCGGGGGGCACTGCCTTGTTTTTTCCTGATATTTTGCATTTAATTTACTTTTTTACTTCTATTTGTACTTATAAATATTCTAAAGATGTATATTACAAAAAAAAACACTTTATATAATATTTTGAAAAATGTTAATCATTCAATTTAAAAATGCTAAATCTTTGTAGAAAAATGTAAAACTTGTATGAAAAAATAGACATGAAAATATAAGAGTTCCGAAAAATATTAATTTGTATATAAAAAATCCTGATTTATACGAAAAATGTGCAATATGTATGAAAATATAGACATCCAAAAAATATATGTTTAAATAAATGTTAATCGTGTATTTGTATCATGTTAAACGTGTATATGTAAAATGTTAGACATGTCCAAAAAATATCTCAGATTGATAAGAAAAATGTATGATGTGTACGAAGAAAATTACACACCAAAACATTTATTTGAAAAATGTTAATCATATATATGAAAAATGTTAAACTTGTATTATTATTTTTAGATGTACACAAACAATATACAATGTGTGTGAAGACAATAGACATCAAAACATTTATTTGAAAAAAATATTAGTCATGTATTCAAAAAAATGTTCGGCGTGCATTAAGAAAAATGTTCTTTACGTATATGAAAAAGGTGCAATGTGTAAAAGATGTAGGCATTTGTTGAAAAAACGGGGAAAGTGGAAAAGCAAGAAAACAAAATAAAAGGAACAAAGAAAAGCAAAGAGAAAAAGGGAATAAGAAAACCGGAGAAAAACAGTGCAAAAAAAATAAAAATAATAAATTCCGACGTCCCTCCCCCATCAATCGGCAGGCAACCTCGGAGCCTCCACTAGAGCACTGCCACTGCCAGCGCCGGTGCGGCACAGCTCAAGTCACAGAACGTTGTGCGCGCTCCTCTTCACCCGGCTCCACGCGTCGCGAGCGACCGAGTCCAACACGGCCAACCCCGCACGCACGCACGCACGCTGCTTTTGAACGGGCTCCCCTCGCCGATCATCGGTCCAGGTTATAATGATGGCTCATGTCACGTATGCGCGCCAATGGACGACGAATATCCCGAGCCATGCCTTGCATGCCTCGCGCGCCCAAAGTTTTCCTTTCCCTCGACGCGTACGCCTCTGACGAACGGATCCCTTGCGCGCGGCGCACGTCGGTACGTGGTGTTGTAACAAACAAACAAAATTTTCCTTTGGGGACGGCGGCGGTCTGGTCGTGCTGGCTCGATCCATCGCCGCCTTTTTGACGGAGTCCGGCCACCTGAGCGTGTCCTACTCACGAGGTACGGTAAAGTTGCACTCCCCCTATGTCGGCTCAAGTGGTTTTCTCTCAATTTCGGCCGATCTTGCAGACCACGAGGGGGAAGGAGATGATTACGGGGACCGAGAGTGATTTGGACTGATCGGTCAATCCGCCGAGACGATTAGCAAAGAAAGATCACTACTACTGCCAGTTGTTTACAGAAGCAGTCGTGAACGTTGGTGATGAGGCACTTCAACATTGTTACTCCCTCCATTTACTTTTATAAGACCTTGAAAACATTTCAGACAATGTGCCAAATAACTTATTTTGAGTTGCCTGAAACGACTTATAAAAATGAACGGAGGGAGTAGATAACTTGTGTAGGTTGTAGTACTCCCTGGCGAAGGAGAGGCCAGAAGTTCTGAGGTGTGTATCCTACCAAGGAAAGCATTATTTTACCTTTTTTTTCAACTAATGACGGCAGCTTTTTTTGCGAGTAAATGAGGGCGGCCTTTGCTACAAATAAATACGGCACAACAGCTCTCCCTCCGTTCCTAAATATTTGTCTTTAAGATTTAAATAAATGACTACATATGGAGCAACACGAGTGAATCTACACTCTAAAATATATCTATATACATCCGTACGTAGGAGTCCGTTTGAAATCTTTAAAAGACAAATATTTAGGAACGGAGGGAGTACAAGCCAACAAATGCTCCCTTCAAAGTTGTACTAGAGCTGCGATAATTAATGTGAATCGAATGGACCAATATTTTTCTTTCTTTCTAAAATGGCTTAGTGAGCCAGTACTCAAATATCCCAGGGGGTTATTGATTTCGTACACTCAGCTCACGTGATCTCTTAATTTTGAACCTTTTGGAATGCATGTGAGATCGAAGTTTCAAAATTTTCAACTCCACTCCCACGCATGAATTGCAAGACTTCCACGAACAAATAAGTTCATTTTAGCCTACGCTAAAAGCCAAACATAGTAGGAAAAAATCACCTACATATTCTCTTTTTATTGTCATTTTGCACATGCAACCGAATGTAATTTGCATGAAACTTAACAACTGCATGTCATACTCACTTGCATGTATTGTTTTAGTTTTAGATTTCTATGAAAACATGTAATATTTTCCTAGATGGTCTCCAATGAGCTTCGATGGCGTAGCCAGGATTTTAAGCCAGGGTGGTGCGATTAACACAAACCTAGAAGCAGAAAACTTTGCAGTTACACTTGCACATTTGGATGCTCTTGCCTTGGCTTGGCGCACGGCACCCCTCCCCCCTTCCATGTTTGCCTTCGCTTGCCGCACACCACAGGGTGCCCTACCCACTACACACCGCTGACCTCTTGCATCATTGTGTGTTGCCTCGTCGAGCTCTTTACTAGCTAAGGTTTAGTACTAGAGAATGTCAGAGCATTTGTGCTCGAGTCAAAAAGGGTGCAATCGAGAATCATACGAGGAAATGACTAAGTCACCGAGAGGAGGAGGTCAAGGGCTCATGCACACCAATCTAGAGATTTAGACTTGGGACGACTACGCCAACCGGAGGAGGATGCCAGAGCTCGTGCATACCGATCTAGATATTTAAACTTGGGAACTGGACTATAATTTTTTATAGTGTATTTTGTGTTTTTTGCTGAGTACATGGGGTATATGGGCCAACGATAAAATCTCAGAGTGGATCATCCTAGCCACCCTATGGCTACGCCAGTGGCGTAGCCATTGGGGGGGGGGGGGCGTGTGCTGGGGCCATGGCTCTCCCATGCTTTCTAAAACCATCCCTATATTGTTTTTTTTTGCTAGAAAACTTCAGATCTATTCATTTTTTTAATCATGGTAATACAACGAACACCAGAAATAATCAAATTACATCTAGATCCATAGACCACAAGCTTTGAAGCGAGACGAAGGCGCGCCGCCTTCATCGCCCCTCCCTCGCTGGAGCCGGACAAAACTTGTTGTAGTAGACAGTCGGAAAGTTGCCGTGCTAAAGCCCCACAGGACCAGCACACCAGAACTGCAACCGCCGCCGTTGAAGAGTAGCGCAGATTGGAAGGATCCAACCTAAAGACATACGAACATAGACAAACTATGACCAGATCCGAGCAAATCCACCAAGAACAGATCCAACGGAGACACACCTTCACATGCCAACTGACGATGCTAGACGCACCACCGGGAGCCGCTATCGTCACAGGCGGAGAGAACCTTATTCCATCTTTAGGGAGCCGCCACCGTCTCGTCTTTCTGAGTAGGACACAAACCCTAACAAAACTCAAAGAAATATCTAAAAACGAAGACCTTCCATCGGTAAGGGCTGGGATCCACCACGCCGCCATGGCCCTAAGGTCACCGAAGACGAGGCGGACCGGTGGCCGGACTGATGGGGCGGAGGGAAACCCTAATCTTTTTTGAGGGAAGGAGAGCCACCCCTATATTGCCTATATTATCAAAACTAAACGTTCTAACATTTTATATCTTTCACTAGCTCCTGTTACATGGGATTCCTGCCTTCGTCTCTGGGCTATGCCAAGGGTGAACCTTGTAGCCGCAATGGAGAACCTATCTGATATATCACTATATCTGGTTAAAAGTTTCCATTTAGAACGAGTAGAAGCAACACACACGTAACATGCTAAAAAATTTCTAATCAATATACAGGTTGAGAGATAAAAGTAAAAATCTCTTTGCGAATATATAGTAGCCAACCCTCACTCGGAAAAAAAAGAGAGAAAAAAAGTAGCCAACCCAAGTTGGACTGCAATGTCAGGGTTTGCCTTTTTGGTTTCTTGTGGTGCGTTCCAAATCTGGATTTGAGACTTCATACTGGTATTGATGGGCACATGTTTCTACGGCCTCAGTTTTTTTTTTTACACCGCAACACTTTTCAGCCAGAGTGAGTGAGGCCGGAGACGATGGGTGCACCAAGTCCCGGTACATACACATCCACTATCTACTCTCACTATGCATGTGTATGAAAAGTCCCAAACAAAATCAAAAACATAGGCTAGGGCTGTCGCGCACATACTAGGTGAGAACACGGCACAGTCCCGTCCTCTGGTTCCTCATCCCCGGTGTACACGCGTGCACTGCGCTTGACCCCCCGAATTAAACTCCCACAGACCGCGCACATTCCCGGCATGTGATCCGCAGTCACCACCCGCGGCGCCATGTCGCGCGCGGACGGCCACTGTGCAGCTCACGGCGGCAGGGACCATCCAAGGCTCCAAACCGGGCTCCCCCGCCGCACCTCCCCTGCACACGCACACGATCGTATAGCAGCAGCCGCAGCCGGGCAACGACGGTCCGGGCTCCGCATGCACATTCACACGCCCCCACGCCACGCGCTATCTCGTCGGCTTTGCCTGATCTGCCCATGGATCGAGTGTGAAAGCATCGGCGAGAGTTTCAACGCCTACACCCAGGGGTGCAGGCGCAGCACACACAAACGTAAAGGCGCCCGATCGAGCTTGTATATAAGCGGCCCCAGGTGGCGGCCTCTTCGTTTTCTTCAAGAACGTGACATAGGCGCACATTGACATTAGGGAGGCCGCTGCCATTCCTCTTTCCCCTTCTTCCACATCCCAGTCTTCTCCACCCACGCCACCAAACCCCCAAGATCACGCGAGCTATATATACTGCATATTCCTCCGGCCCTGCAAAGCGAGGCCTGTATTACTTACTGATATACCCGCCGAAATCAAGATGGGGCTGCGGACCTGCGGCGCTATGGAAGGTGAGCACGTTGTCGCCTCGCCGTTCTTCGAGTGGCTGAAGCCGCCGCCGGCGTCGCCGTCCTCGTCGAGATCGTCGTCGACTTTCTCGTCTTCGTCGTCGTCTATGGCGTCTGGGCACCAGGAGGATCGCAGCAGCGTGGCATGCTTGCCCCTGCTCCGCATGCTCGAGGAGGGGAAGGGGGCTGGTGGTGACCATGATCACCCTGAACCTGCGGTCAAGGAAGAGATCGTGGGCAGCGGCGCGGCCGGGGTGCTGGGGCCTGGCGTGGATCTGAATATCGGCTTGCCGGTTGGTGGATCTTGCGATGATGACATCATGGAAGAGGAGGGCCAGGAGGAAGATGATGACCACGACTGTGACGAAGAGGAGGAGGAAGAGATGGATGAGTTCAAACCTGCGTATGGAGGTTGCAAGGTGGAGGGAGAGGAGAAAGAGGAGCACGGCGAGCCGGTGGTCTCGGCAGGAGGATCAAACAGCGTCAGCATGCCGGAATTCGGCGTGGTCGGAGCAGAGGGCGGCGTGCCCATGGGCTGCGAGTACTGGATCCCGACGCCGGCGCAGATCCTCGTCGGCCCAGTGCAGTTTGTCTGCCATGTCTGTAACAAGAGCTTCAACAGATACAATAACATGCAGGTAAACTAAATGATGCCTATATTGAATGCTCTTTTAGATTACCACTCGCCGTAGTTATTGTTTGTTCTGTTTTCATTTAAGACATGATTCGATTGATTTTGTGATAATCTAATATTGGACACGCAAAAGAACGAGATGATCTAGAATTTAATTAGCTGGTCCAAAATTAAGTCCAGCGAATGAGAGAACCGAGATCATCTAAGCTCGCTAACATAATTTGCCATGAATCATCAGTTCACCATACCACCGTGTTTTGGTCGCCTACCCCAAATCTTAACCAACTCTCCACACACTTGGTTACAAACGAGTAGCCGAAGCTTCATCGTCGCATCGTTCAACAAAGGCCACACACCATCAAGGAAACTCTAGGTTTCTCGGATAACTAGGTCAAAAAACCCGGCCGGTAGATTACTGTGAACACCTTGCAAGATCTACTATCTCCCAACACCGTCGAATGGCCCCGTCGAAGTTGAGCCTGACCTATCCAACACTGGCCACTTTCCCAATGGCATTGCAAGTGTTTGGTGTCTGGATGGGGACCCAGGGCTCGTCTCCTAGGAGCTCCAAAGCTAATCAAGTGTCAATTTATTCCAAAGTGAAGGCCTGATCGTGATCACCAGTACGCCGTCGCGGTAGTAGCCACCTTTCCGCAAAGAACAACTCTGAAACCCAAACATGTATATATGCCCGCCCGGTGGAGCCCCGAAAGCTTGATATCCAAGATCTCTTTGAGTGCATTTCATGCAAACAATCATGACGAACAACGAAAATCCACACGAACGATCATGAAAACGCCTATCAAGTGGCCTAAATTTCCTATGTTATACGTACTTTGTTAAGCACCAATCCAGCGTGTGCATGCATAACATGCGTTTTCCATGGATGCAGATGCACATGTGGGGCCACGGCCGGGAGTACCGCAAGGGCCCGGAGTCGCTCAAGGGCACGCAGACGCTGGCGCTGCTGAAGCTGCCGTGCTACTGCTGCGCCGCCGGGTGCCGGAACAGCGTGGCCCACCCGCGCGCGCGGCCGCTCAAGGACTTCCGCACCCTGCAGACGCACTACAAGCGCAAGCACGGCGCCAGGCCCTTCCGCTGCCGCCGCTGCGCCAAGCCCTTCGCCGTCAAGGGCGACTGGCGCACGCACGAGAAGAACTGCGGCAAGCGCTGGTTCTGCGCCTGCGGCTCCGACTTCAAGCACAAGCGCTCCCTCAACGACCACGTCCGCTCCTTCGGCGGCGACCACCTCCCCGTCGCCCTCGACGACGCCCCCGCCCCCGCCCCCGCCGAGGACCGCCGCATCATACGATTCCAACGGTGAGATAGCTAGACTGGGCCGTCTAGCGCATCGTACTACATAGTAGATCATATACATGCATGCATGCATGCAGTGCATGCCAGGGTACATGCAAGAGGAGCAGGAGGTAATTGATAGCGCAATAAGGGGGTTCTCGACCAGTTGCTAAAAGCTGTGAAGTAGCTGAATTTTCTTCAGCCGGATTGTGGGAGCTGCAGGCAGTACTACTAGCTAGGCTGTCAATGCAGCTTTGTAATGGAGAAAATTTATCAGCTTCACAGGCGGCTAACTAAACTGGTAATTTGGACCTAGTACTGTATACATAGCATTTTGAACATGAGACCTAGCAATTTATGAGCACGTACATAACGTTTATTGCCTACTGTAATCGTTGAAGTTTTTGAAATTTTCATTACTGCCATCCCCTGTCTGTTAATTTCTATTGTCTTCAAATGTGTTGAATTCGTTTTGATTGGGATAACATTTGTGCAATCAATAACTGCAACAATAGATATATCCAATACTAGTGTCATGCATACGACACTAGTCTAAGTTACTACCTTCATAGTGCAAAGTAACATAGTAGTAGTTTCATAGAGGACCTCATTCATTAGCTTGTAGACTCATTTTGTCTCGGGAAGCGCTATGTTACAGTAACATATTATGTTAGCACTTCTCATTAATTACATGCGACATAAGCAATTTTTTTTGGAATGCGCTATGTTACTAGCTAAGTTACTCCCGCTATGACTAGCCTAATAGAGTAAACAGGTAACTCTGACATCCAAATATAAATGGAGATTTGCGACATCTGATGAAAGATTTTGATCATATCTTCTTACATCATAACATACTACTAACAAGACTACTATAAATTCTTCTTATTTATTTGATTCCAGAGTTCAAGCTTTGACAATATTTGGTTCATTGTTGCAAAATGACACATAAGAAAATGCATTTGAATAAAAATACAGAATAATACCTCCGTTTCAGTTTACAAGTCCTGCGCGTATACCTAGGTTGTCAACTTTATAACCCTAATATAAACTATAGAACACAAAAATTATACCTCTTGAAAGTAGAAACTCCGAAGTTTGTGCTGGTATATTTTTTGTAATATATGGCTTGTATTAGGTTGGTCAAATTGACGATCTAGGGGTATGCGCACGCCCTGTAATCTGAGAAAGAGGTAGTATCATTTTTACGTTGCACAAGCCACATATATCAAGTAATTAAAAAAAGATGGTCAAAGTACACCATATGTTTTTGAACGAATCGAGTATCTTTCGAGAAAAATGACTTCATTTTGACGCCTTAATAGATATAGCAAACATTGTTTCTAAATGTACGTGACCTTTAAAATATGGCATAATGGATTCCACATTCCTTCCACCTCAAGTTTTATCGTATTTGGTGATGGAAAAATAAATGTGTCCTCTATTTTGGCAGATTTAGGTTCTTTTTTGTCGTCTCAATTTGCTTAATTGTATTCATGGCATCTCCATTGTTAGAGAATGCAATTTCATCCGCGCAATCTACACCAATAAAATGACAATTTTAAATATGTCATAGAATGGGTCATGTATTAACGTTATTTCTATTATTTAATTTTTGTGCTACTAAAAGTACATGATGATGACGAAGGGATGACACATAGTGTTACAGAGAATAATGAGGACATACATTCATCTAGATAGAGAAGACATCATCCTCTCTTCCAATGCATGGCATTTTTGGGAGCAACCTTATATTTTCCTCAGCTTCTCTTATATTTGAGGCACTCTCAATTCCCATTTATATCTTTCCTCATCTATGACAAATAGGACCAAGATCTATACATTTTTCTATGACTTCGGGCGGGGTGTACCGTTGGACTTGAATAACCAGATAAATAATCCTTTTAGGGAAGTCCTATATGAACACATAGGGACATGTTTTAAAAGAGGCAACATATGCAGCCATGCACTTCAGAATAAAAAGGTTGGTTAGAGCAACTCTAATAGATGCACAGAATGGTACTCTTGCAGAGTCGTCACATGCATCTAGATCGCAATAATTTATCGAGCGCATTCTAAGCTTGTAGCCTCCAACTTTGGAGGAGGCGGAGGGCTAGTCTGGAGAAGTTGCTCGCGCGTGAATGAAACTTCACCGCCTTCCCCCTCTCTGTTCTCGGCAGCGCAACCCCCCGTACAGCACACCGACACAGTAAACCACACTGGCAATGAACTACCTACCGTTCACGGCACACACGAACCCCTAGATTCATGCTGGTGACCCCTTGGATTCCCACCACATGGCATCATCTCCTATCACCCCCCGCTCCGACGGTGACGCACCCCTCCCAACCCTAACCGTATCACCATTTCCTCCCCTCTTTGCGGTGAGCTCACCACCAGAATGCCGCCCTGGCAGCCTATTGGATGAAGCTGCTCGACGACAACAACTTGTCGTCCTAGACGCCATGCGCTAACGGTGCAACCTCTTCCCACGCCGCAGCTGCCAGAGCATTCTCCTCTCGTCGGGGCGGCCGTGTGGGGATCTAGCAATTCCGATGGGACGCTGGATCAGGCCCCATCGTCCCCGTGGATGAGCATGTCCCCGTCAGGACTGTCCCCAACCTCTGTCACGTTGCTGCTATGACTCCTCCGATGAAGAGTACGTCGTCACCCCCGTTCTCCCATCCACGTCGAGCCTAGGCCCGAGGACCTAGTTGGGATCATGTTTGAGATATTCGCCAGTGAAGCGGAGGCATGCCGCCAGTGCTCCTCCCTACGGCGATGAGCTGAAGAAGAAGAAGCAGATCGAGGTTATCGCTCCTTTGAGGAGGCTGAGCGCAAGCCTGAGATCAACCGTCGTTGGGCTCTATGCATGTCGGCTCTATGACGGCCTCGACGAGCTCAATGCCGAGGACTAGACAACCTAGACTAGCAGATAGCTAGCAATGTAGAATAGAGATATTACACAAGTTCAGTATTTTGCAAATGTCTCTTAATGATATTTTAAGTTGCAAATTATATGTATGCAATGAATTATAGCCTATTATAAGAACTAGGAATTTTGAATTTTGATTTACTTTGAGTCACTGTTTGAATGGCTAAAATTAAAACACGCCATCTCAACAAATGCAAGAGAAAAATATGAAGGGTGCGGTTCCATGACTGTGTTTGCGCACAGACCCGTCAGCCTCCAAAAAGTAACAATACACACTTCATATGACTTTTGACGACTCTACGAAAATGCTCCTACCAGTAGTAGTAGTCGTAGTACATTTTATTTTTTTGAAAGAAACTCCTACCAGTAGTTAATACTCCCTCTGTAAAGAAATATAAGAGCGTTTAGATCACTACTTTAGTTATTGAACAATCATAGGGGATGGAGGGGGGAGGGGGGGGGGTGGGGAGGATGCCCACCTGAGTATATTACTCAAAGGGTTGCGAGGCCAAACGTTACATCAGGGGTTGCAACGAAAGGAGAGGTAAAGGCACCAGGCGCCATGACATGGCAGACTCCCTTCTAACAGGGTCCTTAAAACTGAAGGTCCAAAGGGTCAAGTTGGAGATGATATTCTTGAGGGTGACATTTGCGGAGTGAAGCTCGTGGCGGAGATCATGTAAACGCTCTAATATTTGAGGGAGTAGCTACTACAGTCGAACTAAGAATGCATGCATCCATACATGGAGCATGGAGCATGCAGGCGCAAAATGGTCCTCCCTCGTTAAGTGGTGCATGCGTTCCAAGGCAGTAGTAGCGACCAAAAACTTCAACATTCTTCGCGGAGGCGCACGCAGGCGGAGTCAGCAAACTGCGAAAACGACCGACGACGCACGCGCGCGCCTAGCGACGGATCGATGATCGACGTAGGTCACCAGACACACGAACACAAACACAAAGCATAGCCGGTAGCCTTGACAACGATCGCGCCCTAGGCATGCTGGCTAGATTGGCCAGATGAAATGAAGTGTAGGCACCACCTGGAGAAAATTATGATGGCGCGGACTGGCTTTTCCAGGGGTCGGTATGTGCTTTCCTTGGCCACATTTCCAAAGCACATTTCCGGCTTTTCCGACCGAGTCCAACTTTGTGGCGCCCCTGGACCGCAACCCGGGCCACACTACTGGGTCTGGGCTAAACAACTCCTCCCGTCTCCAGCCTTCACTTGCTCCTGGTGAGTGCTTTGGTATAAGCAGGAAAGGGAGAGACCTACGGAAGCCAGCTACGGACTCCTCCCTGCACTAGCCACTCCCCCCCTGATTTTCAGTGCCTGGGTCCCACCCTCTTCGTATTCCAATCGGGATTGAACAGATCAGTCCGTAGCTTAATTCCATAGAAAACTGCGCGTAAGTGTAGCATCTTTCGGAAAGGTGATGTGTTGATCGCGCAAGTAAAGTTACGTGGAAGTGTGCCAGTGTATGTGTTAGTGCGGTAGCTTGACCAGGAGAAAATGGGTGCGAGTTAACTTTTAACGAAGTAGCTAGTCGGTGTGTGCGTGGTTTTTTTTCATGGTAATACGTGTCTCATTTATATAGAATAAAGATCAAGTTACAAGGCACGTAAACACCGATCATACATGATTGAAAAGATAGGAAAATCATATGCAAAATACCAGCACCTGTCGCTTTCCTTCGACACCACCGAAGCGGCCATCAAAGGGTAAAAAGACAGATCACCTCTTCGCCCAAACTCGACGCGGCTCCATCGCTGATCAGCAGCTTTACGGACCTCCAAAGTAGTTTGCCAAAAGCAAAATCATAGCCGTTGAAAGAATCAGACCGGGCAACATGTCCCCGGACACGCCATCGAACTTCAGAACTGACACCCTCGCATGACGACGACGTCGGAGAAGGAAACCAGAACTGCCCGCCTTCGACCACAGACCCAACACAAGATACTCCATCTTCCAGCTGTCACTTGCGTAGACAACCGCCTGCGCGTACTCCTGAACGACAAGACCTCCCTTCTCCACCATGACGTCGGAGACAACGCCACAACAACGGGGACAGAGCAGAAGGAGAGACACACCTGATGGAGTCGCCGCCGCCGCCTCGTCAACACCATCCATGAACCCTAACACTGTCGATCTGAAGGATCGACAGAGACACGATGCCATCAACTCCGAGACGCCGCCATGAAGGACACCGCCGGTGTGGGAGTGGGGTTGAAGCAGATTTATTCGTCCGGGCGCCGCTCCCACCACCCCAACGACGCACCACGACCTACAAATCCAAAACCTAACTACAGAGCGGAGGAACGGGGTCCCCCTCCCTCCTGCCGCCGGAGCAGCAGCCGAAGGGAGAGGGGGCCAGCGCACCGGCCGGTGGAGATCGGAGGAAAAAGTGCCTCGCCCTAGTCGCCTGGTGGCGGCGGCGGCTAGGGTAGGAAACAGACCAGAGCGTATATACGCACTAAATATACATGGGCCTGTCGAAAAAGAGGGCAAAAGTTTTACCTTTTTCTAATATACCATAACTCAAAATGCAAGGATCCTGGTGCGGTAAACCGCGAGGAATGGTAATCACACCGGGACGTAGCGTGAACCTTACAATCGACTTCTTTAAACCGAATTCCCTAAAAAAAAAACTTCTTTAAACCGAAAGATTTTTTTGAGTTGTTTAAACTGATAGATTTATATAGAGAGTTTAGTCGCCAATATAGTTTTCAATTGAAATAGAGGCATGCTCGTCGAAGTCTTTAAAAGCTTTTGCATTTCTCGCGGACTAGATTTTCAAAAGGACTTGGATGACAGCCTTCGTCCAAATAGATAAGCTTTTCCTTTTCCTCAATTAATAAGAAGCATTTTACTGCAAATAAAAGATTATGTTGGAAAAACAAACCATTTATAACAACAGGGGCGGAGCCAGGATAAAATACGAGAGGGGGCAAAGATATATACTCTTTTTTCAGAGACATCTATATATGTACTAATCACTAGATCATTTAGAAAACCAACCACACAAGCATACATATAGTTGTACGAAGCAAAGTCATATATTTCCTCATAAGATGATGTCATCACACATATAATTACAAAAAGTTCATTGTAAACTAACCACTTAAGGCAGTATCAATATATTTTCCTTTTTATTGGTACGTCCCTGGTTTCTAGCCTTCAAACTGCGGAAAAAAGAAACATATTTAAATATCGAGAGAAGGTAAACATTGATAGATAAAATAATATAGGGTTTTTATCATTTATGTCATTAGTTGTGTCTCACTACTCAGTTTTGCCATTAGAAATTACAACTGCTCAAAAATGCCATCGCTTCGTGAGATGTTTTCTCAAAAATGCCATTAGATATCTAAAAAATGATATCGTTCCATTAGATTTTTGCTCAGAAATGCCACTAGACATCGTTATTATCAGGTCAAACTCATTGACCATGTTACATGACAAAAATAACCCTATACCCACATGTCAGCTCTCTTTATCTCACAATGATAAACATGGACCCCACTTGTTTGGAGTAAGCAAACGAATAATTTTAGAGAAAATCAAAACGCTGTTGGGATCAAGTGGGACCCACACTTTATTGTAGTGAGATAGAGGGAGAGCTGACATGTTGCTCTATAGGTATTTTGATCATTATGACATGGCAAAAGAGATTTGAGCTGACAATCATGGTGTATAGTTGCATTTTTTAGCATGCACCTAACGAAGTGATGGCATTTTTGAGCAGTTGAAATTCCTAATGGCAAAACAGAGTAGTGAGACACAACTAGTAGCTTAAATGATAAGAAACCAAAAATATAAGCTTGACCACATTGCCTCCGCACATAACCTCCTTCCGTTTCATCCCACGTCAATATTTCACAGGGAAGCGCTTAACTATCACCTCATTAGGAGTATTATCAAAAATTTCCTTTTCTACAAAGCAAATAAGGACCCCATGTGAGTAACTTTCTCCAAATTTCCTCATGTTGATTAACATTAAAATATGCAGGTCTCTTCCTTTTAAATGGATCCCAAGTAAGCTTGCTCAGATCGACTATTTCAGGCATACTACCTGTGGTGGAATTTGCAAAAATCTCTCCGTTAGCTTTCTTATCAATGTCAAATAGTTAAATGTTAAATAAATCAAAATACATGAGGGACATAAGGTGAAATGTCACTATAGGTTTTAATCTACTCTCACAAGATCAAGCTAATTCATACAAAATTATTAAGTGTAGCTAGATTCAATCAAACTACTTACCAATTTGTACATTCCAATTTATACACATCGATATTTGATAGGGTGATCTACCTTTTAAGATGGAAATTAGAATAGAATACAATCTGGAAATTAGAAGAAAAAGAATAAGAGAACTGAACCTATGGCTTACCTTGATTGATCAATGGCGTACTCCGCACAGCTTCTTTCCAGGGGACGGCGAGCCGGCCGGCGTCCACCGTACGCATGTGGATTGAGGCTGGCTGCTGGAGGGGCGTCGTGTAGGTGCCACATAGGCAACCTGCAGGAGTCGACGGCTTCGGGGCATCAGATCAGTCAAGGGCAGGTGGCGAACTCGGTTTGAGAAACTTCTAAACGCCGTGTGATTACTACGTGACTATAGGGTTTTTTAGGGGTAAAACCAAGTTTATTCATTAAAGTCCACATGAAGTGGGATACATCTTTGGTCATGAGGCAGGCCGAACCAAACGTGGCGCCCTGGACCTCAAGAGAGGGAAAACTTGGCCAAGCTATGTGTAAGGGCATTTTATCCCTTAGTTGGTTTTGGTGATTGATGGCAATACTTTTGCGGACTAATCATGTGCATCGAATATTTCAGATATATATTGACTAGGCACAAGATGATTTGGTTCCCCTCAAAGGCTATGGAAGACGACGTTTCTCTTTGTTTCTTTTCGGTGGTATTGAGTTGTAGGGAAGCCGTACTATTAAAAGGGGGTCCGCGTTGGAAAGGTTGGGTGGATTCATCAAGTACACATCTTCCTTTGCACCTCCTTTCTTCTAGCCCTTTGGAGCATCCTATGTTTTCCTTGTCTATGCGAATATTGCTCATGCCTTCTGAACTAGGGCGTGCGTAGTACTGCTCCTTAGAGCGGTAGTACCGCAAGCCCTTGCGGTAGTACCGCCCGCTGGCGCGGTAGTACCGCAAGCGCCCACGGTAGTATCGCTTCTAAGTAAGCGGTAGTACTATGGCCGTAGTCCAGATGTTGTCACCCTCTCCCTAGTGGGTGGCACCCATCACGGTAGTACCGCGCACAGGGTGCGGTAGTACCTGCGTATCTAACTTAGTTCCGCAAATGCACGCAGCGAAGGGGCGGATGTAATTTTTACATTCGCTCCTCGTAGTAATACCGCCATCTTGGCTTACGGTACTACCGCATCGGGTTTTGCATCGACTCCAACTCTGCAGAAGTAGCCACGGATGTAATTTTTTATATCCGTGCCTTCCCATCTCTGGACAGCCCCTGCCTTGCGGTAGTACCGCGTCAGCAGTACTACCGCCCTCTGCTTTAGTGCATTTTGGGCTGTTCTGGTCTCTACTGCGTGGGCGGTAGTACCGCGTGCCCCTGCCGTAGTACCGCGCCTCAGGTACGGTAGTACCGCGTTGCACAGGCTGAGTTGGTGGATAACGGTTGGATTTGCTCTTCCACTATATAAGGGGTGTCTTCTTCCTCTAGTTGACTACCTCTTCCACCTCCAAGCTCCATTGTTGCTCCAAGCTCCATTTTCGCCCGATCTCTCTCCCTAGCCAATCAAACTTTTTGATTCTCTAGGGATTGGTTGAGAAGGCCCGATCTACACTTCCACCAAGAGAAATTTGAATCCCCCCACTAATCCCTTGTGGATCTTGTTACTCTTGGGTGTTTGAGCACCCTAGACGGTTGAGGTCACCGCGGAGCCATAGTCCATTGTGGTGAAGCTTCGTGGTGTTGTGGGAGCCTCCAGTTAAGTTGTGGAGATTGCCCCAACCTTGTTTGTAAAGGTTCGGTCGCCGCCTCCAAGGGCACCAATAGTGGAATCACGACATCTCGCATTGTGTGAGGGCGTGAGGAGAATACGGTGGCCCTAGTGGCTTCTTGGGGAGCATTGTGCCTCCACACCGCTCCAACGGAGACGTACTTCCCCTCAAAGGGAAGGAACTTCGGTAACACATCCTCGTCTTCACCGGTTCCACTCTTGGTTATCTCGTGCCTTTACTTGTGCAAGCTTATTTGTGTTATATCTCTTGCTTGCTTGTGTGCTTGTTGTTGTTGCATCATATATGTTGCTCATCTAGTTGCATATCTAGACAACCTACTTTGATGCAAAGTTTAAATTGGTAAAGAAAAGCTAAAAATTGTTAGTTGCCTATTAACCCCCCTCTAGTCAACTATATCGATCCTTTCAATTGGTATCAGAGCCTCGTCTCTTGATTAAGGACTTTACCATCCGAAGAGTATGGTTGACGTCGTAGACGGTGTGGAGGAGCACTCCGGTGCGAATCCGGTCTCGTCTAAGGGAGATGGGGGAACCGCGGTCTCTCGTGAGGAATTCAATGTGGCGCTGGACACATTGAAAACCTCCATGACGACCGAGGTCGAAAGCATGTTTAATAAATTCATAGAAGGGCTTAAACTTTCCACCGTACCGTTGAAAGTGGGTGATCCCGCTAACAAGGTGACGGATGCTACCTCCGGCAAGGGGGAAGCTACTAGGGAGAAAGCTCCTTCTTCTGTGGTAAAAACGGCACCGGCATCTTTGCCCATGTCGAACCTCCACTTGTCTATGGTGGACCGCTTCCTTCCACTCATTTGAATCATGCCGGCCCGGCCCCTAAGATAGAGAAGAATGTGGAATTTGATTCTTGGGTCTACCGTTTTAAGCGTCATTTAAACCATGTGAACACTAACCTTTGGAGAATCATTGAAGAAGGTTTCTATCCGCATGACCGAAGCAACTTCACTCCTAGAGAAGCCGTGGATAATCAATTCAATGAGAATGCTCTCTTCATTATCCTAGAAGCAATCCCACCCGAAGATCTTCCTCATCTCTGACCCTACTCCATGGCCAAAGATGCTTGGCACCAAGTGGTTTCCCTCTATTGGGGAAGCGCAAGCATTCAACGCTCCGACTATTAAGTGGTGCAAGATGAAGTCGATGAGTTTGCAATGAAAGAAGATGAAGAACCTTGTGATCTTTATCGGAGGGTAACCAAACTCGCGGTCTCTCTCCAAGATCACGAAAGTAAGGACACGGATGATAATTGGATCAAGAAAAATTCCTCAAGGCAATGATGCCCTACCACAAAGCCATGTCCTCAGTCATTCGTCAAAGGCCGGACTTCCACACCTTGTACTCAAGTGCAGTGTTGGATGAGTTTGTTGCTATGAGCATCTTGGACAAGACCGCCGACAATGCGGTACTTCGCTCTCAAAGAGTAAAGAAGCCCAACCTTGCACTAAGGGCCAAGGTTAGTATGGAGGAAGAGGATGAAGAGGAAGAAGAGGAGAGCAACCTTGAAGATACGAAGTATGCCTATCATGAACACATGGCTCTTGCTTCAAGGCAATTTTGGAGCAAGAAGAACTCAAGGCCCAACTTCAACAAGAACAATTCAAGTGGCGCAAAGGGCAAGCAACGAGTGAGGACTTGCTTTAATTGTGGCAATGTGAGCCACTTTGTTGTGGAGTGCCCCTATGAGAAGAGGGAAGACAATGATGGTAAGCTCATCCGAAAGGACAAGGCCAAGTCTTTCCCCAACAAGAGCAACTTCACCAAGAAGACTCCTCCCAAGGCATTGGTGGTACAAGAAGAGTACAATGAGGATGATGACGATGATGAAGATGGTGAGTCGGTTGCCATGGCCTCCATTGCCATTCTGACGACTCCACGGGTGTCTCTCTTTGACTCACCCAATGAGAGCATCACCGCCAAGTGCCTCATGGCTAAAGCCACCAACAAGGTAACCCCCAACATCAAAACTACCATCATTAATCATCCTTCTTTGTGGATGGCATTGATGAACATGAGGGAACTAATGTGGAGGAGAATGAGTTTGAGACCTTTATGGGTAAACTCAAGGGTAAATCCAAGAAGCACTTCGTTGCTCTCTTGGAACAACTTGGTGAAGCCAATGGCATGAACGAGGCTCACGAAGTTACCATATCTAAGATGGAGGGGCATATTCGTGACTATGCCGATGAGATTTCGGATCTTTCCAATGCTCTTGAGGAAGAGTGTGGTCTTCGTTTGGCTCTTGAGGAGTCACACAACGATGATCATGCTAAGTTAAAGAAAGATCTTGATCATGCTCTTGTTGTTTCTCGTATGCTAAACTCCGAGAAGGCCAAGCTTGGGGTTGATCTTGCTAGACTCAAAGAGGAGTTTGACATTCTCGACAAGGCTCACAAAGTCTTGAAGGGTGCTCATGCTAGCCTCAAGGAGTCTCATGATCAACTTCAAGTAAAGCTAACCAAGGAGAAAGCCACATTTCCTCATATGGTGTTAATTGATAATGCAAATGCTACTAACCCATGTTGTGAGCATGTGCATCTTGTTGAGGAGAATGCTAAGTTAATGGAGCAGCTTGAGAAGGGTCTTGTCTCTTGCATACAAGGCGAGAAGAAGCTCAACGACCTTTTGAGCAATCAAAAGGAAGTTGTGGCCAAGGAAGGGATTGGGTACGCACCCAAGTCCAAGATTCAGAAGAAGAATGAAAGACCAAACGACCTCCCCCTCTCAAGAAAACCTTTGTGAAGGAAGGAGAGGGTGCTACTAAGGAGATGAAGAAGAACACCATGAAGGGTGGTGATGCCAAGATGGGCAACACTTCCCTTCCCAACAAAGCCGGCGACTTTAACCCTTCTTATGTGTTGTGTCGAGATAGTGATGGACATGTTTATGCCAAATTTGTTGGTTCTCCTTATGAGTACATTGAATGGTATATTTGGGTCCCTAAGACCCTTGCCACTAACATCAAAGGACCCATTACAAAATGGGTACCTAAAACCAAGCATTGATCTCTTGTAGGTGTTTGCTTCCGGTGGGGGATCATGGTTGCACGACAGTGGAGCTACAAATCATATGACCGGAAGCAAGGACTTGGTCGTGGACGTGCACAAAATTCCATCTATGGCCACCAATGTCAAGTGGGGTGATGCCTCGTCTTCTAAGGTATTGGGACTTGGCAAGGTTGTCATTTCTCATGATCTCACGATCGAGAAGGTCATGCTTGTTGAGTCCCTTGCTGTCGGCGTTCTGGGAACGGGGGTCCCCAGACTTGCCTGCCTGCGGCCTGTGGCGTGGCTCGAAGGAGGCCCAACACGGCCCATCTTCATCAACACAAGCTCAAGACCCTCGCGAGGGGCCAAGCCTCGTGGGGCGGACGACAAGGAGCTTCCTCAGGCACGGCCTCGTCGAATGGCTCATGAGGAGGCGGAGAGTTCAAGGCGGTACCTCGCGAGGTGCCCATGACGCAAGCCATGGCGACCAAGAGGCGCCCGATCGAGGCGCCAGCCCTTGATGTCCTCCTTTCCTCTTTGGTGCAAAGGGAGCAAGCGCGGCGAGAGCATCAAGCAAAGGCATCCGTTTGGTGCAACAAGACCAAGACCAGCCCAACGGTGGAAGGGAGTCATTGTGGAGCCCAAGCAAAGGCGTCATCACGGAACCTTTGGCGGCGAGGACCAACTTTAGTCAAGATAAGTGTACCCATTGCCCCCTTCAAAATGGCCAATTGTTGGCACCCTTCCCCCTCAATATTTGGGAAGAGGCCCAGGGCCTTCGCCTATAAATAGGAGTAGCCACCCCCAAGGCAGGGAGATCCGGATCCTCATCAAGAAACCAGTAGCTGGAGCGACTGAACACCACCTAGCAGTTCATCGCACCCACCAAGAACAGACCCTCACGAGGCTGTTCTTCCTTGTATTGTTCCTCATCAGCCCAAGAGGCAATCCGCCACACCACACCTTTGGAGTAGGGTATTACACCACAATGGTGGCCTGAACCAGTATAAATCCCGTGTCTCTTGTGCTGTTCTGTTTAGTAGTTTAGGTCCCAGCGATTCAGCGAAGTGCGAGACGGGGGAGGGTTGGATCTCCGCGCGCATCACAGTGTTCGAACCTCAAGGGTCTGCCGGAACCCGAAATCCGACATTTGGCGTGCCAGGTAGGGGTGCGCCGGAATCTGCCTTTCGTCGCCTTGTTCTTCCCCGACCACCGCAACCATGTCTGACGCCCGTCGGGCCCGCGCCGAGCGCCGAGCCGCCCTCGTCGTTCCCCTTCACCTGCTGTCAACGCCGCCACCGGCCCGGCGGGGAACGAGCAGCAAGCATCGTCCCAGCACCCGTCCATGAGGCGGGACGGCCGCACCACCACGCCTTCGCTCACCCCCGCTGGTTCTTCGTCACGCGTGCCCCGCGCGGCCATGGAGGCCCGAGCTGCACTCATCGCGGCAAACGAGCTCCTGCGCTACCGCCCCGTCGACGACGTCTACGAAGAATGGCTCGACCGAGTCACCGAGCTCGTCCGCGCTGCAGGAGGCGCCCCCGCACCGTCCGTCTCACAGACCGCACTTTCCGCCCGGGCGATGAAGCTCCGGGCGCCTCGGCCGCCTCCTCCTCAAGAAGGCGCCACAGCCCCAAGCGACCCACAGGCGGAATCCGCTCCGCCCAGTGCCGGCGGCAAGAGCAGAGCTGTCAAGAAGTTCCTCGCCCCGATAAGCTGCCCGGCGCTCTGCTCCAAAGACGTCGGGACCTGCGCTACCCCTGACCAGCGGTGCAAGGAGGCCCGCAAGACCAAGCTCTGTCGTCCGAGGCCCCAGCTACCACGGCAGGCTGCCGCGCCTTCACCTCCGAGCTGCGCAGCGTCGCGTGGCCCGCCAAGTTCAAGCCAGACCTGCCTCCTCGCTACGACGGCACAGCTGACCCTACGGAGTTCCTCCAGCTCTATGAGCTGGGCATCGAGGCTGCCAACGGGGATGAAAAGGTCATGGCGAACTGGTTTCCCATGGCGCTCAGGACGGAGCCCGCACTGGCTCTGACCGGCCCTGTGCACGATCTCTTCCTGGGCCGAGTTGCGCACCCGCTTCATCGCCAACTTCCAGGGTACTCGCGACCGGCCACCCGCCGTGAGCGACATGCGTCGAATCAAGAAGCAGCCAGGGGAAACCCTGCAGAAGTACATACAACGCTTCAACAACGCGCACCTCAAGATCCCCAGGGTAACGGAGGAGGCCATCATCTCTGCCTTCTCCGACGGCGTGCGCGACGTCAAGATGAAGGAGGAGCTGGCGATGCATGAGGATCTGTGCACCTCCTTGGAGCTGTTCAACTTGGTGACCAAGTGCGCCAGGGGGCTGAGGAGGCGCCTCTCCCTCCTCGAGCTGTCGCGGATCCCGAAGAAAAGAAGTCCAAGGCCAAGGGCGTGAAGCGCAAAGGGCTGCCGTACTGTGGCGAACCGGACACCAAGCGAGGCGAGGATCAGCCCGAGTCCTCCAAGGGCGGTCGATGCTGCGTGTACCACGACCTCCACACCCACAACACCAATGAATGCCAAGAGCTCCGGGCCGTCTGTGAAGGAAGGGTCGGCAGACGCCCGGCAGCGACGGGGCTACGGCCGAGGAGGAGGAAGGAATGCAGGGCTGGGAAGACCACGGCCCGCGCCAAGGGTGGCGCGACCAACCTCGCGAGGACCGTTGGCAAGACCCGCCTCGCGAGGAAATTTGGAGGGATCAGCGTCGCGAGGATCGCCCAGCGAGAGCATAAGCCTCCCTCCGCCGCCCGCAGCCAAGGAGAAATGAGGACCGTCATTAGGGCCGAGGGGCTGGGGCTTCACGGAACGCGTGCGATCGTCTGCATCTGGGCGGAGCTCAAGCCCCACCTCTCGGCGCATCTTCAAGCGATTCGCCGCGAAGTGAATGCAGTCCTCCCAAGCTTCGAGGCGCGCGCCCTCTCGGGTGGTCGGCGTGCGCCATCACGTTCAGCTCAGCGGATCGGCTCAAGTCGCGTGGCCACAGCGGAGTTCTCCGATGCTTTGTTCCCCAATCATCGACAGCGTGCTTTGGTCACCAAGACCCTCATCGGCGGTGGGCGGGACTCAACGTCTGTCCGTGGAAACATTCAACAATCTTCAAGTGCCTTACGATCGGCTTGATAACCAAGCCTTTCTCCGGAGTCACCGATGGCTCCACGGTCCCGATCGGGCAGGTCCGCCTTCTGTCACCTTGGGGCTCGCGACAACTACCACACCGAGCTCATCGACTTCGACGTCGCCCACATTCGCTGCCGTACAACCCCATCCTCGGGTACGGCGCTGGCCAAATTCATGGCCGTAACCCACCACGGCTACAACGTCCTCAAGATGCCGAGAAGCGGCGGGGTCATCACGGTGCCACTGTGAAGAGAGACGCAATGTGCTCCCTGGAGCGAGCCTTTCAGGCTGCATCGCTAGAAGACCCAGACCACAGCAGCAGGAGGCCTCCCGAGGCCGCACCCAAGAAGAAGAAGACATCGACCGGCCCGGCTCCTCAAGAGGCAGGCCCCTCAGGGCCCGTGCCCGGCCAGGGGGAGCCTCCTTCCATCGCATAGGAAAGCGCGCCCGGCGCCCTCCTCAGGCCGGGCTCGGGGGCTCTCCCCTGGAGGGCCGCCGACCTCGCCAAGGTCACGAGGGAGGCGCTTGGGCACCACGTGGAGGCGTGCTTCGAAGCACGTTTCTCACAAGTAGGAGCAAGGCAAGGAGGGCCGAACCCTCAGGAGTTCGTCAGCAAGGCCATTCAGGAGCTACATGAGTCAAGGGTCATGAGGGGCAGCCGCCGCCTACCCACTGTGGCCCCCCATCCAGGCGAGGATGGTGGGCTGCGCGTCTGCATCGACATACCAGGCTCAACCGCAGCGTCTCAAGAGCGCCTCGGCCCCTCGCGAGTGGGGGCGTTGCGAGGCCGCCGCCCAGCTACGTGCGCATGCCTCACGGCCTGCCAAACGCGGTTGCTGCGCACCAGCATCTCATGAGGGCCATCCGAGGCTCGAGAGGTCGAGCACGCCACAGCCACAGGCGGAGATGGAGATGGCCCCAGGAGCCGCCCGGCATCTCCGGAGCCTCCCGAGGCCCCGGGCCTGAGGGGCTCGTGAGGATCGGCTCCCGCAGCCCACCGAGTCTGCTACACCAACACCCCTTCGTCCCCAACATCACCGGGTGACATCTTTAAGTTTTGTTCCCGGTGGGGCGCCTTCAGGGCCGCATTATTCCCAGGCCGCGTGGGTCCGTCCCTACGCCATGTATCCCTTTTATTTCATGTCATTAGCCTATCCTGTTGGGGGCGCCCCTCGGGCTGCATCATCCCCAAGCTGCTCGGGCCTGTCCCAGCGGCATGTATCCTTCTTACGTTTTCCTTAGGATTATGCTCTCGCTCCACCATGCTTGTTATTTGGTGCCTTTTCCTGGGTGACGGAATCTTGCACGTTAAAGGGGGTGCACGAGCATCGCGAATCAGGGCTCCTACCGGCTCTCGGCCCTCACCCTCTGGTCTTGTCCATGGCATCGCGACTGGCTTGCCCGACGGTGAGACCAGCTCGAGAGCCGGGACCGAGGATGTAGAGTTTCGTCATCTAACCCAGCTTTGGCGTTAAAGGGGTGCACGAGCATCGCGACTCAGGCTCCTACCGGCTCTCCGGCCCTCACCCTCTGGTCTTGTCCATGACATCGCGACACGGCTTGCGGCTGACGGTGAGACCAGCCCGAGAGCCAGGACCGAGGACGCAGAGTTGCTGCATCTAACCCAGCTTGCTGCGTTAAAGGGGTGCACGAGCATCGTGACTCGGGCTCCTACCGGCTCTCCGGCCCTCACCCTCTGGTCTTGTCCATGGCATCGTGACACGGCTTGCGGCGGACGGTGAGACCAGCCCGAGAGCCGGGACCGAGGGCGTGAAGTTTAGTCATCTAACCCGACTTGCAGCGTTAAAGGGGGTGCACGAGCATCGCGACTCGGGGCTCCTACCGGCTCTCCGGCCCTCACCCTACGGTCTTGTCCATGGCATCGCGACCTGGCTTGCTAGCGACAGCTGAGACCAGCCCGAGAGCCGGGACCCGAGGACGTAGAGTTGCTGCATCTAACCCAGCTTGCGCGTTAAAGGGGGGTGCCTGAGCATCGCGACTCGGGGCTCCTACCGGCTCTCCAGCCCTCACCCTCTGGTCTTGTCCATGGCATCGCGACCTAGCTTGCCGGCGGACGGCGAGACCAGCCCGAGAGCCGGGACCGGGGCGTGAGTTGCTGCATCTAACCCGGCTTGCAGCGTTAAAGGGGGTGCACGAGCATCGCGACTCGGGGCTCCTACCGGCTCTCGGTCCTCACCCTCTAGTCTTGTCCATGGCATCGCGACACGGCTTGCGGTGACGGTGAGACCAGCCCGAGCGGGACCGAGGGCGAGAGTTTCGTCATCTAACCCAGCTTGCGCGTTAAATGGGGGTGCTGAGCATCACGACTCGGGGCTCCCTACGGCTCTCGGCCCTCACCCTCTGGTCTTGTCCATGGCATCGCGACACGGCTTGCCCGATGTGGTGAGACCAACCCGAGAGCCGGGACCGAAGACGTGAGAGCACCGGCATCCGGCCAAATTTGCGATAACACACTTTCGAATATAAGGCCCGAGCCAGGCGCAACCCGCCATGAGGTAGGGCCCGTGAGTCCCGCGGCTGGCTCACGGGTGCCCAGATACACCTCGTCCAGCCCTACCGTGCCAGCCACGTGTCGGTGGGGCTGCTCGCCCAGGGGCTCCTCCGGGAGGGGAGCCCCTCCCACGTACCGATGGAAGCACCATGCTCATGTTGGCTGGCGACTTTGTCGAGGAGCGGCTATGCTCAGACGCATGCGGAAGCGCTATGCTCATGGCTGGTGATAAACAAGCGAGGGTGGCCTCGGGTCGCATCAACCTCGGGGAGCCCGAGCTCGGTGTCGGCCTCATCATAGCGCCTCCCCTCGGGGCGCCCGCCGCGAGGGCTGGGCATGGGGGCTGCGCCTGGGTCACGCCCAGACGCACGCCACCCAGCCAGGCCCCCCGGGCCTGGTTCGTCGCACGTCACTCCCCGAGCAGAGCCAAGGTACGAATGCCGTTTGAGCGTCAAGGGGGACTCCTGAGCATCGCGACTCAGGAGCCTAACTGGTCACGTAGCCCCTCACCCCTTAGTTCCGAAAGGCTAACGGCGGTTGAGGTATCTGTGAGGCGGGCTCTGAGGCGTAGAATGGTAGATCCGCCTGCGTCTCACCTCCCTACTTGCTGTTAAATGCGCCAAGGAGGACTCCTGAGCATCGCGACTCGAGAGCCTAACTTGTCACGTGGCGCCTCACTCCTTGGTTCCGTCCTGGTTTCGGTCGGGGCTAACGGCGGCTGAGGTTTCTTGGGGCGGGCTCTGCGGCGTAGAACATAAGCAAGTAGGAAGCGCAAATTTCAAGGAATTCAAAAGCAAATATTACAGTCCACACAGTTATCGCAATACCAAATGCAAGTTTAAACGCCTCCCCGAGGCATGATACATGTGCAGGAATTAAAAGCAGGACAGGAGGCACAACAGAGTCACTTGTCGGCTGTGGAGCAGCGTGGAGTGGGTTCGTCTCGTGGAGCAGCAGGGCCGGCAGCGCCCCGCTTCGGCTTGGTGCTGAAGGCCCGGAACTTCCCATGAGCCTCGCGCGACCCTTCACAGCCTCGGCAGCGGCAGCTGCATGCTCGCCGCTTTGGCTCCAAAGAGCTGTCGGTCGATCTTTGGGATCGCGAAGGTAGATGTGGGTGAGGACCCGCGTCGGTGCCACGAAGACAAGACACGGCGCCTCGGCCTCGGCCGTGGGGCCTAGGCAAGGGTGACATCTTCAAGAGCGCGAACCAGGAAGGAAGCAGCTTGGCGGGACCATCCTCGGCGCCGCCGGCGGACTCTCCAGGCGGCGTCAATAAAGCGTCTTGACAGAAAGCGAGCCTTCACCTCCATATCCGTGAAGGCCACGCGATCTTCTGCAAGAACCAGCGCCTTGTCGTCCAGCTCGACCTTCCTCGCCTCCAGCTCCTGCTCCAGCGCGCCTAGGCGGTCGCGGTGCTTCTTGAGCCTGGCCTCCCGGTCCTTGGCCGCCTCCACGAGCCTTCATGCTTTCCTCCTGCTCTGGCGGGCGGGCCTCCTCGGCAAGCTGGTTCTGCGAGCCCTTCAGCTCGCTCTCCGGCGTCTCACGGCGACCTTGGATGCTAGCTGCCTCCCCGAGGCAGCATCGCGGGCAATCTTCACCTCACGAACAGCTGCTTCTCCTCGTCAAGCCGTCGAGGCCTGGACCAGCGCCGCCCGAATCGAAGCATCGGAGCGAATCCAGCCAGAAGCCAGCTCCAAACGCCCAGCCATCAGACGGGAGTCGGCGCCCAGAAGATCCTGCCGCAGGCGGTCCAGCCCGACAATGATGTGTTCCAGAACAGTATTCGGAGGAGCAGCGGTCAGTGGAGTAGGAGGAGAAGACGGTTGTGTGACCACTGTGCCTTGAGGCGGAACCAGCGGTGCCACGACGACAGTGGAGGCAGCGCCAAGCAAGGGTACCTCGAAGTCGCTTTGGGTCAAGGGCTGAGCTTCGCCCCAGCGGCCTCGGCAGCCTCGCGAGGGCGCCCGGGCGGGAGAGGCTGTGCGTCACGATCACCTTCTTTCTCGGGCGGAAGGCACCACCACGGATGGGGCCTCGAGAGCCCCGCCGACTTCTTCGCCCTTGGGCGCCCGGCCTAGCCGAAGGACATGGACATCGAGATCTCGTCGACGGAGCAATAATCAAGACGGGAAGCAGGCACTTACAGGTCGTCGCTGGTGGACTCGAGCAGCCTCCGGCCGAATTTAAAGCCCGCAAGCCGGCTGCAAGGGTCGGCTTCAAGGGGCCCGGGGGCAGGAGGCGCGTCAGCGGATCGCCCCAGGGCCGGGGCGGACCCACGGGGGACCAGCCCAGTCCGGTCCTTCTTCGGGATTGGTGGCAGGCTTCTGCCTCCCTGCTCATCCTCATCCTCGTCGTCGTCACTCTGGGGGAGGCGGAGAGTGCGGGACCTGCGCCGAAGGGGAGGAGCCCTTGACTCCGCCCGAATCAACCCCTCTCCGGCTCTCTTTCCTCCACCTCTTCATTTGGAGTCGGCAGAGGACACGTCCACCAGGTCCTCCGGAGCCTCCGCAGCACGGGCCCATCCCCATTGAAGAGCAGGCATGGGCCCCACTACCTGCTCCCAATCCTCGAGAAGGAACAAGGCGCTGGGCGCCCTCCAGTCTCGCCACATCGCCCCCAACCAAGGGCCGGAGGACCGCCGCGGATCCTCGCCCGGCCAGGAGCCACGGGGCTCGAGTGAGGCCTCCACGCCAGGCAATCTTGTGAGCGGAGCGATTGATGCTCCAGGAACACCCTCAGCAGCGACACACCGGTCAGCTTCTCCGCCGCCACGCTGGCCGGCTTCAGATCTGCGTCCATCTTCTCCAGCACCAGCTTCGCGCGGGGATCCAGAAGCTCCACTCGGGACCAGTTGTCGGTGCTCACGGGGTGCTCCGTGGGCAGGATCAGCCGAGGGTGGATGCGCCCAGCATCCACCAAGACCCACTTGCTCCTGAAGCCCTCAATCCGCTTCCCAGGGTTTGAAATGGCGATGGCTCCGCCCGTATCGTGGCTCACAGCGCCTGTGAGGCAGAACCACGGGAGGTTCGGAGGGAGAAATAGTGGCGCAGCAAGGCCACGAGGGCTTCACCCCAACATGGGCCTCACAATAGTAGGCGAAGATTGCGGAAGAAGGACGGAGTTGGGATGGAGGTGCGAGCTTGAATGTTGTAGTGACGGAGGACGGAGAAGAAGAACTCAGAAAAGGGAGGCACCAGACCAGCAATGATGGCGCTCACAAAGAACGGGTAGAAGGTACTCCCCCGACCCTCAGGGGCGGAAGAGCCGGCCTTGACCGCCTCCGTTCTGTTGACGCCCTGCGCCTCCGCCATCCGGCGCACCAGGGCGAGGCTCGCCCCTGACACATTTGGTGGGTCCAAGGCAGGAGAGTACCAAGCTCCGACCGGGGCTTGGCGAGGCGCCATGGCTGGCTAGGGCATGCAGGCGGAGTGGATCTGAAGATCTTGGAAGCAGAGAGGAGAGGCGCAAGAAAGGGGATCTGAGCAGCAACTGGAGAAAGTAAAGGAGGCAAGGAAGATGCCGCTCTGTTATCAACTCACGCGGTTGCAGAGGCGCACGCGTCCAATCAACCGCCACGCGGCGCCCAAGGCCGCAGGCTGTTAGGGCCCGCGACGCTTCGCACTTGCCCTTTCGCCTCTCTGCTCGGCCAAGTTCGGGCGCGCCGTGGGCCCGGGGGCTACTGTCGGTGTTCTGGGAACGGGGGTCCCCAGACTTGCCTGCCTACGGCCTGCGGCGTGGCTCGAAGGAGGCCCAGCACGGCCCATCTTCATCAACACAAGCTCAAGACCCTCGCGAGGGGCCAAGCCTCGCGGGGCGGACGACAAGGAGCTTCCTCAGGCACGACCTCGTCGGGCTGGCTCATGAGGAGGCGGAGAGTTCAAGGCAGGGTACCTCGCAAGGTGCCCATGACGCAAGCCATGATGACCAAGGGCGCCCGATCGAGGCGCCAGCCATGATGTCCTCCTTTCCTCTTTGGTGCAAAGGGAGCAAGCGCAGCAAGAGCATCAAGCAAAGGCATCCGTTTGATTGCAACAAGACCAAGACCAGCCCAACGGCTGGAAGGAGTCATCGTGGAGCCCAAGCGGCGTCATCACGAGAACCTTTGGCGGCGAGGACCAACTTTAGTCGGGATAAGTGTACCCGTTGTTCCCCTTCAAAATGGACAATTGTTGGCGCCCTTCCGCTCAATATTTGGGAAGAGGCCAGGGCCTTCGCATATAAATAGGAGTAGCCACCCCGGGGCAGGGAGATCGGATCCTCATCAAGAAACCAGAGTGGAGCGGCCCGAACACCACCTAGCAGTTCATCGCACCCGCCAAGAACAGAACCCTCACGAGGTTGTTCTTCCTTGTATTATTCCTCATCAGCCCAAGAGGCAATCCACCACACCACACCTTTGGAGTAGGGTATTACACCACAATGGTGGCACGAACGATATAAATCCCATGTCTCTTGTGCTTTACATTACATTTTAGTAGTTTAGGTCCCAGCGATTCGGCGAAGTGCGAGACGGGGGAGGGTTGGATCTCCGCGCGCACCCCCGTGTTCGAACCTCAAGGGTCTGCCGGAACCCGAAATCCGACACTTGCATACAATTTACTTTCCGTTCGTCAACTTGCAATCATGGGCTTTGCCACTTTCTTTGATATTGATACTGTGGCCCTCTTGTGGAGCAACACTCTTAAAGTAGCCTTTGATGGGCTTGTCGAGAATGGTCTATATGTGATTAACTTTTCGGAGTGACCCACTAAGACCGCGACATGCCTAATGGCTAAAGTTGACGTGGGATGGCTTTGGCATCGCCGTTTAGCCCATGTCAATATGAGATCTTTGCAAAGTCTTCTCAAGGGAGACCATGTTCGTGGACTAACAAATGTTAGTTTTGCTAAAGATCGTGCTTGCAGTGCTTGTATCGAAGGAAAGCTACATGAGAAGGCTCACCCTCCCACGACTATCATTTACTCGAAGAGTCCTTGGAGCTCCTTCACTTGGATCTCTTTGGGCCTCCATCCTTTGATAGTCTTGGGGGTAGAAATTATTCCTTGGTGATTGTGGATGACTACTCAAGATACACATGGGTATATTTCTTCAAGAGGAAGAGCAAGACCCAACAAACCGTCATTGACTTTGCAAATGAAGCCCAACGTCAATACAATGCAAAGATCTTGACTATAAGAAGCGACAAAGGCACCGAGTTCAAGAACTACACCTTGGATGAGTTTCTTAGTGATGAGGGGATCAAGCATCAATATTCCGCACCATACACCCCTCAAAAAATGGTGTAGCGGAGAGGAAGAACCAGACGTTGATGGATGCGGCAAGGACCATGATGGCGGAGTTCAAGTCTCCATACAACTTTTGGGCCGAAGCCATCAACACTGCCTGTCATGCATCCAATCGGCTCTACCTCCGCAAGGGCTTGAACAAGACTCCATATGAGATACTCACCGGTAACAAGCCCAACCTCAAGTACTTTCGGGTGTTCATGTGTAAGTGTTTCATTCTCAAGAAAGGTATTCGTTTGTCTAAGTTTGAGGCTAGAGCTTATGAGAGCATATTTGTTGGTTATGCTACAAACTCTCATGTTTACCGTGTCCTCAATAAATCCACGGGACTTATTGAGGAGACGTGTAACATGGAGTTTGATGAGAATAACAGCTCCCAAGTGGAGCAAAGTGGCACTTGTGATGTAGGTGATGAAATTCCTCCTCAAGCCATAAGAAGAATGGGTGTTGGTTTTATCCTACCCATTGAGGAACCCCTTATGGCCGAAGGAGAAGAACAATGCTCCACTCAAGTGGAGCCATCACCAACCCAAGGCCCACACGCTTCCGAAGAACAAAGTGAAGGCCCTCAACCTCATGAACAAGACCAAGGGCAAGATCATTCTCAAGACGGTGTTGACACACCAAGTGATGCCCAAGGTCAAGTTCTCTCCTCCGAGCAAGTTCAAGATCAAGAACAAGCTCAAGACGGTGCTCAAGATGATCAAGTGATCGCTCCTCAATTCACCACCGAGGAGGAATTGGAGCGTCATGCTGCCAAGATTGCATCCAAGCTCTCCACCAAGGGTCATCTCATGAAAAATGTGCTTGGAAGCATTCAAAAGGGGTAAGCACTTTCGTAGACAATTGGCAAACTATTGTGAACATCACGTGTTTGTCTCTTGTGTTGAACCCCAAAAGGTATATGAAGCACTCGAAGATCCGGATTGGCTTAATGCTATGCATGAAGAACTCAACAACTTCGAGTATAACAAGGTGTGGAGATTGGTGCCAAGGCCAACCGGGAACCACAATGTCATTGGAACCAAGTGGATATTCAAGAACAAGCAAGATGCTCATGGGACCATCGTCCACAACAATGCAAGATTGGTGGCACAAGGCTACTCCCAAGTCGAGGGTATCGACTACGGTGAAACCTTTGCTCCCGTTGCTCGCCCTGAATCCATTCATTTGTTGATTGCTTATGCTTCTCATCACAACTTTAAGTTGCAACAAATGGATGTCAAGAGTGCTTTTCTTAATGGTCCCATTAATGAGTTGGTATATGTCTAGCAACCCCCCGGGTTCGAGGATCCCTACTTTCCCGATCATGTGTATCAACTCGATAAGGCACTCTATGGCCTTAAACAAGCCCCACGTGCGTGGTATGACCACCTTACCGAGTTGTTACAAGACCGTGGATTTGAAGTTGGGCTAATCGACCCCACTCTTTTTTACTAAGAAGGTCGAAGGGAGTTGTTTGTGTGCCAACTATATGTTGAT
This sequence comes from Aegilops bicornis, assembly GCA_021605145.1. NCBI lineage: Eukaryota > Viridiplantae > Streptophyta > Magnoliopsida > Poales > Poaceae > Aegilops > Aegilops bicornis. Next base: position 665,835,517 of record CM038671.1, on the reverse strand, counting down.
GATATTATCTTTGGTTCCCCTAACAAAGCTTTCAATGAGGAATTTGCCGCTCTCATGACCTCAAAGTTCAAGATGTCTTCCATGGGAGAGTTGAAGTTCTTTCTCGGGTTGAAGTGAAGCAAAGAAGAGAAGGAACCTTCATCAACCAAGCCAAATACACTCAAGACATGCTCAAGAGATTCAAGCTAAGTGATGTCAAGCCGGCTTCCACTCCAATGCCCACCAAGTGCCAACTTGACATTGATCCCAATGGTAAAGCAATGGATCAAAAGGTATATCGCTCCATGATTGGCTCCTTGCTTTACTTTTGTGCATCTAAACCGGATACCATGTTTAGTGTGGGAATTTGTGCACGGTTTCAAGCCGCGCCTAAGGAAAGCCACTTTGTGGCGGTCAAGCGAATCTTTCGATATTTGGCTCATACCCCAAACTTTGGCTTATGGTACCCAAGGGGAGCAAACTTCAAGCTTGTAGGATATTCGGACTCCGATTCGGCGGGAGACAAAGTGGATAGGAAGTCCACTTCCGGAGGGTGCCAATTTCTTGGTTGCTCTTTGGTGAGTTGGTCCTCCAAGAAGCAAAGTTGTGTGTCTCTCTCGTCCACCGAAGCGGAGTATGTTGCGGCCGGTAGTTGTTGTGCACAACTCTTATGGATGAGGCAACTTTAAAGGAGTACGGTGTCATTTGTGACAAAGTGCCTCTTTGGTGTGACAATGAAAGTGCCATCAAGATTTCTCTCAACCCGGTACAACACTTCAAGACGAAGCATATTGAGATTCGGTATCACTTCATCCGGGATCACATTAGGCGAGGGGAGACCGAGCTCAACTACGTCAACACCCATGATAACCTTGCAGATATTTTTGCGAAGCCTTTGGGTGAAGCAAGATTTTGCGAGTTAAGGCATGAGCTAAATATCATTGATTCGAGCAATGTTGCTTGAACCCTTGCACACCCCACCTCACTCAACTTGTTGTCTAATCTAGGTGTAGGCATGGACATAGGGGAGGTTGTTCTCTCAATGAACTCTCCCTCCCCACATTATGCATAAAGTGATCAACTCTTTCACATTAGCAGTTTTTGATGGTACTTGTGCTTCAAAGACGAGTTTTGGTCATGGGACCAAGGATAATTCTTTGCGGTGCCATACCAATTGACTCAAACATAGGTGGCTCCGGCCACCGCCCTCTCCTTGGAGAGATTGTGTCTTGTTTTTTTATCTTTGTTGTCTCTTGCCTCTCTTCCTTCGTGCCGCGCTTGTGCTTGTGGTGTCCAGTGTGTTAGCTCTTTGGTGTGGTCTTTCGCTTGAAGGTTCCGTGCTTCGGTGTTCTCTCGTTTGGTTGAAACTGCTTTTTCTTGAGCTCACGGTACCACCGCGGCCTCCCACGGTACTACTGCATGGGGAGCGCGCGATACTTCCGCACCCAGCGCGGCAGTAATTTTTTACTGCCGCCTGGGGGAGCGGTACTAAAGCCACGGTGCGGTACTTCCGCCCGGGGCGGTACTACCGCGATGACGTGCGGTACTACCGTGCGGTCGAGGGCGCGTGGGGGGATAAACACGGGCAGGGGGAGTTCTAACTCCCCCATACCCATTCGTCTCTCTCCCCACTCCGTCTCTCTCTCTCTCTCTCTCGCTCAAGAACGGCGCCGGAGGTCCTCGCCGGATCTCCGTCTCCGGCTACTCTCCCCGGATTCCGACCGGTGGGATTGTTCCCCACCACTCCCTCTTGCCATGGAACAAAGTTTCTCCCCCAATCCCTCCCTTTTTCTTGTTCGTCTTGTTGTTTTTAGGTTTTGGGGAGATGCAAGTTGTTCTTGAGATTTTAGGCCAAATCCTTGCAAGAGTAGGATGTAGGAGAGTACTTTTGTGTAGTGATGGTACTTGCTATAGTTGTCCCGTGATGGATTTGATCGACCGTAGTACCGCGTGTTGTCACGGTTGTGCTCAGATCTTCGTGGCCGTTTCGGTCTGCAACCGTGCGGTACTACCGCTCTTCAGGTATGGTAATACCGCGCGTCCGGTACTACCGCCCTACTGGTGCGGTACTACTGCGTCTCTGGTACTACTTCTCCTTGGAGCTGTACTACCGTACATGGCGCAACACATGATACTACCGTTGTCTCAAATCCCTATTGTGGCACATCTCACGTGCTATGTCTACTTGTTTCACCTCCTTTGTTGTGGTCTTTGCATTGATCCTTCTCGCGTATCGTGCGTGTTTGTTTTGTGGTGTGTGTTTTAGGTGGTGGCTTAGGTGCTCCGGCTCGCCGCTCCAATCCAAGCCGTGACACGGGATCCAAGCGTGTCATAACCACAGAGGCAGCAGAGAGGGCTCCAATGCCCCCCAATGCAGAACCAAGACCACCGCCACCAAAGAGAAGGAACCCACCATGAGTTTGGATGAGATGCCACTTGCTGAGTTCATCTCTCAGAGGAAGATCAATCCATATGGAAACCCTTGTGCCAACTTTCGAGGGAATGAGCTATTCTAGACCAAGCAACAGAATCTCATTTATCTGGATGTCATCAAGGCCAAGCAGAACACCTATGTGGAGGTGAAGTGGATCAACATGCATCACATGAGGCAAGAGAAGCATCGTGACTACTTTGGCGAGGCTTTAGACCTAGTGGAGCAATTTGGCATTGAGCATATCATCTCATTCCACAAAGACTATGATCCTGAGATCCTTGCTTAGTTCTTTGCCTCAATGCATTTTCATCCCAATGAGGAAAGGACCATGACTTGGATGACCAATGTTCGACAGCTGACTGCTACTTGGAAGGAATTCATGACTTTGCTTGGGGTTCCAGATGAGGGGCTCGCCACACCCCAAGGTGTTTGCCCTCATGCCAATTCCGAGTCTGCCAACAAGAACAGGCTTATGCCCTTCTATGTGGAGAAGAAGCTCTCCAATGGCAAGTCAACTTGGGTACTCAACTCTTTTCTTGACATCATGCACCGGATCTTCCGCAACACTCTCTTCCCACACATTGGGGACAAGGACAAGGTGCATGCCTATCTTGTGGATGTGCTGCTCCTGTGTGAAGACGCTCGCAACTCTCAGACACTACCACTAAATGTCTCGCATATCATGTGGCATGAGCTTCGGTTTGCGGTCTAAAACCGCAAGGTCCCCATCTATGGACCTTATCTGTCTCAGTTGGTCTCGGCAACTTGGGAGAAGCTCTACCCTCAGGATGAGTTTGAGGCCCCTAGTTGGATCCAGCATGAGCCCATCAACCTCTGTATCAAGACTTAGTGGGCCAACACTACCTCTCGTGCTGATACCATGGCTACCATGGACGTGGATGCAGATGAGGATGAGGAGGAGGCAGCAGACGAGGACAGCTCTGAGGGTTACATCCCTCCTATCTCTCAGCCATCTTGGGCTAAGCGACTGAAGAACAAGATGAAGGTTTTGTTCTGTATGCAGGCAAAGGGGCGGTACAAGACCCATGTGGCTTCCAAGGAGACTCGCGGCCGCGACAAGCGGATTTTCAGGACCTTTGGCGAGAACATATCCAGCGGGTCAGAGGTGCACATCACCCCAGAGGCAGAATGGATGCGCAAGCAAGGTTATCAATTGACCGAGTCTGAGGAGGAGTCCGTCCCAGCTGCAGAGTCTGACGGGGAGCGTGCGAGTGACTACTCCGCTTGAGCCACCACTATTGTTGTAGGTGTCCTCTCTGCCTTTTTGGCGTCTCGATGCCAAAGGGGGGAGAGTGTAGGATTCGCGAGTTGTGTTGCGAGTTGTGTCATGTTTGGGTCAGCTGAACATTGTTTATTTTGTTTGCTTTGGTTTGCTTTGGTTTGTGCTTGTGAGACCTTCTATCATATGGTGTAAAACATATGCACTCTATTGTACCCTAGTGAGCTTATTCTATCTTGTGCTTATTACATTATGCTCTTCTCTATCTTGCTTAGTTTTAGCCTTATTGCAAGATATGTCGTGTCTATAAAATATAGGGGGAGTGTTGATCCTAGTATGTGTGCCGTGCAGTCCAAAGCACTTATCGAGATAGCACACATCTAGGGGGAGCCCGTCTATATTTTAGAGACTTGGGTTTACCCTTGCTCTTTGCATTATACCCTTGTGCAAATCCCGTGTTGTCATCAATCCACCAAAAAGGGGGAGATTGTAAGGGCATTTTTATCCCTTAGTTGGTTTTGGTGATTGATAACAATACTTTTGCGGACTAATCATGTGCATCGAATATTTAATATATATATTGACTAGGCACAAGATGATTTGGTTCCCCTCGAAGGCTATGGAAGACGGCGTTTCTCTTTGTTTCTTTTCGGTGGTATTGAGTCGTAGGGAAGCCTTACTATTAAGAGGGGGTCTGCGTTGGAAAGGTTGGGTGGATTCATCACGTACACATCTTCCTTTGCACCTCCTTTCTTCTAGCCTTTGGAGCATCCTATGTTTTCCTTGTCTATGCAAATATTGCTCATGCCTGCTGAACTAAGGCATGCGGTAGTACTGCTCCTTAGAGCGGTAGTACCACAGGCCCTGGCGGTAGTACCGCCCGCTAGCGCGGTAGCACCGCAAGCGCCCACGGTAGTATCGCTTCTAAGTAAGCGGTGGTACTGTGGCCGTAGTCCAGATGTTGTCACCCTCTCCCTTGTGGGTGGCACCCATCACAGTAGTACCGCGCACAGGGTGCGGTAGTATCGTGGTATCTAGCTTAGTTCATAAATGCAGCGACGATGAAGGCGGATGTAATTTTTTACATCCGCGCCTCGCGCGGTAGTACCGCTGCTGGCTTACGGTACTACCGCATCGGGTTTTTGCATCGACTCCAACTCTGCGGAAGTATCCACGGATGTAATTTTTTATGTCCGTGCCTTCCAATCTCTGGACAGCCCCTGCCTTGCGGTAGTACCGCAAGGGGGCACGGTAGTACCGCGCCAGCAGTACTACCGCCCTCTACTTCAGTGCATTTTGGGCTGTTCTGGTCTCTGCTGCGTGGGCGGTAGTACCGCGTGCCCTATGATGATACCGCACCTCAGTCTGGTAGTACCCGCGTTACCTGAGCTGAGTTGGTGGATAACGGTTGGATTTGCTCTTCCACTATATAAGGGTGTCTTCTTCCTCTAGTTGACTACCTCTTCCACCTCCAAGCTCCATTGTTGCTCCAAGCTCCATTTTCGCCCGATCTCTCTCCCTAGCCAATCAAACTTTTTGATTCTCTAGGGATTGGTTGAGAAGGCCCCGATCTACACTTCCACCAAGAGAAATTTGAATCCCCCCACTAATCCCTTGTGGATCTTGTTACTCTTGGATGTTTGAGCACCCTAGACGGTTGAGGTCACCGCGGAGCCATAGTCCATTGTGGTGAAGCTTCATGGTGTTGTTGGGAGCCTCCATTTAAGTTGTGGAGATTGCCCCAACCTTTTTTGTAAAGGTTCGGTCGCCGCCTCCAAGGGCACCAATAGTGGAATCACGGCATCTCGCATTGTGTGAGGGTGTGAGGAGAATACGGTGGCCCTAGTGGCTTCTTAGGGAGCATTGTGCCTCTACACCGCTCCAACGGAGACGTACTTCCCCTTAAAGGGAAGGAACTTCGGTAACACATCCTCGTCTTCACCGGCTCCACTCTTGGTTATCTCGTGCCTTTACTTGTGCAAGCTTATTTCTGTTATATCTCTTGCTTGCTTGTGTGCTTGTTGTTGTTGCATCATATAGGTTGCTCACCTAGTTGCATATCTAGACAACCTACTTTGATGCAAAGTTTAAATTGGTAAAGAAAAGCTAAAAATTGTTAGTTGCCTATTCACCCCCCCTCTAGTCAACTATATCGATCCTTTCACTATGTGCTTCATAATTAACAGCACGACTCTCAAAAGAAAATTACAATGAAAGGTAGATGCTCTAAGGTTTATCTCCGCAATGATTGCTCCATACGTCCCATGTGACTTCCTGTTGATATCTGATACGACTTGCTGGCAGTCCGAGGCGACAACAAAGTTCTGGATGCCCATATCTTCTGCAAGGGATATAGAGCCTCCCGGCACGCTACAGCTTCAAGGGTGGCCAGGTCTACCACTCCTTCAACAACTAAAGCCGGGCTGCCCATATAGTTTCCCCTTCGTCTCTCCATACTGCCGCAACTGATCCTCCTCTTCTTGTCATTACCCCGGCGTCAACATGAATCTTCCAATAGCCAACAGGTGGTTTCTTTTGTCGGCGCTGACCGGGTTGAGCCAAAACAGGAGTATTACCCCGCCCGGGTTCCTTGGTTCTGATTGTATCTAGTTCAACAATGAACTAGACAATGAAACTGTAGGTAGCTTGGGGGCTCTGAAATATGGATTCATGGATGGCCTTACGTCGCGCATGCCATATGGACCAAAGCGTGACTGCTGTGAGGACAAACTGCTCATGTGATAACATTTGCATGAGTGTAAACAACCACTGCCTCGCGCTCGGTTCCGTGTTCTCTATGATTTTATGTGTGATATTCCCGTCAATCAGAGCCCATACACTCCTTGATGATGAGCACTCCAATAGAGAATGACGCCACGAATCCCGGGATCCGCACAACCCGCACTAGTCGGAGTCGGCCATGTGACGGTGTGCCCTAACATCATTTGTTGGAAGGGAGTGTTTTGAAAGTCTCCATAAGAACATACGGATTTTCTCCGGCACTTCCGTCTTCCACAATATCTTCCAGGATCCCTCCTCTGCAATGGAGTTTGAGGGTCCTGCCGACCCTTCTAACCATGCCTCCCTTCTTAGTTTAGTAGCAACCAACATCTTGTACGCAGATTTGACGGAAAAAACTGCATGTTTCTCATAGTGCCAAGCCCAGAAGTCGCATATGTTCCTTGTACACAAAGGAATTGAAAGTATGACCTGTGCGTCTATTGGCATAAAATTTTCTTGGATCACTTGCCTATTCCAAGAAGCTGTTGCACCTATGATGAGCTCAGATAGTCTGGTGGGTGGGTTTGGTGCAATGCTTCCGAGAGGCCGAAACATCCCCTCTCGAGGCAGCCAATTTTGAGTCCAGATATTGGTTGAATCCCGGTTTCCGATTCGCTTGATCAGGCCTTGCCTTAGGGTGTCCCTTCCCTCAATGATGGCATGCCAAACCTGGCTAGGGTGACTCCCCAGTTCGGCATCAAGTATGTCCGAGTTAGGGTAATATATGCTTTTCAAAATATGTGCACTCAAAGTCTCCGGATTCTGCAGCAGCCTCCACGCTTGTTTCGCCAACATTTCTAGGTTGAAGAGCTCAAAATCTTTGAACCCTAAACCCCCCATGCCCTTGGGCTGTGTCATTGTTTTCCAGGATACCCAATGAGGCTTCTGCTTTCCTTCCTTACTACCCCACCAGAACTTTTGGATAAGCATATTCAGGTGTTCACATAATCCTCTTGGAAGCTTGAAGCAGGACATAGAGAAAACTGGTACTCCTCGGGCAACGGATTTGACTAGCACTTCCTTTCCAGCTGAGGAGATGGTGCGTTCGATCCAGCCCTGAACCTTACTCCATAGTCGATCTTTCAGGTACTTAAAAGCACCATTCTTTGAACTCCCTACATCAGATGGCATCCCCAAATACTTCTCATTAAGAGTCTCATTGGGGACATGGAGTGTCGTGGTTTTGTCACGGCAGATGTCCTCGTGAAAGGACTTAGTCGTGGAGCCATCACGATGGGTTAGCTTAAAGGGGTTAAAGCGGACAAAGGACGCAGAGAGTTTATACTGGTTCGGCCCCTTACGGTGAAGGTAAAGGCCTAATCCAGTTGTTGTGGAATTGAGGGTTTTGATGACCAGGGAGCGAATCCGCTATGCCTGGCTCTCGAGTTGTTGTTTGTTGTCCCTAAACCGCCGCCGGGTCATCCCTTTATATACATAGGTTGACACCCGTCGGTTTACAGAATCCCGAGGCCGGCTCATAAACGTGTCCGGCCCGGTTTCTACTCTTTCTATCTTACAACACAAGTTTACATACCAATGGCGGTTTATGTCTACAGGCTTTAATCCGCCTTTGGGCCCTCGGCCTTCGTAAAGCTCCATACTCCTTTTCTTCATGGGCTTCAAATATAAATAACTCATTTTGGGGGTAACCGGGCCTCTCCTGGCCGGTTTATACCCAGTAGTAATATTCCCAACATTAGGCCCCAGATTGATTAGAACTAGTTCATGTCAATCTTCAACACTTGAGAAAAATTCTTCCTTCATCACCTTCACATAAATCTTGTAAACCGCCATGACGTCATCTTCCGGATCATGAAAACCGCCATGACGTCACCTGTTATTAAAGATTGCATATAGCTCACCTTCATTAATGAGCCTCCGACAATCAAGGCGACAACTCTGTCACATATCCAACTTTTGGGCTCCTTGATTTTCGCGCCTGTCACTTATCCCTTTGCCTTTATAAATAGGACCAGGGGTCCTTTCCATTTTCCCCTGTGACTCTTTGCTTCTTCTTCCTCCTCGAGACGACCTAACCCTCACGCGCGGCCGCCGTCGTCAAGCTCCGCCCTCGACCTCAACTCTAGCCGCTGCATCAACCTGAACGCACCAGAGAAACGCGGCGCTCCTCCGCTGCTCCGTCAGCATCAGTAAGTTTTCCTTTCCCTTGCTCTAGATCTATCATTAGGGTTTCGGTGTTCCTCGAGGCTTGAAACCGTTCTTCCCTATTCTTCTTCATAGCGTAAATGATGACCTCAGATCTGCCACTTTCTTACACAGTTGTAGTTATATCCCCTTTTTCATCCTTAGATCATCTGCTTTGTTTAGAAAAAACTCATCTGGATCTGTTAAACTGCTTAAGCACCTGCGCTTTAGGTCGGAATATATTTTGATTTGCCAACATGCTGCAGATCTGAAATTACCATGTCAATCTGTGAAACTTGTTTTTCCCTCACTTCGGCATCTTAGACCTGTACCTTCTATACCAAAGTAAGCGGTTTAATTTTTTTAAATGATGATCCGGTAGGTACCATTAGTCCCCTATTAAACCGCCAAGTCGTTTTATCTTTGTACCTTCTCTAATGTCTGACTCCGGTTTAACAATGTGTATATACCTTCTCCAATGTCTTCTTCTGATCTTGCGTCGCTTTATACTTGTCCATTATAAATCTTAAACCGGCAATAACCATGTTTCAGCTTTCCATCGAAATGTCCAAACAAGTTTACGAGTGCAACTGGGTTCCTTCAAGATTCTTGAAGAACAACTAGACAGGATGTGTAGCGGCGCTTTAGCAAAGAAAGAAGTCATCCACTGGAGGGTCCCTGGTCCGGAAAATCCTCCTGAACCCAAGGACGGAGAAGTAGTCGTGTTTGTTGACCATCTGGGTCGAGGCTTTAGCCCTCCCAGTTCAAAAAATTTCTGAGATGTGCTTGCCAGCTTCCAACTCCACCCTCAAGATATTGGACAAGACTCTGTGACCAATATTTGCAATTTTCCAGTATTTTGTGAGGTCTATCTTCAAGAGGAGCCCACAGTTGAGTTGTTTAGAGACTTTTTCTACTTGAACCGCCGTACTGAGTTACAGATGGGCCCAATACTGAACTTGGTGGAATGGCAATTCAGAAGAAGAAATATGTCAGCTTCCCTCACGCCAAGCTTCATAGTCACCCCAAGGCCTGGAATCAAACTTGCTTTTATTGCCAAGACAAGTCTCCAACTGATGAGAATCCTCTGTCGGGTTACCTTCCTCACCGGCTTAGCAACACTCATCCATTTCCTCAGAGGCTGACTGCCAAGGAACGGTCCAACTATGCACCACAACTGTAGCGACCAGGCCTCAAACAGTCTGATCTCTGTGCATAAGTGTCATCCTTGGATCGGTAATGCTTACACGCACAGTACTTGAAGGATTTATAACAGATTAGAAATCACACACTTATTACATCGAATGACTCAGAAGATAACTTAATTATTACAATAAATATGGCTTAAGGCCATCTAATACGATAACAGCGGAAGGCTTGGAAGATAAAGTGAGTCCATAAACTCCAACGGCATCACCGAGTGAAAGACCACGAGCTAAGGCTCCTTACTCGTTGTTTGAGAAGTCTGCAACATGATGCGTTGCAGCCCGAAAACGGGTCAGCACATGGAATATGCTGGCAATGTAACACAAGAGAGTAATGAACAGAATAAAGCTATCACTATATGCATATATGGCTGGTGGAGGCTGTATGGTTAATATGTTTTGCGAAAAGCCAATTTTTCCCTACAACAAAGGAATAAATTTTTATTTAACTATCATGGTGGTTGTTAAACATTGAGAAGGTTCACCCAACTCAATCCCAATTAAGCATCATCATTAAACCCAATCAAATTATATTAAGAGTGATGAGATCCACATGATAATCCAAGAAACTAGATACTCAAGACGTCCATAACCGGTCAGCACATGGAATATGCTAAACCCTAGAAGCTAGCCTATGGTATGATTGTTGTTCGTCCTACGGACTAAAACCCTCCGGTTTATATAGACACCGGATAGGGTTAGGGTTACCTGTAGTCTGTTACAATGGTAGGAGATCTACATATCCGTATCGCCAAGCTTGCCTTCCACACCAAGGAAAGTCCATCCGGACACGGGACAAAGTCTTCAATCTTGTATCTTCATAGTCCGTGTCCGCCAGCGGTGATAGTTCGACTATCCGGACACCCCTAATCCGGGGCTCCTCAAGAGCCCCGAACCAGGCTTCAATGACGATGAGTCCGGCGGATTGATTGTCTTTGGCATTGCGAGGCGGGTTCTTCTCCAAATTCCATATACTTGTCGAATAGTGTCCGGCTTCTGATAAATGCTGCGCTCCTTGGCTTCTGCGCCCAATATTGGCCATCTTCCACGTGTTTGAATGAATGCGAAAAGCCAGGGTATTTTTACACTTACCCCCCTAGCTGCGTAAATGAGCCGCCTATAAAAGAGACGAGGATCTAGATCTGAGTCACACCATCCCCCCTCTGCGAGCTTTCATCGGAGCGCCTCTGACAAAAAACCATTCCATCATGGGCCGATCGGCGGCTCCTCCTCTCGCGCCCCAGCCCTCATCCTGGAAATTGGGAGACATGCTCAGTCCAGAATAGCGAGCTAGTTATACTCCAAACCAAGGGATTTCTTCCCCCGGCCTTCATGGTTCCGGTTCGAGCCGGACTTGCCACCTACAAGGGCGGAAAGCAAGCGGAGAGTGTCCCCGGTCCCTCTAAAGGAGAGCGGGTGTGCTTTATCTCTTATCTAGTAAGAGGACCCGGATTTCCAATTCATCTGTTTCTCCGGGGGCTCTTGGAGTTCTCTGACCTCGGTTGCACCACCTTTCGCCTGCCTCCATTTTGCACATCGCGGGCTTCGTGGCCCTTTGCGAACTGTTCTTGGGCATCGAGGCTCATTTTGCGCTGTGGAAGAGATTATTCTGCCTAGTACCCCGTTCTCATGAGGGGTCAATATATCAAGTGGGCGGAGTCGAACTATGGCGCATCGCCGGGACCGGATATCTATCCGGAACCCCGAAGAAGGCGTCCGAAGACTGGCCTTCGGAATGGTTTTACATGGAGGACGTCCCGCTGCCGGATCCCGTTCGGATCGGCCTTCCGAAGTTTAGGAATGCTCCTCTGAAGAAGCGCCTAAGTTGGCGCCCGCGGAGCCCCCAGAGGGAAAATGACCGGGACGTCCTTTACTTGATGAGCCGAATAAGATTACTGGCTCATGCCGGATTGACCATCATTGGAGTCATGGCAATCTGCATTATGAGGGGAGTGCAGCTGCTCCAATATAGGGGCCACCCCATGTGGGACTTCAACGTGGAGGACGATGCCACCCGCCATGGCCGCAAAGGGTCGGGATCGGTCACCGAACTGGTGAAGACCTTGTCCGCCATGTACAAAGGGGAAGAGGATGATTTTCTCCGCGTCAATCCACTGAGCGGGTTTTCTTCGAATAATCCTCGAAGTTGGGTAAGCAAATATCTTTGTGGCCTGTCCGATCCATGTTCCCGCGGTTAAACATCTCATTTCATGGTTTCTACGCAGGAACTGCGCCGGGCCGTGGAGAAGATACACAGCCCGCCCCCACAACCCGAGGATCCGGAACGGTCCCTCGATCCGACCTCGAAGAGGACCCGGACATAAAGGTGGAGCTGATCGGCGGGTGTTCGACCAACTTAGCATCGACAATGCTTTGGTTGCCATTACGGCCGACTACCCCGGATTATTTCCGGCCTCCTGTGTAACCGTGACCGAAGTCCGGATACCATGACCCACCCGTGCTTTGCCGATCACCACGTATTTGATGGTGTTTCGCAGGGGTGCCTTGAGGCGGAGGCCGAGCTCAGCGGCTACTAGCCAACAAGGCGAGACTGCCCCGCAGGCTAAAAGAAGTGCGGTCCGGATCGAAACTCCGCCGTAACGGTATGGCGTGTCACCATATTCCTGGGATTGATTCTGGAAGGCGTACTAACGCTGGTGCTCTTTTCAGGAAAAAGAGCGCTCGCAGGACTGAGTCCGGAGAGGTTGCCAATCGAACCTCCGCCACCCAGGCTCCAAAGCCGGATCCATAAGCGGAGGCGAGCACGAGGCGTGCGTCGGATGCTCCTCCGACAGAGGATGCCGACAGATTGTCTGCCACCAACTCCGAGGTGGAGAGCGCCATGAATCACAGGCGCCGCCGGACAGTTCTTCGTGACGCATGTTTCTCCCAAGAGGCCTTAAATGCCTTCAATTCGGGAGACGCGCACCTCCGTGCCGCTCAAGATGGTCTAGCGAGCCACGGAGCGGTATGTAAAGGACATACGGGTGGGGAAATTTGTGATTATATATGCCAAGTAGCCCCGAGACTTAAAATAGTTAGAATAACTGATTTAAGGATCATTTGTTATCGAGGATCTTACAAAAAAGAATACCCGACTGTCTCAGAGCTTGAAGAATGCAAGGCCCAGCTTGAGGCCGCACTAGCCGCCATGGGGGAGCCACGAGACCCCCTACGGTAATATATGCTTCAAAAGATAAATAGTTTATGAAGTGCGGCGGTGTGTAAATCGACAATAATATTGCAGATGGCGCGGACTAGATCCGGACAAGCAACAGCTCCTTCGCCATGACTAAAGGCTGGCGAGAGCGTCTTACAAGGAGTGCGGCAGGAGAAAAATAACCTCCAAGATGCCAACACCCAAGCTGGGTGAGGAACTAAAGGATGTTCGTGCTCACCTGTCCGACTCCGTAAAGGAGAATCGACGGCTTTGTCGCGGCATTTTCAAGAGTGCTTGAGCGAACTTTGAAAGAGTTCGGTGAGGAAGGCGACTAACATAAACATGTATGTAGGTTTGCTCACAGGTTGTCCTGAGGAGGAGATGCCCAGTTCTTCGGGTGATCTTCTTCACGAACTACGTCAGCTGCACGAACGAGTTCGGCAGGTGATGAAATGCGTCGGCCAGGCCTTGTGGCCATCTATCTCCCTGCCCGAAGGCATTGGGGAGCTGGCAGAGCGGCTTCAAGGAGCACGGCGGCGCTTCCAACTATGGAAGATATCGGCCTGCCGTCAAGGCGCTAGGGAGGCCTGGGCCATGGTAAAGACGCGGTACACGAAGGTGACCCAAACCACATGGCCGAGGTCGGACTGTGGGGGCCTGATGGGAAGGAGATCCCTGTAAGCTTAGTGTACGGCCAAGTAGAATTGGCCGCCAAGTATTCCCAGCAAGATTATAAATTACATAGCCTATTAGATGGCATTGAGGAGGAATACAATGAGTCGAGTTGACTATGTAATTGAATATGACATGAAAAATGTCTTCTAGCCGGATTGTAGATCGTTTGTCATAGCGGACCTTTTCGCTTCGACCTCGGGACCCAATATTACGAGTGTGTCCGAATACCCTCGCGGTTATATAAGAACCGGGCATGCATGGAGACAAGGCGTAGGGGTCATTATTGCTGTATCAGACAAGTGCCCAACTAGTTATGTTATATTACATGGATAGTAAGAAACATCGTCCAGGGAGAATAGTTCCGTTAAGGGTTCCTTTCGCTGGGAGGCATGCCCTAAAGTGCATGTCCAAACTGCTAAGAAAGCAGAAAATCATCTGGGGGCAGATGGATAAATAGTTAAAAATCATCTTTCAGTTCACCGACCGAATATTCCCTTAAGAACGCTAGCTTTCGGCTTCACCCAGTCTGAGGTGCACATCCGGCTGACCCGGCAGTAACAATCGCAGAGGTGCTCCCTTTACCACCTAGCCGAACAATCGGGAACGTAGGGGTAAGCAGGAGCTAAACAGCAACCCAGCTTGGCCAAAACTTAAGTCATATCGATGCATATAATGGTGAGTAACAGGTACATGCGGAAGTTTGACACATGTGTTGGGCATGAAGCCCGTATAAATAAGCACATTAAAGAAGCCCCGGAGTATAATGAGCGGAGAGTCGTCAAGTATGTGCGAACAAAGCGCAAGCGAGCCTCTAAAGGCTTCAAGAAGAAGGAGGAGGAAGGAGAGAAATAAAAGACAGCAAAAATAGAAAATGTGGACGGAGGAAGGAGACGAACTTGGAGTCCGGCGCTTAGGCGTAGAATCTTCGTAGACGGGCTGCGTTCCACGGGTTCGGCTCGAGTCGGTTATCTGATGCGTTTCGCGGACGGTATGCTCCGCTAGTCAGGACTTGGTCGATGATAAAGGGACCTTCCCATTTGGGCTTGAGTTTGTCCTTTTTCTTGTCCGGCAGGCGTAGAACTAGTTCGCCAACGTTGTAAGCTTTGGCCCGTACTTCCCTGCTTTGATATCTTCGAGCCTGTTGTTGATAAAATGCGGAACGAGCTTTTGCAACGTCGCGCTCCTCCTCCAATGCGTCCAAACTGTCCTGCCGATCGAGCTCGGCTTCTCTTTCTTCATACATGCGCACGGGAGGTGAGTCATGAATTATGTCGCAGGGCAAGACTGCCTCTGCACCGTACACCATAAAAATTGGTGTGAATCCGGTAGTGCGATTCGGCGTGGTCCGCAGCCCCAGTCTGAGTCGAGCTCCTCAACCCGGTGCTTGTTAGATTCCTTGAGGACCGCACTAGTGCGGGTTTAATGCCGCTCATGATTAGACCATTTGCTCGCTTCGACTTGGCCGTTGGTTTGAGGGTGATAGACTGAGGCGTAATCAAGCTTGATGCCCATGTTTTTCACCATAATTTGACCTCATCGGCCGTGAAGTTGGTGCCGTTATCAGTTATGATACTGTGGGGGACACCGTAACGGTGCACTACCCCTGATATGAAGTCTATCACCGGTCCGGATTCGGCCGTTTTAACAGGCTTGGCCTCTATCCGTTTGGTGAATTTATCCACCATGACCAATAGGTATTTTTGCTTGTGGGTTCCTCCCTTAAGGGGTCCAACCATGTCAAGCCCCCAGACCGCGAACGGCCAGGTGATGGGTATAGTTTTGAGGCGGTGGGTGGCATGTGGCTTTAGTTAGCAAAAAGGCGGCAAGCGGCGCATCGTTGGACTAAATCCTGCGCATCTGCCGGGCCGTCGGCCAATAAAATCCTGAACGGAAGGCCTTGCCTACAAGGGCCCGGTCTGCGGCGTGGTGCCCACCCGGTCGGCATGAATTTCAGCCAGGAGGTTTCGCCCTTCCTCTTGAAATACACCTTTGAAGGACTCTGTTGTGCTTTTCTTATAGAGCTCTCCCTCATGGACTTTATAGGCTTTGGATCGCCGTACTATGCAGCGAGCCTCATTTTGGTCTTCGGGAGTTCCTGCCTAGTTAGGTAGGCTAGGAATGGTTCCGTCCATGGGCGATAACCGCCATTATTTCGTGAGCGGAGGGTGTTATCTCGGTGGCGAGCCTCCGATTGTGTCGAAGTGTTCGGTGTCGAGGCGGTGCGGTTGGGTCCAGTTGTTATTTCCGGACTCCCTTCCCATAAATGCGGATGGCTTGAATAGCCGTTCGGGGAAGATGTTAGGCGGGGCGGCATCGCGTTTTGCACCGATGCGTGCCAATATGTCCGCCGCTGGTTGTTATCCGGGCTATATGATGAAATTCGAGCCCTTGAACCGTGCTGATATTTTTAGGACCGCATTGCGATACGCTGCCATTCGGATCTTTGGCATCAAAGTCTCCGTTTATTTGAGATATCGCGAGGTTGAATCGCGCACCTCTAAGCGTTTGATGCCCATGGAGGCGCCATCCGGAGGCCGTGCGAAGGGCCTCGTATTCGGCTGCTTATTTGTTGGAGTCCGTATACATTATCGAAGGGCGTATTGGACTGTGTCCCGGTTGGGGACGTCGGAGACGACGCCAGCCCAGCCGGCCAACATTGTGGAGCCGTCAAAGTGCATGATCCAATTGGAGTATGCGCCGTACTCTTTAGGGAGTTCGGCTTCGGTCCATTCGTCCATGAAGTCGGCCAAAACCTGTGACTTAATAGCTCGTCATGGCTTATAGGTTATGTCGTATGGAAGGAGCTCTATGGCCCATTTAGCAATCCGGCCCATCGCGTCGCGGTTGTTTGTAATGTCGTTAAGAGGTACTTCGAAGGCTACCGTTATCGAACACTCTTGAAAGTAGTGTCGCAGCTTCCGGGATGCCATGAACACCGCATATGCTATCTTTTGATAGTGTGGGTACCGGGACTTGCATGGAGTTAGGACAGTGGACACATAGTAAACCGGTTTTTGAAGAGGGAACCGGTGTTCGTCTGTTTCTCGTTCGACGACGAGCACCGCGCTAACGACTTGATGTGTTGCGGCGATATATAATAGCATTGGTTCGCCCACGTTGGGCGCGGCCAAGACTGGATTAGTTGCCAAAATGGCCTTTATTTCTTCGAGTCCGGCCGTGGCAGCATCCGTCCACTCGAAGTGTTCGGTGCGCCGGAGGAGGCGGTAAGGGGTAACGCCTTTTCTCCCAAACGGGAAATAAAGCGGATTAGAGCCGCTATGCATCCAGTTAATTTTTGTATTTGTTTGAGGTCTTTTGGAATATCCAATTGTGACAGAGCTCGGATATTGGCTGGGTTTACTACAATGCCTCTACCGGACACAATGAAGCCCAGGAGCTTTCCGGCTGGAACGCCGAAGACACATTTTTCCGGATTGAGCTTATTGTCGTATTTTCGGAGATTGTCGAATGTGAGCCTCAAGTCGTCTACTAGAGTTTCGACATGCTTGGATTTGATGACCACGTCATCTACATATGCTTCCACTGTTTTGCCGATCTGGTTTGCCAGACATGTCTGAATCATTAGTAGAAAAAGGGTCAAACGTGAAGCACATTAGTGCCGGTTTGTATTAGAGCCGGCACAAATGTATACATTAGTGCCGGTTCCAACGGCTAGCCTTTAGCACCGGTTCGTGGCTAACCTTTAGCACCGGTTCGTGCCACGAACCGGTATTAATGAGGTGGTGGCAGGATGTTGTCGGTCTGGGCCCCCTCCGGCACCTTTAGTACCGGTTCGTACCACGAACCGGTACTATAAATCCTCCTGCATATAAACCCTTCGTCCAGCTCGCTCTGTTCTTCCCCCTTTCACCTCTCCTCTCCTCTCTGTTATTCCTCTTCTCCCCTCGAGCTCATCACACATTTTGCCCAAAATTTGTCAAGATTTGAAGGCCCCCATCCATTCAAGTGATCACAAAGGTTAGCAACTTTGTCCTTTCATCTCTCATTGCTAGATTAGCTCTTGCATTGGTTTATATGGTTATTAATTTGTGAGTTTAGTAATTTGGGAGGAAATATATATATATGTGCTAGTATTTGATTTATATGCAATTTGAGGTCAAAATAACACTTAGTTTGCATATGTAGGTGTGGTTTACTTAGTGCCTTCTAAATCTCTGTCGTAACCACCGTCCGATCGCCCGTCTCTGTCGCCCGGCACCACCTTGTGGTGAGCCTCTTGTTCATGAAATTTTATATAAAAAGTTGATGTTTGTGTGATTTGGATATATAGTTACTCGTATAATAATTTTCTTTCCCGTTCGTTGTTTGTTATACATAGTGCCATGGTTTTGATATCCGTCCCCGTCGGCCCTCGTCCTTGTTATGATTCGGATGTGGTATATTCTCTTTTAAAACTATTTGTTGCATTTCGTGTTTATGACAAATTATGCCCATCAAGTTGACATAGATATTTTTATCTAGGAGGTATGTGAACCGGAAATTCCAACCGACCCTATTGTCGAGAGGTTAAATTTAGTTGAAAGAGAAAGCGAGTACTTGAAAGAAAAATTGAAAAGAATTGAGGGGAGAAGATGGAATTGGAGTTGCATGTTGCCGATGTCGTCGATGATCACAAGATCAAGATGGAGAAAATGCGCTTGAAGATTAGAAAGATTAGAAAATATGCCATCGATAGTGAGGCTTGGTATCATTATGTTGTTGGATCAATTGTTACCTTAGTTGCGATCTTGATCGCATTTGTTGTTGCATTTAAATGCTTTAGCTAGAGAGTTATTTGTTTGTTGCATTTAAGTGTTGTATGAACTTTATGTATGAACTTGTATTAATTTGGTCTATTCGGTGTTGTGTAATGAAGATGAGCGGCAATGGATGTACGATGACCGATGCTCTCCCGATTCGTTGAGGGCGTGCATACTTTTGTGCTTGGTGAGGCAAACAAGTGGGCGGATGGTTTTATGCCTTGTCCATGTGCTGGCTGTAAGAATGGTCATGATTACTCTCGTCAAGAACCATTCACGTCCACTGTTTGAGTCGGTTTCATGCCCCACTATAATGTTTGGACCAAGCACGGAGAAAGAGGGGTTATGATGGAAGACAATGAAGAAGAAGAGGACGGCGACAGCTATCCTGGCCATGGGTTCCCTGAATACGATGATACAACAATGGGGAAGAAGCTGAGCCGGTAATGCGGGAATAAGCTGGGCGGCAATGCGGGAAGAAGCTGAAGAAGAGGCATCGGATGAGCCCGTTGATGATCTAGGTCAGACCATTGCCGATGCAAAGAGAAAGCTAGCAAGTGATTTGGAGAAGAAGAAGTTGCGGCGCATGTTAGAGGATCACAAAAAATTGTTGTACCCGAATTGCGTGGGTGACAAGAAAAAGCTGGGCACCCTGCTGGAATTGCTGCAATGGAAGGCAGAGAATGGTGTATCGACAAGGGATTTGGAAAGTTCTTGGTAATGATAAAGGATATGCTTCCAAAGGACAACGAATTGCAGAGATTACGTCTGAAGCAAAGAAGGTTGTGCGCCCTCTAGGGTTAGAGGTGCGGAAGATACATGCATGCCCTAATGATTGCATCCTCTACCGCGGTGAGTACGAGGATTTGAACGCTTGCCGGTATGTGGTGCATTGCGCTATAAGATCAGCCGCGATGAGCATGGTGATGTCGAGGCGGCGCCCGGAAGAAGATTCCTGCCAAGGTGATGTGGTATTCTCCTATAATACCACGGTTGAAACGTTGTTCCAAAACAAAGAGCATGCCAAAGCGATGCGATGGCACGAAGAAGACCGTAAGAAAGGCGGAAAGTTGAGAGTACCGGTGACGGGTTGCGGTGGAGAAAAATCGAAAGAAAGTATGGGAAGGAGTTTGCAGATGACGCAAGGAGCGTATGGTTTGGTCTAAGCGCAGATGGCATTAATCCTTTTGGGGAAGCGAGCAGCAACCATAGCACGGCACGTGACTCTATGTTTGTATAACCTTCCTCCTTGGTTGTGCATGAAGCGGAAGTTCATTATGATGCGGTGCTCATCCAAGGCCCTAAGCAACCCGGCAGCGACATTGATGTGTACCTAAGGCCATTACTTGAAGAACTCTTACAAGCGTGGAATGGAGCAGGTGTGCGTGCGTGGGATGAGCACATGGGGAAGAATTTGACCTAAAGGTGTTGCTGTTCGTGACCATCAATGATTGGCCTGCTCTCGGTAACCTTCGTGACGGACAAACAAGGGATACCGTGGATGCGCCTTTGTTTGGATGATACCGACGATATATATTTGAATAGTTGTATGAAGAATGTGTACACAGGACATCGTCGATTTCTTCCGAGCAGGCATCCCATAAGAAAGAAAGGCAAGCATTTCAAAGGTGAGGCGGATCACGGACGAAGCCTCGCCACCGTCTTGGTCTTGATGTACATGATATGGTCAAGGATTTGAAGGTGATATTTGGAAAGGGTCTGGCGGACAACTTTGTTCCAAAGGACGCCGACAGACGCGCACCCATGTGGAAGAAGAAATCTATATTTTGGGACCTGCCATATTGGAAAGACCTAGAGGTCCGCTCCATAATCGGCGTGATGCACGCGACGAAGAATCTTTGCGTGACCACGCTTGGCTTCTTGGGCGTGTATGGGAAGACAAAAGATACACACGAGGCACGGAGGACCAGCAACGTATGCACGGAGAAGGCGGCATATATCGGGGTCATGCAAGCTACGCTCTTACCAAAGAAGAGAAGGAAATCTTCTTTGAATGCCTTTCGATATTAAGGTACCGTATGGCTTAGTCGAATATAAAGGGAATAATAAACATGGCAGAGAAAAAGTTCCAGAACCTAAAGTCTCATGACTGCCACGTGATTATGACGCAAGCGCTTCCGGTTGCATTGAGGGGGCTTCTCCGGAAAAGCGTTCGATTAGCCATTGTGAAGCTATGTGCATTTCTCAATGCAATCTCTCGAGAAGGTAATCGCTCTAGAAATCATACCAAGGTTCTGAGAATGATTTGGTGCAATGTCTTGTCGGTTTCGAGTTGGTGTTCCCACCATCCTTCTTCAACATCATGACGCCTTGCGTCCTAGTTCACCTATGCTTGAAGAGATTAACATTTTGGGTCCTGTATTTCTACACAATATGTTCCCCTTTGAGAGGTTCATGGGAGTCTTAAAGAAATATGTTCATGACCATGCTAGGCCAGAAGGAAGCATCTCCAAGGGCCATCAAAATCAGGAGGTCATTGAGTTTTGTATTGACTTTATTCCTGACCTTAAGCCGATTGGTGTTCCTGAATCGTGACATAAGGGCAGACTGGATGGAAAAGGCACGCTAGGAGGGGAACAAATAATATGTATGGACGGACATTCTCTCCTTTGAAGCACACTACAGTTCTACAGAATTCCGCCTTGGTGGCTCCGTATATGGATGGACACAAGAATTTGCTACGCTCCAAACACCGGAGCGGTCGATGACTGGATTACACGTGAACAAACCAGGAGTTTCGCCGGTGGTTGCGGAACCGCGTACCATGCATGACACCTCTATTGAAGATGACATGTACTTGCTGTCCCGATTACCATCTTGAATATAATGACTTTCAAAGATGCGAGATAAATGGTAATACATTTTACGATCGCCCAAGATAAGAAGAGCACCAACCAAAAGCAGTGGTGTCCGTTTTGATCACGAAACCAAGGCGGGAAAGGAAACATATTATGGTTATATACAGGACATATGGGAACTTGAATATCGTCGTGGTTTAAAGGTCACTTTGTTTCTGTGAAAATGGGTCATTATGACACGAGGCGGGTAACGGAAGACCCGCGATGCGGAATGACAACGATGGATCTCAACAATCTTGTGTATCTGACGAACCATTCGTCCTAGCCAATGATGTGGCACAGGTTTTCTATGTGAAGGACATGTCTACCAAGCCAAGAAAAAGAAAAGATAAGGAAGCGAATGCATCGTCACGATGAGCCAAAGCGGCACATAGTTCTTTACGGGAAGAGAAACATCGTGGGAGTGGATGACAAGACAGACAAGTCGGAAGATTTTGAAAAGTTTGATGAAATTTCTCCATTCACAGTGAATATTGACCCGAGCATCCCGTTAAATGATGAAGATTTTCCATGGTTACTGGCGCAAAGGGACACACTTGAAGAAAAAGTTTTGCACCCAAAGATGCAGGGATGTGATCGGCTTCACTATCATCACTTTCTTACATGTTTCACACCGGAGGGGAATCTCTGTAATAGTTAGGGTAGTTATGTGTTTTGGCATTTGAAGCGAAGAAATTTTATGTGCAAACAAATTCTTTCATGCCTTTACTGATTTTTAAAGTTAAATTATTCACAAACTAGTGATTCACACTAATTTCAAATGATTCAAAATTTAAACTATTCAAATTTGAAAACTACGGGCACTAACAGAAAGTTTGTAATTTTTGTACCTAAAGCAAAAATATTCACAAAGAAACTCTAAATACACAAAAAAAACAACACAAAAATAAATAAAGCAAAAAAGGCCGCCTACTAGGCCGTGGCGGCCTACATCGACTAGAAACCCAACTTTGTTGTTGGGCGGGATCTGAGCCCATAAAGGCCAAGAAATGGGCCCATAGGCGACAAAGAACACGTAGGCCCAGTGGGCCTGCTTTGGAGAGGAGTTCGAGAGAAGCGGCCAGGACGGGGTTTATAAACCGGTGCGGTCGCCCCTCGGCTAGCGAGGTGCGACTAAACTTGCCGCACCGCACCTGCTGCCTTGCCCCTTTAGTACCGGGTGGTGGCACAAACCCGGTACTAAAGGGGCCTTCTACCGGTTTGTGCCACCACCGGTACTAAAGGGGTCGCTTCCGCTGCTTGGGCTGGCCAAAACAGACCTTTAGTACCGGTTGGTGGCTCCAACCGGTACTAAAGGTGCCTTCTATATATACAACACTTGAAAAATTTCATTCTCCTCTGTTTCTTCCTCTGTTTCCCCATTGAACCGCCCGCCCGATCGATCGGCGCCGTCACCGACCCGTCGCCGTCGCCATCCCTAAATCCCGTCGCCGCCCGTCGCCGTCGCCGCCCAAATCGTCCCGCCCGCCTTCATCGCCATCGCCATCGCCCCGTCCCGTCGCCGCCCGTCCCGTCGCCGCCCGGGACCGTCCTCGTCGCGCCGTCCTGCGTCGCCGCCCAGCAGCGTCACGCCCGACCCGTCGCTGCCCCAGGTAAATCGCCTACGCCGTCGCCGTCGCCCAGCTGTGAGCTCTCCCCTCTAACCCCTCTCCCTCGCCCCGGCTGCCACCATGGCGCCGCCCTCCCAAACCCATACACACACACACAAGCATGATGAACACACACACACATACACGTATATATGTATGAATGCATGTATATATTAGTATATCACGTATTTTGTATGTTTAATTAGTTTAGATTTTTAGATTATTGTTTTTCACTAGTATATATGTATGAATGCATGTTAGATGGATATAATTAGTGTTTAATTAGTATGGAATTTTTTATATAATGTTGTTTTTCTGTTTTTAACGGATGTATAGAAATTGTTTTTTCTGTTTTTAGTGTTAGATGCTTAATTAGTATGAAATAGTATATAGATTTTTGAAATAGTAGAAATGTTAGAAATTTTAGTTATCAAAATCCAATCATTAAAAAAAATATTATTTTTTGCGGGCATATAGCTAGTATTTGTTCTCGACGATGCCCGGCCCGCATCCTCGCCGGCGACCCGTCGCGACAACGTCCAGCCGGCCCATGTCCGGGGCCAGGCTCTGCCAGTAACCTTTGGGAGGTGTTACTGGAGGGCGCCCGCTTGATGAGAACCCGGCCCGGGTCCGTCGTCGACCCTGATCTCGTTTGGTGGCGTTCGCGTGGGCGATTTGGTGCGGAGGGACCCGGCCCCGCCGGAGAATGCGTCGCCGTGTCGGGGAGGAGGGGCAAACCGTCCATCGCTACATGGTTGCGTTAGAGGCGGCGAGTTCTCCAATACTGGCGGTATCTTGAGGATCTCACTTCAGCTATGATCTGTGAGGGTTCCTTCTCTTTGGGTGTCCACCGCATGACGCGAGAACATGAGTGTCCTAGATTCTTACGTAGTATTCGATCTTTAATTAGCTAGCGGTGATGTACTATTCAATATTATATATTATTCGAGGCGATGTATTCGAGATTGTATCTATTATTCTAGACGAAGTATTGAGATTATATCTATTATTCGAGGCGATGTAATTTGAATACTAAATTGTTTTATATTTCTTTTGAATTAGTTAAATAAAAGCTATGGCGAGACAATACCGGCGAGAGAGGAGAACAGACCATGTTCGATATGATCTGCGGGCCATATGATAATCGAGAATGAAGAAGATTATGACGGCTCGAATTTCTAAACAACACGGAGAGGGTGATATGATATTCGATCATGACGACCGAATTGATGAAGTCATGAACTACGATTATGGCGATGACGAAGAACATGTTGATCTGAAACAACAAAGACCGGCGAGGTATATATATTTATATAAGCAGGTTTACGGTGATCATCACATGTTTTAAATGACTTGAAGATATATTAACGAATCGATCTTTGTTCTTTCAGCCATCCGGATCGAGCAAATCTTCGTGCAAAAGGACGAAACGAGGCCCGAACAAAAAGTTGAAGGAGGGCGTAAAGTACAATATCGAGGCGATCGGACCTAATGTCGAACCATTAGCGCCCTAAGAAGATTGCGGACAAGTTCATTAAATCGGTCACGGAGTTCTTGTGAAGGACCAACTCCGATCTCCCTTCAAGAATGGAGAGAGCCAGCAAAAGACAAAGGACAAAAGGCAAAGAGGGCGCTGCTCCACGTCCGGATGTTACTTTTGTCGACAAGAATCAAAAAGATCTGCTTTGGGATACTCTCATGGAACATTTCACCCTACCAGATCATTTCACAGAAGCAGATGTGCAGAAAGTCAAGGACGCTGCTCTTAGGAAGATGGCGGTTGCATTCAAGACCACAAGAATCGTGAATGGAACAAGTACGTCAAGGGAGGAAGGAAGACTCCAGCATTCGAGGGAACACTAGAGAACCAATGTGCTCATTGGGACGATTTCGTGAAATTCAAGGATTGAATTAGCTAAGGAATGGTCGAGAATAAACAAGAAGAATGCCGAAAAAAGGATAAGTTCCATAAAATTTGGGGCCGGTGGCTATCACGGTGGCAATGCCTAAGTGGGATAAGTCTGCGAAAGAGATGGAGGATGGGGTGCCACTCCGGTTACTAAGAGCTGGCCCCTGAGGTCGGGACTTGGTTCTATGCGCATGGGGGAGTTGGACGAAGGCGAGGCAATGTTTGACGAGGGCAAGTGCGAAGGGAGCCGACGATGCAATACTTGTTGCAATAGAAGAGGCACGATCGGGGTGTTCCAGCCCAACAAAGAGAACGGCGAGCTTACGCGTGCCACAGGAAATCCTGAACACGGGAAGAACACGAGGCAAGGGCGCTATTCCGTGGTATGAGGGTTTTGGTGGAACACCGACTACTGAGAACCCGTGCGAGAAAGAAGATTGCGGAGGAGAAGAAGAGGAAGATGGAGGAGGAGCGGAGGAAGCGGGACTATGAACGCCTTCAAGGCCTAGAAGCAAGTCAAAGCGGAATTGGCGGTCAAATTCCAGCGGCGGCGAGGCGAATCGACTCACTTAGCCGACAAAGGGGTCTCGGCAGCAGCGGCTAGCGGATGATCCGGCATTGGATAGCACCGCCCCATCCATGCGGAGAAGCGATGTGGGTTCCATACAGACGACGCAATGCTGGGTAGATATCCATGGATGACATCACGGAGAACACTAGCTGCGAGCTACACGTCAAAATGAAGAACATATCCATGAAGGTGGCGGACGGCGTTGCTTTTCGATTACCCCCAAAGCAACCTACCATTGCATCCCGATTCGAGAGGGCTATGCTCGTGTCATGGTTGACGAGGTGGTGCAGCCATATTCGGGGCTAGAGCTTGACATTCACGGAGGTGAGGACGGCGCTTTCTCGGAGACGCCAACCATCGTATCATCCTATGGAAAAAGGATTGCATCATCTTTCGAAGGCCACCGACACCGCGTCATCCGACTCCTTGTCGAAGTCCGCCACCGAGTCAGCCCTCTCCCGCTCCTGCAAGTCCACCAAGTCCGGCAAAGTGTCAGGCCACTCCTCCTCCAAGTCCGGCAAAGTGTCAGGCCACTCCTCCTCCTCCTCCAAGTCCGCCACAGCGTCAGACGTCCACTCCTCCTCCAAGTCCGGCACAACCTCAGGCCACTCCTCCTCCAAGTCTGGCACAGCTTCAGGCGGCCACTCCTCCTCGTCCAACTCAGCCCCGTCAGCCAGCGTCTCCGCCGCGTCAGCAATCGCGAAGAGACACCCGCAGCTATGGTGCGTGGCAATCTGGTCGAGGTAGTACAGGAAGTACACGCGGAGGCAAGCGATATAAATATGGTCCAAGCCTCACGCCTCTTCTGCAGAGGTCTTCTGACAGGTCCGAGGAGGAAATCGCAGCCATATCAAAGTCCGAGGTGGAAGCCCATTTTGCACCGAAACCGCCACCGCCGCCAAGGGAGAAAGTGCATGAGGAAGCGATTGACCACTTCATTCGTATGGCTCAACCACCAGCTCCCAAGCCTGTTGACACAGACTATGAGCGCCACATCGGGAAGTTAAATCGAGCACGTCTACGTAAGGAGGCGAGCTCGGGATCGAGCAAACAAGAAGCATTTGTCAAAAATGCGGAAAACCATTCCCGGTGGGAGAACAGGCGCATAATCGATCCCTCGCTTGTTGTGCCAACAACACGTGACAATCTGTGGCCCAATATTATTGTGGGCAAACAGTTTACGTTCTGAGGTGGGCAATGTGGTAATAATGGAGGACCATATAATGCAGGCTGAAGTTCTCAAAATCACTGTTGGACAACTCCTCGAGATCGAGCCCATGCACGTGCTTAGAGAGGATGAAATAAAGCGGAAATATGTCCGGGGCCAACCTTTGGTCCATCCAGACAAGGTCAAGAACCTCCCAGCGAGAATGTATGAATTGCATCAATGGTACATGAACATTACCAAGATTTCCGATCGATTGTCCCTCATGGTGAATGTCAAGGAGGAGCATTACTTCCATGAGAAAGCTGTGTCCGTTGAGTATTACGAACTGTTTCGGTTATACAATCAAGGCCTTTTCGACAAATCTATCGTCGATTGCTATTATACGTAAGTGATTTCTTTACGTAATTTAAGTTTCAAGCTAGCTGTCTTGATCCTTTTGATCAATCATTACCTGTAATTATCCTCACTATATTCTTTTACGTGGTATTATATGCGGGATGAAGATATATGAAATGAGAAAAGGTGGATGCTTTGGCATTGGGTTCATTGACCCAAACACCGTTAATGAATACACATGGAAACTAAATCCACGTTATCAAAAGGGCGTGAGGACAACATGCTAGAGTTCTTGAAGCGCCTCAAATACAATGAAGATATACTACTTCCTTACAACTTCCGGTGAGTCACCTTTGTCTTGTACTACAAATTCTCTGTTTTTGCCTACTAGCTAGCTACATGTTTTTGCTTTACATATGCCCGCTTAATTAAGACATGCAAGCGTGTGTGCATGCAGATTTCACTGGGTCTTGTGTATCATTAAAGTTGGCAGGAGCAGGTTGAAATCTTGGACTCACTACTCAAAGAAAAAATTGACTATAACATCTTGTTTGGGATAGTCAACAGGTAATTTCAATCATTATTAACTATATATCTCGGCCTATTTAGTTCGTCATTTTTCATGATATGAGCTATTTAATAACCCCTTTATTCATTTTCTTTGTCGGCGGGCAGGGCTTGGGCAAGGTTCATCGGCGTGACCCGGGAGAATGGAAACAAAAGCTTAAATGGTTTCGACCCAAGGTAAGTAATTAAGTAGTACTAGCTAGCTAGCTAGCTTCCATCTCTTTAATTATAATGCTTGATTATTTATTATCTGATCAAATTCCATTCTCGTAAAGGCCACAGAAGCGGTAGCGGGGACTGATCTGTGTGCATTCTGCGTTTGCGAGAACATTCGCATGATGGCATCCGAAAGGAGCAGATCTCAAAGACAGGAATGGGTACGCTTGTCAAAACACTATTCACAATTTTTACACCATTATCGATATCTAGTCACACAACTAATACACATGCATATTGATCTCCTTCTTAACAGTTCACAGAGGTGCGGGAGAAGCTCCTAGAAAGCGGAGCGCGTAGAAGCACTTCAAGAGGAAATAAGCGGGATTTTTGCTCGACCAGGTCATAAATCCGAAGGGAGAATACTATTACCGCTACCGCCCCCATCGTGCTCGAAGGCACCAATTAGGCTAATGCCACTGGCTCCAAAGGCAACATGCATATGTAGGAGAAATTGTATATAGCTATACATGTGTGTATGTGTGAATTAATTAATATGATGGTTTGTGAGACATTGATGATATATATATATATATATATATATATATATATATATGCATGATTGTTTCTACTATAAATTCTATTTATATATATATATATATATATATATATATATATATATATATATATATATATATATATATGCATAACGTGTACAATGTGTAGTATCGTAAAATACCAGCAAACGAAAAAGAATTAAATTGATAACACAAATTTAATTGAAAAATAAAAAATAAAACAAAAACCCACAAACATTTAGTACCGGTTGGTGTTACCAACCGGTACTAAAACTCCAGTCCCCGGAGCTGCCTCGTGCCACGTGGTTGGCCTTTAGCACCGGTTCGTGCTGAACCGGTACTAAAGGGGGGGGCCTTTAGTGACCACACTTTAGTGCCGGTTGTGGAACCAGCACTAAAGGGCCTTACGAACTGGTGCTATTGCCTGGTTCTGCACTAGTGATTGTGCTGAAGCAGAATGGGCCGTATGGAGTGATGAATGATGTTGCAGCTTGGTCTGGCTCCGCCATCTTGATTTGGTGGTAGCCGGAGTACGCGTCGAGGAAGCACAATGAGTCGTGTCCTGCCGTGGAGTCGATAATTTGATCAATGCGGGGGAGGGGGAAGGGATCCTTTGGGAAAGCCTTATTAAGGTCTTTGAAATCAACACATAGGCGCCAGGACTTATCCTTATTTGGTACCATAACCAGGTTTGCTAGCCAGTCCGGATGTTTTATATCTCTGATGAATCCGGCTTCTAGAAGTTTGGCTAGCTCCTCTCCCATGGCCTGTCTCTTGGGTTTGGAAAAGCAACAAAGAGCCTGTTTGACTGGCTTAAATCCTTTTAGGATATTTAGGCTGTGCTCGGCCAGCCGACGTGGGATTCCTGGCATGTCTGAAGGGTACCAGGCAAAAAATGTCCCAGTTTTCTAGTAGAAATTCTCGTAGTGTGGCGTCTACATCAGGGTTTAATTGTGCCCAAATGGAGGCCGTCTTTGCAGGGTCCGTTGGGTGGACTTGGAATTTGACTATTTCATCCGTTGGTTTAAAAGAGGTGGACTTGGATCTTTTATCAAGTAACACGTCGTCCCTGTTCACTGTGGAGCGCATCGCAGTGAGTTCCTCGGCCGCTAGGGCTTCGGATAGTGCCTCGAGGGCTAGTGCGGATGTCTTGTTTTCGGCGCGGAGTGCTATGTTCGGATCACTAGCGAGAGTGATTATTCCGTTGGGTTCGGGCATTTTAAGCTTCATGTACCCATAATGGGGTATAGCTTGAAAAATTGTGAATGCCTCTCGCCCTAATAAAGCGTGATATCCGCTGCAGAATGGGGCCACTTGAAATGTGACCTCCTCGGACCTGGAATTGTCCGGTGAGCCGAACACTACGTCCAGTGTGATTTTTCCTGTGCAGCATGCTTCCCGGCTAGGGATTATTCCTCTGAGGTTGTCTTTGCTTAGCTCAATGCGGTTCGATCTATCTCCATTTTTCGGAGGGTTTCCTCATAGATGAGGTTTAGTCCGCTGCCGCCATCCATGAGTACCTTAGTAAGGCTAAAAGCCATCCACTATTGGACTGAGGACCAATGCGGCTGGTGCTCGGGCTGTTCGGAATTTGGGTTCGTCACTGGCATTAAAGGTAATAGTCGTATCACTCCATGGATTTATTGTTGCTACTTGGTAGACTTCGGCAAGGTTGCGGAGTGTTCACTTCCGCATGTTATTTGATGCGAAAGTCTCGAAGACTGTTAACACCGTACTGTTGTTGTTGGGCCGGGATTCTGAGGCTAGAAGCTCTTTGCCACTTTTGGCCACCTGCCGTAGTATCCAACATGCTCGAAGGCTATAAGTTGGAGTGGCGCCCTCTGTGCTATGAATTTTGCAGGGTCCGTTTAGCCAATCCTCCAGTACGGTTCCATACCCTTTAGGGGGTTTTTGTTTTTTGGTGTATAACCCAGGTGCTTGGTGATGGTGCACCCTTTTATTTCGGACTAGGGCTGTATTCGGGGCCGGATTATCCCAAAATTTACTTTCGGTTTTCCAAGCACTCTCCATCGCACAGTACTTTTGTACTATGGACACCAAGTCAGCAAAGCGTGTAATTTCGCGACGACTTATGGCGTTTAAGATTCCCTTGTCCGTGCAATTATTGCAGAAAAGTGAGATTGCGTCCTCCTCTCGGCAGTCCTTTATCCTGTCCATAACCAGGAGGAATCTGGCCCAGTAATGATGTACTGTTTCAGCGCGATCTTGCCGAATTCGGGATAGATCGCTAAAGTTTGGGTGGCGGGTGGAATTAAATCCGGAACCCGTCAATTTAAGACTCGAGGGGCGAAGTTTCCGAACTTGGAAGTTTGGATTTTTGAATG
The DNA here is from genome assembly GCA_021605145.1 of Aegilops bicornis. Lineage (NCBI taxonomy): Eukaryota > Viridiplantae > Streptophyta > Magnoliopsida > Poales > Poaceae > Aegilops > Aegilops bicornis. The sequence goes on along the minus strand of CM038671.1, from coordinate 665,805,040 downwards.
CTATCCAATTAATCCAACCCGCCGCCTGACTTTAAGTTCAGGGCTTGATCGACATCCGTCCCTCTGCGGCAATCCGGCATGGAGGGATCAGGAATCCGGACGTAGCTAGTCCTTAAGATAGAGGAAGAATCGCCGTATTGCTCCTGTATCACAGCAACATGATGGGTAGCCTGGGGAGAGTTGATCTCTCTCAGATCGGTTTTAGGCCCGATCCGGTCGTAGTCTGTGGCGACTCCCAGGGCGGCGATGCGATCCAAGATCTCATTTACGAAGGAGAGCTCAATCGGATCTAACCGCTCGGCAAGTTCCGAGTTATCGTGAAGATTGGTTTTGATGACCCGAGAAGTCATCGTCGGCGCGGTGGCCGAACTGGCGGTCATGAGAAAACCACCTAGCCGAAGAGTCGACCCGGTGGCCAAGGCTCCTTTGGCGATAGTATCGTCTTTAAAGGCGAGATGAGGCATCCTTCCTGACGGCAACGACACAGAGGAACTCTCAATGAAAGCACCAATGTCGGTGTCAAAACCGGCGGATCTCGGGTAGGGGGTCCCGAACTGTGTGTCTAGGCAGATGGTAACAGGAGACAAGGGACATGATGTTTTTACCCGAGTTCGGGCCCTCTTGATGGAGATAATACCCTACTCCTCGCTTGATTAATATTGATGATATGGGTAGTACAAGAGTAGATCTACCACGAGATCGGAGAGGCTAAACCCTAGAAGCTAGCCTATGGTATGATTGTTGTTCGTCCTACGGACTAAAACCCTCTGGTTTATATAGACACCGGATAGGGTTAGGGTTACACAGAGTCGGTTACAATGGTAGGAGATCTACATATCCGTATCTCCAAGCTTGCTTTCCACGCCAGGGAAAGTCCATCCGGACACGGGACGAAGTCTTCAATCTTGTATCTTTATAGTCCAGGAGTCCGGCCAACGGTGATAGTTCGGCTATCCGGACACCCCCTAATCCGGGACTCCCTCAGCCACATATAACAACAATGTCTCTTTGTCAACAGGAGCAGCAAGGACCGGCGGCTCAGCCAGCTGCCGCTTTAAGTCCTCAAACGCTTCATTGGCGGCGTCACTCCAGACAAAGTCATCCATCTTCTTCAGCATCTGATATAAAGGGATTGCCTTCTCCCCAAGGCGACTGATAAATCGGCTCAAGGCTGCAATCCGGACTGCCAGGCGTTGAACATCATTGATACACTTCGGTTTAGCCAAAGAAGTTATAGCCTTGATTTTCTCTGGATTATCTTCAATGCCCCTGTTAGACACCAGAAAGCCCAAGAGTTATCCTGCTGGTACACCAAAAACACACTTGGCCGGATTAAGCATCATCTTATAAACCCGGAGGTTAACAAAAGTCTCCTTCAAATCATCTATCAATATTTCCTCCTTTTTGGATTTCACCATAATATCATCCACATAGGCATGAACATTGCGGCCGATCTGATTATGAAGACAATTCTGCACACAGCGCTGGTAAGTCGCCTGGGCACTCTTGAGCCCAAAAGGCATAGATACATAGCAGAAGGCTCCAAAGGGAGTTATGAAAGCCGTCTTCTCCTGCCATTTTGATCTGATGGTAACCAGAATATGCATCCAAAAAACTCATACACTCACAACCTGCTGTAGCATCAATGATTTGATCAATAAGAGGTGGGGCAAAAGGATCTGCTAGACAAGCCTTGTTCAAATCTGTGTAGTCCACACATATACGCCAGGTGCCGTTCTTCTTGAGTACTGACACTGGATTAGCCAACCAGTCAGGATGAAATACCTCAACAATAAAACCAGCTGCCAAGAGCCTGGCTACCTCCTCACCAATAGCCTTGCGCCTTTCTTCATTGAAGCGGCGGAGAAACTGCTTGACCGGTTTAAACTTGGGATCAACATTAAGACTGTGCTCAGCGAGTTCCCTCAGTACATCTGGCATGTCAGAAGGTTTCCATGCAAAGATGTCCAGGTTCTCACACATGAACTCGATGAGCGCGCTTTCCTATTTCGGGTCCAACTTAGCGTTGATGCTAAATTGCTTGGATGAATCGCCAGGAACAAAATCAACCAGCTTGGTCTCATCAGCCGGTTTAAACTGCAGGGCCGGATCATGCTCCGTAGTTGGCTTTTTCAAAGAAGTCATATCTATGGGATCAACATTGTCCTTGTAAAACTTCAACTCCTCAGTTGCACAAACTACTCAGTGTAGGCTGCATCACCTTCTTCACATTCCAAAGCGATCTTACGGCTCCCATGTACTGATGGTCCCCTTATGACCCGGCATCTTGAGCTGCAGATAAACGTAACAGGGCCGTGCCATGAACTTGGCATAAGCCGGTCGTCCAAACAGGGCATGATATGGGCTCTTAATATTTACTACTTCAAAAGTCAATGTTTCTGATCTCGAATCATGCTCATCTCCAAAATCCACTCCAGAGCTATCTTACCAACTGGATACACCGATTTACCCGGTACCACACCATGAAAAACGGTGTTTGACGGTTTAAGACTTTTATCTGTTAACCCCATGCGACGGAAGATTTCATAATAAAGGATATTGATACTACTCCCTCCATCCATGAGTACCTTGGTGAACTTATACCCTCCAACCTGAGGCGCCACCACTAATGCCAGATGACCCGAATTATCAACCCGGGGTGGACGATCCTCTCGACTCCACACGATGGATTGTTCAGACCAACGCAACTAACAGGGCTCCGCCGGTTCAACGGAGTTCACTGCCCTTTTATGAAGCTTCTGATCGCGCTTGCACAGGCTTGTGGTGAAGACATGGTACTGCCCACTATTCAGCTACTTCGGGTTGCTCTGGTAACCCGACTGCTGCTGTTGCTGCTGACTCCCCTAGTGATTATAACCACCTTGGTTGCCCTGATTGCCTTGATTGCCATGTCCGCTCTGATTACCGTGAAAACCTGAACCGGAACTACCTCCACCATAACCGGGCCCATGAGATCCGGGGCCTGAATCGCCGCTCGGTCCATGATCAAACCGAAAAAATTTGAATTTTTTAACTCCCGCATAATATAACAATCCCTCCAGAGGTGCGTGGCCGGTTTATCCCGCGACCCGTGCTTTGGGCAAGGCTGGTTTAACAGGTGAGACAGGCGCTCCGAATTGAGACTTGGTCCTCCGCCACGCGGAGGCGGTTTACCCTTACGACGCTGGCCATTATCCTGCGCGTTGGTGTTAGCCACAAAATCTAATCTGTTATCCGCTTTACGCTTACCGCTATTTCCATGACCCGCCGGGTTATGCTGCTGCCCTTTGGTGCTGCCGCTCTTCTTTCCCTTCCCTGTCTTGTCGTCGTCAGACTCGGGGTCCTTGGTACTATCAGAGTCGGCATACTTCACCAGAGCTGCCATAAGTGTTCCCATGTCATTGCAATGACGTTTGAGCCGTCCCAACTTCAACTTCAGAGGTGCAAACCGGCAATTGCCTTCCAACGTTAAAACTGTTGTATCTGCATTGATGCGGTCTGATGAATGCAAAATCTCCAAAACCCGGCGCACCCAATGGGTTGTAGATTCTCCTTCCTCCACAGACACGTGCAGCTAAGTCCACAATTGACATGGGCTGCTTGCATGTATCCTTGAAATTCTGGATAAACTGGGCCCTTAACTTGGCCCATGACCCAATGGAGTTAGCTAGCAGGTTTTTCAACCATGTGCGAGCTGTTCCCTCCAACATAATGGTGAAGTATTTAGCACACGCCGCATCGTCCACATCCAGCATCTCCATTGCCATCTCATAGCTTTCAACCCATGACTCGGGGGATAAATCAGCAGTGTAATTCGGCACCTTACGTGGGCCCTTGAAATCCTTAGGCAACATTACATTGCGCTTGGGGACGAGGCACGGTATCCCCAAAGAACTGGAGGTAACCCCTGGTTCCACCGAAGTTGTTGGATGAACCGGAGTAAGCTAGCGGGCTTCATGTTGTGCCGCTAACTCGGCCTCTCGATGAGCCCTAACACGATCCACCACATCCTGAGCATCACCACCGCCACCCGTCGGGTTATGGCCACGGGGAGGATTACAATTTCGCGCACTGCTCGACATGGCCGGTTCATCCATATGCCTGCTATAACTCCGGCTCGCGCGGGGAGTGGAATGAATCCTTTCGCGGCTGTATGAATAAGCCTACTGCTGAGTCAAGGCTGTCTGAAGGAGCTCCCTAGCCCGTCATGTCTCGACCGCCACTGGGGACTCGCCTTCAATCAGGAGAGCTGCCAATCGTGAAGCGGCGGCAACAATGTTATCCAACGGGTTGGAGTAATGACCATGTGGTGTTGGGACGTGCTGTGGCGGGACATTGTTCTGACGAGGCGGATCCATCGGGCACGGCTGAACCGGCGCCCCCGCTCCAGGTGCCTCCACCCGGTTTACTACTGGCTGATTACTGGTTCCTGCTCCTGGTGTGTTAAAGAGATTTCTTGCCTCATAAACCGGAGGCAGGTGAGATCGGTACCTTCTCCTCATGACATCATTCGACGCGCTTTGATCTAACATAAGCCGGCAGGCCTGTGCATCCAACTCGGCCCGCTCTGCAGCCATCATGGTATCCTCAGCTGCCAGGTCGGCCTTGTCTTGAGTTATCTGATCTTTCACCTTCACGATTTCTGCATTATGCTCATCCTGATTTGCCGGGTTAACTTCCGCCATCAGTGCTGCTAAAGCATCCAATAAGTCGGATAAAACTTGAGCCAGCGGTCGCGCAGGGCCTCCTGCCCCGGCTGCTGTCGCCGCTACTGATCCGGAAACCATCGCCGCTGCGGTCGAAGAGTGGTGCGCTGGCTGTGTATCGGCCATGAAGATCGCAACCCGGCTTGGCGGATCAAAGGGGTCCGAAATACTGTCGCCATCGGAACAGCCCCCAATCCGGCCATCTTGCAGCTGGTACAATGACTCGGTCTCTCCGTTCGATGACTCGTCATCCGAGTAAACGATGGTCTCACCACCATATGCCGATTTAACATCAGATTCCGCTCTGTGGATGACTCCCATGAAGGCACGCTTCATGGCAGGCTGAAACTGGGCGGGTCTCGCACGCTGAGTCGTTTCAACGATGTCGGTGCAGATGTCTGGCTCAGGGCCCAGTTAGCCGATCTTGCCAATGAAAACGTGAATGCCACCAAAGGGGACCCGATACCCGTACTCAATTGAGCCGGCCTCGTCGATGTAGAGCTTGCCGCGACGACTCTTAGTCATCCGGCCCACAGCGTATCCCTTGAGCCCTTCGAAGCTGCCCTATAAGAACTCGAAACTATCGTGCGATAGCCCCACGGTGGGCGCCAACTGTCGTGGTTTTGTCACGGCAGATGTCCTCGTGAAAGGACTTAGTCCTGGAGCCATCGCGACGGGTTAGCTTAAAGGGGTTAAAGCGAACAAAGGATGCATAGAGTTTATACTGGTTTGGCCCCTTGCGGTGAAGGTAAAGGCCTAATCCAGTTGTTGTGGAATTGCTAGGGTTTCGATGACCAGGGAGCGAATCCGCTATGCCTGGCTCTCGAGTTGTTGTTTGTTGTCCCTAAACCGCCGTCGGGTCATCCCTTTATATACATAGATTGACGCCCATCGGTTTACAGAATCCCGAGGCCGGCTCATAAACGTGTCCGGCCCGGTTTCTACTCTTTCTATCTTACAACACAAGTTTACATATCAATGGCGGTTTATTTCTACAGGCTTTAATCCGCCTTTGGGCCCGGGCCTTCGTAAAGCGCTATACTCCTTTTCTTCATGGGCTTCAAATATAAATAACTCATTTTGGCGGTAACCCGGCCTCTCCTGGACGGTTTATACCCAGTAGCAATATCCCCAACATGGATTTAATCTCTTGTCTTACCGTGTCAGGAACCCCCTTACTAATATATATAGAATATTTTCCATGGTTTATCCGCTGCCCAGTCGTCTGACAGCAGGTCTCCAGAACATGGTACACCTCGTTAGCACCCACACTGTTTGCCTTGAAAAATAGCAGGTTGTCATCAACGAATAAGAGATGGCTCACTAGTGGCGCCGACGGAGCAACCTGTAGACCACTCAAGTTGGATGACTCATTTTTAGATTTCAAAAGGCACGACAGGCCCTCTGCTGCTAGCAAAAACAAGTAGGGAGATATCGGGTCCCTTTGTCTGATCCCTCGCGAAGGTTTGAAATGTTGTAGCTTCTTCCCGTTGAACAACACGGAAAAACTAACCGTGGTTATTAGGCTCATAACTATATCAACCCACCTGGTATTGAAACCCAGTTTTAGCATTATAGCTTTAAGGTACGGCCACTCCACCCTATCATAAACTTTCATCATGTCAAGCTTGAGAGCACAAGACTGGTTTTTCTTGGCCTTGTTCCTTTTCATGAAATGTAAACACTCATAAGTTGTGATGATGTTATCTGTGATCAATCTTCCTGGCACAAAAGTTGACTGCTCCTCTGATATAATTTCAGGTAGAACCGCTTTGAGTCTGTTAGCGATCACCTTTGAAGCAATCTTATACAAGAAATTGCACAGACTGATTGGACGGAATTGAGACAGGAGCGTGGGTTTTTTTACCTTTGGGATTAGAACCAACACAGTATCATTTATGCACTCCATTGATTCCGTGCCTTCTACAATCCTCAAGACAGACTTAGTGACGTCTCCCCCACACGTGTCCCAATGGTGCTGAAAAAAATGCGCTAGGAAACCGTCCGGACCGGGTGCCTTAGTGAGGTACATCTGAAATAGAGTTGTTTTAACTTCCTCTTAATTGTACGGAGCATTCCTGGACTCGTTCATTGTTGTGGTTACTTTGGTAGGAACTGTATCAAGGACCTGGTCCATATCATGCACTCCCTCTGACATATACAAGTCCCTATAAAAAGTGTTGGTCATATTTTCCACCTCCGTCACATTATCAGTAATATGTCCATCCGGTCTCTGGAGTGCTTTTATCTGGTTCTTTCTTCTTCTGCGACTCGCTCGGAGGTGGAAAAAGTATGTATTCTTGTCACCGTGCATTAGCCATTCGAGACGGGCTCGCTGGAGCCACAAAATGTCTTCCCTATGATATAATTCGGTAAGCCTCCCAATTATTTTAAGCTCAATATGCGTAGGGCCGAATCTGTTTGGGGATTCCCGCAGCTCCTGTAGCTCCCTTTTCAGGCACTGGATGTCGCGTCATACATTCCCGAAGTGGGTCATACCCCAGGTGGACAGATCCGATGAAAGCGACCTTAGCGTATCACTGACTAACCGAACTGAATCCCCTGCTCCATTCCCCCATGCATTCTGGACAACAGGCTGGAGCCCAGGGTCTCGTTCCCATGCCACTTCATATTTAGAAGTCCCACCTGCATGCATCACCATGCATATATCTCACGTAGATTGCGATGTAATCGCTAGTGGCCGCCGTTCTGTGCTCAAGCGTAGCTGATGGAAATGCAATAGACCAGGCTGGATTAGCCACTCCTCGGTCTAGTTGAACCCGTGTATATGTACCTCCTGTTACTTTTTTCTCAAAGGTCCATCATGTGCCTGTGTAGCCTATATCCATGAGGCCACATGTATCAAGCGCATCCCTACACGCATCCATCTGGGCTTGGCTCCTGTTACCCACTCCATCATGTTCATGGGCATGCAGTACTTCATTAAAGTCTCCGAGGACCAGCCAGTGTATATCGCTTGCACCCACGATTCCCCATAGCATATCCCACGTCTTGTATCTTTCGTTTACTTGTGCTTCTCCGTACCCAAAGGTAACCCTTGTTTTCACATCTACAATATCATCAATCACGGCATCAATGTGGTACTGAGAATAACCGACAATCTCAAGCTTTATTTCTTCGTTCCAAAAAAATCCTAGGCCACCGCTTCTTCCAGAGCTACTAACTGCAAAACTCTTATTATAACCTAAAGAACCAACCATACTCTCGACTCTAGAACCCTCTATTTGAGTTTCCAAGATACACAATATAGAGGGGGCAAACTGCTTCGTTAGGTCCGGAAGCTCTCGAACTTTCGCTGGTTTGCCAGCACCGCGACAGTTCCAACAAAGGAGACTCATTGCGCTAGGCGCGACCCCACTTGGGAGCCCACCAAACGCGCATCAAAGTTTTTATTTGCGGCCGTGTTCTTCCCGTTGTTTTTCTCACCCATAGTCGAGCTTGGTTTGTTCCTTTTCTGCTCTTGTTTTGAAGATGGGCTAGGTGGAACCTCTTGAGCAGTTGGTCACGGAAGTAGCAGCAGATTATTGCTTGCAACAGCCCCTGGTGCCGAAGAACCATCCATCTCGGCGCCCCTCTTTCTGTTCCTTTCTGCTTCCGGCATGGCGACATCCCTGTCCTCTTGCTCTCTGCCAGCTTCAATAGAGTCTTCCAATGTACTGTGCTCTGCGGGACTGCGCGCATGTCCGCGGCGTCTTACCGATCGGCCTCTGCCACGACCGCCTCTTTCTCCATTGCCTTCAGATCAGCTACGCCTTTCTCCTGGCCCATTGCCCGGGCCTTTGAACCAAGTAGCTTTCAGGTCCTTAAAGACTAGGGCTTTAGGGGGGTGAACTCCATCACCGCACTCTTTGAACAGATGGCCCATGTACCCGCAAACTGCACACAAATCTGAGACGCGCTCGTACTTCACCCTAAAGATCACCCTCTGGACTGCATCTTTCTTCTTAATTAACAGTGACACGACATTCTTTAAAGGTTTTGTAACGTCAAGCCTCAGTCGAACCCGTGCAAAATTCCCCTCGAAGTCCTGTGATTTTGGCTCTGCATAGATGAACTCTCCTACTGTTGCGGATAGGGCCTTGATTTTGGGGAAGAATCCATCTGGAAGATCGTGGATCTGCATCCATATATCAATCTTATTCAGCTCTATTATCGACGGCTTAGTGAAGCCATCTTAGTGCGCAAGGACCACTGCCTTCCCTTTGAACGTCCAAGGACCTTCATCCATCACGCGTTCCCAATCGCCGAGGCAGCCAAACTGCATCGTACAGAGGTTATCTTCCAGGGGGAGGATCTTCACCTCCTTTGCCAAGTCCCATGCAACCCTCATATTCCTGAAGGACCAGTATTGGTTGTAGGGTTTTTCTATGTGAACCCTAGCGATTGCCATCCACCGGGTTGATTCCACCGGTAGTTCCTCGTCCTCAACCACAACATCTTGGAGATCATCCTCTTTCAGCCCTAATTCCTCCATCATCGCCTCCAGATCGGAGACAACCTGTCCCGACCCCGAAGCAGTATCCTCCACGGTCTCTTGCCCGAGAGTTTTGATCCGCGAGCGGTAAGAACCCTAATGCGGACCCCGTCTCCCACCCGCTGGAGGAGCCCCACGAACCCCTACAGTCATCGGCGGGAAGAAGAGGTCAGGGGAGATCAAGTCTCTACGGAGGAAACGAGATCGCCGCCGCCTGAGAGGAGAAGGAGAAACCCTAACGAGAGGGGGGAAAACGACCATCCGATCAGGTCTACATGACTATAGGTGATGGGTTAACTATCTATATGGGCTGATGGGCTAACTATCTATATGGGCTGATGGGCTAACTATCTATTGAAGGAAATAAGCCCTAGAGACAATAATAAAGTTTTTATTTATATTTCCTTATGTCATGATAAATGTTTATTATTCATGCTAGAATTGTATTAACCGAAAACTTAGTACATGTGTGAATACATAGACAAATAGAGTATCACTAGTATGCCTCTACTTGACTAGCTCATTGAATCAAAGATGGTTAAGTTTCCTAGCAATAGACATGAGTTGTCATTTGATTAACGGGATCACATCATTAGAGAATGATGTGATTGACTTAACCCATTCCGTTAGCTTAGCACTTGATCGATTAGTAGGTCGCTATTGCTTTCTTCATGACATATACATGTTCCTATGACTATGAGATTATGCAACTCCCGAATACCGGAGGAACACCTTGTGTGCTATCAAACGTCACAACGTAACTGGGTGATTGTAAAGATGCTCTACAGGTGTCTCCGAAGGTTTCTGTTGGGTTGGCATAGATCGAGATTAGGATTTTTCACTCCGAGTATCGAAGAGGTATCTCTAGGCCCTCTCGGTAATGCACATCACTATAAGCCTTGCAAGCAATGTAACTAATGAGTTAGTTGCGGGACGATGCATTACGGAACGAGTAAAGAGACTTGCCGGTAACAAGATTGAACTAGGTATTGAGATAACGACGATCGAATCTCGGCCAAGTAACATACCGATGACAAAGGGAACAACGTATGTTGTTATGCGGTTTGACCGATAAAGATCTTCGTAGAATATGTAGGAGCCAATATGAGCATCCAGGTTCTGTTGTTGGTTATTGACCGGAGATGAGTCTCGGTCATGTCTACATAGTTCTCGAACTCGTAGGGTCCGCACGCTTAACGTTCGGTGCAATCGGTATTATGAGTTTATGTGTTTTGATGTACCAAAGGTTGTTCGGAGTCTCGGATGAGATCAGGGACATGACGAGGAGTCTCGAAATGTTTGAGACGTAAAGATCAATATATTGCAAGGCTATATGAGGACATCGGAAAGGTTCTGAGTGGTTCGGGTATTTATCGAGATCTGGGAGAGTTACGGGAATTCGCCGGGGAGTATATGGGCCTTATTGGGCTTTAGAGGAGAGAGAGGGGCTGCCTAGGGCGGGCCGCGCACCCCCCCCCCCCCAAGGCCTAGTCCGAATTGGACTAGGGGGAGGGGCGGCGGCCCTCCTTCCTTCTCTTCTCTCTTCCCCTTCCTTCTCTCCTACTCCTACTACTTGGAAGGGGGGATTCCTACTCCCGGTGGGAGTAGGACTCCCCAGGGCGCGCCATAGTAAAGGGTCGGCCCTCCCCCTCCTCCACTCTGTTATATACAGGGGAGGGGGCACCCCATAGACACACAAGTTGATCATTGATCTCTTAGCCGTGTGCGGTGCCCCCCTCCATCATAATCCACCTCGCTCATATTGTAGCGGTGATTAGGCAAAGCCCTGCGTCGGTAGCTTCACCTTCATCACGCCGTCATGCTGACGGAACTCCCCCTCGAAGCTCTACTGGATCGTGAGTTCGTGGGACGTCACCGAGCTGAATGTGTGCAGATCAAGGAGGTGTCGTACATTCGGTACTAGGATCGGTCAACCGTGAAGACATACGACTACATCAACCGCGTCGTCATAACGCTTCCGCTTATGGTCTATGAGGGTACGTGGATGACACTCTCCCCTCTCGTTGCTATGCATCACCATGATCTTGCGTGTGCATAGGATTTTTTTTTGAAATTACTACGTTCCCCAACAGTGGCATCCGATCCAGGTTTATGCATAGATGTTATATGCACGAGTAGAACACAAGTGAGTTGTGGGTGATACTAGTCATACTGCTTACCAGCATGTCATACTTTGATTCGGCGGTATTGTTGGATGAAGCGGCCCGGACTGACATTATGTGTACGCTTACACGAGACTAGTTCTACCGGCGTGGTTCGCACACAGGCGGCTGGCGGGTGTCAATTTCTCCAATTTTAGTTGAATCGAGTGTGGCTATGCCCGGTCCTTGTTGAAGGTTAAAACAACACATACTTGACGAAATATCATTGTGGTTTTGATGCGTAGGTAAGAACGGTTCTTGCTCAGCCTGTAGCAGCCACGTAAAACTTGCAACAACCAAGTAGAGGACATCTAACTTGTTTTTGCAGGGCATGCTGTGATGTGATATGGTCAAGACATGATGCTAAATTTTATTGTATGAGATAATCATGTTTTGTAACGAAGTTATCGGCAACTGGCAGGAGCCATATGGTTGTCGCTTTATTGTATGAAATGCAATCGCCATGTAATTGCTTTACTTTATCACTAAGCGATAGCGATAGTCGTAGAAGCAATAGTTGGCGAGGCGACAACGATGCTACGATGGAGATCAAGGTGTCGGCGCCGGTGGCGATGGTGATCATGGCGGTGCTTTGGAGATGGAGATCAAAGGCACAAGATGATGATGGCCATATCATATCACTTATATTGATTGCATGTGATGTTTATCCTTTATGCATCTTATTTTGCTTAGTTCGGCGGTAGCATTATAAGATAATCTCTCATTAAATTTCAAGGTACAAGTGTTCTCCCTGAGTATGCACCGTTGCGAAAGTTCGTCATGCCGAGACACCACGTGATGATCGAGTGTGATAAGCTCTACGTTCCCATACAATGGGTGCAAGCCAGTTTTGCATACGCAGAATACTCGGGTTAAACTTGACGAGCCTAGCATATGCAGATATGGCCTCGGAACACTGGAGACCGAAAGGTCGAGCGTGAATCATATAGAAGATATGACCAGCATAGTGATGTTCACCATTGAAAACTACTCCATCTCACGTGATGATCGAACATGGTTTAGTTGATATGGATCACGTGGTCACTTAGATGATTATAGGGATGTCTATCTAAGTAGGAGTTCTTAAGTAATATGATTAATTGAACTTTAATATATCATGAACTTAGTCCTGATAGTATTAGCATGTCTATGTTGTAGATCAATAGCTCGCGTTTAGCTCCCCTGTTTTATTTTTGATATGTTCCTAGAGAAAACTAAGTTGAAAGATGTTAGTAGCAATGATGCGGATTGGATCCGTGATCTGAGGATTATCCTCATTGCTGCCGGAAGAATTATGTCCTTGATGCACCGCTAGGTGATGAGGACCAATTGCGAGGAGCAAATCTGAGGCGTTATGAACGTTTGGCAAGCTCGATATGATGACTACTTGATAGTTTAGTGCACCATGTTTTACGGCTTAGAATCGGGCTTCAAAGACGTTTTGAAACGCCGCGGAGCATATGAGATGTTCCAAGAGTTGAAATTAGTATTTCAGACTCATGCCCATGTCGAAAGGTATGAGACCTTTGACAAGTACTTTGCCTACAAGATGGAGGAGAATAACTCAGCTAATGAGCATGTGCTCAGAATGTCTGAGTACTACAATCACTTGAATCAAGTGGGAGTTAATCTTCCAGATAAGATAGTGATTGACAGAGTTCTCTAGTCACTATCACCAAGTTACCAGAACTTCGTGATGAACTATAATATGCAAGGGATAATGGAAACGATTCCCAAGCTCTTCGTGATGCTGAAATTGACGAAGGTAGAAATCAAGAAAAGCATCAAGTGTTGATGGTTGACAAGACCACTAGTTTCAAGAAAAGGGCAAAGGGAAGAAGGGAAACTTCAAAAAGAACGGCAAGCAAGTTGATGCTCCCGTGAAGAAGCCCAAAGCTAGACCCAAGCCTGAAACTGAGTGCTTCTACTGCAAAGGAAATGGTCACTGGAAATGGAACTGCCCTAGATACTTGGCGGATAAGAAGGATGGCAAAGTGAACAAAGGTATATTGGATATGCATGTATTGATGTGTACTTTACTAGTGTTTATATCAACCCCTCGGCATTTGATACTAGTTCAGTTGCTAAGAGTAGTAACTCAAAACGGGAGTTGCAGAATGAACAGAAACTAGTTAAGGGCGAGGTGACGATGTGTGTTGGAAGTAGTTCCAAGATTGATATGATCATCATCGCACACTCCCTATACTTTCGGGATTAGTGTTGAACCTAAATAAGTGTTATTTGGTGTTTGCGTTGAGCATGAATATGATTTGATCGTGTTTATTGCAATACATTTATTCATTTAAGTTAGAGAATAATTGTTGTTCTGTTTACATGAATAAAACCTTCTATGGTCATACACCCAATGAAAATGGTTTGTTGGATCTCGATCGTAGTGATGCACATATTCATAATATTGAAGCCAAAAGATGCAAACTTAATAATGATAGTGCAACTTATTTGTGGCACTGCCGTTTAGGTCATATTGGTGTAAAGCACATGAAGAAACTCCATCTTTGATGGGATTTTGGAATCACTTGATTATGAATCACTTGATGCTTGCGAACCATGCCTTATGGGCAAGATGACTAAGACTCCGTTCTCCGGAACAATGGAGCGAGCAACTGACTTATTGGAAATAATACATACTGATGTATGCGATTTAATGAGTGTTGAGGCTCGCGACGGGTATCGTTATTTTCTAACCTTCACAGATGATTTGAGCATATATGGGTATATCTACTTCATGAAACATAAGTCTGAAACGTTTGAAAAAGTTCATATAATTTCATAGTGAAGTGGAAAATCATCGTAACAAGAAAATAAAGTTTCTATGATCTGATCATGAAGGAGAATATTTGAGTTACGAGTTTGGTCTTCATTTGAAACAATGTGGAATAGTTTCGCAACTCACACCACCTGGAACACCACAGCGTCATTGTGTGTCCGAACATCGTAACCGTACTTTATTAGATATGGTGCAATCTATGATGTCTCTTACTGATTTACCACTATCATTTTGGGGTTATGCATTAGAGACAGCTGCATTCACATTAAATAGGGCACCATCTAAATCCGTTGAGACGACACCATATGAACTGTGGTTTGGCAAGAAACCAAAGTTGTCGTTTCTTAAAGTTTGGGGTTGCGATGCTTATGTGAAAAAGTTTCATCCTGATAAGCTCAAAGCCAAATCAGAGAAATGTGACTTCATAGGATACCCAAAGGAGACAGTTGGGTACGAAAGCTAGACTTGTCGAAAAATGTTTTGACAAAGTTCAAGGTGTTGACTACGATGAAATTTTCTCACTCGTAGCGATGCTTAAGTCTGTCAGGATCATGTTAGCAAATTGCCACATTTTATGAAATCTAGCAAATGGATGTCAAAACTACATTCCTTAATGGATTTCTTAAAGAAGAGTTGTATATGATGGAACCAGAAGATTTTGTCGATCCTAAAGGTGCTAACAAAATGTGCAAGCTCCAGCGATCTATCTATGGACTGGTGCAAGCATCTCGGAGTTGGAATATACGCTTTGATGAGTTGATCAAAGCATATAGTTTTATATAGACTTGCGGTGAAGCCTGTATTTACAAGAAAGTGAGTGGGAGCACTACAACATTTTTGATAAATATATGTGAATGACATATTGTTGATCGGATATAATGTAGAATTTTCTGGAAAGCATAAAGGAGTATTTGAAAGGAGTTTTTCAAAGAAATACCTCGGTGAAGTTGCTTACATATTGAGCATCAAGATCTATAGAGATAGATGAAGACACTTGATAAGTTTTTTTTCAATGAGTACATAACTTGACAAGATTTTGAAGTGGTTCAAAATGGAACAGTCAAAAAAAGGAGTTCTTGCCTGTGTTACAAGGTGTGAAATTGAGTAAGACTCAAAGCCCGGTCACGGCAGAAGATAGAAAGAGAATGAAAGTCATTCCCTATGCCTCAGCCATAGGTTCTATAAAGTATGCCATGCTGTGTACCAGATCTATTGTATACCCTACACTGAGTTTGGCAAGGGAGTACAATAGTGATCTAGGAGTAGATTATTGAACAGTTGTCAAAATTATCCTTAGTGGAATAAGTATATGTTTCTCGATTATGGAGGTGACAAAAGGTTCGTCGTAAAGGGTTACGTCGATGGAAGTTTTGACACTGATCCAGATGACTATAAGTCTCAATCTGGATACATATTGAAAGTGGGAGCAATTAGCTAAAGTAGCTCCGTGCAGAGCATTGTAGACATAGAAATTTGCAAAATACATACGGATCTGAATTTGGCAGACCCGTTGACTAAACTTCTCTCACAAGCAAAACATGATCACACCTTAGTACTCTTTGGGTGTTAATCACATGGCGATGTGAACTAGATTACTGACTCTAGTAAACCCTTTGAGTGTTGGCCGCATGGCGATGTGAACTATGGATATTAATCACATGATGATGTGAACTATTGGTGTTAAATCACATGGCGATGTGAACTAGATTATTGACTCTAGTGCAAGTGGGAGACTAGATGAAATATGCCCTAGAGGCAATAATAAAGTTGTTATTTATATTTTCTTATATCATGATAAATGTTTATTATTCATGCTAGAATTGTATTAAACGGAAACTTAGTACATGTGTGAATACATAGACAAACAGAGTGTCACTAGTATGCCTCTACTTGACTAGCTCGTTGAATCAAAGATGGTTAAGTTTCCTAGCCATAGACATGAGGTGTCATTTGATTAACGGGATCACATCATTAGAGAATGATGTGATTAACTTGACCCATTCCGCTAGCTTAGCACTTGATCGTTTAGTATGTCGCTATTGCTTTCTTCATGACTTATACATGTTCCTATGACTATGAGATTATGCAACTCCCGAATATCGGAGGAACACCTTGTGTGCTATCAAACGTCACAACGTAACTGGGTGATTATAAATATGCTCTACAGGTGTCTCCGAAGGTGTTTGTTGGGTTGGCATAGATCGAGATTAGGATTTGTCACTCCGAGTATCAGAGAGGTGTCTCTGAGCCCTCTCGATAATGCACATCACTATAAGCCTTGCAAGCAATGTAACTAATGAGTTAGTTGCGGGATGATGCATTACGGAACGAGTAAAGAGACTTGCCGGTAACGAGATTGAACTAGGTATTGAGATACCGACGATCGAATCTCGGGCAAGTAACATACCGATGACAAAGGGGACAACATATGTTGTTATGCGGTTTGACCGATAAAGATTTTCGTAGAATATGTAGGAGCCAATATGAGCATCCAGGTTCTGTTGTTGGTTATTGACCGGAGATGAGTCTCGGTCATGTCTACATAGTTCTCGAACCCGTAGGGTCCGCACGCTTAACGTTCGGTGACGATCGGTATTATGAGTTTATGTGTTTTAATGTACCAAAGGTTGTTCAAAGTCCCGGATGAGATCAGGAACATGACGAGGAGTCTCGAAATGTTCGAGACGTAAAGATCAATATATTGGAAGGCTCTACTCAGACATCGGAAATGTTCTGAGTGGTTCGGGTATTTATCGGAGTACCGGATAGTTACGGGAATTCCCCGGGGAGTATATGGGCCTTATTGGGCTTTTGGGGAAAGAGAGATGGGCTGCCTAGGGCAGGCCGCCCCCCCCCCCCCCAAGGCCTAGTCCGAATTGGACTAGGGGGAGGGGCGGCGCCCGTCCTTCCTTCTCTTCCCCTTCCTTCTCTCCTACTCCTACTACTTGGAAGGGGGGATTCCTACTCCCGGTGGGAGTAGGACTCCCCAGGGCGCGCCATAGTAGAGGGTCGGCCCTCCCCCTCCTCCATTCCTTTATATACGGGGGAGGGGGGCACCCCAGAGACACACAAGTTGATCATTAATCTCTCAGTCGTGTGCGGTGCCCCCCTCCACCATAATCCACCTCGGTCATATCGTAGCGGTGCTTAGGCGAAGCCCTGCGTCGGTAGCTTCATCATCACCGTCATCACGTCGTCGTCTTGTGGAACTCTCCTCAAGCTCTCTTGGATCGTGAGTTCATGGGACGTCACCGAGATGAACGTGTGCGAATCGCGGAGGTGACGTACATTCGGTACTAGGATCGGTCGATCATGAAGATGTATGACTACATCAACCGCGTTGTCATGATTCCGCTTACAGTCTATGAGGGTACGTGGACGACACTCTCCCCTATCGTTGCTATGCATCACCATGATCTTGCGTGTGCATATGAATTTTTTTGAAATTACTATGTTCCCCAACATCTATTTCTTATACATCAGAGAAAAATAGATAGTTTCATTGGGCTTTTTCTCGAATATGCACGAGTGTGCATATCATATATTAAAGAAGGAAAGGCATAGATGCCTCCACCAGTCAATTACAAGTGTGGAGATTGCTCACACATATGTACACACCACTCCACCTAGTACACAAATACTACTACTCCCCACTAATCCACCTCGCTAAACCCGCAAACACGAAGTCAACATTTCCTTTCATAAGTCTCGAACGCGCCCAAGTCCTTCCTTCCGCCTCTATTCTACGCATGAAATTTGGTGAAGCGATGGCAGCTCTCCATCAAACACCACCGCGTTCCGATGCTTCCACAGCTCCCATAGTGCCAATAGTAGGATAGCATGCAGATCTTTTGTGCCCATCGTATTCAACCGTTGCTTCGTACATAGCCAAGATTTTAGTGAATCTTGCGGCGTTGATGTCCACTCCGGCTTCACCAACGCCGTGCAGACCGCCTCCCACATCGTTCTGGCGAAGACACATGTTAGCGACACATGGTCTATTGTCTCCTCCTCTTGGTCACAAAGTGGGCACTTGTCTGGTGCGGCAACCCTCTTCTAGCAAGCTTTGTCGGCGTCCAACATCTGTTGCACAAAGCCAGCCACGTAAAGAACTTGCATTGCGGCCGGAGCTCTTGATTTCCACGTTAACTCTGCACTCGGAATCACCTCCGGCCCCAAAATTTGGCAGCGTCTGCTGATCGCCTGAGTATTGCCCACTTGCTTCCCGGGACCAAGTGAAAACGTCCTGCCAGTCTCCATAGGTTCCCATGCCTGCACTCTTTGCCAAAGCTCCAAGAACTCCTGCAATGCATTTGGGTCCAGGTCAGGGTTGATGCAGGAAGCCCAAGAGCCATTCGACATCACCTGCCCTAGCCGGCTCGTCCTCCTAACACGGCTTGGGACCAAGCTGTAGATGGTCGGTGCTACTTCCTGAATCCTCCGCCCATCAAGCCATCTATCCTCCCAGAAAAGCGCGTCCACGCCATCATGAGGCGTGCACCTTGTTGCCGCTTGAAAGATTTGCATCGAGTCCCTAGGCACTTTGATCTGAAACTCACTCCACGGTCTATCCTTGTCCGTCCTTTGCAGCCAAGGCCATCTAGCTTGCATTGCCACATTCAACCATCTCAGGTTGGGCAACCCAAGGCCTCCTGCCCATTTAGGGGCACACACCACATCCCAAGCAATCGCAGTTTCCACCATTTGCTTCCCTTTCCCACACCACAAGAAACCTCGACACACCTTATTCATGGCTGTCCTTTGTCTTGATAGGAAGATCCAATGCCATCATAGCATGTATGGGCATCGCACATAGAGCAGATTGCACCAATGTAAGCCTACCACTTTTAGGCATGAGGGAAGCCTTCCACTTTGGCGGTGACCGCCATCCGATCCACCAGATATTGTAGGCGTGTTCTTGATTGCTTTCTTATGGACAAAGGCAGCCCAAGGTAATGCAGGAAAGCTCCTTTGGACAGCCAAGCTCCTCACTCGCCATAGCTATCTTTATTCGAACACCGTGTCGGAAGGGCAATGACTTCCTCATGTTTATGCATAAACTGACGCCTCACCAAAGATATCAAAGATGCATTTGCAGATTGCAAGATCCATTGGTTCTGGCTTGCTAAACAGGACTACATCATCCGCAAAGAACGAGAGCCTCTTCTTCATACCCGATGGCCCCAATGGCTGCAAAAAACCCCTGCTGGCTGCCCACTCGAAAAGCCTGTGAAGTGGCTCCATGGTGAGGATGAATAGCATCGGCGAAATAGGGTCCCCCTGGCGCAACCCCTTGCAGTTGAAAATTGTGTGACCCGGGTCGCCATTCAACATTATCCTGGTGGTGGACGTTGCCAAAATCCCACACACCCAAGATCTCCACCTCGAACCGAACCCAAACCGCTCCAAAACTTCCAAGAGAAAAGGCCATTGAACCGAGTCAAACGCTTTCGAAATGTCGAGCTTCAAAAGAACAGCGGGGTTCTTCAAAGCATGCAAACGACGAGCCATGCTCTGGACTAACATGAAGTTGTCGTGCAACGATCTACCTTTGACAAACGCACTTTGATGGTTCCCAACAAGTTTTGGCAGCTCCACCACAAGCCGGGAGGTTGGAACCTTCTCAAAGATCTTAATAGCTCCGTGCACAAGATTGATAGGCCGGAAGTCTCCCACATCCAATGCCCCATCCTTCACAGGCGGGAGAGAAACCAGCGATTTGTTGATTGTGGCCATTCCTCTCACATCTCCATTATAAAAGCATGCCATAGCTGCCATGAAATCCTCCCGAATGATATGCCAACACGTGGCATAGAAACGCCCCGTGAACCCGTCCGGCCCTGTTGCTTGGTCTTGTGGCATCGATTTTAGGACCTTCTGAACTTCTTCGTCGGTAAATGGCACCTCAAGATGCTCAAGATCAAGTTGCGGTAGCTGAAGAGCCTCCAGGTTTAGCGCATGTGTCCTTGCAGCACAGAAGCCAAAAGCTTGTCCAAAATAGTCATCCATAGCGTCCGCCACTTCTTCCTGACCTGTGAACAGGTTGCCATTGTGTCGCACAACCCGAATAGTATTCTTTCTTTGCCTATGACTTGCTTGTTGATGGAACAATCTTGTGCTACCATCTCCTTCGCGCAAGTGTAGCATGCGAGACCGCTGCCTAGCGATGGACCGTTCCAGAGAACACAGGCCTAGCAGTTTCCTCTTCAAACACTTGCGGAGCTCCACTTCCGCGGCCTACAGAGATCTGGTGTCCATGGCAACATCCAGTCTGTGAATCACCTCCAATGCTATACGGATTTGCAGTTTCACATTACCAATCCACCGATCGCTCCACTTTTTGAGAGCCATGGCCGTTGCTCTTAGCTTGTTGTGAAGTGTAAGATATACATTAGATGCCACAGGCTCTGAGTTCCATGCCACTTGCACCGTCTCCATAAAGCCCTCCGCCTTAACCCAGAAGGATTCAAACTTGAAGCGCTTACGAACGTGTCCCTCCATGTTCATGTCCAGCAGGAGTGGACCGGTGGTCGAAATTGCCGTCCCGGTGCGAAAGGAAGCATGAGGGGAACGCCTCATCCCACTCGTTGAAGCGAAGGCGTGATCAATCTTCTCAAGAGTTGCATTCTGCCTTTCATTTGACCACGTATATCTCCGACCGTTGAGATACAACTCCTTCAACTCCGGTAATTTAGCTTTGTGCGGAATCTGCTCATCATTCTACGATTGATCCGGTCATTGCTTTTGTCCTCTGATTTACCCGACAAGTTAAAGTCCCCATAGCGAGCCACAGACCCGCATGCAAGTCCCGAATCTCCACAAGCTCCTGCAAGAACTCCACCTTCTCCCTTTCCTCCTGAGGGCCATACACACATGAGAGCCACCATTCTTGATCACTTGATGTTTTGACAATCGTCGTGAGCGTCTTGGTTGTATAGTGTGGGTTTGACAGTTGTGTGATAGATTCATCCCAGGCCACCAATATTCCTCCACGAGTACCCACCGCCGGCAAGTAAAAGAACTTCCCAAATTTATTTCCTAAGCATTGTTGTACAACCGCGAGTGAGACATCCTGCATTTTGGTTTCCTGCAAACATACAGTAGCTGGGTTTGCCAGCGCAACCGCTTGATACACGGCACTTCTCCTTGCCGGCGCGTTGAGACCACGCACGTTCCACACAATCATCTTGAGGGGCTGTGCATTCATTGAGAAATGCCACCAAGCCACCCAGCCATTCCACCACCTTCTAGGCCAACACGGATACGGCCTCCTCCGCCAGGGGGAGAGCTGGCGACTCCCATCCGAAGAGAGCAAGCACGGCCGCGATGTGAGCATCCGAAAGGGGACGAGAGAACAAGTTTCATTGGGCTGAGCGGGGGCAATGCAGTACATGCTAAACCTGGTGTAAAAGGGCAGAAAAAACGAGTGGGGGCATTCGCCCCCACAGCCCACAAGGTAGATTCTAACAATGACAAGGGTTTCTTCCAGGTAAAACATTTGTTTTAATCCGGATGATTACTCGCAGAGATCCGTCGCCTTCGTAGCCTACCACACGTCCACCTGAAACTGTTGCTATTTGGAACGCGCCCGACCCACTACAGTTGTTTCGCTCGACTGGCTTGTTTGTACCTGCATGTGGACACCTCACCTGTGCGCGGCGCGGCCTCACCCATGTACCACCGACCCCCACCTACTTCTTGTTTTTCATTTTATTGAGTTTGACTGCATTTTTTTGGGATGCTTGGAAAATCCTAATGCAATCTATGGTGCGTGTTGCAAAGTACTCCCTCCGTCCCAAAATAAGTGACTCAAGTTTGTATTAAGTATAATACAAAGTTAGTACAAAATCGAGTCACTTATTTTGAGATGGAGGAAGTATCTGTCTACCGTGGTTGTACTAGCACCACATGCACCCGTGGGTAGCTAGTACTAGTAGTTACTACAGACCATCAAGTGACAACAACCATTAACTCAATAAGCCAAGGCAGAAAAATAAGACTGCTATTAGCCGTCAAAGCATGATATTTTGGAAAGAAATTGCAAACTTTTGTGCATTTTTTTTTGCTAGCACATGGGGGTGACATGCTGCGATGGACTGTGTTGTTCTCAATGATTATTTTTATTTTTAAGAAACACTCGATCAGTTAATAATTCGATGCGTGTTGACCACCTCCACGACCTTTTTCTGGTCAGCCTTTGATCGTGTGGCGCACAACAACCCTCCGACACACACACACACACACACACACACACACACATGCTTTGCAATGTGGGTCGTGTTGCAAGGCAGCCGAGCGAAACATGGCATGTGTTGCAGACCAACTAGGTCAATATAGTTTTTCCAACGTGAGCGCAACATGGATCATGTTGCAAACTGTCGAGCGTAACATGACACATGTTGCAAATAGTCAATGGAGTCTTTGCCACGCGAGTGCAACATGGATTATGTTGCAAACTCCCAAAGCGCAACACGGGTCATTGTTGCAAACTCTCGAGCGCAACATGGGTCTTGTTGCAAACGGTCAGAAGCAACACGGCTTATTTTGCAAACTACCAGTGAAGTCTTTGCCATGCGAGTACAACATGGATTGTGTTGCAAACTCCCAAAGCGCAACATGGCTCTAGTTGCAAACGGTCAGAAGCAACATGGCTCATGTTGCAAACGCCTGAAAACTTGGACATCTGTGGAGTACTTTTGCGATGTGAGCGCAACATGGATTATGTTGCAAACTCACAAGCGTAACATGGGCCATGTTGCAAACTCTCGAGCACAATATGGGTGAAGTTGCAAATGGTCAGAAACGCTATGACAGGCAAGCAGTGTTTCTAATGCAAGTGCAACATGGTCATTTTGCAACCACCCAAGCGCAACATTTGCCATGTTGCAAACAACGGGTCACAGCTAGACGACTGACGCGACACGGATCGAACGTACGATGCAAGAATGCAAGTCAGACAAGTGATAGTCAAAGCTAGCCCACCCTGCTGCAAGCAAGTGCCACTATTTTTTTTGCAAAGCGGACGGGCATGTTGCAAAGCATGTTGCGCTCTTGCAATGTCTGCCGAAGAATCGTTCCCAAATAACATGCAACATTCGCTGTATTTTTCTAGATAAGAGTTCCAAAAGTGATTTGTTTGGTGTTAAGCGACCCGAGTTAACTTGTTATGTTGTACACACACAAAAAAATTGAAAGATGTTGCAACCTTTTCTATTTTTTAGTAATTTTGTACATGAGAGTAACAGTCACAACTGAGGCGTCTTTTTTGAGGGAAAAAGAGTGAGAAAAGGAGATGTTATGGGTCGTAGTGGTGGGCTCCACCAACCTGCAGATGGACCTACCTACGTAACGCCCGTCTCACTAGACTAGTTTTTTTTTAGCATCAGTACAGGCACAAGCGCTCATATACACGCGTATACACTCATCCCTATGAACGCACACACGCACACCCTACCCCTATGAGCACCTCCGAAAGACTGAGCCGGCATATCATCTTGAGATTTACGAAGTCACCGTAGGCACCTCGTCGTCGACGGGAACGTCTCCTCCCACTGAAAGCGCATCGCCGGAAATCCTGAAATAAATTCAGGAATAATGCGAGCACCAGAATTTGAACCCTGATGGGTTGGGGATACCACTGTCCACCTAACCAACTCAACCACAGGTTGATTCGCGACTAGTTTTCTTTTTGAGCTGATCTCCCTAGACTAGTTGCAGCGGCGGTTCACTCGATTGAAAGGACAAGCCATCCCACGTGATCGACCCCCACGTGATCTACTAGATAATCAAATGGTTTACCTTTGCCTGATCGCACGGCCCGCAAGGCGGCTTAAAGTTCGCAAATATCGAGCATGATTGGTTTGATGCCAAAAGTTGGTATGCCAATATTTGACAAATGCCAAATGTTGGCTAGTGATTGGTTGGCTACCAACATTTCTTCTTAACCTCACACAAAGTTGTCAACATTTGGCAAATTTTGATTTTGCCAAATGTTGGCTTGCCAAATATTGACAATGCCAATTGTTGGCATCAAACCAATTATGCTCATCAACCGACTGATTTGTAGTGATCGCCTTCTTCCAGCGCTTAGGAACTCAAGTACTCCCTTCGTCTCATAATATAAAATTATTTTTTAAGCTAACATTGCTTGAAAAATGCTATTATATTATGGGACAGAGGGAGTACTTTGCAACTTGGACGGATCCAAGGGCACTTCTTCGGTTCTTCCTTGAGTCGAGCAACAATGAGCATCACCTCATCGGAGGGGTCTAGCTAGGTATGAGTATGACCAGAAACCTACTCCTTCCAAATATCCAACAAAAGTAGTGTGGCTAAATATGTGAGCACCTTCAATTGAACATTTTGTGCACCATCCAAGTCCACCAATCCATGATCAAGGAATCATTACTTACTCCAAGAATTAGGATAGAGATGGTGGAGGCCAAATCAGGGTTTAGTTGTTTTTCGAATTATGATATATAAGCGATTTTTTTAGGGAATTGTGAGCAACATTTGGAAATATTGTGCCACCACTGACTCCAACTCGGCTTGCAAAACCGAGTAAAGCCACGGTTTGGCCCATCCATCGCGTGGGATGGTCAACCATCCAAATCCTATTTTGAGTAACCGGTTTCATGAAGAACTTGACTCTGAATGTAGCCGTCCCTACGATGGATTGCGGTGGACTTCATGAGACGAAGGAATTGAATCTTGTAAGCTGAGGCCATGGAATAAGTGACGCCCTCCGTCCTCACAGTAGTGAGCTTATGTTTGTTTGCCACATTGTCTTGAAAGTGCCGAAACGAATTTGCATGCATGATTTGGAAACAAAAATTGGTTGGGCCTTGTGGTTGAAAGAGAGAACCTGAGATACCGCAAGGGGAAACCTGAGGAAGGCATCCCAAAAGGGGTTGGAAGGTCATTGAGGTGAAGAGGTCGAGCCCATCACATCTAAATGTCTAATATGCACCACTAAACGTCGACTGAAATTCCTTAACAGGAACCACCAAATGTTTCACGTAGTTGATATAAATTCCCATGGCATGGCTGAACTACCCTAAAATGCAAGAAAAATATATAAATATCCTCTTTAATGGGGGCGACAAAGACGGTTGATGTGTGCATATGATGATGTTAGAATATTTAGAACACAATTCCATGATTAGTGGAGTTTTACTTATACCTAAGTAGTTACTATACGAGGGACATGATGAGGGGATCCATAGCAAAGACAAAAAGAAGCTGTGAGAGCTGATCCTCTTGACTTAGCCCTCTACCATGTGTGATGTGGTCTCCCATCATATGTAATACATATGCTCATATATACTCCCTCCGTTTCAAAATAGATGACCCATCTCTATTTTAGAACGGAGGGAGTACGTATGTGTGCAGGGTATACATATATTTGTGTGCATTTGAACCCATGTCGTGCGGGGTTTTAGGGTGTGCAACCCGCTCTTTCGAGGTTCTCGAAGCACCCATCTATGCTCTTGGTATGATCGCATGCATGGGACCGCTGCATACCTTAAGGCCTCTGCTCGCTACCATATACTCCTACTAGAAGAGACCATGCATGCCCGTCAGATCAGCCCCTTACGTGTGTACCCGGTGTGCTTGGGTCTTGCATGAATCGTAGGAGGTCGTCTTCGATGTGGACAGTGCATAGTGTTAAAGGGCATCTCTAGCCGCGCCCTTAGGAAGGCTTTCTCAGGTGATTTTTTTGCATCGACGCTGAAAAAATGGTCCAGTCACGTTCCAGGAGTCCGATTTTTGCCGGCTTGTGCCGAAAACAACGCCGGCGGACCCAGCCCGAACCAGTAGCGCTGGGGCGCCTGAAGGCGCCGGGGCGAACTGTTTTGCGCGAAAAGACGGCGGGCCAGCAGCGTCGGCGACTTCGGTGCCTCGTCTTCCCCAACGGCCTCGGTTCCGCGGGGAATCAATGGCAAGGCTGCCGCCGGACTGCCTTGCCTTTGATTCCTCACGGGCGGCGCTTCCGCAGACGGCGGCCGACGCCTCCCTCCTCGCCGCAGCGTACACAGGCGCGGCCCGACTATAAAGCCGGCGGCCTCCGCGCTGTGCCCACACCGGCCCGCCCTTCGCCGCCGTCCAGCCTCCCCTCTCCCTACCTCTCCGGCGCCGCCGCCGACCCCTCCTCTACCTCTCCCGAGCCGCCCAGCCCGCCGTCGCCATGGCGTAACGCTTCCCGGAGGCGGCGGCGGCCAGCAACCGACGCCGTTCGCTCCGCGACGAGTCCAACTCTGTCGGCGAACATCCAGGCGCCGCGCCGGACATGCGCCAGCCCAGCGGGTGGAGGCTCGGCGAAAGTGCCCATTCCCCGTTGCCCGGCGCGTGCAAAGCAGTGCCGCCGAGGAGGTCGAGATCGTCTGCGCGTCCCTCACCGGCGCGCGCTCCCTCCCCGATCGCGGCCCGACAACCGCGGCTGGCGGCGTATTTCGGCGCCGCCCGGCAGCGGCGCTGGCGTCCAACAACGGCGCTCGGTGGTGGCGGCAGCGAGAACAACGAGGCGCCACCTACGGTGGGCGTCCCGGCCGCACACTCGAGGGCGTGCTCACGTACCTCGAGGGCGGCAACGACCCGCCGTTGGCGTACCCCCCGGCGAGGGTGGCTGCCCTGGTGCAGCACGGACGCGTCGGGCCATGGGCGCCAAGGAGGTTCGGCGCTTCCTCTTCTTCCTCCTCATCGCGCTCTTCTTCACATTCCTCCGGCTCTCGGCGCTGCCGCCGTCAAGGCCCGAGCCCGCTGAGACGCCGCTCGGCGGCGCACTTTTCGCGGCCCGGCATAAATCATCAACGAGGCGGCGGCGCGCCTCGTCCTCGTCGGCTCCTCCACGCTTCGTCAAGCCAAAAGGCGGGCTGGCGCCCGGTGAAGACGAGCAGGGCTCGCGCCCGATGAACGCGGAGTTCGGCGGCGGCGACGCGGCCCTCGAATGGGCGCCGGAGACTCCATTGCGTTGGAGAAGGTGCGGCGGGAGAAGGAGAAGGAGCGCCCGATCGCTGCCCACGCCGCCGAGGAGCGCCGACGCCGCGCGAGGAGGCGGGTCGTCGTCTTATGCGGCGGCAATGACGACGACGACGACGCCGCTGTTTCGCCAAGGCGGCCGGCGAGGTCCAGCGAGGGCACCCGCATCAAGGAGGAGAAGGCCGGCGGCGGCGATGGCGGCAACGGCGATGGCGGCGGCGACTTGACCACTTTCTTTTACTTTAGATTAGGTTAATGTAATGTTTGGACGAATTTCGCCGAAACTTGTCATGGTTGGCCGAAATATAACTAGTTTTTATCATAATTTCGCCGAAACTTGCCATGGTTGAACGAATTTCGCCGAAACTTGCCCTGGGGGCCGATGGTTGAGGACGGAATTTCGCCCAAAAGTCATTTTCTTGGCTTTCGCGCCGGTAGTGACGCTTTTAAACTCTGCCAACGACTGGAGATGCCCTAAGCACGCATGCCGTGTGTACGAGTGGCTACTAATCAAGCTGACGCGTGGACGGGTCGAGGAATGTCAGAAAAGGCGGCGGCGCGCTCGCACACCATCGAGCCGAAGGTGACCGGCCCGGCCGGCGGCGTGGTGTCAGTCAGGGCCCGTATATACCGTTCGTGCAAACGTGGGGAACAAAATGCCGCGAAGCCCACCACGGCGGCCTGTCGTTTTGTCACGGCTCGCGAACAGCCATTCTCCCGAGAATCATGCGCATGCGTTACGACAGGAAGGAGGCACACGACACGATCGGCACGCGCGGCCGGGCACTCGCTACTGGAGACGCGCGGCGGGTGGTAGGAACGATGGACCGCGCGCGTCTGGGATGGGTGCATTCGCACCGTGGCCCCCTTCTCTTCCGGGATAACTCGGCTTAAGTTAACGTCAGCGACGGCGTATGATCGAGCAGCCAGCGGGTGCACAGGTTGGTTGTTCACATGATGCCGGGGTAAAGGATATTCGTCACATCCACATCTTCCTATACTTCTCAGCATGTCTTAATGCTAGCATATGTACATTTTGCGCTTGTCTGTTACTACTACAGTACAGTACTCCCTCCGTCCCGAAATACTCGTTGGAGGAATGGATGTATCTAGACGAATTTTAGTTTTAAATACATCCATTTTTATGTATTTCTCCGACAAGTATTTCCGAACGAAGGGAGTACTACTTATGCCCTCTGGCGTCAGATTAAGGCAACACTCGCCTGTCCAGCTCTTAACTTTCCGTCTCCATCAGTCTGATCAGAACACTCGAACTTACGGCAGAAAAGAGAACGATTACCCTAACCTAAGACTGATTTCTTGGCCGCCGATCGACGCACTCGATTTGAATTTGCGCCTCCAATGAACAACCGAGTTGTATTCTTCAGTACGCCATCAGATTTCACGTGTACGGCGGGGTAGAGGTGCTATATTAACACGGCAGGAGGATCGCTTTTAGAACGTGCGGGTTTGTAGCATTAGTAAATTATAAACCTTCAAAGTCCTGTTCCATCAGCCTTTAAGTCACAAGTCCAGCAAAAGATATTATCGCAGGCGGTCAAGAGATTCACCGACCGGAAGTGAACAAGAGTACGTTCTCTCCTTCGCAATACAATATTCCAACATAAAACATTATCTTGACCGAAGTATGATTCGCGACACGGACGTGAGTCATTTGCGTTAGCTGCAAGGAAAAGAAAGGCTGGGCAGTGCAAATCAGCAAAGTACTCCGCATTAGATTATGTGGAACCGTCACGTCATGCAGATCGCTCGATCGGGTTTATTTTACTATTCTGTTTGGGCTCATGGACATAAGAGACAATTAGAAAGACTGTTATCTTGTTGATTCTATCCAAAATCCCAGACAATGGTAGTAAAGCGTGTCGGCTTGACCTCTAATTTGGCTGTGATGCAGAACACAGCTACCGCATGGAGAAGAGAGAAGAAAATGACGGATGTGATCAGTGCAATCTGGAGAACGTAATCTAGAAAACCTGGCTAGCTAGCTATTCGTGCCTGCGTTGCAATTATTAATTTGTGTTCAGACAGTCGAGACGCCGCATTTCAGTGTGAGCAACCAATCCAACAACAACGTAATCACATTCCAAGAGATGCGAGGATTAGTCACCTACTAGAAGGTTGGACGCTCTTTGCTGCACCGTTCTTGCTGTTGGGTTTTCATAATTTTATTTATTTAGTATTGTGGATGCCGATGTTTTTGGTTGTCGATTGATTCGAAAAATTGTTAATCCAGTCAAAATCATAAATCAAATTCAAAATTTGATAACTCAATCAAATTAGGGGCTCCAAAATTAGGGAGCATAGTGAATTCAAAGAACTAAACAAGAGAGCTCCGTGAGAAGAAGAATATAGTTGACCTGGTCAAAATCGGGTGACCCAATTTTAAATTGGAGACCTTAGTTGATTGTGAGACCTTAACATTAGGGAATTCAGGATGAGAATGGACCGACCCGGGCCTGGCCTTGGAGCCGGCCCCTGTGGCCCCAAGACCAATTTGAGAGGCCACCGGTCGACCCGTATAAAGAATAGGCAGGGGCAGCGTTGGTCCAATGAATATTTCGGGACGACCCAAATTTTTGCTTTACATTGCCTTATGGACAAATAAGATGTTACAATTATACGTGTTTCAATGAAATCCAACTAGTATAAGAACTAATAAGATTTTTAATACATGATTGATAGAAAATTTCAGATTAAGTCTAAATTGTTGAGTTTTCCGTAACCAGTTACGTCACATTTCGAGAAGCGTGTGCTTCTAAAATGACGGATCATGGTTGCAACGGTTGCATAAGACGTTCGTCACATTCGGAGCAGCATGATGTACATCTAAGATTAGTTGAAGAGGAAAATCGTATGCACCGAGATGAAAAGGATAGGAGTAGACGCCATCCCTAGAAAAACATAGAGTGGACATCGGTACGTGGTATGTTTTCGAGTGCTTTCATATGCTATTGAGCAGCGTAATAAGGAACAAGAAACGTTCTGATACAAGTTGCTATCTAAAGCATATATCAGAGTTTTATTTGTTTTTATTAGTTTCCCTTTGTTTTGTGGTTTCTGTAGGTGTATTGACATGTTCATGGACTTGGCACATAAGAAGGACCAAGTTGGGGCTAAACCGGAGAACTTCCAGACACCATATTCGGGCCCTATGGAGAGTTCGATATTATGACATTTTTCAAAGTGTCCAAATTGAAGATCCTATACCATGGGTGCATCGGACTTTCCGAGACAAATCTACGAGGCCAAGAACACCCAAATTGGAGTTTGTATGAAGCAATGGCGATCAAAATATGAAACACCTACACAGACTCCAGAGAAGAAGATGGCGTGTGGTATGACCATGGATGGTTGTACCAGCACTCGCACTAGCCTTCGGAGGATGCGAAATCAGCCATAACTTCCATGATTCTTCACCGATTATGTGTTGGCTTGTTCCTACGTGATCCTTGGTGACCAATGGGGGTATTCAGAGAGGATAAGGCTCCCCTAAAGCCCTTAGATGAAGGGTTAGGTGAAGGATCTATGAAGAAGACGCAAGGAGGCCTCCTATATATTCACCTTCAACCCTGGTCGCTGTGATTCATCTTGAAGAACTCCAGGCAGCTGTTGGAGGGCTTTCCCTCTCATCCAGACGGAAGCCTATCCTACATAGCTTCATCTCCATCTCCACCACCACAGAGGCCACACAAGAGGAGTAGAAGGAGGCATAGCCGCCACCACCATTGCCGGCGTCGGCCACCGTCTCCATCTTCCTACTTGCTCCTGTAATTTGTAACTTTGAACATGTTCATGACATTAATTAAGCATTCATATGTGTGTCTATATTCATCTATGTTTGAGTAACTAAATCGGTTCTAGGTTGAGGTATGATCTAGTGCGCACTACTAGTCTTTGTGGCATCATCTAGTATTACTCTATTCGTGTTGTACATATGATCTTGTGAGGACTTGCACATAGACACAAGTGGATTGATAAATTTATGTGACCCCTAGGTCTGTTGTGTATTATTGACACCCATGTATGACCCGTGCGTGAGGTTATGTCTAGTACACCTAGAAATGACACTTCGCGGATGAAAATCAAAGGAGATTGTCTAGTCATCTCAGGAATACCATATGTAATACTAGTATGTTGGCACCACTTAGTCTCCCCACTAGTTTTAGTGAGACTGAAAGCCTACACACCGTCTTTCGCTATATTCAATCCTGCACTTACAACCCCTTTTACTTTATTTCTGTTCTAGTTTAGTTTATTTTACGTCCTAGTTTGTAGTCTCATCAAAAATCATTTTTATTGTTGCTTTCCTCGCAACCGATAGAACAAATAGTTTTCAAAGTATGTTTTGGGTGTGAACGTATTGTAGAATTGGTAGTCTCTTTACATTAGTTTTCTTGGGTTCGACACTTATTTATCACGATTGCAATAGCTCCATGCACTTGCAAATCATCACGCTCACGCGCCGATGAAAGGGGCCAACCTAGTAATCTACCCGACGGCTCCCTTTGTCAGGCACGCTCACCCGCTCGCTTTATTTTGCGAATGCGCTCACCCACCCGCCCACTCGCTATGTTTTTACGCTCGTTATTTGCTTTTGTTGGTCTGCTATCCTTGTACAAAACCAGTCGGTTACATTTTTTTTGAATGAAAGGGGTTGCCCCCCCTGCCCCAATTTTATAGATTGAAGCAGATAAAGCAGTCACAACCAGTTTCACAGCGCCTAAGCAGGGAATAAAGCTACTCTCCAGGAGACTACGCTACCTAGAGCTCGAGAGCAGAAGTTCTCTCCAACATAGCAGGAACGAAATCTAGGTACTTATTATTACATAGCGACATCAGAAGGAAAGGGACCAACGATAGATTTTTTCACTGATCGCCCCCCTCATGCTCCCCTCCCACACCTCACTTCCAGGCGACC
This sequence comes from Aegilops bicornis, assembly GCA_021605145.1. Classification (NCBI taxonomy): domain Eukaryota; kingdom Viridiplantae; phylum Streptophyta; class Magnoliopsida; order Poales; family Poaceae; genus Aegilops; species Aegilops bicornis. The sequence goes on along the minus strand of CM038671.1, from coordinate 665,772,972 downwards.
CGCATCAATTCTCCACGTCGCTTGTCCAACAGAAGGATGCACCTTTGCAGCAAGGTTGCTTGAGCATCGTCGCAGAGAACCTTCCACTGGTGCAAATAACAGCTTAGTTTTGCAAGAATGAAGTTCACGTTTCTCCATTTCTGCCCCTGAAAACAAAATTTGTTTCTTAGTCTCCACAAGCTCCAGAAGGAAGCAGCAATAACCATGTTAAGCACATGCTTTTTTATGTACTCGCCAGAAAGCAAAAATATTGTCAAAGCTAGTAATTCTATCAATCTCAAAGAAATCGGATACAAAGCCCCACACATGTTGTGCCACCACACAATCAAACATCAAATGTTGCACAGATTCGAACTCCGCACAAAAAAGACAGGAAGGGTCCTCCACCTCCCTCCTTTTAGCAAGATTATCCCTAGTCAGGATTTTGTTATGAGCACACAACCACAAGAACACATGTATTTTCTGAGGACACATAATTTTCCAAAGGTCATCTTTGATAGCAGAAGCTATCCCCCCAAAGTTGATGCTTTTGTAGAAGGATTTCACAGAGTATAAACCATTAGATTCCAAAGACCAACTTGGCATATCATATTCATCTGATAGGGTACACTGCTGAACAACCCTCAACAATAGTTCCCATCTATCAAGTCCACTTTGGTCAACGCATCTCCTAAAAGTTAACTTAAGTTCACGCCCGTCCCACACCTGAGCCACAGTACACTCTGTTTGGTTACAAATATAGTATAAATCCCAGAATTGTACCTTCAGGGAACATTCCCCGACCCAGGTATCGTGCCAGAAGCTAATTAACTCACCATTCCCCAATCTCCATCTGTAAAAGTTTTTCGCAGCAGCTAACGCCCAGGTGATGCTCTTCCAGAAGGTAGAACCACCATCACCTTTTGCCCAAAGTAGGTTAGGAGCATTCACTCTATATTTGTAACGGATGATTTTTTTTCCAATCTGAATCAGACTCATCAAAGAACCTTTTGCCCCAGGAAGCTAGCAAGGCCATATTATATTCTTTGATGTTAGGAATCCCCAAACCTCCATAATCTTTCCTCCTAGTAACAAAACCCCAATTAGCTAGGTGGTATTTGTGTTGGTCCCCAATATTCCCCCAAAAGAAGTGTGCCATTTGGGAATTGATGGCATTAATTGCCCACTTGGGAAATTTAATGACAGACATGAGATAAGCAGGTATGCTGATCAAGCATGCACAAAGCAAAATAATCTTGCCTCTATATGTGAAATATCTCCCAAGCCATCCAGAAATGCCCTTAATAATTCTGTCAATAATGGGCTGAAGATCCTCCCTCTTCAATTTGTCATAATGCAAAGGCGCACCTAAATATTTAATAGGAAAGCAACCTTTTTTACAACAGAAAATCTGGGCAAAGTCATTAGCCACTTCCTCATCAATATTGATGGTCATTAAGTCACTTTTATGAAAATTAATTTTCATCCCAGAAAGGGATTCGAAACACGATAAAACCCATTTGAAGTTTCTAGCTTTGTGAACCGAGTTCTCCAAAAAAAAGGATAGTGACGTCTGTGTATTGTAGACTCACCACACCCCCTGGAATTATATTGGGCAGAAGCCCAGAAATTAGGTCTTGGGAGGCAGCTTTTTTTTTTGCATTTTTGTAAACACATCAGCTACTAAGTTAGACAACAAGGGGGAGTGTGGATCTCCTTGTTTAAGCCCTTTCCCTCCAACAAAATAGTTCCCATTAGTATCATTAATTCTCACAACAAAGGTACTGTTAATTAATGTACATTTAATCCAAGCAATCCACTTGGGGCAAAAAACCCTAGACTGTAACATTTCAAATAAGAAATCCCAGTTAATCCGGTCATAAGCTTTTTCATAATCCAACTTAAGCACTAAGCCTTGAGAACCAGATTTTTTGACCTCATGAATCACTTCATGTGCCATGACAACACTCTCTAATATATATCTCCCTTTAATAAAGGTCATTTGGTTTGAAGAGATTAATCTACGGCCAATAGGGGAAAACCTATTGGTCATGGCTTTAGAAAAAAATTTAATACCACAGTTGCTCAAACTAATTGGCCTAAATTTCTTCAAATCCTTGGCGTCAGGCTCTTTAGGAATAAGGACTATCAAAGCAAAATTCATTCTCTGCATATCTAGCTTGCCTTCTTCAAAATCTCTCACTAACGCCATAAAATCAGTTTTGATAACATCCCAAAAGGTTTGATAGAAAAGAAATGACAATCCATCCGGTCCAGGTGCACCATGTGCATACGAACCAAAGATCGCCTCCTTGATCTCCTCCTCGAAGAAGTTACTTTGGAGACGTTCATTCTCTTCCTCGGTAACCAAGTCACCATCCTCTCAGAAGGAAGGCCCAAGATGTACACGAGGTTTTTTCTAGCTCCAAATAGGTTTTTATAAAAGGTAGTAGCTACTTCCAGCATCTCCTTGGTGCTATAGACAGGGCCATTATCACCATTAAGCTCAGAGAGGTGATTCTTTCTATGTCTATGATTAGCTACAGCTTGGAAGTAAGGATTGTTCTTGTCACCATCAACAATCTTACGGTCTCTGGAGCGTTGCCAGAAAGCAGTTTCTTCTTTACTCCAAATACCAGCTAGTTCCTTTTTAATCTCCTCCATCTTGCGCCTGTCTACGTCATTAATTTGATTCCTCTCTGAAAAAACATCAAGGATATCAAATTCGAGCAGAAGCTCTCTCTTCCTTCTCTTAATGCCTGCCCCAATATTAATGCTCCAGCCTTTTACTTTCTTCCTAAAAAGTCTACTTTTATTCATCCAAACATCCATGGTCGTCTTGCCAGAGACTGGGGTGTTCCAAATTTTATGCACTAAATCTTTGAAATCAGGTTGGTCAAGCCACCACTTCTCAAACCGAAATATCTTGGGGGAGGTAACCCTCCGAGCACCAGTGTCAATAAGTAAAGGGGTATGATCACTCCCAACACGTGGGAGAGCTGTCACTACAGACAGAGGGAATTTAATATCCCAAGAACCAGAAGAAAAAACCCTAACTATAGTGGCAAAAAAAGGATTATTCTGGTTGTTACTCCAAGTAAATTTCCTATTAGCACTCTTGATCTCCATAAGAGACCATTTATTGATCCAATCATTAAACATATAGGAAAACTGGTTATTAATAATCCCATTATTCTTATCATTAGCCGATCTAACCAAATTGAAATCCCCGCCCAGTAAAACTGGATAAGTAAGGTTATCCATAGTGTCATGGAGTTCAGCAATAAACTCTAACTTTTTATCATTATAAGAAGTGCCATAAACAGCCACTAGATGCCACATAAAACCATCACATTTATTTTTAACAGTAGCCACAATACAAAACTCTTTATTAATAAAGCCTATCACCTCAAATAATTCACTCTTAAGACCCACAAGGATCTCCCCAGCAGTGTTCACAGCCGGTAAAAAATGCCATACAAACTCCTCCTTACCAGATATATATTTGAGAACACAATTATCAATATTTTCTTTCTTGGTTTCAAAGAAACACACAAAATCCACATGATTGTTACTAACAAAGTTACCTAGGCACCGATTTTTCCCAGTCTGGCCCATCCCCCGAATGTTCCAAAAGGCCCCTATCATTTAATCTTAAATGGGTGCGACAAGCCACAAGGCTTTTCTTTATATTCAAGACAGGGCTTTCCATTAACGGTCTAGCAGTGCCATCTGAACCATTAATGTGAAAGTCACTGTTAGTAGCTTTGGTCTCATCGACCATCGTTTCTAAATCTAGATTCTCAGGGAGAACAATCTCCAGATTATCGTCAGCAAACTTAAGGCAACGATTTTTCTTCTCATCAATCATATCCATGACAATAGCTACTTGTTCTTTGATGTTACTACCAATGCATAAATCAACCTTACTATGATTTACCTTTGAAAGTAGTGGGAATTTCCAAGTTCTTCCTCTTCATATATGCAGCTGCTTTGTCCATGATCTTAATGTCTCCATGATTCCTAGTTATTGGTTTGCTTGTGAGCACTGCCCCCAAACAGGAGAATTTTTGACACTTGGTTTTTTCTTCTGCACCGATTCCACACTATCCGGAGTTTCCAGCAGAGATCTCTTAACAGATCCCATTGCCAGAGCCAAATCCTCAGGGAGACATTGCATTTCATCCACCAAATCTTCCTCCTCTTCATCAGTCTCAACCATTTCAAACATGCTTAGTTGTTCAGAGCAGTATTCCAGATGTGCTGACATGGGATCAGATCTTTCAGAAGGAAAGGGTTTTGCAGGAGTGGTATTTTCATTATCTGCCTCCTTATTCTTCTCAGGGGTTTTGCTCCTAATTTCTTCCACAAAATCCTCATGAATTGTATCCAGCATGTTGGGAGGGTAGAATTCCACTGCAGAAGTAGCTCTCTGTGAGTTTGACTGACTAGAACTTGCAGCCAGAGTATTTTTGGGAGGGAAATTTTCCTTGTCCAGCTCATCAATAGGTTCTCCCATGTCTTCTCCTTGAGATTTATCCTTGTTAGACATGTCTTCGTTGTTATCTTCATCCTCTTTCTCCATATTGTCCAAATCTGGGTCCAGATCATCTCCATCAGAGTCCTCTCCCAGTTGTTCAAACCCTTCAACAGTGAAGAACAGAATGTATAACTTCCTTTTGTTAGCAAACGTTCTAAAAGTGTTCGTGAATATGGAAACATGTTCAAGAATTGATTTGCGAATGCCTAAAATATGTACAAGGTATCAAAAAAAGTTTGCGAATACTAAAATTATTCGAGTACTTTTTAAATGATCACGAACTAAAAAAATGTTCGTGAACTTAAAAAAAGTTCAGAAATCTGATTTTTAGGAATTTAAACAAAGTTTATTGAATTTGATAAGATGTTCATAGATTTGAAAAAGGTTCACAGATCTAAAAAAGTTCACAAACTTGAAAAATCTTTACGGTTTTGATTTTTTTTTCAGGAATTTGGAAATTTTAAAACAAAAAAACATAAAAAAGAGACTGAAAGAAGGAAACTTTAGAAATAGAATATGAGAAATGGAAACAAACAAATAATAGAAGAGGAAAAGAAAAGAAAAATATGAAAATATGTTCAGAAGCTTCCTAAAACCGATGCGAAGGGAAGTCTACATGGGCCGAAACATCTAGTTTTTATGCTACCTAAATGGGACGACCCATTCAAGCGCCCGCTTCGCTTTTGCCGTGAGAAAGTCCGACTATTTAATGCAAATTGCGTCAAATAGTATTTGCCAGCGTTATATGCACCAAATAGGAATTCCATGACACTTTGTGCATCATGCAGGAGGGTGGTGACACATGAACCATATATGGGCGTCGGCCTAGTTTGCTTTGTAGCTATTGTCTTTACCGAGCGGAGCGAGGTAGCGTTTAACCATTTGTTTTCCTTTTTTAGTTTAATTTCTTGGTTTACTTTTGTTTTTAGTTTTATATGAAAAATAAAATAAAAATTTAGACAAAAAGCTGAAACAGTTTATGAAAAGTTTTAACATACTCTTGAAAATTGCGACCATTTTTCTTAAATTAAATAAAAGGAGAATAATGAGAAAATATAAGAATAAAAAAGGAACAAAGAAAAAGACATAAAGAAGTAAGAAACACAGACAAGAAATCTCATGAAATCCTGAGTTCTGTTTTGGTAAGTGTGAGCTGCTTCCAACAAATAAACACAAAATAACTACTTGTGCAGATGCATTTTTGTTCGGCGTAGCAATTTTAGGTGGCATGAAATCATTATTTTTCGTTTCTTCTCTCTTTTTTTGTACTGATGGAAGCATCCTTTTATGGTGCGATTGAAACATACTCCCTCCGTCCGGAAATACTTGTCGGAGAAATGAATGAATCTAGACGTATTTTAGTTATAGATGCATTCAATTTTATCCATCTATCCGACAAGTATTTTGGGACGGAGGTAGTATTTGTTTAGGGGTCGGAAACATATTTATCTTTTTTTTAGACAAGAAAACATATTTATCCTCTTTTTTGAGTCGAAGGAAACATATTTATCCGATCGTGCGTGACAAGAAAATGGCCGGCTTTTCCAAGGCAGAAGTAGGCCGGCCCATAAGGTGCAACAGCCCTTGCCGGTTTCCTAGCGTAAGGGACACAAATTCGGAGACGAAGAGTATCGACTAAATATTCACAGTCTCTCTCCTTGCGCTGGTTCTTCCCCAGCTGGGAAAAAACGAGTCTTTTCCTGCGCCTCGCCGCGCCGCCGCCAAGGGGACGCCAAGCCTCCGGCTGAAGGAACTCTGAGCCCGCAGGACGCGATTCGACCCCGCCTTCCCATCGGTAACGGATTATCCCTTCATTTTTTTTGTGAATTCTTCATATTTTTTCATGGTCGACGAGGAACCAGATCCCCTTCTGCTCTAGTATAGTATTTTCACCCTAGACTAGATCCGAGCTGTTTGATTCCATCAGTCGAATGAGCTAGCTAATACTGATAGCAGTGATTTTATTTTTGTTATTTTCCCCATGTGTTGATTGCATCTCAGACCTCGATTTTTTCTAGGGTATCTCAGACCTCGATTGGGCGTTGAAGATGGATGGCAGCAGGAGGGAGGATATCATGCCGAGGGAGGTCAACAAGGGGAGGAGAAGGGGGGTACACATGGCCACTGCACGAGATGGTTGCGCGGCATCGCTTCCGTACGAGATGATCATAGAGGTGCTGCAGCGGCTCCCCATCAAATCTGTCTTCCGCTTCCGGGCAGTTTGCCGCAGCTGGGCTGCGCTGCTATCTTCCTATGAATTCCGCCGCCTCCACATGGCAGCAGCTAAGGATGCAAGGCGTCCGGCGCCACCAGCCAAGCTGATGTACATCTCGCCTACCGCCACATTCGACTCCACCGCAGTCTACTCGTGTTCCTTCTCGCGGTCATCATCATCAGGCCGCCCCAGAGATCGCGGGGACTTACTGTTCACCATCGACGGTGCCCGTGGCAACTGTGTGGAAGTAGTGACGCCCCCACCGTGCCATGGCCTCACGCTTCTCTATGATGCTCTCGACACAGCCTACTACATCTGCAACGCGGCCACACGGGCTGCCACGCGTCTGCCACCACCTTCCGCTGTACGAGGATCCAAGTCCACCGCTGGGCTGGGGTTTGATGCCCACACAGACGAGCACAAGGTGGTCAGGTTGATCAATGGGTTGGTTCATGAGAGAGACTTGAAGTTGGTGAGGTGCGAGGTGTACACGACTGGAGGCCGTCTTGGGGATTGCTGGAGGCCTGCTGCCAGAGGAGTACCCCCCAACCTGCGTGAATTTGCACGCGCCGCTGTTAGTAATGCGTCTACCAACAAATTATCTCCTGTGTTTGCCAACGGTTGCCTACACTGGTTGATGAACCCTTCCTATCTCATCACGACTCCAAGTGTTGCCATCATGTCCTTTTCGGTTGCAGAGGAGACCTTCACATGTATCCATCCGTTCACCGCCCTTCTGGGTACCAGGAGCGCCGCCGGCCTCCTGGTTGGCCTCATCAGGAGAGCAACTAATGGAGATGGATGAGCAACTATGTTTGGTTCGCAACAGAATCCCTCATGGTAGTAACACTTTGGAGATCTGGAAACTGCTGGACTATAGCTCTGGTGACTGGTTTCTGAATCATCGAATTAATTTGTCGGGGCACCTGGCAAGAGATTTGCGCCAGTCACAAATTCTGAGAGTTATTGGATCTTTTCGTAGTTACAGGTCGCCAATGAAGAAGATAATCATCACTACTAGCATGCACAAGATTTTCAACAAGTATCAGAAAATGATTAACACCTATGACCCTAGGTCTGAGGCTTTGGAAACCATTCTTTCAATCACGGAGACACACTCAATTCCACAATATGCTTGTCCTAGTTCAAGGTTCGGTTTCATTCAAGAGACCCTTGCTCCCGTGCATAGAACAGATGAAGCCTTGTCATCTGACCTGGCAAAGGTGACTAGAGAGATCCTACTCCGCCTCCCAGCTAAATCAGCCATACAGTCCAAATTTGTGTGCAAGCAGTGGTTCAGATTGATTGAGAGTGAAAACTTCATTCGGTCATACTTTCAGCATAAGAACATGGACAAAAGACCTAAGGTCATGCTTGTGGTCAAGAGCACTGGACAGTTGGGCTTCAGTTTCGCTCCATTGAATAAATGCCTACAAGAAGCTCCTAGTCACAGTACATTGCTTGATACGAAGGTGGTTTGCTCTAAGCCTTGCCATGGGCTCAACTTGGTAAGCACCGAGACGAAGGACTATCTCTGCAATCCATGTACAGGTTTCCACAGGGTGTAGCGTAACCTGGGGCCAAATTTGCACCTTCCCTCGAGAATGCCTAAAGCAGAAGGGCATGCTTTTACAGTCGGCAATAAAAATGTTGGCTTGACTTTCAGCCCTTCGACTCGTCAACATGTTATCGTGGAAATATTCTATCACCAGAAGGATTTCAAATCTTGTCAGTATGACATGACATGCGCGTTATACTGGTGTAACTCTTGGAGTGCTGCCCAACAAATCTCGGTACCTCCTCTGCCTGTGAATGATATGCCACCGGCCTATGTTGAAGGAATGTTGTACTGGATGAGTGAACCAAGGTTGGGACAGTGCTGTGAATGGACCATTGTCTCTTTCAATCTTGCTAAAAGAATGTTTGATGTTGTCCCGTGTCCTTCGTGGTTTGCAAGATGGAATAGCAGAAACCGCTGTCATGCATTTGTTGTTGAGCTTGAGGGAGTATTATGCGCTGTCCTAGCAGATCCAGTGGCAGACAAATTAGATGTATGGAAGCTAGAGCATGGCCAATGGGGCAGAGCATACACAATTAACCTGGAAGCATGTCCTGGCTATTCCCTGAAGACAAGTGTTGTGATGCCATTAGCTGTTGATCCTGATGATGGGAGGATCCTGCTCAACACTGGGAGGAAAATAGGTCTATATGATCCAGCAGAGCAAACAATTCTAAATCTGTATTCACTTGATCAGGTGCAGGTTGCCAGTAGTCCACACCTTGACATGCCTTCAACTTCATCAGGGAATAGTTTGACATGCTCCAAAGAAGAGTCAGCCGTGCAGATGAATAGAATGGACTCTGAAATTATTCCTTTTGTTCCTATGTTATATGAGGAGAGCCTAGCATGTTACTCCAGTGTGCGCAAATAAAAAATGCTGTGGTGAGACATTTTCAAGGCACGTACTCTACCTTTTTACTAGACCATAAAGGCGCGGCCATCTTAAGAAAATATAACTCAAAAAAGTCCGAATGAATGATAGAAATGTTCTGGAAAACCTTGATTTTTTTACTATTTTGAAACATCACAAATTGAGTTATAGCTCCGGCCAGGATATTGAAATCTTCCAAATACCAGAGATAGAGTGCCGGTCCGTCAATAGTTAACTGCCATGCCACACAACTGAGTTGGTTACACGTGCAAAAGCTGGACAAAATGAACCGATACAACAGTACTTGTCTAATTAAGCCCACAAATGATCTTAAGTAACCAACGAATTATTTAATTGTCTATAAGCATGCAGGTATGGTTAACTGGCATTTTCTGCCTATTGATGCAAGGGGTATCAGTAGGAATAGTACATCACACATACTCGCTCTGCTTTTGACACTATCATTCGGACTAGCTAGCTCGGCAAGGTTGGGGTCAGGGATTTGCAAATGTTTAACTTAGCCATGCTTGCTCGGTAAGGTTGGCGCCTCCTGCAGAACCCGGACTTCCTTTGTGCAGCAGTCCTGAAGGCCAAAGTATTTCTCTCGTACGTCCATCCTGGAAGCAGAACCGGTACCGAACATGTCATATACACGGAGGTGATAGACATTTGGCAAGACCCCTGGTTGCAAGGGGAACCACACGCCGTCCATGGTCCCTCAGGGGCCAGGCCTTGGTCCACAAGGTTGCGGAGCTGATCGACCCAGCCTCGAAATAATGGGACGTTGAGCTGGTTCGTGATTTATTTGACCATGAAAATGCAGAGACCATTCTTGGAATTCCATTGAGGGAAGGAATGGAGGATACTATGGCATGGCATGATGATACTACGGGGATTTTCTCAGTGAACTCACAAGTCATCTTATAAGCTGGGAGGTGCAAATAAGAGACAGTATCAAGTGTAGAGATGCATCATCGTCGAGTACGGCCGCCCTCTCGCCGCAGCAGAATCTGGGACTTGCAGCTGCCTGGTAAGAGCGTCTCCAGCCGTTTGGCCCCCCAGGACGCCGAGAAAACACCGTCTGGGGCTGAACTGGCGTTTGCTTTCGGCGTGGGGGTGATTGCGTTCCCAGTCGTCGTCCTCAAAACCACGCAAACTCGGCGAGCTGATATAAATCTGGTACAAACTCAGCGACTTTTCATTAAAATTTGTACAAAAACCAGAGAAACATACAAACTACGCCTAGAACTATGCCTAGCCCTACTACGTCGAGGCCGTCGCCCGCCTTCTACATGCCGAGTAGCCTGTAGAACCAGGTGTAGTCGCCGCCGCCGCTCTGCGCCCCGCCGGAGCCGCCACCTTCCCCACTGCACCCCTGACCAGGGTCACCGACGCGCGGGGGGTTGGACGGCCCGGGCTCGTCCTCCTTGTCGCTGATGAGGACGACGACCCCACCCTCCTCGCGTCCGCAGCGCCGGGCCTTGATCTCCGAGTACGCCCGGCGCTAGCGCACCACCTGCTCGCAGACGTAGTCCGCCTTCGCCCACTTGAGGGCGGTCTCGTCGGCAGCGGCCATCTTCGGGTGCTCCAGCTTCACGGGGAGCAGCCCCGGCTCGGTCTTCGACGGATTTGATGACGCGCCGCTGCGGGTGCGGCGACCAAGCGGCGTCTCCTGCGGCTTCGGCTTGACGGGGCGGAGCGCCGGCGAGCCGGAGCCGGACGATTAGGAGGTCCCCACCTTCATTCGCCGCGGCATCCAGGAGCTGCCACGGCGGCGAGAGAACGACGGGCGCGGCAGGTACTCGAGGCGCGGCGTGTTGCCGGTCTCGATGTGGTCGAGGACGGCCTCGAGGGTGCGGTCGGGCACGCCCCATCACTTGCGCCACCCGTCGGCGTTGAGGCGGCCGCGAGGGATGATGCCGTGGCGGAGGCGATCTGGTCTCCGTGGTGGCGCTCGAAGTACATCGTCCACAGCGTGTGGCTGTCAGCGGTGTACCTCGGTTTGTTTCGCTGCGCCTCCGACAGAGACGAGCGGATGCGGGCGATCTCGGCCCGCCGTTCAGCCCCGGTGGGCACTGAACGCCGCCGGCGCTCAACTTCCACGAGCCCGGCACCCGCATTTCTGGCGGCGCCGGATAGTTGGCCTCGTAGAGGAGGCACGCCTCGTCCTCGTGGAGATGGCGTCGGCTGAAGCCGTTCGCCGTCGCGGAGTCGCCGGGGTACCGCTCAGCCATTGCTCGTTGGCGGGGGAAGAGGGGGTGGAGAGGTGGCTTCTGTGTGGAGACGAGGCGAGAGAAGACGAGTTGTGTCGAGTGTGGCGTTCACCGGCGGGGAGGTCGGCTTTTATAGCCGAGCGGGGTTGGTGAGAACCTGCATGCCGGGCGACGCGCGGCGGGAGCGGGTGGGACGCGCGTCGCGGCGCGTTCACTGCGCCGCTCGTGATGCATCAATGAAGGTTGACCGGCGCCGCAGTGCGGCAGTCTTGGCATTGATTTCCGCGGGAACCGAGGCGATGAGGACGAGACGAAGCGTCGTGTCGCTGACTCGGCGGGCCCATTCCCGTTCGCGCCAAAATCGCTTTCCCCGGCGCCACCAGACGCCCCCAGCGCGTCAGGTTCGGCCTGGGTTCGCTGGTGCCTGTTTCGGCCCAAACCAGTAAAAAACAAGCTCCTGAAGACGTGATTGGGCCGATTTTTAGACGCTGACGATAAAAAATGGCTTGGAGGGCTATTTGGGGTGTGGCTGGAGATACTCTAAGGTCGAGATCTTCATCTCGCGTCTGGATGAGGGCGGTGGGCACTGCTTCTTGATGGGTGAAAGCTTGCTGGCGGAAATTGGGCCTGGAAGACAAGCGACTATTTGAGTGCTCGAATTCACAGACTCGGGCGGAGACCATCTGGGCAATGCCGGCTGATGTGCAAAACAAACCAGAAGTGTGCCACCTGGTGGAGAAGCACTGTGGAATTTTCGGAACAGGCCACCGAACATATCCATTGTGCAGCGATGGCTGCCACCAAGTGAGGGCTCAGTAAAAGCGAATTTGGATGGAGCCTTCTGCAAGGAGACTGGAGAGGGCGGCTGGGGCTACGTTATTCGTAGTAACACCGGCGAGTTTATTACGGCAACTGCTGGCAAGCTCACAAACCCGACGAGCGTCCTTCATGCGGAGTCAATGGCCTGTGTGCATGCTGTTTGAAGGAGCCATTGCCAACTCCCCGTACAAGGTGACGTTTGAGTCTCACAGTCTTACTCTTATTCATACTCATCCATACTCTGCAGAGGAAATGTTTTGATCTAGGGGAGTTTGGGAGTCCTCACTTTGAAGGGTAAGAGCTTAGGGCATCTCCAACGCTGACTCTTAAGTTGGACACCGCATCTGTTCATGGACCGGTGGGAATCAGTCTACAGACACTGATGCGGAAGCCGGCCATCCAACCGTGCCTGCATATGAAACCAAATTTGAATAAACTTGATTTATTATATCAAACACGATGAATTTCATTAAAGTCTGGACATAAGTTACATAAAACGGCTGATATTTCGACCCTTTAACTAAGAAGTAGAAAAATAATAATGATGCTAAATTGTGGCGGACGACGACCTCATATGCTTGGCCACCCTGCCCGGTTGCACTGTCATCTCAATCTGTCCATTGTCGTCCTTCCAATAGCGGAAGGGCGTGGGGCCGCGGTCAAATCCGACGACACCCACGGTGCCCTCGTGGCGTCCTTGCCCCTACTGGCATTGGCGGTGGTGTTGCTAAGCGGCCATTCCTCGCCGATCTTGACGAGGGCGGCGCCCCACGACCGTCTCCACCGTGATGACAGAGCGATCGAGGGCCCAGGCCGCCATCAGGCCGGGGTCCTTGAGGACCTAGGCCGGCGCCGCATTTGACTTGAACTTGACGAAGTTGGAGCAACGGGCAGCGTTGCATCGCTCCTGCCATGCTGCCTACCTCGCTGCCCTTTCCTCGACGGACACGGCGAATAGGAACTGCCGCCACTGAGGTAGGGGAGGATCGTCCGCATGCCTTGCCGATCGCGGGCGGCAGTTCCTCCTTGCCTTGCCTGCGGCAGGGCGGCGATGTCGGCTCATCTATCCGGGCTTACCTGTTGTCGGGTGGCGATTACACCAGCTCGTTGTTCACACAGAGCACGATTTGTACATTATAGTTGTGTGCCGGCGATGTCGGCTCCTGCTTGATGCGGCATCCAATTTGGATGCCGCGGTTGCGTGAAGGACGCGGCCTCCTCCTTAACGCGTCGGAGAGGTGACATCGGCTTGTCCTTGACACGATAGCGCAGCAGGGATGCAGATACTCCTTCACGGGATGTGACTGGGAGGACAGTGTCGGAGAAGAGACCTCTCTGTCCTGGTCCCCATCTGAAGAATGAATTCCTCGTCCATCAGAGTGGCCTCGGCGAGAAGGCGCCGATGCTGCGCCGCCGACGCTTGGTCCTCCTTGTCGCCGGAGATGACGATCTCTTCCTTGATGGAGCCGACGATCGTAGAGCCCTGGGGCCCTAGGGAGCGAGGCGGCTAGGGCAAGAGCAGGCTGAAGATCCACTCGCACCGTCGTCGCCTGCCAGCACGGAGAACTGGGACTTCGTTACCATCGGGTGAGGATGAGCTAAGAGAGGAGGAGATCCGGAGGTGTGGATGTGCATCAGTTGGATCGGTTGGATCATGAAGACGTTCGACTACATCAAGCGCGTTACTAAACGCTTCCGCTTTCGGTCTACGAGGGTACGTGGACACACTCTCCCCGCTCGTTGCTATGCTTCTCCTAGATAGATCTTGTGTGATCGTAGGCAATTTTTTTGAAATACTACGTTCCCCTACAGTGGCATCCGAGCCAGGTCTATGCGTAGATGTTATATGCACAAGTAGAACACAAAGAGTTGTGGGCGATAATATTCATACTGCTTACCAGCATGTGATACTTTGATTCGGCGGTATTGTTGGATGAAGCGGCCCAGGCCGACATTACATGACCGCGTTCATGAGACTGGTTCTACTGCCGTGCTTCGCACACAGGTGGTTAGTGGGTGTCTGTTTCTCCAACTTTAGTTGAATCGTGTGTGACTACGCCCAGTCCTTATTGAAGGTTAAAAGAACACACTTGACGAAAAATCGTTGTGGTTTCGATGCGTATATAAGAACGGTTCTTGCTAGAAGCCCGTAGCAGCCACGTAAAACTTGCAACAACAAAGTAGAGGACGTCTAACTTGTTTTTGCAGGGCTTGCTGTGATGTGATATGGTCAAGACATGATGATATATAATTTATTGTATGAGATGATCATGTTTTGTAACAGTGATCGGCAAATGGCAGGAGCCATATGGTTGTCGCTTTATTGTATGAAATGCAATCGCCATGTAATTGCTTTACTTTATCACTAAGCGGTAGCGATAGTCATAGAAGCAATAATTGGCGAGACGACAATGATGCTACGATGGATATCAAGGTGTCAAGCCAGTGATGATGGTGATCATGATGGTGCTTTGGAGATGGAGATCAAAGGCACAAGATGATGATGGCCATATCATATCACTTATTTGATTGCATGTGATGTCTATCTTTTTATGCATCTTATTTTGCTTAGTACAGCGGTAGCATTATAAGATGATCTCTCACTAAATTTCAAGGTATAAGTGTTCTCCCTGAGTATGCACCGTTGCTACAGTTCGTCGTGCCGAGACACCACGTGATGATCTGGTGTGATAAACTCTACGTTCACATATAACGGGTGCAAGCCAGTTTTGAACACGCAGAATACTCGGGTTAAACTTGACGAGCCTAGCATATGCAGATATGGCCTCGGAACACTGAGACCGAAAGGTCGAGCGTGAATCACATAGTAGATATGATCAACATAGTGATGTTCACCATTGTAAACTACTCCATCTCGTGTGATGATCGGACATGGTTTAGTTGATATGGATCACGTGATCACTTAGATGATTAGAGGGATGTCAATTTAAGTGGGAGTTATTGAGTAATATGATTAATTGAACTTTAATTTATCATGAACTTAGTACCTGATAGTATTTTGCATGTCTATGTTGTTGTAGATAAATGGCGCGTGCTACTGTTTTGTTGAATTTTAATGCGTTCCTAGAGAAAGCTAAGTTGAAAGATGATGGTAGCAACTACACGGACTGGGTCAGTAACTTGAGGATTATCCTCATTGCTGCACAGAAGAATTACGTCCTGGAAGCATCGCTAGGTGCAAGACCCGCTGCAGGAGCAACGCCGGATGTTATGAACACCTACCAGAGCAAAGCTGATGACTACTCGATAGTTCAGTGTGCCATGCTTTACGGCTTAGAAGCGGGACTTCAACGATGTTTTAAACATCATGGAGCATATGAGATGTTCCAGGAGTTGAAGTTAATATTTCAAGCAAATGCCCGGTTTGAGAGATATGAAGTCTCCAATAAGTTCTACAGCTGCAAAATGGAGGAGAATAGTTCTGTCAGTGAACATATACTCAAAATGTCTGGGTATCATAATCACTTGACTCAACTGGGAGTTAATATTCCGGTTGATAGTGTCATTGACAGAGTTCTTCAATCACTGCCACCAAGCTACAAAAGCTTCGTGATGAACTATAATATGCAACGGATGGATAAGACAATTCCCGAGCTCTTCACGATGCTAAAGGTTGTGGAGGTAGAAATCAAGAAGAAGCATCAAGTGTTGATGGTTAACAAGACCACTAGTTTCAAGAAAAAGGGTAAAGGGAAGTGATACGTCTCCAACGTATCTATAATTTTTTATTGTTCCATGCTATTATATTATCTGTTTTGGATGTTTAATGGGCTTTATTATGCACTTTTATATTATTTTTGGAACTGACCTACTAACCAAAGGCCCAGTGCAAATTGTTGTTCTTTTTGCCTATTTCAGTGTTTCGCAGAAAGGGAATATCAAACGGAATCCAAACGGAATGAATCCTTCAGGAGAGTTATGTTTGAAACAAACGCAATCCAGGAGACTTGGAGTGGACGTCAAGGAAGCAACAAGGCGACCACGAGGTAGGGAGGCGCGCCCCCATCCTCGTGGGCCCATTGTGGCTCTACCGACCTACTTCTTTCGCCTATATATACTCATATACCCTGAAAACATCAGAGAGCACCACAAAACCCTATTTCCACCGCCGCAACCTTTTGTACCAGTGAGATCCCATCTTGGGGCCTTTTCCGGCGCCCCACCGAAGGGGGAATCGATCACGGAGGGCTTCTACATCAACACCATGGCCTCTCCGATGATGCGTGAGTAGTTTACCATAGACCTTTGGGTCCATAGTTATTAGCTAGATGGCTTCTTCTCTCTCTTTGGATCTCAATACAAAGTTCTCCTCGATTCTCTTGGAGATCTATTCGATGTAACTCTTTTTGCGGTGTGTTTGCCGAGATCCGATGAATTGTGGGTTTATGAACTTGATTATCTATGAGTATTATTTGATTCTTCTCTGAATTCTTATATGCATGATTTGATATCTTTGCAAGTCTCTCTGAATTATCGGTTTAGTTTGGCCTACTAGATTGATCTTTCTTGCAATTGGAGAAGTGCTTAGCTTTGGGTTCCATCTTGCGGTCTCGTTTCCCAGTGACAGCAGGGGCAGCAAGGCGCGTATTGTATTGTTGCCATCGAGGATAAAAAGATGTGGTTTATATCATATTGCTTGAGTTTATCCCTCTACATCATGTCATCTTGCCTAATGTGTTACTCCGTTCTTATGAACTTAATACTCTAGATGCATGCTGGATAGCGGTCGATGTGTGGAGTAATAGTAGTAGATGCAGAATCGTTTCGGTCTAGTTGACACGGATGTGATGCCTATATTCATGGTCATTGCCTTAGATATCATCATACTATGCACTATTCTATCAATTGTTTGGCAGTAATTTGTTCACCCACCGTAATACTTGCTATCTTGAGAGAAGCCACTAGTGAAACCTATGGCCCCCGGGTCTATTTTCCATCATATTAATCTCCCGTCAACTAGCTATTTCTGTCGCCGTTTATTTTTGCAATCTTTACTTTTCAATCTATACCACAAAAATACCAAAAATATTTATCTTATTATCTTTATCAGATCTCACTTTTGCAAGTGGCCGTGAAGGGATTAACAACCCCTTTATCGCGTTGGTTGCAAGGTTCTTATTTGTTTGTGCAGGTACAAGGCGACTTGCGTGTAGCCTCCTACTGGATTGATACCTTGGTTCTCAAAAACAGAGGGAAATACTTACGCTACTTTGCTGCATCACCCTTTCCTCTTCAAGGGAAAACCAACACATGCTCAAGAGGTAGCATCGCCACAACAATACACCACCGTGAATCCTGTCTTGTCTTCCCTACGAGATAGTGATCCAAAATACTCACACTTATCTGGATAGTTTTAGTGTGACCGTTAAAGTTGTCTATGAACAATATAAGCCTCCAATTAGTCCTTATCAGCAGATGCGGCTATTCGAATGGATCAATGTACTTCTTCACACACTGTTCACCACTTACCACCATGTACTCGAGGGACTTCAAGCAAAGCCAGCAAGAGTGTCGGCCACAGCCGTTAACCTATCATAACTCTAGTCCAGGGATATCGCCTATTTGAGATTGAACCCACAATGGAAGTTCTACCGAAGTTTCCAAAACGGCCCCAAAAGTTGTGTGCAGGGTTTACAAGCCCACCACGCTGGATGGTACTTCGCTTGCTACACCGTGCCACGTGATATGACCCAAGCTCGTCTCATCAGACAGTATCCGCTGTTGGGGAACGTAGTATTTCAAAAAATTCCTACGATCACGCAAGTTCTATCTAGGAGAAGCATAGCAACGAGCGGGGAGAGTGTGTCCACATACCCTCATAGACCGAAAGTGGAAGCGTTTAGTAACACGGTTGATGTAGTCGAATGTCTTTGCCATCCAACCGATTCAAGTACCGAACGCACGGCACCTCCGCGATCTGCACACGTTCAGCTCGGTGACGTCCCTCGATCTCTTGATCCAGTTGAGGCCGAGGGAGAGTTTCGTCAGCATGACGGCGTGGTGACGATGATGATGAAGTTTCCGGCGCAGGGCTTCGCCTAAGCACTACGACGATATGACCGAGGTGTGTCTCTGTGGAGGGGGGCACCGTACACGGCTAAAAGATCAACTTGTGTGTCTTTGGGGTGCCCCCTGCCTCTGTATATAAAGGAGGGAGAGGGAGAGGCAGCCGGCCCTAGGGGGCGCGCCAAGGTGTGGAGTCATACTAGGACTCCCTAGTCCTAGTAGGATTCCACCTCCCACACGGAGTAGGAAAGGGGGAAGGGAGAAGGAGAAGGAAAGGGGGGCCGGCCCCTTTCTCCTAGTCCTAATCGGCCTCCTGCCCAAGGGGGGCGCACCAGCCCCTTGTGGGCTGGTGTGCTTCCCTCTTATGGCCCATAAGGCCCATAACTTCTCCCCGGGGGTTCCGGTAACCTCCCGATACTCCGGAAAAAATGCCCGAATCAATCGGAACCATTCCGATGTCCAAATGCAACCTTCCAATATATGAATCTTTACCTATCTACCATTTCAAGACTCCTCGTCGTGTCCGTGATCTCATCCGGGACTCCGAACAAACTTCGGTACATCAAATCACATAACTCATAATACAAATCGTCATCGAATGTTAAGCGTGCGGACCCTACGGGTTCGAGAACTATGTGGACATGACCGAGACACATCTCCGGTCAATAACCAATAGCGGAACTTGGATGCTCATATTGGCTCCTACATATTCTATAAAGATCTTTATCGGTCAAACCGCATAACAACATACGTTGTTCCCTTTGTCATCGGTATGTTACTCGCACGAGATTCGATCATCGGTATCATCATACCTAGTTTAATGTCTTTACCGACAAGTCTCTTTACTCGTTCCGTAATGCATCATCCCACAACTAACTCATTAGTCACATTGCTTGCAAGGCTTATAGTGATGTGCATTACCGAGAGGGCCCAGAGATACCTCTCCGATACTTGGAGACAAATCATAATCTCGATCTATGCCAACCCAACAAACACCTTTGGAGACACCTGTAGAGCATCTTTATAATCAACCAGTTATGTTTTGACATTTGATAGCACACAAGGTGTTCCTCCGGTATTTGGGAGTTGCATAATCTCATAGTCAGAGGAACATGTATAAGTCATGAAGAAAGCAATAGCAATAAAACTCAACGATCATAATGCTAAGCTAACGGATGGGTCTTGTCCATTACATCATTCTCTAATGATGTGACCCCGTTCATCAAATGATAACACATGTCTATGGCTAGGAAACATAACCATCTTTGGTAAACAAGCTAGTCAAGTAGAGGCATAATAGGGACACTCTGTTTGTCTATGTATTCACACATGTACTAAGTTTCCGGTTAATACAATTCTAGCATGAATAATAAACATTTATCATGATATAAGGAAATATAAATAACAACATTATTATTGCCTCTAGGGCATATTTCCTTCAGTCTCCCACTTGCACTAGATCAATAATCTAGTTCACATCGCCATGTGATTTAACACCAATTGTTCACATCGTCATGTGATTTAACACTCTATAGTTCACATCTCCATGTGACCAATATCCAAAGGGTTTACTAGAGTTAATAATCAAGTTCACATCACCATGTGATTAACACCCAAAGAGTACTAAGGTGTGATCATGTTTTGCTTGTGATAGAAGTTTAGTTAACGGGTCTGCCACATTCAGATCCGTATGTATTTTGTAAATTTCTATGTCTACAATGCTTTGCACGGATCTACTCTAGCTAATTGCTCCCTCTTTCAATATGTATCCAGATTGAGACTTAGAGTCATCTGGATCAATGTAAAAGCTTGCATCGACGTAACCCTTTACGACGAACTTTTTGTCACCTCCATAACCGAGAAACATATCCTTATTCCACTAAGGATAATTTTGATCGCTGTCCAGTGATCTATTCCTGGATCACTATTATACCCTCTTGCCAAAATCATGGTGAGGTACACAATAGGTCGGTACACAGCATAGCATACTTTATAGAATCTATGATTGAGGCATAGGAAATGAATTTTCATTCTCTTTCTATTTTCTGCCGTGGTCTGGTTTTGAGTCTTTACTCAACTTCACACCTTGCAACATAGGCAAGAACTCCTTCTTTGACTGTTCCATTTTGAACTACTTCAAAATCTTGTCAGGGTATGTACTCATTGAAAAAACCTATCAAGTATCTTGATCTATCTCTATAGATCTTGATGCTTAATATGTAAGCAGCTTCACCGAGGTCTTTCTTTGAAAAAAATCCTTTCAAACACTCCTTTATGCTTTCCAGAAAATTCTACATTATTTCCGATCAACAATATGTCATTCACATATACTTATTAGAAAGCTCTAGTGCTCCCACTCACTTTCTTGTAAATACAGGCTTCACCGCAAGTCTGTATAAAACTATATGCTTTGATCAACTCATCAATGCGTATATTCCAACTCCGAGATGCTTGCACCAGTCCATAGATGGATCGCTGGAGCTTGCACACTTTGTTAGCACTTTTAGGATTGACAAAACCTTCTTGTTGCATCATATACAACTCTTCTTTAAGAAATCCATTAAGGAATGCAGTTTTTGAGATCCATTTGCCAGATTTCATAAAATGTGGCAATTGCTAACATGATTCGGATAGATTTAAGCATCACTACGAGTGAGAAAATCTCATCGTAGTCAACACCTTAAACTTGTCGAAAAACCTTTTTGCGACAATTTGAGCTTTGTAGATAGTAACACTACTATCAACGTCCGTCCTCCTTTTGAAGATCCATTTATTCTCAATGGCTTGCCGATCATCGGGCAAGTCAACCAAAGTCCACACTTTGTTCTTCATACATGGATCCCATCTCAGATTTCATGGCCTCAAGCCATTTTGCGGAATCTGGGCTCATCATCACTTCCTCATAGTTCGTAGGTCCGTCATGGTCAAGTAACATGACTTCCAGAACAGGATTACCATACCACTTTGGTGCGGATCTTACTCTGGTTGACCTACGAGGTTTGGTAGTAACTTGATCCGAAGTTTCATGATCATTATCATTAGCTTCCTCACTAGTTGGTGCAGGGATCACGGGAAACGGTTTTATGTGATGAGCTACTTTCCAATTCAAGAGAAGGTACAATTACCTCATCAAGTTCTACTTTCCTCCCACTCACTTCTTTCGAGAGAAACTCCTTCTCTAGAGAGGATCCATTCTTAGCAACGAATATCTTGCCTTCGGATCTGTGATAGCAGGTTTACCCAACAGTGTCCTTTGGGTATCCTATGAACACACATTTCTTCGATTTGGGTTCGAGCTTATCAGTTTGAAGCTTTTTCACATAAGCATCGCAGCCCCAAACTTTAAAAACAACAGCTTAGGTTTCTTGCCAAATGAGAGTTCATACGGTGTCGTCTCAATGGATTTAGATGGTGCCCTATTTAACGTGAATGCAGTTGTCTCTAATGCATAACCCAAAAACGATAGTGGTAAATCGGTAAGAGACATCATAGATCGCACCATATCTAATAAAGTGCGGTTACGATGTTCGGACACACCATTACGCTGTGGTGTTCCAGGTGGCGTGAGTTGCGAAACTATTCCACATTGTTTCAAATAAAAACCAATCTCATAACTCAAATATTCACCTCCACAATCAGATCGTAGAAACTTGATTTTCTTGTTATGATGATTTTCCACTTCACTCTGAAATTCTTTGAACTTTTCAAATGTTCCAGACTTATGTTTCATCAAGTAGATATACCCATATCTCCTCAAATCATCTGTGAAGGTTAGAAAATAACGATTCCCGCCGTGAGCCTCAACACTCATCGGACCGCATACATTAGTATGTATTATTTCCAACAAGTTTGTTGCTCGCTCCATTGTTCCGGAGAACGGAGTTTCAGTCATCTTGCCCATGAGGCATGGTTCGCAAGTCAAGTGATTCATAATCAAGTGATTCCAAAAGCCCATCAGCATGGAGTTTCTTCATGCTTTTACACCAATATGACCTAAACGGCAGTGCCACAAATAAGTTGCACTATCATTATTAAACTTATATGTTTTGGCTTCAACACGATGAATATGTGTATCACTACTATCGAGATTCAATAAAAATAGACCACTCATCAAGGGTGCATGACCATAAAAGATATTACTCATATAAATAGAACAACTATTATTCTCTGATTTAAATGAATAACCGTCTCGCATCAAACAAGATCCAGATATAATGTTCATGCTTAACACTGGCACCAAATAACAATTATTCAGGTCTAAAACTAATCCCGAAGGTAGATGTAGAGGTAGCGTGCCGATGGCAATCACATCGACTTTGGAACCATTTCCCACGCGCATTGTCACCTCGTCCTTAGCAAATCTTTGCTTAATCCGTAGCCCCTGTTTCAAGTTGCAAATATGAGCAATGTAACCCGATATCAAATACCAGACGCTACTACGAGCATTAGTAAGGCACACACCAATAACATGTATATCAAATATACCTTTCACTTTGCCATCCTTCTTATCCACCAAATACTTGGGGCAGTTCCGCTTCTAGTGACCAGTCCCTTTGCAGTAGAAGCACTCAGCCTCAGGCTTAGGTCCAGACTTGGGCTTCTTCACTTGAGCAGCAACTTGCTTGCCGTTCTTCTTGAAGTTCCCCTTCTTTCCTTTACCCTTTTTCTTGAAACTAGTGGTCTTGTTAACCATCAACACTTGATGCTCCTTCTTGATTTCTACCTTCGCAGCCTTTAGCATCGCGAAGAGCTCGGGAATCATTTTCGTCATCCCTTGCATATTATAGTTCATCACAAAGTTCCAGTAACTTGGTGATAGTGACTAGAGAACTCTGTCAATCACTATTTTATCTGGAAGATTAACTCCCACTTGATTCAAGCGATTGTAGTACTCAGACAATCTAAGCACATGCTCACTGGTTGAGCTATTCTCCTCCATCTTGTAGGCAAAGTACTTGTCAGAGGTTTCATACCTCTCGACTCGGGCATGAGTCTGAAATACCAATTTCAGCTCTTGGAACATCTTATATGATCTGTGGCGTTCAAAACGTTTTTGAAGTCCCGGTTCTAAGCCGTAAAGCATGGCGCACTAAACTATCCAGTAGTTATCATACCGAGCTTGCCAAATGTTCATAACATCTGTTATCTACTCCTGTAATAGGTCTGTCACCTAGCGGTGCATCAAGGACATAATTCTTTTGTGCAGCAATGAGGATAATCCTCAGATCACGGACCTAGTCCGCATCATTGCTACTATCATCTTTCAACATAGTTTTTCTCTAGGAACATATCAAAAATAAACGGGGAGCTACATCGCGAGCTTTGGATCTACAACATAGTTATGCAAATACTATCAGGACTAAGTTTATGATAAATTAAAGTTCAATTAATCATATTACTTAAGAACTCCCACTTAGATAGACATCCCTCTAGTCATCTAAATGATCACGTGATCCATATCAACTAAACCATGTCCGATCATCACGTGAGATGGAGTAGTTTTTAATGGTGAACATCACTATGTCGATCATATCTACTATATATATCATTCACGCTCGACCTTTCGGTCTTAGTGTTCCGAGGCCATATTTGCATATGCTAGGCTCGTCAAGTTTAACCCCAGTATTCTGCCTGTGCAAAACTAGCTTGCACCCGTTGTATGTGAACGTAGAGCTTATCACACCCGATCATCACGTGGTGTCTCGGCATGAGGAACTGTCGCAACGGTGCATACTCAGGGAGAACACTTGTACCTTGAAATTTAGTGAGAGATCATCTTATAATGCTACCGCCGTACTAAGCAAAATAAGATGCATAAAGGATAAACATCACAAGCAATCAATATAAGTGATATGATAAGGCCATCATCATCTTGTGCCTTTGATCTCCATCTCCAAAGCACCATCATGATCACCATAGTCACCGGCTTGACACCTTGATCTCCATCGAAGTATCGTTCTCGTCTCGCCACTATTGCTTCTACGACTATCGCTACCGCTTAGTAATAAAGTAAAGCAATTACATGGTGATTGCATTTCATACAATAAAGCGACAACCATATGACTCCTGCCAGTTGCCGATAACTGTTACAAAACATGATCATCTCATACAACAATTTATATATCACACGTCTTGACCATATCACATCACAGCAAGCCTTGCAAAAACAAGTTAGATGTCCTCTACTTTGTTGTTGCAAGTTTTACGTGGCTGCAACGGGCTTAGCAAGAACCGTTCTTACCTACGCATCAAAACCACAACGATTTTTCGTCAGGTGTGATGTTTTAACCTTCAACAAGGACCGGGCGTAGTCACACTCGATTCAACTAAATTTGGAGAAACAGACACCCACTAGCCACCTGTGTGCAAGGCATGGCGGTAGAGCCAGTCTCATGAACGCGGTCATGTAATGTCAGTCTGGGCCGCTTCATCCAGCAATACCGCCGAATAATAGTATGACATGCTGGTAAGCAGTATGACTATTATCGCCCACAACTCTTGTGTTCTACTCGTGCATATAACATCTAAATTTCCTACGATCACGCAAGATCTATCTAGGAGAAGCATAGCAACGAGCGGGGAGAGTGTGTCCACGTACCCTCGTAGACCAAAAGCGGAAGCATTTTGTAATGCGGTTGATGTAGTCGAACGTCTTCACAATCCAACCGATCCAAGTATCGAACGCATGGCTCCTCCGCGATCTACACATGTTCAGCTCGGTAACGTCCCTCAAACTCTTGATCTAGTTGAGGCCGAGGGAGAGTTTAGTCAGCTTGACGGCATGGTGACGGTGATGATGAAGTTTTCGGCGCAGGGCTTCGCCTAAGCATTACGATGATATGACCGAGGTGTGTTTCTGTGGAGGGGGGCACCGCACACGGCTAAAAGATCAACTTGTGTGTCTTTGGGGTGCCCCCCTGCCTCCGTATATAAAGGAGGGAGAGGGAGAGGGAGAGGGAGAGGGGCGCACCAATGTGTGGAGTCCTAGTAGGATTCCACCTCCCACACAGAGTAGGAAAGGGGGAAGGGAGAAGGAGAAGGAAAGGGGGGCCTTCTCCTAGTCCTAATCGGCCTCCTTCCCAAGGGAGGCGCACCAGCCCCTTGTGGTTTGGTGTGCTTCCCTCTTATGGCCCAGAAGGCTGATAACCCACAAGTGTAGGGGATCGCAATAGTTTTCGAGGATAGAGTATTCAACCCAAATTTATTGATTCGACACAAGGGGAGCCAAAGAATATTCTCAAGTATTAGGAGTTGAGTAGTCAATTCAACCACACCTGGATAACTTAGTATCTGCAGCAAAGTAATATGGAAGTAACGGTAACAGTAACAAAAGTAATATTTTCGGATTTTGTAGTGATTGTAACAGTAGCAACGAAAAAGTAAATAAACGGAGAACAATATGTGAAAAGCTCGTAGGCATTGGATCGGTGATGGAGAATTATGCCTGATGCGGTTCATCATGTAACAATCATAACATAGGGTGACACAGAACTAGCTCCAATTCATCAATGTAATGTAGGCATGTGTTCTGAATATAGTCATACGTGCTTATGAAAAAGAACTTGCATGACATCTTTTGTCCTACCCTCCCGTGGCAGCGGGTCCTAATGGAAACTAAGGGATATTAAGGCCTCCTTTTAATAGAGTACGGACCAAAGCATTAACACATAGTGAATACATGAACTCCTCAAACTATGGTCATCACCGGGAGTGGTCCCGATTATTGTCACTTCGGGGTTGCTGGATCATAACACATAGTAGGTGAATATATACTTGCAAGATAGGATCAAGAACTCACATATATTCATGAAAACATAATAGGTTCAGATCTGAAATCATGGCACTCGGGCCCTAGTGACAAGCATTAAGCATAGCAAAGTCATAGCAACATCAATCTCAGAACATAGTGGATACTAGGGATCAAATCCTAACAAAACTGTTGACGCTCAAAAATGGCATGATCGCAAAGAGTAACTTGAGGCTATAATGAGATTATGTCAAAGTCATGATTTCATGTCACCATTGGATGACTCTCTTCAAGCCGATGGGAATAAATATATAGATGGTCCAAAACGGAGCTCGGATGCAAAAGTTATGACAATCTTAGAGATGCGCGTATTGACACAATATTAGAAAATGGCATGAAACCTAACCAAGATGGCCTCTGATGGAAAAGTTACAACTGCAAAGTTCTTCGCCTCGTCAAAATGGACGATTTTGATATAAAGATCGTCCCCATCCGAGTTCGTATGCAAAAGTTACAGGCAAAACTGTGCGCTGCAGCAATGTTTGGCCGGATCATCCGGGCCGGGGTCCGGATCATCCGGGTAATTGGAGCATCAAGACACCAGAAGGTTGGAGCTCACTCCAGATGATCTAGGTCCAGTCCCGGATGATCCGGATGGAGGCCGGACAGTCCGGGTAGAAGTCCGGTCGTCCAGACAGTTTTTTCTGCTGCAGATGTTAGAAAACAGCCCGAAACTCCCTCAAGATGACCTCAGATCGAAAAGTGTTCAACATGAAAGTTGTGTGTCTCGTCGAACGGATGATTTTGATATAAACCTCGTCTTAATACGAGTTCATATGAAAAAGTTACAGCCCGATTAGTGGACTGCTGTCAGAAATCTGGGTTTGGCCCGATCATCCGGGCCTAGAGCCGGACATCCGGGCCGGAGGTCGTGAGAAGTCCGAATTTGGTTAGATTTTTGATGATTTGGACGGCAAGGCAAGTCCTTTTCTTGTACGGGAAGTCCATCTGCCTCTTATATAGATAAGAGGTGACGGCCGATTGAACAACACACAAACGAACAAATCTATCTACATCTTTTACCTTTACTTTTCTTTCTCCCTTATTTTTCTTCTTCCTCGTTCTTCGTTCGTTCTTCTTCATTGCAGGGCGGCGAACCTCGAGGCCCTAGGGGCGGTCAGGCCGACCTAGGGCAGCCCATAGCCGCCGCGCGCCCTGACGGGGTCCCTCCCGGCCGTGTGGAGTTTCGGGTCCTCAAAAGCACCCGCCGAATTGTCTTGTGTACCGCGTTTCCGGCGGGTCTCCTTCGACGTGAGCTGCGGTGCATCACCCCCGGCGTCGAGGGTACACGGTAACGTGTTCGTGTGCGAACACACTTTTTGGAGACTCCGCTGGGGACGAAGCTTTGAACGGTCTCCAGCCCGTTCTTGCTACGAAGAGATCGTCATCAAGTTGCTGCAATCTACAAAGGTAATATGAATACCCAATTCCCCTTTGTATATGCAAATAATCCATATATTGTTGCTGGATCACGTAATGAGCATAATGTATCGGCTAGCCCTAGTTTTATCAATTATGTATCTAATTATGCGCAAGGTCCGATGCAAAACAATCTTCATGCTTCAAATTATTATGATTTTAGCAACGTACAACATAGGTATCCAAACTCTCATGCATCGGCAACCCCACAAATTCATATGCCGATGAGCAACATGATGGGTTTGGTTAATCAATTTGAAACACCTCATGTTAAAATGTCCAATAGCATACAAGAAAGTGTTTCACCTTTTTATTCATCTGCAACTAATTTGCAATATGTGAATCAAACCTTGCCGGTGGATGGGAGAATTGGCCATGCTACTACTAACTATTCGGCCAGTTACTCTCAACCATCATATGCTACACCTCATGTTAGTAATTTTTCAGCATCGTATGCAACTGTAGATGTTCATAATTCGGCCCCGCATCTTCATGGTCATAGCCGAATAAGTGGAAATTTTACAGGAACACATGTGCCGTCATCAAATACTGTAGCATATAATGCATACTCTACACAATTCAAGAATTTCGGCAATACTCACGAATCATTGCCGAAAGAATATGAAAATATTGCAGAGCAATCCCTTCCAGAAGTGGTTGTGACTGCATTAAAAAAGAGCTTGGCACAAAACAAGAAAATTAGTGCTCTTTGCCTTGAACAATATGAAAAGGGGTTGTTTCCTGATTATGCCGCAATAAAGGCTAGAGTTTTGCAGGAAGATGAAACTTCATCAATTGATAGTATTGTTGAGAGAGCATATGGTTATCCAGCAGTGCATACACTTCCACCTAGTACTGCAGCATATTATACACCCCTTACACAATTGCAAAATTTCGGCAACACTAACACTTCATTGCCGAAAGATCCTAAAAGCATTGGGGGGAAAACTACTCCAGAGCGGGCTAAAATTGAGAGGGGAGTTAAAGCTTTGCGTGATAGGGTGCAAGTACTTCGCCAAGAGAGGATTGATAGGGAATTAGCTCAAAGAAAATAAGCCTTGCCAATTGATATAACTGGTGAAAAGAATGATTATTCGGAAACTAAAAGTGCTTCGGTTGAAAAAGCCGAATCAAGTAATATATATTCCGAATCCATCAAATCCAAAGAGGCAAACATAGTTGAGAAAGGGCATGGAAAGTATTGCAAGACAGCCATACTTGACTTTTCTGAAGTTCATGGAACCTACTTCCTGCCCTATGAGTTTCGTGCCATGAAAATTGATGAGCTTCAAGAACAAGAAAAAGTGGCCGAAGAAAGCTTGGTGGATGAAGTTCTTCGAACTAATGATGCACAAAATCAAGAGAAAGATGATGACATGGCGTTGGGCAGCTATCCAAAGGCGGAGCAGGATATTCTTCAAATCCCACCACCATCACGCTCTCCCAATATATTTGAAGAGGTATGTCTAGCAATTAATTTACCTATTTTCAGATTTGGTCATGACTTTGTTGTTGATGCATATATTAGAAAAATCTTCATAAGAAATATTGAGAGACCAATGAAGAAGGGTAATTTCTTTGTTAGCAATCAGATTGTCACAAAGCATATCGGCCAACACATTACACCATTCAGAAAGACTGATAGCGAAAAATTATTGCAGCCAAGGCTTTCCCCATTGCTTTACCTAAAGTTCATATCTAATTGGGTAGCTTTGGTCTCAACTGAGACATGTATGTTCTAACTATTTTCATTTTAGAAATTTAAAGCCAAGGTTAAAATCTTCTGAGCAAACCGATGCAAGTATAGTTTCTTATCCAATGACATCGGTAAGAGAATGCGAAATAAAATTCATAGCCGAATGGGGTGATACAAAATCTGAACCATTCATTTGCTTAACTCCGAAGCCGTTCTCACAGCAAGATCGTCTAGAAAATAAAATGTTTGCCTTCAATTCAAGCATGTGTGATCAAATATTTGATTTGTTGCTGAAAAATAATTACATAAGAATTCTTGATCACCATGTCAAGCCATCAATTCAAGGACGAATGTATTGTAGGTTGCATCATTCGTTCAAACATAATTTTGAGGATTGCAATATGTTTCGTCAAATAGTTAAATCGTCCATTGATAAAGGACGATTGAAATTTCTTGAGATACCAAGAGATGACCAGTCTATTCCGATTGGTCCCGATGGCAGAAAGTTTTTGCATCGGCTGCTTCAAGCCAATCAACATGAAAGTTATGCGTCTCGCCGAAACGGATGATTTTAATATAAAACTCGTCTTAATCCGAGTTCGTATGAAAAATTTACAGCCTGATTAGTGGACTGCTGTCAGAAATCTGGGTTTGGCCGGATCATCCGGGCCTAGAGCCGGACATCCGGGCCGGAGGTCATGAGAAGTCCGAATTTGGTTAGATTTTTGATGATTTGGACGGCAAGGCAAGTCCTATTCTTGTACGGGAAGTCCATCCGCCTCTTATATAGATAAGAGGTGACGGTCGATTGAACAACAACACACAATCGAACAAATCTACCTACATCTTTTACCTTTACTTTTCCTTCTCCCTTATTCTTCTTCTTCCTCGTTCTTCGTTCGTTCTTCTTCATTGCAGGGCGGCGAACCTCAAGGCCCTAGGGGCGGTCGGGCCGACCTAGGGCAGCCCATAGCCGCCGCGCGCCCTGACGGGGTCCCTCCCGGGCGTGTGGGGTTTCGGATTCTCAAAAGCACCCGCCGGATTGTCTTGTGTACCGCACTTCCGGCGAGTCTCCTTCGACGTGAGCTGCGGTGCATCACCCCCGGCGTCGAGGGTACACGGTAACGTGTTCGTGTGCAAACAAAAACTAACTCGATTACATGATAAATCTCATCCAACCCATCACCGTCCAGCAAACCTATGATGGAATTACTCACGCACGGCGGTGAGCATCATGAAATTGGTGATGGAGGATGGTTGATGATGACGACGGTGATGGATTCCCCTCTTCGGAGCCCCGAACGGACTCCGGATCAGCCCTCCCGAGAGAGTTTAGGGCTTGGCGGCGGCTCCATATTGTAAAACGCGATGAATCTTTCTCTCTGATTTTTTTCTCCCCGAACACGAATATATGGAGTTGGAGTTGAGCTCGGTGGAGCAACAGGGGGCCCACGAGGCAGGGGGCACACCCAGGGGGGCAGACGTGCCCTCCACCCTCGTGGACAGGTGGATTCTTCTTCCAGTATTTTTAATATTTTCCAAAAATAAGTTCCGTGGAGTTTCAGGTCATTCTGAGAACTTTTGTTTCTGCACATAAATAACACCATGGCAATTCTGCTGAAAACAATGTCAGTCCGGGTTAGTTCCATTCAAATCATGCAAGTTAGAGTCCAAAACAAGGGCAAAAGTGTTTGGAAAAGTAGATACGACGGAGACGTATCAACTCCCCCAGGCTTAAACCTTTGCTTGTCCTCAAGCAATTCAGTTGATAAACTGAAAGTGATAAAGAAAAAATTTACAAACTCGGTTTGCTCTTGTTGTTGTAAATATGTAAAGCCAGCATTCAAGTTTTCAGCAAAGATTATGACTAACCATATTCACAATAGCACTTAGGTCTCATGTTTACTCATATCAATGGCATAATCAACTAGCGAGCAATAATAATAAATCTCGGATGACAACACTTTCTCAAAGCAATCATGATATGATATAACAAGATGGTATCTCGCTAGCCCTTTCTAAGACCGCAAAACATAAATGGAGAGCACCTTTAAAGATCAAGGACTGACTAGACATTGTAATTCATGGTAAAAGAGATCGAGTCATAGTCATAGCCAATATAAACTAATAGTAATGGATGCAAATGACAGCGGTGCTCTCCAGCTGGTGCTTTTTAATAAGAGGGTGATGACTCAACATAAAAGTAAATAGATAGGCCCTTCGCAGAGGGAAGCAAGGATTTGTAGAGGTGCCAGAGCTCGGTTTTAAAGCAGAGATAAATAATATTTTGAGCGGCATACTTTCATTGTCAACATAACAACCAAGAGATGGCGATATCTTCCATGCTACACACATTATAGGCGGTTCCCAAACAGAATGGTAAAGTTTATACTCCCCCTCCACCAACAAGCATCAATCCATGGCTTGTTCGAAACAACGAGTGCCTCCAACTAACAACAGTCCCAGGGGGAGTTTTTTTGCAATTATTTTGATTTAGTTTGCATAAAGCATGGGACTGGGCATCCAGGTTACCAGCCATTTTCTCGTGAGTGAGGAGCGGAGTCCACTCCTCTTTATAATAACCCGCCTAGCATGGAAGATACGGACAACCCTAGTTGATACATGAGCTATTAGAGCATACAAAACAGAATTTCATTTGAAGGTTTAGAGTTTGGCACATACAAATTTACCTGGAGCGGCAGGTAGATACCGCATATAGGAAGGTATAGTGGACTCATATGGCATAACTTTGGGGTTTAAAGGATTGGATGCACAAGCAGTATTCCCGCTTAGTACAAGTGAAGGCTAGCAAAAT
Organism: Aegilops bicornis; assembly: GCA_021605145.1. NCBI lineage: Eukaryota > Viridiplantae > Streptophyta > Magnoliopsida > Poales > Poaceae > Aegilops > Aegilops bicornis. The sequence goes on along the minus strand of CM038671.1, from coordinate 665,741,010 downwards.
ACTGGGAAGCGACCAACTAGAGAGCGACAACAGCCATGAACATGCATTAAAATTAATAAACATTGAGTGCAAGCATGAGTAGGATATAATCCACCATGAACATAAATATCGTGAAGGCTATGTTGATTTGTTTCAACTACATGTGTGAACATGTGCCAAGTCGAGTCACTTAAATCATTCAAAGGAGGATACCACCCTACTATACCACATCACAACCATTTTAATAGCATGTTGGCACGCAAGGTAAACCATTATAACTCATAGCTAATTAAGCATGGTATAAGCAACTATAATCTCTAATTGTCATTGCAAACATGTTTATTCATAATAGGCTGAATCAAGAACGATGAAGTAATCATATTACAAAAACAAGAGAGGTCGAGTTCATACCAGCTTTTCCCATCTCAATCAGTCCATCATATATCGTCATAATTGCCTTTCACTTGCACGACCAAACGATGTGAATAATAATAATAGTGCACGTGCATTGGACTAAGCTGGAATCTGCGAGCATTCAATAAACAGGAGAAGACAAGGCAATATGGTCTCATGGTTAAATCAACAATAAAGCATATAAGATCCACTTCAACAATTTAATCATGGTCTTCTCCTAGCGACCCCCAAAGAAAAGAAAAGAAATAAAAATATTTACACGGGAAAGCTCCCAACAAGCATAAGAAGAACAGGAAATCTTTTGTGTTTTCTTTTAATTATTACTACTAGAAAGGTAAACTAGCTAAAGCGATTACTATTTTTTTTGTTTTCTTAAGGTTTATCAAACACACAAGAAAATAAGCGTAAAAAAGAAAATAAACTAGCATGGATATTACAGTGAAAAAGTATGAGCATCGACATCTAGCAATGAATGTGTGAACATGAATGTAATGTCGGTGGGAAATACGTACCCCCCAGGCTTAGGCTTTTGGCCTAAGTTGGTTCATTGCCACAGATGGCCTGACGGATATCCATAGTTATAGTTGGGGTCGTACTGAGATGCAGCGGCTATTGCCTCCTGAGCTGCAGCGTGGCGGCGAGCTGCCTTCGCCCTCCTCTCGTACTCATCTGCCTCCTCTCTGGTAATAACATGTCTTCCTTTTGCTTGATAATCAAAGAAGGCAGGAGCAGTGAGAGTAATATGGACAGAGCGACGTCTGTCAAAGATTAAGCGATACTGGAGGGACTGCTCGTTCCTCTCAAGAAAACGATGATGAACCATGGCATTATAATCTAAATAAACATTAGGCAGCTCAACATCATATTCACGTATAGATACCTCAAGAAAATTAGCTAGTCGGATTGCAGAAATTCCTCCAAAGAAATCTCCATTAATTTTATTATTATGCAACCTACATGCAACAATAGCTCCCAAATTATAAGATTTATCTCCTAACACAGCACTCCTAAGAATACTGAGGTCAGGGACACACATGTGACATGCTTCATCCTTACCATTTATGCACCTTCCTATGAAGAGAGCAAAATAATGTATAGCAGGAAAATGAATGCTCCCTATGGTAGCTTGTGCTATATCTCTAGTTCCCCCCACCATTATACTAGCAAGAAATTCTCTAAATTCAGATTTGCGAGGCTCGCTAGTACTACCCCATTGTGGAAGTTTGCAAGCAATGGTAAAATCCTCTAAGTCCATAGTATAAGAATTGTAAGTGCATCTAGTGCCCCTTAGTGATTTTGGTGTATTGAAGACTTATAGGTTAAGTGACTAATGTGTTTATGAGTGTACACAGGTCTATAAGTCTACGAGGAGTTTGATATTTACAGAGAAAGTCGACCCTAAAAATGAAGTTCTTCGATGAAGACTTTGATATTCAAGACTTTCTCAAGACTTTGAAAGTGAAGAAATTGGTGTGACCTTGAAGACTTGGTATTCATTTGAGGAACATGAAGCGTGAAGACTTTTGTTTTCGTAGTTTCGCTTTTTCTCTTTCTTGAGTCATAGGAAACACCGCATCGTTAAAGGGGGTCGAGGAAATACTAAGGAAAAATTTCCATGTGATGCTCAACTCAAAATCCTACACCTACCAATCCTTCGAGTGAAGCCTTTGGAAATCTCATACTGATTCAGTCAATTTCTTGATGTGAGACGAAGTTCTTCTGGTCGCTGAGTCTGACTGAGGAGTTAGGAATTCGCCAGTGCGGATTACCTACACAGTGAGGAACATGATAGCCCTAAGGAATTTGAGAGTCAAATTTCCGACCGTTGTTGTCTTCTTGGCGGCTGTCCCAAAATATCTTATCCACCTAACGGTCATATCATTGAAGGGCATTTATGTCTTATCATGTCGGGCTGCTCCCTAGGCTATAAATAGCCGCCCCCTACAACCACTAGTTGGTGGCTGCTCCGAGAGAACTTGACACTTGTCATTGAGAGCAACCCATCCTTCGAGGACTTTGAGCGAAAATCATCGAGTGAGGAAAAACCCAAAACCAAACCCCTACAAACCCAAAGTGATTGAGAATCACTGAAGAAATTGATCCTGCGTGGATCCGACGCTTGTTACCTTTGAAGGCTGTGCTTCTTCCAGACGGTTAGGCGTCATGGTCTAGAGCATCCAAGAGGAATTGTGGATCGCCGAGTGACCGAGTCTGTGAAGGTTTGGAAGTCTTCTGAAGACTTACCACGAGTGATTGGACGAGGTCATGTGACCTTAGTTCAAGGAGAATACGGTGAGGACTTGGTGTCTGAGCTGCGTGCTCAGCGACCGGGTGTCCGGACTGTGTCCTCGAGTTTAAATACTCACCGCTCCAACCAGACGTACAACCGAGACAGCAGTTGGAACTGGTCTACCAAATCATTATCTTCACCAACCTAACTGGTTCTATTTCCTCAACTCTTTCATTTCCTCATTCTTGTGTTGAGTGTTCATTCATATCTGTGTTTGAAGACTTTATTGAAGACTTTCTCAATTTCCTCAGTTCAATTTCTTGATCTGTTTGTCTTCATCTTGTGCTATCCTGTGTTTACGCTTTCTGTACTCCTTGTTTGTCTTCATTTCATCATGATGACCATGCCCGCATTCTCTTATGCTTACTTCTGAGTACTTATTTCGCTGCAAGTAGTTCTTCGCTAAGGAATTTCCTCACCGGCAAATTCCTCAGTGAAGAATTCATAAAATCGCCTATTCACCCCCTCTAGTCGATATAACGCACTTTCAATTGGTATCGAGTGAGGTACTCCTTGTTCTGTGTGATTTTGGTTTAACCACAGGAGTTTTAGTTATGTCGACCGCAGGTATGATCAAGGTCTCATTTGGGTGTCCTACCTTTGATGGGACGGACTACCCCTTTGGAAAAACAAGATGCGAATGCATCTTGAGGCAATTGACAACGATCTACGGTATGTTGTGGAAAATGGTGTTCCTCACCACACCTTCTCACGAATGCTGCCGATGTAAAGAGATTCAAGCAACTCGATTCTCAAGCGAAGAATATCATATGTGGCCATCCGAGCAAAGGACAATATGGAAGAGTGAGTGCTTTGGAAACTGCTAAGCTCATCCGGGACATTGTCCAAAGTAAATGAAGGAGTCTCAACTCAGCGTGACTCTCGAGTTGATGTTCTTTGCAATCTCTTCAACCACTTCAAAAGACTCGACAACGAAAATTTTCAACAAACCTTCGATCGCCTCACTGACATCTCAAATGAGCTTCAAGCGCTTGGTGCCACTGACATCACATACCATGAGGTGGTGAAGAAATTGTTGAGATCGCTTGATTCCTCATTTGACACTCTGGCACTGATGATACAAGAGCGTGCTGACTACAAGTCACTTGATCCAGCTGATATCCTCGAGAGGCTGAATACTCATGAGTTCGACTTCTTTGAAAAGAGAGATCTCTATGGTTCTAGCTATGGAAAATCACGTGCCTGAAGGCCATGGCTGTATGCGAATCTGATTGTGAAGACTACGGTAGTAGCCTTGGAGATCTGAAGAATTGAGCGAGAGCTAGCACCGCTCGTGAAGAAATTCCAGAAGGTCTCAAGTCGTGGTCGCTTTGGAAAATCCTCAAGGAGCGGTGATTCCTCATCCAGTGACTATAAGAGAAGACTTTGCCACAAATGCAAGAAACCTGGTCACTACATTCAAGATTGTCCTCAGTGGGAAAAGGAATTAAAGAAGAAGAAATACAAGGATTACAGTTCTGATGACGCTAAGAAGAAGAAGAAATCGTCAAAATCTTCATCATCAAAATCCTCAAAGCCCTCTTCTCACAAGAAAAGCAGCTCCAAGAAGGCTCGGGCATTCATTGGCAAGGAAATGGACTCTGAAGCTGAATCTGAGGAACATGAAGAAGAGGAGGCATCAGAAGAATCTGAGTCTGGTGTGGCGAGTCTAGCTCTCGCCATCGCTTTTCGTCGACAAGTCCATCTTCAACTCAAGAAAATGACCTCACCAACAAAGCTGATGAAGATAGTGATGACTACGCTCCCACCTATTGCTTCATGGCAAAGGGTGCCAAGGTACTCAAATATACCTCCTCACGAATCTAGTGAAAATGAATCGATGAAGATCTAAAGCCCAGCTACTCAAAACTTGCTAAGATTGCTGTAAAACAACAAAGGGCTTTTGAAAAGGTTCAAAACATGTTAGACAAAAGTGATGATATGTTAGGTGAAGAAATGGATCGCACTAAAGCCACGATCGAAAATCTTGAGAGACTTCATCTAGGTTTGACAACCTTCAAGGTCATCATAACACTCTCTTATCGATCATGAGAAACTTTCTTATGAATTTCTTCAAAGAAAGCAAGATCTTGAGAAGCTAAGAGTGAGTTATGAAGATCTTCGAAGGAGCGCGATTCATTACTTGCTCAACAAATCAGCGCTTCCGTGAAGAATTTGTTCCTCCATGCTTAAAGTGCATTGAGCGTGAATCGCTAATTCTTCACCTGAATGTTCAAATGCTTCAACTGTTACAAATTCTTCACCTGCCTCTGCTATCACTAATTCCTCATCCGAGGACATTGCTAGTATCCTTGACGATGCGAAATTTTGAAGGAATTGTACATGACAGGCATGTACAAAAGCCTCAAAGGGCATCAGACTCTTTGTGATGTGCTTAAAAGCATATCCTCAACAGGAACCCTAGGAAAGAGGGTATTGCCTTTGAGAGGAAACTCAATGCTGATGGAACATATTGGAAGCTTTGAGCGGTATCCCAAAACCTCATGGGTTGCTGCAAAGGGACCTCGATTGATCCATCTAACTTATCCGGCTTTACATGGGAATCTCCTCATTCTTCCGATGAGTCATTTGACTCCAACTATAAACTGTTCAAAAATCAGAATGGTGAAGTATTTGCTAGATATGTTGGCACTAACTGCAGGAACGGTTCCCCTATGAAGAAAATCTGGGTTCCCAAGAAGTGCCTTGAAAGTCTTCAGGTGAATGTCCTCATGACACCACCTGTGAAGAATAGGAACTCCAGCATATGGACCAAATTCTTCATATGGATCCAAGTCCTCATACGGACCAAATTCCTCACGTGGATCAAATTCCTCAAATGGATCAAAGTCCTCATATGATTATCATCGTGCTAACAACTCTGTTTCACAGGGTAGAGCTAAGGGCTATGAATATGTGCATTATTCTTCAAACCAATATGTTCATAAGTCCTCGAAGAATTTCTCGGCTTATTCATATGCTTACCCTAACCCCTCTTATGTGAAACGAAATGGATTGGCCTCTATGCCACCATTCTCATATGGTGCTCGCAGAGTGATGAACTCTTTGCCACCCCTTTAGATGTGGGTGGTGAAGAAAAAGAACTAACCTCTTCTGCAGGGTCAGGTCTCCAGACGTGCTTTAAACGTCTGAAGAATTTGCTGGGGGCCTGACAAAAATGCCTGAAAGGACGCAGGCTAATCATGAAGAAATGAACTTTCATTTCACACGTCCTCATACCGCGTGCCACATCATCAACAGAGTGTATCTTCACAAATTCTTCAAGAAGACTGCCTATGAACTCCTCACTGACAAGAAACCCAATGTGAGTTATTTCAAAGTCTTGATTGCTAAATGCTGGATTAGAGATCCTCATCATAGTTCTAAATTTGCACCGAAAGCACATGAAGGTTTTATGCTTGGTTACGGAAAGGACTCGCACACCTCTGTAGTCTTCAACATCGCTCTTCACAAGATTGTTGATCTTGTAGATGTGCGGTTTGATGAAACTAATGGCTCGCAAAGAGAGCACCTACCTTCTGTGTTAGATGAACCAGCTCCTGGGGAATCTATCAAGTTCAAGGCAACTGAGGATGTCATTCCTACTGAAGAATCTGCTGAAGAATTCATTCCTCAGATGCGAAGAATGTCGGTGATGCACTGAAGATAATGTCAAGACAATGGTGCCGAGGAAAATGATCAAATTCCTCGGCGACAACCAGCTCATCCTCGCGTTGCAAAAGAAGTTCAAGTTGACAAGATCATCGATGACACTGAAGCGCTGTGTCCTCTCACACGCTCAAAGCTTCACATTTATCTAACTTTTGTGGGCACTATGCTTTTGTCTCTATCACAGAGCCCACTAAGGTAGATGAAGCATTCTGAGCCCGAGTGGATTCAGGCCATGCAAGAAGAATTACATCAGTTCGAGCTCAACAATGTCTGGGAACTGGTCAAACGTCCAGGTCCTCGCAAGCATAATATCATTGGCACAAAGTGGATCTACCGCAACAAGCAAGATGAAAATGGCCTTGTGGTGAGGAATAAGGCACGACTTGTAGCTCAAGGCTACACACAGGTTGAATGAATTGATTTCGATGAAACTTTTGCACCTGTTGCTAGACTTGAGGCTATTCGCATATTACTTGCTTATACTAACCATCATAATATCACTTTATATCAAATGGATGTAAAAAGTGCATTCCTCAATGGTAAGCTTGAGGAAGAAGTATATGTTGCTCAACCCCTGTGTTTTGAAGATCCAAAGAATCGACAAAGTCTTGAGACTCAACAAGGCCCTCTATGGTCTCAAACAGGCCCCACAGGCGTGGTATGATACATTGAAGGAATTCTTCGTGAAGAATGGCTTCACACCAGTTCACTCGACCCTACTCTCTTTACTAAATCATATGATGGTGAACTGTTTGTGTGCCAAATATATGTTGATGATATTATCTTTGGCTGTACCGACCAACGTTATAGTGATGAATTTGCCTATATGATGAGTGAAGAATATCAAATGTCTATGATGGGAGAGTTGAAATTCTTCTTAGGTCTTCAAATTAAATCAACAACACAATGGCATATTCATATCTCAGGAGAAATACCTCAAAGATGTCCTGAAGAAATTCGGCATGCAAGATTGCAAAGGTGTCAAAATTCCTATGCCCACAAATGGCCATCTATGCACTGATGAAAATGGTATTGACTTCGATCACAAGGTATACCGCTCCATGATTGGTTCTCTATTGTACTTATGTGCATCTAGGCCAGATATAATGCTTAGTGTTTGCATGTGTGCTCGATTTCAAGCTACACCAAAGGAATCACACCATAAGGCTGTGAAGCATATTCTTCGATATCTAGCTCACACACCAACACTAGGATTATGGTACCCCAAGGGCTCTACTTTTGATCTCATTGGATATTCGACTCGACTATGCTTTGGTGATCGTGTGGACCGCAAGTCAACATCTGGTACTTGTCATTTCCTCGGACGATCTTTGGTGCATTGGTCCTCGAAGAAGCAGAACTGCGTATCACTTCATCGCGGAAGCTGAATACATTGCTGCTGGCTCTTGTTGTGCTCAATTCTTGTGGATGAAGCAAACTCTCAAGGACTACGGCATCAACGTGAAGAATGTGCCTCTCATCGTGACAATGAGAGTGCCATCAAGATTGCTCACAACCCAGTTCAGCACTTTCGAAGACAAAGCACATTCAAATTCGTCATCATTTTCTTCGTGATCATGTGTTGAAGGGCGACATCTCCATCGAGCATGTGAAGGCGAAGAACAACTAGCCGATATCTTCACAAAGCCCTTGGATGAGAAGAGATTTAGCAAGTTGCGGTGTGAGCTAAATATCTTAGAATCTTCTAATGTTCTTTGAAAAGGACACACATCCACGACACTTATGCAAAATTGATTACTTAGATGTGCAACACATGAAGAAAAGTTTTTCTTCTATCAATGAAGAATAACACTCAAAGTGTCAAGAAATTAATGAAGAATTTGATTCTCAGAACCCTACGACAATTGTACGCGGTGTCTGAAATCATCATTCTTATACGGTGGGTCACGCCACCACCAAAGTTGAAAATCTTCAATTTGAGTTTTTCCTCAGTTTTTCAAATTCTTCAACTTTTCAAAATCTTCACTGTTTCCGTCGTTTTTCTTCATTAGCTATGTATATATATATGGGTTTATGTCCTCTACAGCATTCACTTATGGCTATTTCTTCAAGTCGCTTTTTCTGCTAACTGAATGTGATCGGACCCTTCCCCCTCTATGCTATACTCAACCCAATCTATTCACAAATTCTTCATGTGCGTTCTATTTGAAACTCGTTCAAAATCTTCAAGGTGTCCTAGTCGGTGAAGAAATTGCGAACGGAACTTTAAAACTGATCTTATCCAAACTTTCGTTTTTGCCGCTCAAACCGTTCCGCATTCCACGATAGATTTATCTATTCACCCACGATCTAACACAATCTCCACTTTTCAGTACGTGGGTGACACATGTCAAGCGAATGAGAAGGGTCAGGGGCACGTTCGTCCCAAATCTTCGGGTGAACAGTTTTTCACCGTGGCTATATATACCCCCTCTCCCCTTCCTCACTTCCTTTACTCCGCTCGACTGCTCTCTCTCGCTCGAAGCTTCTCAAACCTAGCGCCGCCGCTACTCCATCGTCCGGTGAGGAAAAGCTTCACTTGCCTCGACCTCGTCGCCGACGTACTTTCGCGCCCGGAAATCTTCACTCTGCCGCTGCCGTAGCTGTCTTCCTCCGCCAAGTTAGGGCGTGGAAGATCTAACCTGACGAACTTCCCATCTGTTCTTCTCAGCTCGTCGTGTTCTTCACTTCGGGTAATTAAAAGTTACTTTTATTACTCGCTTTGATTCTCAAACCTTCCTGAAAATCTTCAAAGGTGTTTATTCTTCAAATCTTCACACATATGAACACCTCAAACAAAATATGCTCTTGATTCGTTTCTCTAAGCAATGATTTTCTTCAAGATTCCTCAATTGTATGGATCCTCGATCTATACAACTCTGGAACCTAAGACAAAGATCGCTTAGTGAAATTCTTCAAGGCTCATCTGGTCAAATTCCTCAAACTAGTTCTTTTGAAAAACCTTCCGAGAACGCGCATATGACCTCTCCAAATTCCTCGCAACTATACTCTGTTCACGGTACTCATGTCCGCTGCTGAATCACTAGGTTCTCATCAACTTAACTCATTTGCAGCGTTCCTCGAAGAAAAGTTGCATACTTCTTGGAGAATTTGTTTGTTCAAATTCCTCACACGAAGAATATGGCGAGAAGGAAAGAAGCCACGAGAAAGGAGGAAAGAGGCCTGAGGTCATGACTGCGTTTGAGATCCCCGAGGAAATATATGCTTTGATTATTGCACACTGATGAAGCCGAGTTCGCAAAGAAAACAAAATCAGCGCAAGGTGCGCATTCAAAGGATTGAAAGGAGATGGGCAAGGGAATGGAGGGAGTCTGAGATATGTAACTCCAAAGTACATGAAGAAATTCGCTCTCAATCCTCCATGCCCAAGAGCTCCATTGGCACTGGTCAAGAAGTGACCCCACCGACATCAAGCGTGGTGAGGACTTTCCTGAAGAATGGGCCAAGTGCCAAGCCAAATTGGCAAGACAAGCCAATGAGGCTGTGAGGAAATTTAATGAGGACTCACTCTGCTGCTGCCATTGAGGCCATTTGTCAAGCCAAGAAAATCTATGGCAAAGAAGCCCGCACACAGGCCAAGTGCTTCACCAACAGTGCCCTCACAACCAAGTTCCTCAGCTGTGCCCTCACGGCCAATTCCTCATGTTGCTCCTGCTCCTCCCAAGTCCTCAGCTGCTCCTACAAAGTCCTCAGCAGTTCCGACAATGTCCTCAGCACCTGTGCATCCAGCCACGTGCCAAAGGACTGCAGGCATCTCCATTGCCTTTGGTGTTTCAGCAAGTTCCTCAGATGCACCAAATTCTTCATCTGGCCCGACTCTGCTGAAGACTAAGGCCACAGCTGGACGAGGTCCTCGGCCAAATCCCAAGAAAAAACACGTCGCCTTCCAAAAGCCACCAGAAGATGATGAGGCTGATGATGGTGAACTTGCGGAAATCATCAGAGACCGCCAAGAAAGGGCCGCTAGAGCCAAAGGCACACCTTTGCCACTGCTGTTGGATCCAAGAGCGATCCTAGATTACATTGATCTCTCGCACAAGGACCCAAACACTCCTATGCACGACTTCAAGTTGACACTGGCCAAAGTCACATCTTGACTCATTTCATCCAAGAGGAGAAATGGAAATTTGATCTGACGGAGAGATCAAGAAATCGCAGATGACTGAAAAGGAGAAACTCTTTGAAGAAAAACGTTGTCAAGATGACAATGAAGAACTTATCAAGATGCGGTGACATCAAAGCCCTCGGCGACAAATTTAACTCCTATTATGCTGATTGGCAAGGAGCCAAAGTCGATTCGTCAACGACAAAGAAGTTCACCAATGTTGCTGCCCCAACGCAACATGAAATTCCTCAGTGGAGCCTCGGCTCAGTGATGAAGAACATGCCAGACACCGATGAAGTTCAGCTCTTTGAAGACAATGCTAGTTCGAGGGCTGATGATCCCATTCCAATTGAAAAATTGCGTGGCATCCACTAGTGGTGCGCTGAAGAAAGCTGAACAAGTCAGAATCAAGCTGCATCGATTGCGCTGAGGAAAATCAACCAGATTCCTCGGCTCCTCCTGCGCCAACACCAACTCCAATTTTTCCATCCGCCTCGATGTGAAGAAGACCAAGGCTGCGAGCGAGCTGCGGTAAAAGAAACGGAAAGCATCAGTTGCATCAAATTCTTCGGCTGCAAAGAAAATGAAGCCAATGACCAGCTCCTGTGAAAATCCTATTGATGCTGTTCCAATTTCCTCAAATCCATCAAAGGACCTTGTTCCTTTTGGTGAAGATTATGAGATCCCAAGCGGATCGATGAAGAAGATCATTCTGGCCGCTTCGTCGAGCAGATTGATGAAGAAATTGAAGTGGAAACAATCCCTTCAACCCCAATCATTTCCTCGCCTATGCCTCGGTTCACATTTGAAGAGGCGGTGTTGAGGAATTGAAGAAGATGTGGATATTGGAAGCACAACGCCGGTGATGAGCGATGACTTTTGGGAAAGTCAGCATCCAAATTCTCCACTCTTCACCCCAATTCAACAGATTCCTCAGTCCCCTGCTCCAACAGTTCAAATGGGCTGTGAAGAAACTCATCCCACTTCATATGTCCATGAAGAAATTCCAGTCACTAGAGCTGATGAACCTGCTACTGCTGATCCTCAGACTGCACCTGTAGAGGAACAAGAAATTCCTCAGCCTGAAAAACCTGAGATTGCAATTCTAGAGGTCGTGATGCAACTCACTGACACTCCACTGCCAAATCCAAAGAATCCCTTCTCAACAAAGCAAAAGTTCAAGGCTGAAGATTTCTTCGGCGAGCACGTATTCTTCACTGATTACAATCCATATGATTCTGCTCGCATAAGGAATAGGCGTTTACGGACTGCCGGTCAAGCCAATTTCTATTCCTCGGTGCTCTTCAACAAAGACAAAGTCTTCGATCATGCACATATTCCTCATGTGGACATGGAGTCTCTGCCAGCCTTGAGCCAGTCCTCGGTGTTCTTCACGACGCAGACTTACGAATTTCTGCCTTGACATACGTGATTGGAATGAAGAACTCATTCTTCAATTCTATGCAACGCTGCACATCACCGGAGACGCCAAGACGTGAACTCATGGGTGTTAGACTGGATGACTGAAAATACTCACTACAAGGCACCAGCAACTGAACTGATTCGTGCTCTACCACTCAGTCCTCCCATTGATGGTGCTCGTTGTATCTACAACGAACAAGAGCTATCAAATCACTATATGCAAGTCTTGATGAAGCCTTTGAAGCCGTGGCAGGCCCAAGAACCAAATTCCTCGTCAAGGAATTATTGTATGTGCCTCGGACTGTCTATCGGATTCTCGACGAAGACAATGAGTCCTATCAAAGGCCACGACTCAAATGATGAAGAAGTCGTTGGCATCATGAATAATATGCTTTTCTTTATCAGTCATGTCGTTCTAGTTATCTTCCATGATTTCTTCTTGACGAATCTGGCAAATATTGCTATGTCACCTTTTGAGCTGAAGCCTTATGCACCTTGGATTATGAGATTCATCAGGACAAGGTCTTCACTCAATTACAAGGCTGATACTTTGAACCACTGCAGCTACTTGCCCCCGATTGAAGTCCTCAAATGGACATTTTCCTCAGCTGATGACAAGGGCAAGGCTACTGCTGTGATAGATGAAGGCACTCGTCCATTGGATGGTCAGTTTTGCAAAGCTGCATCCTACTCCACTAATGATGACTCTGCCACACATGACTCTGCCGCAAATACCTCAGCCAAGCAAAGTCCTCAAAGCCACAACACCCAGGGTGATGACTGATTGTGAGTTACTCCTCAGTCTTCATCAGAAGGTTGATCACAATCATAAATGGGTCAAGCGTCAGTTTGGTTCAATTCTTCACAACATGACCTCTACACACAATGCAGTGAAGAAAAACCACTACTACCTCCATGAAACCTTCAAAGCGCTTTTTGGGCTGTTCTTTCAAATGTCTCTGACCGCGGAAGAACCGGCGACAATGGGTCTCAAGGAATAATTTGACTGGTACGCACCTCCTCCGAAGAAATACAAGAAGGTCAAAGTTCCTTCCTTGGTGGCCAGCTCCTATTCTTCATCACGAGACAACGATGAAAATGAAGACTTGGGCGACAACTGCGGCAGGCCCCACTACAACAACCGACCCCAACAACGCTGCCGCTCCTTCATCAACTTGAAATTCTTGAGGCGTTAGTCCTCAGTTTCGATCCTTTTGGCCATTCGATGACAAAGGGGGAGAAATTTGAGTTAGTCTTCAAGCGGGTCTATTATATGGGCATTTTTTGTTAAGTTACAACTCTCATTCTTCTGAAACCTTTATTGGATCGAGTTGTAATCTTAAACCCGATGGTGCTCTGATACTTTTGATGCACTGTGCTCTGGCACTATGCTCTGATACTCTTGATGCGTTATTTTGCATGCCTGTTCCTCATTAATATTATTGCACGCATGCTGAATTTCATCAAGCACCATATTTCATCATGCATTTCAAATTCTTCATATTATATGTCAAATGCGTGTATGAATTACAAGATATAGGGGGAGATCTCCATGATTCAACTCTTCAAATGTGCATTGCCTCAAAAGCAAATTCCTCACTATGCACATCTTCGTGGGGAGTTCTTCTATATCTTGCAATCAAATTCCTCAACATCAGTATTTACACTTCATATGTTTATCCCGTTGTAAACTTTACCTATATTGTCATCAATCACCAAAAAGGGGGAGATTGTAAGTGCATCTAGTGCCCCTTAGTGATTTTGGTGTATTGAAGACTTATAGGTTAAGGGACTAATGTGTTTATGAGTGTACACAGAAAGCCCCTGAGTGTTTATGAGTGCATCTAGTTCTTCAGTGTGTCTATAAGTCTATGAGGAGTTTGATATTTACAGAGAAAGTCGACCCCTAAAAATTAAGTTCTTCGACTGAAGACTTTAATATTCTGAAGACTTTCTGAAGACTTTGAAAGTGAAGAAATTGGTGTGACCTTGAAGACTTGGTATTCATTTGAGGAACATGAAGCGTGAAGACTTTTGTTTTCGTAGTTTCATTTTTCTCTTTCTTGAGTCATAGGAAACACCGTCTCGTTAAAGGGGTCGAGGAAATACTAAGGAAAAATTTCCATGTGATGCTCAACTCAAAATCCTACACCTACCAATCCCTTCGAGTGAAGCCTTTGGAAATCTCATACAGTTCAGTCAATTTCTTCAAAGGATGAGACTAAGTTCTTTCCGTCATCGAAGTCTCGACCGAGGAGTTAGGAATTCGCCAAAGGCGGATTACCTACAGTGAGGAACATGATAGCCTGAGGAATTTGAGAGTCAAATTTCCGACCGTTCTTTGTCTTCTTGGCCAAATGTCCCAAAATATCTTATCCACCTAACGGTCATATCATTGAAGGGCATTTATGTCTTATCATGTCGGGCTGCTCCCTAGGCTATAAATAGCCGCCCCTACAACCACTAGTTGGTTGGCTGCTCGAGAGAACTTGACACTTGTCATTTGAGAGCAACCCATCCTCCGAGGACTTTGAGCGAAAATCATCGAGTGAGGAAAAACCCAAAACCAAACCCCTACAAACCCAAAGTGATTGAGCATCACTGAAGAAATTGATCCTGCGTGGATCCGATGCTTGTTACCTTTGAAGATTGTGCTTCTTCCAGACGGTTAGGCGTCATGGTCTAGAGCATCCAAGAGGAATTTGAAGGAAAAATGCCCTAGAGGCAATAATAAAGTTATTATTTATTTCCTTATATCATGATAAAGGTTTATTATTCATGCTAGAATTGTATTAACCGGAAACATAATACATGTGTGAATATATAGACAAACAGTATGTCACTAGTATGCCTCTACTTGACTAGCTTGTTAATCAAAGATGGTTATGTTTCCTAACCATGAACAAGGAGTTGTTATTTGATTAACAAGGTCACATCATTAGTTGAATGATCTGATTGACATGACCCATTCCGTTAGCTTAACACTTGATCGTTTAGTATGTTAATGCTTTCTTCATGACCCATACATGTTCCTATAACTATGAGATTATGCAACTCCCGTTCTGGGAGGAACACTTTGGGTACTACCAAACGTCACAACGTAATCGGGTGATTATAAAGGAGTACTACAGGTGTCTCCAAAGGTACTTGTTGGGTTGGCGTATTTCGAGATTAGGTTTTGTCACTCCGATTGTCGGAGAGGTATCTCGAGCCTTCTCGGTAATGCACATCACTTAAGCCTTGCAAGCATTACAACTAATGAGTTAGTTGTGAGATGATGTATTACGGAGCGAGTAAAGAGACTTACCGGTAGCGAGATTGAACTAGGTATTGGATACCGACGATCGAATCTCGGGTAAGTAACATACCGATGACAAAGGGAACAACGTATGTCGTTATGCGGTTTGACCGATAAAGATCTTCGTAGAATATGTAGGAACCAATATGGGCATCCGAGTTCCGCTGTTGGTTATTGACCGAGAATGGTTCTAGGTCATGTCTACATAGTTCTCGAACCCGTAGGGTCCGCACGCTTAACGCTTCGATGACAGTTCATTATGAGTTTATAAGTATTGATGCACGAAGTTTGTTCGAGTCCCAGATGTGATCACGGACATGACGAGGAGTCTCGAAATGGTCGAGACATAAAGATTGATATATTGGAAGCCTATGTTTGGACTTCGGAATGGTTCCGAGTGAAAACAGGATGTTACCAGAACAGGGGTTACGGAACCCCGGGGGTTATATCAGGCCCTCATGGGCCTTGAGGGAGAAGGAGAAGGGCCGGCCAGGTGGGCTGCGCGCCCCCTCCCCTTCCGGTCCGAATAGGACAAGGAGAGGCGGCGCCCTTCCCCCTTTCCCCTCCCAATCCTACTCCAACTAGGAGAAGGGGGGAGTCCTACTCCGGTGGGAGTAGGACTCCTCCTTGCGCGCCTCCTATAGGGCCGGCCACCTCCCCTTGTCTCCTTTATATCTGAGGGCAGGGGCACCCCATAACACACAAGTTGATCTACGGATCTTTCCTTAGCCGTGTGCGGTGCCCCCTTCCACCATATTCCACTTCGGTCATATCATCGTAGAGCTTAGGCGAAGCCCTGCGCCGGAGAAGTCATATCGTCGCAGTGCTTAGGCGAAGCCCTGCGTCGGTGGAGCATCAACATCGTCACCACACCGTCGTCTTGTGGAACTCATCCCCGACACTTTGCTGGATCGGAGTCCGGGGATCGCCATCGAGCTGAGCGATGTGCGAGAACTCGGAGGTGCCGCACGTTCGGTACTTGGATCGGTCGGATCGTGAAGACGGCGACTACATCAACCGCGTTGTTATAACGCTTCCGCCACGGTCTCACGAGTGCGTGGGCGGACACTCTTCCCTCTCGTTGCTATGCCATCACCATGGTCTTGCGTGATCGTAGGAAAATTTTTGAAATTACTGCGTTCCCCAACAGGTGGCATCGAGCCTGGTTTTATGCGTTGATGTCATATGCACGAGTAGAACACAAGTGAGTTGTGGGCGATACAAGTCATACTACCTACCACGCATGTCATACTTTGGTTCAGCGGTATTGTTGGGCGAGACGATCCGGACCAACCTTACGCGTACTCTTACGCGAGACCGGTTCCTCGGCGTGCTTTGCACATAGATGGCTTGCGGAAGACTGTCTCTCCAACTTTAGTTGAACCGAGTGTGGCTACGCCGGTCCTTGAGAAGGTTAAAGCGGAGTCTATTTGACAAACTATCGTTGTGGTTTTGATGCGTAGGTAAGAACGGTTCTTGCTCAGCCCGTAGCAGCCACGTAAAACTTGCAACAACAAAGTAGAGGACGTCTAACTTGTTTTTGCAGGGCATGTTGTGATGTGATATGGTCAAGACATGATGCTGAATTTCATTGTATGAGATGATCATGTTTTGTAACCGAGTTATCGGCAACTGGCAGGAGCCATATGGTTGTCGCTTTATTGTATGCAATGCAATCGCGATGTAATGCTTTACTTTATTACTAAGCGGTAGTGATAGTCGTGGAAGCATAAGATTGGCGAGACGACAACGATGCTAAGATGGAGATCAAGGTGTTGCGCCGGTGGCGATGGTGATCATGGCGGTGCTTGGCGATGGAGATCACAAGCACAAGATGATGATGACCATATCATATCACTTATATTGATTGCATGTGATGTTTATCCTTTATGCATCTTATCTTGCTTTGTTTGACGGTAGCATTATAAGATGATCTCTCACTAAAAATTATCAAGAAGTGTTCTCCACAGTATGCACCGTTGCCAAAGTTCATAGTACCCGGACACCACGTGATGATCGGGTGTGATAAGTTCTACGTCCATCTACAACGGGTGCAAAACAGTTGCACACGCGGAATACTCAGGTTTAACTTGACGAGCCTAGCATATAACAGATATGGCCTCAGAACACGAGACCGAAAGGTCGAGCGTGAATCATATAGTAGATATGATCAACATAGTGATGTTCACCATTGAAACTACTCCGTCTCACGTGATGATCGGACATGGTTTAGTTGATTTGGATCACGTGATCACTTAGATGACTAGAGAGATGTCTGTCTAAGTGGGAGTTTTTTAATATGATTAATTGAACTTAAATTTATCATGAACTTAGTCCTGGTAGTATTTTGCAAATTATGTTGTAGATCAATAGCTCGCGATGTTGCTTCCCTATGTTTTTATATGTGTTCCTAGAAAATTGTATTGAAAAATGTTAGTAGCAATGTTGCGGATTGGATCCGTGATCCGAGGTTTATCCTCATTGCTGCCTGAAGAATTATGTCCTTGATGCACCGCTAGGTGACAGACCTATTGCAGGAAGCGTATGCGAGGCGTTATGAACGTTTGGCTAGCTCAATATGATGACTACTTGATAGTTTAGTGCACCATGCTTAAACGGCTTAGAATCGGGACTTCAAAGACGTTTTGAACGTCATGGACCATATAAGATGTTCCAGGAGTTGAAGTTTATATTTCCAGCAAATACCCGAGTTGAGAGATATGAAGTTTCCAACAAATTTCTAAAGCTAAAAGATGGAGGAGAATCGCTCAACTAGTGAGCAGGTGCTCGATTGTGCAGGTACTTCAATCGCTTGAATCAAGTGGGAGTTAATCTTCGAGATAAGACAGTGATTGACAGAATTCTCTAGTCACCATCACTAAGTTACTAGAACTTCGTGATGAACTATAGTATGCAAGGGATGACGAAAACGATTCTCAAGCTCTTCGTGATGTTGAAATCGACGAAGGTAGAAATCAAGAAAGAGCATCAAGTGTTGATGATTGACAAGACCACTAGTCTCAAGGAAAAGGGCAAAGGAAAGAAAGGGGAACTTCAAGAAGAACGGCAAGCAAGTTGCTGCTCGAGTGAAGAAGCTCAAGTCTGGAACTAAGCCTGAGACCAAGTGCTTTTGCTGCAATGGAACTGGTCACTAGAAGCGGAACTACCCCAAGTATTTGGCGGATAAGAAGGATGGCAAAGTGAACAAAGGTATATTTGATATACAGATTATTGATATGTATTTTACTAGTGTTCGTAGCAACCCCTCGGTATTTGATACTGGTTCAGTTGCTAAGAGTAGTAACTTGAAACGGGAGTTGCCGAATGAACAGAAACTAGTCAAAGGGAAGTGACGATGAGTGTTGGAAGTAGTTCCAAGATTGATATGATCATCATCGCACACTCCCTATACTTTCGGGATTAGTGTGGAACCTAAATAAGTGTTATTTGGTGTTGAGCATAAATATGATTTGATCATGTTTATTGCAATACGGTTATTCATTTAAGTAAGAGAATAAATCGTTGTTACATTTACATGAATAAAACCTTATATGGTTACACACCCAATGAAAATGGTTCATTGGATCTCGATCATAATGATACACATATTCATAATATTGAAACCAAAAGATGCAAAGTTAATAATGATAGTGCAACTTATATGTAGCACTGCCGTTTAGGTCATATTGGTGTAAAGCGCATGAAGAAAACTCCATGTCGATGGACTTTTGGAATCACTTGATTATGAATCATTTGATGCTTGCGAACCGTGCCTTTTGGGCAAGATGACTAAATCTCCGTTATCCGGAACAATGGAACAAGCTCCTGGCTTATTTGATATAATACATACCGATGTATGCGATTCAATGAGTGTTGATGCTCGTGGCAAGTATCATTATTTTCTGACCTTCACAGATGATTTGAGCAGATATGCGTATATCTTCTTGATGAAACATAAGTCTGAAATAGTTGAAAAGTTCAAAGAATTTCAGAGTGAAGCGAGAAAATCATCGTAACAAGAAAATAAAGTTTACGCAATCTGATCGTGGAGATGAATATTTGAGTTACGAGTTTGGTCTTCAATTAAAACAAAGTGGAATAGTTTCGCTCACGCCACCGGAACACCACAAGCGTTATGGTGTGTCCGAACGTCAGAACCGTACTTTATTTTGTTATGGTGCGATCAATGATGTCTCTTACTGATTTACCAATATCGTTTTGGGGTTATGCATTAGAGACAACTGCATTCACTTTTAATAGGGCACCATCTAAATCCGTTGAGACGACACCATATGAACTATGGTTTAACGGTAAACCTAAGTATGCGTTTCTTAAAAGTTTGGAGTTTTGATACTTATGTGAAAAAGTTTTCACCGATAAGCTCGAACCCAAATCGGAGAAGTGCGTCTTCATAGAATACCCAAAGGTAACTATTGGGTACACCTTCTATCACAGATCCAAAGGCAAGTTTTTCGTTGCTAAGATGGATCCTTTCTAGAGAAGAAAGTTTCTCTCGAAAGAAGTGAGTGGGAGGAAAGTAGAAACTTGATGAGGTAATTGTACCTTCTCCCTTATTGGAAAGTAGTTCATCACGTAAATCAGTTCTAGTGATTCCTACACCAATTAGTGAGGAAGTTAATGATAATGATCATGAAACTTCAGATCAAGTTGCTACCAAACCTCGTAGGTCTTCCAGAGCAAAATCCGCACTCAGTGGTACGGTAATCGTGTTCTGGAAGTCATGTTACTAGACCATGATGAACCTACGGACTATGAGGAAGCGATGATGAGCCCAGATTCCGCGAAATGGCTTGAGGCCATGAAATCTGAGATAAGATCCATGTATGAGAACAAAAGTATGGACTTTGATTGACTTGCTCGATGATCGACAAGCCATGTTAAATAAATGGATCTTCAAGAGGAAGACAGATCTTGATAGTAGTGTTACTATCTACAAAGCTAGACTTGTCGAAAAAGGTTTTAGACAAAGTTCAAGATGTTGAATACAATGAGATTTTTCTCACTTGTATCGATGCTTAAAAGTCTGTCCGAATCATGTTAGCAATTGCCACATTTTATGAAATCGGCAAATGGATGTCAAAACTGCATTCCTTAATGGTTTTCTTAAAGAAGAGTTGTATATGATGCAACCAGAAGATTTTGTCAATCCTAAAGGTGCTAACAAAATATGCAAGCTCCAGCAATCCATCAATGGACTGGTGCAAGCATCTCGGAGTTGGAATATACGCTTTGATGTGTTGATCAAAGCATATGATTTTATCTGAGACTTTTGGAAAGGCCTGTATTTACAAGAAAGTGAGTGGGAGCACTCTGACATTTCGATAAGTATATGTGAATGACATATTGTTGATCGGAAATAATGTAGAATTATTCTGCAAAGCATAAAGGAGTATTTGAAAGAAGTTTTTCAAAGAAGGACCTCGGTGAAGCTGCTTACATATTGAGCATCAAGATCTATAGAGATAGATCAAGACGCTTGATAAGTTTTTTCAATAAGTACATACCTTGTCAAGATTTTTGAAGTAGTTCAAAATGGAACAGTCAAAGAAAAGTTCTTGCCTGTGTTGCAAAACGTATGAAATTGAGTAAGACTCAAATCCCGACCACGGCAGAAAATAGAAAAGAGAATGAAAGTCATTCCCTATGCCTCGATCCATAGGTTCTATAAAGTATGTCATCTTGTGTACGGATCTATTGCATACCCTACCACTAAGCTTGCCAAGGGAGTGCAATAGTGATCTAGGAGTAGATCAATGGGCAGCGGTCAAAATTATCCTTAGTAGAATAAGGATATGTTTCTCGATTATGGAAGTGAAAAAAAGGTTCATCGTAAAGAGTTACATCGATGCAAGCTTTTTACACTGATCCAGATGACTCTAAGTCTCAATCTGGATACATATAGTAAGTAGGAGCAATTAGCTAGAGTAGCCCCGTGCAAAGCATTGTAGACATAGAATATTTGCAAAATACATACAGCTCTGAATGTAACAGACCCGTTGACTAAAATTATCTCACAAGAAAAACATGATCACACCTTAGTACTCTTTGGGTGTTAATCACATAGCGATGTGAACTAGATTATCGACTCTAGTAAACCCTTTGGGTGTTGGTCACATGTCGATGTGAACTATGGGTGTTAACCACATATAGATGTGAACTATTGATGTTAAATCACATGGCGATGTGAACTAGATTATTGACTCTAGTGCAAGTGGGAGACTGAAGGAAAAATGCCCTAGAGGCAATAATAAAGTTATTATTTATTTCCTTATATCATGATAAAGGTTTATTATTCATGCTAGAATTGTATTAACCGGAAACATAATACATGTGTGAATATATAGACAAACAGTATATCACTAGTATGCCTCTACTTGACTAGCTTGTTAATCAAAGATGGTTATGTTTCCTAACCATGAACAAGGAGTTGTTATTTGATTAACAAGGTCACATCATTAGTTGAATGATCTGATTGACATGACCCATTCCGTTAGCTTAACACTTGATCGTTTAGTATGTTAATGCTTTCTTCATGACCCATACATGTTCCTATAACTATGAGATTATGCAACTCCGTTTACCGGAGGAACACTTTGGGTACTACCAAACGTCACAACGTAATCGGGTGATTATAAAGGAGTACTACAGGTGTCTCCAAAGGTACTTGTTGGGTTGGCGATTTCGAGATTAGGTTTTGTCACTCCGATTGCTCTGGAGAGGTATCTCCGTGCCTTCTCGGTAATGCACATCACTTAAGCCTTGCAAGCATTACAACTAATGAGTTAGTTGTGAGATGATGTATTACGGAACGAGTAAAGAGACTTACGGTAACGAGATTGAACTAGGTATTGGATACCGACGATCGAATCTCGGGTAAGTAACATACCGATGACAAAGGGAACAACGTATGTCGTTATGCGGTTTGACCGATAAAGATCTTCGTAGAATATGTAGGAACCAATATGGGCATCCAGGTTCCGCTGTTGGTTATTGACCGAGAATGGTTCTAGGTCATGTCTACATAGTTCTCGAACCCGTAGGGTCCGCACGCTAACGCTTCGATGTGAGTTCATTATGAGTTTATAAGTATTGATGCAATCGAAGTTTGTTCGGAGTCCGGATGTGATCACGGACATGACGAGGAGTCTCGAAATGGTCGAGACATAAAGATTGATATATTGGAAGCCTATGTTTGGACTTGGAATGGTTAGAGTGAAAGCAGGATGTTACGAGAACCGGGGTTACTGGAACCCCGGGGGTTATATGGGCCCTCATGGGCCTTGAGGGAGAAGGAGAAGGGCCGGCCAGGTGGGCTGCGCCCCCTCCCCTTCCGGTCGAATAGGACAAGGAGAGGCGGCGCCTTCCCCTTTCCCCTCCCAATCCTACTCCAACTAGGAGAAGGGAGTCCTACTCCCGGTGGGAGTAGGACTCCTCCTTAGTGCGCCTCCTATAGGGCCGCCACCTCCCCTTGTCTCCTTTATATCTGAGGCAGGGGCACCCCATAACACACAAGTTGATCTACGGATCTTTCCTTAGCCGTGTGCGGTGCCCCTTCCACCATATTCCACTTCGGTCATATCATCGTAGAGCTTAGGCGAAGCCTGCGCCGGAGAAGTCATATCGTCGCAGTGCTTAGGCGAAGCCTGCGTCGGTGGAGCATCAACATCGTCCTGCCACGTCGTCTTGACGGAACTCATCCCGACACTTTGCTGGATCGAGTCCGGGATCGCCATCGAGCTGAACGTGTGCGAGAACTCGGAGGTGCCGTCGTTCGGTACTTGGATCGGTCGGATCATGAAGACGCACGACTACATCAACAGCGTTGTTATAACGCTTCGCTTACGGTCTCACGAGTGCGTGGGCGGACACTCTTCCCTCTCGTTGCTATGCCATCACCATGGTCTTGCGTGATCGTAGGAAAATTTTTGAAATTACTGCGTTCCCCAACAGAATTGTGGATCACCGAGTGACCAAGTCTGTGAATGTTTGGAAGTTGCCTGAAGACTTACCACGAGTGATTGGACGAGGTCTGTGTGACCTTAGTTCAAGGAGAATACGGTGAGGACTTGGTGTCTGAGCTGCGTGCTCAGCCGACCGGGTGTCCGGACCGTGTGTCCTCGAGTTTAAATACTCAGCCGCTCCAACCAGACGTACAACTACAGCAGTTGGAACTGGTCTACCAAATCATTGTCTTCACCAACCTAACTGGTTCTATTTCCTCAACTCTTTCATTTCCTCATTACTGTGTTGAGTGTTCATTCATATCTGTGTTTGAAGACTTTGGTGAAGAATTTCTCAATTTCCTCAGTTCAATTTCTTGATCTGTTTGTCTTCATCTTGTGCTATCCTGTGTTCACGCTTTATGTACTCCTTGTTTGTCTTCATTTCATCATGATGACCATGCCCGCATTCTCTTATGCTTACTTCTGAGTACTTATTCCGCTGCAAGTAGTTCTTCGCTAAGGAATTTCCTCACCGGCAAATTCCTCAGTGAAGAATTCGTAAAAATCGCCTATTCACCCCCCCTCTAGTCGATATAACGCACTTCCAAGAATTTTCATAGAGATCAAACAGGACAGTTTGAGAATTGCGTGAAGATGAATATTCAAACCTCCTCACAAATGAACTAGTGAGATAGTGGTACTGGCAGCACTTTTCTGCCTCGAAGTTCACAAGATCAGCGTTACGCAAATACGCATTAAATTCTTCTTTAATTTCTGCTCAATCCATAAAGTCTTCTGAAGGCCGTTCACAAGGCCGCACTGGCACTGGGGCGTCCCTTGGTGGTTCATCATCAGCATCACGCATTGCAAGCCTGGGTCCTTGTTTCCTTGAAGGACCACCTTGGTACATTTTCCTAAGCATATTTCTTCTCTGAAATTTTTAGTAACTTCAAATAAAAGTGAACTAAGCTCAACAAAATTGATAGCAACTACTCCTACAAGTGCCTACAGCCTATATCATGCATTAGAACTACTTAGAACCATATAAATTTGACATGCAAGCTCAAGAACATGGTCACCTAGGTAGCACAAATTTGCAAAGAATAAAGCACTAGAACAAAAACTAATTGGACCAATGGAGGAGTCACATACCAAGGAACAATCTCCCAAAGCAGTTTTCTGAGAGGTGCTTTGAGCAAGGAGATCGAAAATCACAGCAAAATGAGCTAGAACTCGTCCTTGAGCTGGATGGTGATTCTTTTGGGAGGAAGAAGAAGTGTGTGGGTGCAGGAATAAGTGGAGGGGAGCCACCGTGGGCCCACGAGGCAGGGGCGCACCCTGTAGGGGTGGGCGCGCCCTGGACCCTCGTGGCCAGGTGCTTGCTCCCCCTGCTGTGTTCTCAGTGCCAGATATTCTCAAATATTCCGGAAAAAATCATATTTAATTGGTAGGGCATTTGGAGAACTTTTATTTTCGGGGTATTTTTATATTGCACGGATAATATGGAAAACAGACAGGAAAATACTATTTTTGCTTTATTTCAACTAAATAACAGAAGTTAAAAGGAGGGTACAGAAGGTTGTGCCTTCTAGTTTCATCCATCTCATGCTCATCAAAAGGAATCCAAAAACAAGGTTGATCAAGTCTTGTTAACAAACTCATTCCGAATAACATGGAACCGGAGAAATTTCGAATAACACTATGTTACCTCAACGGGGATATGCACATCCCCAATAATAAGAATATCATATTTCTTCTTGACAGTAGGGAGAGGAAATTCAAAACCTCCAAAAATAATCGATGAAAATTTTCCAACAGAGTTGATACTGTGAACTTGAGGTTGTTTTCTCGGAAAGTGTACCGTATGCTCATTACCATTAACATGAAAAGTGACATTGCCTTTGTTGCAATCAATAACAGCCCCTGCAGTATTCAAAAAGGGTCTTCCAAGAATAATAGACATACTATCATCCTCGGGAATATCAAGAATAACAAAATCAGTTAAAATAGTAACGTTTGCAACTACGACAGGCACATCCTCACAAATACCAACAGGTATAGCAGTTGATTTATCAGCCATTTGCAAAGATATTTCAGTAGGTGTCAACTTATTCAAATCAAGTCTACGATATAAAGAGAGAGGCATAACACTAACACCGGCTCCAAGATCACATAAAGCAGTTCTAACATAATTTCTTTTAATGGAGCATGGTATAGTGGGTACTCCTGGATCTCCAAGTTTCTTTCGTATTCCACCCTTAAAAGTATAATTAGCAAGCATGGTGGAAATTTCAGCTTCCGGTATCTTTCTTTTATTTGTAACAATGTCTTTTATATACTTAGCATAAGGATTCATTTTGAGCATATCACCAATCGCATACATAAAAATATAGGTCTAATCATTTCAGCAAAGCGCTCAAAATCCTCATCATCCTTTTTCTTGGATTGTTTCGGAGGAAAAGGCATGGGTTTCTGAACCCATGGTTCTCTTTCTTTACCGTGTTTCCTAGCAACAAAATCTCTCTTATCATAACGTTGATTCTTTGATTGTGGGTTATCAAGATCAACAATGAGTTCAATTTCTACATCATTATTATTGCTAGGTTGAGCATCAACATGAACATCATCATTAACATTATCACTAGGTTCATGTTCATTACCAGATTGTGTTTCAGCATCAGAAATAGAAATATCATTTGGATTCTCAGGTGTTTCAGTATTAAGTTCACTAGAAGCATGCAAAGTCCTATCATTTTTCTTTTTCTTCTTTTTAGAAGGGCTAGGTGCATCTATATTATTTCTCTGTGAATCCTGCTCGATTCTCTTAGGGTGGCCTTCAGGATACAAAGGTTCCTGAGTCATTTTACCAGTTCTAGTAGCCACTCTAACAACACAGTCATTATTCTTACTATTTAATTCATTGAGCAAATCATTTTGAGCTTTAAGTACTTGTTCTACTTGAGTGGTAACCATAGAAGCATGTTTACTAATGAGTTTAAGTTCACCTTTAACTCTAGACATATAATCACCCAAGTGTTCAATCATATAAGAATTTTGTTTTAATTGTCTACCAAAATAAGCATTAAAATCTTCTTGCTTAACCATAAAGTTATCAAACTCATCCAAACATTGGCTAGCAAACTTAGTAGGAGGGATTTCGGCTTTATCATATCTATAGAGAGAATTTACCTTTACTACCTGTCTTGGGTTATCGAGACCCTGAGTTTCTTCAATAGGTAATGGATTAAGATCATATATTTCTTCAACAGGCGGTAAATTAAGACCATGTATTTCTTCAATAGGAGGTAAATTCTTAACATCTTCAGCTTTAATACCCTTTTCTTTCATAGATTTCTTTGCCTCTTGCATATCTTGAGATCGAGAAAGCAGAACACCCCTCTTCTTTGGAGTTGGCTTAGGAGTTGGTTCAGGAAGTGTCCAATTATTTTCATTGGTCAACATATTATTCAATAGAATTTCAGCTTCATCAGGTGTTCTTTCCCTGAAAACAGAACCAGCACAACTATCCAGGTGGTCTCTGGAAGCATCGGTTAGTCCATTATAAAAGATATCAAGTATTTCATTTTTGTTAAGAGGATGATCACGCAAAGCATTAAGAAATGTTCATAGCCATAAAAAGGATCAGATTCAACCAAAGTAATTATATCAGGATCAACAGAGAATTCATAATCCTTATCAGTAACACAGATAGGTGAAGTAGCAAAAGCAGGTCGGGTTTCATTCTAGCATTAAGAGATTGCGCTTCCATTTAGCTAATAATCTTTTAAGATCGTATCTATCATTGCAAGCAAGAATAGCTCTAGCAGCTTCTTCCTCCAAAACATAACCCTCAGGAACAATAGGTAATTCATATTTATTAGGGAGAGAGCCTTCATCATCACTACCTTCAATATTATCAATAATTTCATTCTCTCTAGCCCTACCAAGTTGTTCATCAAGAAATTCACCAAGTGGCACAGTAGTATCAAGCATAGAAGTAGTTTCATCATAAGTATCATGCATAGCAGAAGTGGCATCATCAATAACATGCGACATATCAGAATTAATAGCAGAAGTAGGTTTAGGTGTCGCAAGTTTACTCAAAACAGAAGGTGAATCAAGTGCAGAGCTAGATGTCAGTTCCTTACCTCTCCTCGTAGTTGAGGGATAATTTTTTGTTTTCTCGTCTTTCAAGTTCTTCATAGTGACCAGAAGATATAAATCCCAAGTGACTCAAAGAATAGAGCTATGCTCCCCGACAACGGCGCCAGAAAATAGTCTTGATAACCCACAAGTATAGGGGAATTACATAGCAGTTTTTCGAGGATAGAGTATTCAAGCCAAATTTATTGATTCGACACAAGGGAGCCAAAGAATATTCTCAAGTATTAGCAGTTGAGTTGTTAATTCAACCACACCTGGATAACTTAGTATCTGCAGACAAAGTATTTAGTAGCAAAGTAATATGGAAGTGATACTTGATAACAAAAGTAATATTTTTGGGTTTTGTAGTGATTGTGACAGTAGCAACGGAAAAGTAAATAAACGGAGAACAATATGTGAAAAGCTCGTAGGCATTGGATCGGTGATGTAGAATTATGCCGGATGCGGTTCATCATGTAACAATCATAACATAGGGTGACACAGAACTAGCTCCAATTCATCAATGTAATGTAGGCATGTATTAAGAATATAGTCTTACGTTCTTATGGAAAAGAACTTGCATGACATCTTTGTCCTACCCTCCCGTGTGGCGGGGTCCTAATGGAAACTAAGGGATATTAAGGCCTCCTTTTAATAGAGTACCGGACCAAAGCATTAATACATAGTGAATACATGAACTCCTCAAACTATGGTCATCACCGGGAGTGGTCCCGATTATTGTCACTTCGGGGTTGCCGGATCATAACACATAGTAGGTGAATATAGACTTGCAAGATAGGATCAAGAACTCACATATATTCATGAAAACATAATAGATTAAGATCTCAAGTCATGGCACTCGGGCCCTAGTGACAAGCATTAAGCATAGCAAAGTCATAGAAACATCAATCTCAGAACATAGTGGATACTAGGGATCAAATCCTAACAAAACTAACTCGATTACATGATAAATCTCATCCAACCCATCACCGTCTAGCAAACCTACGATGGAATTACTTTCGCACGGCGGTGAGCATCATGAAATTGGTGATGGAGGATGGTTGATGATGACGACGGCGACAGATTCCTCTCTCCGGAGCCCCGAACGGACTCCAGATCAGTCCTCCCGAGAGAGTTTAGGGCTTGGCGGCGGCTCCGTATCGTAAAACGCGATGAATCTTTCTCTCTGATTGTTTTCTCCCCGGACACGAATATATGGAGTTGGAGTTGAGGTCGGTGGAGCAACAGGGGCCCACGAGGCGGGCGCGCCCAAGGTGCACGCCCCCACCCTCGTGGACAGTGGAGGCCCCCGACGCCGACTCTTCTTCGATTTTTAATATTTTCCAAAAATAAGTTCGGTGGAGTTTCGTGTCATTCCGAGAACTTTTGTTTACGCACATAAATAACACCATGGCAATTTCTTTGAAAAACAGCGTCGATCTGGTTAGTTCCATTCAAATCATGCAAGTTGGAGTCCAAAACAAGGGCAAAAGTGTTTGGAAAAGTAGATACGACGGAGACGTATCAAAGGCCCATAACTTCTCCCGGGGGGTTCCGGTAACCTCCCGGTACTCCGGAAAAATGCCCGAATCACTTGGAACCATTCCGATGTCCAAATGCAATCTTTCAATATATGAATCTTTACCTCGACGATTTCGAGACTCCTCGTCATCTCCGTGATCTCATCCGGGACTCCGAACAAACTTCGGAACATCAAATCACATAACTCATAATCCAAATCGTCATCGAATGTTAAGCGTGCGGACCCTACGGGTTCGAGAACTATGTAGACATGACCGAGAAACATCTCCGGTCAATAACCAATAGCGGAACCTGGATGCTCATATTGGCTCCTACATATTCTACGAAGATCTTTATAGGTCAAACCGCATAACAACATATGTTGTTCCCTTTGTCATCGGTATGTTACTCGCCCGAGATTCGATCATCGGTATCATCATACCTAGTTCAATCACGTTACCGGCAAGTCTCTTTACTCGTTCCATAAAGCATCTCGCAACTAACTCATTAGTCACATTGCTTGCAAGGCTTATAGTGATGTGCATTACCAAGAGGGCCCAGAGATACCTCTCCGATACTTGGAGTGGCAAATCCTGATCTCGATCTATGCCAACCCAACAAACACCTTTGGAGACACCTGTAGAGCATCTTTATAATCACCCAGTTACGTTGTGACGTTTGATAGCACACTAAGTGTTCCTCCGCTATTCGGGAGTTGCATAATCTCATAATTAGAGGAACGTGTATAAGTCATGAAGAAAGCAATAGCAATAAAACTCAACGATCATAATGCTAAGCTAACGGATGGGTCTTGTCCATCACATCATTCTCTAATGATGTGATCCCATTCATCAAATGATAACACATGTCTATGGCTAGGAAACATAACCATCTTTGATAAACGAGCTAGTCAAGTAGAGGCATACTAGGGACACTCTGTTTGTCTATGTATTCACACATGTACTAAGTTTCGGGTTAATACAATTATAGCATGAATAATAAACATTTATCATGATATAAGGAAATATAAATAACAACTTTATTATTGCCTCTAGGGCATATTTCCTTCGCTTGGTAAGCCACAACACATGTCTATCAAACACCATAAACTACTTGCAACTCTTGGACAGAGACTGGGTGAGTTAATAAGTCGAGAGGGGTCATGTTATTGGAGCCCAATGTGTGGTAGATACAAGCACAGAACTCAGTTCCTATGAGCGGTATCAATGAGAAAGCTCTCCATGTACTCTTACATGACCTCTCATCGCTACCTTTACAAAAACAGTTCACACACTGAACTCTCACACATGAGAACATGATCACTACCACTTCGAATTCATCACCCATGCATGATGAAGGGTCGCAACATGGCTTCAAGCAACTCCTAATCATGCTACTAACATGGTGAGCTTTATACTGTGACAATGTCAGGTCATGCAAAGGAATGTGTTCAACTAGCGATAACATGTGACGGTTGAATCGTGATGAAGGGTCAGAACATGCCTTCGAGCAACTCCTAGTCATGCTAGGAACATGGTAAGCTTTATATTGTGACAATAAGGAATGAGTTCAACTAGCAATAAAATGTAATAGTTGAATCGTTTCATCCTGCAGCCAAGCGTGCAGCCAAGCAAGTTGGGCCGGCCCAATTTACGCTTCATCGCGTGCGCCACTGCAATTATTCTTCTATTGTGTGTTTGTTTTGTTGTCTTGTTTTTTCCTTTCTGGGTTTTATTTCTTTCTCTTTTTTCTAGTTTGTTTTTTCTCATGGTTTTTTTTTTTGCACCTCTCCATTTTAAGCTATACTATAAAGTTATTTCAATATTCAATGATTTTTCTCCAAGTACTCACGGAACATTTTTATAATTTTTTAATATTTTTATAACATGGAATTTTTTTTACCATACAATGAATATTTTTAAACTACAAACTAAAATTCTTTTAAATGTATGGTGAGCTACTTTTAATATACACTGGACATTTTCTTAACACACACTAAATTTTTCTTAAACACACATCAAACATATTTTGATGAGGAAAAAATCAAAGAGAAAAGAACCCAACAAGCAGTTTTTCGGGAAAAAAATACTTTTTTAGGGGATAGAAAAAAATATATGAAAACCCCCTGCTCAAGTGAGCTCGCTAGAGTGGGCCGACCCCTTTTCCGCTCACTTGCAGGCGTCAGCTGGAGTATTTGACGCCAATGGGCATCCAATAGGAGGACTCAATACAAAGGTCAAACAAACAGACAACCTACTCCCTCCGTTTTTAAATATTTGTCTTTTTAGAGATTTTAAATGCACTACCACATACGGATGTATATAAACATATTTTAGAGTGTAGATTCACTCATTTTGCTCCGTATGTAATCACTTGTTAAAATCTCTAAAAAGATAAATATTTAGGAACGAAGGTTACTTACTCCCTCCGGTCCTTTTTACTCTGCATATTAGGTTTGTCTGCAGTCAATCTCATGCAACTTTGACCAAGTTTATACAAAATATTATTAACATTCACATAACAACACCAATATCATTAGATCCATCTTGGAATATATTTTCATATTATATTTATTAGATATTATAGATGCTAATAATTTTCAATATAAATTTGGTCAAACTTAGCAAAGTTTGACTTTCGGCAAATCCAATGTGCAGAGTAAAAAGGACCGGAGGGAGTACTAGGGAGCTTTAACAGGCTGAAGCCCCCTCTCCAAAACAGTAAAATTAGTTTTTAGACTAATGTCAAGGCCCAGCCCAACCACTTGCAGCCCAGTCCAACGTTGTAGATGCTCCTAGACAGTGAGAGGTAAATTAGACACAATCATGAGGCATCTGAAAAGGCTAAAGGTCACTGCCATGAAAGTACACGAGCACGGGCGTGCAAGAGACCAAACAGTAGAGAGCAAAGAGCAGACAAGCCAAGCCACACCAACCCCGGTGCCACTGTCACCGCCACCGTTTAGCTAAGCTAAACTAACATCATGGCGTCGCTGCAGCTGCAAGCTGTCGCTGCCGTCCTGGCAATCGTGGCCGGCGCCGGTGCCGCGCACAGCTTCGAGTTCCACGAGGCCACCGTCGAAGCCATCCAGCTAGGGTTCAGCAACGGGACTCTGACCTCCACGGCGCTCGTCCGGTTCTACCTGGATCAGATCGGCCGCCTCAACCCGCTGCTGCACGCCGTCATCGAGGTGAACCCGGACGCGCTCCGGCAGGCCAAGCATGCCGACGCCGAGCGCCGCCGCGGCACGGCCACCGGCTCGCTGCGCGGCGTCCCCGTCCTGCTCAAGGACAACATCGCGACCCGTGACGCGCTCAACACCACGGCGGGGTCGCTGGCTCTCCTCGGCTCTGTGGTGAAGCGTGACGCCGGCGTGGCGGCTCGGCTCCGGCGTGCGGGCGCCGTGGTGCTCGGCAAGGCCAGCCTGTCCGAGTGGGCCAATTTCCGCCCAGTCGAAGCCGGGTGGAGCGCCCGCGGCGGCCAGGCGCGGAACCCGTACGTGCTGTCGTCTACCCCGTGCGGGTCGAGCGCCGGGTCCGGCGTGGCCGTGGCGGCGAACATGGCGGCCGTGACGCTCGGCACCGAGACCGACGGCTCCATACTTTGCCCGTCGTCGTTCAACTCAGTTGTCGGCATCAAGCCGACGTTGGGGTTGACCAGCCGGGCCGGCGTCGTCCCCATCACCCCGTTGCAGGACACCGTCGGGTAACCCTTCCTTCTTCTTCTTGCTGTTGTTCCATATTCATTTAACCCGAAAATCTTGGTGCCGCTCGATGGAAATAAAATGCAGACCGATGTGCCGGACGGTGTCGGACGCGGTGCACGTGCTGGATGCCATCGTCGGCTACGACGCGCAAGACGCCGCGGCCACCGGAGCAGCATCCAAGTACATCCCGCACGGCGGGTACACGCAGTTCCTAAAGAAAAATGGGCTAAAAGGCAAGAGGATCGGCGTCCCCAATGGCTTCTTCCAAGGATATGACCAGACGCAGTTGAATACGTACAAGCAGCACCTCGCCACAATGAGGTTCCTTCGTAGTGACGGTTTACATTTCACTGTCCATGGATGAATATGACAGGCAGCTAACAATTTGAATACTATAAATATATGAATTGATTCTTGATTTTTCTTTTCCAAAGGAAACTTGGAGCAGTGGTGATCGAGAAGCTGGACGTCGCTGCCAATTTGACCGCTCTATTCGTTGAGATTTATTCCAAGGAGGGGATTGCGATGCAGGCAGAGTTCAAACTGAGCATAAACGCGTATTTGGCAGACTTGGTCTACTCCCCGGTCCATTCGCTAGCAGACATCATAGCATTCAACAACAAGCATCCTGTGGAGGTAAGTGCACCAAAAAACCAACTGAATCCATATTTCGGGGGATTAGATTATTTACCACACTTTACCATGGGTCAGATGATTTGCCCTGGTTGTGTCCAAATGTCCAATGGCAGGTGGTTCACATCTTGTTAATCAAACAATATAGATCTATGTCTGTCAAAAGAAATTCTCAATTTTTCTTATAGACTCCTGATGCATAGATCATGAGGCAATAAAACACCTGAAACATAGGTAGAATCGACACGGTAGTTAATGGAACTTATTCTTTATGTAGGCTCTTACAAAATTTATTAACATGTTGGTGCAGGAGAGGCTAAAAGATTTCGGGCAGCCTGATCTTATCGCTGCCCAAAGCACAAACGGCATTGGGCCCGTAGAGAGAGGCGCGATCCGCCGCCTGAAGGAGCTGAACGCGAATGGGCTAGAGAAGCTAATGATGGAGCGCCAATTGGACGCGATCGTGGCGCCTAACAGCGATATTTCTAGCCTTCTCGCCATAACCGGCCACCCTGGCATCGTTGTGCCGGCGGGGTACGACGAGAAGGGGTTCCCCTTCGGGATATGCTTCGGCGGGCTGCAGGGGTATGAGCCGAGGCTGATCGAGATGGCCTATTCTTTCGAGCAGGCTACCAAAGTGAGGAGGCCACCCATGTTCAAGCCCTAGCTGAATATAACTCTTGTGTAGCAACAATGTAACACGACGGCTCCACTTACACTTTTCTCGTTACATGTCAAATAATAAACCCTGCAAGTATTACTTATCGGGTCAGGAAGTAACTCTGAATAAACTAGCAATGTGGCCTTACTAAAGGTGAAACAATGTTGTTTCGAAAATTGCAAGGCGTGGACGAGCTCGCGCGATCCTGGTATCGTGACGCGTTTGTTCGCCTAGAGATGCGGGACGGCCGTGGTATTTCAGGTGGTAGACGAGGTGTTAATTAATGCGTGTACGCAATGGCAAGTGACGCAATGGGAGCCGATGTTGGCGACGGGCGTCAAACAGCGATGACGGTGTTTTGTGCCGGCTCGTTAGTTCTCTGTTATGGTCGGATGCGTCAAACCTGGCTTCGCCCCATTGGATCCCTCGCATGCAGCACGGGCATTGACTATTCCATGGTCTAGGTGTCCAGCGAAGCAGCACAGTTTAATATAATGCTTAGGGCCACCACTCGAACGGCTAATGTCCTGCTTAATGTGCTCCCGGCCTGACAACATCTTTTCTTAATTTACATGCAAGAAAAAAAATCATATTTCCTTAATTTGTTTTTATATCAGCACAGGTGGCCGCGCGAGGGAGTGTTTGGGTGAAGTGCAAATACTGGGCTGAACTACTTCTGGTGAATTAGCTGCCATGTTTTATCATTTACCACAGCAAAATTGTTTTTAGCAACTTCAGTATGCCTTCACGCCAAAATTAAATCAAATTAGGAGGCTTGTAATTGTTTTTGTAGTAGTGAGAAATTTACGGTATTATGCACCATGCGAACATTTTAATTACGGCCTTTTTTGGCACCAAGAGCGGGAAGGCAAGTGTAAATAGTGGGGGGAAAATTGTACTCGCATGTACTAAAAAAGAAACACGTCACTTGTTGTAAATGCTAGTGTTAGTGGAAAGAGCGTACATGAAATTTTCAAAGGGAAATGGAGTAGGCGTATATTGCTGGTGGAAAAACAAATTAGGAGATATTTTTTTCCTGGTAACAGTTGATGTTTGAATTCATTTTGTTTTTTCGCATGTGGAAATATCACGTGTTTTCGTCCTGAATGTTTGTATGTAGCAGTTGGATGCGCCAAACAACGCAAAGTTTTTCTTTTTTTTTTGCCAATATTTTCAACATTGGAAAAAAAACACCAAGGAAAAATCAGCAAGTGTACATACAGGGATGGTTATTATGTGCGTGTTTCACGTGCTTATGATCCTTGTTAGCGTTGTTATGACCAGAAATACAAGGTTGTCCAGGCAAACAAGGGAGAAACTAGTTGACGAGCGCTCTTTCAGGAGCCTCACAACAATCACGTAGGGCGCGCTCCCAGCCGTCGCTACATGTCGCGCTCTGGGCACTCCCTCCAGATTTTATTATTATTTATTATTTTTCTGCACGCGTTTTTTGGAATTTTGAATGATTTTTTTCCTTTTTTTTACTTTTTGGTTTTTCATCGGTCTTCCTTAGGTTTTGGACAAAAAGAATTGATTTTTTTGCGTGAAAGACGCGTTTTTTTGCTTCCGCGAGAGGTAGGGTTTTGCTTTTGTGAGAGGCAAAACCATGCCTCTCGGAAACGGGAAAAAATGCGTTCTTTTTCCCCTTTCGCGAGAGGCACGGTTTTGCTTCCGCGAGAGGCACGATTTTGTTTTTGCGAGAGGCACGATCGTGCCTCTCGAAAACAAAAAAAAAATCGCGTTTTCTGATTTTCTTTTTCCTTCCGCTAGAGGCACGATTTTACTTCCGCGAGAGTCACGGTTGTGCATTCGCGCCTTTCGAAAACAGAGAAAAAAACATGTTTTCTGTTTTTTTTTCCTTTCACAAAAGGCACGATTTTGCTTCCTCGAGAGGCATGGTTGTGCTTTCGCGAGAGGCACGGTCGTCCTTCTTGGAAAAAGAATAAAAAAATTCCTTCCGCGAGAATCACGTTTTTGCTTCTGCGAGAGGCAAGACTGTGCTTTCGCGAGAGAAACGGCCGTGCCTCTTTCGGAAAGAAAAAAAAACATGCTCCCGGTTCGGTTTTTTCTGAAAAAAGTTTCGTCAAAATCTATCAACATGGGATTTAAGATCTCAATGCGGAGAATCCAATCATAAAATGATTAGAGATTTAGACGCACGGTTTGAAAGGTAAAACGTTTTGAATAAACGGATATACAAAAAGAGAGAAAATCTTTTACAAATTAAGCAGTATATGAATAAGATGATGGTCTAGATGCATGAGCTAGCACAGAGAAGGGAAAATGGGTTTGGCAAAGTTTACCTGTCCATGAGCTTCTCGCCTTAGGCCACGCCCCAAGGGAGATGATAGATTTGCTTTTACTTTTCAGCGTCAGTCGGGTGACCATGGTTCCATAATCTGGTACACACTTATCCATTCCGCACACAGGTCTGCCCGCGTTACTCCTGGACGTAAGTAGTCCGCCTGTCTTCATACACTCGCATTGAATACAGTACATTACGCGTCATCGATTGGTTCATCATTAGCAGGAGCGCGCGAGCCCGTCCACACCATCGCCACTCTCCCTACAGGCACCTTCTACAGTAGCCAACGTTGCCGCAAAAGAAAGCACGCCCATCTCCTCTTTTTTTTAGGAGAAGGCCTTCATAGCTAGCTTTATTAATTTAAATAGCACTTACATCATCCGCTAAAAACTTCAACAGAAAATTTGGGGGGTTATCCGCCCACACAGTCGATGGATTACCTCTCCCGAAACTAGCTAGCTCATGCGCAACACAATTAGACTCTCTATTACAGAAATCTAAGTAGACCTTCCCGAATTCTTTCAGTAACACTCGACAATCATTAAGAATTGGAGCAGCAACCAATGAATGGCCTTCATTATTCTTTAAAGAGTCCACCACAATAACGTTATCAAATTGTATAAGGACCTTACTGCATCCTAGGCTTTGCAAAAACAATAGACCTTGTCTCATTGCCTCAGCCTCTGCGGAGACCACATCAGGGACATGCTCCATCGGTGTTGTACAAGCTCCAATGAATCCACCGTTGTGATCCCTCACTACAGCTCCACAAGCACCTAGGCCATCTTCCACAGAAAAAGATGCATCCACATCCAAAGCTTGAAAATCTGACATTGGCTTCCTCCATTCATTCAAGCGAGGTACTTGTCTGGTTTGTTTAGATGCACGCACAAAATTTAGAGTTAGAGCCAGCAAAGATAGAGCAGTTCGGGGTGGAGACTGAACTTGTTCTCCCCTCACCATCTCTCTCCTTTGCCACCATACGTATCAGCATGTAGCCGCAACAATCTCTGGAGTATCCACTACTCCATCATATGTTTTCTGAAATTTAGTATCACAAAGCAGGAACTCAAGGATTGCAGCACCCGATCGGTCCACCAAAACTGCCTCATCTATTATTTCAATCAGACTGAGTTCCCTCCATATCATCTTCGCTCTGCTGCATGTAAACATAGCATGTCTTACATCTTCGGCTGCACCTTGACCCATGGGCATTCATCATTTATAGGGACGTGGCGATTTGCTAACGTGCTCCAGAAAGGAATAGAATTATGAAGGCATCTCCAAATAAATATTTTGACCTTGCATGGCATCTTAAGTCTCCAGATTTTCTTCCACACAGGATGGTTCAGGCTACTTGATTGTCCTCCATTAGAGCCAATTTTTGCTCCTTACGCTTCACTAGGACAAGAAAGCAATTGTTTTAAAGATCACGTTGGACTTGTCGCACCAGCACCGATTTGTTTTTTTGTTTTTTTAATAATTTCGATAAAAGGAGCATCAGCCCCCCAATTTCATTTCATCTGAAATTGATAAGACAACCAGATCCAAAATCAGCTGAAGGGGAACTCTACCCCAGCCAACTATGCCTGCTTATTAAAGTTTCTGAGTTTCTGCATACAAGACTGCAAGTCTTCTACTTTTTTTCTGTTTGAGATTGCTTTTACCACGCTTACCACGTGGTGACTGCGAGTCTTCTACAAAGAAACAGAAAGCAGTATATCCTACATCAGGGCTTCTAAACTATGGCGACGACACAACGTTACATATATAACGACATCCGCAGCATCAGTCATTCATTCTTTGTCCACCGTACCAACTTTATTATCATCTCTTACTCCAATTTCTATGTTACCTAGGGCTGGTATTGGATAAACCTTTCTTGTATTTCACTTCATTTGTACATATGTACTTTATTTAATTACTGTATGAAAATACCATAGAACAATTGTTCTACGGTTCTAGGCTTCAAAAGAAAAAGCAGGGTGGGTGGTGTAGAAGCCAACTATACATAATAGTGTGAGTCCATCCCATGCTCTGTCTTAAGCCTGCAGATTACGAGGCTACGTGGTGGCGGCGGCGCTCGGACTCTTCGAGCGGTTGGACAGGACGACATAAGTGAGATGAGGCGTCTGTTTTTTCTTGTTGCTGCCATTGGATAATCAAATTAAGTAGGTATATGGATGCTTTAATAATGAGATAATATTCTATTACAAATTAAGTAGATACATAATATGATTTAATAATGAGATTTTTTGCTCTGGTTTACACATTAATTTTCTTAAAATTGGTTATTTGCTTCCTAATTAATGTGATTGGGCGATTTAAAGTAAGGTTAATTAACTTATATTTGATTTTAGAGATTGGTCGTGATTGGTCCTTTCACATAAAAATATTACTAAATAATTTACGCCAGTATGGAAAGTTCAGATTTGTTTAGATTTTTTGCGGGGTATTTTATTAGGCTGCGTGCGTGGGTGGAGTGGGGGGAGGAGACAAAAAAATCAGTCTAAAAAAACCGGACAAAAGTGATGGGACAAAAAAAAAACCTGAACACAATCCTACCAACTGCTCCATTATGAGTTGAGATAAATAT
Organism: Aegilops bicornis; assembly: GCA_021605145.1. Lineage (NCBI taxonomy): Eukaryota > Viridiplantae > Streptophyta > Magnoliopsida > Poales > Poaceae > Aegilops > Aegilops bicornis. Next base: position 665,702,280 of record CM038671.1, on the reverse strand, counting down.
GTCTGAGTGATCTGAAAGAACTTATAAATATTTGAGTTTTCTTTTTAAGGGTTGGTTCCAACGTTTTGCTTGTTCCAACCCTGACAAGTGGGCCCATGCAAATATATAAACCTAGAAGCAAGGGAACTATCCTAAATCGTCATATTTCATGCACAATCCTGTCCGATGCCTCCCTCCACCGGTCTCCGGTCTCCATCTACCTGGTTCAAAATTTAGGTCCAACTAGTAAAATGCTCGTGCGTTGCTACGGGCCTTTTAGTTTGTTTTCTCGATTACACCTATAAATACATTGCATATATGTTTCTTGCACCACCTCTCCCCCCCACCCCCATCTCTCACAACCCCCCTCTTCCTCACTCAATGTTGACATTCACCGGCTACAGTATATCCTAAAAGCCCAATGTAATAGAATGAATAGAACAATAGATTAAATAACATAGATAAAGTTAATGGAACTTCTGTACTAACAACAATGATGTCCGCATATAAGATAAGTACAAAACTCGATGGCTTCCATCACCAAACTTCTTCGGAAAGTAGGTGATGACGAAAGTAAACAGAGACAAGGCTTGCAATCTCCATTTCAAGATGGTCAGCATAAGAAGATCCATGCGCACAATAGTACTTGACTCAAACACAAACTTCATATCATGGACTTACAACATCCACATTTTAACATTTCAACAAATCAGTAAAAAAATGATAGCAAAATGTTGTAGTTTCTCCTTTAAGACCGCTCCATTCATCCCCATCTCCTTGTTGTTCTCAACTTCGAGCGCAGCCACGAGGGCCTCAGCCCAGCTCATCTGCTCTTTAATGCCCCCACCTTCCAAGTGCCCCACTTGTGAAGAGCATTTGTACTGGTGTAAAACAACTGTTAGCTCTTCCATCTTGTTCCAGTGAATCCAAAAATAGTGGTTCATACCCAGAAGAAATGAAAAGCATGTCATAATTAGTAAACAATTACAACGGAAAATGATAAATAACAATACGATCTTAAAACCAGAACCTCCACCCGCACAAGTAAATTTTACAACTGCAGACGTCTCCCACTCCTCACATTTGTTTACAAAATAATTCAGAATATACACTACCAATCCAAAAATTTGACTCCAAAAGAGCTGGATCCTCCTACATCATTGGCTAAGTTGCCTGCATGCTGCCGAGATACTGACTTCCTCATTTTCATATTTAAGAAGATATCATGCAAAAGAGATACTTTGGTAGGGCCAAAATTAGTAGCATCAACTGGACAACAGAACCTTACGTCCATTGATCCTACAGTACTACATATTGTTAACAATTACAGTTCACTAAGAACAGTAGGTGTCAACGAAGAACTAACAATAAGTATATCATGCAGAAGAGATACTTTGGTAGGGCCAAAATTAGTAGCATCAACTGGACAACAGAACCTTCTGTCCATTGATCCTACAGTACTACATATTGTTAACAATTACAGTTCAGTAAGAACAGTAGGTGTCAACGAAGAACTAACAATAAGTATATCTTGTATTCTTTGACGATGGTTCGTAAAGAATATTAAAATAGTTAAGATATTGCTATTATGTACCTGATGGTCTGCACAAACCATCAGATTGTTGGAAAATGATTACCTACAAAAATGGTATACTCGTAATACTCAAGTTCTCACAAAGTTCCACAGGCACACCACCAAATAAATGCAAACCTGGGAATTGTCACATTTTAAAATGCTGCAATCAACAAGAATTTCTGCATCATGTTGTATAGTTTAGCTCCACCAAAATCTAAATACTCTCATATTACTCGAGGATGTAACTTATTAGCATTCTATGAATATCCAATGTCAGCAACCGTCCATGATTTATTATGATTAACACATTTACTAGATGATGTGGCCTATGTGTCATCTAATATTGAATATTGATGTTCTACATGATTACTAAAAGAAAACAAGGAAACTTTCTGCATATAGATAACTGAATCTGCGTATTATTATCTCTATATACTCACAAAACACAAAGGTGCATTGAAGTCAGGTAGAGGTGCATGGGCGCCAGCCATAACATTTCCGTTGTCGCTGGCCTTGCTCGCTGCTGCTTGAGCCCGATGAGCAGGGCCATCTTTCTGAATCAACAAAAATTGCACCACAAGGAAAATAGAAAATCATTGTACGGCAACAACAAATAGATTTAACAATCAAGTGATTCAAGCAAAGATTCAGATGTGGAAAACAGCTTAAATAATAAAGTGAGATGCTAACTTGTTTGCTTACTTGTCAAATCATCTGCATAGTAAATGTACTACTATTTATGGAAGAAGTCTTCCTTTATTAGTTCACCTGTTTGCTGATAAAAACAGAGGTTATATATTTGATGTCTAAATCAACTAAGGAACAAGATAAGCTTCAGTGTAACCCACAAATAACTTAGTACCACATGTGGACACAGCCTCCCTCCCACGCGCCGCCCCTCCCGGCAGCCTAACCCTCCCTCCCTCCTCACCACCACAGGAGACGCTGTCGCCGGGCAAGCCCGCGGTGCAGCCGGGGATTGTGGCTCTGAAGCTTGTGCTTTTCCTGTCGCCGGGCAAGCCCGCACACACTCTTGAAGGCGATCAGGGAGAGGTCCATATAGGTAATGCCGCCGCCAGCGACGCCAGAAGCTCCAACACGTGTCGCTAGTTGCCGCACCTGACCTCAAGGATCTGCAACACATCAACCCGCAACATATACTCAAATTAGTAAATGGCAGATCAAGAGTCCCACATGAGCCACCTCAAGAATCAGTGGTGATGGAGAGTATGCGTAGGGATCGACGCATTTCGAGACATAACTATCACAACCAAGGATTCCATGGATTTTTGTAATAATAGCCTCAGAGCTAAATTATACTCCTTAAAATATTTCTCAAGCATTTTGTTCAAGTACCTTGTAGGCAACTGCAATGAATCAAATTATCTCGCAAACAACCTAGCTTGTATATACTGATTGTGCATTCTCTTGACTACACAAAAATCCCAACCAATCATTACAGAGGTTATGCAAAGAATTGATAAAACAGAATCAGGACTTCAAGAGCAAAAGTGTTTTAACCTGAACTTCCAAGAAATCATCAAAGCAGAAGTGGCTTCCTTCCCGTCAATAAACTTCCGGGTGAACAAGAGAAGCACGACAATAGAGTCATACCTGAATAGAGTCATAAATGTCCTGGAAATTGCATCTCCCTCCCTCCCTCCCTCCCTCCCTCCCTCCCTCTCTCTCTCTCTGAATACAAAATTCAGAAAACTCTAGTATATTTTTTGCATAAAGAAAATAAAATTCAGGGTCTCTATGGTGGCCTTATAGTTTAATAAAAAAACAGAGCTCAAATAGACGTGCACACTCTGATGATTTAGTATATGAAGGACAAAATGATATATCATTTTTCAGTGTTGAACACAACTAAATGGAAAACCTTGTGTACCCCCAGGGCATCAAAACCAGAATACTGAAATGCAAACTAAAGGGAAGTTGATAGGTCACATCACTCAAATAAACAGTGCTATATTCTCTCATTACCAATAGGTAGGATGCGAAGAATAGTCAACATTTTCTCTCTGTTGTGTACATGGTTATCTTTTCTACAACCAAGAAAAATGGGATGTGAAAATTACGACATCAACCACTTCAATCAATTCATAAAGTTGCTTCACCAATGAGTCGCTCTTTACCATATTGCTTGTCTTCTCCTCATTGTCAACAAAGTACTTGCTTGTCACTCCCTTCACCTGATATGGTCAAGCCTGACATAACATGTAGTTGATGCTCCCTAGAAAACCAAAAAACATCTTCTTTTAGATACAGTTAAATTCAGAAGATTTTATACAATGATAGATATTACTTACTTGAACACAAGATCATTAGAGTATGGAAGAATTTGGGGTACAGTCTACAGGTGAAAATAATAATTCATAATGTTGTGGAGAAATAAAGGCATGAAACTGTTGTATAGCTTAAACTTGACATTTACTCCCTCCGTCCGGAAAAGCTTATCCCTTAAATGGATGTATTTAGCACCAAGTTAGTGCTAGATACATCCATTTGAGGGACAAGCTTGTGACAAGTTTTTCCGGACGGAGGGAGTAACAAATATATTCAGAAGAAAGATTTTTTTTTCGAGAAAACGCAAAAGACTTTTGCGTTTCATTGTATTGAAAAGAAGGGGTTTGGTACAATCCTCCTAGGAGGCAGATTTACAAGGTACATGCACACTAGTGGACATCCCAGGTCTGCGGCAAGATGGCCCGGAGCCCCAAGGCGCCAGCTCTGGCCCAGAGTGCGGCCTCTTCCTTAATCCTAGCAGTCAGGGAGGTAACCGACGGTGTTGCGCCCTCAAACACGCATCCGTTGCGATGCTTCCAAATCATCCAAGGGACGAGCAAGGCAGCGGAAGCCAATCCCTTGTGCATAGGTTTAGGGGTGTCATGTCGTGCAGAGCTCCACCAGTCGTGGAGAGTGGCATCGTTATTGGGCAGCGGGCAAGAGAGGCGCAGCCATGAAAGGATCTCGTGCCACACTTCGCGGCTGAAAGGGCACTCCAGGAGAAGATGATGAATCGTCTCCGGAGCCTGATCGCAAAGAGGGCAGCGCTGTGGGTGCGGCAGGTTGCGTCTCATGAGGCGGTCGGTCGTCCAGCACCGATCGAGGTTGGCAAGCCAGTGGAAGAAGCGCACGCGGCGGTGCCCAGCACTTCGAGTAAGCTTCCAAGCCTGGCATCTAGTGGAGCCCTAAAAGTGGCAAGGTATGCGGACTTGGCGGAGTACTCGCCGTTCGCGGTCCACTTCCGGCGAAAGCAGTCCGGTGCGTCCGTGAGGGCAGTTTCGGCGAGCATGTGCCATAGGCGCAGGTATTCTCAATCTCCGGGATGCCAATCATGCCGTGGATGTCCGTGGCCCATTGGTTCGCATGAAGGCCGTCCGCTACAGTTCTGGACTTGCGACGCCGTTCGGGGATGAGAGCAAAAAGGAGAGGCGCGATCTCACTCGCACGCCCGTTGATCCATCTGTCCTCCCAGAACAGGGTGCGTTGGCCATTGCCAATAGTCATGGTAGTGGAGGCAAAGAAGAGCGCGCGCTCCTCGGGCACGAATTGCAGGTCAAGGCCGCTCCAGGCCCTGCTATCATCGACTCGGCTGAGCCATTGCCACCGCATGCGAAGGGCGAGGCCAGTGCGCTCGAGGTCGTGAACGCCAAGGCCACCGAACTGGATAGGCCGGCAGACGCGCCGCCAGTTGACGTGGCAATTGCCTCCATTGGCCTCGGCGCGGCCAGCCCAAAGGAATCCTCTTTCAATCTTCTCCAAGAGCTTGATGGTCTTCTTTGGCGGCGCAAGCACAAGGAGCTGATGAATGGGGATCGCGCTCAAGACAGCCTTGACGAAGGCAAGGCGGCCGGCTTTGTTCATGAGCCAAGCCTTCCAGAAGGGCAGCTTCCCAGCGACCTTGTCGACGACGGGTTGGAGCTGGGCAGCAGTGGGGCGACGCAGCGTGAGCGGGATGCCCAAGTAAGTGAGCGGGAATTCGACGATGGGGCATCCCAGGTGCGCGACAACATGAGCAGCGTCCACGGTGTCGCAGCGGATGAGGGCCGCAGCGCTCTTCTGGAAGTTCACGTGCAGGCCAGAGGCGCGCCCAAAGAGCTGCAGGATCTCCTTCACCGCCGCGATATCATCCGGCGAGGGGTGGCACAGGAGAATTACGTCGTCTGCGTAGAGGGATATGGCAGGGATGGTGCGGCGCGGGTGGAGCTGCTGCATGACTCGGAGCTCGACCGCGCGATGGAAGAGCCTGCCCAACGTATCGACAGCAAGGACGAAGAGCTGCGGGGAGACAGGATCACCTTGGCGCAGTCCACAGCGGTGCCAAATCGCGGGTCCAGGATTGCCGTTGAGGAGGACCTTGGTGCTGGCCGACGACAGGAGAAGGGCGATCCAACCAAGGAAGCGGTTGCCAAAGCCATGGCATCGCAGCACCTCGAACAGGAAAGGCCATGAGACGGAGTCGAAAGCCCGCGCCAAGTCAAGCTTCAGAAGCACGCGAGGGGCACCAAGCTGATGCAATAGCCGCGCGGATTGACGCACAAGGATGAAGTTGTCGTGAAGACTTCGCCCGGGGATGAACGCGTTCTGGACGTTGCTGACAAGGTTGTTGAGCTTGGGAGCTAGGCGGAGCGAAAGCAGCTTGGCCAGGACCTTGGCGACAATGTGAATTAGGCTTATGGGCCTATAATCTCCCAGGCCATTGGCATCGGCGCGCTTGGGGAGGAGCGTAATTAGCGCCTGGTTAAGGCAGCTAAACCCTCGTCCACGCAGCGCGTAAACCTGGTCGAAGACGCATCGGAGGTCGTGCTTGATGACCGGCCAGCAGGAGCGGAGGAACTCCGCGGTGAAGCCGTCGGGGCCGGGCGCCTTGCGAGACGGCAAGCTTTTGATGGCTTGCCAAATCTCATCTTCGCTGAATGGCGCGTCGAGGTCTTCCAGGTTTGAGGGCTCAATCAATTGCGAGAGGTCAATGGTGCAGTCACGCTGCACGTCCATCCCAATCCGGCTGTCAAAGTGCTCGAAAGTGGCCGCGGCCATGTCGCTAGGAGCAGTGAGCACGGCGCCGTCGACAGAGATGCCATGGATCCAGTTCTTCTGCTTGCGGTATGAGCACTGGCGATGGTACAACATAGTGTTCGCGTCGCCGTCTTTGAGAGATGCAATGCGTGCGCGCTGCCGGGCGATCGTCCGCTCAAGAGAAGCAAGGCCAAGGTAGGAGAGCTTGAGTTGACGACGCAGCCAGTCTTCATGTGGAGATAGGGCCCGTTGTTCTTGCGCGGCGTCGAAGCGGAGCAGCAGCTCACGAGAGATCGCAAGCTGGTCACGCACGTTGCCAACGGAACGCGCGCTCCAGCTGGTGAGCTTACGCGCTGTGGCCTGCATGCGCCGCATGAACCGCCGGAACGGGTCGGCGTCATCCACCGAATGCCACGAGGTCGCCACGATCTCCGGGAAGCCGGCGAGACGGGTCCAGTACTCCTCAAAGTGGAACCGCCGGTGCGCTGATGGAAGAGGCGAACAGTCGAGCAAGAGGGGGGAGTGATCCGAGACGACCGAGGCCAGGCAACGCAGATGGCATTCGCCGTGCAGCTCATCCCAGTCCGTAGAGCACAGCACTCGATCGAGATGGACCAAGGTGGGCGGGCTCTGCTCATTTGACCATGTATAGCGCCGGCCGCTGAGGTAAATCTCCTTGAGCACGAGGTCGTTGAGGACGCGTCGGAACTGCCCCATCATTCTCCGATTGAGATTGTCGTTGTTCTTGTCTTCGTCACGGTAGATCATATTGAAGTCCCCGCAGATGAGCCATGGGCCGGGGCATGCGTCGCGGACGTCGCGGATCTCTTGCAGAAAAGCGATCTTGGCGTTGTTGTCCTGGGGGCCATAGACGATAGAGAGCCACCACGGCACGCTCGTGCTATCAGGGGTCGAAACCCGGGCGGAGATGGTGTTGGTGGTGAACATCGGGTCCGTGATCGTCACGTCCCGGCTCTTCCAAGCCAGCAGGATCCCGCCACGGGTGCCGTTCGCTGGGAGATAAACATATTCATCAAATTCAGATCCCAACGTCTCAAGGACAGTCGACGAGTAGACGAATTCCATTTTAGTCTCTTGGAAGCAAGCGATCGAAGCGCTGGAAGTAACAACGAGCGAGCGAACTGCCGTACGTCTGGCACGGGCGTTGAGGCCGCGAACGTTCCAGTTGAGGATTTTGAGGCCGTGATCCATTAGGCAGAGGTCGACGAAAGGGCACTCGTCGGCGCGGCTAGGCCTCGATCGGGCTGCCCGAGATCACCGTGGTGACAGGCGCCAGGACGGGTCGGGCGGTAGCGCTGCCAACGAAGCGGCAATGGCCACAAGACGACATGAGAGAGGGGCGCAGCAAAGACCCCATCGTATGCTTTCATGGCCTCGGCGGAGATCACCTGATTGGTGCCGATGATGCCAAGGGTGCGTGATGTCTGGACTGCGCCGCGGCGCTTAGCGGTGGATGACGCCGGCTTGGCCAGCGGCGGTGGCGAGATCATCCATGGCGGCGAAGTTCGGGCTGTCGGCATCGTTATGCGCTTGAGGTTGGGGAGGCGAGCAAGTTCGCTTTGTTGCTGCAAGGAATTCCCCAAGGGTCCAGGAGCTGACAGAGGCCGGCTGTCTGGTTCGTCGCAGGGTGATTGGCGGCGTGGCAAAATGCCCTGCGCTGCGCAACTGAGGCGCATGGGACGCAGGGGTGGATTGCAGCGTTGACGGGCTTGGGGAAGCGGGCCTGTTGGCATGGGCATCAGGAGGCGTGGGCCTTTGCGGTAAGATGTACAGGGCTCTTGGGCCGCGGGGGAGGGGCAACCCAAGTCAGAGTCCCTGATGGCGGCGGCAGGAGGGGGCGTTGGCGCGATGGATGGAATCACATGACCCGCGTCCCACGTTGGCAAGGAGGGGGTGGCATGCAGATCAGCCAGGGCCACGGGGGTGGATGAGGGCGCTGCATCACGTGTCGCAGTGGCGGGGCCGGCATGCAAAGCAGCAGGTACTTCATCAGCCACAGGAACTGACAAGGGCAAAGCATCGCTTTGCCCCGACAGCGGATCAGCCTCGGGAGCCACAGGGAGCGAGTCCGGGACCTCACTAGAGGCAGAAATCACTGTTTTGACCTGAGGACGAAATCAATTTACAAACTAGATTGTTCTGAAAAAAATTTCACCCAACTGACCTTTTTGTGTGGCGTCCGACAGCTAGGCGCCACACTACACTGTCTTGGCGCCTAACACCTGGCGCTACACATCCGGACAGCGTGGCACCGAGCCAGCTGGCCCCACCTCGATGGTGCAGCGCCTTGGCGAAAAGGCGCTACACTATCATGTGCAGCGCCTAGACGCGCGCTACACATGCACTTACTAACCGCCTCAGGGCAACAGAGAGCAAAGCTGAAAATGGCTAAGTCAGTGTGCAGCGCCTGAGAGCTAGGCGCTACACGATACAGTGTAGCGCCTAACGTCTAGGCGCTGCAAGATTGATCCACCGCGTGTGGCCTGACCGACTGAGCTGTAAACGCATAGGGCGTGGCGTGACATGCACGGTCAAAATTTGAGTTACTACTGCACTTGCCTGCCTTGCTCGCAGTAGGTAGATATGCCATGCGATGAATCTATCCCTACTACTGGTAAGTTCTGTTGCGCATTTACTGTTTACGTACGCATCGCCTGCAGTGGCTAGTAGCGACGACTCAAGGCCTGCTTTTCTTGTTACCACCACGGGCGGCCGACACTATTCTTGATTAACTACACTGGCTAGATGCTAGTTGTACTCCACTGCTCAATGCTTGGTCATTACTGAAGGAGAGACAAAATGTGGTAAACTAAGCGGAAATATACTACTCTCTCCCGGCGTGCTCACTCTTGTTGATCTTTGGCTACATATTCCTTTTATTTAATCGATCCATGCACATACGCTCGTTACGATCATACCCGGGCTCTTTTTCTTTCTTTCTAAGAAGATCATTTGATCTGATTGCATAGTGGCCGACACACAACAGGGATGGAGAAGATCCACGGTGACCGTCCAAGGGTCCGTGCTTGCTTGCTTTTAACCGCAGGAGCATGGGTGTACAAATACGTGACTCTGCAGCGGCCCCTGCCCGTGAGCCAGCCAACCTGCAGATCGACCACAGCGCCTAGTAAGTGCATGTGTGGCGCCTTTCGTCTAGGCGCTGCACATGATAGTGTAGCGCCTTTTCGCTTAAGCGCTGCACCATCGAGGTGGGCGGGCACAGCTCCGGGGTGCCACGCTGTCCAGGATGTGTAGCGCGCATGTGTTAGGCGCTGCGATGTAGTGTGGCGCCTAGCTGTCGGGCGTCATACAAAAAGGTCAGTTGGGTGAATTTTTTTCCAGAACAGTTCAGTTTGTGAATTGATTTCATCCTTAGGTTAAAACAGTGATTTCTGTCCTCACTAGAAGAGGATAAGCTGTCCGGATCCCCAAGCGCGCAAGCATTGGCCGTGGTGGGTCCATCGCCAGAGAGGCTGTCTCCCAGCGCACACGGCGACGCGCAAGACCGGGTCGTTGCGGGCCCGACTACGGGTGGAGGGCGGGCGGGCGCCAATTGGTTGTTGCCAGCTGTCGGGGTGGCAAGCACCAACGTTGGGGTGGGCGACTCGGTCGGCCTGGGATCCGCTGCAGCTGCAGCTTTGGCCAGCGCAGCCTGAATCCTGGCGCGCTTTTTCTTTCCGCCACGCTTTCCTCTTTTGGCTTTGTGACTAGGCGGGTGGGCCCCAGCCTGCGGCCATGCATCCATGCATCTGGCACGGGACGGTACGGGCGGAGGCGCATGCGCAGCCGCGGCGGCGCGGGACGCCAGCCAGCCAGGGTCGACCGCCTCGCCATCGGCCCGTAGGCGGCCTCTGGAGCAAGTCCAGCCGGCGGAGTCGACCGCCATGCCGTCGGCGCGTCCGTCGGGGGCGGAGGTTGGGCGGCGAAGTTTCCAGCTACGACGGCGTTGCTGCCCGCGTCCATGACCACGGCCTGCAGGGTCGTGCGTGCTGCCATGAGCCTCGACATCGCCATTGCCATCGCCATTGGCAGCATCATTAACCGCCCTGGGAAGGGCAGCAGACCTCAGTAGCCGGATGGAGATGGGGTACTCCAGGGTGCGGACGGCTGGAGGCAGGTCAGGTCGGATGCCGGGGACGTGCTCGACAATCTCCAGGATGGCATCCCGGCGAATGGTGGCCAGGTCCCGCACGCGCCCGGTGAGCCGGAATGTGGCAAGGTCAGCGCGGGAACGCGTGTCCGGGTGCAGCCGCTCAACCCAACAGCCAGTCCCAAGGATGTGCTCGGCCGTGGACAGGTGCCATGCCTGCGCCGGGATGCCGCGGAGCTCGAGCTGCATCCGGCCATCCGGTCCATGATCAGCCGCGAGGAGAAGATGATGAGAAAGTCCTCCGGGGCGTGCTTGTGCACAATGAAGTCGCCGGGCTGCAGGTCGAACATGGCGTGCAAGGTTGTCTCCACGTCGGTCGGGGAGACAGAGGGCCTGGTGCCAATGATGGTGGCCACCATGCCGCGCGCAAGCACCTCCTCCGCCTCCTCCATCTCGATGGAACGAGCGATGGTGACACGTGCTGGCGCAGAGGCGGGTGGCAGGGGCGGTGTGGTGTTGCGTGGCGGAGCGGCGTCGCGGGGGAGTTGAGGAGGGGGGTGACGGTGAACCGCCGGAGGCTGCGCACGGTGGTCACCGGGCAGCAGCGTCTCGCAGCAGCTGGACTCGTGGCCGGAGATGAGGCATCGACGGCAGCGCACGGGGTTGGTGCAGGCCCGCACCCGATGTCCGGTTTCCAGGCACCTGAAGCACAGGCCGGCGACTTCCTCGGGCGACGGGCTACGACGACGGCGCTAGGAGGGAGGGGTGGCCGCGCGACGCGCGCGCGGGCGACGGTTCCTCCGCCGCGGCTGCTGGAATCCATCGGCGTCGAGTACAGGGCCTCCAGAAACGCGATGGACCTCCGAGCGTGGACCCAGGCGGGCGGCGGCCGGAACACGGGCGGCCGGCGCGGCACCAGGGCCGAGGAGGCAGGGGCCGGGCGCGGCGCGACTGGCAAGGGGGGAGCGCGGGGCCGGCGGGGTGCTGACGACCTCGCGGTAGGAGCGCGAGTCAGAGGACTCGCCCGCAGAACCGCTCCAGCGGATGCGACCGTCGGGGCTGGAGTCGCCGGACCAGGCATCGGTGGAGGCCATGGCCAGGGGAGAAGGGAAGGGTAGGAGGAGGGCTACCGGCGGGGATTCGACGGCGGCGAGGCTGGTGGGCAAGGCTAGGCTAGGGAGCGGGGAGGGGAGCGGGAGCGGGAGGGAGCCATCTTTCTCAAAAGAAAGAATTAGCTCGAGAGCTTACTCATCAGAGCAAAGGAGAGCTCATCAAATTGATCATGATTAGTCCAGGATGAACACAATCAAAGCGCGATGGTAGCTCCTTCCTTTTTCAGTAAACTAACGATTTATGGAACATCAGAATAGCCGGTAAATTTTTAGACACTCCCAATTAATATGAGCCCTTAATTATGTGTCATCGTGATGCTACCTCCAGTGAATAATGTTGTTACGAATTGATTCTTTTAAGTATTTTATCAACCCTTGACATGCACTTGATACAGGAAACATACCTCTAAATTCAATCTTTCCAAGTGCAGTTGCTAGCAACCTCTGTCATTTAGTGAAGAGGTGGTAGTTGTGGTGTCACTAAAAATTCAAAAGAATAGTGCATTGATGTATTGCAAGTTCTTGTGACCAATATGATAGCTTTTAAGATTTCCTACACCAATCGTGGTCTCATGGCAGTCCAGACGTACTATTTAGATGAAGCAAGAGCAACCATATCCTACAAAAGAAAGATATATCAGATCCACAAAGGTACTCCTAAAAATATCACAATTAAACATACACATCTCTCTAGGGTACTACTTCTACATATTACTTCTGTATTTCTAATTTTTTATACCAATTCTTAGCAAAAATGCAATATTTTTGGGATTACTTTTCAACACAATTTAACACATATAAGTTTCAAGTTTCCGGCTTAAATATTTAAAAGAACATCAATACTAATTTGTTTTTAAGGCTGATTGTTTCGTACAAAGCATTACATTTCGTGGACAGGAAAGAATACATGTTTAGAAGAACAATTCCTTGAATTAACTTGCGATGCTGCTCGGTGTGTCAAAAAATTCAAGAAAGATTGAGGTGTTCCAAAAAATAGATTTAAGCGGGTGGTGAGCAATCGAAGCTAAGTCTTTGGCATTGATAGCAGATTGATATGATTCAAGGTGAGAGGACCATTAAGTGGACATAGGTCAAGGATTAGTAGTATTGTTCATAGAATTAACTCACATGGACAGTCAAAGGTTACAACTTTAATAGCATCTGGATCATCTTTCACGACATATCCTTCCAGCAAGAAGAATAAACTGTCAGTTTAATATAACCAGATAGATACCAGACATAGCAGATGTATATATGTTACTGTTCCCAACTCAATTAATTTTACCAAGGTAGAGTTTAATCAAGCAAATGAGGGGCATTTTTACCAAATAGGATCAATCGACTTAAGTATACTGTGTAATATGTTTCTGGAGGAGGACGACCCAATCCACATTATTCCATCAGTACCAACATGTCCTCGCCTTTTCCCCGGTGCTCCTGGCACGGTCGTTGTCAATGATGGCTCCAGCCGCCATGTGACATCAGGTCATCAATCTATCATGGTCCACGCCCCAAGGTTGAATCAAATTTACAACAGAATTAAATGTTAGCATTACCTCTTGTTTCTGAAACATGCAGAGTTATTTTTATTAAGCAAGATAGATAAATAGCAGACACAGTTCTAACTAAAAAGAAGGTGTACATCATCGTCAGGCCCAGTGCATGCTAACTAAAAAGAAGAGTTAACTGATAGGCAACATTTTATGAGGAAACAAATAGGCTTTTCCTATCAGCATCACAGCAAATGCTAACCCAGTGCTCCAAAAAACTGTTGATGGCAGATCTATATTGCATTTTGGGGTAAACAAAAAATCCAAAATAGACTAAGCACATGCGTCTAGTACAGATGCTTTATGTACAAGAGGTGTTATCTAAGTAATATCAATATATATGAGTTCCGTGGCCTATTCGTTCTAACATAACGTGCAAGAACAAAAATAATTCTGAAATAAGAGAAATTCTAGATCGTCTTCAGTAGTGTTATTCGCCAAGGCACAAAAAAACTCTGAAAGTATCTTTGATCCATTTTTGTATTATTCATTGCAGTACTAAGTATTTACAGAAATAAATACAAAAGGAAGTAATGGATCTGTCCCAGTCTTTACCTTGATCGCCAAAGGTGGTTTTGCACGGCAGCCGGCAATTATAGTTCTAGCATGACGCGGCAAAGCACATCTGATTGAGGTGGTTCTTCACATTTGCCATTGAGGTAGGCGGGGGAGTAAAGAGACCACACACAAAAAAAAATCAATTTCTGACAATCTTACACATGTGGCACGAGTACACCTAGACGGGCCTTCTCATCCATTTTAACTGGGCACAATCAAGTCAAGCGGCAAAGTTCAGGGATGAGACATATGCAGAAGTACAGATTTTTCAGAAAAGAAACGACAATTCCAAGTTTCAGAGTTGACCACCCAAATCCCTTTGGTCCTTCAGAGCATGAGGAACATGAATTCAGACAACCTCCTGTATGCCCTCTTGTGCATGATGTCGTCGTCCCCGAGCTTCAGCCTCTCACACCTGGAGCCCTTGCCGCTTCTCCTCACTGGGCGCACGCACGGCTTCCCTCAAGGGGCAGCATACAATTGAACAACATCGACAACTTCCACCCCGCAACTGCAAAAGAACACATCCATCAGCAATAATGAAATCTTCAAAATTCCTCAACTAAAGCATATGAGTTATTTTCAGATTGAGCAAAAAAAGGGGAAATAAGAGAACACTTTCTCACAAGATGCAATGTACACAACCAAAAGGAAACGAAGTACGTACTATTATGCATCTGAACCATATTGACTACTGATGTAACTTGTGTTGATGAATCTGAAAAGGCTGCGACTTGCCCAGAAATTCAAAGGGCGTCATGACAAGCTTAACGGTCGACCGCACACACTCTTAAAGGCGACCAGGGAGAGGTGGATACAGGTAATGCCGCCGCCAGAAGCTCCAGCTTGTGTCAGCTAGTTGCCTCACCTATCCTCAAGGATCTGCAACACATCAACCCGCAACATATACTCAAATCAGTAAATGGCAGATAAAGAGTCCCACACGAGCGACCTCAAGAATCAGTGGTGATGGAGAGTATGCATATCCAGTTCGGGTGGATGCAACTTCCAGAACGATAAAGATATGAAAGGTCACTAATATCAAGTTCATCAATCAAACATGTATAAGTGAGCGAGTTCCAAATCATCTAACCACTTACAAAGAGAACTCTGTCATGTGAATGAATACCACGTCTCAAAGATGACCACGTGGGTAGAGGCACAAGCAAGGGTGAAGGCACCATTGTTGAGACCATGCTGTGACAAAGAGAGTGATGGGGAATTTGGGGCACAAGCAAAGGCGTTTGGCTAAATTCAAGAAATCAATCCAAATCACAGAGTGGGGAAATTATCAAATCCTAGACTACTTCCATCAACCACATCAAGAACTATATGTTTGCATGAGCAGACAGGAAGGGGATGTCGTACCTTATAAGGGAAGAACAACAAATCGACAAGTTGTCGGCCTGCCCTGGGGTTGAAAGTTGAAACCGCCCTGTCCTAGGTTTTACCACAGGTGGCGGCGGCGTCTCCCCTCGGAGGTCGGCGGCGGCGACGTCTTGTCTGGAAGGTCGGCGACGGTGATCCCTCACGTCCGCGACGTCGATCCCGGACTCCGTAGACAGTGTCTCCTCTGGTATGATGCGGGATCCCGTACCTCGGCGGTAGCGAGAGACGCCGATCCCGGAGGTCGGTGGCGGCGAGAGACGCCGATCCCGGAGGTCGGTGGCGGCGAGAGACGCCGATCCCGGAGGCAGCGAGATCGCAAGAGATCGCGGCGTCTTCTCTATGAGGTCGTCAGCGGGGGCGATCTCGTGCGGCTTCGTACGTCACGAAGATGGAGGGGATCGAGAGGAGGGGAGTTGATCCGGTTTTCCTTCGTTTTCCTGTGGGACGGGGTTTTTTTGGTGTGTGTGTTTGTGCGCGTGTGGGAGGGGGAGGGGAGACGAAAAAAAACCGACGAAAGGCGAAATAAAACCAACGAAAAATAACCGATAGACTATTCACCAACTGCTTCACTAGGTGGTTGTTTGGATAAATGAAATTAACGCCTAGTTTTAACAAAACACATTTTAGTTGGATTTTTTGGAAAACTAGTTTTACTAACAATTTCGGTTAGAAACAAGTATACACAAAACCTTGTTTGGATGATAAAACAGGCTTGCGCAAGGGGGCTGCACCGTCGACGTCTTGTTCTCGCATGTCCATCTGAAATTCTGAATGCCTGGGTCCATCATTTGCTCGCGGCAAGATAAGAGTAGCGATGCAGCTGGCCAGTTTGGGCGACACCAACGCCGGGATGGTTCTTTCTGCAGCGGTGAAGGTGAGAACTGATGGAGATGCAACGTTGTGGCCTCGAGATTCAAGTACTAAAACCAATCTGGATGCTCCCGAACGTGAATCGTTCGCTAAAAATGCACTTGTGCGAAAGTAATGAGAATGACCAATCATTGAAGAACAACAACTAGCGTACAAGGTGGCCGCACTAAAACTTAAGATCAGATTGGTAAGAGACCGCCATCAGCGAGGAAGACAAGGGAGGACTGCGTCCTTGGGAAGAACCAGTGGTCGTCTGTGATGGCGACGGCCGCCGGCAACGCGGGATGAGTGCTCACCGGGGAACGACCAGTCCGACGATGGCGACGGCCGCGTCGAGGAACGTGAGATTAGTTGTCGCTAGAGAAGGGCCAGTCGTCGACGGTGACGCAGCGGCCGGCGGCGGCGCGGAAGGAGTGGTCGCCGGCGATGGCCACGGGCAAGGCGGAATGAGTTGTTGCGATGGCAATGGCAACGTGCATGCCGGCTGGGCTATATGCAGGTCGCGGGCTGCAATGGCAACGTGCATGCCGGCTGGGCTATATGCAGGTCGCGGGCTGCGGATGATAAATTGGTTTATAGAAAAACGTCTAATCGTCGTTTTTCCATAAACTCGGTTTTTCAGTTTTACGAAAGCTAAGATTTACTTATCCATGGATTTGTTACGTCAACCAAACAGAGTTTTAGTTTGTTGTAACCGAAAACGTGTGTAGACCAAACTGATTTAGTAAAATCCCTGTATCCAAACAACCCCTAGGAGTAGAGAAAAGTGGTGGTACAAAATAAAATCAGCGAAAAATAACCGGCGGACTATTCATCAACTGCTCCATTAGGAGTAGAGATATAATGGCTACTCCATACCTGCAAAAGCTAAAATTCAAGTCCAATAATGGCTGAAACTTATTGAATCTTCAGAATGAACTTTGGTATTCTAGCTTACTAAGTTCGTCTAGTCTATGGACCTTGTCTCAATTCGCCTTGCATGTAACAGTAGATGTGTCATTTGTCCATGGCCCGCAATTGATAAACCAAAGAATCAGGGTGAATTAATTAACAGTTTAACTTAGCCAAACTGTGTTCCACCTTATTTTATAAGTACGTGACATGGCATGGGCGTCTCTAACCAGGCTGAAGAGTAAAACGAGTAACTTCAGAAGAAGAGACAATGAAGGGAAAATAAACCACCTCCTGCAGGAGCAGGAATGCGCAACAAAGCCGGCAGGCAAGAACTGGTGGGAGTATCAACGTACGGGTTCTAAACATGAGTATAGTCTGTCAAATCGCTTTATATCAGGTAAAAGCTCCTTCAATTAAGTGGCTGAGGCTGAGGCCGCGAAAGTTCATTGACAGGCAAGTGAGCCGCAGCTTTCTGGTTAAATGATTGGGTAACTCATTATGCTAGGCTGCAAGTAGCATTAGTCCCACGTCACTGCTTATCAACGATGATCAAACTGCATACAACTCGGCAGATAATCACCAGTACTAGCTAGTCCAAAACTGTGACGCCCAGATAATTATGCTACAATAATCCCATGCTAATTATGCCACGTCACCTCGGTTACTGTTGCTAACCTCGCAATGATTCGAAACCGTTTCAAAATTTAAATTCTAATTATGTCAAACAACAAATGTTTTCAAAAGTTGAAACAAAATTGTTCGGTGGGTGCCGAATATTACAAGGGTAATTATATTAAAGAAAACATATTTTTAGAAAGTGTCTGAATATTTTAAAATGAATTAAAACAGAAAAGAGAAATAATAAAAGAAAATGCAAAACAGAAAAAAAGGAAGAACCCTCACTGGGCCGACCGGCCCATTGCCACCGCCCCTTGTGCCTCGACCCATCTGGCCTACTCGACGGCCCAATGGACCGCCCACCCCTTCCCCACCGCACCTACTAACCCACCCAGAGACACCGAACCCTAACCCACTCCTCCCACTCCCCACGCCTCTCTCTCCTCGTCCCGATCTGGATCGCACGAGCGCCTTCCTCCCCCCATCGACGGCGCGCCGCCTCAAGACCTCTATGCCGCCATCGCCTCGTCTCCTCCTGCGCCCCCCTCTTCACCGATCTGGATGCGCCACCGCCCGAGTACCTCGCCGGAGGCCACGACGCATGACCACCCCGGCATGCTTCCACCTCTCCACGGGACCTCCTCGTCCTCCTCCCCGAAGTCGCTCCCCAGCGCCGTTACCCGATCCTACGAACCCGATGTGGCGCGCCCTTCCCTCTCTCTCTCGCGTGACCTCGCCTCACCGCAGCCCTGCCCCACACCACGCGTCGTCGGCCGTGCCCGCGCCCTGAAACGCCAGGCCAGCGCCCGCCTCCGTCTCTCCCGCTCGC
Source organism: Aegilops bicornis (assembly GCA_021605145.1). Taxonomy (NCBI): domain Eukaryota; kingdom Viridiplantae; phylum Streptophyta; class Magnoliopsida; order Poales; family Poaceae; genus Aegilops; species Aegilops bicornis. The sequence goes on along the minus strand of CM038671.1, from coordinate 665,683,772 downwards.
GCACCGCCACGGACCCGCCTCTGCGCCCGTCACCGCTTCGTCCTCGACCTCCTCGCCGGATCGGCGCCGGCGTCGCCGCTTGAAAAATCACTGAACCGCCCGCCTCCTCGTCGTCGTCGGTGCCACCTCCCCGTCTCCGTCTCTCCTCCTCTTTCCCTCTCGTCCGGTCGCCGTGATTCCTACACGCGCGCGCACGCCCTCGCGTCCCTCGCCCCGCTCCAGTCCAAGCTCGCGCCCGACCACATGACCTGCGACGAACTCCGGCCCAGCCGTCGCTTCGTGCCGGGCTCGCCCGTCAGGCGCTGGCGCATGCACCGCGCCACACGCTTGCGCCCAGGCAGTGCCCGCTAACCGCCCCTGTGGCTTGGCCTTTGGGTCACTGCCCAGTGGGGCCCCCAGCGCCCCAGAATGTTTAAAAAAAAAGAAATTAAAATAAATAATAATAATAAAAAATATATATATTAAAATTAATTAATTAATTAACTAAAAAAGAATTAATTAACTTAATTAATTTTGATTAGTTAAACTAACTAATCAATTAACTAACTAATTAATCAATTAATTAGTTAATTAAGTAGCCAATGACAGTGGGCCCACCCCCCTAATTAATCTTGATTAGGTTAATTAAAATGCTTAATTAAAATGTGTCACTGACCAGTGGGACCCACTGGTCAGGTTGACCAGTCAACCCCTGTTGACTGCTGACGTCAGCATGACATCATGCTGATGTCATTAATCTAATTTTCGAATTAATTAAATAATTAATTAAATTCCAGAAATTAATAAAATCTTTAGAAAATCATATCTTTTAATCCGTAACTCGGATTAAATTATTTTCAACATGAAAGTTGCTCGTAACGGCAGAGGCGATCCGGGACACGCGGCCCGTTCGTCCACCACACACCCTAACATATCAAACTCGCAACTTTCCCTCTGCTCCTTCCGCTCAAAACGCGAAACACCGGAATACTTTCCGGATGCTTCCCCCCTTCACCGGTATCACCTCATACCGCGTTAGGGCACCCCTAGCACCGTTACTTGTCTTGTCTTGCATCGTTATGCATCTGTTTGCATTGTATTCATTGTTTCTCCCCCCTCTTCTTTAGCTAGACACCGAGATCGACGCCTTGCTACTCCAAGACGACTCACGGAGTTGACGACCCCTCTCTCTTGCCAGAGCAACCAGGCAAGCCCCCCCTTTGATCACCAGATATCGCCTACTCTTCTCTATATTGCTTGCATTAGAGTAGTGTGGCATGTATTCGCTTTCTGATTACTCCTATCTTTATTTGCATAACTTGTCCTTGCTACTACTATTGTTACCTTTACCGCTATCCTACTTCTTAGTATAGGATGCTAGTATTTCATCTGGCCCTACATTCTTGTCATACATTTGTGCTATACTATCGGGCCGTGATCACTCGGGAGGTGATCACGGGTATATACTTATACTTATACTTATACATGATACATGTGGTGACTAAAGTCGAATTGACATCGAGCACCACAGTGATTCACGGATTGGGGGCTGAAAGGACCTTTGTTCCGACGGCCCTCTGGATGGATCTTTGTGGCGGAGCGGCAGGCGAGTTGAGACCGCCTAGGAGAGAGGTGGGCCTGGCCCTGTTCGGCATTCGCGGATACTTAACACGCTTAACGAGATCTTGGTGTTTGATCTGAGTCTGGCTACGGGCCTATACGCACTAACCAACTACGTGGGAAAGGTATGGGCACTCGGCGTTGTGGTATCAGCCGAAGCACTTCGTGACGTCAGCGACTGAGTGGCGTAGCGCGGATTGACCGGAACGCTGTAGGCTAGGTCTGCGCTTCCGGCGTCACAGACGCAACGTGCAGTGTGCATTGGGCGATGGGCCCAAACCCTGGCGCTTAGGTTTAGACCGCGTCTTGGCCTCTCTGTTTACGCCTAGGTGGGGCTGCGACGTGTTGATCTTCCGCGGCCGGGCATGACCCAGAAAAGTGTGTGCGGCCAAATGGGATCAAGTGTGTTGGGTTATGTGGTGCACCCTTGCAGGGAAGTTAATCTATTCGAATAGCCGTGATCTTCGATAACAGGACGACTTGGAGTTGTACCTTGACCTTATGACAACTAGAACCGGATACTTAATAAAACACACCCTTCCAAGTGCCAGATACAACCCGGTGGTCGCTCTCTCTCAGGGATACGAGGAGGGGATCGTCGGGTAGGATTATTGCTATGCGATGCTACTTGGAGGACTTCAGTCTACTCTCTTCTACATGTTGCAAGATGGAGGCTGCCAGAAGCGTAGTCTTCGACAGGATTAGCTATCCCCCTCTTATTACGGCATTCTGCGATTCACCCAATCGATATGGCCCTTTACACATACATCCATGCATATGTAGTGTAGCTCCTTGCTTGCGAGTACTTTGGATGAGTACTCACGGTTGCCTTGTTCCCCCCTTTTTCCCCTTTCTTTACCGGTTCTTTGCGACCAGCGATGGAGCCTGTGAGCGACGCCACCGTCGATGGCGACTACTACACGGAGGTGTCTACTACTACGTACCGACGACGTCTGAGGAGTAGTTAGGAGGATCCCAGGCGGAGGCCTGCGCATCTTCGATTTGTATCGGTTTGTGCTAGCCTTCTTAAGGCAAACTTGTTTAACTTATGTACGTATTTCGAGATATTGTTGCTTCCGTGACTTCGTCTATGATCGAGCACTTGTATTCGAGCCCTCGAGGCCCCGGCTTGTATTATGATGCTTGTATGACTTATTTATGTTTTAGAGTTGTCTGTGATATCTTCTCGTGAGTCCTCGATCTTGATCGTACACATTTGCGTGCATGATTAGTGTACGATTGAATCGGGCGCCACAAGTTGGTATCGAGCCGATTGCTCAGAGGAATCCCCTTCCAACTTCTTGGCCGAAGTCGAGTCTAGACTTTACAACACTTTTACTAACATGGCTGTGTGGCCCATGGGCCCACGTCGCCATTGGGTGGTACTAGGATCTTTTACTCCTCGACCTTTACTCTGGGATTCTGAACTCTCTTCTATTCGGGTTAAACGATTTTTACTAAAATCTAACCTTAGGTTCTCGAAAATACTTTCTCCCGGAGAGGCCCTTTAGTTCAGATGATCACCGACTGCACCAGAAGATTCCGAAGATACTCTCTGAAGTTCTCTCGAGACTTTATGCCCACTTCTTTTGCAATTCCCTACCACCGATAAATCCTTATGGACAACTTCTTACCCTTGCCATTCCTACATTCATCCCTAGCTGCTCTTGTTATTACAAGATGCAGTTCTTCGACTTTAAGGATCTCTTGAGCCATTGCATTGCAGATCTTTGCCACATGAATACCCCCTATGGATAATTCCTCACACTTATCGAGTATCCGCTCATCCCAAGTTGATTCATGTATTTCACAAAAGTCTTCGAAATGCCATTCGATCTTCCGAAAATCCTGAGCAGCCTATTCCTCTTGAAAGTCTTGCTTACTTGCATCATGGTTAATCCCATAAGTCTCGTAGTCTTATTGGCATCCCTTGTCATTATCATTGTGAGTCTGATGACTCAATATGTTTGCGAATACACGCAATCATCATTGATCCTTATGAATTACCTTTCCGGCTGAGCCGCCATTCTTTTAACCGGAATTGGTTCCGACCAATCCAATTGTCGATTGATTGTACCCTAAGGCTATTCCACTTATCCATCCCTAATCGAGCATTGCTTCGGTCCCTTGATTTGGAAATCATAATTCCTTTGCATTTGAGATTTGAGTTAGTCGGTTGTTTCTATAATCTGATCTCCTTGCATTCTTCTTCCTCTAGTTACATCTTGATGCTCACGTCAGACCCCCTTGTGGACCATCAGGTCCATTGTTGGATTTTATCCGTCAGCATCCTTCATATTCAATAACTTTGTGAGACCTTCCCCTGATACATAATGCCTTTGGTAAATTGTATCCTCTGCTTTGTCAACCATGCTCTACCTCCGAGCTTGAGTTATTTACCCCTGAAGTTGATGGTATACGTTCCTAAGATGCCTTGATGGGTTGAACCTATGCCCTCCTTAATATGTGTGAACTCGAAAATTTTCACGAGTCATACTCTTCCAGTGTTTTGCTAGATAAAGTTTAAACATTACAACTTCTCCGAAAAATGAGAAGTGAATGGAAGGTTATGCATTGAGGAAGTGGGAGTCGACCTTGAACTTTGTGTTCATGCCCATGGACACGATGTAGATCCTACAATAGAAGCTTCTTGTGATAATAACTATTTCATTGACAATATCATCTGGTATCTGTGAATTATCCTATGCAATCGTGGTCCCGACCACATTTTCTCCTTGATTCAATTTCTCGGACAAGTTGAAGTACTTGTCTTCTGCAGGACAATACACATGTCCAACCTCTATTACGCTCTACCTTCGAGTATACCCTCTGGTACCTCGAGAATATCACGGAACTACATAATTTCTTATGAGTTCTTCATCAACTATTATTCTCGCCGATTCCAGTCCCCCTCAACTTCTGAGTTATTAAACACTCAAAGACACCGATAACTGAACCGAGTCCGCTCTACGGTTCAACAACTCTTCAGTAAGCTTCTATAAGTACGAGTTTGTACCCGGTCACGCCATTCCTAGCCTGTTTGGCTATATCATTGTCGTGACGATTCTAACTGTGCTACATGGTCCTTATTCTCGGAGCACCAATTTGCGACGATAGCTAAGCTTACGTCGATTTTCCTCGTCATACCCTTTCATCTTAAACAACAAGCTTGAGTTCGAGTTTGTGTCGTAACTGTGGTTCCAATAACCTCTTGCTTCATCATTCCTTTGACTTGATGTCGTCGCTGATTGATTACATCTACATGAAATCTCTCGACAATTGTGTCGTGATCATCATCAACCTTATGAGCTCTTCCAGGATATCAATTGAGTTCATGATGAGAAATACCATCCTTGCCCTTGATGATCTGTGTTATCATCGACCACTCTACTGCCTTCCCTCCAACACAAACTTGTTCGTGTTTTGTGTTATACCTTGAGTTCCTTGCTATGCAGCAATTGTTCTTCTTTACCTTGGTGTTGGGGAACGTAGTAATTTCAAAATTTTCCTACGATCACGCAAGACCATGGTGATGGCATAGCAACGAGAGGGGAGAGTGTCCGTCCACGTGCACCTCGTGAACCCGAAAGCGAGCGTTATAACAACGCGGTTGATGTAGTCGTGCGTCTTCACGATCCGACCGATCCAAGTACCGAACGCACGGCACCTCCGAGTTACGCACACGCTCAGCTCGATGACGATCCTCGGACTACGATCCAAAGAAAGTGTCGGGGATGAGTTCCGTCGGCCTGACGACGGCGTGGTGGCGATGTTGATGCTCCACCGACGCAGGGCTTCGCCTAAGCTCCGCGACGATATGACTTCTCCGGCAGGGCTTCGCCTAAGCTCTCTGACGATATGACCGAAGTGGAATATGGTGGAAGGGGCACCGCACACGGCTAAGGAAAGATCCGTAGATCAACTTGTGTGTCTTGGGGTGCTCCCTGCCCCGTATATAAAGGAGCCAAGGGGAGGTGGCGGCCCAAGGGGAGGCGCAAGGAGTCCTACTCCTCCGGGAGTAGGACTCCCTCCAATCCTAGTTGGATTAGGATTCCGGAGGAAAGAGAGAGAGGGGCGGCCCACCTTTCCTAGTCCTAATAGGACTAGGGGAAGAAGCTGGCCACCTAGGGCTGGCCCTCTCCTTTCCACTAAGGCCCACTATGGCCCATGTAGTTCCCGGGGTTCGGTAACCTCCGGTACTCCAGAATTCTCGATTTCACTCGGAACCCTTCCGATGTCCAAATGTAGGCTTCCAATATATCAATCTTTATGTCTCGACCATTTCGAGACTCCTCGTCATGTCCGTGATCACATCCGGGACTCGAACAACCTTCGTGCATCAATACTTATAAACTCATTATGAACTCACATCGAAGCGTTAGCGTGCGGACCCTACGGGTTCGAGAACTATGTAGACATGACCTAGAACCATTCTCGGTCAATAACCAATAGCGGAACCTGGATGCCCATATTGGTTCCTACATATTCTACGAAGATCTTTATCGGTCAAACCGCATAACGACATACGTTGTTCCCTTTGTCATCGGTATGTTACTTACCCGAGATTCGATCGTCGGTATCCAATACCTAGTTCAATCTCGCTACGGTAAGTCTCTTTACTCGTTCCGTAATACATCATCTCACAACTAACTCATTAGTTGTAATGCTTGCAAGGCTTAAGTGATGTGCATTACCGAGAAGGCTGGAGATACCTCTCCGACGGTCGGAGTGACAAAACCTAATCTCGAAATCGCCAACCCAACAAGTACCTTTGGAGACACCTGTAGCACTCCTTTATAATCACCCGATTACGTTGTGGACGTTTGGTAGCACCAAAGTGTTCCTCCGGTAAACGGAGTTGCATAATCTCATAGTTATAGGAACATGTATGGGTCATGAAGAAAGCATTAACATACTAAGCGATCAAGTGTTAAGCTAACGGAATGGGTCATGTCAATCAGATCATTCTACTAATGATGTGACCTTGTTAATCAAATAACAACTCCTTGTTCATGGTTAGGAAACATAACCATCTTTGATTAACAAGCTAGTCAAGTAGAGGCATACTAGTGACATCTTGTTTTGTCTATGTATTCACACATGTATTATGTTTCCGGTTAATACAATTCTAGCATGAATAATAAACATTTATCATGATATAAGGAAATAAATAATAACTTTATTATTGCCTCTAGGGCATATTTCCTTCAGTCTCCCACTTGCACTAGAGTCAATAATCTAGATTACAAAGTAATGATCCTAACACCCATGGAGTCTTGGTGCCGATCATGTTTTGCTCGTGGAAGAGGCTTAGTTAGCAGTCCGCAACATTCAGATCCGTATGTATTTTGCAAATCTCTATGTCTCCCACTTGGACTTGGTTCGAATGGAATTGAAGCGTCTCTTGATGTGCTTGGTCCTCTTGTGAAATCTGGATTCCTTTGCCAAGGCAATTGCACCAAGATTGTCACAGAAGATCTTCATCGGTCCCGATGCACTAGGTATGACACCTAGATCGGAAATGAACTCCTTCATCCAGACTCCTTCATTTGCTGCTTCCGAAGCAGCTATGTACTCCGCTTCACATGTAGATCCCGCCACGACGCTTTGTTTAGAACTGCACCAACCCAGCGGCTCCACCGTTTAACAAAAACACGTATCCGGTTTGCGATTTAGAATCGTCCGGATCGATTGTCAAAGCTTGCGTCGACGTAACCATTTACGACTAGCTCTTTGTCACCTCCATATATGAGAAACATATCCTTAGTCCTTTTCGGTATTTCGGGATGTTCTTGACCGCTGTCCGATGATCCATTCTGGATTACTTTGGTACCTTCCTGCCAAGCTTATAGCTAAGCATACGTCAGTGTCGGTACACGACATTGCATACATGATAGAGCCTATGGCTGAAGCATAGGAACATCTTTCATTTTCTCTCTATCTTCTGCGTGGTCGGGCATTGAGTCTTACTCAATCTTACACCTTGCAACAGGGCAAAAAACCTTTCTTTGCACGATCCATTTTGAACTTTTTCAAAATTTTATCAAGGTATGTGCTTTGTGAAAGTCCAATTAAGCTGTCTTGATCTAGCTCTATAGATCTTGATGCCGATTATGTAAGCAGCTTCACCGAGGTCTTTCATTGAAAATCTTTTATTCAAGTGTCCGTTTATGCCCTCCAGAAATTCTATCTCGGTTCCATTTAATAATATGTCGTCCTCATATAATATCATAAATGCTCTGAGCTCCCACTCACTTTCTTGTAAATACAGGCTTCTCCAAAAGTGCATATAAACCCATATGCTTTGATCACACTATCAAAGCGTTTATTCCAACTCCGAGAGGCTTGCACTGCACCATAAATTGATCGTTGGAGCTCGCACACTTTGTTAGCACCTTTTGGATCGACAAAACCTTCTGGTTGCATCATATACAACTCTTCTTCTAGAAATCCATTCAAGAATGCAGTTTTTACATCCATTTGCCAAATTTCATAATCATAAAATGCGGCAATTGCTAACATGATTCGGACAGACTTAAGCATCGCTCTGGGTGAGAAAGTCTCATCGTAGTCAACCCCTTGAACTTGTCGAAAACCTTTTGCAACAAGTCGAGCTTTGTAGACGGTTACATTACCATCGGCGTCGGTCTTCTTCTTAAAGATCCATTTATTTTCAATGGCTTGCCGATCATCGGGCAAGTCAACCAAAGTCCATACTTTGTTCTCATACATGGATCCCATCTCAGATTTCATGGCTTCCAGCCATTTTGCGAATCTGGGCTCACCATCGCTTCTTCATAGTTTGTAGGTTCGCCATGGTCAAGTAACATGACTTCCGAATAGGATTACCGTACCACTGCAGTGCGTATTTTACTCTGGTTGACCACGAGGTTCAAGAGCAACTTGATCTCAAGCTTCATGATCATCATCATTAGTTTCCTCACTAATTGGTGTAGTTGTCACAGGAACCATTTCTTGTGATGAACTACTTTCCAATAAGGGAGCAGAATCTGATTATCTCATCAAGTTCTACTTTCCTCCCACTCACTTCTTTCGAGAGAAACTCCTTCTCTAGAAAGGACCCGAATTTAGCAACGAAAATCTTGCCTTCAGATCTGTGATAGAAGGTGTACCCAATGATCTCCTTTGGGTATCCTATGAAGACACATTTTTCCGATTTGGGTTCGAGCTTATCCGGTTGAAGTTTCTTTACATAAGCATCGCAGCCCCAAACTTTAAGAAACGACAACTTTGGTTTCTTGCCAAACCACAGTTCATAAGGCGTCGTCTCAACGGATTTTGACGGTGTCCTATTTAACGTGAATGCGGCCGTCTCTAAAGCATAACCCCAAAGCGATAGCGGTAAATCGGAAATAGACATCATAGATCGCACCATATCTAGTAAAGCACGATTACGACGTTCGGACACACCATTTCTCTGTGGTGTTCCGGTGGCGTGAGTTGCGAAAACTATTCCACATTGTTTCAAATGTAAACCAAACTCGTAACTCAAATATTCACCTCCACGATCAGATCGTAGAAACTTTATTTTCTTGTTACGATGATTTTCTACTTCACTCTGAAATTCTTTGAACTTTTCAAATGTTTCAGATTTGTGTTTCATTAAGTAGATATACCCATATCTGCTCAAATCATCTGTGAAGGTGAGGAAATAACGATACCCGCCGCGTGCCTCAATATTCATTGGACCACAAACATCAGTATGTATGATTTCCAACAAATCAGTTGCTCGCTCCATAGTTCCGGAGAACGGCGTTTTAGTCATCTTGCCCATGAGGCACGGTTCGCAAGTACCAAGTGATTCATAATCAAGTGATTCGAAGCCCATCAAGATGGAGTTTCTTCATGCGTTTTACACCGATATGACCTAAACGGCGGTGCCACAAATAAGTTGCACTATCATTATCAACTCTACATCTTTTGGCTTCAACATTATGAATATGTGTATCACTCTTTGTCGAGATTCAACAAGAATAGACCATTCTTCAAGGGTGCATGACCATAAAAGATATTATTCATATAAATAGAACAACCATTATTCTCTCGATTTAAATGAATAACCGTCTCGCATTAAACAAGATCCAGATATAATGTTCATGCTCAACGCTGGCACCAAATAACAATTATTTAGGTCTAAAACTAATCCCGAAGGTAGATGTAGAGGTAGCGTGCCGACCGCGATCACATTGACTTTGGAACCATTTCCCACGCGCATCGTCACCTCGTCCTTTGCGGTGCTCGTCTATTCCGTAGTCCTCGCTTTGAGTTGCAAATATTAGCAATGTAACCAGGTATCAAATACCAGGTGCTACTACGAGCTCTAGTAAGGTACACATCAATAACATGTATATCATATATACCTTTGTTCACCTTGCCATCCTTTTTATCCGCCAAATACTTGGGGCAGTTCCGCTTCCAAAGGTCCGGTCTGCTTGCGGTAAAAACACTCGATTTCGGGCTTAGGTCCAGACTTGGGTTTCTTCTCATGATCAAGAACTTTCTTGCAGTTCTTTTGAAGTTTCCTTCTTCTTCCCTTTGCCCTTTTTCTTGAAACTGGTGGTCTTGTTGACCATCAACACTTGATGCTCTTTCTTGATTTCTACCTCCGCAGCTTTTAGCATCGTGAAGAGCTCAGGAATTGTCTTAGTCATCCCTTGCATATTATAGTTCATCACGAAGCTCTTGTAGCTTGGTGGCGTTGATTGGAGAATTCTGTCACATGACACTATCATCCGGAAGATTAACTCCCGGCTGAATTAAGTGATTGTTATACCCAGACATTTTGAGTATGTGCTCACCTTGTAACTATTCTCCTCCATCTTGCAGCTATAGAACTTATTGGAGACTTCATATCTCTCAATCCGGGCATTTGCTTGAAATATTAACTTCAACTCCTGGAACATCTCATATGCTCCATGACGTTCAAAACGCGTCGTTGAAGACCCGGTTCTAAGCCGTAAAGCATGGCACATCGAACTATAGAGTAGTCATCAGCTACTGCTTTGCAGACGTTCATAACTTCTCGGCTCAAGATCTGCAGCAGTTCGTCACCCGGCCGGTGCTTCCAGGACGTAATTTTTACGTGCGGCAAAGAATGAGGATAATCCTCAAGTTACGGACCCGATCCGTGTAATTGCTACCATCATCTTTCAACTTTGCTTTCTCAAGGAACGCATTAAAATTCAACGGAACAACAAAGACGAGCCATCTATCTACAGTAAACATAGACAAGCAAAATACTATCGGTACTAAGTTCATGATAAATTTAAGTTCAATTAATCATATTAAAAACTCCCACTTAGGCAGACATCTCTCTAGTCATCTAAGTGATCACGTGATCCATATCAACTAAACCGTGTCCGATCATCACGTGAGACGGAGTAGTTTCAACGGTGAACATCACTATGTTGATCATATCTACTATATGATTCACGTTCGACCTTCGGTCTCCGTGTTCCGAGGCCATATCATTATATGCTAGGCTCGTCAAGTTTAACTCGAGTATTCCGCGTGTGCAACTGTTTTGCACCCGTTGTAGATGGACGAGAACTTATCACACCCGATCATCACGTGGTGTCCGGGTACTACGAACTTTGGCAACGGTGCATACTCAGGAGAACACTTCTTGATAATTTTAGTGAGAGATCATCTTATAATGCTACCGTCAATCAAAGCAAGATAAGATGCATAAAGGATAAACATCACATGCAATCAATATAAGTGATATGATATGGTCATCATCATCTTGTGCTTGTGATCTCCATCGCCAAGCACCGTCATGATCACCATCGCCACCGGCGCGACACCTTGATCTCCATCGTAGCATCGTTGTCGTCTCGCCAATCTTATGCTTCCACGACTATCACTACCGTTTAGTAATAAAGTAAAGCATTACATCGCGATTGCATTGCATACAATAAAGCGACAACCATATGGCTCCTGCCGATTGCCGATAACTTCGGTTACAAAACATGATCATCTCATACAATAAAATATAGCATCACGTCTTGACCATATCACATCACAACATGCCCTGCAAAAACAAGTTAGACGTCCTCTACTTTGTTGTTGCAAGTTTTACGTGGCTGCTACGGGCTGAGCAAGAACCGTTCTTACCTACGCATCAAAACCACAACGATAGTTTGTCAAATAGACTCCGTTTTAACCTTCTCAAGGACCGGGCGTAGCCTTTTCAGTTCAACTAAAGTTGGAGAGACAGGTCTTCCGCGAAGCCATCTATGTGCAAAGCACGTCGAGGGAACCGGTCTCGCGTAAGCGTCTGGCGTAAGGTTGGTCCGGATCGTCTCGTCCAACAATACCGCTGAACCAAAGTATGACATCTTGGTAGGCAGTATGACTTGTATCGTCCACAACTCACTTGTGTTCTACTCGTGCATATGACATCTACGCATAAAACCGTGCTCGATACCACTGTTGGGGAACGTAGTAATTTCAAAATTTTCCTCACGATCATGCAAGACCATGGTGATGGCATAGCAACGAGGGGAGAGTGTCCGTCCACGCACTCGTGAGACCGAAAGCGGAAGCGTTATAACAACGCGGTTGATGTAGTCAGACGTCTTCACGATCCGACCGATCCAAGTACCGAACGTACGGCACCTCCGAGTTCTCGCACACGCTCATTTCGATGACGATCCCCGGACTCGATCCAAAGCAAAGTGTCGGGGATGAGTTCCACAAGACGACGGCGTGGTGGCGATGTTGATGCTCCACCGACGCAGGGCTTCGCCTAAGCTCCATGACGATATGACTTCTCCCACAGGGCTTCGCCTAAGCTCTCTGACGATATGACCAAGTGGAATATGGTGGAAGGGGCACCGCACACGGCTAAGGAAAGATCCGTAGATCAACTTGTGTGTCTTGGGGTGCTCCCTGCCTCAGATATAAAGGAGCCAAGGGGAGGTGGCCGGCCCAAGGGGGAGGCGCACCAAGGAGTCCTACTCCTCCGGAGTAGGACTCCCTCCAATCCTAGTTGGATTAGGATTCCGGAGGAGGAAAGAGAGAGGGGGCGGCCCACCTTTCCTAGTCCTAATAGGACTAGGGGAAGAAGCGTAGCGACCACCTAGGGCTGGCCCTCTCCTTTCCACTAAGGCCCACTATGGCCCATGTAGTTCCCGGGGTTCCGGTAACCTCCGGTACTCCGTAAATTCGATTTCACTCGGAACCCTTCCGATGTCCAAATGTAGGCTTCCAATATATCAATCTTTATGTCTCGACCATTTCGAGACTCCTCGTCATGTCCGTGATCACATCCGGACTCGAACAACCTTCGGTGCATCAATACTTATAAACTCATTATGAACTGTCATCGAAGCGTTAAGCGTGCGGACCCTACGGGTTCGAGAACTATGTAGACATGACCTAGAACCATTCTCGGTCAATAACCAATAGCGGAACCTGGATGCCCATATTGGTTCCTACATATTCTCTGAAGATCTTTATCGGTCAAACCGCATAACGACATACGTTGTTCCCTTTGTCATCGGTATGTTACTTACCCGAGATTCGATCGTCGGTATCCAATACCTAGTTCAATCTCGTTGCAGTAAGTCTCTTTACTCGTTCCGTAATACATCATCTCACAACTAACTCATTAGTTGTAATGCTTGCAAGGCTTAAGTGATGTGCATTACCGAGAAGGCACGAGATACCTCTCCGACGGTCGGAGTGACAAAACCTAATCTCGAACACGCCAACCCAACAAGTACCTTTGGAGACACCTGTAGCACTCCTTTATAATCACCCGATTACGTTGTGACGTTTGGTAGCACCAAAGTGTTCCTCCGAAACGGAGTTGCATAATCTCATAGTTATAGGAACATGTATGGGTCATGAAGAAAGCATTAACATACTAAACGATCAAGTGTTAAGCTAACGGAATGGGTCATGTCAATCAGATCATTCTACTAATGATGTGACCTTGTTAATCAAATAACAACTCCTTGTTCATGGTTAGGAAACATAACCATCTTTGATTAACAAGCTAGTCAAGTAGAGGCATACTAGTGACATACTGTTTTGTCTATGTATTCACACATGTATTATGTTTCCGGTTAATACAATTCTAGCATGAATAATAAACATTTATCATGATATAAGGAAATAAATAATAACTTTATTATTGCCTCTAGGGCATATTTCCTTCACTTGGGACATTACCATCTCTTATGTCATCAATGTTGTGAGAATTTCACCACCTCTTAAGGATTTGTGATACAGTGATGCTTCTCGCCATCACCATTCTTTTCTTGGTCCCCGTGTTGAGTGAAATATGTTGCGCAAATTTAATATCTCTAGCAACCCTATTGCTTCAGAGTTATTGGACAATAATTCCAATTTAGTGTGTTGGTTGCTCAATCGCCATTCCGACGTTGGTCGTGCAACCCAACCCCCATATTTCGGGTGCACCTTTTAGTCAATATTTAATTGTTTTTTTTTTGCCTCCAGCATACATCATTAAGTCATTTGATCGGGCTAATGTTATCTCCTTCTTCACATAACTGTGGAAATCTGTCTTTTTGGAAATCTCAATGAATTGTCGCTTAGTCAATCAGCCACCTCCTCACCTCTCCTTGGTTTAATGATGACCTCTTGTTTTGGAACTCACTTCCATAATTCTTTTCCCAAGAAACTTACTATGTCATCTCGTCAAATCGTGTTGCACCTTTTCTTCTCAGGCATCCCGAGTCTGAGGTATCCTAACACCGATCAGATCTGAATCTCGATCAGATATGATGGTTGGAACATTTTCCAAGAGTTATAACACTGCTCTTTTATGACCCGAAAAGGTGATGTCATGCCCACACACTGGCCAGGGGACCTCTTTGTTATAGTTTCCTTATTAGCAAGGTTATCCATTCTTCCATGAGGAAATTGTAAGACTTTCCTATAAGTTGTTTCCGACGAATCCTTTGTGGTTCCAAAGTTTGATCTTCACCTGATGACCGTGTCAATGCTATCTCGAAGCATGTCTATGGTACTCCGATTTTCAACAAGAACATTTGAAGCCCAATGCTAAATGTTTCTTGCTCAATTATCCAAACACCGTTGCATGGGTAATGTCATAAAATTTCTCTCCCCTTACCTAAAGGGTTTTCTACATTATATCCTGTCATGGATATCATGCTCTACTTGTCCTTGGGAAGGATATACCCACGAAATATGTGTATAAACACATTTTCCATTCCATTGTTCTATTTAATCTGATGATCACCTTTTCCTTTACTTTGTTGTGTTTGACATTCTTGTGATCTACACTGCTTATGTAAACACCTCGATGTATAATTGGTCAGTAAGACCCTGTTACGATTGTTGATGATATTCCGGTGACCACCGATGGACGAGAACTTTGCCTATTGGCCCGCCTCGTTCATCGAGCAGGAAAATGGTTCTCTTCGTCCCTCGCCCTTGGTATCGATGTTGTTGCCGACATATCTGACAGGCTACCCTCTGACACGCCTTACTATCATGACCGTGCAAAATGTCCGCCCCCTTCCTACTTTCAACCACATGGTGGGCCCATAACCCACAGTTCCACAGGATCGAAACCTGACTCTCCTGTACAACCTGATGTCAAAGTTATTCCTCGTGCTTGACTTTGTATGTAATTCACGGGCCACTTGCACTGTTGATCTATTCTGGTATCGGACACAATACTTATTCCCGTTGCTCACGAACCCCTTTCGCTTTTCTGCTTGTGCAATGAATGATTGCCTATCCACTTGAAACTTCTTATTACACCGTCTTACTTTGCTCTCGATGTGTGTCATTTGTTCAACTCGAGAGATACTCATATGTTCATTCTTGGGAAACCCCCAGATGAATTTCCTTATAACATCCTATCATTGTAGAGCTGCCCTTACCTATTCGTGAAATACGATGGAGATCCCGAAGAAAGGGCGACAACTTCATCATGTTGCATTGGAATAAAGAATTGAAGACATCAACGGAAGGGATTAACTTCTTCGAGAAGATCCATTAGAATAACCAGAACTTTCCCCTTACTCCCTCTTAAATCTCGGACGAGATTTCTTGTAGTGAAGGAGAATTGTGGCCTTGAGATAATTATGCTACAGTAATCCCACGCTAATCATGCCACGTCACCTCGATTCTTGTTGCTAACCTCGCAATGATTCAAACCGTTTGAAATTTAAATTCTAATTATGTCAAACAACAAACATTTTCAAAAGTTGAAACAAAATTGTTAAATTGGGTGCGAATATTACAAGGGTAATTATATTAAAGAAAACATATTTTTAGAAAGTGTCTGAATATTTTAAAATGAATTAAAACAGAAAGAGAAATAATAAAAGAAAATGCAAAAGCAGAAAAAAGGAAGAACCCCTCACTGGGCCGACCGCCCACTGCCACCGCGCTTCTTGTGCCTCGACCCATCCGCCTCGAGCCGGCCCAAATGGACCGCCCACCCCACCCCACCGCACCTACTAACCCACCCAGAGACACCGAACCCTAACGCACTCCTCCCACTCCCCACGTCTCCTCTCCTCGTCCCGATCTGGATCGGCACGAGCGCCCTCCCCATCGTGGCGCGCCGCCCGCACCTCTGCCGCCCGCCGCCATCGCCTCGTCTCCCTCCTGCGCCTCCCTTCTTCACCCGATCTGGATGCGCCCGAGTACCTCGCCGGAGGCCACGCCTTGTGACCACCCCGCCGGCCTGCTTCCACCTCTCCGCCGGACCTCCTCCTCCCCGAGTCGCTCCCCGCGCACCGTTGCCCAGTCCCTACGAACCCGATGTGAGCGCGCGCCCTTCCCCCTCTCTCTCTCTCGTGACCTCGCCTCACCCGCAGCCCTGCCCCCCCGCGCTCACCACGTCGTCGGTCGTGCCCCGGCGCCCCTGAACGCGCCTAGGACGCGCTTCCGTCTCTGGCTCACCGCGCACCGCCACGCGGACCCGCCTCTGCACCCGTCCACGGCTCCGTCCTCGACCTCCTCGCCGGATCGGCGCTTCAGCGTCGCCGCCGCCCGAAAATCTCTGGAACCGCCCGCCTCCTCGTCGTCGTCGGTGCCACCTCCCGTCTCCGTCTCTCCTCCTCTTTCCCTCTCGTCCGGTCGCCGTGGATTCCTACCTGCGCCGCCTTCGCTTCCCTCGCCCGCTCGGTCCAAGCTCGCGCCCGACCACATGACCTACGACAAACTCCGTGGCCGGCTGTCGCTCAGGCGCCGTCTTGCCGGGCCTCGAGCAGGCGCTGGAGCACTCCACACGCCCTGCGCTCGCGCCCGAGCAGTGCCCGCTAACCGCCCCTGTGGCTTGGCCTTTGGGTCACTGCCCAGTGGGGCCCCCAGCGCCCCAGAATGTTTTTTTAAGAAATTAAAATAAATAATAATAATAATAATATATATTAAAATTAATTGATTAATTAATTAATTAAGAATTAATTAACTTAATTAATTTTGATTAGTTAAACTAACTAATCAATTAACTAAACTAATTAATCAATTAATTAGTTAATTAAGTAGCCAATGACAGTGGGGCCCACCCTAATTAATCTTGATTAGGTTAATTAAAATGCTTAATTAAAATGTGTCAGCGACCGGTGGGACCCATCGGTCAGGTTGACCGATCAACCCTCCTGATCTGGCCGACGTCAGCATGACATCATGCTCATGTCATTAATCTAATTTTCGTAAAATCAATAAAATCTTTAGAACCGTAACTCGGATTAAATTATTTTCAACATGAAAGTTGCTCAGAACGACGAGACGATCCCGGATACGCAGCCCGTTCGTCCAGCACACACCCCTAACATATCAAACTCGCAACTTTCCCCCTCTGGCTCCTCTGCCCAGAAACGCGAAACACCGAGAATACTTTCCCGGATGTTTCCCCCCTTCACCGGTATCACCATATACCGCGTTAGGGCACGCCTAGCACCGTTACTTGTCTTGTCTTGCATCGTTATGCATCTGTTTACATTGTATTCATTGTTTCTCCCCCCCCCCCTCTTCTTCCGCTAGACACCGAGACCGACACCGCTGCTACCCAGTACGACTACAGAGTTGACGAATTCTCTTGCCAGAGCAACCAGTAAGCCCCCTTTGATCACCAGATATCGCCTACTCTTCTCTATATTGCTTGCATTAGAGTAGTGTGGCATGTTACTGCTTTCAGTTACTAGTATTTCATCTGTGGCCCTACATTCTTGTCCGTTTGCTGTGCTATACTATCGGGCCGTGATCACTCGGGAGGTGATCACGGGTATATACTTATACTTATACATGATACATGTGGTGACTAAAGTCGAATTCGTCTTGTGGAGCACCCGCGAGTGATTCCGCAGTTGAAATTTGAAAGGACGTTTGTCCCGACGGCCCTCTGGATGGATCTTTGTGGCGGAGCGACATGGCGAGTTGAGACCGCCTAGGAGAGGTGGGCGCTGGCCCTGTTCGGCATTCGCGGATACTTTAACACGCTTAACGAGATCTTGGTATTTGATCCGAGTCCTGCTCACGGGCCTATACGCACTAACCAACTACGTGGGAAAGATATGGGCACTTTCGGCGTCGTGGTATCGGTAAAAGCACTTCGTAACGTCAACGATCGAGTGGTAGCGCCGGATTGGTGGAACGCTTTGTAGGCTAGGTGCGCTTCACAGACGCGTGCATAACGTCTTGGTGTGCATTGGGCGATGGGCCCCGGACCCTGGCGCTTAGGTTTAGACGGCGTCTTGGCCTCTCTGTTGTGCCTAGGTGGGGCTGCGGCGTGTTGATCTTCAGCGGCGGGCATGACCCGAAAAGTGTGTCCGGCCAAATGGGATCAAGCGTGTTGGGTTATGTGGTGCACCTCTGCGGGGAAGTTAATCTATTCGAATAGCCGTGATCTTGATAGCAGGGCGACTTGGAGTTGTACCTTGACCTTATGACAACTAGAACCGGATACTTAATAAAACACACCCTTCCAAGTGCCAGATACAACTCGGTGGTCACTCTCTCTCTCAGGGATACGAGGAGGGGATCGTCGGGTAGGATTATTGCTATGCGATGCTACTTGGAGGACTTCAGTCTACTCTCTTCTACATGTTGCAAGACGGAGGCTGCCAGAAGCGTAGTCTTCGACAGGATTAGCTATCCCCCTCTTATTCTGGCATTCTGCGATTCGGTCCAATCGATATGGCCCTTTACACATATATCCATGCATATGTAGTGTAGCTCCTTGCTTGCAGTACTTTGGATGAGTACTCACGGTTGCCTTGTTCCCCCTTTTGCCCCCTTTCTTTACCGGTTCTGCGACAGACGATGGAGCCAGAGCGACGCCACCGTCGATGGCGACTACTACACGGAGGTGTCTACTACTACGTGCAGCCCGTGACGGCGTCCGAGAGTAGTTAGGAGGATCCCAAGCAGGAGGTATCGCCTTCTTTCGATCTCAGTATCCCGGGCTTTGTGCTAGCCTTCTTAAGGCAAACTTGTTTAACTTATGTCCGTACTCAGATATTGTTGCTTCCACGACTTCGTCTATGATCGAGCACTTGTATTCGAGCCCTCGAGGCCCCTGGCTTGTATTATGATGCTTGTATGACTTATTTATGTTTTAGAGTTGTGTTGTGATATCTTCCCGTGAGTCCCTGATCTTGATCGTACACATTTGTGTGCATGATTAGTGTACGATTGAATCGGGGGCGTCACAAAAACCACGCAGGTTCAGAAGACAATGGATAAACTGACAGTGAGAACATGTGTGGACAGAGACGTATTCTTCCTCGAATTTGTAATGCTTCAGGTTGTAAATAAATAAAACAATATCAAGTGTGATCACCATCGCAACAAATTAGGAAAGGGTAGACGAGGATGAAGGAGCCTGATAAGCACAATGGTCATGAATAACAGAAAGAAACAGACACCTCGCAGAAACAAAAAGAATAACAGAAACAGACCAACAAGTAACAGCAGCTCCTCAGATGACAGAGACTTTGCTTCAAAAAACATAAGGCGACATAAACTTGCACTCTCTCTTCAAACTAATATAAGAGCATTTAGATCACTAAAGTAGTGATCTAAACGCTCTTATATTAATTTACGGAGGGAGTACCATATAAGAACTTTGCGTGCAGAGACAAACTTTGCAAACCATGATGCCTACGGAAATTTTACGACCATTTCTATAAAAAAAAAGGGGAAATTCTACGAGCAAATGACGAACTCTATACTGTTGGTTATGAATTTTTTATGTACAGTCTACTGATCAAATGAAACAGAGGACCTGAGCTCCTCCACCCCTCAAATTCTGCAAGTACCAATAATGCTTAGTAAGGTGGAAAACCTATTTAGTTTGTCCGATCGTACAGTCCTAGTATCAGGATCACACTATGCTGCTGATGATAAGATTTTCTTTTCACAAAAAGAAGCACATCAAAAGACAAGGGGAAATGCCAAAAAGCCACCCAAAGCTGTCAATTAGTTTACTGGCTCAAGATAAGATCCAGTACACTCAATAACATGTAGGGGGCGTCCTTTGAACCAATAAAGAAGATAGCAGTACAAAAAGGTACCAGGCTCAAATATGCAGGTGCACGCGTAACATGGTGGACCGAACAATATCATCAAATGCATCTTGCACACAACGATCCACCGATTAAACAACTGCCCGATACACCGCAACTTCTTCATTACGGGTAATTTCAGACCAAGAGCTGGGAGCGTCCTGAGCCGCTGAACATGGTGGATTCATTTCAAATAAGCTGAGAGAATATTGTTGTCGGCACATGGCCAGCTATGCGGCCATCTGTTTATCTTGGGGAAAGACGCAGGCAGTACAAAAAATCGTTTGTAACCTAGGGAGGCTCGATGCTAATGGCAGAACAAGACAATGGTACTACCCCATGGAAATATTTCTCGGCGACATGTATCAAGCATCCTTTCCAGATGCTAGTCTTGGCACAAAACTAAAATGTAAGGCAATACAAAAGGTGAACTCCAGTCGTTCAGAGCAACTGTGAACTTGTGTAATGCAACGAAATTATAATGCAAGACCTCCCAATCTCCCATTAGAATCAAGCTGCAAACCCTGGTACCAAACGGAAAAGAGGAAATAGCGCCGCATGGGAGCACTTTGGTCCAACAAGTTGGCACTGGTTCAAACTCATCAACAAACTTGGCACACGAGCTAAATTCGAGCCATTTTCATCTTGTTGGACCAAAGTGGTGCTACTCGAACCAAAACGCATTCGCAGAAGTAATTGTGTGTACACTGTTATCCACTAGTTCGATGATAAGTAGGGTAAAAAGGAACACATATCAAGAAGACATCAGCAGGCAGTAAAATAAGGCTTCACATATCAAACAAGATGAAAATGGTTCAAACACATCAACACACTGACAATGGTTCAAACTCATCAACAAACTTAGCACACGAGCTAAATTCCAACCATTTTCATCTTGTTGGACAAAAGTGGTGCTACTCCTGACAAAAACGCATTCACAGAAGTAATTATGTACACTGTTATCATGTTAGCTCACTAGTTCGATGATAAGTAGGGTAAAAAGGATCACATATCAAGAAGACATCAGCAAGCAGTAAAATAAGGTATAGATTTTATCAGCTGAAGCATAGTGGCAGCAAAGCTGAAGAATACCTGTCACCTAAGAGAAACCACATACTCCCTCCATAAAGAAATATAAGAGCGTTTAGATTACTCCGTCCGTAAAAAAATATAAGAGCATTTAGATCACTATCTTGATCTAAACGCTCTTATATTTCTTCACAGAGGGAGTACATATCAGCTGAAGCGTAGTGGCAGCAAGGCTTCACATAAGGAGGTATACATTTGATTCGGAAGAAATTATCAAGACAAATCAGTCTGAAATTACACTTCACTAGCTGTCGTCGTGAAGCAGCCAAAAACACAAGCAACCTCTCCTATACGGTTATACCAGTGGAGGATCCTAAATCTTAATGTACACTTGCAGCTCCAATTCTCTATCTCAACTCACCTATCATCTAATCACAATAAATAACTAACCCACCTCGCAGAGCACATTTTACACTGAGCAAACAAGCAGGTCCAAAAAGAAAAGCATAACGTCGAGCACGTTGCCCGCACCCTAGGAAGCTGGCCCCTAATGGTAGAACACGACGGGCGGGACAACCAAGCCGGTGTCCTTGAGGAAGGGGACTACCTGCGGGCGCTCGGCGAGGTCGCGGTAGAAGGCGTACTCCGCCTCGTAGTCGTGGAGGTCGAGCTCGTTCTTCTGGTTGCTGTGGTAATGGTGCTTGGCGTCTGCCACCTTCCCGAAGCCGAACACGCTCACCCTGTCGCACACTCCCACCGCCACCATGATGGCCTGCATCCCGGACGAGTAGTGGAACAGGGCCGCGTCGTGCGCGCCGTTCCAGTCCTCGACGGCGCGGCCCGTCTCGGCGACGAAGCGGCGGAGCGAGTAGTACTTGACGATGCGCGCGCAGAGGACGTCGAGGCGAGGGTCGGTGACGGAGATGGGTGCGTCGTGGGTGGCGAGGGAGGAGGCGTTGCAGGCGGCGACGTCGAGGAAGTGCGCGGCCTGGCAGATGTAGAGGAGGACGGGGACGCCGCTGCCATAGGGGTGGCAGAAGCAGCCGGGGCGGCGCGCACAGAGGTGTAGTATGTTGCTGTTGATGAAGGAGAGGTTGGTCTTGGCGCCGACGTGCGCGGTGTAGCCGACGATGCGGGCGTTGTTGAGGCGGAAGACGGCGTGGTGGGAGTCGATGAGGGCGCCGTGGGCGTGGCGGAGGAGGATGCCGCTGTTGCCGACGACGGCGCAGGAGGGGATGCGGGCGGGGAGGGCGAGCACGGCGGGGAGGTCGCGGAGCACGGCGGGGTCGTAGCGGCGGAGGCGGTGCCAGGAGCGGAGCGCGCGGCGAAGGGCGGGGTCGAGGAGGAGCTCCTCGCGCGGGAGCGGGTGGAGCAGGGAGTCGGCGTGGTCGCGGTCCGCGTGGCCGCGGCGGTGGACGGGGAACTGGTGGTGGCGGAGGTGGAGCGGGTGGAGCCGGTCGCGGCGCCAGGCGCGGGCGCGGGCGCGGCCGGAGGCCGGGAGGCGGCCCTCGAGGAGGTCGTCGACGTCGCGGCGCAGGGACGGCTCGGAGCCGTCGAGCGCGGCGAGGCGGAGGAGCGTGGCGTTGAGGCGCGCGGGATCGAGCGGCGGCGGCGGCGGGGCGAGCGCGGGGGCCGGCGGGGCCAGCGCCCGGCGGAGCGCGGAGGGGAAGGAGGCCGCGCCGCAGAGCACGACGAGGAGGAGCGCCGCGAAGGGCCCCCGCAGCGGCCGCTTCATGGCCGCCGCCGCAGCAGCCGGGGGCTAAGTGGGCCGGGGCCGCATCGGGGGATGATGCGCATCTGGGGGGTGCGAGCCGAGGAGGTCCGGGCGGCCGGGGGAGTGGGGCGCGACGCGATGGGGTTCGAGTACGGCGAGGTGGGCAGGAGCGAGGTTGATTTATTTGTAGTAGGTGGTTGGACTTTGGGTTCGGGGAACGGGGGATCCTATGTGTCGTTGTTCTTGTTGGGTTCGAGCAGTGTCGGGAGGAGCAATGATTCTGTGCTGTGTGTGAGGGACGCAACGTGACTGCACGAGGCCCCGGCACGGCATGGCTCTGCGGGAGATGATGGGCGGAATTGTTTGTGGATTGACCCTATGTCCCGGTGAAATTGGCACTTTTGTCCCCGATGGATTGACCCTCTGTCCCGGTGAAATTGGCGTATTTTTTAACAAATCTGGCCCCTTTGCACGACTTGAGGCACGTCTGGCCCTTGGGCAAAACTAGTTCGAAATCTGGCCTCTGGAGTCGGCGCCCTATAGCATGAAGCCGAAGTTGTACATGTTGGCGCCACCCTATACGGATTCGACGTGTATAAGTTCGACGCCGTGCTACATGGAGCCGAGCTTAGATGGGCCCACGAAAACCCTAAGGGCCTGATTTGCTCAGCTCCACATAGTATGGCGCCGAACTTGTACATCTCGGCGCCATGTAGTGTGCCGCCGACATGTACAACTTCGACGCCATGCTATGTGGCGCCGACCCCAGAGGCCAGATTCCAAATTAGTTTTGCCCAAGGGCCAGATGTGCCTCAAGTCGCTCAAAAGGGCTAGATTTGTTAAAAAATATTGGAATTGGCACAACGCTGCTATACAAAGGATGTTGTGCGGATGACTTCCGCATGACAGCCAGTAGATTAACTATCATGCTTGAATCGTCCAAGAGAAATCGTCCGCAAAGTAGTTTCGATATGCATACCATAAAATCATCTACAGCCTGATTTAACAAATCTAACCCTATACGTCAAGGGCGTCCACACACCTCAAATATAGATCCTTAAATCCATTCAACCGATACGATACAAATTATCTGAATTCAATAGTTCAAAACAAAGCAAAGCAAATCATAGTTTAACAATCCGAACATACCAAAACGAAATAAATGTCCGAGCGTGACAGATGCCTTGCTTACTGGCCAGACGCCATCCATGCGTCGTGCTCCGTCTGCATCCTTGCCGCATGCTCCGCTGCAGCAGCAATCACCCTCGTCGTCTCATACTCCCTACGCTCGTTAATCTCCTTCTTTTCCGCAAACCACTTCTTTGCATGCTCATCCAAGATGGGGTCTGCCAACATGATCCTTGCATCCTCCTCTTCCCGTGCGAGTTGCAACCTCTCCTTCTCAAGTCCAATGTCTTGGCCTTCTCGAGCTCTCATTTGATCGCCGCCTCTTACTTCGCCAACTCGATCTTCTCCCTCTCAATTTTTAGTTCTTCTCCGCCCTCTCTCGGTCCCAATACATCCTTTCCTTTTGGGCATCCAACATGAGCTTGTACTTCTCATCGTTCTTGTTCTCCCTCGCCGAAAAAATGCCCGTCCATGTGGAGGACATTTTTGTAGCCTCGGCGTCACGGAGGCCCTTGCCTTCCCACTTGTTTTCCATGACTTGCTGGTTATCCTTTGGCACGGTGGCTCTTCCATTCTCGACAACAATTCGTCCTCTTCATCGTCCAACCCAATTGATTGGTGGAAGCTTGAGCCATTCTTGCCGCCCTTGAAATCGGTCACAAGTTGTGTCCACTTTGGCACTCCATTCAATATGATTCAACAATGCCTAAAAGCAAACGACTTCTTCTCCCTTTCGTGATACAAAGTGGCCGCTGAGGGATTCCTGGACTAGGGGGGTCCTCGGGCGTCCGGGCTATGTGATATGGGCCGGACTGATGGGCCGTGAAGATACAAGATCGAAGACCTTCCCCCGTGTCCGGATGGGACTCTCCTTTGCGTGGATGGCAAGCTTGGCGTCCGATGTGTAGTTTCCTTCCTCTGTAAACCGACCTTGTACAACCCTAGCCCCCTCCAGTGTCTATATAAACCGGAGGGTTTAGTCCGTAGGGGCAATCATAATCATACAGGCTAGACATCTAGGGTTTAGCCATTACGATCTCGAGGTAGATCGACTCTTGTAACCCTTATACTCATCAAAGTCAATCAAGCAGGAAGTAGGGTATTGCCTCCATTAAGAGGGCCTGAACCTGGGTAAACATTGTGTCCCTGTCTCCTGTTACCTTCGATCCTCAGACGCACAGTTCGGGACCCCCTACTCGAGATCTGTCGGTTTTGACACCGACATTGGTGCTTTCATTGTGAGTTCCTCTGTGTCATCGACAGAAGGATTGATGGCTCGCCTTGTCATCAAGGACAATATCACTTCCGGAGGAGCCCTAGTTTCAGGACAAACCCTCCGGCTTGGCAGCTTCACCATGGGCGCCCGTCCGGCCGTTAAGCCGAAGGCAACCCCCCAAGTCACCAAAAATCATCTCCGTTCGGCCCCGAATACTCCGACAAGATGGATACGGCAGATTTATCGTCTTTGAACGAACTCCTAGATCGCGTCGCCGCCCTGGGGGTCGCATCGGACTATGATCGGATTGGGCTTAAACCCGATCAGAGAGAAATCAAATCTCCACCGATCACCCATCAGGTAGCGGTTGTGGAGGAACAAGGTGACAATAACTCTTCTCCTACGTTGAGAACAAACTATGTTCGGATTTCCGAGCTCGGAGAGCCGGATACCCACCTTCGGGGTGACACTCTCTGTCCTCCGAACATAGAATTGAGCGTTGAGCCTGAGAACTCACTGGACACTCCGGAGCCCGGGCTGGTAACCTCGGAAATTCTTCAAACTCCGGACTCCACATTGGGTCAGGGTCCGGATTTAACCCCGCCCACCTACCACAAGCAATACTCCCCAAGAAATGCCGGTCCTCCGGGTATATGCGACCTAATGTATGTGCGGCAGCAGCCTCAGGAAATAGTCCATCACTTCTGGGCCGGATTCCTCCTTGTTCAAAACAAGATCAAAGATTATTGCGACGACGCCGCGATTTCAGTATTCGCAACAACTGTACGGATGAGGGAATCCTTAATGCCCTCAACCAACATCGCGTACTGCAATTTGCAGACTTGGCACACATAATGCAATCTTGCACAATGGAAAGCGCTGGAAAACTCGAGACAGCCCGGGAACCGCAGGCCTTTAAGCCATCTCCTGGACGGGCAAAAAGGATGCACCCTCGCGGGGCACCCGATCATCATCCCGTGGACAAAAAAATCAAGCCCTTTACGGGGCACAGAACTGTCCTTGAGGAATGGCTCGACAGGCCATGTCAAATACACATGACGCCGAATATCGAACCAACCCACAGCCTCCGAGCATGTTGGATACTCCGGCAAGTGGCCAAGAGCGGCGAGGCTATCCTCACCAACACTACCTCAGAGAAGTACTCTTCGGAGGACGACGATCTCAAAGTATTTACGGTCTTCGAGACCTTTTCTTCAAATAATCGGCGTAAAAGGGCGCTCCGCAACCTCGTCGAAGTCTGCCAAGTAGCAGCAATAAATCCTTGGAACGATACGGCGATAACTTTCAATGCCGATGACGAACCAAGATCCCGATCAGTCCGGGCACCAGCCGCTTTGGTCCTAAACCCAATCGTGGACGGTTTTCGGCTCACTAAAGTGCTCATGGACGGCGGCAGCGGACTGAACCTCATCTATGAAGACACGCTCAATAAAAGCAAATGTACAGGAGTCGCATTGAACAAAGTAACACAACCTTTCGAGGCATTATCCCCGGTCGGGAAGCAAGATGCTCTAGGAAAATCAAACTCGAGTATTCGGCACGCTGGAGAACTATAGGTCTGAAGAGTTACTCTTCCATGTGGCACCATTCAACAGCGGGTATCACGCCCTATTGGGGCGAGACGCATTCACACGCTTTCAAGCCATACCCCATTACGGGTATATAAAGCTCAAAATACCCGGGCCCACCGGAGTTATCACTATAACCAGTGATCCGGACATAGCACTCCGCACCGAAAACAAGACCACCTCTCGGGCCCTTGAGAAGCTATCTGAGGCCCTTGCGGACGAGGAATTAACCACCCTACGCTCCACAGTGGATAGGGACGCCGTAATCCTCGATAAGACACTACAAAAAAAATACACTTCCGTGATGATACGTGTTTGTCACACTAGGTCACGTTTTCTGTCATGCATGTACATCCACGGCAATTTTATGACAGAATCAAGATAGTCATACATGTGCTGTCGTAGAAGTGTTCCATGACATTACCAAAATTATCATCACGGAAGTGTCCACTTCCATGACGATAAATCGCGCGTCACAGAAGTGCTTTCGTCAAGGGTGACCGACTCGTGGCATCCACCGTAACGGAACACCGTTAAGCTATCGGGTCTGGTTTTGGATCCGATAACCCGTTAATGGCCGGACCAATGGGGATTTTCCACGCGTAAAATCATCATTGGTTGGAGGAAACACGTGTCGACTCGCGTTGTACGGTGTCACTCATCCAATGGGCGAGATGCGCCTATGATATGTTGACACGTGGACCGGCCCAAAAGTGGCCCATAAAGTTTAAATGGGCCAGCCCAACTAAAGGCCCACATGATTTTGCGGACCATAATGGACCGGCCCAGCTAAAGGCCCACGAGATTTTGCGGACCATAATGGGCTCGCCCAGCTAAAGGCCCAAAAGATTTTGCGGGCCATAATGGGCCGGCCCAAGTAAAGGCCCATAAGATTTTTGCGGGCCATAATGAGCCGGCCCAGGTGAAGGCCCACAAGATTTTTGTGGACCATAATGGGCCGGCCCAGCTAAAGGCCCCACATTCCCAGTTAAGGCCCGTACGGCTAGTGTCAAATCGGCCCGTCAACGGCCTGTCCTAAACTTGTTATCATCGCGGCCCATGGTCACTTCTGGCCCGTTAACAGTTCAATAAGTATATGGGCCGAATTACGGCTCGGTGTATTTTCGGCCTATTAAAGGTCCTGCTTCATTTGGGCCCGTTTACAGGCCATTGAAACTTTCGGCCCATAAATGACCGTGAAGGATTTGGGTCATATTCGGCCATGTCTGACATTCGGCCTGTTAGAGGCCCACTATAGATTTGGGCCACTTTCGGCCTGTTGTGATTTTCGGCCTGTTAACGTCAGCCGAAATCCATGGGCCATATGGGGCCCAACGTCACATCGGGCCCATTAACGACCCATGTAAAAATGACGATAATCTAGCCCGACCGAACTTCCGGCCTGTTAAAGGCCCGTGTATTAGGTTGGCGCATTTACGGCCCGTCTGAATTTCGGCCTGTGAAAGATCCGCATCGTAAATGGACCACCATTTCGGCCTGCTAAGACCAGTGGGTTATTTGGCACAATCAGGGCCCAATCTCACTTTCGGTCTATTAAAGGCCCATGTTTTTTATGGGCTCGAGATATTTACGCCTGTAAACGGCCTATTATTACTGAGGGCCCAAATTATGTTTAGGCCTGTTAAAGGCCCACTATGGGCACGGGCCTACCAGAAAAATATGAAAGCTTATGCTGATTTAGTCCCAGATATTTTTAGTGGGCTACATGCAAATTTCGGGCCATAATCGTTTTTAGCCCAATTGGAATGGGCCCGGCGAATGTTGGCATGTTGGGCTCCTACGAAGCTTTCGGCCAAATACATTACTAAGATAAACCTACACTATACAAAAATAGCATCGTAATTCTGCAGCCTTTGGCGGCATCATAAATGTTGTATCACAACAAAATAAATTCCAACCATACAACAAAAGGCCTGTTGGCATAAAGTTTACAGTCCTTGCAGATAAAAGCACCATCAGATGTATAGAAGCACAGATCATTTGACCTGAGTGCTAATGTTTCAGGCTATAGAATCTGATGGAGCAACATGATCTTCACCTTTTTTCCGCCATTGCTCTTGAACAACGAAGCGAATGTCAGATAGTTTGGTTTCAAAACCATTCATATCTTGACGACATTTGTCAACCACTATTCTTGTTTCCAAAATGACGTCCATTAGGGATTGGACTTGTGTCTGGAGCACAAATATATCACTCTGTCTAGTAGGAAGATTTTGTTCAGTAGGCGATTTGTACGAGGTTACCTTGACAACCAACCCAGAATTACGCAGGAAGGTGCTTTTTGCATTTTTAGTGGAGAGATACTGACGCGCTGCAGCAAGAGGTGACATTGTGCCTGTGGTAGCCTCATCACCTTCATCTCTTTTAAACAATGTAAGGTGAAATAAAGTAGGATGAACATAGTATGACATCATTCATATCATGGGAAAACATATATAAATCAAACATTCTATTTTATCATTGTGTGCGCACGTGAACATAACAACTAGATTACAGATCAAGACCAAAAGAATATCCTTCATCTCTTTTAAACAATGTAAGGTGAAATGATACGTTAAGACAACTGTGTATAAAAGTGAACAGAGTAATCGACATTGGCTGCAAACCAAGTAGTTAAATGAACACATCACGGTACCAATCGGTTCAAAGGCGGGAGGAGTAAGGACTTACAACAGCGGCTTGAACTGGTGTGCTCATGCCCTTATCTTGCTGGTGTGGCAATCCTTGAAGATTTCCACTGCATTCGGTTCAGGTTCTTTTTGGTCCGCACAGGCTTTCCTCTATATTTGGAACAAGTCAATACAGATACGATAATATGGCACAGAAAAAGAAGGAAGTAGCAGCTATTTACAAGAGCCTCGTAGTGTGCAATATAGCTACGAGATCCTGTTGTCTGTTGGAATTTCACTTTATAGAACGGTTGGTCTTGTTCTTCAAATAGTTAGCCTAGAAGAAGATACTTTGGATCAGACTAGTATTTAACGAGGGCTGTCCAGTCTTCATCTGTAATATATTCCACTGGAGATGTTTGGGCGATTTCATTGTTAGCCTTGCCTTCAAGTGAGATTTTCTAAGGTGGTACCGACATCGTCGCATGAAAGCGGTGAAAAACATGAGTGCATGCTTGTTTACTTGCATCATCTTTCAGATCCAACTTGAACCTCATCTGTTGAAAAAAGAATATGAGTCTTATTAGGAGGAAGCTAGAAAGTATGGATAGAGCAAGACAATATTACTAATTGCGATGAATAACATTACTTATGGATAAATGGTCAAGGAAGGTGTTAAACTGGGTATTGTCTTTCTCATTCCTGTACTAGATCCATGTTGGGAGGATACGTGCATGACACCTAACGACAACGGCTGCCTCTGATACTAACTAGGCTGACTCTGTAGCATCACGTGGCCTTTTTAAACCTACCTCAAAATGGATCTCCATTCTTCCTCCTTTAGATTTTGTTAATCTGTCAAGCATTATCCGTGATGTCTGTTTCCGCTTGCGCCGTGGTGCTATTTCAACAACGAATATGGAAAGTGTTAGTGTACATCAAACTGTGAGAGTATATATAAAGGAGCATGCAACTGCAACTTGACTCGGTCAGGTACCGTCTTGGTGTTGATGCTCATGAGGTTCATCTGATCTTGCCAAGTCCTGTTGTGTAGTAGTGCTTCGGAAGTAGTGTTAGGTGTGAAGGCAGCTTGGGAACCGCCGCCCGAGCAAACGAACGAGTAACTCATTGAGATCTTTGGTACGGTTAAGCGGATCTTGGCCCAGTGGAAGCAGTGATCTGTGTTTGTAGATTTAGCCAGTGGACTTGGACCTTCTACTACACTATAAGTACCAGCAGAATCTGGACGACTGATCCTTTTCCATTTCACCCGACGAGTAACACAACTCCCTACTATATTATTTTCCTTGCTCTTTTTTGACTTTTCCATGTCAAGCCGTACCCACAACACAAAAGAATAAAATCGCTCTTCAGAACTCATTGATGCATGATACAGACAAGCAATACTTTGCTGTAAGACAGCCGTATGAGGATGGAATATGTAAGAAAAACAGGATGACATGACATATTCACAGCTACGATGTGTAAACTAAGCAAAAGGATTTTCAAGAAAATAGAAGTAATGCAAGCTAGACACCATATGAAAGATGCAACCAATATTACTCTGCCAAGTTAAAAGTGTCTTGTCATACTTGGCAATTTGAAAAATTAGAAGCAGTACAACGTAGAAATCAATGCAAGATGCAACCACTATCAAACTGCCATGTTAAAAGCGTCCAATCATGAGTGGTGATGCGGGATACACAACAATGATTTGATGCAAGAACATGGTATGATAGATAGATGCGGTGTATTCTAGACACGTAACGCCATGTCATATGCACATGTATAACGTATAAACTCAGCAGGTGCAATTTAATCAAAATAGAAGAAATACAGGCTAGACAATATATGCAACATGAAACCAATTATCACACTGTCAACTTAGAGCAAGCACCTGCAATGGTGGAGTACGGGAGATGAACTCATCATGTAGACTTGGGACTTCAACTTCATTAGCAGTAGCAGTGGCAAATCTAGAGAGTCTCTGATTGCGTCGGTGCGGAGGACCACCAACATCCCCTAACTTACTCTTTTGCTTCCTATTTTCTGATATTGCCTTATGAAGTCAAAACCACAAGAAGATGAATAAAATTAGCTCTGCATAACTGGTTGATGCATGATATAGACGAACACTACTTTGATATAAGGCAAGCGCAGGATAGGAGGATGGAATATATACAAAAAAAGACATCGTTTCATATTCACACGTACGATAGGAGGATGGAATATGTATGAAAAACAGTAAGCGGAAGGCATTTCAACAAAATTAGAAGAAATGAAAGCTAGGCACCATATGAACATGCAACCAATATCACTCTATCAGGTAAAAAGTGTCTCGTCATAAGTGCCATTTCAAGAAATTAGAAGCAGTACAAGCTAGAAGACAATGCAAGATGCAACCTACATCACAGTCCCAAGTTAAATGTATCTTATGGGTAAGTGATCGTTGCGGGTATAAGTTGTAAGCTACGCAGATGCAATTCAACATAATCAGAAGCAATGCAAACTAGACATCATACGGAAAACGCAACCACATATAATAGTTCCAAGTTAGAGCAAGCACCTGTGATGGTGGAGTAGGGGAGATGTGCACATCATGTACACGTATGTTCTAGAAATAGGAACACGTGTCATATTCACAGGCATTATGTGTAAAGTAAGCAGATGCAATTCAACAAAGTTAGAAGCAATACAAGCTAGACATCATACGCAACATGCAACCACATATAATAGTGCCAAGTTAGAGCAAGCACTGTGATTGTGGAGTAGGGGAGATGTGCTCATCATCTACACAGCTACGTTATTTATCTAGCCTTGTGTTGTCTTGCGAATCTTGTTGGGAGGATGGCGGAGTAGAATCTGTAGAGACCCCTGTTTGAGTTGCTCAGAAGGACCACTATCATCCTTCACGGACTAATTTCCTTCAGCTGTAATAATTTTGCATTGTGAAGTCAAACCGATAAGAAAAAGGAATAAAATTCGCTCTTCAGAACTCATTCATGCATGATACTGACAAACACTACTCGGATGAAAGGCAAACACATGATGCGAGGATGGAATATGTATGGAAAACAGGATGGCGTGACATATCACACCTATGACGTGGCAACTAAGCAGAAGGCATTTCAACAAATTAGAAGCACTGCAAGCTAGACACCATATGAAAGATGCAACCAATATCACTCTGCCAAGTTCAAACTGTATGGTGTTTCAACAAATTAGAAGCAGTACATGCTAGAAATCATATGCAAGACACAACATATATCATAGTGGCGACTTAAAGGTGTCTTATCATAAGTGACTGATGCGGGATATGCAAGAACAGTAGTCTGATGTAAGAACATCGTGTGATTAGATATAGTATGTTCTAGAAACAAGAACATATGTCATATTCACAGGCATTATGTGTAAAGTAAGCAGATGCAATTCAACAAAGTTAGAAGCAATACAAGCTAGACATCATACGCAACATGCAACCACATATAATAGTGCCAAGTTAGAGCAAGCACCTGTGATGGTGGAGTAGGGGAGATGTGATCATCATCTACACAACTACGTTGACTGTCTAGCCTTGCATTGTCTTACGAATCTTGTTGGGAGGATGGCAGAGTAGAATCTGTAGAGAACCTCTGTTTTAGTTGCTCGGAAGGACCACCATCATCCAATGCCTTGCCAATTTCCTTCAGCTTTATTGATTTTGCATGTGAGGTCAAACCGGCAAGAAAAAGGAATATAATTCGCTCTTCAGAACTCATTCATGCATGATACTGACGAACACTGCTCTGATGAAAAGCAAAGTCATGATACGAGGATGGAATATGTACGAAAAAATGGACGGCTTGACATATTCACACCTATGATGTGGTAAGTAAGCAGAAGGCACTTCAACAAATTAGAAGCACTGCAAACTAGACACCATATGAAAGGTGCAATCAATATCACTCTGCCAAGTTAAAATTGTCACGTCATAGGTGGCGTTCATCAAACTAGAAGCAATATATGCTAGAAATCATATTCAAAACGCAAACCAATATCACACTGCCAACTTAAAGGTGTCCCATCATAAGTGGTGATGTAGGATACACAAGAAGAGTAGTTTCATGTAAGAACATGGTGTGATAGATGATATAGTATGTACCAAAAACAGGAAAGCGCATCATATTCACATTATCATGTGTAAGCTAAGCAGATGCAGTTTACACTAATTAGGAGCAATACAAGCTAGACACCATATGCAACATGCAACCAGATATCACTGGCCAAGTTAGAGCAAGCACCTTGGATGGTGGAGTAGGGAACGGAGACTTGGACCTTGTAATGCACTATCGGTTACAAGGAGAATCGGTCTGCAGATGCTCCGTTTACGTTGTTGCAGAGGACCACCATCATCGCCTTCCTTACTCTTTTCCTTCCTCTTTCTTGATTTTGCCTTGTCAAGTCAAACCCACAAGAAAAAGGAATAAAATTTGCTCTTCAGAACTCATTGATGCATGATACTGATGAACACTACTTTCATGTAAGGCAGCCGCATGACAGGAGGATGGAATATGTATGAAAAACAGGACGGCATGACATATTGACATGTATGCTGTATAAAGTGTAAAATAAGCACAAGGTGCTTGAACTTGTTAGAATCAATGCAAGCTAGAAACCATATGAAAGATGAAACCAATATCAGTCTGCCAAATTAAAAGGGTGCCCTAACAAATGTATTTGACCAAATTAGAAGAAATACATGGCAACAGGCTAGAAATAATATGCAATATGCAACGAATAAAGGTGACTCATCGTAAGTGATTGATGCAGGATATAGAAGAGAGGTAGTTTCATGTAAGAACAAGGTTAACACATAGATGTAGTGTGTACCAAAAATAGGAAGGCATGTCATATTCACAGGCATAATGTGTAAACTAAGCAGATGCAATTTACCCTAATTAGAAGCTAGACACCGTATGCAACATGCAACCACATATCACACTGCGAAGTTAGAGCAAGCACCTGTGATGGTGGTGTGGGGGAATTGCAGTTATCAACTAGAGAGCTACGTTGACTATCTTCATTTAGCCTTGCTGTTTCTTGAGAATCATGTGGGGAGGATGACACTACACTCTTTAAACGAGTATGGCGTCTCACAGTAACCCACTGGGGTGATTCTCTCATCATAAGTGATTGACGAGGGATACAAAAGAGCATTAGTTTGATGTACAAACATGGTTAATAGACATATGTAGTATGTATCAAAAACAGGAAGGCATGTCATTATCAATATGTGTAAAGTAAGCAGATGTAATTTAACCAAATTAGAAGCAATACAAGCTAGACACCATATGCAACATGCAACCACATTTGACAGCACGAAGTTAAAGCAAGCACCTGGGATGGTTGTGTGTGGAAATTGAGATCATCAAGCTGAGCTCGTTCTTGTCTCTAGCTGGCGACCTTTGCACCCTTTGGAGCGCTGAAACGCTTAGTGCTAATCTTCGAATTACACTGGAGCGACTTCTGTCTTTTCTTTTCTGCATTCATCTCCACTGTGTCAGACTCTGAAATACCCATGCATAAAAAACAATAGTGTGAGTGTGGGTGAAGTGTGTGCACAATTAGTACAGTGTAAAGGTAGCAGATAGCAGGTCGGTGAGAAATAAATGACGGGAGACATATGATAGCTCTACAACATGCTTGGCACACTAAATTACTACATGATTCTATGAAAATAACATTCGACTGGAAACAAATAGGTCAGTCCATTTTTTCTGCACCGTCCGATGTACAAAGAACGGGCAGATCGCCTTCATCTACCTCTAGCCAGTCAGCTTTGATGATCTTCCTCGAAACGCCAGCGACCATGGGCCCAGTCCCCTGCCTGCGCCCTCCCCTCGACCTCACCGCACCTCCGTGCTTGGCACCGCCCCCCGGCCATCCATTCAAGCCCTGCCGACCTCCAGATCGGGCGCAAGCAGCTCATGCGCCCCACACCCCTATGATAGACACCGATGCGTCGCTTCCCCGGCGAACATGCGGACTAGGTGCTCCGCGCGCCTAAGCGGGTGCTGCTTCTTTTAATTGCGACCCTGAATCGAAATCCGGTAGACTCTTGACCTCTAGCAAAGGTGAAATAGTAAAGGAAGGAAACCTTGTGCATTTAGTATCACGAAGAAGATGCAGTAAGAAGCGCTCAACTAGTTTATTTCGTGGGATGAATACGGTGTGAGCAGAGACGTAAGGTTTGCACGAATACGGGAAGAGGAGTACCTCTTTCTGTTGGCAGTGCTGTGTCCTCCTTCTATTTTTCCAACGATCTTCTTGTGGTTTGCTGGAAACAAGAAGTTGTGGAGGACGGTGCAGCCTTGGACGAACCCATGGCCAAGTTGTTGAGTGTGGTGCGGTGGCCGTCTGTCGGCGGCGGGGAACCAGATTCGAGGCGGCAAACGACGGTGTAGCGGGAACAGCTCCGGTGTAGTGGACGGTTGCGACAGTGGAGCGGCAGCAGTGAGGCGCAGGACAACGTGGTCGGAGTGGTTCTGGTACGGCGCAGTCGGCGTCGGTGTCGTGGAGGCAGCTCTACCTCGGCTTCAGCTGCTAAGTCCTTGAGGGCGTTGCGGTTGCGTTGGACGACGACGTCGGGTTACCGGCTCCGGTGTGATGGAGGAGGGCGGCGGTGGATTGGGCGCTATGGGGTGGCGGACGGAGGAGGCTGGGGTTTCGCAGCTGGTGGAGAGGGCATTTTGGTGCCCACGGAGTATGAATGGGGAAACGGAGGGAGGCGGGGAACTAAGGGGGAACAATGTTTCGGTTTGGGACGCGCTTGTTTGAAATTTGGGGAAAGTTACAAACTTTGCCCCCATCTAAATTTTTTGGACATAATGCGGGTTGGGGGTAGGACAGTAATCTCAGGTGTCCCAAATGTGGGCGGGATAGATTTCGGCCGAGCGCATGGGTGTTTAGGCACCCACGGCGTATGAATGCTTCTCGGAGGCGGTTGAGACTGGCGTCTTGGTGAAGTTACAAACCTACCCTGGTATAGACCTTTGGACATCGGGCCGATAGGCTACACGGGCCAGAGTCAGGACAGTAATTTCCTACCACCAAACATTAGTCTCGCGCGGTTTCGGGTGACCAGAGGCCTATTTGGCGCTTCTTTCAATATTTGGGAGCAGAAGCATTAACGTTTTTGGTTCTCTTGAATTGAACTTTCAGGATTTGTCAAACTTCACAAATCTTTACTCTTGAAAATCCTAAAGCTATGATTATTTTGGAATGGAGGGGGTACATTTGAATATACATTGTACACGAGTATATATTAAATAATATGCAGCTTACCTCAGTTTATGCATGGTTCCAGATATAATCTCCTTGGTTGCAAAAAAAAAGTTAGACATGCGTATGAATATATATAGAATGTTCAAACGCACAACAAAGATTGATGCCCCCTTTTACATCTGATTTACAAATGCCATTATCTCGGGTTCAAATAGATGAATGCACTTCCTATGAATTCGAATCTTCGAAACCCTCTTTATGTTGAATTCGACATGTATTCTATTTCGTAGCTAGCAATTTGGAATGTATCCATGCAAGTGACAAATGTATAAAGTGCTTCACCCTAACAACATGGAGTGCATTAATTAATGTTTATATATGAATTGCAAAAGCATACATTGCCTGTATTTCAAACCGCTCTCACTCTATGGATCGATAATATGAAATAAACACATGCACATGCTAGAATTCAATAGAGTATGGGTGTCTGATAGACCGATTTTCGTCCATACGCAATTTGTGAAATTCATGATCTCATCCAAAAATAATAATGCCATCTATATTTTAATTTAATGTGTAGAACCGCCTTTTACACGTAGATGCACTATGCCTCGGCCCGTTCTCACAAATGCGCTATATATCTCTCTATCTACCGCATAAGTGCACACACTTTATATGCATCGACATTTCTCTTTCACACATGCTCACAATCTCTCTCGAGGTGTCGGGGAGTCTCACGCACATGCTCTCTCTGTATCTCTCTCTCTCTTTGTGACTACTATGTACCAGTCTTTTCACTAATCTCAGTCGGAAAACACTATTTCTCTCACATGCATATATACACACGCACGATCTCTACTAGCCCTCTATACGCACATATATGTGCCTACGTGTCTCATACGCACATTATCTTTAGGCCTCTCTCGCACACATCCCCCGACACACCTCTCTCTTAGTAGTTGGCGATATGATTCCATCATATCATTAGGTGAGATATCCCCGACTGTTAGGCTGGATGGTATCTGAGGCAAAGTTTTACCCTAGTTCGGACCCTTGCAGTTGAGGAAAAAGCCTACTCTGGTACTGTATATTAGTGATAGGGGTGTGTACAAAGTACACGTGAATACCAGGCATTGTGCGTGTGTGTATACTATCGACGAACTAGCCCCCAAACTTCTATAACATATTGGGGGGCCTAGGGTTACAAATCATATATAGTCGGCTTATCACCAGTGGGGATAGAGTCCTCCGCGACTCTGGTAGCTAGCTTCGTGTTGTACGCCGAGTCCTCCACATGGGTCTTCGTATAACGCGTCTCGATCCAGCCTATGTGGCGCATGATGGAACTGGCCCATGAGTCCTCATGTTGACCCACCACAACTAGAAATGATGTGCCCACCACACCACACACGCAATCGGCCACTAAGAAAATAAGCATATACAATAGTACAATGTTATACATGAAAGTTAATTACATGGTGCATCCAAAAATATTTGTTCTGCATTGTGAATGTTTATATATTCTCCTAAAATATTAGTCACGGGAAAGAGAAACGAAGGGCATATCTCTCCTTGTCTCCACCGGACATCCCCTCTTTCTACACCACTTTCACGTACGCACACAAACTATCACTTTGCCCTCTAAAAGTATGCATGTCCACGACACATTCACGAGTGACAGTCACTGTATTTCAAGCTAAAGCACTATACGGTCATTGGACTTCAGAATATGCTCATTACGGTCACCGTATACATCCTCGTGGTGATCATACGGTATCTAGCTCACGATACGTCTCCGTATTTTCTGGATGACACTGACAGACTTTGCATTTGATGTGTGCTCCATATTTTTTTGACGACACTTACGTTCATTGCATTTGAAGCGAAATCACGATATGGTCACTTGACTTCAGAATAAGCTCATCACGGTCACCACAGATACGTCTCCAACGTATCTATAATTTTTTATTGTTCCATGCTATATAATATTCTGTTTTGGATGTTTAAAGGGCTTTATTATACAATTTTATATTATTTTTGGGACTAACCTATTAACCGGAGGCCCAACCCAAATTGCTGTTTTTTTTCCTATTTCAGAGTTTCGCGGAAAAAGAATATCAAACGGAGTCCAAACGGAATGAAACCTTCGGGAACGTGATTTTTGGAACGAACGTGATCCAGAGGACTTGGACCCTACGTCAAGAAAGCAACCAGGAGGGCACGAGGTAGGGGGGCGCACCTACCCCCCTGGGCGTGCCCTCCACCCTCGTGGGGCCCACATTGCTCCACCGACGTTCTTCTTCCTCTTATATATACCTACGTACCCCCAAACCAACAGAAGCGTCCATGAAAACCTAATTCCACCCCCGCAACCTTCTGTACCCGGGAGATCCCATCTTGGGGCCTTTTGGGCGTCTGCCGAGGGGGGGCATTGATCACAGAGGGCTTCTACATCAACACCATAGCCCCTCCGATGATGTGTGAGTAGTTTACCTCAGACCTTCGGGTCCATAGTTTTTAGCTAGATGGCTTCTTCTCTCTCTTTGGATCTCAATACAAAGTTCTCCACGATTCTCGTGGAGATCTATTCAATATAATCTTCTTTTGCGGTGTGTTTGTTGAGACCGATGAATTGTGGGTTGATGATCAAGTTTATCCATGAACAATATTTGAATCTTCTCTGAATTCTTTTATGTATGATTGGTTATCTTTGCAAGTCTCTTCGAATTATCAGTTTGGTTTGGCCTACTAGATTGATCTTTCTTGCAATGGGAGAAGTGCTTAGCTTTGGGTTCAATCTTGCCGTGTCCTTTCCTCAAAGGATGAGGGGCAGCAAGGCACATATTGTATTGTTGCCATCGAGGATAACAATATGGGGTTTATATCATATTGCATGAGTTTATCCTCTACATCATGTCATCTTGCTTAAAGCGTTACTCTGTTCTTATGAACTTAATACTCTAGATGCATCTTTGGATAGCGGTCGATGTGTGGAATAATAGTAGTAGATGCACGGTGAGTCGGTCTACTTGTCACGGACATGATGCCTATATACATGATCATACCTAGATATTCTCATAACTATGCTCAATTCTATCAATTGCTCAACAGTAATTTGTTCACCCACCGTAATACTTATGCTCTTGAGAGAAGCCACTAGTGAAACCTATGGCCCCCGGGTCTATTTTCCATCATATTAATCTTCCAACACTTAGCTATCTTTATTGCCTTTTATTTTACTTTGAATCTTTATTATAAAAATACCAAAAATATTATCTTATCATATCTATCAGATCTCACTTTTGTAAGTGACCGTGATGGGATTGACAACCCCTTTATTGCGTTGGTTGCGAGGTTTTTATTTGTTTGTGTAGGTGCGAGGGACTTGAGCATGGCCTCCTATTGGATTGATACCTTGGTTCTAAAAAACTGAGGGAAATACTTATGCTACTTTGCTGCATCACCCTTTCCTCTTCAAGGGAAAACCAACGCAGTGCTCAAGAGGTAGCAAGAAGGATTTCTGGCGCCGTTGCCAGGGAGTCTACGCAAAATTCAACATACCAAGTACCCATCACAAACTCTTATCTCCCTCATTACATTATTTGCCATTTGCCTCTCGTTTTCTTCTCCCCCACTTCACCCTTGCCGTTTTATTCGCCCTCTCTTTCCGTTTGTCTCTTTTTCGCTTGCTTCTTGTGTTACCATGTGCCTTCTTTTTGCTTGCATCTTCGCTTGCTAAAGGTTTATGGATCCTCATCCCCTTGCTAATCTCTTTAGGAGATCCAATTATGATGAAACTATTGCTAGTGAGTTGAGTGCACTAGATTATCTTTATGAGGTTTTGCTTGAAATTCGTGAATCTGGAAATTGTGACGAAGTGCTTTATAAAGTGATTCACGATAGATCTTTGAATAAAAAGCATGATTGCAATGATTTTACTATAAATTTTCTTGATGTCAGTTGTGCTAATAATATGCAAAACCCTAAGCTTGGGGATGCTAAGTTTGCTATGTCTACTACTTGTTGCAATGATCATGATTGGGGTGATTCTTCTTATGATCTTGAAAAATTATTTAAGCCCCATGATGAAAATGAGATTGATAATAATTTTTGCAATAATATTGAAAGTGGGTTTGGAAGAGTGTCAACTTTAGATCCCGCATATTTGTATAATGTTCAATCTTATGAAGTTTTTTGATAAAAGTGGGTTTGGAGAGGTCTTGACTTTACTTAATGTTAATCCCACTATTTTGGAAGAGTGTCAACTTTGCATGCATGTGGATCGTGTTGAGAATATGTTATGTGATAGCTATATTGTTGAATTTTCTTGTGATCCTACATGTAATTATTATGAGAGGGGAAAATATGGTTGTATAAATTTTCATGTTACTAAATTACCTCTCTTCATGTTGAGATTGCTATCGTCACTTTCTTCTTCCTTGCATATGCTAGTTTTTGCTTGCCTTGCAAATTTGTTTGCTTATAATATGCCTATTCATAGGAAGTATGTTAGACTTAGATGTGTTTGTCACGTGTTTTATGATGCTCTATTTGCGCTTCAATTCTTGTCTTTCATGTGAGCATCATTACAATTATCAATGCCTAGCTAGGGGCGTTAAATGATAGCGCTTGTTGGGAGGCAACCCAATTTTATTTTAGTTTTTTTTGCTTTTTGCTTCTGTTTAGGAATAAATATTTGATCTAGCCTCTGGTTAGATTTGTTTTATGTTTTAATTGGTGTTTGTGCCAAGTTTAACCTATAGGAACTTCTTGGATGCTAGTTATTTGATCTTGCTAAAAATTCCAGAAACTTTCTGTTCACGAAAACAATTGTTAAAAATCACCAGAAAGTGATAAAATATGGATTACAATTGCAGAATATCAATAAACAAATTTTCTAGGTCGTCCTATTTTGGTAGATTTTTTGGAGTTCCAGAAGTTTGCGTTAGTTAGAGATTACTACAGACTGTTCTGTTTTTGACAGATTCCATTTTTCGCGTGTTGTTTGCTTATTTTGGTGAATCTATGGCTAGTAAAAGAGTTTATAAACCATAGAGAAGTTGGAATACAGTAGGTTTAACACCAATATAAATAAATAACGAGTTCAATACAGTACCTTGAAGTGGTATTTTCTTTTCTTTCGCTAACGGAGCTCACGAGATTTTCTGTTGAGTTTTGTGTTGTGAAGTTTTCAAGTTTTGGGTAAAGATTTGATGGATTATGGAACAAGGAGTGGCAAGAGCCTAAGCTTGGGGATGCCTATGGCACCCCAATATAATCTAAGGACACCTAAAAGCCAAAGCTTGGGGATGCCCCCGAAGGCATCCCCTCTTTCGTCTACTTCCATTGGTAACTTTACTTGGAGCTATATTTTTATTCACCACATGATATGTGTTTTGCTTGGAGCGTCTTGTATGATTTGAGTCTTTGTTTTTTTAGTTTACCACAATCATCCTTTATGTACACACCTTTTGAGAGAGACACACATAAATTGAAATTTATTAGAATACTCTATGTGCTTCACTTATATTTTTCGAGCTATATAGTTTCGCTCTAGTGCTTTATTAGAATACTCTACGTACCCCCAAACCAACAGAAGCGTCCATGAAAACCTAATTCCACCCCCGCAACCTTCTGTACCCGGGAGATCCCATCTTGGGACCTTTTCGGGCGTCCTGCCGGAGGGGGCATTGATCACAGAGGGCTTCTACATCAACACCATAGCCCCTCCGATGATGTGTGAGTAGTTTACCTCAGACCTTCGGGTCCATAGTTTTTAGCTAGATGGCTTCTTCTCTCTCTTTGGATCTCAATACAAAGTTCTCCACAATTCTCGTGGAGATCTATTCGATGTAATCTTCTTTTGCGGTGTATTTGTTGAGACCGATGAATTGTGGGTTTATGATCAAGTTTATCTATGAACAATATTTGAATCTTCTCTGAATACTATTATGTATGATTGGTTATCTTTGCAAGTCTCTTCGAATTATCAGTTTGGTTTGGCCTACAAGATTGATCTTTCTTGCAATGGGAGAAGTGCTTAGCTTTGCGTTCAATCTTGCGGTGTCCTTTCCTAGTGACAGCAGGGGCAGCAAGGCACGTATTGTATTGTTGCCATCGAGGATAACAAGATGGGGTTTATATCATATTGCATGAGTTTATCCCTCTACATCATGTCATCTTGCTTAAAGCGTTACTCTGTTCTTATGAACTTAATACTCTAGATGCATGCTGGATAGTGGTCGATGTGTGGAGTAATAGTAGTAGATGCAGGCAGGAGTCGGTCTACTTGTCACGGATGTGATACCTATATACATGATCATACCTAGATATTCTCATAACTATGCTCAATTCTATCAATTGCTCAACAGTAATTTGTTCACCCGCCATAATACTTATGCTCTTGAGAGAAGCCACTAGTGAAACCTATGGCCCTGTGTCTATTTTCCATCATATTAATCTTCCAACACTTAGCTATTTTTATTGCCTTTTATTTTACTTTGCATCTTTAT
The DNA here is from genome assembly GCA_021605145.1 of Aegilops bicornis. Lineage (NCBI taxonomy): Eukaryota > Viridiplantae > Streptophyta > Magnoliopsida > Poales > Poaceae > Aegilops > Aegilops bicornis. The sequence goes on along the minus strand of CM038671.1, from coordinate 665,640,553 downwards.
TATAAAAATACCAAAAATATTATCTTATCATATCTACCAGATCTCACTCTCGTAAGTGACCGTGAAGGGATTGACAACCCCTTTATTGCGTTGGTTGCGAGGTTTTTATTTGTTTGTGTAGGTGCGAGGGACTTGAGCATAGCCTCCTACTGGATTGATACCTTGGTTCTCAAAAACTGAGGGAAATACTTACGCTACTTTGCTGCATCACCCTTTTCTCTTCAAGGGAAAACCAACGCAGTGCTCAAGAGGTAACACCCACATACATTTTGTCGTGCTAACCAACATGTGGTTAGATGGTTAGGATGACAGTGGTTTATCGAGCCCACCAGGGTTAAAGTCCCGATGCTTGCATTTATCCTGGGTGAATTTCAGTACTTTCCGGCGATGTGCGTTCAGTGGGAGGAAACGTTCCACTCGACTACGAGGCACCTATGGTGACTTCGTAAAATCTCAAGATCATATGCTGGCTCACTCTCTCGAAGGTGCTCATAGGGGTAGTGTTTGTGTGTGTGCGCTTATAGCGGTGAGTGCTTGCGCGTATATATGAGCCCTTGCGTCTGTACCGTGTTAAAAAATACATGTCATGATTATACGGTCACTGGCTCACCCGTACAACTCCGTATTCTGTTGATGACACAATCAATTGACCAGTCAAACGTCCACGTGGCGCAACTAGTGTTGCACCATCGGGGCGTGTAACCGTGAGGCCCACCTGTCAGCCTGTATATGAAAGAAAGAAATGGTAGTTTGAGTCTGTACTATGTTAATAAAATACATTTTAGGGTGATCATATGGTCACTGACTCACCATACAGCTCCATAATTTGTTGATGACACGATTAATTGACTAGTCAAACGGTCCACATTCAGCAGCGCACATTACCATAGGGCCCACCCGTCAGCGCGTATATGAAGGATAGAAATGGTAGTAAATTAGTGGTCGGTGGGTACTCGAAGTTGTGAGACCTCTGGTTGGCATTCGCCGGCGGTGGGGGGGGGGGGCGTTGATTGGGCGGTGGGGTGGGGATCGCCGGAGAAAAAGCTCGGCGCGTGGGGGCCTAGAGGGATGGCCACAGACTGGCGATGGGCGGTGGTTTTGGGGCGGTGTGGCGGCATGGGCCGACCGCGGGCGGCGGGGGCCGGCGGTTCGTCGGTGGTGGCTGGCGGCTCAGGGGGGTGGAGTTTGATGATAAACTGCAGGCCCTTGATTTTGTATCCAACGGCTGGAAAATCTAATGACCAGAGATGAAGAAGTCGGCCGACTGACGTGTAGCCTCACCCCGCACGTACGCAAGACACGCACGCATGCGGGCGTGCAACACTGACACGTACACATAATGAACTCACGCATGCATGCAGGCGTGCAACACTGACACGTACACATGCACTCACGAACACACGCACGTATGCACACATGCATGCAACACTGAGACGTACCCTTGCACGCACGCAACACTTGCATGCCTGCATGCACACAACACATGACACAAGACACACGCTCAATCTATACGTGCATGCACCCTTTGTTAAGGACATGGATTGTTATGGGTATTAATCATTCTTATTTGTGATAAGCAGAACATTGATGTTTGCAGCGGTCTTTATGAATCACAACGTATCGAACGGGCTATCAACACAGTAGGCTTATCTACATGAAAAGGATGACGTCACACTCAATGAACAATCATCGGTTTATGAAATGCCTGCTTCTGACTGCCTGCCCACCAAAGGTTCCTCCGATGTGCTGCTGCGTTGGGCCTTGACATGCGAGCTATGTACCCAAAGAGCCCTGCGTTAGTGGAAGAACGGTAGCGGTGTCCTACGTCAGAGTCGAGGGTGCCACTCGCTGCACGCCCGACTGAACACGCCTCCTTGCCGCATTCAAACGCCTCCATGAAACCCGCCTGTGTGGAAGCCGAGAAACCCACTCTGGACACACGTCCAATCATGACCGGGCCGACATTAAATGCAACGCCGGCCGAGCTCCTCCCATCTGCCGTCTATTTGATCTCCTATTTAAACGAGGCCAAACGCCGGCCAAGAATCGCACACCTCCGCCGCTCCCCTATCCCCTCCTTCACCATTTTGTCCACTCTTACAATGGCTTACGAAGAGTAGTTATTCCGCATCCAAGCCGGCTGGGTGGCCCGCCGAGCCCGCCAGTTACGAGCTATGTAGCTCACTGATCCACCTCCCTCCCCTCGCCCGACGGAGCCAGTTGCCGCCCCAAGCCAGCACGCGGTTCAGCAACTCGCCGCTCCAGGCCAGCTCGACGAGGAGCGGCGCACGGGCTTCGTTGCTGCCGTCCACGTTGCCGCCTCGTACCGCGTCTCCTGCTTTTGTGGCTGAGACTCCCATGCCGGCGGCCATGCCACGCAAGCAGTGACAGAAGCCGGGTGCGCGGAGAGCGACGAGTCGGTGGCCAGTGCCTCCGCGTCCACCGCCATCATCGAGGAGAAGTAGAACACGGGAGGCCGCCGCTTGGGTCCCATGAAGGCCAGCACGGAGGCGACGCCGGCGTACACAACAGGTGTCTTGCCAGATCCTTTTGTTGTGAGGACCTTCGTCGACCCCGCATATACCTCCGGGGCTCCCGGCAGTCTGGTGATCGTGCTGCCGGACATGAGGAACACAAATCGATCGGCGGGCGACCATTTAGGCAAGGTATTATATACCTGTGCTGTCTAGAACTAGCACAACGTAGTTCATTTGAATGTAATGAAATCCGTCATGTTTGTATGAAAATCCGGTATCTTATATGATTTTCGTCATTGTTTATATGAAATATCGCCGTGTTTGCGTGAATTTTGTCTGGTTGGTTGAGTTGCTGTCATAATGTGTGCGGCTATGGTTGGATGGCATAATTTGAAGGTCGCCGGTCGGTTTGCGGGCGGCTCGGGCGGCGTGGTGAGACAAAAAGAACACAGCTCATGCGAGGTCGTCTCCAACGTGCGCGTTGGAGGATGCATGAGCACCCGAGACATTCCTCGTTCATCGGTGGCAAAGGCACCGGTGGACAAAAGGGTCGCCAATATTTTGGCTACCCCGGGCAAGATCCAAACAACCCCTCCCAACAGATTCAAATCCCTCGTTCGCCGTGGAATTTTGCCATGTGTTGTTTTCATGGACTAGCAAGATACCCGTGCATTGCATGGAACATCAAGATGCATTTTTTTACAAAACACCTGTTGTGATTAACCCATGCAGGAGTAATCCCATTTTGTAAAAACTAATGATTGCTCGAGAATTTTATCGGATAAATGGTATCTCGATAATTTTATCAGACTCCATTTTTGTATACAAGGCCACAAACCCATATTACAGGTACCAAGGCAAAAATTAATGTCTTCTAAGTCAATGTTGCAAGGCATCTTGTTTCCTTGTTTGCCGTGTAAATTAATGTGTATTATTCTCTTTCATGCACATCAAGCCAATGCTCACACTCCCGCATGCATGCAAGGGATAATTAATGTCCTCCTTTGCTAGTACACTACGAGGCAAACACCATTAATATTGCATCGATTAGTGTTAGTGGCCTTGTATATCTGCAAATTGTAATTTTGATAGTGGCCTTGTATATAAAAATGGAGGAGAAAGATGAGAGATAAGGTGAGGAGGTGGGCGTGGTGGTGGTGGTGGTGGGATTTGGGCGAAGGCATGAGGATGGACGGTGCATTATATCTAGGTTTGTATCTCTCTCTCACACACACACACGTAGGTGGGGGACGTGCACGAAGAGAAGAGGTGCACGCACGGCGCACGTACTCCCGTATCTTTCCCAACCACACCCGCGCGGGTACACGGTGGAGCTCATTTCTTTACGAAAAGGCAACCCACGTGGTAATTTGACCGTGTACTGGTTGTCCACTTGGTGGAGGGAGGATCATCTACCACGGGTGAACAAACAAATTGTGACTTTGACGCGTTATGTTAAAAAGAGGCAAACCATGTGGGGCCTACCTTAGAGGCAAGGCTCTATACACTGGAGTACTTTTGATGTGTCCCGTCAACTCGCAGAACGAGGAGAAGCTTGCTTAGTACATCGTCTCTCCTGCCCACGGGCGCGGTGGCTCACAGGACGAGGAGAAAATTTTACTACTCCCTCCGTTTACTCCTCGTTCCTACTACCTTGGTTAGAGAGATTATCATATTGTTTGGAATATATATGTCCTTTAGTACTCCCTCCATTTACTTATACAAGGACACTATAAGAAAATACATTTTGCATCTATACTAGGCCACAAATAGTAATCGAGACAAAAGTTACTACTCCCTCCTTTCCAGTTTATGGCTCAATTTCAAAATCTCTCCAACCAAGGTAAACGGTGAGTGGTCGAATTAATTTCATACTCCTAGTTTGCACAAGTAATTAGTACGCTCATTTTTTTCAAGAAGTTATGTTTACCGAGGCATTAATTAGAACAAATGCAAGAATGACCACTAAATTTCCATGAACTTCTACATGCATTGGTGAGTTTTCTCTTGACACTGCTTGCATCGGGTGATCTAACGCACCTCGAAATCCAACATGTGATGGTACTACTACTAGTAGTAGAATTGAGACTTATAAACCGGAAAAACAAATGTTTTTAGATGAGCCTTATAAACCCTAGTTGGTACGTACTCCGTAAAATCAGATTTTTCCCGAAACTAAGTCGCTCAACCTTTATTTGCTTGTTTCCCTTCCTGCCTCCTTGCCTCGAAGAGACTATGCCAAACTCCCCTGCCTACCATGCGGGATAAGACCCGCCCTTGCCTTTTTTAGTCCGGGTTTGTATCGATGGATTGTGCGAAGCAGCAAAAACCCAAGTCGTGTCTTGTACTCCTCCGTCGACGCTCACTTTCATGAATTCTGTACTTCCTATCGCCGACATGTGCGACATATAGCAACTGGGTCGACGGTTCAAGCACCAAATAACAGTGCAGAACAGCAAGGGGGACGCACCTACCGCATCACCTGCAAAGAGTAGTAGTAATGAGCAATGAGACGTCAAATCAGAATGCCGCACCTTCCCAGACGGACGAAGCAACCATTATTTCACACTTTGGTTCACCATCATCTCAAACCACGTAGTATTGCTTCTGCCTCAAGAGGGACACGCACATCTCCTTGGTACATCATGACACGTGGGACCGCATCAGGCCATGCTCCCCCGCCGATCGCTCGGTAAAATCACCTCCTTTTTACTAGTACTATACTTCCTCCGTATCGGTTTACATGGCATGCACATCGTTCTAGGTTGAGAATTTAACTGGCTATATATGTGATGAACAATATATGTTTATAAACTACATCCGCTTAATAATCCAATGATATACTTTTTGTGACATAGTAACTCATATTATTTAGTCAAATGGATGACCTAGAACTACGTGCATGCCCTATAAACCGAGACGCCTAAAAAACGAGACGGATAGGGTAGTTCAGTACGTTCTTTTTAGATCAATATAGTCGGGATTCACCAAGGAGAAAAACCAAGTGGTAGGCTGCATCTGTCGTGTTGGTGTAGCAACTCAAGCGAGGTCGATCCGCTTTACGAAATGGCGACACACTTAACAGGACCCCTTTGGCCGACATGTGGCTCATCCACCGTCTTGTTCCACGTGCAATGCACCAAATTACAGTTCGAGCAGCAGTTGGAATTGGAGGCACCCGGTCAGAAGGCCATGATAGTAGAAAATGAGCGATGAGGGGTCAAATCATGTAACATCCCCAGCATCACACTACAGTAATCCCTTATGATCAGTGCCAAGTCATCTTGTTTTACAAAGCTTAATCATGTTGGGGTAATATCTCAGCTCAAATCCCTTCTCTGAATTCTATTCAAATTTAAAGTGAAATTTGAAGTTGCAAAAACTTCTTTGGAAAAATGTTCATTTTTAGAAAATATTCCAAAACAATTGATGTTAAGAAAAAGAACATCACTATGTTGCTAAAATGAGCAGTAGCAATTAATCCAGTGCAAATTCTAGCATTTTAAAATGCTACTCCAATTATGAAAATTCCAAATGGATTCAAATAAATCCCAAGCTTATGGTGGCGATTGCACCACCGCCCCTAGTATTTGTTTTCACGAGTGGCGCATTTTTGCAAAAGATAATTACTGCAAAAGAAAATGCACAAGGCTACTGTTAAATGAAAACAGAAAAGTTTTAAAAGAAAATGAAAAGAGGAAAGGAAGCCCCTGCCTCCCTGGGCCTTGGCCCATCCGGACCAGCCGGCCCACCTTACCCCCGGGTCGTCTTCCTGTTCGTGACCGACCGTCGCTTCTGGTAGCGTCGCCCCGGACCGCCTCGCCGTCGACGACGAGGGGGAGGATAAGGCCTCCACACCCCGACGCCTCGGTCCTCTCCCCTGTGCCCCACTCACTCCCCTGCTCTCCTCTGTCGCCCCACTCTCCTCTGGGTTCTCCCCAGATCCCCTTTCCCTCCACCTCCACAGCAGCGCTGCCGCCGCCACTCGCCCGCTTGCGACCACGGCCGCACCCGCACCTCGTCGATACGTCTGCAGGGTCCACCGTAGCCCTCTCCATCGACTAGTGCCGCCCGTTGGAGCTCCTCAACTCTGCAACGCGAGATCGCCGTCGTCTTCTTCCTCGTCGGTTGCCGGCGTCGTCGTCGATTGCAGCGAAGCCTGCAGCTCCTAAACCGTCACGGGCCTACGTGTGAGCCACGCGGTGAGCTTCCCCGTCTCCTGCTCCCCTTCGTTAGCCTCTTCGCGCGTCGTAGCTACCTCGTCGCCGTTGCCGTGGGCCCGTCACCGCGGATCGCCTTCGCCGCGTGGCCATAGCCCCTGTCGCGCTCACCAGGACACGGCAACGAGCTCCTCGTGCTCCCATGAGCCCAACGAGCTCGAGCTCGTGCCTCCCCGTGCCCTCTAGCCACGTTTTCGACCGCGGCCGAATGCCGACGTCCGCCAGGCCTCTCGTCGTCGTCATTCTAGCCAGCTACAGGCCGCGCCGCCGCCGTAGATGGACGCAGCGTCGAACGCCCGATCCAACGCGCACGCGCACGCCCCCTCCCGTGCCTCCTAGCGCCGTCCCTAATGAGCGCCCGAACGGACCGCCGCGGACCTCGTCGCCGGCGACGTTTCCGGCCAGGTCCGGCGATGCCACCACCACCAAACGACGCGGCGCCGAGTGGCCGTTCGAACGCGCCTAGCCGCGGTCTTCCCCGTGCCCTGTAGTCGTTTTCCGACAAACCCCGTGGTTGCGCCGCCGTGTTTCGCCTCGCCGGCGTTGCTCCGACGATGGCGCTGATGTGGCGGCACAGGGCCACCCGAACCCTTGCCCGATGGGCCATGGTCCCGATTGGGTTGACCCGATCAACTGTTGACCAGCAGCCGATGCCAGCGACACGCGGGGCCCCACCGCCTATTTTAGTTAATTAAAATGTTTTAATAACTAAAACCTAATTAGTTACTAATTAGAGGCCGACATGTGGGGCCCGGTGGCTATTTAACCTTAGTTTAGTTTAATATAAACTCGGTTAATTACGATGGGCTGACACGTGGGCACCACTGTCAGTTTATTTGGTCACCGACTGTTGACTTCTTGGCGTCGACATTGCAACATCTTGATGTCATATTTCCCTTTTCCGTTAATTTAGATAATTCCAGGATATTGTTTAGACTTTGAAAATTTATAGAAATTAAACCGTAACTCCGATGAAAATGTTTTCTATATGAAAGTTGCTCAGAAAAATCCAACGAATCCAAATACGCGGTCCGTTCATCTCATCACATGCCCTAGCATGCTGAACATGGGACATTCCCCCTCCGGTCGTCTGTCTGACACATGTCCGGAACCGGGAAAACTTTCCCGGATGTTTTCCCTCTTCGCCAGTATAGCCTAACGCTACGTTAGATCACCTCTGCCCTGCTTATTGTCTTGTTATGCTTATGTTTGTGTGTATTTACTGTTTCTTCCCCCTCTTCTCTCCGGTAGACCCCGAGACCGATGTTGATGCCCCTGTGATCGACTACATCGACGACGACCCCTCCTTGCCAGAGTAACCAGGCAAGCCCCCCCTTTGATCATCCCGATATCGCCCATTCCATTCTCTCATGCTTGCATTAGATTTTGCTACTGTTATTGTTTGCTCCTATTACATTGCATAGCCTGCTTTTATGTCTATTTGTTGTACCTTACACCTTATCCTAAATCGCTTAGTATAGGTTGGTTAGTGATCCATCGGTGACCCCACCTTGTCCTTGTTGCCTCGCTTCATCATTGAAGACCCGATCAACGGGATCAAGACCAGGCCCGACACCGCACATCACTTTCCCTTAGTTGCTCGACAATACTAGGTTACTATCGAGTACCGAGGGTTAGTCATAATCAGTACTCATGATGTTAACCCTGTAGTGTAGCGATTCGGACGTGGTCATCGAGGGTGATTTCCTCTTTAACCACTTATGATACGACTCTGTCGTGCAAACCCTCAAGTGTGGACCTCGAGGGTGAATCCTCTTACGTTCACCTTGATGATTACATCGAGTGGAATTCACCGGGGTGATTCCTCGGGCTTTCCCTTGATGTTTAGACACACGATTACTATGATTACTATGACTTTACACCGAGCCATGTTACTAAAGACAGGTCGACCACGAGGGGTACCAGCGAGCTTAATTGCGAGTGATGTGGAGACAGGTTGACACGGAGGGTGCCCGCGAGATAATTACAGGCGTGGCCGGGCATTCCTAGCCCTTGCCGCAAGTCCTCGAGACGGGCAACGGGTCACATCTTTCGTGAGTCTCCGCTTGTTACCGCTGCGTTCCTAATCCACTACGATTTGGATATTTGATCCGAGGGGCCTCGGCACGATAGCACTAACCATCACGTGGGCATAGTATGGGCGTTACTGCGTCGTATACATCGACGAAGCTTAATAGGCGTCTGTCGGCGTGGCCACGGGTTGGACTGCGTAAGCACCGCCTTGTTGAAGGAGGTAGCTAGGTGCGCTCACCGGCACAGACGCATAGCGTGCAGGAGTTCCCGGGAGATGGCCCATGACCCCGGGGGCATAGGTTTAGTCGGCGTCTTTGGCCTCTCTATTAAGGCTAGGTCGGGTTGCGGCTTATTGTTTGGCTGAGGCCGGGCATGACCACAGAAAGTGTGTCGGCGGAGTTAAGCGGCGTGGTGGGTAAGTTGGTGCACCCTGCAGGAAGAAAACATCTATCTATAGCCTGTCCTACGATAACGGACACTTGGAGTTGTATCGATCGATACAACTAGAATCGGATACTTGTGATGAGAATTTGATGGTGATGAGAACTGGATTGTGATGATAACTGGATAGTATGGCTCTGGGATTTCTTTCTCGCAGGGAGTCGAGAAAGGATCTCCGACCGAGGTTGATAACACTACTACTACTTTACTTTATGCCACTCTACTCCATCCTATTTGCTGCAAGATGGTGGTTTCCAGAAGATGCTAGTCTTTGATAGGACTAGGCCTCCCCTCTATTCTGGCATTTCTGTGACCACCCACATATCTGACCTTCCTTTGATAATGTTGCATATGTAGTGTAGATCCTTGCTTGCAGTACTTTGGATGAGTACTCACGGTTGCTTTGCTCCCCTCTTCCCCTTTCTTCTTCTTTACGGTTGATGCAACGGATGACGGAGCTCAGAGCAGATGCCACCGCCGATGCATACTACTACGTGGAGGCCGCCGATGACCGGGAGTAGTTAGCGAGGCTCCTGGCGAGGAGGCCTTGCCTTTTCGATCGATGTTGCTTTTGTGCTAGACTTCTTAAGGCAAACTTGTCTAACTTATGTCCGTACTCAGATATTGTTGCTTCACGACTCTTGTGTATTCGAGCTTATGTATTCGAGCCCTCGAGGCCCATGGCTTGTAATATAAAGCTTGTATTATTTTAATTGGTGTCTAGAGTTGTGTTGTGATATCTTCCCGTGAGTCCTTGATCTTGGTCGTACACATTTGCGTGCATGATTAGTGTACGATTGAATCGAGGGCGTCACAAATCACAAAGCCCCTGATAACCCACAAGTATAGGGGATCGCAACAGTTTTCAAGGCTAGAGTATTCAACCCAAATTTATTGATTCGACACAAGGGGAGCCAAAGAATATTCTCAAGTATTAGCAGTTGAGTTGTCAATTCAACCACACCTGGATAACTTAACATCTGCAGCTAAGTATTTAGTAGCAAAGTAGTATGATAGTAGTGATAACGGTAGCAGAAGTAATATTTTTGGGTTTTGTAGTGATTGTAACAGTGGCAACGAAAAAGTAAATAAGCGAAGAACAATATGTGAAAAGCTCATAGGCATTGGATCGGTGATGGAGAATTATGCCGGATGCGGTTCATCATGTAACAGTCATAACATAGGGTGACACAAAACTAGCTCCAATTCATCAATGTAATGTAGGCATGTATTCCAAATATAGTCATACGTGCTTATGGAAAAGAACTTGCATGACATCTTTTGTCCCACCCTCCCGTGGCAGCGGGGTCCTATTGGAAACAAAGGGATATTAAGGCCTCCTTTTAATAGAGTACCGGACCAAAGCATTAACACATAGTGAATACATGAACTCCTCAAACTACGGTCATCACCGGGAGTGGTCCCGATTATTATCACTTGAGGTTGCGGATCATACCACATAGTAGGTGACTATAGACTTGCAAGATAGGATCAAGAACTCACATATATTCATGAAAACATAATAGGTTCAGATCTGAAATCATGTCACTCGGGCCCTAGTGACAAGCATTAAGCATAGCAAAGTCATAGCAACATCAATCTCAGAACATAGTGGATACTAGGGATCAAACCCTAACAAAACTAACTCAATTACATGATAAATCTCATCCAACCCATCACCGTCCAGCAAGCCTACGATGGAATTACTCACGCACGGGTTGTGAGCATCATGAAATTGGTGATGGAGGATGGTTGATGATGACGATGGCGACAGATTCCCCTCTCCGGAGCCCCGAACAGACTCCAGATCAGCCCTCCCGAGAGAGTTTAGGGCTTGGCGGCGGCACCGTATCGTAAAACATGATGAATCCTTCTCTCTGATTTTTTCTCCCAGAACGTGAATATATAGAGTTGGAGTTGAGTTCGGTGGAGCAACAGGGGGCCCACGAGGTAGGGGGGCAGGCGCGCCTCCCACCCTCGTGGACAGGGTGTGGGCCCCATGCCCTTGATTCTTTCGCCAGTATTTTTTATTATTTCCAAAAATAATCTCCTGAAGTTTCAGGTCATTCCGAGAACTTTTGTTTCTGCACAAAAATAACACCATGGCAATTCTGCTGAAAACAGCGTCGATCCGGGTTAGTTCCATTCAAATCATGCAAGTTAGAGTCCGAACAAGGGCGAAAGTGTTTGGAAAAGTAGATACGATGGAGATGTATCAACTCCCCAAGCTTAAACCTTTGCTTGTCCTCAAGCAATTCAGTTGATAAACCGAAAGTGATAAATAAAACTTTTACAAACTCTGTTTGCTCTTGTTGTTGTAAATATGTAAAGCCGCATTCAAGTTTTCAGCAAAGATTATGACTAACCATATTCACAATAACACTTAGGTCTCATGTTTACTCATATCAATGGCATAATCAACTAGCGAGCAATAATAATAAATCTCGGATGACAACACTTTCTCAAAACAATCATGATATGATATAACAAGATGGTATCTCGCTAGCCCTTTACGAGACCAAGAAACATAAATGCAGAGCACCTTTAAAGATCAAGGACTGACTAAACATTGTAATTCATGGTAAAAGAGATCCAGTCATAGTCATACTCAACATAAATTAGTAGTAATGGATGCAAACGACAGCGGTGCTCTCCAGCTGGTGCTTTTTAATAAGAGGGTGATGACTCAACATAAAAGTAAATGGATAGGCCCTTCGTAGAGGGAAGCAGGGATTTGTAGAGGTGCCAGAGATCGATTTTTGAAATAGAGATAAATAATATTTTGAGTGGTATACTTTCATTGTCAACGTAACAACCGAGAGATGGCGATATCTTCCATACTACACACATTATAGGCGGTTCCCAAACAGAATGGTAAAGTTTATACTCCCCCTCCACCAACAAGCATCAATCCATGGCTTGCTCGAAACAACGAGTGCCTCCAACTAACAAGAGTCCCGTGGGAGTTTTGTTTGCAATCATTTTAGTTTGGTTTGCATAAAGCATGGGACTTGGCATCCCGGTGACCAGCCATTTTCTCGTGAGTGAGGAGCGGAGTCCACTCCTCTTGAGAATAACCCGCCTAGCATGGAAGATACAGACAACCCTAGTTGATACATGAGCTATTCGAGCATACAAAACAGAATTTCATTTGAAGGTTTAGAGTTTGGCACATACAAATTTACTTGGAACGGCAGGTAGATACCGCATATATAGGAAGGTATAGTGGACTCATATGGAATAACTTTGGGGTTTAAGGGATTGGATGCACAAGCAGTATTCCCGCTTAGTACAAGTGAAGGCTAGCAAAAGACTGGGAAGCAACCAACTAGAGAGCGACAACAATCATGAACATGCATTAAAATTAATGAACATTGAGTGCAAGCATGAGTAGGATATAATCCACCATGAACATAAATATCATGTAGGCTATGTTGATTTGTTTCAACTACATGCATGAACATGTGCCAAGTCAAGTCAGTTGAATCATTCAAAGGAGGATACCACCCTACTATACCACATCACAACCATTTTAATAGCATGTTGGCACGCAAGATAAACCATTATAAACTCCTAGCTAATTAAGCATGGCATAAGCAACTATAATCTCTAATTGTCATTGCAAACATGTCTATTCATAATAGGCTGAATCAGGAACGATGAACTAATCATATTTTAAAAAACACAAGAGAGGTCGAGTTCATACCAGCTTCTCTCATCTCAATCAGTCCATCATATATCATCACTATTGCCTTTCACTTGCACGACCGAACGATGTGAATAATAATAATAGTGGACGTGCATTGGACTAAGCTGGAATCTGCGAGCATCTGATAAACAGGAGAAGACAAGGCAATATGGGCTCTTGGTTAAATCAACAATAATGCATATAAGAGCCACTTCAACATTTTCATTATGGTCTTCTCCTATCGACCACAAAAGAAAAGAAAAGAAAAACTATTTACACGGGAAAGCTCCCAACAAGCAAAAGAAGAACAAGAAATCTTTTGGGGTTTTCTTTTAATTATTATTACTACAGCAAGAAAGTAAACTAGCTAAAAGCTACAACTATTTTTTTTAGTTTTTCTTAAGGTTTTTCAAACACACAAGAAGAAAGCATAAAAAGGAAAATAAACTAGCATGGATATTACAGTGAAAAAGTATGAGCACCGACAACTAGCAATGAGTGTGTGAATATGAATGTAATGTCAGTGAGAAATACGTACTCCCCCAAGCTTAGGCTTTTGGCCTAAGTTGGTCTATGGCCATGGCTGGCCTGGCGGATATCCAAAGTTATAGTTGGGGTCGTACTGAGATGCAGCAGCTATTGCATCGTGGGCTGCAGCTTGGAGGCGAGCTCTCTCAGTCCTCATCTCGTACTCGTCCGCCTCCTCCCTGGTTATAACCTGTCTCCCTTTTGCCTGAAAATCAAAGAAGGTAGGAGCATGGAGAGCGACGTGATAGGTGCGTCGTCTGTCAAAGATTAGTCGGTACTGGAGGAACCGATCATTCCTCTCAACAAACTAATGACGAACCATAGCCTCATAATCCAAATAAATAGGAGGCAACTCAACATCATACTCACGCATGGGTATATCAAGAAAATTAGCTAAACGGGTTGCATAAATTCCACCAAAGAAATCTCCATTAATTCTATTATTATGCAACCTACGTGCAAAAATGGCTCCCAAATTATAATGTTTATCTCCTAATACAGCACTCCTGAAAATACTGAGGTCAGGGACACACATGTGACATGCTTCATCCTTACCATTTATGCACCTACCTATGAAGAGAGCAAAATAATGTATAGCAGGAAAGTGAATGCTCCCTATGGTAGCTTGTGTTATATCTCTAGACTCCCCACAGTTATACTAGCAAGAAAGTCTCTAAACTCAGATTTGTGAGGCTCACTAGTGCTACCCCATTGTGGAAGTTTGCAAGCAGTATTAAAATCCACTAAGTCCATAGTATAAGAATTTTCATAAAGATCAAACACGACAGTTTGAGAATTTCGTGATGATGAAAATTCAAACCTTCTCACAAAGGAATCAGTGAGATAGTGGTACTGACGGCACTTATCTGCCTCGAAGCTCACAAGATCAGCGTTACGCACATATGCATTAAATTCTTCCTTGATTCCTGCTCGATCCATGAAGTCCTCTAAAGGCCATTCACAAGCCGCACTTAAGCTTCCCTCGGTGGTTCATCGTCTGCATCGCGTATTGCGGCCTGGGCCCTTGCTTCCTTGAAGGACCACCTTGGTACATTTTCCTAAACATATTTCTTCCTCTGAAAAATTTCTGAAAATTTTAGTAACTTCAAATAAAAGTGAACCAAACTCAACAAAATTGATAGCAACTACTCCCACAAGTGCCTAGAGACTATATCATGCATTAGAACTACTTGGGACCATATAAATTTGACATGCAAGCTCAAGAACAGGGTCACCTAAGCAGCAAAAATTTGCAATGAATAAAGCACTAGAACTAAAACTAATTGGACCATTGGAGGAGTCACATACCAAGGAACAATCTCCCAAAGCAGTTTTGTGAGAGGTGCTTTGAGCAAGGAGATCAAAAATCATAGCAAAATGAGCAAGAACTCGTGCTTGAGCTGGTTGGTGATTTTTTTGGGAGGAAGAAGGAGTGTGTGGGTGCTGGAATAAGTGGAGGGGAGCCACCATGGGCCCACGAGGTAGGGGCGCACCCGGGGGGTTGGGCGCGCCCTGGACCCTCGTGGCCAGGTGCCAGCTCCCCTTGCTGTGTTCTCAGTGCCAGATATTCTCAAATATTCCAGAAAAAATCATATTTCAATGTCGGGGCATTTGGAGAACTTTTATTTTTGGGGTATTTTTTTATTGCATGGATAATTCAGAAAACTGACAGAAAATACTATTTTTGCTTTATGTATTCTAAATAACAGAAAGTAAAAGGAGGGTACAGAAGGTTGTGCTTTCTAACTTCATCCATCTCATGCTCATCAAAAGTAATCTACTAACAAGGTTGATCAGGTCTTGTTAACAAACTCATTTCGAATAACATGGAACCGGAGAAATTTTGAACAACACTAGGTTACCCCAACGGGGATATGCACGTCCCCAATAATAAGAATATTATATTTCTTCTTGACAGTAGGAAAAGGAAATTCAAAACCTCCAAAAATAATCGATGGAATATTTCCAATAGAGTTGATACTATGGACTTGAGGTTGTTTCCTCAAAAAGTGTATCGTATGCTCATTACCATTAACATGAAAAGTGACATTGCCTTTGTTGCAATCAATAACATCCCCTGCGGTATTCAAAAAGGGTCTTCCAAGAATAATAGACATACTATCGTCCTCGGGAATATCAAGAATAACAAAGTCCGTTAAAATAGTAACATTTGCAACCACAACAGGCACATTCTCACAAATACCGACAGGTATAGCAGTTGATTTATCAGCCATTTGCATAGATATTTCAGTAGGTGTCAACTTATTCAAATCAAGTCTACGATATAAAGAGAGAGGCATAACACTAACACCGACTCCAAGATCACATAAAGCAGTTCTAACATAGTTTCTTTTAATGGAGCATGGTATAGTTGGTACTCCTGGATCTCCTAGTTTCTTAGGTATTCCACCTTTAAAAGTATAATTAGCAAGCATGGTGGAAATTTCAGCTTAGGTATCTTTCTCTTATTTGTAACAATATCTTTCATATACTTAGCATAAGGATTTATTTTGAGCATATCGACCAAACGACACGCATACGCAAAAAGATAGGTCTAATCATTTCAGCAAAGCGCTCAAAATCCTCATCATCCTTTTTCTTGGATGGTTTAGGGGGAAAAGGCATGGGTTTCTGAACCCATGTCTCTCTTTCTTTACCGTGCTTCCTAGCAACAAAGTCTCTCTTATCATAACGTTGATTCTTTGATTGTGGGTTATCAAGATCAACAACAGGTTCAATGTCTACATCATTGTTATTGCTAGGTTGAGTATCAACATGAACATCATCATTAACATTATCACTAGGTTCATGTTCATTACCAGATTGGGTTTCAAAGATCGTAAATAGAAATATCATTCGGATTCTCAGGTGTGTCAACAATGGGTTCACTAGAAGCATGCAAAGTCTTATCATTTTTCTTTTTCTTCCTTTTAGAAGGACTAGGTGCATCAACATTAGTCCTCTGAGAATCTTGCTCAATTCTCTCAGGGTGACCTTCAGGATACAAGGGTTCCTGAGTCATTCTACCCCCTATAGTCACAACTCTAACAGCATTATCATTCTTACTATTCAATTCATTGAGCAAATCATTCTGAGCTTTAAGTACTTGTTCTACTTGAGTGGTAACCATAGAAGCATGTTTACTAATGAGTTTAAGCTCACATTTAACACTAGCCATATAATCACTCAAGTGTTCAATCATATAAGCATTGCATTTTAATTCTCTACCAAAATAAGCATTAAAATCTTCTTGCTTAACCATAAAGTTATCAAACTCATGTAAGCATTGGCTAGCAAACTTAGTAGGAGGGATTTCAACTTTATCATATCTATAAAGAGAATTTACCTTTACTACCTGTGTCGGGTTATCAAGACCATGTATTTCTTCAACAGGAGGTAAATTCTTAACATCTTCAGCTTTTATACCTTCTTCTTTCATAGATTTCTTTGCCTATTGCATATCTTCAGGACTGAGAAATAGAATACCACTTTCCTTCGGAGTTGGCTTAGGAGTTGGTTCAGGAAGTGTCCAATTATTTTCATTTGTCAACATTTTATTCAATAGAATTTCAGCTTGATTAGTTGTTCTTTCCCTGAAAACACAGCCAGCACAACTATCCAGGTGGTCTCTGGAAGCATCGATTAGTCCATTATAAATGATATCAAGTATTTCATTTTTCTTAAGAGGATGATCAGGCAAAGCATTAAGTAATTGTAGAAGCCTCCCCCAAGCTTGTGGGAGACTCTCCCTTCAATTTACACAAAATTATATATATCCCTTAAAGCACCTTGTTTCTTATGAGCAGGGAAATATTTAGCAGAGAAGTAATAAATCATATCCTGGGGACTACGCACACAACCAGGATCAAGAGAATTAAACCATATCTTAGCATCACCCTTTAATGAGAACGGAAATATTTTAAGGATGTAATAGTAGCGAGTTTTCTCATCATTAGTGAATAGGGTGGCTATATCATTTAATTTAGTAAGATGTGCCAAAACAGTTTCAGATTCATAGCCATAAAAAGCATCAGATTCAACCAAAGTAATTATATCAGGATCAATAGAGAATTCATAATCCTTATCAGTAACAAAGATAGGTGAAGTAGCATGAGCAGGATCATATTTCATCTAGCATTCAGAGATTTTTGTTTCAGCTTAGCTAATAATTTCTTAAAATCACTTCTATCATTGCAAGCAAGAGTCTCTAGCAGTTTCTTCATCCATAACATAACCCTCAGGCACAACAGGCAATTCATATCTAGGGGGAGAATCTTCATCATCACTTTCATCAATATTATCAGTTTCAATAATTTCATTTTCTCTAGCTCTAGCAAGTTGTTCATCAAGAAATTCACCAAGTGGCACAGTAGTATCAAGCAGAGAAGTAGTTTCATCATAAGTATCATGCATAGCAGAAGTGGCATCATCAATAACATGCGACATATCAGAATTAATACCAGAAGCAGGTTTAGGTGTTGCAAGCTTACTCAAAACAGAAGGTGAATCAAGTGCAGAGCTAGATGGCAGTCCCTTACCTCCCCTCGTAATTGAGGGATAATTTTTTGTTTTCTCGTCTTTCAAGTTCTTCATAGTGACCAGCAGATATAAATCCCAAGTGACTCAAAGAATAGAACTATGCTCCCAAGACAGCGCCAGAAAATAGTCTTGATAACCACAAGTATAGGGGATCATAGCAGTTTTTGAGGGTAGTGTATTCAACCCAAATTTATTGATTCGACACAAGGGGAGCCAAAGAATATTCTCAAGTATTAGTAGTTGAGTTGTCAATTCAACCACACCTAGATAACTTAATATCTGCAGCAAAGTATTTAGTAGCAAAGTAGTATGATAGTAGTGATAACGGTAGCAAAACTAATATTTTTGGGTTTTGTAGTGATTGTAACAGTGGCAACGAAAAAGTAAATAAGCGAAGAACAATATGTGAAAAGCTCATAGGCATTGGATCGGTGATGGATAATTATGTCGGATGCGGTTCATCATGTAACATTCATAACATAGGGTGACACAGAACTATGTCCAATTCATCAATGTAATGTAGGCATGTATTCCGAATATAGTCATACGTGCTTATGCAAAAGAACTTGCATGACATCTTTTGTCCTACCCTCCCGTGGCAGCGGGGTCCTATTGGAAACTAAGGGATATTAAGGCCTCCTTTTAATAGAGTACGGACCAAAGCATTAACACATAGTGAATACATGAACTCCTCAAACTACGGTCATCACCGGAGTGGTCCCGATTATTGTCACTTCGGGTTGCGGATCATAACACATAGTAGGTGACTATAGACTTGCAAGATAGGATCAAGAACTCACATATATTCATGAAAACATAATAGGTTCAGATCTGAAATCATGGCACTTTCGGGCCCTAGTGACAAGCATTAAGCATAGCAAAGTCATAGCAACATCAATCTCGTAACATAGTGGATACTAGGGATAAAACCCTAACAATACTAACTCGATTACATGATAAATCTCATCCAACCCATCACCGTCCAGCAAGCCTATGATGGAATTACTCACGCACGGCAGTGAGCATCATGAAATTGGTGATGGAGGATGGTTGATGATGACGATGGCGACAGACCCCCCTCTCTGGAGCCCCGAATGGACTCCAGATCAGCCCTACCGAGAGAGTTTAGGGCTTCGCGGCGGCTCCGTATCGTAAAACCGATGAATCCTTCTCTCTGATTTTTTTCTCCTCGAACGTGAATATATAGAGTTGGAGTTGAGGTCAGTGGAGCAACAGGGGGCCCACGAGGCAGGGGGCGCGCCCAGGGGGGTAGGCGCGCCACCCACCCTCGTGGACATGGTGTGGGCCCCCTGGCCTTGATTCTTTCGCCATTATTTTTTATTATTTCCAAAAATAATCTCCGTGAAGTTTCAGGTCATTCTGAGAACTTTTGTTTCTGCAAAAAAATAACACCATGGCAATTCTGCTGAAAACAACGTCAGTCCGGGTTAGTTCCATTCAAATCATGCAAGTTAGAGTCCAAAACAAGGGCAAAAGTGTTTGGAAAAGTAGATACGACAGAGACGTATCAGCTCCACCTTTCCCGCATTAAGTTGGACGGACGAAGCAACCATCATTTCACTCTAGGGCGCAAGAGCATAAAGAAGAGAGAAAACCAATGATGCGTGCAGCAGCTACCTAGGGCATCCTAGGGTAGGGGTCTCCACTACAGATCATTTTTTTTAAAGCGCCCTCCACTACAAATCGGCTTCTCCCTCGTCCTCTTGAAGAAAACCGATGATGCGTGCGGCGGTAGGGTTTGTAGGAGTACTACTACGGCGTGCGGGGCCACGTCATAGTAAACGGGAGAGGGATTGAGTTTGAGTCGACGCCTTAAATATGTGTGGGCCATTTGGTTTTAGGGGAACGAGGCAGCATTTTGGGTTCAGGGACCAGTGGAGATATAGTATGTACAAAAAATTGTGGACGTAGGTTCGACCGAAAGGCAATGATGCATGGGCCCTGCATTTTGATATACCCGGGGCCGCGTGAAATTTGCTACTCTACTCAAAACTAGTAAAGTACACATGCATTGAACGCATGAGATTTCGGAACCAAATTATGAATAAATACATACTATAGCATGTAAAGCTTTGAGTCATATATGCATGATGTAGATGTTCGTTTAGTTCTTATAGTTCATCTCATTCAAAATCAATTAGTTTTATAAAAATGTTAAGATTCATAGGGTTGTGCATTGTAAAACATAAAGTAAAAAACAAATAATGGCAATTCATTTAGAAAAAAATTCAATTATGATACAGAAGATTCTAGAACAAAGGAGAAGTGCTTGTGTTTTGAGGTTTGTGCATTATGCTTAAGTTCAACCATGGAGTCTTCTAAATTGTACATGTGGCAGATCTGGTGGAATGTTGATGATATCCAATGGCCAGTAGTGCTCGGATTTGCCATCTCTGCACTGTCGGATTAGCTTCATCCAGCGACCATCTTTCAAAGTTATTCGCACATTATATAGTTCTTGTGCCATAGTTGCATGTCTTGGAAAAAATCTACTAGTGGGTTGTACTAGCTATTTAGGAATAGAAGATGTATACATGGAAGTTGTAGGGAAAGGGATGACATGGAGTATCTCAATTCCAATGAGTAGGGATTGGAAAAGAGATGTCATTTGGTTCACATCATAGGAACTTTTCTATTGAATCTAGAGATGACATGTATCTCAATTCCTGTGAGGAGGGATTAGAAAAGAGATGTAATTTGGCTCATATCATATGAACTTTTCTATTGAAGTATAGGAATCCATTCATATGAACCAAGTGGCTCTAAAGATATAGAAGTGATATCATGTTTATTTCCTTTGAAATGTGGAGTATATGAATCTATTCCTATGAACCAATTGGCTCTAAAGGAAAAAATCCTACATATCATATAGAGTTCCTATGATATTCCTCCACACCAAAGGATGGTTGAAATTGCTGTAGGTGATACAATGGTCTTTCTTTGTAGACTCCTCCCCCATCTTTATAGTTACCTCTCGAAGATGAATGAAATGATATATACTGAGGTATTCTACATGTGCAATTTGGTACACGAAAACTTCGGTAAAAGTTTGCGAGGTTCGAATTTTCAATAAAGCTATATACCTTTGCATTTTGGAATGGAGGGAGCATACGACGATTGCTAACACTCACGTGGAAGATTTGTGTTTAGGAGGAGTGGCTGTTACATTAAATGACATGGCAAACCGACCGCTGTCGGATGCCGATCTAACGGTTCTTCTGGCGTTCATCGTGAAAAGGCTTGTGGCGAATGTTTGTCGGATAATGATTTACGGACACATGCATTGCATTGATCGTGCCCCTCTCTCTCACGCACAAGCACCCTCACGAGTCACGACTCTCCCGAGTCCTCTCGCACCCACCGTCTATCTGCAGGTAGACGTCACACACATATGTGCTCTTCACACCCTACCCTCAGAACTTCTAAAAACAAAAGACGCCGCACACATTTTATTTTAGCTCACACGTCACACACTTTATACTATTACTCTTGTGGCGAACGTTCTTTGGGCATAGTATATTGTACTCTCACGAAGAGAAGCAGTGCACACACGCACTAGTTCTCTCACACCCACTCGCGGGTACACATAGGAGCACATTTTTTTGAAGCTGGTACAACAAAATCACTCCATTATATATATAAGCAGGAGCCTTAGCGCTTTCTTTACTAGGGTTCCACTCGTTCACTCTCTCATGATCTCCAGATCAAAGCAAGACATAGGTGGCCACACTCTCTCTCTCTCTCTCAGCTCACGGCTGGTCACAAATCCGACCGGACAATCTCGACAGGGGCAGGGGTGTAGGTGCATCGTTCATGTTGTCGTCGGCAGCGAGGGAGGAGACCAACGGCTGCCGGCGCGTCCCGATCAGCGGCCATGCCGTTCTCTCCGAGAGAGCGCCGGCTCGAGAGGGCCTCCGACCCCTTCTTCCTCCCTGCGGTATTGTGGCCAAGATGCGGCCTCCCGACACCGTCTTTGCCACATGCCGACGACCCTCAGGTATATATTCCTTCGAAACCTGCCTTGCTCTACTGCCCCAGCTCTCCACTTGGCTTCATGTGGATCTTTTTCTACTTCCGTCCGTTGTTCCAAAGCCACCTAGAATTTTACTATTATTGGAGGTAAAGCTAGTTCATACAGTCGACTCTAAGAGTTGGTTCAAATAGGGAAGAAAGTGGGAAAGCTGTAGCATGAATCTAGGACTTGGTTCTAAGAGGAAACGGGGGAAAGTAGTAGATACTGGCTACCCAACCGGTCTCTTGGTTGAAAATACGAAGAAAGCATGGTGGATGGCGAAGGGTGGGGGAAGTGGACCTATCTCTTGGTTGAAAAAGGAAAGAAAGTGGCGGGTGTTGGGGGACAACGCAAATGAGAATGAGCAGGTCTAGATTTCCCGTGCTCACCATTTTATGAAGTGCTTCCGTCTTGCTTTATTTCACATGAATTGTATTTTTGCAGTTACACTTAAATCTCACACCGCTAACATTGCTCCATCCCAGTGGAATTGCACAAATTTGATTGCACATTTACTGACCATGTGCTACTCTCATGACAGTAATACTAATGCTATTGTTCTGCATGTTAATCTAGCTACAGTTTTGATGTGATGTGATGCTACTTACTTAAGGACACTTTCATACTGTCAATCTAGTGCCAATTATAACACATTAGAAGTTGTTAATAATACGCCACTGCAAATATCTGTCACTGTTTAAATAAACGTATTTCGTATTTGCGCAAGCAGGGATGTCTGTCTCCATATCATTTCGGGATGTCTGTCTCCGTATCGTTTCTATCTGCGCAATCAAAGCACACACCTCAGTTTTAGTAGAACTGCGCAAAATGATATGGCTATCCCTCGCTGCTGTCGTCTAACCACCCGTCTTCCAGGTATTCCTACATTGGTAGTTACTAGGTAGAATAACCAACGCAATATAAAAGAAGTATATTCGTACGTTCTACTTCCTGATTGCAGTGTAGGGACGAGCGAAAACAACTGCATCCTAGTCCGGAATGCACTTTCTACCAGTTCATCCATGGACCGAGTATTAGTTGGCACGTCTGCGCGGTGGTTTTTAGACGGTCTTGGCGGATAAGAGGCATTGTGGTCTGCTTATTTCTGCAAATAGCAGTGCTTAAATTTAGTAGAATGCACAAGCATTTCAGCTGGTCAGTACACTGCATGGTTCAGTTTAGCATTCCAGCTGAGAACACAATTATAATTGGTTATTCTGGAATGAGAGAACCTAACCCTGGATGGTGGCAACAAGAAAAAACCAGAGTGAACTCCAGGAAATTTAAGCCTGCCGGGAAGCCTTGCTTTTTTTTCCTGATTTGTAAACCTTCTCACAACTTTGTCTTTTGCTGTGAACTAGTATACGTTTGTTATGTTCTATGAATCATTGAGATGTATAAAATTGCTTAACTTATGCTTTTCAAGTTTTTTATGAAGCCGAGTTTAATGTGAGTGTTCCACATGAACGATGGACTAGCGTGTGAACGTTTGGAATTTACGTTGTGGCCTCAGTTAACTGCATGAACCACTGTAACAAGTTACATAGTTTCTTATATGTCAGACAACAGATTGTTGATTGTTAGTTGGTCGATAGCCTAGTGTTGAAGCGAGCTAAGCCAATGTGCCATGTTTTGCACAACTGCTTACAAGTGGGGTAGCACCAATAGTGTTTACAAGTACTTATCTATACGTTGGCGCACAGTTCTCGAACGAGTACTCTATTTCATCAAAACACACACTGCTCGTATGATAAACCGTGACAACTTATGTCTTACCATGCCATATTCATGAAAAAACTAGTGAGGACGCATCTGTTTTGGCAACAATTACGATGGTTCTCACATGATTCACGGGCACACAAAAGTAGCAGCAGTTCCCATAGACGGATTCAAACAGAGTACTAGCCCTAGAGGGATCGATAACAGGCAAGGTTTAGATAATTAGACACAATCCAAACTACTATTGAACACTAGCTGGGGCAACTATTTCATGCCTCGATCTAATTTGGGCTGGACACAAGACGGACCTTGCCATGAACATCATCAAGGACGTCCGGCAGCAGCTCAATCCTGTGAACCTTCATGAAGACAACCTTGTGGACTTTGCCACTCATAAACTTGTTTGTGGAGGCATGCCACGTCATCTTCCTGCGTAAGCTTGACAAGAACAGTATGCCTCACAAACGAAGGAGTAGCTTTGAACTTCTTGTGCTTTAGTACACCCTGGACAACACGCCTGACAACAGTGAGGCTGGAATACAACTCTTCATTGTTATAAGCGCAAATGGCTTCCAGGATCCAATAGCCTAAAAACTCTGTTTTCCCAGTGCGTATATTCAGGTCATCCGCCTCATAGCGAGTGACATGTACAACCACACAATCCTTGTCTACATCAGGGCTCTAATTGAAACAAAAAAAAATTCTGAATTACTTTCTAGTATAAGAAACACAAGTTATTTAAAACCACAATCGAGATCGTTAAAGAAGAAAATCACCTTGGGCAGCTCGGTAGCGGGGGCACATCCTCGAAGGGGGAAAACTGCTCCTGCAGTGCCACGGGGGCTGTAACCTCAAACGGGGCATTGACCATCTCAATAGTGGCCGTGAGCGTATCTGGGGTCGGCACAGTGGCTGCCTCCATCTTCTTGGAGCTCTCTGTCTCGTGAGGATCAGCCTCCCGCGTCTGCTCAAATATCAGCATATCTTTGTCTGGTTCTCCTTGGTCCATCATGAAACTGACGAATACTAGGAGACCATTGAAAGGAAAACACAATCGCAATGACAATGAAACAAAAAAGAGAGTGAGGATCGGTTACTGCTTTGCAAAAGTTCTTTTTTCTCTGAACGAAAATGTACCAACATCACGGATCCGCTTACCTTCCCTACCTTGGGAGAGAAGAACAGTGGCAGATGTGAGTGTTGCCTTTCTTGAAGACGGTGAGGGAGAAGGGGATTCAGCGAAGAGTGAAATGATGGTTGCTTTGTCCGTCAAACTTAGACTGCGGGGAGGTGGGGTTTTGTGATCTGACGGCTTATTCTTGCCCGGCCACTGTTGGGGTGACTCTCACTGCATCGCCTTCTAATTTGGTGGATGGCATTTGGGCCCGCGCGCTGCATGGCCCGCATGTCGGTGAACAAAAGTATAACGACATTCAGTAGAGGGAGACGTTTCGATGACCTAGGAGGAGCCAGAAGCGGTATGTATCCACTGTACTAGTGTAATTGTTTTTCTGGGTAGTTGTAGAGTGTCTCCACTGTACTAGTAGTAATTGTTTCTCTGGGCCCAAGACAAAACAGCCCATCCACCCTAGTAAATAGTAAAATCAATTCAAAAGTCCATATATTTACTGAATGAGAGGCGCTGCCCACACCCAGCACACCGCCCCCAAAAAAACCTGGGTGTTCTTCTTCCTGCTCACTCCCACCCACCTCACGTCAGCTTGCTCCACTCGTACCCCCAAATTCCTCACCTCACTCCTACAGAAAACCCAATCTCCCCTTCTTCCTCACTACTACAGAAAACCCCCAGCTCCCCTTATTCTTCACTCGCACTACAACTAGGCTCGTCATTCGTTACTCTACTCAAATCCATGAGCGCGACGCGACGCCCTCGAGGAAAATGGAGTCGGCTGACCCCAGCGCCAAGAAGATGAGGCTCCCACCAGCGGCGACGCCTGTTGTTGATCCCGCACCCGGTAGCGCGGGGAGAAGCGGTGACCCCGCTCCCACCGGATCCTTCTTGGGGAGATCATCTCGCTTCCCCCCACCAAAGATTGCTGCCGCACCCAAGTCCTCTCAGTTCAGTGGCGCCCTCTATGGCGCGCCATACCCCTTAATCTCGACTGTCGTCAACTATCTCTCTTCAATAATTTTGAAATCCCCAGAGCCATCATCTTCTCCCACCAGGGCTCCGTTCAAAGCCTCTGCATCCCGTCATGCTACCTGAGCAAGCATACCATGCCCTGCACGGTGGACGCCTAGCTGAAATCCCCTGAATTCACAGAACTACAGCTTCTTGAGTTCTACTATTCCGCCGGAAATCACCTACCAGATACCGAACGCCATCTACCAGCGCCCTCAGTACCGATGTCCATATCGCGGTTTTCCTCCTCTCTCCACACCGCCACCTGTGCGTTGTGCGACCTACCAAACAATCTGGTACTAAACCTTTTACTCCCATTTCTC
Organism: Aegilops bicornis; assembly: GCA_021605145.1. Classification (NCBI taxonomy): domain Eukaryota; kingdom Viridiplantae; phylum Streptophyta; class Magnoliopsida; order Poales; family Poaceae; genus Aegilops; species Aegilops bicornis. The sequence goes on along the minus strand of CM038671.1, from coordinate 665,614,408 downwards.
AAGGAACTTTCACTTGTGCAGGTTCGTATATCAGAGGCCTCATTGCACAACATCATCCACTCCAGTTGCCCTTCCCTGGAGTGCTTGGTGCTTGTTTTCATAGTTAGAATCGGTTGTCTCCAAATAAAGTCGCATAACCTTGTATGAATTGGAATTTGTTTTGACGGAAGGCAGCTCATCATCCAAGATGCCCCTTCACTTGAAAGGTTGATCCATGATTCTAGTTATTCACCGTTGCAAATAACCTTCCTCTCCGCGCCTAAACTGGAGACCTTGGGTGTCATACATGATCTCTGTGCTCATTTCAATATGGTGTTTGGCTCCATAGTTCTTCAGGTACTTTTTATTATCATCTACACTTGTAACCATAAGCTGCATTTTAAATTTCTGCGCATAAGTTATATGTCATCTTGGAGTATACATTTTGTACTAATATTATGTTCTATGCTCAATGAAGAGTTTCTCCATGGATGGCCTATCAATGGTGCCGGATTCTGTCAAGATCTTATATATCCAAATGAATAGTTTTGATCTGAACAAGATTATTGGCTTGCTGCAAAGCTTTCCATGTCTGGAGAAGTTGTATATAAAGGTGATAATTTCACGCACATTGGAAGCCCGCATATAGCGTACTAGAATTAACCGTTCAACTGTTGCTCTTTCGACACTCTTTTTTTAGACCTTAACTGTCTTCAATCTTCATGTCTATTTAGGCAACAGGACGGGGTAAGAAAGTTATAACCAATCGGTGGATTCGTGAGCATTGGGATTTTCTCACTTCTCATGAGATTCGATTGAACACAATAACGCTAGAACGATATGTAGCCAACCGTGCAAACACTTGATTTGTCACATTCTTCCTGCTGAATGCGAGGTTACTTTTATCCATCAGGCTTAAGTTTATCAGCAGCATGGTTTTGACGGATAGGTATGTGGAAGAGCAAAAAAGGAGTTTCAGGTGGGAAAAAGAGCTTCTGAACGTGTCGGGCTTCTATTTACAACATATTGTGGTCATAATCCAGTAAATTTTACGACCCAGGATGTTCATTCTATGGACCTGACCGATCCATTTAACTGTGACTGCCGAAAACAGTGTTGGAGTTAGATGTTGTTTCCCTTTTCAACCTAGTTTTTTTTGTAAACCTGATGAACAATTAACCCTCGTGCTTTTGTATAGTTTTTAAGCTGGAGTTAGATGTTCTTGCCCTTTTCAACTCGGCTGTGGCTGTCATGTTTTCTTTGAAGCAAGGCAAATGGCTTTCCAGTCGTTTAATTTAGAGTGAAATATTGTAACAACTAACAAATCCCAATCAAGGGAAACAACATCACTCTCGCCGGCTGCTTGAGCTCACTGTGCATTACAGAAGCCAAGTGATTAGCCCACACCAGCGCCCACAAACTTATTTCTAACTAGCACATCATATGGGCTATAAATTTTCATAGGAAAGGCTGCATGACATTGACAGATTTGGATTCTGACATTTGGGACCCACGAGGAAATAGCCTATCCAAGGTGGTCTCGACTTACTAGCCAGTCAACAAACGATTCTGCCTACCAGCCGTTGGATTGACATCCAACATCTATCGTGTATCTTATATCTCTTATCTTCTTCTTCCTCCAGCCACCCAAACCAAACCACCCTGCTTGCTCCCGCCTCCCATGGCTGGCTGCGCCTCCGCCGCCCTACCATACGTACCCTCCAACGTTGGACAGTCCCTCCCTCTATTCCCCCACACGTCCTGTTATTCTCCAGCGACGTCCCGAACCAGTCAACCCTCGTACTCCCCTCCGCCTGCAACTGGACCGACGCATCTTCCACGGCTCCTGTTCATTCCGTCCGAGGCCTCTCCGTCGTCCTCCGCCTTGCGGCCTTGGTTCGCTCGCCGTGCGCGGTGCCCCGCCCTCTTGCGTTGTCAACGTCGTCAACAACCGAGAGGAACAAGGAGATGAATGTACGTGGAGAGGATGACAGTAGGGACCTAGCAGCGTCATGGCAGTACGCAAGCAAGTGCCTCTATATTACAAGCCCAAAAATACGGTTCCTCCTAATGGTTGGACATCTGGGGCTCAAGCCATTGTCAACGTAGTCAATAAACGAGGGAATTACACTACGAGCGGCTGACACCACGGACCCAGCAGGTCACGCAGTTTTCTTAGGAACAAGCAGTTGTTATTTATACTAGTTTTAGCGACGGATCAGGGTAACAACGGGTCTGCGGGGCCGTGGCCCGCCTATCGTAGTTTTATTTATGTTTACCACATCATGAGCCCAGTTGTGTTTGGCTAGCCAGTTCTATTTTTTAAGAAATACCCAAACGAGGCCTACTTTGTTTTATCAGCTTTCGGGCTGCAAATCTTTCAAGGCAGGGAGAGTTTCATTCAGGTTTGCCTAGAAATGGGCTGTACATTTTTAGAACACATCAAACTGGGAATTAGTTTCAATTTTTTTCATTACAAGATTTTAAATTCCATTGATTTTTTATGCGTGGACAATTATTTGGATTTTATATTTATATAAATTAGTTTTCAAAATAGTTTGAATGTGAATCGATATTTCAGGATTAAAAACAGCTGACCGCACCGAAATATGCAAAATTTTGTATACTTTTTAACCGTGGCCACAATATGGGGTGTAATGCTAACAAAAAGAAGATGGGCTCCAAAAAAATTCCTAAGAATTAGCAAATGGCCTGTACATTATTAGAAATAATGCACACGAGAGCAGTGACTGTTGGATGTCCATCCAACGGCTGTCGTGCTTCCTCAATCTCTTCTCTTCCTGCTCTAGCCGCTCAAACAAGCGCCGGCAGGACTGCCTGCTCCCTCCTCCCGCGGCCGGCTATCTTTGCCACAGCCTTACCGCCCACCTGCATTCTCCCATCGCTGGCCTAGCCATCCCTCTACTCACCCACACCTGCTGTTATTCTCCAGGGACGGCAAACGAACCAGTAAACCCTCGTACTCCTCCGCGTGGGAAACAACTACCGAGTCTTCCCTGGCTCCGTTTCGTTCCCTTCCTAGGCCTCACCGTCGTCCACCGCCCTGGTGCTCTCGGCGCGGCCTGGTCAACGTGGTCAATGAACGACATCCATCGGAAGTGGACTGTATGTCGAGAGGCTGACAACTGGGTCCACGGCCGCACGCAAGGAAATGCCTCCTTATTACGCGCAAAATAATGATTCCTCCACCTGACAGCTAGGACCCACGGGAAGGGCTTCTGTAGCGACCAGACCCGAATGGATCTAGTGCTCTGTGCTCAGTGTCATCCTGGATCGATGTCGACACCACACAAGATGCCGAAGGATTTATAGCAGAGTAGCAATCACACACTTATTACATCGTTGTCCACAAGGGAACTTAATACAATAATATGGCTTAAGGCCAACTAATAATAACAGCGGAAGGCTTGGAAGACAAGTGAGTCCATCAACTCCATCGGCATCACTGAGTATAGAACCACGACCTAACTCCTTACTCGTCGTTTGAAAAGTCTGGAACGTGAAAAGTTGAATCCCGAAAACGGGTCAAGACATGGAATATCTTTGGCAATGTAACACATAGAGAACAATGAAGCAACAAGCCTATACTACATGCATATATGGCTGGTGGTAAGGCTCTCACGGTTACATTTTTGCATAAAGCTGATTTTTCCCTACATCAAAGGAATAATTTTATTTAACTATCATGGTGGTTGTTAAACATTGAGAATGGTTGACAGCATCCTCAATCCCAATTAAAAGTACTCATTAAAACCCAATAACTTTATTATTAGAAGTAACATGTTGAGATTCACATGATATTCAAGTACTAGATACTCAAGATGTCCATAACCGGGGACACGGCTAATCATGATTAGTTTATACACTCTGCAGAGGTTTGCGCACTTTTCCCCACAAGACTCGATCGCCTCCGTTTGGTTCTCGCACTACATGGTGTTTGAGAGCGGATGACCGAGACATAGTCTTCGAAGCGCTAGCACCTTACATGTGGGTAGACCGTACCAACCTACATCCCCTACATCAGCTAGCCTACCCGTAAGAGTTCGCAGACAACTTAGTCAACTACGCCAGAGCCCATAATTGGCTTGTGGCTGCACACGGAAGTTTCCAGTTTGAATAACCTTATGATCCCTTAGAGCACGGGTGGCGGTCCAAGAAATCTGAGGCAAGTCTGATAGAAAGCAGGTGCCTCAATCAACCCAGTTGTTTGTTTAGGTTGCCACCTTAAATAATCCATTAATTAACAATCTCCCATCTGTCATGGATATTCACTCACCCAATCCACGTCTACTAGCATAGCATGGCATAATCAAGCAAACGTAGAAGTAACTCCCAAGGTTTCATAAGTAAAAGCAGTAATAGGTACTACCTCAATCTACTTCCCATCCCACAATTTTAATTAGATCCTAAACATGCAAGTGTTTGAGGGTTGATCTAATGCATAAAACTGGGTAGTAGAAAAGTATGATCAAAGTGTTACTTGCCTTCTCGATGATCCGCGAGTCCTAGAGATTCAAGTAACAAGCGGCGCACTCCGGTGATCTAACGCACAAACAACAAGCATACGATAAGTACTCATCTAATGCACAGGTAAATCTCGAATAAAATATCTAACCAGATAGTTCAACTTAAGAACCCTGGTTGCAAAAGAATCGAATCAAATAAAGCATCGAAAGTCGGAACTCGAGAGAGAACGACTCGGTTCTAGCAATCTGAAATTAAGTCAAAATTTTACAGTAGCAAAACTCTGTGTAAGTAGGTTAGTCGGAACGGCGGTTTCATAACGAAACTCCAGGCGCTTGAATCACCTGATTCCGATAAACGAGCAAGAAATAAAACAGATTTGAAAATCGGATCAGAAATCGAATCTGAAAAATAATGGATTAAATCCGATTTAAAAGAAAACGATGAACGGATTAAATAACGGACGTTCGTTAACAGAACTAATCCAACGAACACGTTCATTGAAACGAACGGGTCGGTGAACGTTCACTAAATAAGAAAACCGAAAAAAATAAAAACCATCTAGGTTTTTTGAAAAAAAAACCGAACATCGCAAAAAAAACCGGATCGGTCTCTTTAAAAAAAACCGGATCGGATCGGATCGGGGCGGCGGCTACCTCCGCGGGTTCACGGCTGGGCTCGTGGGCTCCGGCTGGCGAGGGGGTCGAGGAGGGGGGGCGAGGCGGCGACGGGTCTGGCGGGTGCTCGGCGACGACAGCCTTTCATGGGGGCGGCTCGGGTGGAGGGCGGCGACGGGCGGGTTGAGGGAGAGGAGAGGCGGGGTATAAATAGGAGGGAGGGGGCGCCGGTGGCTTGGGGAGGGGCAAGCCTGGGAAGGCGGCGGCGGCGGGCGTCCCGAGCGGGACTTCAAGCGGCGGGCGAGCGGGACTCAAGTGGGAGGGAGAGGGAGGTGGGCAGGCGGGCGTCTGGGGGCACTGGCCGGTCAGCTGGGCCTTAGCCAAGGGGGCGTAGCGTTTTTTATTATTTAAAACAAAATAAAGCGGATTAAAAAATACCAAAGCGAACTCCGATTTTAATAAAATTAATTTTCCCGACTCCTAAAAATGAGTGAACAAAATGAACTTTAAAAACGGCAAACATGCATAAATTTTTAAAATGCTCATTTTTTTGCCTAAGCAAAATAAATCTTCCAAAACCAAATTTTGATTTATTTATAATATCTTCATTTTTTCCTAAATATTGGGAAAGTCATATTATTCCTTCTCTTAAGTTTTTATAGGAAAAACTTTATGAAGATAATTAAATAAATCTAATGATCCTATTTTCAAAATTTGAGAAATCCCAAATATGAAAATAATGAAACTTCCAACTCTCTCCGAGGGTCCTTGAGTTGCGTGAAATTTTCTAGGATCGGAAAATGCGAGAAAAATATGATATGCATGATGACCTAATGTATAACATTCCAAATTGAAAATTTGGGATGTTACAAACCTACTCTTAAGATGAATCTCGCCCTCGAGATTCGGGTTGGCTAGAAAATAGGTGAGGGTGGTCCTTGAGCAAAACTTCCTCTCTTTCCCGGTGGCTTCATCCTCGGTGTGGTGGCTCCTTGAACTTTGCAAAACTTGATAACCTTCTGCGGGTAACTCTGCTGGCATAATCGAGAATCTTAACGGTCTTTCCTCATATGTCAAGTCATCCTTCAACTGAATTGCTTCCAGTGGCACCGTGTCTCTTAGCAGTACCTCTGCCATCTCGGGTGACATTTCTTCAATCGAGAAACATGGAATACATCATGAACTCCCGACAGGTCCTTACGGTAATTCCAACTTATAAGCAACTTCTCCCATGCGTTGCAAAATCTTATACGGTCCAACGAAACGTGGTGCTAACTTTCCTTTAACTCCAAAACGCTTAACTCCTCGGCGGGGATACTCACGAGATATACTCTGTCTCCAACTTCATACTCAATCGCTGCGCTTTGAATCGGCATAGCTCTTTTATGCGGATCGGGCTACCTTGAGCCTGTCTCGAATCAACTTAACTTTCTGTTCGGACTCCTTAATCAAATCTGGTCCAAACAAGCGGCGATCTCGGTTTAGTTCCATAACAACGGTGTCCTGCACCTTCTTCCATACAAAGCCTCGAAAGGTGCCATCTTCAAGCTGGTTTGGTAGCTGTTGTTGTAGGAAAATTCTGCATACGACAAATTGTCATCCCAGCTAGATCCATAATCTAGGGCACAAGCTCTCGGCATGTCCTCCAAAATCTGATTGACTCTCTCGGTGCATCCATCGATCTACGTGGGTGGAAAGCATCTTTGAATTCCAATCGGGTTCCCAATGTTTCGTAAGCTGGTTCCAAAATTTCGAGGTAAACCGGGTTCCTCTATCCGATACGATGCTCCTCGGAACTCCGTGTAAGCACACAATTCTGGTCATGTATATCTTTGCCAACTTAGCACTGCTATAGGTGGTCTTGATGGAATAAAATGAGCTACCTTTGTTAAGCGGTCGACTATAACCCAAATCGAGTCATATCTGAACGAGTCTTTGGTAATCCTGTGATAAAATCCATGCCTAGTTTATCCCACTTCCATTCGGGTATCGGCAATGGTTGTAACAATCCTGGCTTACGATGTTACGCCTTTACTTTCCGACATACATCGCATAAACTGCTACATACTCCGCAATATCCTTCTTCATTCCGGTCCACGAAAGTATTCTTCAAATCCAAGTACATCTTGGTATTTCACGGTGAATCGAATAGGGTGAATCATGAGCTTCTTGTAAAATCAACTTCACGATCTACGGGTCATTGGGCACATAAACACGGTCTTCAAACCATAGGGTATCGTGCTCATCCTCACGAAATCCTTTAGCTTTTCCTTTGCTCATTTTCTCCTTTATAGAGGCAACTTCCTTATCCGCCTTTTGGGCTTCTCCGATTTTGTCCATCGGTGTCATTGAATCTCCAATCTTTGCTACATAGCCTCTCGGAACTATTTCCAAACATAGCTCTCGAAGGTCCTCGGCTAACTCATTGGGTATTCCTCCCATCATTAGGGTATTGGCGTGGCTCTTACGGCTCAATGCGTCTGCTACGACATTAGCCTTCCCGGGGTGATAATGCAATCTCATGTCATAATCCTTGATAAGCTCTAACCATCTCCTTTATGCGAGATTCAATTCATACGTGTGAAGATGTACTTCAAACTCTTGTGATCCGTATATACTTCACAATGATTTCCAATGAGAAAATGTCTCCACGTCTTGAGGCATGCACAACGGTTGCTAACTCCAAATCATGAGTGGCATAATTCAACTCATGGGGCTTAAGTTGTCGTGAAGCATACGAAACAACTCTTCCTTCCTGCATAAGCACTGCTCCAAGTCCTCGGCATGAAGCGTCGCAATACACCTCATAATCCTTAGTTTGATCTGGCAGTATCAAAACTAGTGAGGTAACCAATCTTTTCTTCAATTCACGAAAACTTGCCTCACAGGTCCTCGGTCCATATAAATTTGTTTTCCTTCTTCAACAATTACATCATAGGCTTAGCAATCCTTGAGAAATTCTCAATGAACCTTCGGTAGTATCCTGCGAGTCCAAGGAAACTCGAATCTCTCCAACTGTCGTTGGTGCTTCCCATTTGGTTACGGTCTCAACTTTCGTGGGGTCAACTGCTATCCCTTCTCCGGATATAACATGTCCGAGAAATCCAACTTCCCGTAGCCAAAACTCACATTTGCTGAACTTGGCATACAAGCTGGTGTTCCCTCGGTTTCTCCAAAACCAATCGCAAATGTTCCTTGTGTTCCTCTTCATTCTTGAAAAAATCAAAATGTCATCAATGAACACCACGATTTAACTTATCCAAAAACTCCATAAACACTTTGTTCATCAGGTTCATGAAATAGGCTGGTGCATTAGTCAGTCCAAATGACATAACGGTATATTCGTACAGTCCATATCTCGTGGTAAATGTTGTCTTGGGTATGTCTTGCTCCCGAATCTTCAATCGATGGTACCACGATGCATGAAGTCGATCTTGGAAAACACCTTGGCTCCTTGCAAGCGATCAAGCAGATCATTTATCATAGGTAGTGGGTACTTGTTCTTGATTGTTACTTCATTCAATCCACGATAATCAACAACCATTCTTAACGATCCGTCCTTCTTCTCCACTAGCAAAACGGGTGATCCCCAAGGTGAAGAACTTGGGCGTATAAAACCTTTATCCAAAAGCTCCTTAATCGCTTCTTGATTTCCGCCAAATCCTGTCTTTGGCATCCTATATGGTCGCTTCGATATTGGGCCTGTTCTCGGCAAAAGTTCTATCAAAACTCAATGTCTCTATCCGGTGGCATTCACAGCAACTCTTAGGAAATACATCGGAAAATCCTTCACCATCGGTACTTCTTCCTGCACCACTCGATAGGCAATTAACTTGGCGCTCTTCTATGCCGATGCCGTGATACATACTTAATCCTTCTTCCTTACGGTGTGGTGAGCAAAATTGACTTTGTGGTGCAATCTATGTTTCCTCCATACCTTGATAACCAATCCATACCTAATATCACATCCAATCCTTGGGATTCCGAACTATTAGGTGCGAGGGAAAACATAGTGTCCCATCCTTAATGGCGGTCGATCACACCATTTACTAGCCATGTACTCTGCTCGGGTGAGGTTACTAGCATGGGTGACCTAAGGGCTTGGGTTGGTAACTTGTACTTATCCACAAATCCCTTGATATGTATGAATGTGATGCACCGATGTCGAAAAAGAACAAGCTGCGATAAATGACTTAACCAAAAACTTACCGACATCTTGCATCGGGCTGATCTTCAACCTCCTCCACTTCAATGTGGTTCACTGTCCCCTGTTGAAAGGGTTAGGCTTCTTTCGAGCTTCCATTGCCATTTCCATTACGCCTATACGGGCGGTCATTGGCATAATGCCCGATCTTGCGGCACTTAAAGCAAGTAATATGACTCAGGTCTACTTTGGATGGTGTTGACGGGTTGGTGCGATTACATGCATTGCTTCCTCCATTTCCGTTCCCATTCTTGGTGCTGTTATGGTTATGCGAATTACCTCCTCCATGGGTATGTCAAACTGAATTCCTGATTTAGGGGTATAATGAGGTTTCACTGAGCTCCAGAGTTATACTTCCCTTGCCCATACTTCCGCTTACGGTTCTCAATTTCTTCTTTGCTTTCCTTCAATCATGAGGGCTCGGTCTACTAACTCCTGGTAGTTATTGAAACCGGCTACCATCAACGGCATCTCAACTCATCATTCAGTCCTTCTAGAAACTTCTCTGTTTATTTGCATCAAGAGTAACGCGTCATCCGGGGCATAACGTGCTAGTTTACTAAAGTCATCCACGCATCGCCAACAGTCCTTCCTCCTTGGCATAAATTGCGAAACTCACGCTTCTTCATGGCCATAGCTCCTGCTTTGAAACATGGGCGGTCTTGAAAAGCTTGTTGAAATTGATCCCATGTGGCGGTGTCTACAGTGGTAAGTGGTTGTGAAATTCTCCCACCATGTTGCTGCGGGTCCTTCAAGCTGATGTCTGCAAACTTCACTCTTTCTCCATCCGTGCACCTGCAGTTGGTCAGCTCCTTCCTATCTTGCGGAGCCGGTCATCTGCTACAATTGGCTCGGTGCTCTTTGGAATACACCGCGGGTTTAGTCTAAGGAAGCGAGTCGATGATCCGCAGTGGTGGTGGTGGTGGGTTGTTGTTGTTGTTGTTGCTCGGTTACGCAACAATGTTTGAATCGAGGTGATTCAACTGCTTTGGATCAGTTGGGTGATCTCTGGCGGGAAAACGAATCCGGGTCGGCGTCTCGGAGGCATCTGATGGGTTTAGAAAAGATGAGAATTTAGAATAGAATGGGGTCTAAGGGGAATCACTACCCAAATGCACATGAGCAAATACACACAAAATCACTTCAATCAATCAAACAAAGACTTACAACGATCTAACTATCGCAAAGGTGCGTGTACTATAATGTTTACATGGAGGGAATACTACTAATATGTGGGGGACTTCTACTAATTTGAACCGGTGGAAGACTCCATAATGTCCGCTCGACTTCGTCTTCAAAGTCGGGTTCACTTGGATCCGAATCGGTGTCGTCGATGTTGATGTAGTCGCTTGGGCAATCGACATCTTGGTCTTCATTCCCGAGCGTAACTTCTTCTTGATTCTTCAATCTCGTACTTAAGATCGTTATTGTGTCTTGCTAGAGCTACGATCTCGTCCATATAGTCCTTGCGAGTTGTCTTTAGTTCTTCTTCAAGTTCGATGATCCTTCCCTTTGCATTACGCAACTCCAACATATCATTGCACATCCGGTTCTCCTGGCGCCGAATGTGCTGGTTTAACTCTGGATGAATGCTGCAATGGACCTATCCTTCTTGGTGCCGACGACGTCCCATTTGTCATCTCGGCGTCCGCAAATCTGGTAGATTGTGTCCTTGAGGTCTTCTTGATAAACTTCTCCAATGCGTCCCATGGTAATGTGAGCTGCCATGCTCTTTCAGGACTCAAGTTGGTGCAATCGAAAACACTATCTATAGGCTTGGTGATTGGGGCGAATGTCCTTCTGGAACGTGAGCGTGAATCTTCCAGCGCTCCTCTTGAGCAGTGGCGTTGAAAGTCCGGTGAAGCTTGGTAGTCCAATGTTCGTGTACTTGGTAACTTCCTTCAAGTGAAATCCAAAAGGTGTGCCTTCATCCGGTTGGGTGTACTTGATCTTGGCGTCCTTCATCCTAAAGAGAGTAGAAAAGATGAGGAGTTAGAAAATGGGAAGAGAATAGTGATCTATGGCTTTATCTTAGTGGTCGTGTCTCTACAAGCCAGGTGTGCTCGATACCATTCTCTCAGAGCGACCAGACCGAATGGATCTAGTGCTCTGTGCTCAGTGTCATCCTGGATCGTAATGCCGACACCACACAAGATTTCGAAGGATTTATAGCGAGTAGCAATCACACACTTATTACATCGTTGTCCACAAGGGAACTTAATACAATAATATGGCTTAAGGCCAACTAATAATAACAGCGAAGGCTTGGAAGACAAGTGAGTCCATCAACTCCATCGGCATCACCGAGTATAGAACCACGACCTAACTCCTTACTCGACGTCTAAAAAGTGCGCATAGCGTGAAAAGTTGCAGCCCGAAAACGGGTCAAGACATGGAATATGCCGCAATGTAACACATAGAGAACAATGAAGCAACAAGCCTATACTACATGCATATATGGCTGGTGGTAAGGCTCTCTGATTACATTTTTGCATAAAGCTGATTTTTCCCTACATCAAAGGAATAATTTTATTTAACTATCATGGTGGTTGTTAAACATTGAGAATGGTTGACAAGATCCTCAATCCCAATTAAAAGTACTCATTAAAACCCAATAACTTTATTATTAGAAGTAACATGTTGAGATTCACATGATATTCAAGTACTAGATACTCAAGATGTCCATAACCGGGACACGGCTAATCATGATTAGTTTATACACTCTGCAGAGGTTTGCGCACTTTTCCCCACAAGACTCGATCGCCTCCGCTTTGGTTCTCGTGACTACATGGTGTTTGAGAGACGGATGACCGAGACATAGTCTTCGAAGCGCTTAGCACCTTACATGTGGGTAGACCGTACCAACCTACATCCCCTACATCAGCTAGCCTACCCGTAAGAGTTCGCACAACTTAGTCAACTACGCCAGAGCCCATAATTGGCTTGTGGCTGCACACGGAAGTTTCGGTTTGAATAATCTTATGATCCCTTAGAGCACGGGTGGCGGTCCGAAGAAATACTGAGCAAGTCTGATAGAAACCAGGTGCCTCAATCCACCCAGATGTGTGTTTAGGTTGCCACCTTAAATAATCCATTAGTTAACAATCTCCCATCTGTCATGGATATTCACTCACCCAATCCACGTCTACTAGCATAGCATGGCATAATCAAGCAAACGTAGAAGTAACTCCCAAGGTTTCATAAGTAAAACAGGTAATAGGTACTACCTCAATCTACTTCCCATCCCACAATTTAATTAGATCCTAAACATGCAAGTGTTTGAGGGTTGATCTAATGCATACAAGCTGGGTAGTAGAAAAGTATGATCAAAGTGTTACTTGCCTTAGCGATGATCCGCGAGTCCTAGAGATTCAAGTAACAAGCGGCGCACTCTGTGTGATCTAACGCAGACAAACAACAAGCATACAATAAGTACTCATCTAATGCACAGGAAATCTCGAATAAAAGATCTAACCAGATAGTTCAACTTAAGAACCACAGTTGCAAAAGAATCGAATCAAATAAAGCATCGAAAGTCGGAACTCGAGAGAGAACGACTCGGTTCTAACAATCTGAAATTAAGTCAAAATTTTACAGTAGCAAAACTCTGTGTAAGTAGGTTAGTCGAACGGCGGTTTCATAACGAAACTCCAGCGCTTGAATCACCCGATTCCGATAAACGAGCAAGAAATAAAACAGATTTGAAAATCGGATCGTAAATCGAATCGAAAAATAACGTATTAAATCCTATTTAAAAGAAAAAGAAGAACTTATTAAATAACATACGTTCGTTAACATAACTAATCCAACGAACACGTTCATTGAAACGAACGGGTCGGTGAACGTTCACTAAATAAGAAAACCGAAAAAAAAATAAAAACCATCTAGGTTTTTGAAAAAAAAACCGAACATCGCAAAAAAAACCGGATCGGTCTTTTTAAAACAAAACCGGATCGGATCGGGCGGCGGCTACCTCCGGCGGGTCTTCGGCGGGCTCAAGGGCTCTGGTCGGCGAGGGGTCAGAGGGGGGGGCGAGGCGGCAGGGTGCGGCGGGTGCTCCATGACCACAAGGGCGGCGGCGGGCGGCGGCTCGGGTGGAGGGCGGCGACACAAGGGGTTGAGGAGAGGAGAGGCGGCGGGGTATAAATAGGAGGGAGGGGGGCCGGGTGGCTTGGGGGAGGGCAAGCCGTGGGGAAGGCGGCGGCTGCCCCCCGAGCGGGACTTCGGGCGGCGGCGAAGCGGGACTTCACATGGGAGGGAGAGGGAGGTGGGCAGGGCGCTGGGCAGAACTGGCGAGGCAGTGGGCCTTGGCCCAGAAGCGTTTTTTATATAAAACAAAACAAAACGGATTAAAAAATACCAAACGAACTCCGATTTTAATAAAATTAATTTTCCCCGACTCCTAAAAATGAGTCGAACAAAATGAACTTTAAAAACGGCAAACATGCATAAATTTTTAAAATGCTCATTTTTTGCCTAAGCAAAATAAATCTTCCAAAACCAAATTTTGATTTATTTATAATATCTTCATTTTTTCCTAAATATTGGGAAAGTCATATTATTCCTTCTCTTAAGTTTTTATAGGAAAAACTTTATGAAGATAATTAAATAAATCTAATGATCCTATTTTCAAAATTTGAGAAATCCCAAATATGAAAATAATGAAACTTCCAACTCTCTCCGAGGGTCCTTGAGTTGCGTGAAATTTTCTAGGATCGGAAAATGCGAGAAAAATATGATATGCATGATGACCTAATGTATAACATTCCAAATTGAAAATTTGGGATGTTACAGCTTCTGTATTTCATGAAAAAATGTCCCCCCCCCCCCCGTTGACAGTTTGGACCCACCAGCTATATCTTCGCACGCAAGGAAGTGCCTCCTTATTACGCACAAAAAAATGAATACCCCTCGCTAGGCTGGGACCCACCATAGTGGTGGCTGACTTGTGGGCCTACTAAGTTGACGGGGAGGGAGGGCTTTGTCAACTTAGTCAATATGAACGATTCTAGCTCCAGTGACCGTACGATGTCCATCCAATGGCCATAGTGCTTCTTCAACCTCTAGTCTTCTTGCTCCAGCCGCCCAAAGCAGCGCCGGTCGTGCCTTGTGCTCCTGCCTCCCGTGGCCGGCTGTGCTGCCGCGGAGGCCTCACCGCCCCCATACCACGCCCACCGCTGGTCAGGCCATCCCTCCACTAACCCACACCCCCTGTTATTCTGCGGCGACGGCAGCCTCACACCGCAGCCGAACAAGTGAACCCTCGTACTCCTCTCCGCGTGGGCATCCACTGCCGCGTCTTCCCCGACTCCGTGTCATCCCCTTCCTAGGCATCGCCGTCGTCCACTGCCTTGGTGCTCTCGGCGCGGCATGGTCAATGTGGTCAACGACCGACTTCCATCGGAAGAGTACTCTACGTGGAGAGGCTGACAGCTGGGTCCACGGCCACAGCCCAGTTTTTTGTGTTTTGCCAAGTAAATCGCTTTATCAGGCCTGTTGGGCTACAAATCTTTCAAGACGAGGAGAGCTTCATTCGGCTGGCCGAGAAAATGGCCTATCAGTAATGAGAAATGGGCTGTACATTTTTAAAACACATCAAACCGGCAATTAGTTTCAAATTTCTTTTTCATTTCAAGATTTTAAATTGCATTGATTTTTATGCATGGACAATTTGTTGGATTATATATTGATATACATTTATTTTTAAAATTAGTTTGAATGTGACTCAAAATTTCGGGATTAAAAACAGTTCGGACAGCACCGAAATATGCAAAATTCCGTATAATTTTTTAACCGTGGCCACAATATGGGCTTAATGCTAACAAAAAGAATATGGGCTCCAAACAAACCTTAAGAATTAGCAAATGGGCTGTAAATTATTAGAAATGATGGCAGATGGGTTGTATGATGTTTTCCACATATTTGAGGCTTTCCTAAAAAAAGGTTGATGCACAGCAAAGGATCGTTGGATGTCCATCCAACGGTCGTCAGGCTTCTTTAGTCTCTGCTCTTCATGCTCCGGCCGCTCAAACAAGCCTTTGGCGGGACTGCTCGCCCTCCTCCTCAAGGCCGGTTGCCGCATGACAAAGCTTCACCACCCCATCGTACTCCCATCGCTGGCCTAGCCATCCCTCTACTCACCTACACTGCTTTGTTATTCTCAGCAGCAACGGAAGAACGATAAACCCTCGTCTGATCGTACTCCCCTCAGCGTGGGAAACAACTGCCGAGTCTTCCATGGCTCAGTGTCGTTCCCTTCCTAGGCCTCGCCATCGTCCACAGTCCTGGTGCTCTTGGCGCGGCCTGGTCAACATGGTCAACGATCGACATGCATCTGAACTGGATCAGATGCGTGGAAACGCCGATACCGGTGGGTCTCTGACGCACACAAGGAAATGCTTCCTTATTACGCGCAAAAATAATGATTCCTCCACGACATCTAGGACCCACCGAAAGGGCCTGTGTATTTCGCGAAAAAACGTTATCACCGACAAATTTCGGACCCACCAGCTATATCTTCGCACGCAAGGAAGTGCCTCCTTAATATGCACAAAAAATGAATAATCCCCCTGCTAGCTGGGACCTAGTATAGTGGCAGGCTGACTTATTGGCCTACTAAGTTGACGGGGACGGAGGGCTTTGTCAACTTAGTCAATATGCACGATTCTAGCTCCAAAGGTGTGACGACGATGTCCATCCAACGGCCGTAGTGCTTCTTCAACCTCTGGTCTTCTTGCTCTAGCCGCCCAAACCAGCGCCGGTCGTGCCTCGTGCTCCTGCCTCCCGTGGCTGGCTGCGATGCGGCAGAGGCCTCACGCCCCCTACTACTCCCACCGCTGGCCAGGCCATCCCTCTACTCACCCACACCCCCTGTTATTCTGCAGCGACGGCAGCCTCACACCGCAGCGAACCAGTGAACCCTCATACTCCTCTACGCGCGGGCATCCACTGCCGCGTCTTCCCCGGCTCCGCATCATCCCCTTCCTAGGCCTCACCGTCGTCCATCGCCCTGGTGCTCTCGGTGCGGCGTGGTCAACATGGTCAAGGAACGGCTTCCATCAGACGTGGACTCTACGTGGAGAGGTTGACAGCTGGGTCCACGGCCGCAGCAAGGAAGTGCCTCCTTATTACGCGCAAAATAATTATTCCTCCACCTGACAGCGGGGACCCACCGGACGGGCCACCGTATTTCGCGAAAAAAAACATTTCCCCCTGACAGCTGGGACCCACGAGCTACATCTTCGCACGTAAGGAAGTGCGTCCGGGCAAAAAAAACGATTCGCCCTCCTGACTGCTGGGACCCACCAGCTACATCTTCGCATGCAAGGAAGTGCCTAACAGTCAGGACCCTCCTGGTCGAAGCGTACGTAGCTGATGTCTACTACGCAACCTTCTTGTAGACGTTGTTGGGCCTCCAAGTGCAGAGGTTTGTAGAGCAGTAGCAAATTTTCCTCAAGTGGATGAACTAAGGTTTATCAATCCGTGGGAGGCGTAGGATGAAGATGGTCTCTCTCAAACAACCCTGCAACCAAATAACAAAGAGTCTCTTGTGTCCCCAACACACCCAATACAATGGTAAATTGTATAGGTGCACTAGTTCGGCGAAGAGATGGTGATACAAGTGCAATATGGATGGTAGATATAGGTTTTTCTAATATGAAAATATAAAAACAGCAAGGTAACTAATGATAAAAGTGAGCACAAACGGTATTGCAATGCTAGGAAACAAGGCCTAGGGTTCATACTTTCACTAGTGCAAGTTATCTCAACAATAATAACATAACTGGATCATATAGCTATCCCTCAACATGCAACAAAGAGTCACTCCAAAGTCACTAATAACGGAGAACAAATGAAGAGATTATTGTAGGGTACGAAACCACCTCAAAGTTATTCTTTCGGATCGATCTATTCAAGAGTTCGTACTAGAATAACACCTTAAGACACATATCAACCAAAACCCTAATGTCACCTAGATACTCCAATGTCACCTCAAGTAGACGTGAGTATGATTATACGATATGCATCACACAATCTCAGATTCATCTATTCAACCAACACAAAGAACTTCAAAGAGTGCCCCAAAGTTTCTACCAGAGAGTCCAGACGAAAACGTGTGCCAACCCCTATGCATAAGTTCACAATGTTACGGAACCCGCAAGTTGATCACCAAAACATACATCAAGTAGATCACGTGAATATCCCATTGTCACCACAGATAAGCACATGCAAGACATACATCAAGTGTTCTCAAATCCTTAAAGACTCAATCCAATAAGATAACTTCCAAGGGAAAACTCAATCCATTACAAGAGAGTAGAGGGGAAGAAACATCATAAGATCCAACTATAATAGCAAAGCTCGCGATACATCAAGATTGTACCACCTCAAGAACACGAGAGAGAGAGAGAGAGAGATCAAACACATAGCTACCAGTGCATACCCTCAGCCCCGAGGGTGAACTACTCCCTCCTCGTCATGGAGATCGCCGGGATGATGAAGATGGCCATCGGTGAGGGATCCCCCTCCGGCAGGTCTAACAGGTCCCGATTGGTTTTGGTGGCTCTGAGAGGCTTGCGGCGGAACTCCCGATCTATTCTGTTCCTTGATGTTTTTAGGGTATATGAACATATATAGGCGAAAGAAGTCGGTCAGGGGAGCCACGAGGGGCCCACGTGGGTGGGGGCGCGCCCAGGGGCGCACGTGCGCCTCCCTGCCTCGTGGCCACCTCAAAGCTTCCCTGATGTCTACTCCAAGTCTCCTGGATTGCTTCCGTTCCAAAAATAACTCTCCCGAAGGTTTCATTCCATTTGGACTCCGTTTGATATTCCTTTTCTTGAAACACTTGAAATAGGCAAGAAAACAACATTTTTGGGCTGGGCCTCCGGTTAATAGGTTAGTCCCAAAAATAATATAAAAGTGTATAATAAAGCCCATTAAACATCCAAAACAGATAATATAATAACATGGAACAATCAAAAATTATAGATACGTTGGAGACGTATCAATAGCGTTGTCATTCTGGTCGCGAACGTGTACGTACATACTGGTCGATGTAGAGGCGCGCACGTAGCATGTACACGTACGTACAACGGCCAGTGTGCAAGAAAGAAAATACGACCACGTACGTACATACGGGCAGGGTCTCGAATGCCTACTCGCAGACTCTGAACGGCGGGGCTCGTGTATATGGCTGGGTCGGAACAGAGAAACCGCGTCGTCGTCGTGTTCATGGGGAGGCAACGGAATGCGTCGTGTTCATCGGGAGGCAAAGGAACGCGTGGGAGCCAATCGGTTTGTACGGAACAACCAATGGAAACAAGGCCTGACGTACCGAAGAACGGAGGAAACGGCCTTGTGTTCGACGGGCCACGTTCAAAACGGGATCCTGTTCATCGGGAGGGGTCTAGCGTACCGCAAAACGAAGGAAACGGACTTCCTACGGTCGAAACGGGGGTCCTCTTGATCGGGAGGGGTGTGGCGTACCGCAAAACGGAGGAAACATACTTGCGTTGGAGCGCCACGGTCGAAACGGGGGTCTTGTTCATCGGGAGGGGTGTGGCGTACCGCAAAACGGGACTCCACGTGATACCGTTCATCTCCACCGTCGACCCCCTCCAGCCTCCACGGGCTACAGTTCATCCACCATCGACCTCCTCCAACCTCCACCTGCGAATGTTCATCCACGGGCTCCTGTTCATCCAGCCTCCACCGCACAATACTCCACCGGCTACTGTTCAACCAGCCCTCTCCACGGGCTCCTGTTCAACCACCCCTCCACAGGCTACTGTTCATCCAGCCCTCCGTCGTCTACTGTTCAGCCAGCCCTCCACGGGGTGGTCCTGTTCATCCAGCCTTCCGTCGTCTATTGTTCATCCAGCCCTCCACGGGGTGGTCCTGTTCATCCAGCTCTCCACGGGGTCCTGTTCATCCAGCCCCAACCGGCTCAATTGATCGGGGTCCTGTTCATCCAGAGGCAACACCACGGGGTCCTGTTCATCCACCCCCAACGGGAACTATTCATCCAAACCCCCTAGCAACGCTCACTGTTCATCCAGAGGCAGCATCGATCGGCTTCAGTTAGCAGCAGTAGCGAAGAAATCGCTCGATCGGGTTCAGTTAACAGCCATCGATCGATCGCTCGGGTTCAGTAACGCGTAGCCTGCAGTGCAACCGCTCGGGTTCAGTTAGAGCCCAATGCCTAGCTCGGGTTCAGTTAGAACCCAACTCCTCGCACCCACGCGCGTGCGTGTACGAGAGAAACATGCATCGCTCGGCCCCGACCACCCACCGTAACCAGGAACACACTGATATTTTTCTCGCCCTCGCTTCTACCATGGTTTTTTCCGTCATGGACGGCCCAAAGAATGTCATGCAGTTGCTTCTCCGGCCCGCCCAGGATGAAAAGCCCATTTTCTGTCATGATTTTTTGTCATAGAAGTAGGAGCCCACCACATCTGTGATGATACCGGGTTTTGTCACAATTATCGTCATAGAAGTGTCATAAGTATGACAGAATTTTTTTTCGTTCGGCCCAAAATGTCACGGATGTGTATTTTTTTTGTAGTGAGAGATCTAAGTCCACTTCCTTCAAACCAGCAGCCAAAATAGTCAAATTTGAAGAAGACAGCTTCCATTAGGGCACAGCTAGACCCGACGGTCGACGACACATTACACGCGTTCCTGCGCGAGAATTAGGACGTCTTCGCCTGGCACCCTTCGGATTTTGCAAGGAATCCCACGCAGGCTGGCCGAACATAGTCTCAATATACTGAAGGGATACAAATCAGTCAAGCATACGCTGCGGTGATTTTCTGAACCCAAATGACAAGCTATGGGGGAGGAGCTAGCCAAGC
Organism: Aegilops bicornis; assembly: GCA_021605145.1. Lineage (NCBI taxonomy): Eukaryota > Viridiplantae > Streptophyta > Magnoliopsida > Poales > Poaceae > Aegilops > Aegilops bicornis. The sequence goes on along the minus strand of CM038671.1, from coordinate 665,594,267 downwards.
TACTTGAAGCCGGCTTTATCAAAGAGATCAAACATCCGGACTGGCTAGCAAACCTGGTTATGGTGCCGAAGAAGGATAAATCCTGGCGCTTGTGTGTCGATTTCAAAGACCTTAATAAGGCCTGCCCTAAGGATCCCTTCCCACTTCCTCGCATCAACCAGATTATTGATGCAACCGCAGGACACGATTCACTGTGTTTCCTCGATGCATACTCCGGATACCATCAAATCAAGATGAAGGAATCCGACCAGGCCGCAACGGCATTCATCACCCCATATGGGCCCTTCTGCTTCAACACTATACCTTTCAGGCTAAAAAACGCCGGCGCCACTTACCAACGCATGATTCAAACATGCCTGGAAAAAGAAATCGGCAAGACAATTGAAGCATATGTAGATGATGTAGTCATCAAAACTAAGCATGTCGAGTCATTGGTGGACGACTTGCGCCTTACATTCGACAACCTCCGAACATATGACATACAGCTCAATCCAGAAAAATGTGTTTTCGGCTTCCCGCCGGAAAACTGCTTGGGTTCATTGTTTCCAATAGAGGAATCGAAGCAAACCCAACCAAAATCCGAGCCCTGTCACAATTGGCTACACCAACAGACCTCAAGCAGGTCCAAAAACTAGCCGGGTGTGTGGCAGCTTTAAGACGTTTTATCTCCAGATTAGGAGAAAAGGCAATGCCACTATATTGCCTGATCCGACGCACCGACCACTTTGCATGGACGGATGCTGCAACAGCTGGACTAGAAGAAATAAAAACTTTGTTAGCAAGTAACCCAATCCTGGCCGCGCCAAACATCGGCGAACCTATGTTGCTCTACATATCCGCAACTCACCAGGTGGTGAGTGCGGTGCTCGTCGTCGAACGAGAAAGAGAGGGACATAAATTCCCACTTCAAAAACCAGTATACTATGTATCAACGGTCCTTACACCATGCAAATCCCGATACCCACATTATCAAAAGATAGCGTATGCGGTCTTTATGGCATCCTAGAAGTTGCGGCACTACTTTCAAGAGTGCTCGATCACGGTGGCTTTCGAAGTACCACTCAATGATATCATACACAACCGCGACGCCACCGGCCGGATTGCCAAATGGGCCATTGAGCTCTTACCATTTGAAATAACATACAAGCCACGCTGAGCCATTAAATCTCAGGTGTTGGCTGACTTCATCGCCGAATGGGCAGAGGCCGAACTCCCTAAAGAGTACGGCACATACTCAAACTGGGTGATGCACTTCGACGGCACCAAAATGCTAGCCGGACTTGGGGCTGGTGTTGTCCTGACATCCCCCACAGGAGACACAGTCCGTTACGTGCTCCAAATATTGTACACAGACTCTAACAATGAAGCCGAATAAGAGGCCCTATTGCACGGTCTCCGGATGGCCGTCTCTATGGGCATACAACGCCTCAAGGTGCACGGGGTTTCAAACCTTGCAATATCCCAAATAAACGGAGAATTCGATGCCAAAGATCCAAAGATGGTGGCTTACCACAACGCCGTACTCAAAATATCAGCTCGGTTTGAGGGGCTCGAGTTTCATCACGTGGCTCGAGAGAGTAATCAAGCAGCGGACATCCTTGCTCGCATGGGCGCCAAACGCGACCCCGCCCGACCTAACATCTTTGTGGAGAGGCTCTTCAAGCCATCCGTGGTGTGGCAGGACGAGAGAGGCAATACTAGTCCAAAGCCGATCATACCCCCAGTGTCCGAACATAATTCCAATATCGTCGGGGGATCGGGCACCAAAATAACACCATCAGCCCACGAAATCATGGTTGTAATTGCCCCGTGGACTGAACCTCTCCTCGCCTACCTCACCAAGAAGGAGCTCCCGGATGATCAGAATGAGGCCCGTCGTATTGTTCGACGCTCGAAAGCCTACAAAGTTCATGAAGGAGAACTATACAAGAAAAGTACCACCAGAGTCCTTCAAAGATGCATCTCCGAAGATGAAGGATGGCAGCTCTTGGCTGAAATACACGCTGGTCTTGGTGGCCATCACGCCGCAGCTCGGGTCCTTCTAAGCAAGGCCTTCTGTACGGGTTTCTTTTGGCCCACGACCCGAGCAAACGCAAAAGACCTCGTACAGCATTGCGTTGGATACCAGCTTTTCGCCAATCAAAGCCATATATATGCCGCTTACTGCCGTACGAACCATCCCCATTACTTGGCCTTTTACGGTCTGGGGGCTGGATATGGTCGGGCCCCTTAAAGGGGAAGCCATAAGAAGAAATATTTGCTGGTTATGGTCGACAAGTTCACTAAGTGGATAGAAGCCAAACCAGTCAAAACGGCTGAAGCCGGACCTGTGATAGAATTTATATCCGGTGTCGTACACTGTTATGGTGTCCCGCATAGTATTATTACTGACAACGGCTCTAACTTTACGACCGACGAGGTGAAAACTTGGTGCGCCAATTTGGGCATCAAGCTCGATTACACCTCCGTATATCACCCTCAGACAAACGGTCAGGTCGAACAGGCTAACGGCCTGATCATGAGCGGCATCAAACCCAGACTAGTGCAATCCCTACAAGAATAAGACAAGCACTGGGTTGAGGAACTCGATTCCGTACTCTGGGGGCTGCGGACCACGCCCAATCGCACGACCGGATATACACCTTTCTTCATGGTGTACGGCGCGGAGGCAGTCTTGCCTTGCGACATTATTCATGACTCACCTCGAGTGCGCATGTACGAAGAGAGAGAAGCCGAGCTCGATCGGCAGGACGATCTAGACGGTCTAGAGGAGGATCGCGACGTAGCGAAGGCCCGTTCCGCATTCTACCAACAGCAGGCTCAGCGATATCAAAGCAGAGAAGTACAGGCAAAGACTTATAATGTCGGGGAACTTGTTCTACACCTACCAGAGAAGAAAAAGGACAAGCTCAAGCCCAAATGGGAGGGTCCCTTCATTATAGATGAAGTTCTCACTGGAGGAGCCTATCGCCTTCGCAATGCTTCGGATAATCGCTTGGAGCCAAACCCATGGAACGCTACCCGACTCCGAAGATTCTTCGCCTGAGTCCGCGCATATACCCTCTTTCTCGTTCCTTCTTTTCTCCTTTTTACCTTTTACTTTTTTCTCGTTTTTATACGACTTCTAAGCTCATGTTCGGATAAACCGCACACATAAGGGGTATACATCCTTAAATGTACACACCCCACAATACCTGGGGGCTTCTTTTCACAGAAGCTTATTATTATTATTTTTCGAGCATCAAGCTCACCATATATATGCGTCGTCCTCTCATATATGTCATTTCTTCGCCATTTTATGCACCTTTATGACTTAAGTTTTGCCAAGCTGGGTTGCCTGGCTCCTGTGCTTATGCCCTACGTTCCCGCTTGTTCGGCTAGGGCATAAAGGGAGCACCTCTGCGATTGTTACATCCGGGTCATCCGGACATGTACCTCAGACGGGTGAAGCCGAAAGCTAGCGTTCTTAAGGGAATAATTGGTTGGCAGACAAAACACGAACTACCCTCATTATTATATAAGCCCCCAAAATATAAAGTGCACTATGATTTTTAGCATCACAGCCTAGGCATGCACAACAACGCATGCTAGCCCAGGGAGAGGAACCCTTAACGGAACTATTCTCTCTGGAAGATATCCCTTACGATCAAATGTAATATAACATAACTCCCCGAATACAACTTGTTTGTTCAAGCAACTATGACCTGATTGCCTGATTTCCACACATACTTTGGTGTTTACCGACGGTATAGTATCCGGAAACACTCCGACCCTTGGGTCTTGGAGGTTGAAGCAGAAGGTCTGCCATGACAATCGTTTTACAATTCGGCTGGAGAGATCAGTTTGTCGATAAAAGTACATTGCTACTTAGACTTAAAAACTTCTTCCTCCTCTAGACCATCTAACAGGTTGTCTAGTTTACAATTCTGTTGTGAAAACTTGGCGGCTATCTTTACTTGGTCATACACCAAGCTAACAGGGTTTTCTTGTCCATCTGGTCCCCGAGGTTCGACCCGGGCCATATGATTCGGATCAAGTCCCGTGTACCACATTTACACCATGGCCCAGGCCTCTCGTGCGCCTTCTCGGCATGCTGATATCTTCCATAGACCAAAACGGCACTGAGCTCCCTTGAATAAGTTCACAAGTTCATCCATACTTCCTGGAGGAGAATCTGATGGCCATAAGGTCTTAGCAATGTTCCTCATTGCCTTCCGAGCTCGCTCATGCACTTTGGACAGCTCTTGTAGCAGATCGCCTTGGAATCCGGACACTTCTCCTTCGGGCCGCCAAGTCAGTACACCTACAGAAACAAACTTGTTAAAATTTCCAGCAGGGGACCGTACGAAAGTGACGTTCAAGAGCATACTGAATATGCCGCCTTTCAGCTTTCTATTCTCCTTCAAGGCATCTGCCAGTTGGGCTTGTATATCTTTCAGCTCTTCGGCTTGCTTGGTGTTTGCATCTTGTAGTTTGTTCTTCTCATTAATGGTCCGTGTTAATACACGTTGACCAGCGGCTTCTTTCCCTTCGGCATGCTCTTTGTCCGCCTGAGCAGCCCTTAGCCTCTTGTCCAACCGGTCTGGCGATCCTGCCGTTGCATACAAACACAGTGCATAGTTAGCATCATTATGGACACGGAATAATATTCTCCGAATATTGTTGTGCTCACCATCGGGTGCCCCCTTGGATTTCTTTAGTTTCAAGTTCGGCGGTGGCGACAATTAGTTTAATTCGGCATTCTTACAGCTCCTTGGATAATGTGTTATTCTTCTCCGTGAGTACCTGATGGCATAACGACCCTTACATTAGTTGGGCCAACTGCTTCAAGGCTCGGGGGCTACTGGCATATGATTATTAAATCTACACAATAGTTCTTACCTGCATATCCTTTGAAAGCTAGTGAGTGGCTCCAGCAAGCCCACCCCGAGCAGCTCGGATGTATGCATCCGCCGAGCTGAAGGCATTGAATGCCTTTTCGGTGAAGTTTGGGTCGCGCATAGCCGCCCTCTAGCGCCGATGGTTCATCGCACTCTCCACTTCGGAGTTGGTGACGGATACATTTTTTGAATCTTCGGGGAGAGGACAGTCCGGCATCGCACCCGTATCAACCTTAGTACTTGGGGCAGGGCCCGGGATCGGATTGGTTGATGCATGACCAGCGAGGTCTCCGAACATAGTCCGGCGTATGCTCTTCCTAAAAATATGGCACTGCAGGAAACCGTCACAATTCAGTCTATCTGCCAAGAGCATATTAAAAACCATACCTCTTTGGTGAAGGCCCGGCGGTATTGCCATCCGCCTTTCTTGCGCAGGCGCTGCCCTCTTAATGGACGCTTCTGACATGGCGTGGCGAGATGAGCATCGCCCCTTTAGAGCACGACACAGTGCGGTGGGTAAGGCGCAGTGAGAAAACTCTTTTGGAGGAGACGTCTCCTGGGTAGTTACATGGGAGGAGGGGAGGAGGCCGGGGTAATCGGCTATAATGGCCACTTCTGTGCCGTCGTAGCTCGCCAGATAAAAGACCCCCAACTTGAGCTATATAAATATATTCAGATCTTCTTCTTATCCGAGGTCTAGGTCTCTAATGTGGACCTCTGGCTGCGGAGCGGGGCTGTGGATCCCCTCGACGACCTTTCTACAGTTCTACTAAAAATAGCCGGATTAAATTCGACTAGTGCAACTCAGGAAAGAGATTAAGTGAAGCCGGTGATCGACGAACACTCACCCAGGGGATGGGGTTGTACATGGAAAAACCATCCCGGCATTTCAAAATAGTGAAGTCTTCCTTCTCCCCTTTGAAAAGATCAGCCAACATGGCAGCCAGGGCGGCAAAATTATCTGGACCCTTGCGGCCACAGTGGGAGGCGTCGTCCTCCCCGTTGTAATGCCACATGGGTAGCCCTCTGGATTGAAGTGGCTGAACACATCATGTTATTGAAATCGCCATTACCTCGATTATGGAGAGTCCGGAGTTGGCAAGGACCCTGATTTTGCTTGCTAGCCTCCTAACCTCCGCACTGTCCTCTTCCTCGAGGCTTCGGGGACGCCAGCTGGTGCACTTCTTCAAAGGAGTGGCGGAGAATTCGGGGAGACCACGCCGGATTGGATCTGGGAGAACAACGTGTTCGATGTAGAACCATTCTGAGGGCCACTCTTCAGACACCTTCTTCGGAGTGCCGAACAGATATCCCGTCCCGGCTATGCGCCATACTTCGGTGCCGCCCACCTCGAATATGGATCCCTTTTGGGAGCGGGGGACGAGGCAGAAAATTTTCCTCCACAGCTCGAAATGGGCCTCGCAGCCTAGGAGTAGCTCGCAAAGAGCAACGAAACCCGAGATGTGCAGGATAGAGGCCGGCGTGAAATTGTGCAGTTGGAGGCCGTAATGCTCCAGGAGACCTCTGAGGAAAGGGTGGATTGGAAACCCTACGCCTCTCAACAGGAAGGAAACAAGGCACACCCGCTCCCTGCTACCTCTTGAGCACTCCGTTGGTTTTCCCTTGAAGAGGAAAGGATGATGCAGCAAAGTAGCATAAGTATTTCCCTCAGTTTTTGAGAATCAAGGTATCAATCCAGTAGGAGGCCACGCACAAGTCCCTCGCACCTGCACAAACAAATAAATCCTCGCAACCAACGCGATAAGGGGTTGTCAATCCCTACACGGTCACTTACGAGAGTGAGATCTGATAGATACGATAAGATAATATTTTTGGTATTTTTTATGATAAAGATGCAAATTAAAATAAAAGGCAATAAAAATAACTAAGTGTTGGAGATTAATATTATGGAAAATAGACCCGGGGGCCATAGGTTTCACTAGTGGCTTCTCTCAAGAGCATAAGTTTTTACGATGGGTGAACAAATTAATGTTGAGCAATTGACAAAATTGAGCACAGTTATGAGAATATCTAGGTATGATCATGTATATAGGCATCACGTCCGAGACAAGTAGATCGACTCCTGCCTGCATCTACTACTATTACTCCACACATCGACCGCTATCCAGCATGCATCTAGAATATTAAGTTCATAAGAACAGAGTGACGCTTTAAGCAAGATGACACGATGTAGAGGGATAAACTCATGCAATATAATGTAAACCCCATCTTGTTATCCTCGATGGCAACAATACAATACGTGCCTTGCTGCCCCTACTGTCACTGGGAAAGGACACCGCAAGATTGAACCCAAAGCTAAGCACTCCTCCCATTGCAAGAAAGATCAATCTAGTAGGCCAAACCAAACTGATAATTCAAAGAGACTTGCAAAGATAACCAATCATACATAATAGTTTTCAGAGAAGATTCAAATATTGTTCATAGATATTCTTTATCATAAACCCACATTTCATCGGTCTCAACTAACACACCGCAAAAAGAAGATTACATCGAATAGATCTCCACGAGAGGGGGAGAACATTGTATTGAGATCCAAAAAGAGAGAAGAAGCCATCTAGCTAATAACTATGGACCCGAAGGTCGGAGGTAAACTACTCACACATCATCGGAGAGGCTATGGTGTTGATGTAGAAGCCCTCCATGATCGATGCCTCCTCGTGAGCTCAAACAGGCCCCAAGATGGGATCTCACAAGTCTGAGAAAGGTTGCGGCGGTGGAATTAAGTTTTTGGCTCCGTATCTGGTAGTTTGGGGGTACGTAGGTATATATAGGAGGAAGGAGTACGTCGGTGGAGCAACAGGGGGCCCACGAGGTAGGGGGGCGCGAGGGTGGAGGGCGCGCCCCCCTACCTCGTGCCCTCCTGATTGATGTCTTGACGTAGGGTCCAAGTCCTCTGGATCACGTTCGTTCCGAAAATCACGTTCTCGAAGGTTTCATTCCGTTTGGACTCCGTTTGATATTCTTTTTTTGCGAAACTTTGAAATAGGCAAAAAAACAGCAATTTCTGGGTTGGGCCTCTGGTTAATAGGTTAGTCCCAAAAATAATATAAAAGTGTATAATAAAGCCCAATAATGTCCAAAACAGAATATAATATAGCATGGAACAATAAAAAAATTATAGATACGTTGGAGACGAGACGTATCAAGCATCCCCAAGCTTAATTCCTGCTCGTCCTCGAGTAGGTAAATGATAAAAACAGAATTTTTTATGTGGAATGCTACTTGGCATAATTTCAATGTAATTCTTCTTAATTGTGGTACAAATATTCAGATCCGAAAGATTCAAGATAAAATTTCAATATTGACATAGAAATAATAATACTTCAAGCATACTAACTAAGCAATTATGTCCTCTCAAAATAACATGGACAAAGGAAGTTCATCCCTACAAAATCATAGAGTTTAGTCATGCTCCATTTTCGTCACACAAGAATGCTCTCATCATGCACAACCCCGATGACAAGCCAAGCAATTGTTTCATACTTTAGTAATCTCAAACTTTTTCAACCTTCACGCAATACATGAGCGTGAGCCATGGATATAGCACTATGGATGGAATAGAATATAATGATGGGGGTTATGTGGAGAAGACAAAAAAGGAGAAAGTCTCACATCAACGAGGCTAATCAATGAGCTATGAAGATGCCCATGGATTTATGTTAATGCAAGGAGTAGGGATTGCCATGCAATGGATGCACTAGAGCTATAAATATATGAAAGCTCAACAAAAGAAACTAAGTGGGTGTGCATCCAACTTGCTTGCTCACGAAGACCTAGGGCATTTGAGGAAGCCCATTGTTGGAATATACAAGCCAAGTTCTATAATGAAAAGTTCCCACTAATATATGAAAGTGACAAAACAAAGGACTCTCTATCATGAAAATTATGGTGCTACTTTGAAGCACAAGTGTGGTAAAAGGATAGTAACATTGTCCCTTCTCTCTTTTTCTCTCATGTTTTTGGGGCCTTCTCTTTTTTTGGCCTTTCTCTCTTTTTATTTTATTTTTTCCTCACTTGGGACAATGCTCTAGAAAATGATGATCATCACACTTCTATTTATTTACAACTCAATGATTACAACTCGATACTAGAACAAAATATGACTCTATGTGAATGCCTCCGGCGGTGTACCGGGATAGGAAATGAACCAAGAGTGACATGTATGAAATAATTATGAATAGTGGCTTTGACACAAATACTGTGTCAACTACATGATCATGCAAAGCAATATGACAATGACGAACGTGTCATGATAAACGGAACGGTGAAAAGTTGCATGGCAATATATCTCGGAATGGCTATGGAAATGCCATAATAGGTAGGTATGGTGGCTGTTTTGAGGAAGATATAAGGAGGTTTATGTGTGAAAGAGCGTATCATATCATGGGGTTTGGATGCACCAACGAAGTTTGCCCCAAATCTGAAGGTGAGAAAGGGCAATGCACGGTAATCAAGAGGCTAGCAATGATGGAAAGGTGAGAGTGCGTATAATCCATGGACTCAACATTAGTCATAAAGAACTCACATACTTATTGCAAAAATCTACAAGTCATCAAAAAACAAGCACTACGCGCATGCTCCTAGGGGGGATAGATTGGTAGGAAAAGACCATCGTTCGTCCCCGACCGCCATTTATAAGGAGGACAATCAAAGAACACCTCATGTTTCAAATTTGTTACATAACGTTTACCATACGTGCATGCTACGGGACTTGCAAACTTCAAAACAAGTATTTCTCAAAATCACAACAACTCAACTAGCACAACTTTGATATCACTACCTCCATATCTCAAAACAATCATCAAGCATCAAACTTCTCTTAGTATTCAACACACTCATAAGAACGTTTTTACTAGTCTTGAATACCTAGCATATTAGGATTATTTAAGTAAATTGCCATACTATTTAAGACTCTCAAAATAATATAAGTGAAGCATGAGAGAATAATAGTTTCTATAAAACAAAACCACCACCGTGCTCTAAAAAATATAAGTGAAGTGCTAGAGCAAGAACTATATAACTCAAAAGATATAAGTGAAGCACATAGATTATTCTAATAATTTCCAAATCATGTGTGTCTCTCTCAAAAGGTGTGTACAGAAAGGATGATTGTGGTAAACTAAAAAGCAAAGACTCAAATCATACAAGACGCTCCAAGCAAAACACATATCATGTGGTGAATAAAAATATAGCTCCAAGTAAAGTTACCGATGGAAGTAGATTTAAAGAGGGATGCCTTCCGGAGCATCCCCAAGCTTTGGCTTTTAGGTGTCCTTAGATTATCTTGGGGTGCCATGGGAATCCCCAAGCTTAGGCTCTTGCCACTCCTTTTTCCATAATCCATCAAATCTTTCACCTAAAACTTGAAAACTTCACAACACAAAACTTAACAGAAAATCTCGTGAGCTCCGTTAGCCAAAGAAAAAAAAACACCACTTCAAGGTACTGTAATGAACTCATTATTTATTTATATTGTTGTTAAACCTACTGTATTCCAACTTCTCTATGGTTCATAAACTATTTTACTAGCCATAGATTCATCAAAATAAGCAAACAACACACGAAAAGCAGAATCTGTCAAAAACAGAACAGTCTGTAGTAATCTATAACTAACGCAAACTTATGGAACTCCAAAAATTCAGCCAAAATAGGAAAACCTAGACAATTTTTTTATTAATCAGCATAAATTGGAATCAACATTTTACCACGTTCTGGTGATTTTAAATAATTATTTTCGCGAATAGAAAGTTTCTGGAATTTTCAGCAAGATCAAATAACTATCATCCAAGAAGATCCTATAGGTTTAACTTGGCACAAACACTAATTAAAACATAAAAATACATCTAACCAGAGGCTAGATCAAATATTTATTCCTAAACAGAAGCAAAAAGCAAAAAAAAAAACTAAAAATAAAATTGGGTTGCCTCCCAACAAGCGCTATCGTTTAACGCCCCTAGCTAGGCATAAAAGCAAGGATAGATCTAGGTATTGCCATAATAATAGGATAGATCATTAAAAATCATTTCATATTCTCTACGTTCAGCAGCGAGTTTTCTTTGACGCAAGCAAAAGTAATCAAAAGGGCTAAATTTAATGGGACAAAAGTCCCTAAGATCAACTTTAGGAGGTATAGGTTCCTCCTTCGGCCCTTCGTATTGCACAACCAATTCATCATTATAAGCATTCTTTTGACAGAACTTTGTGAGCCTATACTCGAGAGAATATCCTAGCTCATTATTTCGAATATCAAAATAATCATTAAGTTCAAAAATTCTGTCAACTAGAACATTGGTAGGAACCTTTTTTCTAAGGTTCTCATGAAAAGCAACATAGTCTAGAGATTGAAAACACATTATTTCCTCTTGATCAAATAGGATAGTTTCTATGGGAGGATGGCCAACGTCCACCCTATAATGCGCAAAGATTTCTTTGGCCTCTTTTATTATAAATCTGAACTCATGAGCCAAAAAGATAGTAGCGGCACGCTTAACAGAAGGATGCTCAATATTAGAAAATTCTAGGAAAATCCTTTGTATGCAAGGGTGCATGTGCATAAATTGCCTTGCAAGTTCAACTACAAGCATGTCAATAGCGTCCGCAAGACTACTAGTTTTATGAAGAATAGAACTACCCATAGAAGGCAAAACACCAGCACAAGTAAAGAAATCTTGAATAACCCCTTTTCCAATAATATTACCACTACCAATTCGGAATTTTTTTGTATGTAAGGTAGGGGATTCTCCAGCAGTAGCATCAGAATTTTCCATGTTATTGCTATTGTCCATATCGACAATAGTTTCCCCAATTTAAGACATAACGTCAGAAAGTGTGAGGGACAAAAAGAAAGAGGGAGGCGAATAAAACAACAAGGGTGAAGTGGGGGAGAGGAAAACGAGAGGCAAATGGAAAATAATGTAATGCGGGATATAAGAGTTTGTGATGGGTACTTGGTATGTTGACTTTTGCGAAGACCTCACCGGCAACGGCGCCAGAAATCCTTCTTTCTACCTCTTGAGCACTGCGTTGGTTTTCCCATGAAGAGGAAAGGGTGATGCAACAAAGTGGCTAAGTATTTCTCTCAGTTTTTGAGAACCAAGGTATCAATCCAGTAGGAGGCCACGCACGAGTCCCTCACACCTACACAAACAAATAAATCCTCGCAACCAACGCGATAAGGGGTTGTCTATCCCTACACGGTCACTTTCGAGAGTGAGATCTGATAGATATGAGAAGATAATTTTTTTTTATTTTTTTATGATAAAGATGCAAAGTAAAATAAAAGGCAATAAAAATAACTAAGTGTTGGAAGATTAATATGATGGAAAATAGACCCGGGGGCCATAGTTTCACTAGTGGCTTCTCTCAAGAGCATAAGTTTTTACGATGGGTGAACAAATTACTGTTGAACAATTGACAGAATTGAGCATAGTTATGAGAATATCTAGGTATGATCATGTATATAGGCATCACGTCCGAGACAAGTAGATCGACTCCTGCTTGCATCTACTACTATTACTCCACACATCGACCGCTATCCAGCATGCATCTAGAGTATTAAGTTCATAAGAACAGAGTAACGCTTTAAGCAAGATGACATGATGTAGAGGATACACTCATGCAATATGATGTAAACCCCATCTTGTTATCCTCGATGGCAACAATACAATACGTGCTGGCTGCCCCTCATCATCCTTTGGGAAAGGACACCGCAAGATTGAACCCAAAGCTAAGCACTTCTCCCATTGCAAGAAAGATCAATCTAGTAGGCCAAACCAAACTGATAATTCGAAGAGACTTGCAAAGATAACCAATCATACATAAAAGAATTCAGAGAAGATTCAAATATTGTTCATAGATAATCTTGATCATAAACCCACATTTCATCGGTCTCAACAAACACACCCCAAAAGAAGATTACATCGAATAGATCTCCACGAGAGAGGGGGAGAACATTGTATTGAGATCCAAAAAGAGAGAAGAAGCCATCTAGCTAATAACTATGGACCCGAAGGTCTGAGGTAAGCTACTCACACATCATCGGAGAGGCTATGGTGTTGATGTAGAAGCCCTCCATGATCGATGCCTCCTCCGGCGGAGCTCCGGAACAGCCCCCAAGATGGGATCTCACAAGTACAAAAGGTTGCGGCGGTGGAATTAGGTTTTTGGCTCCGTATCTGGTAGTTTGGGGGTACGTAGGTATATATAGGAGGAAGGAGTACGTCGGTGGAGCAACAGGGGGCCCACGAGGGTGGAGGGCACGCCCAGGGGGGTAGGCGCCCCCCCCCCTACCTCGTGCCCTCCTGATTGATGTCTTGACATAGGGTCCAAGTCCTCTGGATCACGTTCGTTCCGAAAATCACGTCCCCGAAGGTTTCATTCCGTTTGGACTCCGTTTGATATTCTTTTTATGCGAAACTCTGAAATAGGCAAAAAACAACAATTCTGGGATGGGCCTCCGGTTAATAGGTTAGTCCCAAAAATAATAAAAGTATATAATAAGTCCCAATAATGTCCAAAACAGAATATAATATAGCATGGAACAATAAAAAATTATAGATACGTTGAAGACGTATCACTCCCCTTCGGTGGGATTGGGGAAATTCTCCGCCAGGGCTTCGCTGTTGATGGAAGTTAATCCAGCCTGAACGGGGACTAGATCCGCAGGAGGAGGGTATCCCTGTATCTGGAGTTTATTCAGATGAGCGTGGGATACCGAACAGCTTTTCCAGTCGCCTTTTCGAGGGCCGTGAGGGCGTGAGGAGGAGCTAGGAGCGCTGGTCATGTTTGAGCGATTTTCTGTGGGATTTCTGCGTGGTGTGGAATGGCATCTGAGATCTCGTCTCTTTAAATATACGCTTTCCCTGCATAGTCGAGGGGTTATTTGTAAAAATGTTTAGACCCTTCGTATTCATATGACACGTGGAAGCCGAGACGGCGATGATGCAAAAGCTGAAGAGTGTGGTATTCAATGTAAAGTCGAACTATCCAAGGTACAATGGAGAACCCGCCTTGCAAAGCCGAAGACCAAAAACCGGATGTAACGTCGTCATTGAAGGCAAATTCGGGGGCTACTGAGGGAGTCCTGGACTAGGGTTCCTCGGGCGTTCGGGCTATGTGATATGGGCTGGACTGATGGGCTGTGAAGATACAAGATTTTAGACCTTCCCCCGTGTCCGGATGGGACTCTCCTTTGCGTGGATGGCAAGCTTGGCGTCCGATGTGTAGTTTCCTTCCTCTGTAAACCGACCTTGTACAACCCTAGCCCCCTACGGTGTCTATATAAACCGAAGGGTTTAGTCCATAGGGGCAATCATAATCATACAGGCCAGACATCTAGGGTTTAGCCATTACGATCTCGAGGTAGATCGACTCTTGTAACCCCTATACTCATCAAAGTCAATCAAGCAGGAAGTAGGGTATTACCTCCATTAAGAGGGCCCGAACCTGGGTAAACAGCGTGTCCCTGTCTCCTGTTACCTTCGATCCTCAGACGCACAGTCCAGGACCCCCTACCCGAGATCTGCCGGTTTTGACACCGACAACCGCCACCGCCATCTAGCAAACAACATATGTATGAGCACGAGAATACAAACACGAGAAGCATATGTAAATGATGACAAAATGAAGGAATTGAGATTATGTGAGTTTCCACTCTCATCCCACTATGAGGGCGTTTGGTCAGTTGTGAGTAGTAGTTGACGTACTTGTTCACTTCCCCTTGAGTCATCTCCCATTGTGTTGAAGAGATGCCACACTGCGGTTGGTCAGGACAGGATGCGGCTCCACATATTCCTTTTGTCCGTGATACTCCTTCCAAATCTTCTCCCAATACTTGTTCCCCATTTGCTCGCTGCCGCATATTGGATCTATTGTTGTGGCCAACCAAATTTTGACCAACAAGATGTCCTCAAAAGTTGAGAATATGTCGGACCTCTTGCCTTCGTCATCTTTCCCTTCTTCTTATTCTTGCACAGATTGGGATCGGATGTTGTCCCTACTTCAAATGCGGTGACCCCCAATTCGTACTCCATTTGGGTTGGACCGTGATTGTCATTGATCATGTCCGACAGGAACACCTCCTAAATGATCCTGGTTTGCAAGCATTCATCATGTACGAAATGAACTAGCGGTCTATGCAAAACATTAAACATGCCATATGCAAAGTTGAGCAGACAGGAGCAACAAAAACATACTAACTCTTGTTGTGTCATTCCGCCAAACAGGTCGTGGGCAGCCCGGGCGCCGTTTTTGTCCATGCTCGAACAAGCTGCAGAGAGTGACATACGTCCACCGCCCACATCTGTGTGGGCGAAAAGCTCTCCGGAATGCCCCAACTGGCCGTCGAATCCTCCTCTGTCACAACGTGGTCCGACGGTGCAATCCGCGTCAGCGGACAGATGGATGGGGTGTGGGGTTTGGGGCCCGACGCGGGGGCGGGGGGACAACTTCTCGTCCATGTAAGCAAGTCTCTGCGCCACCACCGTCGCCACATCTTCCAGGCGACGTTCTCTGCCTTGCACGACGGAGCCAAGGACGGGACGCCGATGGACGAGGCAGACGCAGTCTCTGTCGCGACGGGTGGGGACGGGCTGGACCACATCTAGGGTGGCGTATCGGTACTGGGGGTGAGGATGTGGATCAAGGGGAGAGGCGGACGATGAGGGCTCGGGCGCGAAAAAATAGGAGGGAGGCGGGAGGAGGAAGGGTTTGATGGATTTGGTATAATTTGCTGTGGGAAAGGGTTGTCGGGTCCGACATGACGGACGCGTCCGGATGCGCTCGGGCGCCCCATATCCACCCCATATTTAGACTGGATATGTGCGGGTGACACATGTCACATCTCGTTCGTAGTAGTCCCCTTCCTCAAGTGTAGCGGTACATGAACAGAAAGCTCTTTGTTCAAACCAACCACGATTGCCAATGGAAAAGCCAAATTCCAATCAGAAGAAACCAACACCCTATCCAACTTCTTAAAAGTAGGTTCCTCTAGATTATTTGTCCATGTGTATAATCTACCATGGAGTATAGAACCTCTCCCCATCCATTTACTTCTCTAATGAAATTGAAGATATGGCACTATCTAGAAAGAACACATGATTATTCTTCTCAATGTTTTTTTTATGATAATAAAATCACCACCTATTACCACAACGCCATTGCATCTTCTGCAAACACCAACAAATTCCACTAGGAACTATCTTTGCCCTCTTTCTGAGTAGGACCATAAAACAAAATAAGTTGCAGGCAAACAAGGAAATCTTATCCTTGACCTTCATACTAATATAATGTTTTGCTACCTCAGAGTCACAAACCAAATATTTATCAGCGTCGTCCAAAGCAGGAGATCACTATATCTACGCGTGGGACTGAGATGTTGTGAGAAGAGATTCTTTTGAATAGAAAGTATCTTGGCCCAAGTTTGGTTGAAATCATGTATCAACATTTCAGATTAAACAACGAATTGGATTTCAAAATCAAAGATCATTTTGCTCAAAAAAATGTTTGTGAGGTTGTCCCAAACCCCTGCAATTCCAAAAGAATCATGACATGATCAAGTTTTATGTTTTGGGGGTCCACCTCCTTTGTTTAGCTAGCTTATCCCTAAAAACATAGAAGCACAACTTGAGAGTTTTCCCTCCTAAATTCAATAGCTTAGCCTTTATGAGACTACTTTTCTTACTGGTGACTCACATGCAATGGCTTGGTGGTGGTATCAGTACCAAAATCGGATAAATAGTGTCTTATGTATGTCGAGATTCATCTTTTTATTTGAGTACAAAGGGTCGGCAAATGAAATATGTCGCTCGCCAAAGTCCATTATTGGGCGTGTGGTTTCTACAAGTGATGTCGATGTTGCATTCAAGGCGTTGCCACTTGTGCCTGCGGCTCTCCTCTCGAAAGAGATTTGTGATTTCCTAGCTACTTTATACATTGCTAACCCTGGATCCAATAAGACGATTGGTTGTCTCCTAAAGAAGAAGGTTATAAGGGATAAGAAGAGAGGAGGTGTTAGCCCGTGATCTGTCATCTTGATGAAGAAATTAGAGAAGTGCAGAAGCAAGAAGAGTGACAATAAACGAAAGGCGTCCGTGGTTGCTTGATGGTTGACTCTCAATGTGTCGTCATGTCACCTTGCATGTGCTTGTGTATGTTGCCTTTGATGGTGTCTTTCTCTCAGCTTATTTTGTCGGGGCGGTTTGTTGAGGTTGAGTCTCATATGCTACAAGTTGTAGGGGTGGCATGTCAGGGGTGCTTGTCCGTCTATTTTTTGGGTCTACTGGCCTCATGATTTGAGAGTAGTCCGCTTGTATCATGAGATTGTGTATTGGTTGCCTTTTATGACCAGATTTTAACCCGGTTTTCTACAAAGCTACCAAACAACACTCTTCTCTTTTAATTAATGGATGAAGCAAAAAAAAATTTGCCCCCGTTCAAAAAAGCTATGCGTCGTTCGGTCATCTGGCGAGATGTGTGCAACACCGAGCTTTGCTAATGATGTGGGGCTTGTCTGACTATATTGCACATGGCCCACCCTGAAATTGTGTGGGGGGGGGGGAGGGATTCTTTTTTTAAATAAAAGATCCCCTTTATTCACTGAAAATAATGGTTACATCGTCTATAAGGAAATTTACAATATCTTTCATAGGTTCCTCGAACCAATCCCTTGTCTAAAAAATTTAGCTAATCTAGCAGTTTCATGAGCTACTTTATTTGCTTCCCTATTACTATATTCAAATCTAATTAACGGAAGATCGCACGCCATAAAATAACAATCATCAAACACTTCCGCCGCCACTCCCGCTGAATGTCCTCCATTCTTCATTGTGTCAGTTACTTCCATATTGTCGGAGTTAACAACAAGACGATTGCTTTCGGTCTTCTGTGCAACTAGTATGCCAAATCGTAGAGCCATAGCTTCTGATGTTAATACATCTGCACATCAATTCATTCTCCAATTTCATCCGACAATGAATCTTTCTTTGTCATCTCTAAGTACAGCTCCCGTTGTGCCTCTAAGCATGTCTTAATCGAAAGAAGCATCAACATTTAATTTCACAAAACCTAGAGAAGGTATCGTCCATCCCTTTATTCTATTTGTTGTCCTTGAGGATTGGGCATTACCATAGTTTGCCGTTATAGCGCGGGCTCCCCTCGAAATTTGGTATGCATCTTGGGACTTCCTCTGATGGACTAGCAAACGTATTTTCCACCATAAATACCAAGCTATTATAGCAATCAATCAGCGTACATTCTGGATGCCCACTATAAATAGCTCATGTTTTAGCATACGAAGTAGGAACTTAAGAACGGCATCTCCCGCACGATCGATAGCACACACTTTTCTAATGGCTTTCTGCAATCCCAGCTTCTCCCAAACCTCTTTTGTCTTTTGGCACATAAATAACATGTAGGAGTTTAGGGAAGGGGGGACATATTAGTGGAGGTTAGGGAAGGAAACTTCCTTTCGTAAGTGATTTATGTAGGAGTTTGTAGGTGTAGCATTTTTGGTGCAGCACTAGTACTGCGGAATTTTACAATTACCACTCGGATGGGGCAAAAGTGGCAATTCCACTGGACAAGGGGCAGAAGAGCAAGATGTTCATGATGGGTAGGGCTGTCTCGTACCCCATGAGGTATGGGTAGTTGGCAACGGTCTGTACTCCCTATCGGTCTAGCCGTCTAGGCACCGTGCGATCGAAGCGAAAACAGAATAAAGCGAGACCACACGCCGTTTTGATGGTCTGAGTCCGAGGGAAGCGCATCGAATCCTTTCGTCTTCGTGTGTGCACCTTTTTCCTCCAACGACATAGGTGGTCACCCGCCCGTTCTTTTGAGGCATGCAATGCAATACAGGCTGAGATGCGACACTGCTTCTTGCTGCATCGGCCAAACAAAGCCCAAAGAAAGCAAGAAACTTGTCGGATATTACTTTTGGTTCTTAGGGACGCGTCAAAAATATATTGTTGCCAAGGTAAAATATTTATTTTAAAAAATAGATATGTTCATTGTCACACTTAAATACTACTTGCAAATTTTAGGGAAAAAGTTTAAGCATGTTGACCTGTGAAAAAAAAAACCAAGTCAAATGACAAATGGTACACTTAATTTTAGTTTATTTTTTCGATGAAGCACTGCTATCCCGTTTCATATGAAAATTGGCAAGCATGCTTGTGTTACACTAATATGATTATACAAACAACTATAAAAAAATCAGAATTTTTAAAAAATATTTTTCTTTTTTTTGCGGGTGATGTTCTATTTATTTTTAATTTACTGTTGACCAGGCATGCTCCCTGGAGCCAAAACTCCGCGTCCGAAACTTATGAAGTTCCTTTTTTTCCCCTTCAATCAACAATGGACATGTCGTGTTTTCTCCACGTGCCGATGTAAACAGCTTCCTTCTTTTCACGCGTCCTGATCTACCAACCAGCTTAGCGTTGGTGGAAACCCGGGTCAGCACTGGCCGAACCGATCGACCTACTCCACTCCACTCGTTCCCAGTCCCTGATCGCGCCGTCCCCAGTCGTTTTTCTGCTCCTGTTTCCTCCACTAAACCTGTGTCAGATCAGTGTGGTCTACGTACGTCGCTCTCAGCGCTCGCTCGCGGCACTTTGAACCCGTACCATTGGCACGACGAGACCATGTGGACTCCTTTGCATACGCCGCCGAATTAACTAGTCTCCATCGCAGCACGATACAAAGGCGACGGACCGATCCTTGCAGTGCGTGCACTAGGCCTCTAACCTAGTCGGTATCCACAATGGCGCTTGCACCGTGAATCTTTTATTAAGCGCTTTTGCGCCGGCCAGGATTTGATCCGGAAAATCGATCGGAGCCTTCGCCGCAGCTGCGCAGGAAGCTGTACAAAGAGAAAGGTATCCCTCGGCTTCAAAGTTTAACTGGGCTGAGCTGCTACTGTGATAATACAAATCTGGAATGGGACCCGAGATACTTGACCACGAGACAAGGACGGAGCGATGATACAAATGCCGCTTCTGTCACAGTCACACCACACCGTGATGCAAACAAGAGAAGCGGTGGATGATACCTAGACGAGACCCAATAGGGCGGGGTGTCTCACAGCAGAAAGCTCCATTTGGAGAGAGGGACAGAAAGTTGAGGCAGAGAGGTGACCAAGACGACCAAACCAAGGAAACTCTGAAGATTGATGGAGACTAACGAATGGCTCTGCGGCTCTGCTCTCTTGAAACGAAGACTGCTACGAGTCTTTCCTCCCTCTGGACGGGAACAGCAGAGCGGGGAGAGTTCGACCTGGTGAAGTGCCGCCTGGTGCAACTCCACAAATTCAAAAAGTCTCGCCGTACCGAATCACCATCGCTTACTGCAACTGGCTACACCAAAAGGGATGGTTTTATTACAGAAAGTAGTTTAGAACTGTCATCGCAAACATCCTTCGGATACTTCAGGCTGCAATGCGATGCAGCGTCGTGTCGTGTGAATAGGGCGTGGGTGAGCACCCGCACATTTGGCAAAACCTCCAGTGTTGGAAGGGGAAGTTGTCAGGTTTCCAACTTTTCACCACATTTTCTTAGCAGGAGGCAGCAAGGATCATTTCATCTTAGATGTTTGCTACCCCGACCACTTACGCGTTCCAAGCATCTGCCTGGTTGAAATGCTGGAGCTCTTCGTACTTCACGTCGCGGTCGGCAGTGTATTCCTTGGCGTTTCCGCTTGATTTGGTGTCCGGCATCTCCCTGACCCAGACGTGGATGGATTTAAATCCAGCTTCCTCCAGGCAGTCCTAGATTTCTGGTATCGACCACCTACAAAAGAGCGTCATAAATTACTACTCCCTCCGTCCGAAAATACTTGTCATCAAAATGGATAAAAGGAGATGTATCTAGAACTAAAATACATCTAGATACATCCCCTTTTATTCATTTTGATGACAAGTATTTCGGGACGGAGGGAGTATTTCTAAGACACTCTCTGTCGATCTGTAAGAACAATGATCCCATGCCATTCAGATGCATAATTTCCAGAAACCAATATAGTATGGCTAGTTGCCAGCGCTGCACAAGTGCGCCACCGCATATAACTGAAAAACGCCCCAAGGTTCATATATCTATGAAAAGTACAAGGATACGGCATATAGGAAAATGTGTATTGCTAAATACATAGACAATCACAGCAACTCTCTGGCACCAATCGTATCAGAGACACCGCGAGCTAATGTAATGACATTGCCTTTGGTTTCCCTGGACTACAAAACCCAACCTTATTCCGCCTTGAAGCGGGTTTCTGTTTTGTGAGTAGAGGCATGATAACAACCGCAGATGCATTATCATCAAAGTATGACAGCTAATTGTTGGAACCTACCAGCCTACGATAAGAGGCCAAAGTCTTTTGACACCATGGAAGGATCAGGAGGCACGGCAGCAGAACAAGTTTAAAGATAAGCATCTATCTTGGGTTACAGGATCTGGTTTGGTTCCTTTAGATTCAGTTTATTTCCCATCAGATAAGATTTGTTCCCTTGGCAGTTTATGTTGCAATGGTTAGAGCCTTGCCTATATAATGACGCCAGGCATATGGGTTTCATTCAACAGAAACATTTCTCTCTACCCCAATAACCCCTATCTATAACGCGCGTAGGCGCCTTTTCCCTCAGCGGCATTGGTCGCCCTCCCTTCAACCATCCCTACTGCCGTAGATCCAATCCTCCCCAAGAAAACCCAATAGAGCATGATATTTAACTAAATGTCTATACAAATTATTCCGATTGGGGAAGTGCTAACCTTGCAAGTTTTCCATAACTGTTCGATCAGTGAATGGGAAAATAAACAAGCCTGAACTTAATGCCTTGCCAAGTAATGTATATGCAACTTACAGGCGCCAATGGTACGTGAAAGCATGCCGTATCATTTGCTTCTTTCCAACTTGAAAGTGAAGGCTGATCCTTGTTTCACGAGTTAGGATATCAAACTCTTCTTGCTCCCAGAAATACTGTATGCATAGTTGTATATAAGAAGAAGAATTTCAAATTTAATACGACGCCACAAGATTATGAGATCAGCCTAATAAAGCTACTGCAGATTGCAGTTCATCTCAACTTGGCGACTATACAAGGGTGGAAATTATATGATTGATAAGTGTAAAAGAGGCTCTGTCAAGGACGTGGAGTTTCTGCACCCGAGCTCATATGAGCTCGGGTGAACAGTAAAATCGAAAAAAAAATAAAAAAAAATCAAAAAATTCCAAATTTTTTTTGGTAGAAACATTGACAAAAGTTTTAAGTGCTTGCAAAAATTCGTCATGAAATCACATTTCTAGAAGGCGTGGCAAAAATAAAATCGGTACTCTGAAAATGCTACTTTCAAAAGCATTTTGGAGGCTGAATTTGTTTTTTTTGCCACGCCTTACAGGAATGTGATTTCATGATGAATTTTTGCAAGCACTTAGAACTTTTGTCAATGTTTCTCTGAGATTATTTTGGAATTTTTTGAATTTTTTTTATTTTTTTTCGATTTTACTGTTCACCGAGCTCAAATGAGCTCGGGAGCAGAAAGGCACTTTCGCTCTGTCAACAAATACATAGGAGATATGACAATCTTTGTGTACTGAATCATCATCTCCAAGCTAATTTCATATGAAATAAACTTAGTGTAAGACATATATTTGCCATGCAACCCATATCAAATATAACTAACTGAATTGCTAAGTTTAAGCTGTCTTAAGTTTAGCTAACTACATGATGATGCACCATAAAGTCAAATAAAATATGTACTCCCTCCGATACATACCAATTGTCGCTGCTTTGGTACGACTTTGTATTAAAGTTGTACTAAAGCAGCGACAATTAATATGTGGATCGGAGGGAGTAGCTAAATTGCTCAGGTAGCATGATGCTAAAATTCAACATCTATGTCGCATACAACAACTGCCAAATATTTCTAATTTTATATATAATACTATTAGATTTGTTAGCATGCTGTAAATTCTTCTTACAAATACTGCATCATTTACCAATAAAAAATGCAACCTCACCCTAAAATATACTAATCTTATGACACTATGCCTAGTATGTTTCTAACTGGTACTTTAGAAGGCCTCAATGTGCTGCAATTATTAAGCAATGCTATAACTCTACTCACAGTGAAGCTGGGGAATCTCCTCTGGAGACGAAGCTTGCATTCAGATGATGTGCCACCATATACATCCATTACAAATATACCGCCTCTTTTAGAAAGTGCATTGAAAGCATGCCTGAAATACAAAACCAAGTCCTTTCTCTTGTGAAGGCAACAACAACTGTAGTTGAATGCACAAATTATGTCTCTTCCAGGCAAAACTGCATCTGACATGGTCGAATTGGCTGCACATGTCGTAAATGAAGAATCTGACTGCTCGCAGCTGTTCGTTTCAGTAGAGCCATCATCACTGGTAACATTTAGACCTTGCACGAGATCACTGATCTTTTGCTTGACAAGCCGAGATTCATTCGGCTGCAGAACGTTTCCATCAAAAAGCAACAATCTCGAATACCCATCAGCTCCAATCTTGCTCAGGTTGTTCTCAAGACACCACTCAAGTGACTCACGGTCAAAGTCTAAGCCCACTGATGTTCGTCTTGTATCAGTGCGAAGCCACTCAGTACTGCCAACAGGGAAAAAAAGATTATGAGCAACACATGCACTTATACTCTGAAGCTAAGTAGTAATCTCTCTGATGTTGAACACCACTGAATACTGACCAAAGTACTCCCAAGGGTAACCATTTTAGTATTACAGGCTCCTAGTTATATGTGTCTCAGGTGTAATATTAGAGCCATCATTTCTTACTAATGGGACCCCTGAGATACTCAGCAATAGATACACAGTGCGTGTAAGGTGTTTGCGAAATTGACAGCAGGGCAGATTGTGCAAAGGCTATTCATATTGCTTAGTATAGTAGTGCTCTGACCTGAGGAGGGCCGTTCCACAGAAATCCTCCTGCAGGTGGAGAGGGACGCGCCCGCCGACATACATCAGAAAGAACTTCTGCAGGTAGCTGATGTCCCCTTTGGCGACTGAGCACAGAAGCACAACACCAATGTCATTTCATCGAACAGGTTGTGAGCACGGAGACTTTCACAGGTCCAAGCTACGGTGGAAGCTAGTGAGGTTACCTGCACGGAGAGCTGGTACAGGTGGAACTTGGATGGCATCGAGCCGACTTGCCACTTGCCCTGGCGGTCGCCTGCTTCCGCGTCTCCGTCGTGTTCGCCTTCCGCTGCTGCTTCGTCGGAATCGTCACCGTCCGAGTCCTCCTGGCGGCGCGGCGGCGCGTCGTAGGCAGATGACGGCAAGTCTTCGTCGCCGACCTGCGAGCCACGGTGGCCGCGGCCTTGCCGGTGCGACTCCTTCGTCTTCTTCCCGCTCTTACCCATGGTCGCCGGGTCGCGTGCGTAGCGGTGAGGTGTTTAGGGGTTTGGAACAGGAGAGATGGAAGTGCAGGGATTTGGTTGTCATTTTTTTTCTTCAGTTCAGGCATCTTGAGTTGGCAGACGGTGGACCTCCTTCTCTCCGCTTCCCTCTCTTTTGCCGCCCCTCTCCTCAGAGTCGTCCAGGACTGACAAGCTGTTCCAAGTTCTAACGCCTCATCTGACAATGTTGCCGACCGGTGATGGCTAGGGAGAGGTACTCAGGTCCTCCTTGTGCAAATTAGGGTAGTAGTAGTCCTAGTGGATCTTGTCTTTTATTTCGTGTTTTAGCGATATATTGTTGGGATGCCAATCATCGTCTTCTTCCTAGCCTCTGTGGTGAAGGGAAGCGAAAGGCGTCGGATCTAGCAATATCCTCACATAAGTGATATCACAAGCGGTGGCGGTTTGTGAGATGTTGTTGTCTAGTGGTAGAGGTGATGACAGGGGGAGATGTGCAAGATCCAAGCGCTCCTTTCCTCGTTGTTGCGTCGTATCTGTGTGACTGGTTTCGGCTTGATCAGTCCATGTGTTGTAGGAAGAAGTTCTTCGGCTCGCTTTGGTTTTTAGGATGATCTAGACGCAAGGTGGTGTTGTTGGGACAAAACCTTAGATTACCTTATGTAGCCATGTGGTGGTAAATTTGATTTGTTTCGACGTGTTTGCCGATTTGCTTTGTCGATGGGTGGCTAATTTTCTTTCTTCTCGGGCACGATGCCACATGGGAGGCACATCCTTCAAACATAGTTCATGGCGTGCAACTGTGGAGGCTTCGTCAGACTAAATGATTGCATCTTGGTGTCGATGAAGTTGGTCCTGCAAGGGGGTGTTTTGGACCCGATGTATCTTTATTTTGGATCTTTCTCATAAAGTGCAGACACTTGGTTGTCATTTTTTTAAGTCGATTCATGTTGTACGATGCCATGTACTTTCGCTTTGATCAGAGGGTCCATTGAGACTTTTTGTTTATTAAAAGAAAAATTAGTTTTTGCACACAAGTCATTAATACTTTACATTTATCCGTCCTTTATTGTCAAGGCAACTTCAAGCGTAACGGGCAATTCATCGAGCGCCTGTCACCATGGACGCGCCTCCTCCCACGCAGCCGGACGAGGCGGCGCCGCCCCCTCAACAGCGGCTGCGGCTCCCCAGGCCATGCCGCCGTCCACCGCGCCTCCCGTTTCCACAACCGCACCACCCACCTCCGAACCCACGCCCGCTCCCGCTCCCGCCCCAGCCCAAAGACCGGCCAACCCCGCCCAAACCCTAGAGCCCTAACCCGATCCCGCCATGCGGCAGCAAGCGCCTCGCATGCGGCCGCCGTACACCAGCTCGCCTCGCCCATCACGATGTCCTCCTCCTCCTCTGCCGCAGGCGAGGCCTCTTCCAGAGCTTACGCAATGGCAAGTGGAGGGTCGCGATGGGTTGCATGCGCACCAGCGTGGTATGAGCATATGGGGCTATACGGAGTTCGTGCCGCCGCCGCCGCTCGCCCATCAGTTCAGCCCTATGCATCGCAGCCCCGACCAAGCCCCGCTGCCCACTCCACAAGTCCGTGTCTCATTCTTGAACTCGGTTCTTTATAATCCTGGTTAATAAGCTCAACATTCATGGAGTTCTCTTCCAATTGAGGCCAAAACTGAGTTCATGTAGCATATTTTCTCTCTCTCAATGAAGTAAAAAACAAGGAAAAAATAGCAACTGGCACTGATCATTATGTCAATAGGTTAGTCCTAAAAATTGATATAAAATTGTTATAAAATAAATATGAAACATACAAGATTGATAATATAGTAGCATGAAAATTTTAAAATTATAGATACGTTGGAGACGTATCATACATCTACTAAGACCTTCAAGGAGTATATTTGCTAAGTTTATAACGGGCGGTCAACGTCAAGTGCTCTTTCTTTTCCTGATTCTCCTCGGATGCTTCGCCGTTCTTGCACGATATAAGTGTTGCATTAGAAGTACTCCAGCATCCTTTGCTTTCTTTACCCAGAAAGGCAATCTGGTTGATTGGCTTGCACCATTTCAAAAGGTTGTTTTTGTCATGCAGTAGCATTGCACGGCTATAAACGTTTGTGCTACTCCATGCAGCTCGAAGCATCAACGACATGCATAGTAGTAAGATTACTGCGCAGTGCTGCAAATACCTGAAAGCACAATCGAGCCCGAAACATCCATTGGTATGTTGCACGCCCTTCAAGACCTCAACATGCTTTGAGACAAAAAAAGAATGCCTGGAAACCTGTTGCAAACAATCAAAAGCTAATTTTGCCAACGTCACTTGGTCCCTTTCTACTCTGCACTGACCATAATTGTAGTATTATTCCGCAATATTTGACGTAAAAAATAATCCATGAGTTTTTACTTCCGGGTTAGTCAAACTTTTCCTCTTTAATTTTTTGTGTGTGTGATCTCTCTCGGCTACTATCACTAGTAGAAAAAGGGGCTATCGTTGAGGCCTGTTTTGCCCATTAGTCCCGGTTCAATCCAGAACCGGGACTAATGCAAGCATTTATCCCGGTTCGTGAGCCTAGGGGGCCGGCCGCCCACGTGGGCCATTGGTCCCGGTTCGTCCGACCTTTTGGTCCCGGTCGGTGGACGAACGGGACCAATGGTCGCCTCCCCACCACTATTGGTCGGTTGGTGGCATGAACGGGACCAAAGGCTTCCTTTAGTCCCGGCTCATGCCACCAACCGGGGCTAATGGTGCTGCCTATATATAGCCCCTCGCAAGAGCAGAGCACACTGCTCTGTTTTTTACGGCCGAGGGAGGGGCTTGGTGGTGCTCTAGCTCACCTCCTATGCACACAAGGTGTTCGATGGAATGCCCGAGCCACACTACTTAAGCTTTCTCCTCTCCAAGCTCGACCTCGAACCTCCATTTTCCTCAATATTTGTCTAGGTTTAGCGGTCCGTCACGTCCGTCCCGTCTTCACCGCCGTCGATCACCCTTGGCGATCTCATCGCCAACACCACCGTGGTGAGCCTCTTGTTCTTATCTTCTTTACGAAAGGAAAAATATTCTTACTTGTATTATTTTCTTACTTTTATTATTGCATCTTATATAGTGCGATGGTTTTGGTATCCGCCTTCGGCCCTCGTCACATCTATGATTCGGATGTGGTATATATTATCTTTTCATAACTATTGGTTCATTTATTGTTTATGAAAATTAAGCCGACCAACGTGACATAGATTTTATTTATCTAGGAGGTTGTTGAACCGGAAATTCCAACCGATCCTATTGTCGAGAGGTTAAATTTAGTTGAAGAAGAAAACAATTTCTTGAAGGAAAAATAAAAAACTTGAGGAGGAGAAGATGAGATTGGAGTTGCATGTTGCGGATGTCGTCGATGATCACAAGATCAAGATGGATGCAATGCGCTTGAAGATGAGAAAGATTAGAAAATATGTCATTCATACCGAGGCTTGGTATCATTATGCCGTTGGATTAGTTGTTACCTTGGTTGCGATTATGATCGTATTTGTTTTCACATTGAAATGTTTTACATAGTTTCAATGTATGGTTTAATTAATTTAGATGCTCTGCAGAGCTTTATGTTGTTAGATGAGAACTATGTATGTACTTTGGTTTTATGTGATGATGAACTTCTATTAATTTGGTCATTTAATTATCTATTCATGATGTTACGTAATGATTTTTGACACACTTAATTATATATAATGCACGCAGATGAACCGGCAATGGATGTACGGTGATGCAGACACACCTCCGAGTACATTAAGGGCGTGCATGCTTTTCTCGAAGTGGCTGAGGCAAACAAGCAGAATGGTTTTATGTGTTGTCCATGCCCTATATCTGGGAATATGAAGTCTTACTCTGACCGGAAAATCCTTCACACCCACCTGCTTTTCAAGGGTTTCATGCCACACTATAATGTTTGGACGAGGCACGGAGAAATAGGGGTTATGATGGAAGACGGCGAGGAAGAAGAGTACGATGACAACTATGTGCCCCTGAATACGGTGATGCTCTTGAACATCAAGTTGCACAGACGATGTGCACGATGGTGCTGCAGCGAAGCTGCTGAAGATCAAGATGAACCAGACGATGTGCCCCATGATGATGATCTCCGCGGGTCATTGTCGATGCAAGGACACAATGCGAAAGTCAAAAGGAGAAGCTGAAGTTCGATCGCATGCTAGAGGATCACAAAAAGGGTTGTACCCCAATTGCGAAGATGGCAACACAAAGCTCGGTACCGTACTCGAATTGCTGCGGTGGAAGGCGAGAATCTTGTGCTCGATAAAGGATTTGAGAAGCTCTTGAAAATAATGAAGAAGAAGCTTCCAAAGGATAACGAATTGCCCGACAGTACATACGCAACAAAGAAGGTGGTATGCCCTCTAGGATTGGAGGTGGAGAAGATACATGCATGCCCTAATGACTGCATCCTCTACCGTGGTGCCTACAAGGATCTGAACGCATGCCCGGTATGCGGTGCATTGCTGATATAAGATCAGACGAGATGACCACAGTGATGTTGACGGCGAGCCTCCGGGAAGAGGGTTCTGCGAAGGTGATGTGGTATGCTCCTATAATACCACGGTTGAAACGTCTGCTCGAAACGGAGAGCATGCCAAGTTGATGCGATGGCACGATGAGGACCGTAAGAAAGACGGGAAGTTGAGAGCACCACCGACGGGTCGCAGTGGAGAAAAATCGAGAGAAAATACGGGATGAGTTTGCAAAGGACCCAAGGAACGTATGGTTTGCTTTAAGCGCGGATGGCATTAATCCTTTCGGGAGCAGAGCAGCAATCACAGCACGGCCCGTGACTCTATGTATGTATAACCTTCCTCCGTGGATGTGCATGAAGCGGAAGTTCATTATGATGCCAGTTCTCATCCAAGGCCCTAAGCAACCCGGCAACGACCTTGATGTGTACCTACTGCCATTAGATGAGGAACTTTTACAGCTGTGGAATGGAAACGGTGTACGACGTGGGATGAGCACAAAAGGAGGAATTTGACTGAAGGCGTTCTTTGTTCGTGACAATCAACGATTGGCCCGCTCTCGATAACCTTCGGAGACGGACAAACAAGGGATACCACGCATGCACGCACTTGTTTACTTGACACCGATAGTATATACACAGGAAGCTGCGGGAAGAATGTGTACAGGCCATCGTCGATTTCTTCCGACCAACCATCAATGTCGAAAGAAAGGCAAGCATTTCAAAGGCGAGGCAGATCATCGGAAGAAGCCCGCCATGCGTACCGGTGATCACGTACTTGCTATGGTCAATGATTTACACGTAATCTTTGGAAAGGGTCCCGGCGGACTAGTTGTTCCGAATGACGCACCCATGTGGAAGAAGAAATCTATATTTTGGGACCTACCCTACTGGAAAGACCTAGAGGTCCGCTCTTCGATCGACGTGATGCACGTGACGAAGAACCTTTGCGTGAACCTGCTAGGCTTCTTGGGCGTGTATGGGAAGACAAAAGATACACACGAGGCACGAGAGGACACGCAACGCTTACACGAAAAAGAGGGCATGCCTCCGGCAAAGATGAAGGTCCCGCCACCTACGCTCTACGAAAGAAGAGAAAGAAATATTCTTTCAATGCCTGCTCGATATGAAGGTCCCGACCGGCTTCTCGTCGAATATAAAGGGAATAATAAATATGTCGAGAAAAAGTTCCGAACCTAAAGTCTCATGATCGCCACGTGATTATGACGCATCGCTGCTCGGTTGCATTGAGAGGGCTTCTACCGAAAACGTCCGATTAGCCATTGTGAAGCTATGTGCATTCCTCAATGCAATATCTCGAAGGTGATCGATCCGTAAATCGAAAGTAACGCTTAAGGAGTGATGTGGCGCAATGTCTTGTCGGTTTCGAGCTGGTGTTCCCACCATCCTTCTTCAATATCATGACGCGTCCTAGTTCATCTAGTCGTGAGATTGTCATTACGGGGCCCGTATTTCTACAGAATATGTACCCCTTTGAGAGGTTCATGGGAGTCCTAAAGTAATATTTTCGTAACCGTGCTAGGCCAGTAGGAAGCATCTCCATGGGCCATCAAACAGAGGATGTCATCAGGTTTTGTGTTGACTTCATTCCTGGCCTTAATAAGATAGGTCTCCCTAAATCGCGGTATGAGGGGAGACTGACCGAAAAGGCACGCTTGGAAGAGACTCAATAATATGCAGGGGCGGATATTCTTGGTCTCAAGCACACTACGATTCTCTGAGAACTCTACCTTGGTGACCCGTATGTCGATGAACACAAGAACAGTCTGCGCTCCAAACACCCGAGCAAAGGCGACGATCGGATTACATGTGAACACATCGGGACTTTCAGCGGTTGGTTGGAAACACGTCTCATAGGTGACAGCACTGTTTGTGATGAGTTGTACTTGTTGTCCGAGGACCATCTTCGATTGTAATGATTTGGAAAGGATCTGAGATAAATGGGAATACATTTTACACGATTGACCAAGATGAAAAGAGCACCAACCAAAACAGCGGTGTCCGCTTTGATGCGACAACCGACAAGGAAATGACACATATTATGGTTACATAGTAGACATATGGGAACTTGACTACGGAGTAGATTTTAAGGTCCCTTTGTTTAAGTGCAAGTGGGTCAATCTGTCGGGGAGGCGAGTGCAGTGTAGACCCACATGCAGAATGACAACAGTGGATCTGAAAAATCTTGGGTACAGCGACGAACCGTTCGTCCTAGCCAATGATGTGGCACAGGTTATCTATGTGAAGGACATGTCTACCAGACCGAGGAAAAGAAAAGATAAGGAAGCGAATACATCATACAATGAGCCAAAACGCCACATAGTTCTTTCAGGAAAAAGGGACATCCTGGGAGTGGAGGGCAAGACAGACATGTCTGAAGAGTATGAAAAGTTTCATGAAATTCCCCCCTTCAAAGTCAAGGCGGCGCAAGCATCCCGATAAATGATGAAGATTATCCATGGTTACGGCGCAATAAGCAAAGCGACACAAGCGAAGAAAAAGTGAAGACTTTCTCCATAACTATTATGATGATACCATGCCAACTTTGTAACACACGAGTATGATACCATTGTCCGTTTTGTTCATGAACATACTATGCCAACTTTGAGAACCTCGCCAACGAAGGCGCTCACACCGGTTTATAAGCCCGTCCCTCTACGCCTTGTTGAGCTCACAAACTTGTGATTCACACAAATTTCAAAGAATTCAAATTTTATAAAACTAATGGCACAAACAGAAAGTTTATAATTGTTCTAAAACAAATGGCACTAACAGAAAGTTTATAATTTTGCTGACCTAAAAGCAAAAAGAATTAAAAAATAAAGCAAAAAACCAAAAGAAAATAAATAATGCAGGAAACAAAACAAAAAAACTTGAAAAAAATAATAATAATAGCAACAATAAGCATTTTGTTGTAAGTAGAAACAAAATAAAATAAATAAAGCAACAAAGAAAACAAAAAAGTGTTTTTGAATTTTAAAACTAATGGCACAAACAGAAAGTTTATATTTTTTCTAAAACTAAAAGCACTAACAGAAAGTTTATAATTTTGCTGACCTAAAAGCAAAAAAGAATTAAAAATAAAGCAAAAACCAAAAGAAAATAAATAATGCAGAAAACAAAACAAAAAAACTTGAAAAAATAAAAATAGCAACAATAAGTATTTTGTTGTAAGTAGAAACAAAATAAATTAAATAAAGCAACAAAGAAAACAAAAAAGTGTTTTCAAATTTTAAAACTAATGGCACTAATAGAAAGTTTATATTTTTTCTAAAACTAAAAGCAAAAAAGAAATAAAATATAAAGCAAAAAAAACTACCACCTACTAGGCCCCCACGGCCTGAATACGACTAGAAACCCTACATGGGCCAGGATTCAGGCCCGCATAAGGCCCAATAGGACCACAGGCAGTAGCATGATTAGGCCAAAGCTTGCATTTGAGAGGAGCTCGAAAGGGGACGCACACCAGCGCTTATAAACCAGTGCCGGCGCCCTTCAACTAGCGAGGTGGGACTAAACATTTGGCGCGGGGCAGCACAGGCCTTTGGTCCCGGTTGATGGCACCAACCGAGACTAAAGGTGGGTTTAGTCCCGGTTCGTGGCACGACCCGGGACTAATGCCCCCCTTTAGTCCCGGTTGGTGGCATTAGTCCCGGTTGGTGCCATGACCCGGGACTAATGCCCCTTTAGTCCCGGTTGGTGCCACCAACCGGGACCAAAGGCAAATTTCAGCAGCCCAAAGGAAGCGGCGACCTTTGGCCAAATTTCAGCAGCCAGGCGGGGAAGCGGCGGCCTTTGGTCGGGACCAAAGGCCGCTTCCGCCCTTTGGGCTGCTGAAATTTGTTTGGTCCAGTGGCACCAACCGGGACTAAAGGGGGGGCATTAGTCCCGGTCATGGCACCAACCGACTAATGCCCTTGCTATATAAGAAAGCACTTGGGAAATTTCAGATTCATCGCAAGATTTTCCCTCCCCGACGCCGCCAGAGCTGCCAAACGCCGCTTGACGCCATCGCCGTCGCCCACACCCGTCGTCACCATCGCCGTCGCCGCCGTTGTCGCCGCCGTCGCCGCGCCCGTCGTCGCCGCCGTCTGCCTTGCGTCGCCGCACCGCCTTCGCCGCCGTCGCCACTGCCTAAATCGTCGTCGTCCGGCCCCGTCGCCGCGCCCTCGCCGTCGCCGCCACGACTCAGCGACCTCGCCGACCTCGCCGTCGCCGCCCTGCCTCCCGACCTCGCCCGTCGCCTCCGCCTCCCGACCTCGCCGTCGCCTCCGCCTCCCGCTGCCCCGTCGCGCGACCTCGCCGTCGCCTCCGCCCTGATGAGCCCCAGCGCACCTGCCCTGCCCCCTGCCGCCGCCGCCATTTTTTTTTTCATAAATGTTCATTATTTTTTCATAAATGTATATATATTGATGTATGGTTATATGTGATTTTTTTTGTTCATAGATGATCATATGAATTTTTTTTGTTCACAGATATGATCATATATATGATGTATGCATGGATCGATGTGGATGGAATATGATGTTTTTGTTCATAGAATATGATGTTTTTTTATTCATAGATTTTATTTTGTTCATTAGAGAGAGGCGGGGCGTCGAGGAAGTTGTCTTGTTTAGAGTTAGGGTCGTCGAGGAAGAAGGAAAATAAGGAAAAAGAATAAAAGAGGAAGAAGGAAGAAGGAGAAGAAGAGGAGAAAAAAATAAGAAGAGGAAGTAGAAGAAAAAGGAGAAGAAGAAGGAATAGAGGAGAAGAAGAAAAAATTCTATTTTTCTTCTTCTCCTCTTCCTTCTTCTTCTCTCTCTTTTCTTCTATTTTTCTTCTTCTTTCTTCTTCCTCTCTTTTTCTTCTTCTCATTTCTTCTTCTTCTTCTTCTTCTTCTTCTTCTTCTTCTTCTTCTTCTTTTTATCGGGACCGAGGGTGTCGAGGATCGCTGAGGGGTCGACGGTCGGGAACTAGGCTAGAGGGTCGAGAGGGTCACAGAGGGTCGAGGGTCGTCGAGGCGGTCGAGGGTCAATGTTTTGAGGGTCGAGGGTCGTCGAGGCCGGTCGAGGTTTCGAGGCACAAGGGTTTGAGGGTTCGAGGGTTCTAGGGTTGAGGGTTCGAGGGTTCTAGGGTTCGAGGGTTCTAGGGTCGAGGGTTCGAGGGTTCTAGGATCCGAAGGAAGAAGGAAGAAGAAGAAGAAAAGAATGAGAGGAAAAGAAGAAAAGAAGAGGAGAAGAAGAAAGGAATAGGAGAAGAAGAAAAATAGATTTTTTTTCTATTTTTCTTCTTCTCCTCTATTCTTTCTTCTTCTCCTCTTTTTTTTCTTCTTTTTCTTCTTCTTCTTCCTTCTTCCTCTTTTCTTCCTTTTCGATAGGGGTACCGATAGTGTCAAAGTATTGAAGAAATCCATCGCTTCATCATTGGCGGAGTAACCATGGCATGATGGTGCGAAGTCCTCCAAAGTTGTTGGAATGGAGTCCGGATAGGATAATTTGCCTTTTGCTGAACTTTGTACCAAAAGCGAATTATCCTATCTCGGGACTCAGCTCCAAACAACTTTGGAGAGCTTCACCATCATGCACCTCACATTTTCGCCTAATGATGAAGACATGGTTTTGTTGAATCCTTTGACACTAGGCAACCTCTCCGACCCTCGGCGATCTTGACCCTTGACCCTCGACCGCTCGGCGATCCACGACCCTCTACCCTACTTGTGGGACATAGATGTACTGTTCAACGCCGACCCCCTCCCGATAGCTTCAACACGTGGGGGGGGGGTCGATATTACGTACCCCCTCCTAGCTTGAAGCGTTCTCGAGGCCACCCCCTAACCCTTGAAGCGTTGTCGAGGCCACCCCAAACCCTAGAGAAGCAGCGTCGAGGCCACTAATATGATTCCTTATTGTGATTAGCTAGCTAGTTCTACGTTGGCACTAATATATCCATATCTGTCATGTTTGAATAATAATTGCCATGTTGTAAATATTTGTAGAAACTATGGACACCCCGAGGCGAAGCACAAGAAGCGTTGTTGAGGGACATAATCGCACAGGAAGTGATGCCGTCTCCTCGATGATGTTTCTCAACGTCGATAACGATGGTCCGGAAGGAGAGGGTGAAGAAGCAGCTGGCTATGATTTACATGGCTCCGATGACCCAATGCCGGTGCAAGAAGTAGACTGTGAGGACGGCTCGGTGATCACCAAACCGAGTCCGGCCAGGTATATATATTAGTTAAGCACTGTCTTGACTAGCTCTCGTCTTTGTTTTGGTATATATATATGTACACATATTAATTAACTCTCGTCTTTGTTCTTTTTCTAGCCCTCCGGATCGAGCACAACTTCGGTAAAGAGACGAGGCCGAAGAAAAAGTTGAGCTTGGATGAAAAGTTTGAGATCATACAAATCGGCATGACGGCCAACCGATTGAACCCTACTGGGACAAAGAAGGCATTTGTTGCTTTCGGTGGGGGTTACGGTTAGGGACAAGATCCCGATCAGCATCCACCAATGGTATAAGCCTAAGAACGAAGACCACGAGGTGTCTTATGTCAATGATATGCGAGAAAAATGATCTTTGGGTGAGCTGAAGTCAAATTTTACCCTACCGCGGAGGATGATCCGGAGAAGCGATAATAGAGCCATTAATCAAGTCTTTTGCTCTTAAGAAGATGGCAGAACTATTCAGGAATTGGAAGAAAGACCTCAATACGTATGTCGAAAAAATGAGACACCAGAATTCACGGGCAAATATGAGAAGATCGGAGATGGTGGCCCGCATTTGTGGCCTACAAGACATCGGAAAGAGTAAAAAGATGTCGGCGACAAACAAGAGAAATGCTGCGAAGAAGAAGCTTCATCATCGCACGGGTCGTCGCTACCTCATAGCCCGGCCTAAGTGGTCCAAGGCTGAGAATGATCTGCTTGATAAAGGGATCGAACCGAGACAATGAATCGCGGACCGTTGCGGACTTGGTTCTTCGGGCTGGCGGATCCTTGGACCCTATAACGGGAAGTGCATTTGGACGGACGAACAATTGGACATACCAGTCAAGAGGCTTAAGCATTATATCGAAGCAAGCAGACAAGGGAAGTTCGTTCGAGACGAGGAGAAGGACGAGCTCACAATGGCCCTCGGGAATCTCGAGCACCACAGGACCGGACACGAGGCACGCTGAGCTCCCTTCGTGGAAGGCTGGATTTCAGACAGGGGTTACAAAACCCATAAGAGGAGGAAGAAAGCGGATCGAGCCTAATGCAAAGCGCCGCGAAAGGGTAATGGGGCTAGAGGAGCGAGAAGCAGCCGATCACAACAAAGCGACTGCGAAGCTTCCCCGGCTACCCGCCATCTCGGCGGAGAAGCGTGGCTTCCACCGAAGCTGCTTGACCAGAGCAGCATGCCTTGACGGCTCCTCGCCGGCTATCCCGTGGATGCTATCACGGATCTTTGAAAGTTGCCACCTTATGGCGCAATGGAGCAATTTAAAGGTCAAGGCGGCTGTTGGCTCTGTTTATCCCACTAAACCCGACTCAACTTTTCACCGCCGGCGATTCGAGAAGGATATGCTAAGGTGATGGTCGATGAAATAACGGAGGGATTTGAGGAGCTCGGCTTGACCACCCTACCGGTGAAGGGGAGTATCGGCTGGGTTACGCTCTGAAGACTCCATGCCTATGGCGGAAGGATCTCATCAACCTTCCTAGCTGGGCGCCTCCGCCTCCTCCTCCTCCTCCGTGAGTCGGGGCACTCCGCCTCCTCCACCGCCTCCTCCTCCTCCTCCGTGAGTCAGGCACTCCCCTCCTCCACCGCCTCCTCTTCCGTGAGTGACGATCGGGCACTCGGCGGCTCCTTCTCCGGCGGCGTGGCGGCACTCTGTCTCCTTCTCCGCTTTGCACGGCGCGTCCGGCAGCCAGCCTCCTCCTTCTCCGCCTCGTCGGCAAGGGCGGAAGAGACCCGCCGCCGCTCCGGCTGCTCCGGACGCGTCGTAGTCCTTCTCCTCCGCCTCGTAAGCAAGGAAAGAAGACATCCGCTCCGTCTGCTCTGCGGCGTCTAGCAGATCTTGCCAAAGGCGGGAGGAGATACTGATTCGGTCCTTCTCTGAAGACTCGGAGAAGTTACTGCACGAGAGGAGCGAGGAGGAAAACGCGAAGATCGCGCAGACCGAAGTGGATGACTGGTTTCAAGGGTTGAAAGCAAAGAGACATCCACCTCCGGAGGAGAAGGTAGATCCGGTCAAAGCGAGCGCACTCGGCTGCCGACAAAACCACCCAAGTCTACGCCCGAAGGCAACTATGAGCGCATTATTGGAAAGGCATTTGCCGAGGCGGAGAGATCGGGAAATCTTGTCGGTGATCAAAGGATGAAAGAACGACGAGCTGGGAAACAAATTGCCCAGCTCGGCGAACAAGCGAAGAATCGTGCCCCCGCTCAAGGTGCACGCTAGCGACATCGTCGATCCGAGGATGGTGCCCGGTTATGGCAATCCTGAAGATTACTTGCCCGACGATGTACAATTTGATTTCTTGGAGGTGCGAGATACAAAGATACGATGCAGGAAGCCTCTCGTCAAAGATGAAAGCTCTCTAACAACGATGATCACGAAGATTGCATGATTGGTACATGAAAACCTGCAAAGAGTCTGACGGGAGGAATACTTTGTATTTGAGAGTTGAAAAGGAGCATGACCTCCTTGGAATTGAACTGTTGCCTATTCCATTTGAGGAGTTCTATCAGTTTTTCAGTCAATTGGCCATCGATAAAGCAACGGTCACCTGCTACTGTCTGTAAGTAGTACTACTTACATCATTAAGTATCTCTATATAACTCAGCTCTTTCATTGCATGTATTTATAAATATCCTCACTATATTATGCAGATTGAAGATCGCAGAAATGAAGAAAAAACAAGTGGGTGATATTGGGTTCATTAACACATATCTCATCGATGCAAATGAGGTTAAATATCGTGCCAAGGAAACCGAGGCCAACTTACTACGATCGTTGGAAATAAATGAACACAAAAATACAATACTCTTTCCTTACAACTACACGTATTTATTCTTGTCTTGTGGCATATTCGGTTTCCCTTATTTAGTCCAGGTTATAGAAATGTAATATTGATGAGTTATGCATGCGTGCAGGTTCCACTATATTCTCCTAGAGATTAAGCTTGAGCAGGAGTAGTAACTGTCTTAGACTCGAGACGAAAAGATCCCAAGGAGTATGCGGAAATGACTGAAATGCTCGAGAAGTAAGTTAAATCAATCATTATCCACCATATCAGCAACTTTGTTCATTTCTGATATCAAGTAATTGTTTTCTTTGTATGGCAGGTCTTGGGGAAAATTCACCAAAAAAACTCCGGGACTACCGAAGAAGCTGCAATTTAGACACCCGAAAGTAAGTACTATATAGTAGCATATTCCACGCGCATCTCCTAGTGATTCAAGCGCTAGTTTCATCAATACCATTTAGCATGTGCTTGCTATATATAATTATCAGTTTGATTGACCTCTGTTTCTTGTAAAGTGGTTGTGGCAGGAACAAGGGAATGATTTCTGTAGATACTATGTTTGCGAGTCCATCCGCCACACGACCTGTAAGAGGGGCTACTCCGACAAACAATTTGAAGTGCGTAAATAAAAATATTCACAATTTTATTTTATTACCATCATTTGTGTTGAGTTTCATTCATTCATATATATATATATATATATATATATATATATATATATATATATATATGTATTGACCCTTTCTTAAAATTAGATGTTTCTGGCGGGATGAACTCCTAGCACCAGATCGCATGCGAGCAATTCAAGAGGAATTGGCGGCATTCTTTCTTGACTATGTGATCGCTGAAGGCGGGAATACCATGTGGACCACGCGTCCGTATTTTAAAAGATAATTATTGTATATGTAGCGGTAGCGTCGGATAGATATCTGAGAACTTGTTGTTCGACCAATCTCTCGGAGAAGGAGAGGTGGTCGATATCACTTCTCTCTGTATGCATATATATGTTCATGACGATCTTACATTTGCTTAATTACTAGCTAGCTAGCATGTCTAGTTAGTCCTCTCTATACGTATGTATAATGCGTAGCGTCGACCAAGCACGGACAAAAGAAAGGACACTTTTCTCTATTAATTAGCTAGCTATAGCACAATATATGAAACACCTAAATTAACCCCCAAAACCCCCAAACCCCCCTCTTTTGAAAAAAAAAAACCAGAGCCAAAGAAATCTTGACGTGGATGCCTATTGGTCCCGGTTGGTGCCACCAACCGGGACCAAAGGCCCTCCTGCCTGGGCTCAGCGGACAGGCCACGTGGAGGCCCATCTGTCCCGGTTCTGGATAGAACCGGGACTAAAGGGTGAGGGTATTAGTACCGGCCCTTATGAACCGGGACTATAGGCCATTTTTCTACTAGTGTATGTTGATGTTAGCGTTTTCCATGATAAATGTGTTCGGTTAGCTGAATCATTGACATATGAACAACAAAATTCCTTATCTTATTGAATGATTTGATCGATCAAATCACACAAAATCATCTTGGAATTCATTGTTCACAGCTCATAATCCAGTTTAATGATTTTAATGACTCACAACTCATAATCCAGTTTGTTAGAGACATGAAACAAATAGAGAAATTCATTATTCACTTTTGAGCAAGTACTAAAACTACTAGATATGATTGACAAGTTCACTTCTTGTGATCTAAAAATGAGGGCTATCAAAAACTAAATTCTAGAGCAAAACTGATTTGGGCCTTAAGAGCATGGGTCGGTAGCCTCTGCAGGAGATGCGGATCGTTCATTCCCTTCACCAGTTGCCACAAGAGAGGTTGCAGCACATGAAGAACAGAGCCATTCCCTCCTCCCCTCTTGTTGTAGCCTGCACATTGTAAAACTTGTTGGGTAACACGTACTAGGTAAGCCTCCCTCAGTCCCTCTGCACAAGATCAAGACAACAAATTTAGGTATATGGCCTGCAGTACCCGCCGCATGCGCACCAAGAGCTCCTATCAGGCTGAGAGCATCTCTAGCAAACCCCGCATAAGTGGTTAAACCCGTAAATTTTTTGCGTTTTACAGTTTTAGGCAAAAAAAGTTGCCAGAATAGAAACGTAAAAATAGTCCAATCCGTAAAAATTTTAAGGCCACCGCAAATGCACACCCGAAACCCTTATCTTTGGAGGTTGGAAGGCCGAATATAGGGGGCCCCGTATACCGGTCAAACCTCGTCGGAGCAAACACACCGCCGCGGAGTTTGCCGGAATCCGCCTTAAACTCGCCGGAATTCATCACCGCACATCGAAAAAGGCTGCTAGACGCCGCAATCGATCGCCGCCGGTTCGAATTGGACGAGCTCGACATCGTCGTGGCCTCCCATGACCTCAGCCTGGCCGCCGGAATCCTCCCGACGCGGCAGGCAAAGGGCACGACTCTGCTGGCAATAGAGCAAGGCGCGGACGACGGAGGCGACGGGACGTGGCCGGCAAGCTGTGCACGGACGATGGAGACGACGGGGCGTGGCCGGCGAGGCTGGGCGCGACCGGCGGGTGATGGGGCACGGCCAGCAGGGGGGGGGGGGGCACGGCCGACAGGCGACGGGGCG
The DNA here is from genome assembly GCA_021605145.1 of Aegilops bicornis. Classification (NCBI taxonomy): domain Eukaryota; kingdom Viridiplantae; phylum Streptophyta; class Magnoliopsida; order Poales; family Poaceae; genus Aegilops; species Aegilops bicornis. The sequence goes on along the minus strand of CM038671.1, from coordinate 665,553,831 downwards.
CGGCCGACAGGGTTGAGCGCGGCTGGCTGGAGAAAGGGCGGCAGCGGCCGGACTGAAGGCCAGCCGCGAATATACTTTTTTACGGATCCGTTTGAGGGTCTGCATCTGTGCCAGCCCGAACCAGTTCATAAAAGCAGTTTTGCATGAACTGCAAATGCGTTTTGCGGACTGGTGGGATATGAGGTCTGCTAGAGTTGCTCTAATCAGGTTCTAGGTGGACGCCACCGGCGAGGCCACCCACCATCGTGAGTACTGCCTTATAATTTCCATACCAAATCAGCTCCTGGCACGGCCGGACTTGTGGTTAATTACTTCTGCTGCTGGCCCGATTGATTAGCTATCTAACTCACCACTATGTTAATTTATGCTGCTAGCTAGCTGACCCATCGATCCATTTTCTTGAGAAAGATCAATTGGGGGTCGATCGAGAGACAAAATTCAATTGAGCTAGTATATAATCCTCAGGTGTCGGTCACTAGGACGGACACGGCCGGACTATAATTCCTCTTTATCTTTACCTAATAATAATAAAGTAAATTGGATTTCTTTCGTTCGTCATGGTATTTTTTAGAAAAGTCCCTCTATTTCAGAGAATTCAACCCGTAGTTCTGTTTTAAGTTAAAACGAATCGTTTTTCATATATTATACAAAAGTCTCTGTGTTTTGTTAAAATCAACCCTTGGTCCGGATTTAAGTCACACCCGAATCGTCATTTTACATTTTTTGAAAACCCCATGATGTTTTAGATAATTCATCCGCGGATCATATTTAAGTCAAATAATGTTTTTTTAAATCATCCATATCTTTTAAACCGTAACTCCGATTTGAACATGTTATATATGAAATTTGATTAGAAAAATATGTAGAATATGTATATGAGATTGTTTTCACGTGTTAAGTATTTTTAAATATTATTTTGGAATATATTTAAGTTAAACAAATGATTTTCTAAATTATCCGTATCTTTGATTTCAACATATTATATATGAAATTTTATTAGAAAAATATTTGGAACTAAATATGATGTTAATTTACCTGTTAAATATTTTTAAAATATCGTTTTGGGAGCAAACTTATAATTTATAGCGTAAGATCGGTTTTCCTTTCGTACCGGCGGCGACCCGGATTGCAAATAAACACCCCACTGTAACAATATAGGGAAAAGAAAACATCGATAACTACAAATGCATACCTCTGAAAAATGTCGCAGGGGAAAACAACAGATTTCTCATCGCGAGAGTGAGAGAGAGAGAGAGAGAGAGAGAGAGAGAGAGGGAGGAGAGAGGGAGAGGGAGACGCCTTAGGATTAAACATATTCAAACACATTTTTTTTTGTTTTGTGTGAACACCGAGGCCATCGCCGGCGAGGGTGAGAAGGAGGATAAGCGGCAACACAAATATGATGCCTCGCAAAAATAAAGGAGATGGACCTATTGTAGTCTTGAGTGATGGTTGTTGGGTAAGAGTGTGTGTTATGTTTTCTCTCCCGTTGCAACGCATGGGCTCTTTTGCTAGTAATAACCAATGCTGCCATTGTATCCAAAATTAGTTATCTAGTTCTATCCGACATTATCAATCGATTATCAAGTGGGACTTTAACACCGCAGGAACTTCATGTGTTCCTCTTGTTATGACATCGAGCTAATGTGCCATCTGTTGCACTGTTTGTGCCCCTAAACTAAAAATTACCTTGTGTACTTTAGATAAATTACTTTCTATGATTCACTTGCATTATGCGTATTTGCTTTCCTATGTTAGAACTGAAATGCATCCATTGTGACGAATATGGTTGTATCAACATTACCCATTCAACTTAGACTTGGTTCATCACATATAGACTACTTTTCTTTTCTCTGCTACTTGTATGACGTAAAACTATCAAGTTTATGACACAAGTTATCAGTAAAGCTTCACATTTTCTTACTTGCAATAGTATGCTCGCCTGTTCTCGTTTTCCTTGACCTAAATGATCAAAAAGCCAGCACATACAACACACCTAAGTGGTTTCCAAGATCTAATCATCAAAATTATGATTGAAGATATAGGGTTTCTGCCCTAGCTAAGCGCTCACCTGAGAGTCCAAGAAAGAAGGCAAAAAATGTTAATTGTAGCTTCTATGCTACATTGCTACCCAAATAATGGCATGGTACACATATTTCAAAACACAATCCTACCTTTCTTTTTTACATAATAAAGGAGCTAACGTACTTATCATACATGCTTTCTCAAACCTAAAACTACTACAAGATTTGAATATTATTCCTCCATTTTTTATACAAAGGGGTTAAAATTGTCGCCATGCATGTCAACTAAAAACTTAACCTACTAAAAAATGCAAAAAATAATAATCAAATCACACATATTTTAAATGGGCCTCTACGCCATTTTGGTGCAACAGATCATCTAGTATCTTGGAGTGGTGCAAGTTCTGTATAATTTGTGTGCAAGTTGTATCATCAAGTTTATAAATTTATTCATTTATTTCTTTCTTCTTTTAGGGTAATACCATTGCCCTTAGTTCATTCTTCCTTAGAATAACTTTATTGTTTATTTTTTAGTCTTTTTTATTTTAGAATAACTTACGATTGTTAGATCTATCTTGAAACAGTGCAAGTTCTATATGTTGTATCATCATTTTTATATAATTTTTTTCATTTTCTTTCTTCTTTTAGGGTAATACCAGTGCCCTTAGTTCATTCTTCCTTAGAATAACTTGTGTTGTTTATTTCTTATCTTTTTGTTCTAGTAAACAAATCTCTATCATGGCTCATGTAATCTTGTGTGTTTGATATGTACTCCCTCCATCCATGAATAAGTGTATGTTTGGCATTCAAAGTTTGTTCACAAAAGAGTGTACTTCTATCTTTTCAATGCACTTTATAGTAGAAAAAAATGATTCTCTGTCATCACATGGTAATCAAGACCAATAATATTCAACACATGATCTTCTCACTTTTTACATGGGGTGGAGTAATTAAATAGGAGAGAGATGATGACTTGCACCTTCCCAATGCATATTTTATTCTACTTCATAATATGTCCTAAAATTTCTATATGTTCACCGGAAGTGTGTGTGTGTGTGTGTGTGTGTGTGTGTGTGTGTGTGTGTGTGTGTGTGTGTATTATGTGTGTCCATTGTGTGTATGTGTGTGAGTGTGTGGGCGCGCACGGGTGCATACGCGTGCGAGAGATATGAGGAGATTACACCATCGTCAAGAGATGCAATTATTTTCGACGTGTCTAGCAACAATAATCTCCAACTCTATTATTTTGTTTTTTCAACACTGAGTGTACATGGACATGTAAATATGGAGTGCGATTTCTATGCAATCTATGTGTAAATTATGTTGTTATCTGAAGGTTATAAAACTATATAATTGGTCTTGAATATTGTAGACCAGTGCAAGTTCTATGAAATATAGTGCAATTTTAATCATTGTTTACTTTAAGAAATATTTATATTCTTTCTTTCTTTTTTGGGTAATACCGTGCCATTACTTCATTTTATTTTAGAATAACATTTCTTTTCGTTTATGTTTCTGTTTTCTTACTTCTGCTAATGTTTCTAGCTCTAATTGTTTTGGCCTATTTGATTTTTTGGGTTGTCTAGTGTTCTCCTATTTTGCATATGCGGCAGTGTTTTGATGTTGCAGTGGTGTGGCATTATTTTATTTTGTGTTAATAAATTAAACTGAGATTTTTTTTGTAATTTATCCAATTACTTTTACTTCTTCATTTTCTTTCTTTGTTTAATATAAAATGTTCTTGATTCATTCTGTCTTAGAACATAATGTTTCTTGTTTTAATTTTCTCACCAGTGCTACAGTTTTTTGTTCTTATTGCTTAGTTGATTTTTTCTTGTCAGACTTTCTAGTATATGTGTGCATATGTATATTTCAGGTGATTTTTGTCGGTAACTTTTTTTTTGCGGGAATATATTTTATTTTATTGTTGAGAAAGCAGGACTACACTGTTTATTTTGTACAGCATTAAAGGGGATTGAGATTTGTACACACCATACCATGTGTGACCTACCAAGTTCGTTAATTTTTTCTAATCAAATTTAAGCACTACACAAATTCCAACATAAGATGTGCTTAGGCTTAAACATGTTGTAGCACCACCGGAAGTTGCAAAGCATCTAATTCCTCTGTTCCTAAATATAAGTATTTGTAGAGATTCTACTATAGACCACATGCGGATGTATATAGATGCATTTTAGAGTGTAGATTCACTTATTTTGCTACATATATAATCCATAGTGAAATCTCTACAAAGACTTAAATTTAGGAACATGTGTGGTCTATAGTGAAATCTCTACAAAGACTTATATTTAGAGCTGATGGAGAACGTTACAGAAAATTAAAATTTTCCTACGGTTTCACCAAGATCCATCTATGAGTTCTACTAAGCAACGAGTAACGAGAGAGAGTTTGCATCTACATACCACTTGTAGATCGAGTACGGAAGCGTTCTTGAGAGTGGTGATGATGAAGACGTTCCCCAACGTGATTCCGATCACCGATGACCAAAATCTTGAAAGGACAGCACCTCCGTGTTCAACACACGTGACGGAGACGATGGCGTCTCCTCCGTCTTGATCCAGCAAGAGTGAAGGAGAGGTTGAGGAAGACAACTCCAATGGCAGCACGACGGCGTGGTGCAGTTGGTACGGCAGTTCTCCGGCAGGGCTTCGCCAAGCTCGCGTGGAGAAAGAGAGGTGTTGGGGAGGGGAGGGGCTGCGCCTTCAATTGTGTTGGCAGCCCTCCCCCCACCCCTCTATTTATAGGAGGAAAGGGCAAAGGGGGGCCGGCCATCTAGGGTAAACCCTAGATGGGGCGGCGGCCCAAGGGAGGAGGGAGGTGGCTTGCCCCCAAGCTGAGGCGCCCCTTTAGGTTTACCCCTCCCCAAACCCTAGCCGCATGGGCCTGGGTGGGAGGCGCGCCCAGCCCACCAGGGGCTGGCTCCCTCTCCCACTTAGCCCATGTGGCCCCCGAGAGGTGGCCTCCCGGTGGACCTCGGAACCCTCCCGGTGGCCCCGGTGCTACCGGTATACCACCGAAACTTCCCGGAGTCCGTTTAACCACTTTCCATATGTAAATCTTTACCTCCGGACCATTCCGGAACTCCTCGTGACGTCCGGGATCTCATCCGGGACTCCGAACAACATTCGGTAATCACATACTTGTCTTCCTATTAACCCTAGCGTCACCGAACCTTAAGTGTGTAGACCCTACGGGTTCGGGAGACATGTAGACATGACCGAGACTACCTCAAGTCAATAACCAACAGCGGGATCTGGATACCCATGTTGGCTCCCACATGCTCCTCGATGTTGTCATCGGATGAACCACGATGTCAAGGGTTCAAGCAACCCGTATTCTATTCCCTTTGTCCGACGGTATGTTACTTGCGAGACTCGATCTTTGGTATCCCAATACCTCGTTAGTATAGTTATCGGCTAGTCACTTTACTCGTACCGCAATGCATGATCCCGTGACAAGACACTTGATCACTTTGAGCTCATTAGGATTATGCATTACCGAGTGGGACCTAGTGATACCTCTCCGTGTCACGGAGTGACAAATCCAGTCTCGATCCGTGTCAACCCAATGGTCACTTTCGGAGATACCTGTAGTGCACCTTTATAGTCACCCGATTACGTTGTGACGTTTGATACACCCAAAGCACTCCCACGGTATCCGGGAATTGCACGATCTCATGGTCTAAGGAAGAGATACTTGACATAGGAAAAGCTCTAGCAAAACGAACTACACGATCTTTGTGCTATGCTTAGGATTGGGTCTTGTCCATCACGTCATTCTCCTAATGACGTGATCCCGTTGTCAATGACATCCGATGTCCATAGTCGAAACCATGACTATCTGTTGACCAACGGGCTAGTCAACTAGAGGCTTACTAGGGATGTATTGTAGTCTATGTATTCACACGTGTATCACGATTTCCGGTTAATACAGTTATAGCATGAATAAAAGACAATTATCATGAACAAGGAAATATAATAATAATGCTTTTATTATTGCCTCTAGGGCATATTTCCAACAGTCTCCCACTTGCACTAGAGTCAATAATCTAGTTTACATTGTGATGAATCGAACACCCATAGAGTTACGGTGTTGATCATGTTTTGCCCGTGGAAGAGGTTTAGTCAGCGGATCTCGACATTCAGATCCGTATGCACTTTACAAATTTCTATGTCTCCATCCCGAACATTTTCACGGATGGAGTTGAAGCGACGCTTGATGTGCCTGGTCTTCTTGTGAAACACAGGCTCCTTGGCAAGTGCAATAGCTCCGGTGTTGTCACGAGAAGAGTTTGATCGGCCCCGACGACCGGGTATGACTCTAGGTCGGTGATGAACTCCTTCACCCAAATTGCTTCATGCGCTGCCTCCGAGGCTGCCATGTACTCCGCCGCACATGTAGATCCCGCCACGACGCTTTTGCTTGCAAATGCACCAGCTTCGCTCCACCATTCAACATATACACGTATCCGGTTTGTGACTTAGAGTCATTCAGATCTGTGTCGAAGCTAAGCGTCGACATAACCTTATTCTGACGAGCTCTTCGTCACCTCCATAAACGAAACATGTCCTTTGTCCTTTTCGGGTACTTCAGGATATTCTTGACCGCTGTCCAGTGTTCCTTGCCGGGATTACTTTGGTACCTTCCTACCAAACTTACGGCAAGGTTTACATCAGGTCTGGTACACGGCATGGCATACATAATAGATCCTATGGATGAGGCATAGGGGATGACACTCATCTCTTCTTTATCTTTTGCCGTGGTCGGGCATTGAGCTGAGCTCAATCTCACACCTTGCAAAACAGGCAAGAACCCTTTCTTGGACTGATCCATTTTGAACTTCTTCAAAATCTTATCAAGGTATGTACTTTGTGAAAGACCTATGAGGCGTCTCGATCTATCTCTATAGATCTTGATGCCTAATATATAAGCAACTTCTCCAAGGTCCTTCATTGAAAACACTTATTCAAGTAGGCCTTAATGCTGTCCAAGAATTCTATATCATTTCCCATCAAAAGTATGTCATCTACATATAATATGAGAAATGCTCTGAGCTCCCACTCACTTTCTTGTAAACGCAGGCTTCTCCATAAGTCTCAAGCATAAACCCAAACGCTTTGATCATCTCATCAAAGCGAATGTTCCAACTCCGAGATGCTTGCACCAGCCCATAAATGGATCATTTGGAGCTTGCATACTTTGTCGACATTCTTAGGATCGACAAAACCTTACGGCTGTATCATATACAGCTCTTCCTTAAGATAACCGTTAAGGAACGCTGTTTTGACATATCTCATAATCATAGTATGCGGCAATTGCTAACATGATTCGGACGGACTTAAGCTTCGCTACGGGAGAGAAAGTCTCATCGTAGTCAATCCCTTGAACTTGCCGATAACCCTTAGCGACAAGTCGAGCTTTATAGATGGTGACATTACCATCCGCGTCCGTCTTCTTCTTAAAGATCCATTTGTTTTCTATCGCTCGCCGATCATCGGGCAAGTCAGTCAAAGTCCATACTTTGTATTCATACATGGATTCTATCTCGGACTTCATGGCTTCTAGCCATTTGTTGGAATCTGGGCCCGCCATTGCTTCTTCATAGTTCGAAGGTTCACCGTTGTCTAACAACATGATTTCCGTGACAGGGTTGCCGTACCACTGCAGTGCGGGCGTGTCCTAGTGGACCTCTGAAGTTCGGTAGCAACTTGATCCAAGTACCTTGATCATCATCATGAATTTCCTCTTCGGTTGGTGTAGGCATCACGGGAACATTTTCTGAGCTGCACTACTTTCTGTTCAAGAGGTAGTACTTCATCGAGTTCTACTTTCCTCCCACTTACTTCTTTCGAGAGAAACTCTTTTTCGAGAAAGGTTCCGTTCACGGCAACAAAGATCTTGCCTTCGGATCTAAGGTAGAAGGTATACCCAAAGGTTTCCTTAGGGTATCCTATGAAGACGCATTTTTCCGACTTGGGTTCGAGCTTTTCAGGTTGAAGTTTCTTGACATAAGCATCGCATCCCCAAATTTTTAGAAACGACAGCTTAGGTTTCTTCCCAAACCATAATTCATACGGTGTCGTCTCAACGGATTTAGACGGTGCCCTATTTAAAGTGAATGTAGCTGTCTCTAGAGCGTATCCCCAAAATGATAGCGGTAAATCGGTAAGAGACATCATAGATCGCACCATATCCAATAGAGTGCGATTACGACGTTCGGACACACCGTTCTGTTGAGGTGTTCGGCGGCGTTAGTTGTGAAACGATTCCACATTTTCTTAAGTGTGTACCAAATTCGTGACTTAAATATTCTCCTCCACGATCCGATCGTAAGAATTTTATCTTTCGGTCACGTTGATTCTCTACTTCATTCTGAAATTCCTTGAACTTTTCAAAGGTCTCGGACTTGTGTTTCATCAAGTAGACATACCCATATCTACTCAAGTCATCCGTGAGAGTGAGAACATAACGATATCCTCCATGAGCCTCAACGCTCATTGGACCGCACACATCGGTATGTATGATTTCCAACAAGTTGGTTGCTCGCTCCATTGTTCCGGAGAATGGAGTCTTGGTCATCTTGCCCATGAGGCATGGTTCGCATGTGTCAAATGATTCATAATCAAGAGACTCTAAAAGTCCATCGGCATGGAGCTTCTTCATGCGCTTGACACCAATGTGACCAAGGCGGCGATTACCACAAGTATGTGGGACTATCGTTATCAACTTTACATCTTTTGGTATTCACGCTTATGAACATGTGTAATATTACGTTCGAGATTCATTAAGAATAAACCATTGACCATCGGAGCATGACCATAAAACATATCTCTCATATAAATAGAACAACCATTATTCTCGGATTTAAATGAGTAGCCATCTCGCATTAAACGAGATCCGGATACAATATTCATGCTCAAACATGGCACCAAATAACAATTATTAAGGTTCATAACTAATCCCGTGGGTAAATGAAGAGGTAGCGTGGCCGACGGGCGATCACATCGACTCTGGAACCATTCCCGGCAGCGCGCCGTCACCTCGTCGCCGCCCGGTCTCCGCTTATTCCGCAGCTCCTGCTGTGAGTTACAAATATGAGCAACGACACGGTATCAAATACCGGGAGTTACTACGATTCTTGGTAAGGTACACATCAATTACATGTATATCAAATATACCTTTGGTGTTGCCGGCCTTCTTATCCGCTAAGTACTTGGGGCAGTTCCGCTTCGATGACCCTTCCCTTGCAATAAAAGCACTTTCGGTCTCGGGCTTGGGTCCATTCTTTGACTTCTTCCGGCAACTTGCTTGCAGGCGCGGCAATCTCCTTGCCGTCCTTCTTGAAGTTCTTCTTACCCTTGCCCTTCTTGAACTTAGTGGTCTTATTGACCATCACCACTTGATGTTCTTTCTTGATTTCTACCTCGGCTGACTTGACATAGAGAACACTTCAGGAATGGTCTTTACCATCCCCTGCATGTTGTAGTTCATCACAAAGCTCTTGTAGCTTGGTGGGAGCGGCTGGAGGATTCTGTCAATGACCGCCTCATCGGGGAGGTTAATATTCATTTGGGTCATACGGTTGTGCAACCCGGACATCTTGAGAATGTGCTCCTTGTGTAACTGTTTTCCTCCATCTTACAACTATAGAACTTGTCGGAGATGTCATATCTCTCGACCGGGCGTGAGCTTGAAAAACCAGTTTCAGCTCTTGAACATCTCATATGCTCCGTGATGCTCAAAAGCGTTTTTGGAGCCGGTTCTAAGTTGTAAAGCATGCCGCCTTGAACGAGGGAGTAATCATCAAGACGAGACTGCCAAGCATTCATAATGTCTTGGTTCTTCGGGACGGAGGCGTCACCTAGCGGTCCTTCTAGGGCGTATTGTTTCTGGCAGCTATGAGGATGATCCTCGAGGTTAGGACCCGGTCCGTATAGTTCTTGCCGTCATCTTTCAGCTTGGTTTTCTCTAGGAACGCGTTGAAGTTCAAGTTGACATGAGCGTTGGCCATTTGATCTACAAGACATATAATTCAAAAGTTTTAGACTAAGTTCATGATAATTAAGTTCATCTAATCAATTTTTTTTAATGAACTCCCACTTAGATTAGACATCCCTCTAGTCGTCTAAGTGTTACACGATCCGAGTCGACTAGGCCGTGTCCGATCAACACGTGAGACGGACTAGTCTGCGTCGGTGAACATTCTCATGTTGATCGTATCTTCCATACGACTCGTGTTCGACCTTTCGGTCTCCGTGTTCGAGGCCATGTCTTCACATGCTAGGCTCGTCAAGTTAACCCTAAGTGTTTACTGCGTGTGTAAATCTTGCTTACACCCGTTGTATGTGAACGTAAGAATCCATCACACCCGATTAACACGTGGTGCTTAGAAGCTGACGAACTGTAGCAGCGGTGCCGCAGTTAGGGAGAACACTTCTTGAAATTGTTCTAAGGGATCATCTTATTTACTACCGTCGTTCTAAGTAAACAAGATGCATAATCATAATAAACATCACATGCAATTATAAAGTAGTGACATGATATGGCCAATATCATATAGCTCCTTTGATCTTCATCTTCGGGGCTCCATGATCATCCTGTCACCGGCATGACACCATGATCTCCATCATCATGATCTCCATCATCGTGTCTTCATGAAGTTGTCACGCCAACGACTACTTCTACTTCTATGACTAACGCGTTTAGCAATGAAGTAAAGTAGATTACATGGCGTTCTTCAATGACACGCAGTCATACAAAAATAAAGACAACTCCTATGGCTCCTGCCGGTTGTCATACTCATCGACATGCAAGTCGTGAATCCTATTACAAGAACATGATCTCATACATCACAATATATCATCATTCATCACAACTTGGCCATATCACGTCACATGACAATTGCTGCAAAAACAAGTTAGACGTCCTCTAATTGTTGTTGCATCTTTTACGTGGCTGCAATTGGGTTCTAGCAAGAACGTTTTCTTACCTACGAATGACCACAACGTGATCTTGTCAACTTCTATTTACCCTTCATAAGGACCCTGTTCATCGAATCCGCTCCAACTAAAGTAGGAGAGACAGACACCCGCCACCACCTTATGCAACTAGTGCATGTTAGTCGGTGGAACCGGTCTCACGTAAGAGTCACGTGTTAGGTTGGTCCGGGCGCTTCATCCCACAATACCGCGGAAGCAAGAAACGACTAGTAACGGCAAGTAAGTTGACAAGATCCACGCCCACAACTAAAGCGTGTTCTACTCGTGCAAAGAGAACTACGCATAGACCTAGCTCGATACCAGCGATGGAGAGCGTTACGAGAAAATTAAAATTTTCCTACGGTTTCACCAAGATCCATCTATGAGTTCTACTAAGCAGCGAGTAACGAGAGAGAGTTTGCATCTACATACCACTTGTAGATCGAGTGCAGGCGTTCTTGAGAGTGGTGATGATGAAGACGTTCCCAACGTGATTCCGATCACCGATGACCAAAATCTTGAAAGGACAGCACCTCCGTGTTCAACACACGTGCGGGGCGATGGCGTCTCCTCCGTCTTGATCCAGCAAGAGTGAAGGAGAGGTTGAGGAAGACAACTCCAATGGCAGCACCTGACGGCGTGGTGCGGTTGGTACGGCGATTCTCGGCAGGGCTTCGCCAAGCTCGGCGTGGAGAAAGAGAGGTGTTGGGGAGGGAGGGCTGCGCCTTCAATTGTGTTGGCAGCCTCCCCCACCCCTCTATTTATAGGAGGAAAGGGCAAGGGGCGGCCATCTAGGGTAAACCCTAGATGGGGGCGGCCCAAGGGAGGAGGGAGGGTGGCTTGCCCCCAAGCTGAGGCGCCCCTTTAGGGTTTACCCTCCCAAACCCCTAGCCGCATGGGCCTAGGTGGGAGGCGGCGCCCCGCCCCCCAGGGGCTGGCTCCTCTCCCACTTAGCCCATGTGGCCCCCCGGGAGAGGTGGCCCCTCCCGGTGGACCTCCGGAACCCTCCCGGTGGCCCCGGTACTTTACCGGTATACCACCGAAACTTCCCGGAGTCCGTTTAACCACTTTCCATATATAAATCTTTACCTCCGGACCATTCCGGAACTCCTCGTGACGTCCGGGATCTCATCCGGGACTCCGAACAACATTCGGTAATCACATACTTGTCTTCCTATTAACCCTAAGCGTCACCGAACCTTAAGTGTGTAGACCCTACGGGTTCGGGAGACATGTAGACATGACCGAGACTACCTCAAGTCAATAACCAACAACGGGATCTGGATACCCATGTTGGCTCCCACATGCTCCTCGATGTTGTCATCGGATGAACCACGATGTCAAGGGTTCAAGCAACCCCGTATTCTATTCCCTTTATGCGAAGGTATGTTACTTGCGAGACTTCGATCGTTGGTATCCCAATACCTCGTTAGTCTCGTTATCGGCAAGTCACTTTACTCGTACCGCAATGCATGATCCGTGACCAGACACTTGATCACTTTGAGCTCATTATGATGATGCATTACCGAGTGGGCCCTAGTGATACCTCTCCGTAATACGGAGTGACAAATCGATCTCGATCCGTGTCAACCCAATGGTCACTTCGGAGATACGTAGTGCACCTTTATAGTCACCCGATTACGTTGTGACGTTTGATACACCCAAAGCACTCCTACGGTATCCGGGAATTGCACGATCTCATGGTCTAAGGAAGAGATACTTGACATAGGAAAAGCTCTAGCAAAAGCGAACTACACGATCTTTGTGCTATGCTTAGGATTGGGTCTTGTCCATCACGTCATTCTCCTAATGGCGTGATCCGTTGTCAATGACATCCGATGTCCATAGTCGAAACCATGACTATCTGTTGACCAACGGGCTAGTCAACTAGAGGCTTACTAGGGGCGTATTGTAGTCTATGTATTCACACGTGTATCACGATTTCCGGTTAATACAGTTATAGCATGAATAAAAGACAATTATCATGAACAAGGAAATATAATAATAATGCTTATATTATTGCCTCTAGGGCATATTTCCAACCCTCGCACCCCCATTCGCCCCCCCCCCCCCCAACTGCCCCCCCGTAGGCCCTTTTCTATCGCCGGTGTCTAAAAATCAGCCCAGTCGCGTCTCGTATTCCTCATCGCCTCATTTTCCCGCGAGGAATCAATGCCAAGGTTGCCGGCGATCTGCCTTCCATTGATTCCTCACGGGCGGCGCAGTGATGGCTCGACGACGCGCCCTCCCCCTCCCGCCACGCGTACGCACGTCTGCCTCCCCCCGGAGGCTATAAAAGCCGTCCCTCCCTGGCCGATGGACGCATTCTCCTTCACCCGCAGTCCCTCTCTCTGACCGCCGACGCCCCTATCTCGTCTCCTTCTCCCCGTCTACAGCCCCCGGCAATGGGAGAGCGTTTTCCCGATGATGGGGCGGCGGCCAAAGGCTTCGGCCGCCGCCACCTACACGAGTGGGAGGCCTACCTCCTCCACAAGGAGAACTACCCGACGTCGCCTGACATGCGCGTGCCGGGGCAGTGGAGGCTCAGCGCCGGAGGCGTCTTCATTCCCCCGCAGCCCGACGCCGACCACTCCACGGCGAGGTCGCATGCGTTCGGGCCTCCCTATCGGAGGAGGTGCGGGACCGCCTAGAGTATGCCGCCAATAACCACACGCACTGGGCGGCGTACTTCCAACGCCGCCATGAGGAGCAGCTCGCCTCCACCAACAACGCACCGGTGAGGGGGCGCCACAACACCGATGGTCGACTCCTGTGGTGGGGCGTCCCCAGGCGCACGCTCCACTTCGTGCTCGAGCACCTCGAGGGCGGCAATGAGCCGCCGCTCGAGTACCCGGCGGCCCCGCCCCCAGTCCCCCGCCGGAGCGGCGGCCCTTGGCTGCCGAGGTGCATGGCGGGCGCGTCCTCTTCCTCCTCCTCATCCTCCCGCTCCTCCGGTTCGCCGGCGCTCGCCAACGTCAAGGCTGAGCCCGTGGAGGCGCCGCTCGGGCGGCGCGCCCGCGGCGGTGCCCTCGTCATCAACAAGGGCGGCCGTGGCTCCTCTGCTCCCTCCTCCCGCCTCGTGAAGCCGAAGACGGAGTCGGGGCTCGTCGCCGTGAAGAGCGAGCATGAGGTCATGGCCGCCGACAACGAGGCTGCCGTCAAGTGGGCGCGCGAGGACCACTTTCGGCTGGAGATGGAGCGCCAGCGCCGCACCCTCGAGGAGATCGCTGCTCGGCGCCGCGACCGCGAGGAGATCGCTGCTCGGCACCGCGGGGCCGCGACGAGGGCGACGTCATCGCCCTCGAGGACAGCAACGACGACGCACCGCCGCCAACCAAGCCCATCCGCCAAGGCGACCCAGGGCAGGGGTGTTGCAAGGATGGCGGCGGCGTGAAGAAGGAGGACGAAGACGACGACGACGACTACAGCGCCTTCGGAAAGCTCTTCGGCGTGTAGGCGGGGCGGCACAGTTGTAGTAGTTGTTTTTATGTTTTTGTTTTTAAATTATGTTTCCAATATGTCAAAACCAATGAAACGCTATAAATTTCGCCGCATTATGTGTCATGTTTGGCCGAATTTTGGCCGAGTATGGTTTTAAAAAATGGTGTGTGGGGTAACCTTGAGACGGCGGCCGGAAAACATACCGCCCCACGCCGAATTCAACGCTGGTTCGCCCCCAGGTGGCGCTATTTTAAGCCCCTGGGAGCCGAACGGCTGAAGATGCTCTTAGGAACAGAGGGAGTACATGGGTGCATGGCGTGGCATGGCAGTGTTAGCAACAATAAGAGGGCCCCTGATCTACATGGATGCATCACCGGGAGCTGAACTTTTGGTCGGCTAGAGGAGGCCGCATGCAGCGCCCTTACTTGCATGCATGCAGGGTAGTTTGTTGGATTAATCCAAGGGTTTAGAAGAAAAGTGACTGGCTTAAATAAATTTCAGGTAACCCTAACCCTAAACAATTATTCGGGCGTTGCAACGACCGCACATGAGGAAGTCTTTTCGAACAAACAAATTGATGACTTCAAAGGTAGAGCGAGGCGGCGCCCAAACATACTTCACATGTGTAACACTTGATGATGTTGTGCGTGTCATAGACAATGTAGCCACCGAAGATGGGTGCCGCCAGCACGCCATGGATCATGTGAGAGGGCTTGCCCAGCGAGAAGAGGATCTGCATATTTTTTTTAAGAGTACGCCAAAAGCGTACCTAAGCTTTATAGAAGGAAGAATTAATTACAAGAAGATTGTGCTGGCCCTCACCAGAGGTCTGTGATGCCAATGATACTCCCATTCCTATTCCTACCATACACGACTACTCACATAAGTGTTGTACACTCCTCGCGCCTGCCGCTAGCCAAAGTCGTAGCTCTTGGTAGATCTTCGTGGAAAGTTCCCACTAGTAGAAAACGGAGCTTTAAAACCGGTTTGTAAGGGCCTTTAGTGCCGGTTATGGAACCGGCACTAAAGTGTGGGCACTAAAGGCCCCCCCCCCTTTAGTACCGGTTCGGCACGAACCCGGCGCTAAAAATGCCACCACGTGGCGTGAGCTCACGCCCTGGTATGGGGACCTTTAGTACGGTTGGTGTTACCAACCGGTACTAAAGGTTTTTGAATTTTTTGAAAATTTTGGAATTTTTTTTGATTTTTTTCGAATTTTAATTTTTCTGAATTATTTGATAATTTAGTCTCTAATCACCTCTCTTAACTTCTCAAGTGTGGATCACTCATTCCAAATCATCTAACTTCCCGACCGGTCACCCATCCCTCTCACTACTCCAGCCCGAGCACGCTTAACTTTCGGGTTCTATTCTCCTTCGTTTCCAAGTCTGCACTTGTTGTTTTCCTGACAATAAGATATCAATCCTATTAACCATCCGGAGTTTAGCTTGAGCATGAAGTCACACATTTCACCGTTTGAGTTTGAAACTATTATTCTAAAAAAACAGTAATTATTTAGTAATGCTAATATTTCTTGAATAAGTTTGACCATAGTTTGACCAAAGTTTGACCATAGTTTGACCATATTTGACCAAAATTCAAAAAATTGAAATAATTATTTAGTAAAACTAATATTCTTGAATAATTATGTAGTAACATTAATACTTCTTGAATAAGTAGTTTGACCAGATTTAACCAATTTCTTTTAGAAAAAATGAAATTTGACCATATCTTTTTTTCCTTTTGGAATTTGAGGATTCTAAGAAATTCCAAACAGGCCGTAGGCGTCTCCATCGGATGCGGATTTTCGTGCTGAATTTTTTGATATATTATACGTTTTTTTCCGACATCGTATGCAAAAGTTATAGCCGTTTTACATTTTCCCTATACTTTTTGCAAAACATGTCCAAATTTAAGTTTTCAAATTTTCCTAACTAGTAGATGTAGTAATATAACTACCTCTCGAAATATTTTATTTTCTGAAGTTTTTATCATTTTCTTTTGATTTTTTCAAAACTGAAATGGCGTCTGAGGGTAGAGTTTGAAAATTGCCCTATAGTGCGGTTTGTGTCTTCAACAGGGGACTATAAGTTAAGACTTCTGTAGTGCGGTTGGTGACGCAAACCGATACTAATGGTTAGACCTTTAGTACCGGTTTGTGTCACAAACCGTCACTAAAAAGGGGCTCGTGGGGCCCTGACGGCGCCTTGACTGCCACCACCCCTTTAGTACCGGTTCGTGGCACGAACCGGTACTAAAGGTTCATTACGAACCGGCACTATTGATCACATTAGTGCCGGTTTTTTTACAAACCGGCACTAATTTGCTTCACGTTTGACCATTTTTCTACTAGTGTCCTCTTCATTGCTAATGCCTTGGCCACAAAAAACTCTCCCATTACTTTGCTTCCAAATACTCCAACAAGTCAGTAGCACCAGTGAGTCAAATCCCTTCCGATACCTTTTGGGGATCCGCTTCCGGGCGTTTGGCCACCAATCCTATAATATCTCTGTCGCAGAAGGAAGCATCTGCATGTCAATATGGGCCCACCGGAAGCATTGGAACCACACTTGCCTCGAGTAAACACATTGGAGCATTATATGATTAGTCTTCCTCTTGATCACAGAGGAAACACACCGATGTTGCATCCTGTAAGCCATGCCGAAATCTTCGACCGGAGGTCCAAAGTCTTCGCTGCAGTGCCAACCACATGAACAATCTGCAACCCAATGAGGCCCAGCATTTCCACAGTCCTTTGGCGCATCCTAGTCCAATAGCCCCCTCGTTCATAATATGGTAAGCTGATGAAGCCGAGTACTATCTCGATGCCAACCACTTCCAGATCGCTTGATCTTCCATTAAAGTGTCAAGCTCTGCAACACTTAAGATCTCCCACAGGTGGATGAATTGGACAAGTCCCTCGGTGGACAGCTCCCCTTTGATGTCATTGATCCAATTACTTGAAGTCAGCCCTTCCCTTGCCAACCGTCGATTCATCATTTGAGTTATTACTTGTGCTACTACCAGTGGTGCAACTTCCGCTATGCGGAGTCCCTGGATCCATCTATCCTTCCAAAACAAGATTTGGCTCCCATTGCCCAAAGTCCAATGCACTAAGCTAGCGAAAGCTTCTTGCATATCCTTGCCCGCCGACATAGTCAGGCCCTTCCAAGGCTTGGAGTTGTCAGTACGTCTGAGTCATTCCCATCTGAGTCTGAGGGCAATTCCTTGAGTATGCAGATTTATCACACCTAGGCTGCCAAGCTCCTTCGATCGGCATACCCGGCGCTAGGCCACCAGACACTTCCCACCATGGATCTCCTCTGTTCCGGCCCAAAAGAACGCCTTACATCCTCTGTCGATGCTATCCAAGGCCCACTTCGGTGCATTGGCCACGATAAGATGGTGAGTAGGCCTAGCTCTCACGACACTGTTGATTAGAATCAACCTGCCCGGCCTTGTGATCAGGCCTCTAGTCCATCCTGGCAGAAAGTTGAGCACTGCGTCAACCATTGGCTGCCACTGATTGCATGTTAGTTGTTTGATTGAGAGTTGGAGGCCGAGATACTTGCACGGTAAATTCTGAATCCTCCAAGGTAGGGCTGTGGCTACTCTCTCGGTGTCCCCCAAGTCTGGCCTAATCAGGATCGCCGAGGATTTTTGGTAGTTAATCTTCAGTCCCGAGGCCTCTCCAAAGATGTGCATTACTTCCTTGACAAACGCTAGATCCATGTGTGTCGGCCTGATGAAGAGAACGACATCATCTGCATAGATCGAGAGCTATTGTATAGGAGAGCATCCGGGCATCAGGCTTAGGACTCCAGTTTGTTGAGCCCGAACGATGAGAGCTGACAGGGCATCCATCGCAATGACAAACAGGAGAGGGGAGATTGGGTCGCCCTGCCTCAAGCCACAAACATGCATGATCTTCTCTCCTACATTTCCATTGACCATCACTCTAGAGCTGGCCGAGGATAACAGCATGGCAATGAGCGATCTCCATCTATCAGAGATTCTTTCGCACGAAGCACTTCAGAAAGGAACGGCCAGGACAGCGAATCAAACGCTCTCGAGTATCCATCTTCACCATCACACCCTTAGCTTTCTGTTTGTGTAAGTTCCTCGCCACTTGACGCACAAGCATGAAATTGTCATGTAGGTTTCTGCCCTTGATAAAAGCTGATTGGTTTGAGTGAATCATCTCCTCCATGCGCCCACTAAATTTGGTTGCCAATAGCTTGGCACAGATCTTAGGGATGCTATGGAGCAAGCTGATCGGTCTAAAATCCCCTATCTCTGAAGCATCCGGATTTTTGGGATTAGAGTGATCAGCGCCTTATTGAACCTGCCAAAACCTCGTCCATTATCCAGCATAAACTTTTGAATCGCAACAATCACGTCTCCCTTAATTACGGGCTAGGCTTTGTGGAAGAAAAACCCAATGAATCCGTCCGGCCCAGGTGCTCTGCCAGCTGGCATGCATTTTATGACCTCCCAGATTTCCTCCTCTAAAAAAATGGTGTCTTGATCTGACAAATCGATGGGCTCCATATTCAGATATTGCAGATCAAGAGTGAACTCTCTCGCCCTGGATGTGCCCAAAATCTCCTCGTACGCCTGATGGAAAGCCGTCTCCTTACCCTGCTGATCAGTGATGATCTGTCCTCTGACCGAGATCGCCGGGATGTAGTTCTTGGCCTTCCTCCCATTTGCAGAAAGCTGGAAGAATTTTGAATTTGCATCGCCCTCGCGAAGCCATTTGATCCGAGATCGCTGCCTAGTAGGGCTGGAATTCGAGCCGAGTCGAGCCAACTCAGCTCGACTCGCTAGAGCTTGTTTCGTTAACGAGCTAGCTCGACTCGACTCGTTATTATAACGAGCTCAAATCCAAGATTGGCTCGACTCATATAACTCGCGAGCTGGCTCGTTTAGCTTGTTAAGCTCGTTAAAGATATGAACATAAAACCCTCATATACTATAAAATGATTATGTATATATTAAACATATATATCACTAAACAATAGTAATTTCCTTGTAACGCATGAGTATTCTAGGCGGTTGGGCCTTCAACGGCTAGGCCTTGTGTTGTGCTTTGGGACATAGGATCTCGAGTGGCTGATCTTTTTTTGTATTGGGAGTGGCTGATCTTTTGTACCGAGCCTAACGAGTTACATGAGTACTCGTGAGATTGGCTCTTTTAACTTGGTCTATAAACGATCTTAAACTAAAGCTCGGCTCGACTCGTTCTTCTTTGAGTTCGAGTCGATTCGGGCCAAGTCACAAGCTACTCGTTTAGCTCGCGAGCTTCGAGTTTTTTTTCCAGCCCTACTACCTAGCAATCGTTCTTTCCAGCGAAGCCAGGCCAAGCAGAGTCTTTTTCAAAAGACCACGGAGCCATCTCTCCTCCGTAGTCAGGCTTCTGTCTTCCATGTCCTTGTTAAACCGCTTGATAACCAACCTCGCTATTGCCATCTGAATTTTGACATCACCAATCTTTTTCTGCCCCCAAGCCATGAGAAATTTGGCGGTGTTCCTAAGAAGCTCATTGAGGCGCTTGTACGGATCCGTGATGCCAGGTGCACAAACCCAGGCCTCCCTAACAGCCTCCTCGAATCCATCAATATTGGTATAGAAAAATTCAAACCTGAAGCGCCTAGGTGTGAGAATGTGTTCCTCCAATGCAAGGTGCAGGGGACAATGATCAAATACATCAGTGGACGGCACTTGCAGCATGCAATTGGGGTATTCCAAT
The DNA here is from genome assembly GCA_021605145.1 of Aegilops bicornis. NCBI lineage: Eukaryota > Viridiplantae > Streptophyta > Magnoliopsida > Poales > Poaceae > Aegilops > Aegilops bicornis. The sequence goes on along the minus strand of CM038671.1, from coordinate 665,533,615 downwards.
TCCGAGTGAACCGCGACGAGAGCGCGCGATCGATCTTGGTGAGGGTGGCTAGCTCCCGTTCATTACTCCAAATGAATTTGCGCCCATGAAGGAAGAGTTCTTTCAGTTCCATGTTGTCGATAAAATGCCTAAATCTGCCCATCATCCTCCTGTCAAGGTTGGCGTTGCTCTTGTCAGAAGCACACATGATGAGGTTGAAGTCGCCGATCACCATCCAAGGGCCCGGGCACAAAGCGCGCCTTTCCACCAATTCGTCCAAAAAAGTATTTTTCTCAGCGTCCTCCTGGGGGCCATACACAACAGATAGCCACCAGGGTGATCCCACTTGAGGAGCAACATAACCCGTGATGAAATTCGAGTCATTGACCAGGTTGGACAACTGGACTAGATTCGGATTCCATGCCAACAATATATCTCCATGTGTCACATTGGCAGGAAGATAGGCAAAACCATTGTACGCCGATCCAAGACATTGCGGATAGTAAAGCGGTCCACCATAGCCAATTTGGTCTCGTGGATACAAATGATAGCGGCATTGATAGAATCTACAAATTCCCTAAGGGCCTTCTTCTTGGCCGGACTATTGAGGCCTCTCACATTCCAACACACCAACTCCACATTTGTGCCAGACATCAAGAAGTCTAGCATCGAACTGGTAGTAATCTACTTACGCAGTGCCCACTATCGTCTCTCCATCCAGCCTATCCAAGTCCATGGGAATAGACTTGCCAAAGATTGCTGCTATCGCACTAAGTTGACGCTCCTGAATAGGTGAGTCAAATATCTCTTTAAGCATTCTCATAGCACCGGCCTGGACCGCAAGGTTGTCCTCTACAACTCCCAGAGTCTTGAGCAGTACCGCTTCAGCAACAGAGGCCTTTTGCTTTCTTGGCGCCGTAGTGCTCACCGAGCGGGTGGTGCGTCTAGGAGTGAACGGGTCCTGTCCCATATGCACCCCTTTGATTGCTTCGATTTCCTTAAGCAGCGGTGGTGCTAGTTTCTTGAGAGGTCCCGCACAGAAGGATTTTAGCTGCCCCATTGCCACTCTTTCTTTTTCAGTCAGGCATTGCACCATTTGATCGGTACCATCCGCATCAGGCAGCACATCCATCTGAGCCATGGGAGGCGTGGTGGCAATAGCCAGCATGTTGCATGTGCGCGTCACATCCGACTCTCCCGTCAGCGATAGGTTGCATGGCTGGGTCACATCCGGCTGCGGGGGGAATCTCCTGGGCCCACCTGCTGGCACCAATGGGGAGGTGGCTCATAGGATCTCCTCAATCGGGGCCCATCCCGCAGTAGGGGAACATAGGGCAGCATCATCCTGATTAGCCGCAAGCGCTGCACTGGCATCACTCCCCCACCCTCCTGTGACACGTGACCAAGTGGGCCCACCCACGTCTCCTCGAAAGAGGCATCCAGCTGATTTGTACACACCATCTTGTCGATCTCCACCACCAGCGTCTCTAGCTCGGCAATGAATGCATGAATCGGTCCACCCGCTGAGCCCGCCACTTCCCCTCGGGATCCTGCAGGCCACTGTCTCTGTCTCCTTCCAGAACAACCCCATCTTTGTCGGCTGCCACAGTTGGCACGACCGCATTCTGATTGGCCAACGGCAGGTGGATAGAGGGAATCTCCAACACTACTGGCACAACCACCACATCCACCACATCCACCTCGAGGCCCGCGGGCACCGATAGCGTCACCCTTGCCAGCGGGACAGCGGTCACCGGTACAGGATCTGCAGCAACCAGGAGCCTCGGGGGCACCGCTGTGTGCTGCGTCGCGGCAGCCACAGGACAACCACAGGGATCCGGTGTGCCATCCTGGGACGCTGGCACCACCACCGCCTGCCTCGATGCCAGGAGCTCACCGGATGTGCTAATCCGGCTAGCCGGCGCTCCTCCCACCTGCCTGTTGCTGGTTCCAATATCAGGCAGTCTCTAGCTGGACTCACCCAATCTACCCATCAAAACTTGCATGAAGGACCTTCAAGTGGCTCCAACGCCGACAGCCCCAGCCGCTCCACCATGGTCATCTCTCTTGTTGTGAGTCCATGGCAGCACTTGGCGATCCCCTCCTCCTGAGAAGCCGTCGAAATCGTCCAGGAACCCACTCTGACCATTACTGCCAGAACTCGCCAGACGGCGCGAGTTATTCGGGGCATTGAAATCCCAGAGCCTGCCAATGTGAATGAGCGTCGAGTACTCCCGGAATTGGCGAGATGATGCATGCCACTGTCGCACATCTTCCAAGTCTGGCTCAGGGATCCACAACCTCTTGTCCACCAGGACATCCTCCGGCTGCACACACCAAGCACGAACCTTGAACAGCGACAAATCTGATCTGTTCGCTGTTTCGGGCGCCAAGCTGTCAACTTTGCAAGCAGTCCCAAGGATTTTAGCAGCCGTATCTTGAGACCACACATGTGAAGGGATTCCCTCGATCATGAGATCCACCTGCACCCTCATGGCCTTAGCAGTAGCTTGCGCCTGCCGCAACCATGGCTTAAAGAAAAGCTTGAAGCTTCCATTGTCTACAGGGATGGAACGGAGGGCGATGTTACGAAGCTCTGGAGTGGCAAAGACGATAAGGAAATCCTCCGGCTGGAACCGATGAACAGAGAAGCGATGGTGCGGAATCTCCAACTACGCCGAAATGGCTTCCACCACCTCCACACAGGAGACCGATGGCCTCACACCACCAATGTAGGCCACCACCGCTACACGAAGCCGGTGCTCCATGTCGTCCATCTCCGGGGAGCGGCGGAGGACGCGGATGCCCCCAGAAGAGACCTGGGTCGGTGGCCATACTGAGGACAAAGGCTTAGCCGCCGGTGGCGAGGGGGGTACCAAGGGTACTTCCTGCCTGGGCACCGGCGAGGTCTGTCTCTCAGCACCAGCCACCACAGCAGACGGAGCCAGGCGGCCGATCTTTGCCAGGACCGCCCGGATTAGCTCACGCTCCATAGCTAGACTCCGAGGACACTTGCATTGGAACGATTCATGGCCTTCAAAGCCGCAGCGGAAGCACATGGGACGGTTGGTGCAGTCTTGCTTCTTGTGGTTGTCCCCAAAGCACTTAAAGCAGAGACCTTGGAGCTCGATCGGAAACTCCTTCCTCTCCCACGAAGAAGACGGCGAGGACGGCGCCCTGCGAGTGGACGGGCCAGCCTCCAGCTGACGCCGCTGCGCCCACCGGCGGTGCCACATCGCTTTGTGGGAGGGCCTGGAGCGACGGAATCCATCCACCCGAGCCGCCGATGGGCCAGCCACCTACCGGCTCGCCCCACCGGAAGAAAGCCATGATCAGTGCTTATTGCAGGATAATGGACAACACATGTAACTGGAGAAGGGAATGGACGACATCCCACCTGAATTAACCCAAAGACAAGCATCATGATGAGAGAAGCAACTAGAAAAGGACCAAGGAAGTCGAAGTTCTTGCCCCTCCTTGCAGCCCGAAAGGTGTAAGAAGTGAGGTTCAAGAAAACAACCGTCATAAGAGCATCTCCAACAGGCGCCCAAAAACCGGGCCGCACGCTAAAATTTAGATTTTTTGGGCGCCGGACAGCTCCAGCAGAAACTGTAAAACAATGAAGGCGTAAAAAAGAGTTGGGTGCGCGCTGAAAATGCTATCGCGTGCTGCAAATTTGAGGCGCCGAAGTGCGCGCGCGCTTCACAATTTACACTACGTGTTCTTTTGAGCGCGCATTTCTGGGCATCTGCTAAAGCAATGTTGGGTTCGGCGCACTAAAAGTGCTATAGTGACGCGCTAAAACTATTTTAGGGCCTGAAATTTTTGTGCACCTGTTGAAAATGCTCTAATAATCACAGCCTCAAAAATAACCTTGCGTGCGCACATGGCGGACTATTTTAGCGGCTTCTTTATAAAAGAAAAACCATCACCATGCCAAAGAACAAAACACACATATCTTTATAAGAGCAGGCCTACAAAATGAACTGATTATGCTTTCTGATGTCAAAAAAACTAACTGTGCTTTCTTATCATCTCATACATCTCTTTAGAACATCTATCTACAACCGAACCCCTCAAACCCGCACCAAACATCCGGACGGACTGCCCGGTTGGTCCCTGGACTTTTTTGGCCATCCAAGCGGGCTCCTCATAGTCGGTCCAAACGCTCGGACTGACCGGCGCTCCCCATACCCGGCCCATATATGGGATGGGTATGGGGACGCCCGGACGACCCGCTGATTCGTCTCCAACGTATCTATAATTTTTTTATTATTCCATGTTGTTATATTATCAATCTTGGATGTTTTATAATCATTTTATAGTCATTTTATATCATTTTTTGGTACTAACCTATTGACATTGTGCCAATTGTGAGTTGATGTTTTTCGCATGTTTTTTACATTGCAGGAAATCAATACCAAACGGAGTCCAAACATAGTGAAACTTTTTGGAGATTTTTTTTGGACCAGGAGACATCTAGTGGGCCAGAGAAGGGCCCGGGGGTGCTCCGAGGGGAGCACAACCCATCATGGCATGCCTGGAGGCCCAGGCGCGCCCTGGTGGGTTGTGCCCACCTCGGGTGCCCCCTGAACCGACTCTTTGCTCTATAAATACCCCAATATTCCAGAAACCCTAGGGGAGTCGATGAAATTTTATTCCAGCCGCCGCAGAGTGCAGAACCACCAGATCCAATCTAGACACCATCACGGAGGGGTGCATCATGTCTATTGGTGCCTCTCCGATGATGCGTGAGTGGTTCTTTGTAGACCTACAGGTCTGTAGTTAGTACCTAGATGGCTTCCTCTCTCTCATTTGATTCTCAATACAATGATCTCTTGGAGATCCATATGATGTAACTCTTTTTCCAGTGTGTTTGTTGGGGTCCGATGAACTTTGAGTTTATGGTCAGATCTATCTATTTATCCATAAAAGTTATTTGAGTCTTCTTTGATCTCTTATATGCATGATTACTTATAGCCTCGTATTTCTCTTTGATATTTGGGTTTTGTTTGGCCAACTTGATCTATTTATCTTGCAATGGGAAGAGGTGCTTTGTAGTGGGTTCGATCTTACGGTGCTTGATCCCGATGTGATGGAAGGGGAACCGACATGTATGTATCGTTGCTACTAAGGATAAAACGATGGGGTCTATTTCTGTATAAATAGATCTTGTCTACATCATGTCATCGTGCTTATTGCATTACTCTGTTTCTCCATGAACTTAATACACTAGATGCATGCTGGATAGTGGTCGATGTGTGGAGTAATAGTAGTAGATGCAGGCAGGAGTCGGTCTACTAATCTTGGACATGATGCCTAGGATATCGTCATGATTATTTGAAGTTCTATCAATTTCCCAACAGTAATTTTTTCACCCACCGTTTGCTATTTTTCTCGAGTAAAGCCACTAGTGAAACCTACGGCCCCCGGGTGTCTTCTTTAATATATTTGCCTTGCGATCTATTTCATTTGCCCTTTATTTTTAGATCTATTAAACCAAAAATACAAAAATACCTTGCTGCAGTTTATTTTATTTGGCGTTCGATCTATCAATATTTACTACTCTCTCAAGTCCGTTTGCCAATTTCTGGCGCCGTTACTCGAAAGGGATTGACAACCCCTTTTACACGCCAGGTTGCGAGTATTTGTTACTCCCTCTGTCCCATAATATAAGAACTTTTTGACACTACACTAGTGTCCAAAACGTTCTTATATTATGGGACAGAGGGAATATTTGTGTGCATGTGCTATTTACGTGGTGTTGCATGGTTCTCCTACTGGTTCGATAACCTTGGTTTCATCATTGAGGGAAATACCTACTGTTGCTATGCTGCATCATCCCTTCCTCTTTGGGGAAATACCGATGTAGCTTCAAGCCGCATCAAAAGGAATTTCTGGCGCCGTTGCCGGGGAGGATCTTCAACATCTACCAGGTTCCTAATTAGAAATCTCATCTCCTCGCAATTATATTATTTGCCATTTTCCTCTCATTTTCCTCTCCCCCACTTCACAAAAATTTGCGTTTTATTCGCCCTCTTTTTCGTTCGCTGTCTTCTTGCGGATCTGTTTTGAGTGCAATCTTGTTGCGTAGTCACAATGACTCAAGAGAACACCAAGTTGTGTGATTTCTCAAATACCAATAACAATGATTTTATTGGCACTCCGCTTGCTCCTCCCGCCACTAGTACGGAGTCTTGTGATATTAATACTGCTTTGCTGAATCTTGTTATGGAAGATCAATTTTCCGGTACTCCTAATGAGGATGCCGCGCCCCATCTTAACACCTACATGGAATTATGCGATATGCAAAAGAAAAAGGATGTGGACAATGATGTTGTGAAGATGAAATTATTTCCGTTTTCTTTGCGAGATTCTGCAAAAATTTGGTTTTCTTCTTTGCCTCGCAATAGTATTGATTCTTGGAATAAGTGCAAAGATGCTTTTATCACTAAGTATTTTCCGCCCATGAAAATTATTTCTCTTAGAACCCAGATCATGAATTTCAAGCAACTTGAACATGAGCATGTTGCACAATCTTGGGAAAGGATGAAAATGATGCTAAGGAATTGCCCAACTCATGGATTAAATCTTTAGATGATCATACAAAAAAATTACGCGGGGTTTAATTTTGTTTCTCGTAATCTTTTAGATTCCGCCGCGGGTGGTACTTTTATGGAAATTACTTTGGGTGAAGACACCAAATTGCTTGATAATATCATTGCAAATTATTCACAACGGCATACCGAAAGAGCTCCTACTAGTAAAAAGGTTAATTCAGTTGAAGAAATTTCTTCTTTGAGTGAAAAAGTTGATGCTCTTATGAAATTGGTTGCTAGTAAAAGTGCTCCTATTGATTTCAATGATATGCCTTTGTCTACTTTGATTGAGCAAAATAGTGATGCCACAGATGTGAATTTTATCTCTCGAAATATTTTCAATAACAATGCTTATAGAGGTAATTTTAATCCTAGGCCTTTTCCTAGTAGTTCATCTAATAATTATGGTGATTCCTATGGAAATCAATCTTACAATAATAATATGAACACCTCTGATCTTGAGAATAATATTAAATAATTTATCAACACGCAAAAAGTTTCCAACACTACCACAGAAGAAAAGCTGAATAAGATTGATGATTTGTTTAGAAGTGTTGATAGAATTTCTCATGATGTAGAAAACCTCAAGATGAAAATTTGTGTGCCTAAAGTTGAGGAACCAATTAAAGCTCTTTACGTTTCTATGGATGAAAGTAAGAAAAGAACCGCTATGCTTAGAGCTAGAAAGGATTTTTAGAAAAAGCATTTTCTAGTGATTGCTTTCATAAAAGTGATGAAGGTCTTAGAATGATTGGTGTTTCTTCTATTGATTCCTTGTTTAGTAAAATTAAAATTGATGAAAAAGGGACATGAGAAGAGTCAACTTTAGCTAGAAGGCGTCCCGATAATTCGGAGGGTGAAAATCTTGTTGAGAAAATTGATAAAGGTGGGTTTGAAGAGGTCAGGACTTTAACTAGCGATGTGCCCATTCTTTTGGATTACAAAGACTTTAATTATGATAGTTGCTCTTTGATTGATTGTATTTCTATGTTGCAATCCATGATAAATTCACCCCATGCCTATGAACAAAATAAAGCTTTTACTAAACATATTGTTGATGCTATGATGAAAGCTTTAGAAGAAAAGTTGGAGTTAGAAGTTTTAATTCCTAGAAAATTACATGATGAGTGGGAACCTACTATCAAAGTGAAGATTAAAAATTATGAGTGTTTTGCTTTGTGTGACTTGGGTGCTAGTGTTTCTACAATTTCGAATTCTTTATGTGATGTGCTCGGTCATACCGATTTAGAAGAATGTTCTTTAAATCTGCCCTTGGCGGATTCTATTATTAAAAAGCCTATGGGAAGAATTAATGATGTTCTTATTCTTGCAAATAGGAATTATGTGCCCATATATTTTATTGTTCTCGATATTGATTGCAATCCGTCTTGTCCAATTATTCTTGGTAGACAATTTTTATGTACTATCGGTGTCGTGATTGATATGAAAGAGGGCAATATTAAATTTTAATTTCCACTAAGGAAGGGTATGGAACACTTCCCTAGAACAAAAATTAGGCCACCATATGAATCAATCATGAGGGCATCTTATCGATCTAGAAATAAAGATGACAAAACTTAGATACTTGCCTTATGCCTAGCTAGGGGCGTGAAACAATAACGCTTGTTGGGAAGGAACCCAATGAATAAAAATTATTTTTGCTTTTTTGCTTTCTGTTCTTGAGTGTTTGAACAATTATGCTATTGTTATGATTGTGTTTTTTTGTTTTAATTAGTCTTTGTGCCTAGCAAAGCCTGTAGGATCTTCTTGGGTCATAGTTGATTTGATCTTGTTGAAAAACAGAAACTTATGCGCTCAAGAAAATAATTTTCATAAATCACAGAAACGTGATTTTTCTCTGAATGTTTTACACAAGATTGATATACAAATTACCCAGGTTGTCCTATTTTTTCAGAATTTTGGGAGTTACAGAAGTATTTGAAGTTTTCAGATTGCTACAGACTGTTCTGTTTTTGACAGATTTTGTTTTCTTTGCGTTGTGTGCTTGTTTTGATGATTCTATGGTTTTTTTGATGAGTTTTTGCCATAGAAAAGTTGGAATACAGTAGATATAATGCAAGAATAAAATATTAATTGGTTTGCAACAGTACTTATAGTAGTGCTTTGCTTTCTTATACTAACGGATCTCACGAAGGTTTTGTTGAGTTTTGTGTGATTGAAGTTTTCAAAGTTTGGGTTATCTTACGATGGATGAAGGAATAAGGAGTAAGAAGAGCCTAAGCTTGGGGATGCCCATGGCATCCCAAACTATTATCCAAAGAGAATCAAGCAACTAAGCTTGGGGATGCCCCGAGTGGCGTCCCCCTCTTCCTTCTAACGACCATCGGTATTTTACTCGAACCTATATTTTTATTCGTCACATACTATGAGTTTTGCTTGGAGTGTCTTGTATGATATGAGTCTTTGTTTGTTTTGCCTTTTGTTTTGAATCATGAATCCTTGCTGGACACACCTATTTGAGAGAGCCAAAATTATGCCATGACTTGTTAGAATTGCTCTCTATGCTCCACTTAAATCTTTATGAGCTATGGATTTGCTCTAGGACTTCACTTATATCTTTTTGAGCATGGTGTGCTTTAGTATTTTTTGAATAAATGCTCTCATGCTTCACTTAGATTTATTTGAGAGTTAGTAAATTTTTAAATAAATTCTCTCTTGCTTCACTTAAATCAATTCGAGAGAAAGAAATATTATGCTCATGATCTTCACTTATATTTGTTTGAGCTTATGAAAAGCAGCACATGAAAATTAGTCCCAAAGTGATAGATATCCAAGAAGGATATAATAAAAACTTTCATGAAGATCATCGGACAAAATAAACTTGATTACTTGTATAGTTTTGAGATATGATGATGTGATATGTGAGTCATGTTGGTGAGTAATTATGCTTTAGTAAGAATATTGGTGTTAAGGTTTGTGATTCCCTATGAAAGCACAAAAGTCAATAGTCATGCAATGAAATTATATCCTACTTGTGGTGCATTATTCGGTGTTAATTATGCTTAATGCTCGCTTATGAGATTATTCGTTTCTTGGTCTGTCGCTTCTCAATCTTTTGCTAGCCATCATTTTGCACTAAGTATGATCACTACTTGTGCATCCAAAATCCTTTAAACCAGTTTTGCCACATGAGGTCCACTATATCTACCTATATGTGGTATTATTTTTCCATTCTAAGCAAATTTGTATGCACCATCTCTAATTTTCAAAATAAACTTCTCTTTTGTGTGTTCGTACCGCTCGCGGGGCGGTGAGGGGTGGCTAATATTTTCCATGCTAGATGTGTTATTCTCACGATGAGTGAAATGAAAAATAAATTTACTTTATGTTTTGAAATAATAAATTCCTTGGGGAGTGTTGGTATGGAGGGCACCCGTGGATACGGTTAGCCATGGAAAGTAAAAGTATGGTGGAAAAAGGAATAAACTTTATTTTCTGTTTGGGAACCGCCTATGATATATCTAGCATGGAAAGTGTTGGGAACTCTAAGTCGTTTTCGTTGGTGGGAAAGGCACACCTCCCAAAATGTTTTTACCTCTAAGTTTTTCGCTTTGAGCTCTGGCACCTCTACAAATCCCTAATTCCCTCCACGAAGGGCCTTTCTTTTACTTTATGCATTTTATTTTCAATTTGAGTCTCCATCTTATCTTATAAAGCACCAACTAGGAGGCACTATGGTCGTACTTGAGCATTGGGTGTAGCTAATATACGAGTGTGTTTCATGAATGGATCAATGATTGAGCATGATGGCTAGGGATAACTTATTTTAGTGTTGATATTTTGAAAGACATGGTTGCTTGTTGATATGCTTGAGTATTTAAGTCATCATGTCAAAACAAGACTATTGCTTTGAACCATATAAAAGTCCAAATGCCCATGCTATAAAGAAAAGAATATGAGATGACATGTTAGGCAGCATTCCACATAAAAAATTCCATTTTTATCATTTACCTACTCGAGGACGAGCAGGAATTAAGCTTGGGGATGCTGATACGTCTCCAACGTATCTATAATTTTTATTGTTCCATGATGTTATATAATAAATCTTGGATGTTTTATAATCATTTTAGTCATTTTATATCATTTTTTGGTACTATCCTATTGACATAGTGCCAAGTCCCACTTGTTGTTTTCTGCATTTTTTTACATTGGAGGAAATCAATACCAAACGGAGCCCAAACGCATCAAATCTTTTTGGAGATTTTTTTGGACCAGAAGACATCCAGTGGGCCGGAGAAGCGCCTAGGGGTGCTCGGAGGGGAGCACAACCCACCAGGGCGCGCCTAGGCACCCCAATATTCCAGAAACCCTAGGGGAGTCGACGAAATTTTATTCCAGATGCAGCAGAGTCCAGAACCACCAGATCCAATCTAGACACCATCATGGAGGGGTGCATCATGTCTATGGGTGCCTCTCCGATGATGCATGAGTAGTTCTTTGTAGACCTACGGGTCTGTAGTTAGTAGCTAGATGGCTTCCCCTCTCTCGTTTGATTCTCAATACAATGGTCTCTTGGAGATCCATATGATGTAACTCTTTTTCCGGTGTGTTTGTTGGGGTCCGATGAACTTTGAGTTTATGGTCAGATCTATCTTTTTATCCATAAAAGTTATTTGAGTCTTCTTTGATCTCTTATATGCATGATTACTTATAGCCTCGTATTTCTCTTTGATATTTGGGTTTTGTTTGGCCAACTTGATCTATTTATCTTGCAATGGGAAGAGGTGCTTTGTAGTGGGTTCGATCTTACGGTGCTTGATCCCAGTGACAGAAGGGGAACCGACATGTATGTATCGTTGCTACTAAGGATAAAACGATGGGGTCTATTTCTGTATAAATAGATCTTGTCTACATCATGTCATCATGCTTATTGCATTACTCTGTTTCTCCATGAACTTAATACACTAGATGCATGCTGGATAGCGGTCGATGTGTGGAGTAATAGTAGTAGATGCAGGCAGGAGTCGGTGTACTAATCTTGGACATGATGCCTATATAATGACCATTGTCTGGATATCGTCATGATTATTTGAAGTTCTATCAATTTCCCAACAGTATTTTTTTCACCCATTGTTTGCTATTTTTCTCGAGAGAAGCCACTAGTGAAACCTACGGCCCGAGGGTCTCTTCTTTAATATATTTGCCTTGCGATCTATTTTATTTGCCCTTTATTTTTCAGATCCATTAAACCAAAAATACAAAAATACCTTGCTGCAATTTATTTTATTTGGCGTTCGATCTATCAATATTTACTACTCTCTCACGTCCGTTTGCCAATTTATGGCGCCGTCACCCGAAAGGGATTGACAATCCCTTTTACACGTCGGGTTGCGAGTATTTGTTATTTGTGTGCAGGTGTTGTTTACGTAGTGTTGCTTGGTTCTTCTACTGGTTCGATAACCTTGGTTTCATCACTGAGGGAAATACCTACCGTCGATGTGCTGCATCATCCCTTCCTCTTTGGGGAAATACCAACATAGCTTCAAGCCGCATCACCCGCCACGTCGGACTGGCCAATAGGACCCACACGGGGATACAGAGAGACCATTGATCCGATGGGCTTCTCCTCCGCTCCATGTCGTGTGGCACCGTTCAGGCGTGCCACTCTGGGAGGAGGCTATCTATATAAGTCGGATGGCGGCAATTGAATCCTATACGCCCCTTTTTCCCTTTCTCCTCTCCGCCGCCCCACTTCCAATCCATGTGCCTCTTACTATGCTGAGGCATTGGATCACCACCTACGCCATGCTCACTCTAGAGCGGTGTCTGAAGCCGCCAGAGGAAATTCCGGCAAGGCGCGCTACTCGTTTCACTACGGGCCTTCCTAGTGATTCACCGGAGCCGGAGGAGGACTGGAGGAGGAGGAGGAAGAGGATGAGCAGGCGGGGGAGGAGGAGGGGAGCAGCCGCAGGTGAAGCAGCCGTTGAAATCAGAGCCTCAGCCAATGGAGGAGGAGGAGGGGGCAGCAGCAGGCGAAGTAGCCGCCGAAAGCAGAGCCCCAGCCCATGGAGGAGGAGGAGGAGGAGGAGGAGGCAGAGCCGTATGCCAGCTTTGACATGGCGGAGTATGAGGTCGCCCAAGAGGCAGAAATGGTGGAGCAGACTGCCATCCTGGAGTCTATCCAGGATGGGGCCTATGTTGAGGCCAACCGATGGTTCATTCGGCAAGAACGGCGACGACCAACATGCTTTTTGCCGAATTGGACGCGGGTGAGGAGGAGGAGGAGGAGGAGGAGGAGCCGGTGCCTCCGCAGGCACAGGAGTTGCCGTAGTTGCCCTCTACCCGGCGCCGGGCACGGAGATCGTCGACATATCCCACAATGAGTAGTTTTAGCTATGTACGTAGTACGTAGGTTTTTTATCTGTATGGTGAGTATGGATTTGAGGCATGTAGTTTGAGACACACGGACGTTTACAGGGGGATTACGGAGTGGTTAGTATTTGATTGGCTGGGATTTGGTTAAGTGAGGCGGGGCCACTTGTTAAAATAGGGGGGCAATTAGAGTGGGGCATGCAGTCGAGTCCGTGAAAGCCCGGTGATTTTGTCTGTGCGTGTAGTATTATCGTTTTTTGTGTACTGCCCGATCACTATCCACGGAGGCGTTCGGGCGCGTCCACAGACATTTGGGGCCGAATTTTGATGGTTGTGGTTTCAGATGCTCTTAAATAAACTCTTACCGTTCCCCTACAATCGGTTAGAGGAGTAAAAAATTCCAGTTTACTCCTCTAAACCGGAAGTAGGCGAGCTCGTATAACCTTTAGTAGGGTAAAACTTTTACTCTGAGCGGCTGCTGAGGAGTAAATATATTTGACCTCTTGACCGCTGAGTAAAAAATTCCCACTCCCACGCGCCTCATGTACCACCGGCCCCGCCTTGTAAATCACCGCCCGATCCATGACACTGCCTACGCATCCTCCACTCCGTCGCATGCGCATCGGTGACAATGATAGGATCCGGCCACTGCCACTCCCCGCCGCCCATCGATAGCGCTCAAGGTGGATCCACGCTGTGATGGTGCATCTGCTCCCGTACCTCCCACACCCGCTATCACAGCCCTAGAATGATATTTGCAATTGGTGGCATTGCATACATGCATCATGTTTAAATTCAAATGAATTTGAAATGGGGACCCAGCAAACCCTAGCACCCTCCCTGAAAATACCAGGTTCAACTGAAAATTGTTTCAGTGAACCCAAAATGCCCTTCACAAAAGTTTGGATTGGTCTAGAACCTCTGCCAAAAATGGTGCACATTTTTCTAGGTCACTTTGGATTTTTGAATTAAATCATAAGGTATTTGCATTTGGTCATTTAAATGCTATAAATATTTTTAAATGTCCAAATAATCTTGAAAGCATTTGAGGGCTGTTGGAAATAATTTCAGAAGTGCCCACAATTATTTTCATGATTTTATAATGTGGTTTAGCATTTTTACTAAACCAGAAACAAATAACAGAAAAATAAAAAAGAAAACTAAAACAGAGAGAGAGAGAGAGAGAGAGAGAGAGAGAGAGAAAGGCCAGAGGCCACTTACCTGGCTGGGCCGGCCCATCTGGCCCATGCCAGTCATCCTCTACCTCTCCTAGTAGGCAGAAGAGGGACACCGCACGCGTGCGCGAGGCACCACACCTCCTGCATGCTCGCCTGTGTCGCATGGACAGCACGGTGACGCCTCGAAACGCCTTCTCGGTGCCGTCCTGAGCTCCCTGACATCTCACTCTCCCCCTGCTCCCTCACTCGCTCTCTTCGGCTATGGCCGACGCACCCGTGAGCACGCCGTCGCCGTAGTCGCCACCACCGTCTCCCCCTCGCCCCCTCGCTTTGTCCATGAGCTCCGCCCCAACGCCCTCGTCCTCCTCGATGTGCCACACGGTGCTGGACGCCCTGTACCGCCCTCACCGAGCCGTCCCCGACCTCTCGCCGCCCCGACTGCCTCGGCCCCTCCCCGAGCTCACCGAGAGCCACTGACCCTTCTCCCCCACCCCATTTGCTCTGTCGCACGCCATAGCTGCCGCACCGCATCCACCCGCACGCGCCGCTGCTTGTGCTTGCTGCCGACATGTCCACGGCCATCCAACGGCCCGACCGTCATGCCCAACCTGCTCCGCACGCCGCGTAGAGCCCGTAGGTGCCCCGCACGAGCTGCCTCGCCCACCGTAGCCTCGACTGTCGGTGTCAAAACCGGCGGATCTCAAGTAGGGGGTCCCGAACTATGCGTCTAAGGTCGATGGTAACAGGAGACAGGGGACACAATGTTTACCCAGGTTCGGGTCCTCTCTATGGAGGTAATACCCTACTTCCTGCTGATTAATCTTGATGAATATAAGTGTTATAAGAGTTGATCTACCACAAGATCGTAATGGCTAAACCCTAGAAGTCTAGCCTGTATGACTACGATGATCAGTATTGGCCTCTATGGACCAAGCCCTTCGATTTATATAGACACTGGAGGGATCTAGGGTTACATCAAGTCGGTTACAGAGAAAGGAATCTTCATATGCGGTCGCCAACCTTGCCTTCCACGCCAAGGAGAGCCCCATCTGGACACGGGTAAGAGTCTTCAGTCTTCATATCTTCACAGCCCATCAGTCTGGCCCATGTTTAACAGATCGGACGCCCGAGGACCCCTTAGTCCAGGACTCCCTCAGTAGCCCCTGAACCAGGCTTCAATGACGAGGTGTCCGGCGTGCAGATTGTCTTCGGCATTGCAAGGCGGGTTCCCCTTTCCGAATACTCCAAGATAGTCTTCGGACGAACGTGTCCGGATCTGCAACACAAGTACCACACCCAACCGCAGAGAGTATAATATTTCATGAGTCCAATGTGCTGACAACTTTTTGCAGCGTGACGCCACGTCACCACCCGGTTATTATTTCGAACCGTTTTTTGGCCTGCCGCTCCACATTTTGAGACGCGGTTTTATTGGCACGTCTTGTCAAACCAGAGATCGTGTCCCCTTATTACGGGATTCTTATCAACACGGAAGTGGGTAATCCAACCGTCTTTTTGGTATGATTCCTTGGGAATAGGCAAGTTTTAAGGCCTAGGAGGAGGCGTTTGATATTCACAGCCTTTATAGAGGGGTACAGACCCGCCTTTCTCTTCCACGCTTGCTTCTTCCTCAACCTCTCCTACCTCGAGTTCCAACACCCAGGTTTCAATCGCCAGGAGCCTCTGCCATGTCCAGACCCACCCTTCAAGGCCGATGGGTGGCTTCTTCGGTTATAGAGGAGGATATTACGAAGCTCCGAGCGGCAAGATATCTGACCGCGGAGATCCTCCACCGGCTCCCTGCTGAAGGGCAGGTTATCCCTACCCCCAGATCCGGTGAGAGGGTCGTGTTCATCTCCCACTTCTTCCGAGGGCTAGGGTTCGCGCTCAACCCCTTTGTTCGTGGGCTCATGTTCTATTATGGGCTAGATTTTCATGATCTGACCCCGAACTCTTTTCTCCTCATCTCGGCGTTCATCCTCACCTGCGAGGCCTTCCTCCGAATCCCCCCACACTTCAGCTTATGGCTCAAGACCTTCAATGTGAAGCCGCAGGTGGTGGACGGGAAACAAGTAGAGTGTGGTGGCGCCATGGTGAGCAAGCTCACCGACGCCCTTTGGCTAAAAGGATCCTTCACCGAATCTTCCAACTTATGGGAGCGGGAGTGGTTCTACATTACCGAGCCCCGTGGTACAAAGTGGGAAGCTGCACCTGCGTTCCGATCTAGCCGTCCGATTCAGCTGGCATCATGGATCAATAAGGGGTTGGACTGGGGATCAATTGACGAAGCACAGACTCTACAGAGCCGCATCCAAAGCCTCCTTGAGAAGGACATCGATCTTATCAACGTGATTCAAGTAATGCTAGTTCGCCGAACCCTGCTGTGCCAGCGATGGCCTCTCCGCATGTGGGAGTTTAATCCGGAAGGGCCACAGACACTTCAACACTTTTTCGGCACGACGCACAAAGGAATGTGGAAGTTGTTTTTCGGGACACGAAAACAGTGGCCGGACACCACCGAGGACATTGGCCTCGACTGCAACCATCTGGATACCTCGGTAAGCACTCGACTTCCGAACACCTTTTAATCAAGTATCCTGTAATAAGATACTGAGCAAACCATCTTCTTCCAGGGATGGATAAAGAAAGCGGAGCGAATCAGGTGTTCGACCCCCCTTCCTGAAGACTCAGCTGATCCCATGCTAACAAGGATGCTGGCCCCGGCACCGTACCAGGTGTCGAGGAAGGAGGGCAAGGCGAAGAGCACGAAGACCAAAGGTGGCCTCCATTCCGAAGGTATTTCAAACACTATGTCCGAGGAGATCAGAGTTCCCTCGCCCGAAGATAAAAGTGAAGGAGAAGCCAACATCCCTTCTCCCCATGGTAAGAAAAGGGCCGCCTCCGAAGGTTGGGAGGAAAAGGCTCCCAAGAGAGGCAAGATGCCACCGTCGGGCGGCTCAGGCTTGGAAGACGACGCTTCCGCACAGTTCCACAGTGAGGACAAGCCTGTAGCCAAATCTTAAGTGAACATGGGTGTTTTAAACATGTCCCGTTTCTTTCCTGTTACCAAGGAACCATCTAGAATATATATTTTTGCAGTTCGGCACATAGCTTAGTTCAACAATCCTCCTCCTCGAGAGATCTTCTCCCGGAAATGATGGAAAGTGAGACGCCTCCACCGGCCTCCTTGCCCAACAAGGCGGACGACTTCGAGGTGTCGTCCCGGAGGGTCTTTCCCGGTCAACAAGTGGTGCGAGGGATGATGAAGACATTACCCGAAGGTGACACTTCGGTTGCCCAGGGCTCGGGGGCCAACAATAAAGGCCCCGGCCTATCTGGTTTATAGCCGGAGGCGACTCTAGGGACGAATAAACGGATCCCTTCGGAGGAAGGTCGTACTCATACAGCGGCTTCCGGAGATCAAGATGCGCCGGATACCTTGATGAACATGTTGTGACAAGCGTCTGTCTCAGAGGAACATCGTACCTTGATGGGTACGGTGGTTGAGAGGGTTCTATCCGCGAAAAGCGGATTGAATGAAGCCTTCACGAGCCTGCTAAGAGGCTTCGAGGTTTGTAATGTAATTTTTTCGATTGTGCTTTATTCGCAAAATGCACCTGTGTATAGATAGTAGCCCTTGAGACTCGGATTGGCTTCCCAGGGGAGGCGATCAGAGGATCAAAAAAGATATGCCCAAGAAATAATCTGGTTAACTAGAACACAGGCTGTTACCTTCATGGCAACTGCCCGGACTACAGAGGTTGCAGATCTGCAGCGGAAGCTTGATATGGCGGGTGATGACATTACGCTTATCAACAGGCGTCTTGACGAGGCACAACGTATGTATTTGGGGCAGTCATTACATGCATTAATCATGACACCAAGGATTGTATACTGAGATATGCATGACTGCAGATGGTGCCGCCGCAGTTGAGATCCTTCAGGCCGAGCTAGCCCGGGCCAAGGAGCAGGCCCGGGTTAGTAATGCGGCTGCCGAAAAGGCATCTGCTGAGTTAAAGGCCGAACAGGCTGCTCGACACCAATACGAGGAGAGAATATCCACGATGGCGCGTGAGCTAAAGGATGCCACTAGCCACTGTGAATTCCTCGAGAAGGATAATAAAGCCAAAATGGCTGATCTTAACAAGGCCTTATGAGAGGCGAAAGAAGCGCGGTCCGAATCTAGAGCGGCCCGGGAGGAGATCCGGCAAGCTGGGGAGATCGCGACTTGTAAGCCCTTTTTATTACAAACTAAGTTTGGCGATCTGAATTATGCCCCGCTTAATCAAGTGTGGAGTTCTCCAGACACATTATTGGACCTTCCGAAGAGTGCTTCCGATGCGGCGTAGTTTTACCAGGCGTAAGAAGGGTATGCAACGGAGAAGCTTTTCTGGTCACAATTCGGTGTGTCAAAGCGCCCACTGTTGCTGAACGAACAGATGACCCAATGGGCCGAGCTCCACAGACTATCCGGTTCTACCATGAAGGACGTTGTGGTCGGGTTGTGGCCAACCGAGCCAATTCCGGATAGTTATTTTGGTTTGGTGCGGCGACTTGCTGATGCGGTACCGCGTATCAACACCGTTAAGCGGTCGTCATGCATTGAGGGTGCACGGATGGCCTTTGCCCATGTCAAGACGTACTAGGCGAAGATGAAGGCCATCGATGTTGCGGCGAAGATTCCACCCAAGGGAAAGGACCATCATGCACCAGAGCATTATTTCGAGGATGTCTTAGAGGGTGCCCACTTGATAGAGGGTCAATGCTCGAAAAACATGATATTCGAGTGAAATGTATGGAAATTGTAAAAGACAATACTATAATAAGGCTATTTTCTTTTTGGTTTCGCCTGAAACTGTTGTTCCTCCTGTGCGGCCGTGTTTGTATAATCTGAAAGTTTTCCAGTCGTCGGCTTCAGCCCCCTCGTGTAAAGCATGGGGGTGTTCGGAAAAGCATTTGATCACTCTTAACCCAATGTCTTGGTCCGTGAAGGAGGTGGCAATGCGGCGAACTAGGCAATCGGACTATAGGGCATTAACACTTTCACTTAGCCATAGGAGTTTTATGGTGGGTCTACGATATAGCCCCTGGTATGTACGCGACTTATTCAATACGGTGCGCTACATGTATGACCTAAAGAAAAGGCCCTTCGTATAATACGAAGGAAATCGCGAAAGATTCTGATAAGTCATCGAGTGGTTGACCGGCTCTCGCCACATCATGACAGTCAATTTTCGGTTTTCTCTACTGAGGTGCTTGACCAGATGAACCGGAAGTACAATCACAATAGTTCTCCCTTTACTACCCTAGACGATATAGCGGAACGTAAGGTAGCAAGCACAGGAGCCGGGCAACCCAACTATTGACCCAAGACATGATTCGGAGCTGATGCATATAAGGCCAAACTCGCGACGCCGAAGTATGCTATAAAGCTGTTCGGACTTGTCGGCAACTCATTTGTTCCCATCCCGAGCCCCTGGTGTGTGAAACAACCAAAGGAGCAAAATTCAGTTCTTTAGAAAAAAGCGAATACTGAATACAGATTATGTTCACTAGGACTTGAGTGATATGCCAATTGTTATTTACAGATAACAATGCCCCAACCCCGGCTATTTGACATGCCAGGGGTCGAAGGGGAGGAAAAAGGCACTTTACAGGCTCGAATAGAGAGTGCGGTCTACAAAAAGTTATTTTGGACCTCCTGTCGCACGTCTGTGCCGCCTTTCCTCGGTGAAGGGACTCCTTGACAGGAATAGACCTTGGGTGAGTGTATGAACCCGAACTTCGATAGAGTCCATGAGATGACCAGCCTTTGAGCCACCTGTGGGAAGGATAAAAAAAAGAGTAGTTAGAAAAAAGGGGAGGGGGATTATGGGAGTACTTGTAGGCCCGTCCGTATTGTGCTTCCGCCGATGTCCAGGGTATTTTAAGTGCATAATTATGTATGCGTGGTACCGACTTCGCAGGTATATTAGGCAAACGGCGGAAGCCGAACTACTAGTCCAGCTTTGACATTGATCAGTCCTGTTGAATGGAGACCGACGGCTTAATGGTCAACGAGATATGAGGTTTGATAAGGCCGCTATGTACTTCGGCTGAGGTAGCCGTAGTATGATCTTCTGTACGGAGAGAGCGTTCCATGCGCTCCCCTGTAGGGGTGTGTGTCACGTATACCATGTTCACTGTTTTTACTTCGGGGGGAAACTGCTTCTGACCCCCGGTGTTTGGTTGGTGAGTCTCTTCGTCGTCGCTGTCGCCGGGCGGCCTCTTCCCCTTATGTTCGGCATTTAACTTGCTGGTATGTTTGAAGACCCAAAAGCTTCTGTTGGTGTGATTAGCTGGTTTATCGGGGTTGCCATGAATCTGGCAGGGCCGATCCAATATCTTGTTTAAATTGGATGGTCCGTCTCTATTTGCCGTAAATGGATTTTCCATTGACCGGGTTTGGGGCTGCTGAACCCGGCGTTGACCGCTGTGTCGTGCGTTCCCTCATTATCATTGCGATGTTTGTGTCTATTGCGTCATGGCTTCCCATTACCGTCTCGAACTTCGGAAGTGCTCGGATCGTTGGCGATTTGCTTCTACGAGTGAGCCAGCTGTCTTCTCCCGCGCAAAAGCGGGTCATAAGAGCGGTAAGGGCTGACATGGATTTTGGTTTTTCCTGACCGAGGTGGCGGGCGAGCCACTCGTCCCGGACGCTGTGCTTGAAGGCCGCTAGGGCTTCCGCGTTCGGACAGTCTACGATTTGGTTCTTTTTAACTAAGAACCTAGTCCAGAGCTTCCTCGCTGACTCTCCGGGCTGCTGGACGATGTGACTTAAGTCATCGGCATCTGGTGGCCGAACATACGTACCTTGGAAGTTGTCGCGGAAGGCGTCTTCCAGGTCCTCCCAGCTTCCAATAGAGTTTTCAGGCAGACTGTTTAACCAGTGCCAAGCTGGTCCTTTGAGTTTTAACGGGAGGTATTTGATGGATGAAGGTCGTCTCCGCGGGCCATATGGATATGGAGAAGAAAATCCTCGATCCACACCGCGGGGTCAGTTGTTCCATCATATGATTCAATATTTACGGGTTTAAACCCTTCTGGGAATTCATGATCCATTACTTTGTCAGTGAAGCAAAGATGGTGTGCGGCGCCTCTATATCGGGCCACATCGCGACGTAGCTCCAATGGAGTCCGTCTACGGTTTTCGGCCCGGGCGTGACTAGGCTTGTCACGTCCGAATAGGTAGCCGTCATCGCATGTTGAGGCACGTCCTCGCGATCCGTAGATCGATCTGGTATGTCCTGCTCTACTGTCCAGGTCCTGCAGAAGGTCATATGTATAACCCCGAGCTGTTTTGTCTCTGTTTTTGCATTGAGGTGGGGCAGGCTGCTGTTTGGCCTGGGTTGCCGCTTTATCCCGACCGCGTAGTGGTCGGTCAGCCGCATTGTGTGATGGTGGTACGGGCTCCGGCGCCTCGTCATCGAACTGAGCTAGCAATTTGCGCTTCGGGTAACTTTTGGCTGGGCGCTTGAGGCCATATTCTTCGGCTGTCAGGACATGAGTCCATCTGGCATTTAGCAGATCTTGGTCAGCTTGAAGCTGCTGTTGTTTCTTTTTCAGGCTCCTTGCAGTGGCTATTAGCCGGCGCTTAAAGTGCTCCTGCTCGAGAGGTTCCTCAGGCACGATGAAATCCTCGTTGCCGAGGCTCACCTCATCCTTGGAGAGTGGAAGGTAATTACTGTCCTCCGAGTCATTGTGTATGGCCTATTCATCAGGGCTAACTTGCCCGTTTTCCCGTTCCTCCTATTCGGAGGTTGCCCCAACAGGGTCTTCATTGTCTTCGGCATCGTCCGGGGTACTATTTTCTCCGGTGCCGGTATTGCTATCTTTTGCACGACGTGACTTGGAGCGGCGCCGCTGACGCCGGCGCTTAGGCTGTGTCTCACGAGGTTTATCCTCGACTGGATCTTCTTTGTCATTGTCGTTTAGGTTGTTTAGGTGTATCCACCATGTACACGTCGTATGAAGAAGTGGCCGTCCAGCGTCCAGTAAACGGCGGGTCTTGGCCATGCTCCTCATCTGCATCATCATCCATACCGTCGAAGTCTTCAGAGTCGTAATCGAGCATGTCGGTTAAGTCCTCGACAATGGCTATGAAGTGGGTGGCGGGTGGGGAGCGAAATTCCCCGTCATCAGCCTCCAGTTCGAACCGGATATAGTTCGGTTGTGAGTCCCCCGCTAAGGATAGATTTTTTAATGATTTTAGCACGTCGCCTAAAGGCGAGTGCCGGAAGATGTCCGCGACGCTGAATTCGACGATCGATGACTGATCAAGCTCGACGCACACAGACGCACATGGTTCGAAACTAATAGCCGGAAACGAGTCCGAGGTTCCGGTGACACAGATATCACCCGAGGTTAGGTCTGTGTGCGGCTCTAACGCCGCGAAGTCTGCGGCTTCCTTGGCGGGGTTGAGCTTCCCATCCTCGGATGGCGCGATCTGCTCCGGATCTAAGGCCGGAGCGGTTACAGGTGCAATTTCCCGGGTATGGTCCGATGACAGATTTAAGTCATGTTCATCGCGGTGACAGGGAGCGGTTGCCGTGGTCTCGAATCCGTCGAAGATCAAGTCTCCGCGGATGTCCGCGACGTAGTTCAAGCTCCAAAATCTGACCTGATGGCCAGGGGCGTAGCTATCGATCTGCTCCAGATGGCCAAGCGAGTTGGTCCGTAGTGCGAAGCCGCTGAATACGAAGATCTTTCCGGGGAGGAAGGTTTCCCCTTGGACAACATCGTTGTAGACGATTGAAGGAGCCATCAAACCTTTTGGGGACGGTGCAGTGGAACTCTCAATGAAAGCACCAATGTCAGTGTCAAAACCGGCGGATCTCGGGTAGGGGGTCCCGAACTGTGCGTCTAAGGTCGATGGTAACAGGAGACGGGGGACACAATGTTTACCCAGGTTCGGGCCCTCTCTATGGAGGTAATACCCTACTTCCTGCTTGATTGATCTTGATGAATATAAGTGTTACAAGAGTTGAACTACCACGAGATCGTAATGGCTAAACCCTAGAAGTCTAGCCTGTATGACTACGATGATCAGTATTGGCCTCTACGGACCTAGCCCTCCGGTTTATATAGACACTGGAGGGATCTAGGGTTACATCAAGTCGGTTAAAAAGAAAGGAATCTTCATATGCGGTCGCCAACCTTGCCTTCCACGCCAAGGAGAGCCCCATCCGGACACACGTAAGAGTCTTTGGTCTTCATATCTTCACAGCCCATCAGTCCGGCCCATGTATAACAGGTCGGACGCCCGAGAACCCCTTAGTCCAGGACTCCCTCATCGACCCCGAGCTCACCCGAGCTCCGGCAACCACCGAGGTCGATGCCGGCGACGACTCTGGCCACCCCAGGCCAAGCCACCACCACCACTCGATGCGGAGGAGCGTCCACGTCACGCAGGTGTCCTCCGCCGGCCGTTTGGTCGCCGGAGATGCGAACCCGAGCTCTCTACCACGTCTGTGGACGCCGGCATTGAGCCGCCGGTGGGTTAGCCCCGGTTGACCAGGAGTTTGACCTCACCTGGGTCTATGACATGCGGGCCCCGCCCGACTAATTAAGTTAGTTTAGGTTAATTAACTTAGGTTAGTTTAGTTAGACACTAACATGCTAGACCCACTGGTCAGTTTGACCTGGGCCGCCCCGTTGACTGGTTAACGTCATGCTGACACAATATTTCCTTTTCTGAAATTAGTTTAATTATAATTAATCAGAAAATCCAGAAAAAGCTTTAAACTTCAAAAAATCATGGAAATTAATCTATAACTCAGATGGAAAAGATTTATATATGAAAAATGATTAGAAAATCCAATCTATCCGTTGGTACTGGTTTCATGCATGAAAAAGCAACTTAACCATGCTGTTTAGATCAAAACATGATAATGCACCTTGTAAATTCATAGTTTGAGTTTGAATTTGAACCTTTGGTTCAAATTGACTCAAACCCCTCTGGTTTAAGTTGCATTAGACTAACACACTCATTTTTCCATGTCATGTGCATGCGTCATATTGTTGCATTGCATTGATTGTGTTCCTTCTCTGTTGTCGGTGTTTGTCCTCTCTAAGTAGACGTTATTTCGACGATGTGATCGATGACACTGATGAAGATACAATACTATGTTCAGAAGTGTCAGGCAAGCAACCCCCTTTGAGCATTCTGATACAATTCCAATGTCTCGCTCCTGCTCTCTTTTACTGCATTACGACAACAATGTTTCAACTGTTACATGATGCGGTAGTTGAACCCCTTTCTTCTGCATGACCTGTCTTCGCCACAGTATATAGTTGAAACCCACTAGCATGAGTAGGAGTTGTTTGAGCCCTGATGTGCCAACTCATTCATGTTTGCTTGTTATGCCTGCTATACTCAGAGTTGAGTCAGGTCTGATTCATCTGGGATGGATTGGAATGGAGGCGAACATGTCCTACTGTTGAGAGCTAAGTGCGTGAACACGATTTGGTAAAGGTAGCGATGAGAGGCCATGTAGGAGTACATGGTGGGTTGTCTCATTGAAACCGTCCTCAGGAACTGAGTTCTATGTTTGTGAAAGCACAAGTGCTCCCTGGGTGACTTTGGTAATTAATGTCAACATATCTCTTGCTGGACTAATACTTCTACCTAGTATATTTCAGACCAGTTCAAAAATGGCATGGTAAGGATAAAAGGATGTCGAACCCCTTCAAAATGCTAAGGACAAAGATTGGAAAAAGCTCAAGACTCTTCGATTCATATTTTAGTGATCCAAGATCACATTGAGTCCATAGGAAAGCCAATACTATTAAAAGGGGATGAGGTGTTGCTTAATGGTCTACTTGCTCAAGTGCTTAGTGATATTGCTCCAAAACCCTCAACCACTTTCCCACTCCAAATATGTCCAAACCTCAAAGTCAAACTCGGCCCCGCCAATCTACTCTATCTGGCGCCATCGAGTTCATTTGACATAGCCACTGCCAGAAACCCTGGTTACACCGATATGGATCTCGGTCTCACTGATGGCCTTGCATTCCCATTGTGACATGTTTCACTCTTTCGGTCTCACCGAGTCAGTGAAATCGGTCACAAAGAGATTGCTTGTCATTCGCTCTGTTGCCTGTTACTCCACTTCGGTCTCACCGAGATGAAGTAATACGTCACACCGAGTTGATGTTTCCCCTAGCCCTAACACATCGGTCACACCGAGTTGTTCTAGTCGGTCCCACCGATATTCCTAACGTTCACATTTTGAACTGAATCGGTCTCACCGAGTTCTCCCATTCGGTCTGACCGACTTCTCCCATTCGGTCTGACCGAGTTGGGTCAAATGTGTGTAACAGTTGGATTTTGTGTGGAGGCTATATATACCCCTCCACCCCCATCTCCATTTGGGAGAGAGCCATCAGAACATGCCTACACTTCCACTACTCATTTTCTAAGAGAGAACCACCCACTCATGTGTTGATACCAAGACATTCCAATCCTACCACTAGAATCTTGATCTCTAGCCTTCCCCAAGTTGCTTTCCACTCAAATCATCTTCCCACCATAGCCAAATCTGTGAGAGAGAGTTGAGTGTTGGGGAGACTATCATTTGAAGCACAAGAGAAAGGAGTTCATCGTCAACACACCGTCTATTACCTTTTGGAGAGTAGTGTCTCCTAGACTGGTTAGGTGTCGCTTGGGAGCCTCCGACAAGATGTCGAGTTTAACCAAGAAGTTTGTAAGGGCAAGGATATCGCCTAATTCGTGAAGATCTACTCGAGTGAGGCAAGTCCTTTATGGGCGATGGCCATGGTGGGATAGACAAGGTTGCTTCTTTGTGGACCCTTCGTGGGTGGAGCCCTTCGTGGAGTCGTGCAACCGTTACCCTTCGTGGGTTGAAGTCTCCATCAACATGGATGTACGATAGCACCACCTATCTGAACCACACAAAAAATCTCCGTGTCTTCAATTCCGTTTGCAAAATCCAACTCCACCCCTTTACTTTCTTGCAACTTGCATGCTTCACTTTCCGCTGCTCATATACTAATGCCATGCTTGCTTGAAATGTATTTTGAATGCTTAAACTTGTTTTAAAACTTGACTTCAACTTGAAGAAACTAAAAATTGCCAATTTACTTGTTGAGGGTCTAATCACCCCCCTCTAGACCCCTCTTCTCGATCCCTTTCATTTGGTATCAAAGCTTTGGTCTTCATTGTTTTGGTTTAATCACCATCGGAGGAAGATGGATGAGTCTACAATTGGGAGTATTAGACATAGAGTACCTATGCTTGACGAAGAGTTCTATAGTGCTTGGAAAAATGAGATGCTTGATATTTTCAATGAATATAATTTGAACAAGTACATTACTAGCCCTTGTGTTCCCCCTATTAACTCCTTGCATCCTACCCCCGATCAATATCTTGACATGACCCGCAATCTTAGAACTATCAATCTTATCATAAGGGGATTGCCTAGAAACTTGCTTGTGTGCTTGCCTACTTTTGAATGTGCTTATACTATATGGAGATATCTTGAGGAGCATTTTCCAAACTATTCCTTGAAAAACCTGATGAGATTCTCCAAAAGTCCATTGCTTTTCATAAAATGAATCCTAGTGATCCTAAATTTGATGATTGTCTATTTGAGCTTCGTGACCTCTTGCGTGCCAAAGGAGATGTTGGAGTCATTAGTAGCATTATCTCACAGGTCATTAGAATCCATAAAGATGCATATTGTTATGGTCATACATCTAATGAATCACCTTCTCTAGGTGATGATCATTCACATGATGATGTTGAACATGGATACTATGATGAGGATGATGATAGTGACTTTGATCTCGATGAGTCGATGAGACACTTTGGTCTTATGGCTAACCTTCGCGGGTACATGGCAGGAGGAAAGGAATGGGTTCTTGATAGTGGATGTATTGATCATATGACCGGAGATAAAGATATGTTCCGTGAGCTTGCTGAAAACGATGGTCCCCAAAAGTATGTCAATTTTGGTGACAACTCAAAGGGTAAAGTATTTGGCCTCGGTAAGGTGGTCATCTCTCATGACAGCTCTATCCAAAATGTTATGCTCGTTGAATCTCTTGGCTACAATTTACTTTCTATATCTAGACTAGCCGACTTTGGTTTCAATGTTCTATTTACTGAAGTAGATTGTCAAGTGTTTCGAAGAGATAATCATAAAATGGTCTTTACCGGTATTCATAGAGGTGATCTATACATTGTTGATTTCACTAAGAGAGCTCAACCTCTAACTTTCTTAATTGCTAAATCTTCTAAAGGTTGGTTATGGCATAGAAGGTTAGGTCATGTGGGCATGCCAAATCTTGATAAGCTTATTAAAGATGATCATATCCTTAGTGTTAAAGATGTTATATTTGACAAGGATAGACTTTGTAGCGCTTGTCAGGCAGGAAAACAAGTTGGCGGAAGTCATCTCGTGAAGAACATCATGACCACGAGAAGACCGCTTGAGCTACTTCACATGGATCTTTTTGGTCCCAATGCCTACAAGAGTCTCAGTGGTAACTCATTTAGTTTAGTCATTGTTGATGATTTTTCCAGAGTTATGTGGGTGTTCTTTCTTGATGATAAATCGCAGGTCCAAAAGATCTTCAAGAACTTCGCTAGGAAGGCCCAAAATAAATTTGAAGTAAAGATCAAGAAGGTTCGAAGCGACAACGGAACTGAGTTCAAGAACGCCAATGTGGACACCTTTCTTGATGAATAAGGGATTTCACATGAGTTATCGGCTACGTACACACCTTAGCAAAATGGAGTTGTTGAGAGGAAGAACCGAACACTCATTGAGATGGCAAGAACGATGCTTGATGAGTACAAGACGCCAAGACGCTTTTGGGTGGAAGCGGTTGAGACAGCTTGTCATGCTACGAATCGACTATATCTTCATAAGCTTCTCGGCAAGACGGCATACGAGCTTCTCACTAGTAACAAACCCCAAGTTGGATACTTTCGAGTATTTGGCTCAAAGTGCTACATTCTTGATAAGCATCGTCATTTGAAATTTGCTCCTAAATCTCATGATGGTTTCCTACTCGGTTATGGCTCAAACTCTCACACTTACCGTGTCTACAACAATTTCACTCGAAAGGTTGAAGAGACGGTAGATGTGAAGTTTGCTGAATCTAATGGCTCGCAAGTAGAGCAATTGCCAATTGATGTAGGAGACAAAGATCCTTCAGAAGCAATTCAAGACTTGTCTATTGGGAAGATTTTCCCAACGGAGGTGAAGGAGAGTACTTCGTCCATTCAAGTGGAAGCCTCAACTTCACATCAAGGTGAAGCACGAGTTGACTTGGAGGCATCCACAAATGAAACACGTCAAGACGAAGGAAATGAGGAAGTACAACAAGATGATCCACCTCGACCTCCTTCTCCACCTCCACAAGCAAACGGCAACACCAACAACAATGAAGAAGAAGAAGATGAGGAGGAGGATGTTCCACCCCGACCCAAACACAAGCTCTCATGAGTTAGAGCAAGAATCTCAAGAGATCATCCCGTTGAACAAATCTTCGATGATATTCAAACCGGGAGAATCACTCGCTCTAAAACTCGTTTAGCTAACTTTTGTGAACATTACTCATTCATTTCTAGCATTGAACCTATGAAGGTTGAAGAAGCTCTAGAAGATCCGGATTGGGTAAACGCTATACATGAAGAGCTACATAACTTCAAGAGAAACCAAGTGTGGACATTGGTTGAGAAGCCCGCCGACAACCACAACATCATTGGTACCAAATGGGTGTTTTGAAATAGCAAGATGAAGATGGACAAGTTCTACGCAACAAGGCCCGTCTCGTCGCTCAAGGCTACACTCAAGTAGAAGGTATGGACTATGGTGAGACATATGCCCCCGTTGCTAGACTTGAGTCCATACGCATCTTACTTGCTTATGCCAATCACCATCATATTACTTTATACCAAATGGATATTAAAAGTGCTTTTCTTAATGGTAAATTTGAGGAGGAACTGTATGTCAAATAACCTCCCGGCTTTGTAAATCCTAAGAAACCTAATCATGTTTACAAACTTCACAAAGCACTTTATGGTCTTAAACAAGCTCCTAGAGCATGGTATAAATGCTTGACCAAGTTCCTTATTAAAAAAGGCTTTGAAATTGGGAAGATTGATTCTACACTTTTTACTAAACGGGTTAATGGTGAACTATTTGTGTGCCAAATTTATGTTGATGATATCATATTTGGTTCTACTAACCCCCATTTTAGTGAAAAGTTTGGAAGGCTAATGTCGGAGAAGTTTGAGATGTGTATGACGAGTGAACTAAAAAATTTCCTTGGCTTGCAAATCAAGCAAACTAAGGAAGGTACCTTTTTTTCCCAAACAAAGTATACCAATGACCTTTCCAAGAAGTTCAAGAAAGAAAGAAAAGGTATGAAAACACCCATGCCTACTAGTGGACATCTTGACTTGACTAAGGATGGCAAACCGGTTGACCAAAAGGTTTATCGCTCTATTATTGGTTCATTATTATATCTATGTGCCTCCCGTCCCGATTTATGTTAAGTTTGTGCATGTGTGCACGATATCAAGTGGCCCCTAAAGAGTGTCATCTTAAGGTTGTGAAAAGGATAGTGAGATACTTAATTCATACACCAAACTTTGGCATTTGGTATCCTAAGAGGTCTTCTTTTGATCTTGTTGGCTACTACGATTCGGACTACGCCGGTGACAAGGTTGATAGGAAGCCCACTTCGGGTACTTGTCAATTTCTTGGTAGATCTCTTGTGTCTTGGTCCTCCAAGAAACAAAACTCGATATCTTTATCTTTCGCCGAAGCGGAATACATTGCCGCAGGATCATGTTGTGCTCAATTACTTTGGATGACCCAAACTCTTAAAGATTATGGGATACATGTGAGACATGTTCCATTGCTTTGTAACAATGAAAGTGCTATTAAGATTGCTCATAATCCCTTACAACATTCTTGAACTAAGCATATTGAAGTTCATCATCATTTCATTCGTGATCATGTTTCTAAAGGAGAGATCAATCTTAAACATGTTCATACTGATAAGCAATTGGTGGATATATTCACCGAACCGCTTAATGAGAAAGTATTTTGCCGTTTGAGAGGTGAATTGAACATCATTGATGCTTCAAACTTGGAGTAGAAACTCCATTTGGATACATGCAAGGCATGGACCCTTTTATGACTAATCCTTGATATTTCTCTTATGATGACCATCATATGTCTTGGATCTATACTTGTACCCTTGCATGTTATATAACCCTTGTAGGTACTTAGATGAACTCAAATCTAAGAGATTGCAAGCCACTCACATATTGAGCAATCTCTACACCAAGTTCCTATGATATGGTTGTTGATTACAAGGAAGCATGAATACACTCAACATATCCTTTGACTATTTCAATATATCAAATTTCATTTGATATCAAGTTTCATGATTGTCATTTTGGATACACAAGTGCTCTTCCTTGCAAGACTAACCCATGTAGAAAGATGAACTTCAACTTCAAGTGGTGCTCCCAACTCTTGATGGACTACATCAACCTTGAGCATCGGACACAAGTTCAACTACATGATCAACACCACAACCCCAGGTATGTCATTCCATTTTAGAGAAGCTTTGCTCCAAATCATGAGTCAAAGCAACTCAGCGAGATGCGAGTACATCAAAATACTTACACGAAAAATGGTAACCCCATTTTGAGCTTAAACGATGAGTATGACCTATGATCAAGTGATCTCACTTGACTCCTAAGTTAATATACTCTAACATAGGTGACTTTGTCGCTGACCCCTTCTATATGAAGTTCTCTAGTCTTTCTTTGGTTATTTTCTTCATCTAGATCTCTTTTCTGTTTCCTTATGTGTTTAATTCATTGCAAATCCTTCAGTTAGTTCCTTGCAAATCTTTGTGAAATTTCATTTGCCAAGTGACCTGAGTTGACAAGATTTTTCCTCTGCATTGAACTCGGACACACCGATTCTAGCCTATCGGCTAGACCGAAATATAAAGATTCCTTGTATATCGTTCATCGGTTCAACCGAAAAGGACTACCTCGGTCTGACCGATGCGCACTCTCAGCTGCTCTGATATCTCAAAGCTGCCGATGAAAACCACTCGGTGTCACTGATTTCACTGCTGAGAAAACATTTTGCCATTGCACTTTGCCTATCTCTCCTCCATCTCCACTCAATGATTCTTATCCTCTACCCGCATCTCAAACTACATGGTACTTTGTAGTAGATCTCAAGGACCAAACCTACTTGACTCAAATTCCTGAAGTAACCCTTCTTGGAAATTGATATCAAAGGGGGGGAGAGAGAGAGAGAACACCAAAGCTTATCAGAGAGAGAGAGAGAGCATCAAAGCCTCTTCCAAAAGATGCACATTAACAAGAGGAGAGAAGTCACATGACATGTTAGTATGATTAATTTCCAGACTACAAATCTTACTTTCTTTAATCTGTAGTCAGCTCTGATTTTATCTCACCCTACCTTATCCCATTATCCAATATCATATTCAGGGGGAGAAAGTGTTTGTGACATCTTAAGGGGAGAAAATCTTTGGAATTCATTGCATATCTTTTAACCTTTGGGGACATGTCTATACCTATATGAAGTACTTAGTACTCACCCATTACATGTCATCCCAGTCTTGGTACTCTTGTGGTTTCCTGAAATTGCTTCACATGGAGTGTTCTTGTGTTATGTAACTCTGTTTTTCTCAAGTCTACTTCTTCCAAAGCCATCTCAAGATCACAAGGTAAGTATATGCATCACACTCGTGTACATGATGATCTCTTGTTGATGTGCACATTGTTTGCAAGAAGGATTCATGAACATGGACGTACACTTCTTATTCACATAATTTACTCTGATGCATATAGCCAAGATGCATGTAACTCATTGCTTGCTCTGTCATGCTTATGCTTTCATATGTTCTTATATTCTATCTTCACATGATTGCATACATGTAGGGGGAGCCTATACATGTTACATGTCTTTCCAAAGCTTTGCTTGTTATCATGTATATCTTTAATCTAAAGCTTTCATGTATGTCGTCATCAATTACCAAAAAGGGGGAGATTGAAAG
Source organism: Aegilops bicornis (assembly GCA_021605145.1). Classification (NCBI taxonomy): domain Eukaryota; kingdom Viridiplantae; phylum Streptophyta; class Magnoliopsida; order Poales; family Poaceae; genus Aegilops; species Aegilops bicornis. The sequence goes on along the minus strand of CM038671.1, from coordinate 665,501,400 downwards.
CACAAGTGCTCCCTGGGTGATTTTGGTAATTAATGTCAACATATCTCTTGTTGGACTAATACTTCTACCTAGTATATTTCAGACCAGTTCAACAATGGCATGGTAAGGACAAGAGGATGTGGAACACCTTCAAAATCCTAAGGACAAAAGATTGGCAAAAGCTCACAACTCTTCGTTTTATATTTTAGTGATCCAGGATCACATTGAGTCCATATGAAAGCCAATACTATCAAAAGGGGATGAAGTGTTGCTTAATGGTCTACTTGCTTAAGTGCTTAGTTATATTGCTCCAAAACCCTCAACCACTTTCCCACTCCAAATATGTCCAAACCTCAAAGTCAAACTCGGCCCCACCGATCTACTCTATCCGGCGCCACCGAGTTCATTTGACATAGCCACTGCCAGAGACCCTAGACAGTTCGGTCACACAGATACGGATCTCGGCCTCACCGGGATGGCCTTCCATTCCCACTGTGACATGTTTCACTTTTTCGGTCTCACCGAGTCAGTGCAATCGGTCACACCGAGATTGCTTGTCATTTGCTCTGTTGCCTGTTACTCCACTTCGGTCTCACCGAGATGAAGTAATAGGTCACACCGAGTTGATGTTTCCACTAGCCCTATCACATCGGTCACACCGAGTTGTTCCAGTCGGTCCCACCGATATTCCTAACGTTCACATTTTGAACCGAATCGGTCTCACCGAGTTCTCCCATTCGGTCTGACCGAGTTGGGTCAAATGTTCGTAACGATTGGATTTTGTGTGGAGGCTATATATACCCCTCCACCCCCATCTCCATTTGGGAGAGAGCCATCAGAACGTGCCTACACTTCCACTACTCATTTTCTGAGAGAGAACCACCTACTCATGTGTTGAGACCAAGACATTCCAATCGTATCACTAGAATCTTGATCTCTAGCCTTCCCCAAGTTGCTTTCCACTCAAATCATCTTTCCACCAGCCAAATATGTGAGAGAGAGTTGAGTGTTGGGAGACTATCATTTGAAGCACGAGAGCAAGGAGTTCATCATCAACACACCGTCTATTACCTTTTGGAGAGTTGTGTCTCCTAGATTGGTTAGGTGTCGCTTGGGAGCCTCCGACAATATGTAGAGTTGAACCAAGAAGTTTGTAAGGAAAGGAGATCGCCTACTTCATGAAGATCTACCTGAGTGAGGCAAGTCCTTCATGGGCGATGGCCATGGTGGGATAGACAAGGTTGCTTCTTCGTGGACCCTTCATGGGTGGATCCCACCTTGGACTCGCGCAACCGTTACCCTTCGTGGGTTGAAGTCTCCATCAACGTGGATGTATGATAGCACCACCTATCAGAACCACGCCAAAAATCTTCGTGACTTCAATTGCGTTTTCAAACTCCAACTCCACCCCTTTACTTTCTTGCAACTTGCATGCTTTACTTTCCGCTACTCATATACTCATGCTATGCTTGCTTGAAATGTATTGTGAATGCTTAAACTTGTGTTAAAACTCTACTTCAACTTGAAGAAACTAAAAATTGCCACTTTTACTTGTTGAGGGTCTAATCACCGCCCTCTAGACTCCTCTTCTCGATCCCTTTCAGTTTGTAATCCAAGGCAGTTACTACCACACATTGGGATCCTTAATTGACTCTCTCGACTTATTAATAACCTTGATCTCTGTCCAGGAGTTGCAAGTAGTTTCTGGCTTTTGTAGTATCCTGTAGGCCGTGCGCAGCGCTGACGCTAGGGGTGGCCACCGAGTCAAAGCTGGCTTGCTGCAGTTTAACTCCACCACCCCCTTTGTTGATACTGATGCATATGTAGTTAGTTCTGATGTAAGTCTTGATGGGTACATTTGTACTCACATTTGCTTAATTTATGTTTTTGCAGAGAGACTTCAGTCTCACTAGTAGTTCCGCATGGACTTCGACGTTTAGCTTGTTACCTCAGCTACGATCTTGTACCCTTGGGAGGGTCTTGGAGATAGTCATGCTCTAAAGCCTTCTTCCTTTTCAGATGTCTGTACCCAGACATGTTTATGCTTCCGTTGCCTGTATGCTCTGTATGTTGGGTCATGTGACCCCTGTTTGTAATAAATGCTATGACGGCTCTTCTGGGCCTTTATCTATATGAGTTGTTGAGTTATGTTGTGATGCCATGTTGTATCTACACATATCGTGCATGTTATGCGTATGTGTAACGTGTATTGATATGTGTGGAATCCGACAATCTAGTTGTTTATTCTTGGTAGTCTCTCTTATGGGGAAATATCTCCTAGTGCTTCCACTGAGCCATGGTAGCTTGCTACTACTTCGGAACACATGGAATGATCGGCATGTGTCCTTCTTTGCTCATGTGTCTGTCCCTTCGGGGAAATGTCACGCGGTGTTTTACTGGAGTCCTTGTAGCTTGCTACGACTCGGTTGCACACGCTGTTGACCGACACGTGTATTGCTGGGTCATGTATGCCTGTCCCTGTAAGTTAGTGTCACCTTGGGTTTACGACTAGTCATGTTGGCCCGGGTTCTCCATATTGATGCTAGCGACACTATCATATACGTGAGCCAAAAGGCGCAAACGGTCCCGGGCGAGGTAAGGTGGCACTCGTGGGGATACCGTGCGTGAGGCCGCGAAGTGACATGATATTTTACATGCTAGATCGGTGTGACTTAGGATCGGGGTCCTGACACCCGCGCCGGTGGCGCATCCCACTTCCTTGACCTCTCGCATCTACCGCCATCGGAGCCAAAATACATCGGCATGTGGCAGCACAAGTGGGGGCGTGGGTGGCTGATATTTACGACCACGATACCGGCAAGACCAGCTGGCTTGGCTCGTTCCACTCGGCACAGCAGGCGGCACGTGCATACGACATCAAGTCGGTGGACCTGTACGGCGGCCCCGACCGCCGCAACTTCCCCTTTGGTTCTGTGTCGCCATTGGAGCACGTGGATCCCCAGGTGGCCACCCCATGCGAGAGGCGGGAAGACCAAGAGGCCTGCTAGCCTATCACGGCGGAGCAAGCCGGCGAGGTGTACATGGACGAGCTCCGCTGCCGCTACCCGAAACGTGTCAAGGCGGAGCGCCAGCTGTACGAGTAGTACGCGGTGGGGAGGAACATATGTCATCGACCTCTCAGGCGACTAAGACGGCGGCGGCGACAGTGACTGCTATGATCTGAGTGTTGAGCAAAGCGGATTAAAAGAGGCTAGCAGAAGAGTCAGATTTCGAGTTTTGTTTTAGTAAACTTTATGTAAAATATTTCAAATTTGCACCAAATTTTGTTTTAGTAAGTTTTATCAAGTAGTTTGAACCAAATTTAGCACCGATTTTGTATTTATAATTTATATGCCTTTTTTTTTGTTGCTCCGTTAAGTTTTGGGACTCGGTTAAAAACGGCATCTTTTGTGTGGAACAAATGTACTCCTATAAACTCTAAAGTATACCCGGTCGTTTACTCCTCTAAAATTTAGAAGATCAGTTGCTCTTACCGAAGGAACTTTCATGTAAATCTGACCAAACAATAAAATTAAAATCTGAAGTAAATGAAAGTACGTGATGCATTGAAGAAGCAAACTATCGATGTGGTACAAGCTAGAACGAACCGATAAGTGGCCGAAACAAACAGTAAATACATATACAAGCTCCAACTAACGTTCTATGAAACGCGAACGCCTCTCCCCGCTCGTGGAGGCTGGCGCGGGCAGGCTCTCCGGCGGCGTGGCGCGGATCCGGGGCGCGCTGGCGCGAGGCTGGCGCTTCGGCGGCGTGGCCGATTCTGCAGGCTGGCGCGGAGGGCTGGACGCGGTGGGTGGCGCGTTTGTGCTCATGACGGCGCGTTTCCTCTGTGGCCGGATTTGGCTCAAGACGGCGCGGGCTGCGGGTGGCTCGAGACTCTGGTGGCCATCTCTGTCGTGGGCCGCGGCAGGTGGTGGCGGCCAGCGGCAGTTGGTGGTGGTGGTGCGGGCCAAAGGTTGGAGACGACGGCCGCGTCGGCTCTTTTGGATCTGACCTCTCGGCGGCGCGGGCCGCGAAGGCTGGGGCTGCGGGCGGCTCGACCGTGGCCCCTCGGCTGGTCGGGGTGGCGGCGTGATGGCGGTGGCTGCGGGGAGCGGGCCAGCGGCTGCCGTGGTGGTGGCAGGTTGGTTGCGGCGGCGGCTTTGTCTGGCGTCGGCCCATCTGTAGGCTGCTCAGACAGCCCTCGACCCCTCTCCTCGGCGTCCGTTCGCGTCTCTCGGGAGGGCTGGCCTTCTCCCGGATGCGGTCCATCTTCCGTCCTCGCACCCGGTGTCAGAGGACCGAGCTAGACTTCGCGATTGGGAGCAGGACCGGCCCGTCTCGCGCCGGCAGCGGGGCTGCGCTTGTCTCGTGCGGCAGCAGACTGCCTGCCTCTCGGCGCGGCCGGATGCGCTCGTCTCGCGCCGGTGTAGCAGATGGCTCGATGGGGCTTGTTGTGGCGGCCTATTGGGTCTCGGCGTTGGGTCCGGCCAGGGTGTGTGGCGGAATCCTTTCCGCCTGCCTCTGATGGGGGTAGCGGTGGGGCTCGGGGACTTGGTGTCGTGGTCTTGGATTTGGGGTGGCGGCCACGGTGGTGGTGGCGCGGTGCTCATGGGCAAAGCTTCGTGCCTCGGTCTTTGCCCGGCTGCCACGGCAGTGTGGGCGTGGTAGCCGGGGTGTGGCGATCGGTGGCGGTGAATGTTGGCCGGGGTGAAAACCTACTCTTTCCTCACGGGCTGGCGACGGCGAAGATCGCTCCCTTCCTGAAGGCGTCGTCGCGGCTATCATTGCCTGTCGTGGTGCTCCAGGGGAAACTCTGATCCTCGGATCGGGCGGTGGCGACGCTCCGGTGCCGTATCCTTCCTGAAGGCACCGCCTTGGAGCCCAATGGTCGTCATATGCGGCTTCATTTCTTCGATTTGAAGCCCCGGACTCTTGTAGTGCTAGGGAGTGTGTTGCTGCGATCAGCACCTATGTATCCTGCCTTGGATGTGTGTGTGCGTTTGTGGTGGGTGAGTGCGGTTGTACCAGACTTTGTCGATCTTTGCTTTATATATAAAGCGGGGCAAAAGCCTTTTTCGATAAACGCGAACGCTAAAATTTATGAGTTCAAGAAGTAATAACAGCTGAAAATAGCAAAGCAAGGTCTTCTCAAAAAGTAGTGCTACTGAACTTTAAAAAAAAGAAAAATAAAACTAGTGCTACTAGCCTGTATTCTTGCCTCGATCACACGAACATCGCATGTGCGTCGGGGTTGGTCGCTCAGCTCGACATGAAAAATGGTAAAAGTGAACACGGTGCGGTTCATATATTTTACTAACGCATTTATATATAAGACAAAAAAAATACTAACGCACTTATAATAGTTCTTATATTATGAGATGAAGGGAGTGGTACATAATCGTGGCTGGTGCAACAAACGAGGCAAAGCAGCCTTCCCCGTCCTAGCCCTCCAGCGCGCGTCACGCTCTTAGAATCGAGCTCGTGCAATTTTTTTTAGAAAAAGAATCGAGCTCGTGCTAGGTCCGCCCGGCGCCCTTTCTTATCAACCCACCACTCTAGTCTGCTACTAGTATGTGTGCACGGTCATTACGTTGCAAAGTGATTTTGGCGAAAATAAGTCATGAAATTGCTTGGAGAAATGACCATTGTGCATGTACGGATGCATAAACAAAATACTCGGAATTAGCATAAGGAAGCTTGTCACATTCTTACGACAGTAACTATCACATGAATATGTAATTTGCACAAAAGTTAGGCACCTATTGCAGCAAATATATAGACGAGCCTGGATACACATGAACTCATCTTGGAAAACACATTTCTAAATCCTCGATTTTTTTTAAATCTGCACGTATACATCTTCATATTCTACGTGCGCTCATAAACTTTCATGGAAAAATAAAAAAATTGCCTAAGCAAAAAAGACAAAACAACATATGTCATAAAACGCTATTTAGAAGCACTGAAATTTGTCTTTTATACGGAGGAAAAATAAGAAGACATTTTTTCATAAAACATTTGTCGTGCATATATTTTGTGAAGATGTACGCGTGAAATTTCATTTTGTATTTTTGCCATTTTAACACGCGTTCAAAATGCATTTAAAAAAACAGGTTTATATGTATGTAGTACCTAGGTTCAGATAGTGCCTACTCTACCTATGCTATGTTTTACTGTAGCATTTACTACAGCCTTCCACCCAGAAATGCACGCGAGACAGTGAGTTTCATATAACCGGCAAAAAAAAAGACAGTGAGTTCCATATGTGCGCTATGCACTGGTTTGATTTGTTTACCTTTTTATTTTATTTTTATCATTCTTATTTTTCACCTCCTGTCGGACCTAGTGGATCTCTGCCAAAAACATGAGCAGCCAGGTGCTCACAACGGAGCCAACGGACAGTCCGGACACAAAGCCGTCTACCATTGGCCAAGCTCACAACGAATGGCAGCTTGACAGCGTAGAATCTTAGATGGTGATAGACAGACCCTCCCAAGGTTGGTCGAAAAAGTGATGAAAAGCAAAAGTTACTGTTTGCTAATCTCTCGTTTCAAAAGCAACAACTACATACACATGGAGAGCGGCGTTTTGGCTCACAAGTGCGTATCTGGCGTTGTCGAAATCTGGCATTTTAAAAAGCTGAAAAATTTGGAACAAAAATCACGTGTATATCCGGACATTTTGTATGCGTTCACAAGTTCGGTGAAAAGCGGCGTTTTTGTGGCTTGTGTAAAAAAAATAAGAAATGCCTCGTAAATAGTTAGAATGAAGCATCAGAATTTGTCTTTTTACACAAGCCACAAAAACGCTGCTTTTCACTGAAACCTTGTGCACACACATAAAATGTCCGGATATACAAGCGGGATTTTTGTTCCGAATTTTTCAACTTTTCAAAATATGTATTTCGACAATGGGTGCATATGCACCTAGGAGCCAAAAGCAATTACCGATACACATGGACATGGGCTCGCATAGTGACTATCCAATTGTCGTACATAGTTCTCAACTAAGCCCTCTCAATTTTTTTCTTCACAAGTTGGTTCGATGTTGGAGGGCCAGCCCCCCCCCCCTCACACACACACACATCCTACATAGCTTCACTGTTGATTTTCGTAAAAAGGAGTCAGTTGGGCCCTGGCACAAGGTTGGGAAATGGATGAGTCACATGAATTCGTGGTTCCTCACCGGGGTGGGCTCCTTATATAAAAATATTTCCTGGATGCTAGTGTTTATGGATCTCATTTTTTGCTTATTTCTCATTTCAAGCGTGACTGCTGAAAATAGCGAAACAATGTCAGTCCACTAGATGGGGCCGGGGGAGGCAAGCATATCAAGAAAGGTGACCGACGACTACAAGCTTTGTCTGAGCAAAAAGTGTGAAAATGCATTAACTACTGGATATGGTCTCCCTCACATATCATAAGGGCATGGCCAATGCATAGCTCTAGGATGATGCCCCGCATGCCATGTAGGATCGCATATCGGAAAAAGTAGGTTCGAATGGTGTAGGCAGGATCCTCGGCAAGAGACGGGTGCTTGAGGAGAAAAAATGTTGTCCGATCCATAAAGCTGGAAAAGTTGAAATGGAGGGTATGGATGCGTGTGTAATGCGAGTCTATTTTCTATTCTTTGATGAAGCCCATTAATAGTAGATTGTGTTGGGGAGAAAAATCAATATAGATACCTCAAGCTACTTTTTGTCATGGAGTATGTATCCATATGCCACCATAGTACATATGCACTAAAAGGGAGTATTTGCTAATTGGCCTTTAAGTGGCTAATTAGAGATCTCATCTTGAATCCATGCATGCGGTGTGTTGTACTGTACTAGAAGATAAGTTTGAAGATTTTCATTGATGCTTCGGCTTTGTATCACGATCACACACTTCGCCGTGGTACAATTCTTACCTCATCCTTCCGGGTTTGTAATGCTTGCTTGTGGTACGTCTTGGAACGGCATCTCCTGGTGCAAATGCCGTTGTCTTTTTATTACACGCCAGCAGTAAAAATAATTAACAAGTATTTTAGTAACAGATCGACTATACCAGCTGCAATTCACAAAGCAACCACGTCCCACTCTAATCTAGTAAAGCACAATTAAGAGTGCATGCTGCAATTCACAGCAAAAATCAAGAGTTGTAACCAACAATCCATAGCTTAGAGCATTTCCAGCCGCGTCCCCAATAGATCCTTCTCAGATGTTTTTGCCGCGCCGGCACCCAAAAATCAGCCCAGTCGCGTCCTCAGAAGCCCATTTTAGCGGTTTGGGATTTAAGCGGCGCCGGCGGACCCAGGCCGAACTCCGGCGCACGCTGGAAGAGCACCGCAGGCGCCCGGCGAACGGTTTTGGCGCGAAAAAGCCGCGGGCCAGCTGCGTCAGCGAGACAACGCCTCGTCTTCCCGAGAGCGCCTCGGTTTCCCGCGGGGAATCAATGGCAAGGCTGCCGCCGGTCAGCCTTCCATTGATTCCTCACGGGCCAACGCGTCACGGGCGGCGCGGCGACGCCTCCCCTCCCGCCACGAGTACACACGACGTGGGCTATAAAGACCCGCCGCTCCCTCTCGCCGCTGGCCACACCCGCCTGAGCCCAAACCAGCCGCCGTCGAGCTCTGCTCTCTCCCGTCCGCGTCGCCGAGCTCTATCTCCCCCGTCCTCCCCTTCCCTCCTTCCCTCTCTAGCGATGGTCAACGCCTTCGCGACGCCAGCGTGGCGTTAACGGCTTCGGCCGCCGCTCGCTCCAATCGTCAGAGGCGTGGCTTCTATTCGAGGCCAACATCTCGGCGCCGCCGGACATGGGCGCCGGGCCAACGGGGTGGAGGCTCAGCAACGGCGGCGTCCCCATCCCCCCGGTGACCGACGTCGACTCGCGCCCTGACATCTACGCCGCCAAGGTCGACCGCGTGCAGTCGTCCCTGACTAAAGAGCAGCGCGCCCTCCCCCAGTACGCCGCCGAAAACCACGCGGCGTGGGCGGAGTATTTCCAGCGGCCGCAGGCACAACGGATGGCGTCCACGAACGGAGCGCCGGTCGTGGGGGGCATCAAGAACAGCGACGGCCGCCGCCTCTGGTGGAGCGTCCCCGGCCGCACATTGCACGGGGTGGTGGTGTTGGGAAACGTAGTAATTTCAAAAAAAATCCTACGCACACGCAAGATCATGGTGATGCATAGCACCAAGAGGGGAGAGTGTTGTCCATGTACCCTCGTAGACCGAAAGCGGAAGCGTTATGACAATGCGGTTGATGTAGTCGTACGTCTTCACGATCGACCGATCCTAGTACCGAACGTATGGCACCTCCGCGATCTGCACACGTTCAGCTCGGTGACGTCCCACGAACTCACGATCCAGTAGAGCTTCGAGGGAGAGCTTCGTCAGCACGACGGCGTGATGACGGTGATGATGAAGCTACCGGCACAGGGCTTCGCCTAAGCACTATGATGATATGGCCGAGGTGGATTATGGTGGAGGGGGGCACCGCACACGGCTAAGAGATCAATAATCAACTTGTGTGTTCTAGGGTGCCCCCTGCCCTCGTATATAAAGGAGCAAGGGGGAGGCCGGCTTGACCTTGGGGCGCGCCAAGGAAAGGGGGGAGTCCTCCTCCTAGTGGGAGTAGGACTCCCCTTTCCTAGTCCAACTAGGAAGGAGGAAGGGGGAGGGGGCACCCCTCCTCCTTGTCCAATTCGGACTCCCAAGGGGGGGGGGGCGCTGCCAGCCCTAGGCCCTCTCCTCTCTCTCCCACAAGGCCCATGTTGGCCCATTATATCTCCTGGGGGTTCCGATAACCCCCCGGCACTCCGATAAATATCCAGTGACCCCCGGAACTCATCCGGTGTCCGACTATAGTCGTCCAATATATCAATCTTTATGTCTCGACCATTTTGAGACTCCTCGTCATGTCCGTGATCACATCCGGGACTTCAAACTATCTTCGGTACATCAAAACACATAAACTCATAAATACCAATCATCACCGAACGTTAAGCGTGCGGACCCTATGGGTTCGAGAACTATGTAGACATGACCGAGACTCATCTCCGATCAATAACCAATAGCGGAACCTGGATGCTCATATTGGTTCCTACATATTCTACGAAGATCTTTATCGGTCAAACCGCGTAACAACATACGTTGTTCCTTTTGTCATCGGTATGTTACTTGCCCGAGATTCGATCGTCGGTATCTCAATACCTAGTTCAATCTCGTTACCGGCAAGTCTCTTTACTCGTTCCGTAATGCATCATCCCGCAACTAACTCATTAGTTACATTGTTTGCAAGGCTTATAGTGATGTGCATTACCGAGAGGGCCCAGAGATACCTCTCCGACAATCGGAGTGACAAATCCTAATCTTGATCTATGCCAACTCAACAAGTACCATTGGAGACACACCTCAGAGAGCACCTTTATAATCACCCGATTCACGTTGTGACATTTGGTAGCACATAAAGTGTTCCTCCGGTATTCGGGAGTTGCATAATCTCATAGTCATAGGAACATGTATAAGTCATGAAGAAAGCAATAGCAATATACTAAACGATCAAATGCTAAGCTAACGGAATAGGTCAAGTCAATCACATCATTCTCTAATGATGTGACCCCGTTAATCAAATGACAACTCATGTCTATGGTTAGGAAACATAACCATCTTTGATTCAACGAGCTAGTCAAATAGAGGCATACTAGTGACACTCTGTTTGTCTATGTATTCACACATGTATTAAATTTCCGGTTAATACAATTCTAGCATGAATAATAAACATTTATAATGATATAAGGAAATATAAATAACAACTTTATTATTGCCTCTAGGGCATATTTCCTTCAGTCTCCCACTTGCTCTAGACTCAATAATCTAGATTACACAGTAATGATTCTAACACCCATGGAGTCTTGGTGTTGATCATGTTTTGATCGTGAGAGAGGCTTAGTCAACGGGTCTGCAACATTCAGATCCGTATGTATCTTGCAAATCTCTATGTCTCCCTCCTTGACCTGATCGCGGATGGAATTGAAGCATCTCTTGATGTGCTTGGTTCTCTTGTGAAATCTGGATTCCTTTGCCAAGGCAATTGCACCAGTATTGTCACAAAAGATTTTCATTGGACCCGATGCACTAGGTATGAAACCTAGATCGGATATGAACTCCTTCATCCAGACTCCTTCATTTGCTGCTTCCGAAGCAACTATGTACTCCGCTTCACACGTAGATCCCGCCACGACGCTTTTCTTGGAACTGCACCAACTGACAGCTCTACCATTCAATATAAACACGTATCCGATTTCTAGCTTAGAGTCATCTGGATCAGTGTCAAAGCTTGCATCAACGTAACCATTTACGATGAGCTCTTTGTCACCTCCATAAACGAGAAACATATCCTTAGTCCTTTTTAGGTATTTCAGGATGTTTTTGACCGCTGTCTAGTGATCCACTCCAGGATTACTTTGATACCTCCCTGCTAAACTAATAGCAAGGCAAACATCAGGTGTGGTACACAACATTGCATACATGATACAGCCTATGGCTGAAGCATAGAGAACACCTTTCATTTTCTCTTTATCTTCTGCAGTGGCCGGGTATTGAGTCTGACTCAACTTCACACCTTGTAACACAGGCAAGAACCCTTTCTTTGCTTGATCCATTTTGAACTTCTTCAAAACTTTGTCAAGGTATGTGCTCTATGAAAGTCCAATTAAGCGTCTTGATCTATCTCTATAGATTTTAATGCCCAATATATAAGCAGCTTCACCGAGGTCTTTCATTGAAATACTCTTATTCAAGTATCCTTTTATGCTATCCAGAAATACTATATCATTTCCAATCAACAATATGTCATCCACATATAATATTAGAAATGCTACAGAGCTCCCACTCACTTTCTTGTAAATACAGGCTTCTCCAAAAGTCTGTATAAAACCATATGCTTTGATCACACTATCTAAACGTTTATTCCAACTCCGAGATGCTTGCACCAGTCCATAAATGGATTGCTGGAGCTTGCACACTTTGTTAGCATCCTTTGGATCGATAAAACCTTCAGGTTGCATCATATACAACTCTTCTTCCAGAAATCCATTTAGGAATGCAGTCTTTACATCCATTTTCCAAATTTCAAAATGATAAATGCGGCAATTGCTAACATGATTCGGACGGACTTAAGCATCACTACGTGTGAGAAGGTCTCATCGTAGTCAACTCCTTGAACTTGTCGAAAACCTTTCACAACAAGTCGAGCTTTGTAGAAGCGATAACATTACCGTCGACACATCTTCTTCTTGAAGATCCATTTATTCTCGATGGCTTGCCGATCATCGGGCAAGTCAACCAAAGTCCACACTTTGTTCTCATACATGGATCCCATCTCAGATTTCATGGCCTCGAGACATTTAGCGGAATCTGGGCTCATCATCGCTTCCTCATAGTTCGTAGGTTCGTCATGGTCAAGTAACATGACCTCCAGAACAGGATTGTCGTACCACTCTGGTGCGGATCTTACTCTAGTTGACCTACGAGGTTTCGTAGTAACTTGATCTGAAGTTACATGATCACCATCATTAGCTTCCTCACTAATTGGTGTAGGAGTTATAGTAACTGATTTCCATGATGAACTACTTTCCCATAAGGGAGGAGGTACAGTTACCTCATCAAGTTCTACTTTCCTCCCACTCACTTCTTTCGAGAGAAACTCCTTCTCTAGAAAGGATCTATTCTTAGCAACGAATGTCTTGCCTTCAGATCTGTGATAGAAGGTGTACCCAACAGTTTCCTTTGGGTATCCTATGAAGACACATTTCTCCGATTTGGGTTCGAGCTTATCAGGTTGAAGCTTTTTCACATAAGCATCGCAGCGCCAAACTTTAAGAAACGACAACTTTGGTTTCTTGCTAAACCATAGTTCATAAGGTGTCATCTCAACGGATTTAGATGATGCCCTATTTAACGTGAATGCAGCTGTCTCTAAAGCATAACCCCAAAACGATAGCAGTAAATCAGTAAGAGACATTATAGATTGCACCATATCTAGTAAAGTACGATTACGACGTTCGAACACACCATTACGTTGTGGTGTTCCGGGTGGCGTGAGTTGCGAAACTATTCTGCATTGTTTCAAATGAAGACCAAACTCGTAACTCAAATATTCTCCTCCACGATCAGATCGTAGAAAATTTATTTTCTTGTTATGATGATTTTCCACTTCACTCTGAAATTCTTTGAACTTTTCAAATGTTTCAGACTTATGTTTCATTAAGTAGAGATACCCATATCTGCTCAAATCATCTGTGAAGGTGAGAAAATAACGGTATCCTCCGCGAGCCTCAACATTGGTCAGACCACATACATCAGTATGTATGATTTCCAACAAATATGTTGCTCGCTCCATTGTTCCGGAGAATGGAGTTTTAGTCATCTTGCCCATGATGCATGGTTCGCAAGTACCAAGTGATTCATAATCAAGTGATTCCAAATGTCCATCGGAATGGAGTTTCTTCATGCGCTTTACACCAATATGACCTAAACGGTAGTGCCACAAATAAGTTGCACTATTATTATCAACTCTGCATATTTTGGCTTCAATATTACTAATATGTGTATCACTACTATCGAGATTCAATATAAATAGACCACTCTTCAATGGTGCATGACCATAAAAGATATTACTCATATAGATAGAACAACCATTATTCTCTGATTTAAATGAATAACCATCTCGCATCGAACAAGATCTAGATATAATGTTCATGCTCAACGCTGGCACCAAATAACAATTATTTAGGTCTGAAACTAATCCCGAAGGTAGATGTAGAGGTAGCATGTCGACCGCGATCACATCGACTTTGGAACCATTTCCCACGCGCATCGTCACCTCGTCCTTAGCCAATCTTCGCTTAATCTAGTCTCTGCTTTGAGTTGCAAATATTAGCAATGTAACCGATATCAAATACCAGTGCTACTGCGAGCATTAGTAAAGTACACATCAATAACATGTATATCACATATAACTTTGTTCACCTTGCCATCTTTCTTATCCACCAAATACTTTGGGCAGTTCCGCTGACCAGTCCCTTTGCAGTAGAAGCACTCAGTCTCGAGCTTAGGTCCAGACTTGGGTTTCTTCACTTGAGCGACAACTTGCTTGCCGTTCTTCTTGAAGTTCCCCTTCTTCCCTTTACCCTTTTCTTGGCTGGTGGTCTTGTTGACCATCAACACCTGATGCTCCTTCTTGATTTCTACCTTCACAGCCTTTAGCATCGCAAAGAGCTTGGGAATTGTCTTATCCATCCCTTGCATGTTATAGTTCATCACGAAGCTCTTGTAGCTTGGTGGCAGTGATTCAAGAATTTTGTCAATGACACTATCATCCAACAGATTAACTCCCAGTTGAATCAAGTGATTGTTATACCCAGACATTTTGAGTATATGCTCACTGACAGAACTATTCTCCTCCATCTTGTAGCTATAGAACTTATTGGAGACTTCATATCTCTCAATCCGGGCATTTGCTTGAAATATTAACTTCAACTCCTGGAACATCTCATATGCTCCATGATGTTCAAAACGTCGTTGAAGTCCCGGTTCTAAGCCGTAAAGCAAGGCACACTGAACTATCGAGTAGTCATTGGCTTTGCTCGCGCGACGTTCATAACATCTGGCGTTGCTCTGCTGACGGGTTTGGCACCTAGCGGTTCTTCCGGGGCGTAATTCTTACGTGGCAGCAATGAGGATAATCCTCAAATTACGGACCCGATGCATGTAGTTTCTACCATCATCTTTCAACTTAGCTTTCTCTAGGAACGCATTAAAATTCAACGGAACAACAAAGACGGGCCATCTATCTACAACAACGTAGACATGCAAAATACTATCAGGTACTAAGTTCATGATAAATTAAAGTTCAATTAATCAAATTACTTAAGAAATCCCACTTAGATAGACATCCCTCCAATCATCTAACTGATCACGTGATCCATATCAACTAAACCATGTCCGATCATCACGTGAGATGGAGTAGTTTTCAATGGTGAACATCACTATGTTGATCATATCTACTATATGACTCACGCTCGACCTTTCAGTCTCAGTGTTCCGAGGGCATATCTGCATATGCTAGTCTCGTCAAGTTTAACCTGAGTATTCTGCGTGTACAAAACTGGCTTGCACCCGTTGTATGTGAACGTAGGGCTTATCACACCCGATCATCACGTGGTGTCTCGGCACGACGAACTTTCACAACGGTGCATACTCAGGGAGAACACTTGTACCTTGAAATTTAGTGAGAGGTCATCTTATAATGCTACCACCGAACTAAGCAAAATAAGATGCATAAAAGATAAACATCACATGCAATCAATATAAGTGATATGATATGGCCATCATCATCTTGTGCCTTTGATCTCCATCTCCAAAGCACCGTCATGATCACCATCGTCACCGGTGGCGGCACCTTGATCTCCATCGTAGCATCATTGTCATCTCGCCAACTATTGCCTGCGACTATCACTCTTGCTTAGTGATAAAGTAAAAGCAATTACATGGCGATTGCATTTCATACAATAAAGCGACAACCATATGGCTCCTGCCATTGTCGATAACTCCGTTACAAAACATGATCATCTCATACAATAAAATTTAGCATCATGTCTTGACCATATCACATCACAACATGCCCTGCAAAAACTAGTTAGACATCCTCTACTTTGTTGTTGCAAGTTTTACGTGTGTAGGATCGAAAGTATGTCTAGAGGGGGGTGATTAGACTACTTGACCAAATAAAAATCTAGCCTTTTCCCAATTTTAGTTCTTGGCAGATTTTTGCAACTTTAGAACAAGTCAAGCAATCTTAACACAATTCAAGCAAGCATGCAAAGAGTATATGAGCAGCGGAAAGTAAAGCATGCAACTTGCAAGAATGTAAAGGGAAGGGTTTGGAGGATTCAAACGCAATTGGAGACACAAATGTTTTTGTCGTGGTTCCGATAGGTGGTGCTATCGTACATCCACGTTGATGGAGACTTCAACCCACGAAGGGTAGCAGTTGCGACGAGTCCACGGAGGGCTCCACCCACGACGGGTCCACGAAGAAGCAACCTTGTCTATTCCACCATGGTCATCGCCCACGAAGGACTTGCCTCACTAGCGGTAGATCTTCACGAAGTAGGCGATCTCCTTGCCCTTACAAACTCCTTGGTTCAACTCCACAATCTTGTCGGAGGCTCCCAAGTGACACCTAGCCAATCTAGGAGACACCACTCTCCAAGAAGTAACAAATGGTGTGTTGATGATGAACTCCTTGCTCTTGTGCTTCAAATGATAGTCTCCCCAACACTCAACTCCCTCTCACAGGATTTGGATTTGGTGGAAAGAATATTTGAGTGGAAAACAACTTGGGGAAGGCTAGAGATCAAGATTCATATGGTAGGAGTTGAATATCTTGACCTCAACACAAGTGTAGGTGGTTCTCTCTCAGAAAATGTAGGTTGGAAGTGTAGGTTCGTCCTGATGGCTCTCTCCACGAATGAAGAGGAGGTGGAGGGGTATATATAGCCTCCACACAAAATCTAACCGTTACACACAACTTGCCCAACTCGGTGGGGCAGAATTGTTAAACTCGGTCGGACCGATTCAGCAAATCCAGTGACCGTTAGGATTTTCGGTGGGACCGACATGCAACTCGGTAGGACCGATATGGTTAGGGTTAGGGCATAACGTAATCTCGGTGAGACCGATTACATAAACTCGGTGAGACCGATTTTGGTAATAAGCTAACCGGAGAGTTGGTCGTAAACTTCGGTGGGACCGATTCGCTCATTTCGGTGAGACCGAAAATGTTACAAAAGGGAAACAGAGAGTTTACTGCAATCTCAAGTGGGACCGATCGCTCATCTCGGTAGGACCGAAACATTACGAAGGAAACATAGAGATTACAATCCCATCTCGGTGAGACCGAGATCCCTATCAGTGAGACCGATTTGCCTAGGGTTTGTGGCGATTGGCTATGACATCTGAACTCGGTGGCGGGATGGAAAGAATCGGTGGGGCGAGTTTGACTTTTGGTTTAGGTCATATGTGGAAGTGAGAAAGTGGTTGAGGGCTTTGGAGCATATCACTAAGCACTTTGAGCAAGCAAGCCATTAAGCAACACCTCATCCCTCCTTGATAGTATTGGCTTTTCCTATAGACTAAATGTGATTTTGGATCACTAAAATAGAAAATGTAGAGTCTTGAGCTTTGAGATTGAGCCAATCCTTTTGTCCTTAGCATCTTGAAGGGGTTCCACATCCTCTAGTCCATGCCATGCCAATCATTGAGCTTTCCTGAAATATTAGTCTTGAAATAGTGTTAGCTCAATGAGCTATATGTTGTTAGGAATTACCAAAACCACCTAGGGATAGTTGCACTTTCAATCTCCCCCTTTTTGGTAATTGATGACAACATATAGATCAAAGCTTCGACAAATGATAATAAGAGTGAAACACATTTTCGCTTTGAGAAGTATGTGAAAAGCAAGAGCTCCCCCTAAATTTGTGCATAGTTTAAGATTTGCTTTGGACTGCAAATGCACAATGAGTTAGGATCATGGGTTACTCTTCCATGTCACATACATCTTGGTGGAGCGCTCAAAATGATAATAAATAAATACATGCACTCATCACCAAGCAAAGTGAATGATCATATGGGATATAAAAGGATAATGTCATCCAACAAGTATTAAGGTAGCATATGATCAAACACATGATCATCCAAGTATCACACAAAAGCATAAAGTATCTCAAACAAGCAAATAACAAAGTTCAACCACCAAGGAGAAACGCAAGAGAGAAAAAAAACAACACTCTCTCTCTCGAAGCCTATGATCTATACATTTTCTCCCCCTTTGGCAACAAGTTACCAAAAAGTTCATAAATAATGCATAGTGCTAGATCGACCCTCAGGCTTGATCTTCAGGTGGTGGTGTAGACAGAACTCCAAGAATGAAGGCATCAGTCGATGTAGATGTTGCTGGAGGAGTAGATGCTGGAGCTGGTGGCACTGAAGCTGTAGCTGGTGCAGATGAAGTTGCTCTGGTGTCTGTGACAGGCATAGCAGCAGACCTCTGTCCTCGGGGCACTCTGGCAAAAGCATCAGTGGTTGTCTTGCCCTTCTTCTCCTGCACTTCCTCCTGAAGTTGCTCAACAACAGACTGTATCTCAGTGACCTTCACATCTAAGTCATAGAACTTCTGCTCCATGATCCTCTCCAAGATCTCCTAGTTTTGAGTCAGGGTGGCCAGTCCCTTCTCAATTCTCAGAGTGGATGCAATCAAGTAGCCAAGCTGATCTTGCTTGCTCTTCAGAAGATACTGAGATGCCTCATCCATGGTTGGCATCTTTGCAGCCTTTTCAGTCTTTGCCTTCTCCCTCTTTGCTTGTGCTTGCACGTAAGATGGTTCATTTTCATCCATCACAGCAGTTGTTGTCCTTAAAGTCCGGGTAGATGGGCAGGTGCTCCTTGTCCAAGAGATATGTGCAGTGCCCATCTTGGAGTTGATCAGCTCCACGAACTCGTGGGGCATACCCACAACTCCTCTTCGATCTGCAGCTGTCCTATTTATGCTTTCCACAATTAGGCTCATGACCTTGAACTTCGTGGGACATAAAAATGTGCAGCAAATTGATGGAGTGACCTCTGATCATTACATGATCACCTGACTTTGGCAGAAGTGTGTGCCTGAGGATCCAGTTGATTGTGGGCAGACCTGACAGCAAGTGTTTCACTGATCCAAACTGGTGAGTCTCAAGATCTGCATCAGGAATCTCCTTGTACATGCTAGCCATGGAGTTGTGATCCTTCTTCTTGTCATAGACATCCAAGTCATCTTCTTGTTCTTCTAGGGCATTGATCAACTGAGCCCATTCTGGCTGCTGGATCGGTATCTAGTGCCTTGGACATCCGGACTATCCTGCCATCTGGGTAGAAGTGAGATGTGGAGTAGAACTGCATTATAAGCTCATCATTCCACTTTGTGAGCTTCCGAGACACAAACTCATCAACTCCACAAGCCTTGAAACTGTCATATACTCCAGGATAGTGTTCTTCATTCTCCTTAATGTACTCCCAGTTGACCCATCTCATGTCACACACTATTGGCTTCTTGTCAAGCGGAATTGTCTCATAGAAGTCCTGTTGTTCCTTGGTATGGAACCTGTAATCCACAACAGTTCTTCTTCTGGTGGCATATGGATATGACTCTCTCCATAGCCTCAATCCTGAATCCTTCCTTATCTTCATGTTCTCGACTCTTGGATGAACATCATTGTGATCTGGAATTTTGGCTTCAACTTCCTCAAGACATGTGACTCATCATCTTCTTCTTCCATTGCAGCTTGCACCTTTGGGGCCTTGTTCTTCTCAAATTGCAGGAATGTTCTGGTGCTTCTCTTATGTGCAGTTTTGGGTTTTGGAGCAGCTGGCTTGGGAGCTTCTTTGGGCTTAGATGGAGCAGCCCCTGATCTTATGGCATCTCCCATAAGCTTATGTGTCTTAGGTGCTGGTGCAGCAACCTCTTCCTCTTCACCTTCCATCATTGAGGTCTTCCCAATTACTCTGGCCATGGTCTTCTTGACCCTTTCTTTTCTTTTCTTGCCATCTCCATTTTCTTCAGCAACAGTTTTTGAGGCTTCAACAGTTGAAACTCTGGCTTTGGACATTGGAACTCTTCTTGCTGCCATTTTTTTCAGACCTGGCTTTAGTGGGGCTGTTGTGCCAACTTATTTCTTCAGCACTTTCCTCTTTGAGGTAGCTTCTTCCTCCTCAACCACATAGTCCTCGTCCTCTGAATCTGAGGTTCTTTTCTTGTTGGCTCTCATGGCAGCCTTTGGCAAGTTGCTGGGTGTGCTCCTGCTTCCATCATCTGAGCTGCTAGAGGGACTAGTGCCCTCACTCATGTGAACCTGCTCCTCAGACTTGTTACATTTGTCACTCTGATCGACATGATGCAAACATGACGGTGACCACCGTGAATAGTTTATAAATGAGGTAGAGTGGATGAGCATCACAAAGTGCAGAGGTTTTTGCAAAAGAATGAATCAAAAACTTAGTTTTAGTTTTCCACAGAAAGCATTTCGGATCTACCGATTTGAAATCTCGGTGATACCAAAGCAGCTGTTGGAACCTAAACTAGTGAACTCGGTCGCACCGAGTCACAGTTTAATTAACCGAGACTGCTAGAGTTTCACAAAGACTTGAACTCGGTCACACCGATTTGCAATTCTCGGTCAGACCGAGAATCACATGTGCAATGGCCTGAGCCAAATCGATGGAACCGATTTCAACAATTCGGTCGGTCTGAGATGGTTTCGACGGAACCTAACCCTAAATTTTCAATCCACAACTAATCTACGGAGTGTTTTCATTGGGTAGAGTGATCTCAATCGTGGCAAGATACATGGCAAAACAATGTGATGGGGAATCGGAAAGAGATCAGCACAAGGATCAAGTCCATACCCTAGTGCGGCGGTGGACTTGCTACGGCGGCAACGGCGGAGACGATCCCGTTGACGGCGGCAGAGACCAGCGACTGGAGGCGGCTGGCGACGAGGAGGACGATCCGGAGACCACGGAGGCAGGCGGTGAGTCTTGGCGAAGAGGTTCGGAAAGTTTTCCAAATTTTGGCCCGTGGGAATATATAGCCTGACCCTGTAGGTGTGACCGAGTGGAACAACTTGGTCGCACCGAGATTCATAACTGCAAGCAGTTACTGAAACTCGGTGTGACCGAAAATTTCAAATCGGTTGCACCGAGATTGAAAACCTAGATCGACTTAGTGATCTCGGTATAACCGAAATGGATGAATCGGTCAGACCGATACGCACAAAGAAGTTTTGGAAGTTTAAGTCTATGACGAATCGGGGATTCCGAGTGCTCCTCACACAGAGTGGTTCGAATCTGACTTGATCAAACTTTGTGATGCAGCATGAATAGAGTTTGAGACGAGAAGAGCATAGATAGCTAAAGAAGGTTCTTAGGCATTCTTGTCCATCCACTTGGCAAAAGAAAAAGAGGAGCCAAACAATCAAAACAACAGGTGGATGTCCTCGAATGAGTAAATTATGCAACCAACATTCTCACCCAATAAAATGGCAAATGAAATATGTGGCAAAGCGTGCACAAACAATTCTAGCATCAATCAAGCAATTGGCGATGACTAGGTCATCTATATATGAGTATATTGACTTAGGAGTCAAATGAGAACATTTGATGATAGGTCATACTCATCGTTTAAGCACAAGTGGGGTTACCACTTTTACATAAAGCGTTGTTGTGTTCACACCATTAGATTTGCTTTAGCTCAATTCTTAGAGTAAAGCTCCCCCTAGATGTGAGATCCCCCCTAAGAGGGATGAACTAACCTTGGGTTTTGTCGATGATGACTTCATGTAGGTGTTGAAGATGTAGATGCTCAATGTTGATGTAGATCATTTGGAGCAATCCTTTGGAGTGAGTTGCACTTTCAATACCTACACGGGTTAGTCCCACAAGGAACAAACAAGGAATATACATAGACATAGAGTGATGCATACACAAGATGATGTCTATGAAAGCATTTGGTTACCTTGTCCCTTGTCTTGCCAACAAGAGGGTTTGTGACTCCTTGAACTAGTGCAAGATGTGGAGGTTGATTGCACTTGTTCTTGCCAAAATGATAAGAGTGAAGTATGTTGGCGGAGTCACCCTCAAGAACTCTCTAGTTCTTCTTATTTGGGATCCACACCATCTTGATGGGAATCCTCGGAGTTGTAGTCATACTTGATGAAGTGGAACTTGATGTAGTCTTGGGAACCCACATGACCAAGGCCTTAGGAGCTTCTTCAAATGCATCAATTTCTTCTTGAAGCTTGTCCTTGCCTTTTTCCTTGTGGTCTTGTGGTGGAAGATCATCTTGAGCTTGTGTCCGTTTGAAAGAAGTAGGATCATACTTCTCTTGTTGAGGAACAAACTTCGTCTTGGGGTATTGATCTTCTTCCCACTCAACTCCATTGGCATTGAACTTTCGTTCAAAACCAACACCTTGGTTCTTCCGGTGCCTTCCTTGCTTGCGTACAATGTCCTAGAATTGCTTACTCCCGGCAAGGCTCTTGTAGACACCTTTGTCTATAATTCCCTTCAATAAGCTATTTTCTTGCTCAAGTGTAACTTGGCTAACAGAATCATTAGTGGAATCAAGAGAACTACTAGAAGCAACAACATTGGATTTAGCATGATTATTGTTACTACTAGAGGAAGAATCTTTCTTGTTCTTGTTACTAGACTTGACTTGAGGCATGTAAGTGGATAAGAGTAAACGCTTGGCAATGTAAGAAGAACTTTTCTTGCGAAGATCATCATTGATTGCCTTTAAGAACTCATGGTCTTGATCAAGGTTGAGCTTTTCAAAACGTAATTTCTCATGAGTCCTTAAAAGTTCTCGATGATCTCCTAAGATAGTTTCATGAGCTAACTTAAGAGTGTTTAGTTCTTTAGTTATAGATTCAATCTTCTCCTTATCATTTTCATTCGTTTTATCTTGATTATCATGATTAATTGACGTTTCATCATAGTATTCATCACTAGAGTTGTCAACAAGTAAATCATCATCACCTAACAAGTCATCTTCATCACTATTGAAATCAACATACTCGGGGTTTGATACCTTTGGATCTTTGGCCATGAAGCATCTTCCAATTCCTTCATTTGGTGAATCAAATATGTCGTAGGAGTTGTTTGACACAAGTGCTAGACCGGCAACACCTTCATCTTGAGTATATTCGGAGTCAGAGTGATAGCTTATCTCGGAGTGATTGTCGGAGTCGGAGCCGGATACCCATTCACCAACATGAGCTTGATGTATTCGTTTTGTGTAGCTCCTTGATGACTTGTCCTTCCTTTCCGAATCCTTGCTTCTCCATGAGGGTCTTCGTTCATAACGATCATCCCTACTCCTTCTCTCTCTTGATGGTGATTCTTCTCTTCTACTTCTTCTTTTAGGAGAATCTTCTCTTCTTTTGTAGGGGGGCGTACACTCATTTGAGTAGTGTCTGGTTTTTCCACAATTGTAGCAATTACGCTCTCGACTAGAAGATCTTTTGTCATTGTAGGACCTTGACTTGGAACATCTCTCTTTGCTTCTACTCTTGTAGAACTTGTTAAAGTTCTTCACCATTAGGCTCAATTCTTCATTGAAGGTTTGTTTCTCACTTGATGATGTGGGAGCTTCACATGAGGCTTTGTAAGCACCACTTGACTTGTTATGGAGCTCCTCCTTATCCATGAGTGACATCTCATGAGCAACGATTCTTCCAATGACTTCCGTTGGCTTGAGATCTTTGTAATTGGGCATCATTTGGATCAATGTGCACACGGTATCATATTTTCCATCCAAGGCTCTTAGGATCTTCTTGATGATGAATCTGTCGGTCATCTCTTCACTTCCTAAGATGGCGATCTCATTTGTGATAAGAGCAAGCCTAGAGTACATTTCAGCGACACCTTCACCATCCTTCATTTTGAACTTGTCAAGTTGACTTTGAAGGACATCCAATTTGGATTCCTTGACGGAGTCGGTACCTTCGTGCATATCAATCAAAGTATCCCAAATTTCGTTTGCATTCTCAAGGCGGCTGATTTTGTTGAATTCTTGAGGCACAATCCGTTGAAGAGGATATCACAAGCTTGAGCGTTGTATTGCAGCATCTTCAACTCTTCCGCGGTAGCTTCACGGTTCGGTTCTCTCCCATTGAAGAATTCACCTTGCAAGCCAATACACACAATAGCCCAAACGGCGGGGTTATGTCCAAGAATATGCATTTTCATCTTATGCTTCCAACTAGAAAAATTAGTACCATCAAAGTAAGGACCTCTATGGTGGTAATTTCCCTCGCTAGACGCCACACTATCCTAGGTTGTGAAACCAAGGCTATGACCACCAAAAGCTATGGAAATCAAAGCAAATGGAGACCAAAGCTCTGATACCACTTGTAGGATCGAAAGTATGTCTAGAGGGGGTGATTAGACTACTTGACCAAATAAAAATCTAGCCTTTTCCCAATTTTAGTTCTTGGCAGATTTTAGCAACTTTAGAACAAGTCAAGCAATCTTAACACAATTCAAGCAAGCATGCAAAGAGTATATGAGCAGAGGAAAGTAAAGCATGCAACTTGCAAGAATGTAAAGGGAAGGGTTTGGAGGATTCAAACGCAATTGGAGACATGGATGTTTTTGTCGTGGTTCCGATAGGTGGTGTTATCGTACATCCACGTTGATGGAGACTTCAACCCACGAAGGGTAACGATTGCGCGAGTCCACGGAGGGCTCCACCCACGAAGGGTCCACGAAGAAGCAACCTTGTCTATCCCACCATGGTCGTAAGCCCACGAAGGACTTGCCTCACTAGCGGTAGATCTTCACGAAGTAGGCGATCTCCTTGCCCTTACAAACTCCTTGGTTCAACTCCACAATCTTGTCGGAGGCTCCCAAGTGACACCTAGACAATCTAGGAGACACCACTCTCCAAGAAGTAACAAATGGTGTGTTGATGATGAACTCCTTGCTCTTGTGCTTCAAATGATAGTCTTCCCAACACTCAACTCTCTCTCACAGGATTTGGATTTGGTGGAAAGAAGATTTGAGTGGAAAGCAACTTGGGGAAGGCTAGAGATCAAGATTCATATGGTAGGAGTGGAATATCTTGACCTCAACACAAGTGTAGGTGGTTCTCTCTCAAAAAATGTAGGTTGGAAGTGTAGGTTCGTTCTGATGGCTCTCTCTACGAATGAAGAGGAGGTGGAGGGGTATATATAGCCTCCACACAAAATCTAACCGTTACACACAACTTGCCAAACTCGGTGAGACCGAATTGTGAAACTCGGTCGGACCGATTCAGCAAATCTAGTGACCGTTAGGATTTTCGGTGGGACCAACATGCAACTCGGTAAGACCGTTATGGTTAGGGTTAGGGCATAATGTAATCTCGGTGAGACCGATTACACAAACTCGGTGAGACCGATTTTGGTAATAAGCTAACCAGAGAGTTGGTCAGGTAAACTCGATGGGACCGATTCGCTCATTTCGGTGAGACCGAAATGTTACAAAAGGGAAACAGAGAGTTTACATTGCAATCTCGATGGGAACGATCGCTCATCTCGGTAGGACCGAAACGTTACGAAGGGAAATAGAGAGATTACAATCCCACGTCGGTGAGACCGAGATCCCTATCGGTGAGACCGATTTGCCTAGGGTTTGTGGCAGTGGCTATGACATTTGAACTTGGTGGCGCCGGATGGAAAGAATCGGTGGGGCCGAGTTTGACTTTTGGTTTAGGTCATATGTGGAAGTGAGAAAGTGGTTGAGGGCTTTGGAGCATATCACTAAGCACTTTGAGCAAGCAAGCCATTAAGCAACACCTCATCCCTCCTTGATAGTGTTGGCTTTTCCTATAGACTCAATGTGATCTTGGATCACTAAAATAGAAAATGTAGAGTCTTGAGCTTTGAGCTTGAGCCAATCTTTTTGTCCTTAGCATCTTGAAGGGGTTCCACATCCTCTAGTCGATGCCATGCCAATCATTGAGCTTTCCTGAAATATTAGTCTTGAAATAGTGTTAGCTCAATGAGCTATATGTTGTTAGGAATTACCAAAACCACCTAGGGATAGTTGCACTTTCAACGTGGCTGCTACGGGCTGAGCAAGAATCGTTCTTACCTACGCATTAAAACCACAACGATATTTTGTCAAGTATGTGCTATTTTAACCTTCAACAAGGACCGGGCGTAGCCATACTCGATTCAACTAAAGTTGGGCCCGACACCCACCAGCCACAATGTGCTAAGCACGTCGGTAGAACCGGTCTCGCGTAAGCGTCACGCATAATGTCGGTCCGGCCGCTTCATCCAACAATACCGCCGAATGAAAGTATGACATCTTTGGTAAGCAGTATGACTAGTATCGCCCACAACTCACTTGTGTTCTACTCGTGCATATAACATCTATGCATAAACCTGGCTCGGATGCCCTTTGTTGGGAAGCGTAGTAATTTCAAAGAAATCCCTACGCACACGCAAGATCATGGTGATGCATAGCAATGAGAGGGGAGAGTGTTGTCCATGTACCCTCGTAGACCGAAAGCAGAAGCGTTATGACAACGCGGTTGATGTAGTCGTACGTCTTCACGATCGACCGATCCTAGTACCGAACGTACGACACCTCCGCGATCTGCACACGTTCAGCTCGGTGACGTCCCACAAACTCACGATCTAGTAGAGCTTCGAGGGAGAGCTTCGTCAGCACGATGGAGTGATGACGGTGATGATGAAGCTACCGGCATAGGGCTTTGCCTAAGCACTATGATGATATGACTGAGGTGGATTATGGTGGAGGGGGGCACCGCACACGGCTAAGAGATCAATGATCAACTCGTGTGTTCTAGGGTGCCCCCTGCCCCCGTATATAAAGGAGCAAGGAGGGAGGCCAGCCTGGCCTTGGGGCACTCCAAGGAGAGGGGGGAGTCCTCCTCCTAGTGGGAGTAGGACTCCACTTTCCTAGTCCAACTAGGAAGGAGGAAGGGGGAAGGAAGGAGAGGGAGAGAGGGAGGAAAGAGGGGGCGCCCCCCCCCCCCTCCCCGCCCCCTCCTTGTCCAATTCGGACTCCCAAGGGGGCACGCGGCCAGCCCTAGGTCCTCTCCTCTCTCTCCCACAAGGCCCATGTTGGCCCATTATATCCCCCGGGGGTTCCGATAACTCCCCGGCACTCCGATAAATATCCGGTGACCCCCGGAACTTATCGGTGTCCGAATATAGTCGTCCAATATATCAATCTTTATGTCTCAACCATTTTGAGACTCCTCGTCATCTCTGTGATCACATCCGGGACTCCAAACTATCTTCGGTACATCAAAACACATAAACTCATAATATCGATCGTCACCTAACGTTAAGTGTGTGGACCCTACGGGTTCGAGAACTATGTAGACATGACCGAGACTCGTCTCCGTTCAATAACCAATAGCGGAACCTGGATGCTCATATTGGTTCCTACATATTCTATGAAGATCTTTATCGGTCAAATCGCATAACAACATACATTGTTCCTTTTGTCATCGGTATGTTATTTGCCCGAGATTCGATCGTCGGTATCTCAATATCTAGTTCAATCTCGTTGCCGGCAAGTCTCTTTACTCGTTCTGTAATGCATCATCCCGCAACTAACTCATTAGTTACATTGCTTGCAAGGCTTATAGTGATGTGCATTACCGAGAGGGCCCAGATATACCTCTCCGACAATCGGAGTGACAAATCCTAATCTTGATCTATGCCAACTCAACAAGTACCATCGGAGACACCTGTAAAGCACCTTTATAATCACCCACTTATGTTGCGACGTTTGGTAGCACACAAAGTGTTCCTCCGGTATTGGGAGTCGCATAATCTCATAGTCATAGGAACATGTATAAGTCATGAAGAAAGCAATAGCAATATACTAAACGATCAAATGCTAAACTAACGGAATGGGTCAAGTCAATCACATCATTCTCTAATGATGTGATCCCGTTAATCAAATGACAACTCATGTCTATGGTTAGGAAATATAACCATCTTTGATTCAACGAGCTAGTCAAGTAGAGGCATACTAGTGACACTCTGTTTGTCTATGTATTCACACATGTACTAAGTTTCCGGTTAATACAATTCTAGCATGAATAATAAACATTTATCATGATATAAGGAAATATAAATAACAACTTTATTATTGCCTCTAGGGCATATTTCCTTCAGCTGGAGTACCTCGAGGGCGGCAACAATCCGCCGCTGGCATACCGTATCGCGGCGCCCATCCCCCCCACCCCCCCACACCCCCCCCCCCCCCGCCAGAGCGCCGGGCCGTGGTTGCCCAGGAGGTTCGGCTCTTCCTCCTCTTCCTCCCGTCAAGCCAGAGCCCGCCGCGGAGACGCCGCTCGGTCGGCGCACCCGCAGCGCCGACATCGTCATTAACGAGGGCGGCCGGCGCGCCTCCTCCTCGGCACCTCCGCGCTTCGTCAAACCGAAGACGGAGCCGGGGCTCGCCGCCGTCAAGCGGGAGCCGGGGCTCCCCGGGCTCGCCGGCGGCGTCAAGGAGGAGGAGCTCGACGACGAGGCGGCCCTGAAGTGGGCGCGCGACGACTGGGCGCAGACGGAGCTGCAGCGCCAGATCCTCGCCTTGGAGCGCTTCGAAGCCCGGCGCCGCGGCCGGGACGAGGGAGGGGTCGTCGTCCTCCACGACAGCGACGACGACGACGCGCCGCCGCCACCGGTCCGAATTGGAGACGCCGGGCAGGGATCCAGCAGCAGGGGCGGCCGCGCCATCAAGAAGGATAAGGCCGACGACGACGACGAGGACGGCGACGACGTGGCGACTTCACTGGGCGAGGAACCCGCTCGCCCCCGCGCCGATTTTATCGCCGGCTCGCCCCCAGGGACGCGTAAAATCGCCGCCTGGAGGGCCAACGGCTGGAGATGCTCTTAGTTTGCGGGGAGAACATGCTGCATAGAGTGCCATTAAAATAACCATGTCTTGTCACCACACTAGTCTGATACAGTATGTCTTGTGAAAATCCACGTCCCTGCCAAAACCATGTCAACTTGGCATATTTATTGGACCAAACGGCCCTTCGGAATGTTTTTTAAGATCAAATCGAAATAATCACAACGATATGTATCTACAGCAAATAGTGGCCGGAAGAAACAGTAATAAATAAATATGCAAAATCCAACCAATGTTCAAAACGTAACAACCGTAGATAGCAAAGCCAGGTTTTATTTTTCCTAGAATAGGCACGAGTGTGCGTACTACTCCCTCCGTTCCTAAATATAAGTCTTTGTAAAGATTTTACTATAGACTACATACGGAGTAGAATAAGTGAATCTATATTTTAAAATGCATCTATCTCCCTATATACATTCGTATATGATGTATAGTAAAATCTCTATAAAAACTTATATTTAGAAACGGAGGGAGTATATATTAAAAAGGAATGGAGAGAAGAAATCCCTCCACATTGGATTTACATGTTACATAAACATTAACTCCACGCTCGGACCACCTAGTACAAAGCTAACTTCTCGCGTTGTCCCACGTAGCCAACGCATGCAGCTCTACATCTCCCTTGAAGATCCCTGCTTGTTTCCGGTAGGTGTTTTCCTGCTCAATTTTCCTAACTAGCCTGAGTAAACATGGGGAGTCTGCGTCAAATACAATCGAGTTTCGATGTTCTCAAAGCTCCCAAAGGACAAGGAGCAGCAATGCACGCACGTCCTTTTGTGCATGACGTAGTACTTTGCTTGTTGGCACACCGGTGTGCTAAGCTGGAGAGGAGTTGAGGGATCCAGTCTCTTCTGTTTAGGGCGTTGCAAACGATGGTCCAAATCTCTCTCGCAAAGACGCAGTTGAGGAGGATATGGTCGATAGTCTCCTGCTCCTGCTCACAAAAGGGACAAGCCTCCTGATGGTCTAATCCATGCCTTGTCAGCCTGTCCGACATCCAGAACATGTTCTGAATTGCTAGCCATACCAAGAAACGACATTGTAGTGGTGCCCTAGATTTCCACGTGAACTCCGCCGTGGGGATGACCTCCCTTCCCCAAAACTTTGTTGTATATGTCGATCGAGCCCAGAAAGTACCGTCTTTTTCCCAAGCCCAAACAATGGCATCAGGGACATCTTGATATAGTTGAAGCTGCTCCACTGTGGTCCAAAGGTTGAGAGAAAGTATCGTCTTTTCCCCAAGCCCAAACAATGGCATCAGGGACATCTTGATATAGTTGAAACTGCTCCATTGCGGTCCAAAGGATTAGATATTCCCGCATCATCGTTTCCGACATCTCGGGCCCAAAATCCATGGCCGGCCCTCTATGATCGTCGGATGGACTGTGCGCAGCTCCACTGTGGTCCAAAGGTTGAGAGAAAGTATCGTCTTTTCCCCAAGCCCAAACAATGGCATCAGGGACATCTTGATATAGTTGAAACTGCTCCATTGCGGTCCAAAGGATTAGATATTCCTGCATCATCGTTTCCGACATCTCGGGCCCAAAATCCACGGCCGGCCCTCTATGATCGTCGGATGGACTATGCGCGATCTCCCGACAATCGTGTTGATTTTTTCATATAGGGCCGGTGCAACTTTCTAGATCCGCGAGCTATGTAGCCATTTGTCTTCCCAAAATAGAGTTGACATACCATCACCCATGATCGCCCTCGTGGTCGTCTGAAAAAGTTGTGTCGACTCGTATGGCACTGGGATCTCGAAGTCTACCCATGATCTCTAGTGATCCGTACGCTGAAGCCATGGCATCTTGCTTGTACGGCAATGTTTCTCCATTTTAGGTCCGGAATGCCTAGGCCGCTCGCCCATTTTGGGGAGCATAGTTTCTCCCATGCCACCATGCACTGTCCACCATTTGTCTGCTCTTTCGCACAGCAAACAAAGCCTCTACATATCTTCTCCATGGCTTTGATGGTCTTCTGAGGGATGTCCAGAGCGAGAGCAAAGCAAGGTTAGTCTCCTACTAGCTGGCTCTACAATCATATCATAAAAGGGTGACCTGCAGGCAATAGCTACCGTTCGACCGTCAACACATATCTCTACTACTATTAAAAGGGGGGGCAAAAGCTAAAAAAGTTCTCAACTAAGCCCTCGCAAATTTTTATTCCACAAGTTGGTTCCATGTTAGGGGAGCCGTAGCCCCCCCCCCCCCCTCATCCTACATATCTCCGCCGTTAATTTTCGTAAAGGAAGTCAGTTGGGCCCGTGGCACAAGGTTGGGAAATGGATGAGTCACATCAATTCGTGGTTCCTCACCCGGGTGGGCTCCCTAGACCTCTTCCAATGCAAAGGTGCTTACATGAGGTGCTAAGTGCATTAATTAGCTTAGAAACTCAACTCCCCAATGCATGAGTGCTTAACTTGTTGTTGCTAATCTCACTTATTTAATGATTTAACGCCTAAACTCTTTCATGCATTGGTCAGCTTCTTTCATTTAAATGGTTTGCCTAGGCTCACGAGTTTGGCATTGGTTCTTTCTGGAGTCACCAAAGTGCTCTCTCTCCTCTTTAATTGTTGTGTCATGTCATTTTCTCGCTTATGTGGCATGCTTAGCACATGTTCACGATGGAGCACTGGGAAGGGCCTTATATGTAAAATATGTCATGGGTGCTACTGCTCATGGATCTCACTGTTTGCTCATTTCTCAGTTCAAACATGATTGCTGAAAATAGCAAAACAATGTCAGTCAACTAGATGGGGCCGGGGGAGGCGAGCATATCAAGAAAGGTGACCGATAGCTACAAGCTTTGTCCGCTAGCAAAAAGTGCAAAAATGCATTAACTACTACACATGGTCTTCCTCGCATATCATAAGGGCATGGCCAATGCATATCTCCAGGGTGATGCCCTGCATACCATGTAGGTCGGATATCAGGAAAAGTAGGTTCAGATGGTGTAGCGAGATCCTGGGCAAGAGGCGGGTGCTTGGGTGGTCCGATGCATAAAGTTGAAATGGAGAGTAGGGATAGTGGGAGTCTAATTTCTATTCTTTGATGAGGCCCACTAATAATAGCTTGTGATGGGAAGAAAAATCAATATAGATGCCTCAAGCTACTTTTTGTCATGTGGTATGTATTTATATGCCACCATTATACATATGCCTAAAAGGGAGTATATGCTAATTGCCCTTTAAGTGGCTAATTAGAGATCTCATCTTGAATCCATGCATGCGGTGTGTTGTGCTATACTAGAAGATAAGTTTGAAGATTTTCATTGATGCTTCGGCTTTGTATCACTATCACACACTTCGCCGTGGTACAATTCTTACCTCATCCTTCCGGGTTTGTAATGCCTGCTCGTGGCACGTCTTGGAACGGCGTCTCCTGGTGCAAATGCCGTTGTCTTTTTACACGTCACCAGTAAAAAAAATTAACAAGCACTTTAGTAACAGATCGACTATACCAGCTGCTATTCACAAAGCAACCACGTCCCATTCTAGTCTAGTAAAGCAAAATTAAGAGTGCATGCTGCAATTCACAGCAAAAATCACGAGTTGTGGCCAACAATCCATAGGGAAATTGGCCGTGGATGTTATTACAGCCTCTACCGTGTAACACAAGTGTATCTATAACCGCACCATGGCCTCGGCCTCCGGCTGGACATGCTGCCCTATCTGTTGACGGTTCACTTTCACCTCTTGATGGATCATAGGGATGTAAATGGCAAATAAATGGTGTCCGCAAGTTCCGTTTAGTTAGCTTTACCTAGCTCCGTAGTTCATTTTCCCGGAAAGAAAAGCAAAATTTTAAACTGTTAGATTACATAGTGGGTTTAAACGGGATTAAACGGGACCCAGTTGACATCGGGTCAGCGGCTGCAGGTATGATCTTCCGCAAAGAAGATGGAACTGTGATTTTTGCAGCTTACCGAGTTATTTTTAACTGTAACAACGCACTGAAAATGGAAATACATGCTAGTACTCCCTCCGTAAACTAATATAAAAGCGTTTAGATTATTAAAATAGTGATCTAAACACTCTTATATTAGTTTACAGAGGGAGTATTATGCAAGGTATGGCCTTGACCTGTCAGCATACGCTGGAAGCGGGAATACATGCTACTCCCTCCGTTCCTAAATATTTGTCTTTCTAGATATTTCAACAAGTGACTAGATACATAGCAAAATGAGTGAATCTACACTCTAAAATATGTCTACACACATCCATATGTGGTAGTCCATTTGACATATCTAGAAAGACAAATATTTATGTGGTAGTCCATTTGACATATCTAGAAAGACAAATATTTAGGAACGGATGGAGTATTATGTAAGTTATGGCCTTGCAGAGCTACCGGTGTATGTGCAGTCGGATTCTTCGCAGGCTTTGTCCATCTTATCAGGCAATACATTATCTCAATCGGCATATGGTCATTTGGCAATGGAAATTAAGTTTTTAATGGAAGGACAGGAGTTTATTCCCCAAAAGCTTAATAGGTTTCAAAATAGGATAGCAGATTGTTTGGCTAATTACAGTCGTACTAAGTCGTGTACTGTGCTTGGCTTCAAAGAGGTCAACCTTGCATCAAGGGGCTCATGCCAGCTGATTGTAATCCTATTACCTAAGGAATAAAACTCCCAATTTCCCAGGAAAAAAAAGGAAGGTTTTATTACAGAAAGTAGTTTAGAACTGTCTATCGGAAACACCCTTCGGATACTTCAGGTTGCAATGCGATGCAGCGTCGTGTAAATAGGGCGTGGGCGAGCATCCTCCAATTAGGACGAACGTGTCTCCTCCAGCGTTGGAAGGGGAAATTGTCAGGTTTCCAACTTTCCGCCACATCTTCATAGCAGGAGGCAGCAAGGACCATTTCATCTTAGATGTTTGCTACCCCGACTACGTACGCGTTCCAAGCGTCTGCCTGGTTGAAACGCTGGAGCTCTTCGTACTTCACGTCGCGGTCGGCAGTGTATTCCTTGGCGTTTCCGCTTGATTTGGTGTCCGGCATCTCCCTGACCCAGACATGGATGGACTTAAATCCAGCTTCCTCCAAACAGTCCTTGATTTCTGGTATCGACCACCTGCAAAAGAGCGATATGAATTGCAGTTTTGAAGACACTCTCCGTCCATCTGTAAGACCAATGATCCATTGCCATTTACATGCATTAATTTCCAGAAACCAATATAGTATTGCCTGTTGCCAGCGCTGCGCAAGTGCGCCACTGCATATAACTGAAAAGCGCCCCAAGGTTCATATATCTATGAAAAGTACAAGGATACGGCATAGGAAAATGCGTATTGCTAACACATAAACAACAGCAGCAACTCTGGCACCAATCGTATCATTGCCT
Organism: Aegilops bicornis; assembly: GCA_021605145.1. Classification (NCBI taxonomy): domain Eukaryota; kingdom Viridiplantae; phylum Streptophyta; class Magnoliopsida; order Poales; family Poaceae; genus Aegilops; species Aegilops bicornis. The sequence continues at coordinate 665,467,545 of CM038671.1, read as the reverse complement.
CTGGTTTCCCTGGACCACAAATACCAACCTTATTCCACCTTGAAGCAGGTTTCTGTTTTGTGAGTACAGGCATGATAACAACCACAGATGGCATTATCATCAAAGTATGGCAGCTCATTGTCGGAACCTACCAAGCTACCACAAGAAGCCCAGGTCTGTTGACACCATGAAAGGATCAGGAGGCATGGCAGCAGATCAAGTTTAAAGATAAGCACCTATCTTGAGTTACAGCATCTAGTTTGGTTCCTTTAGATTCAGTTTACATCCCATCAGATAAGACCTGTTCCCTTGCAGTTTCTGTTGCAATGGTTAGAGCCTTGCCTATATAATGACGCCAGGCATATGGGGTTGATTCAACAGAAAACATTCCTCTATATTCCACCACCCCCTATCTATAACACATGTAGGCGCCTTCTCCCTCAGCGGCGTTGGTCGCCCTCCCATCAACCATTCCTACTGCCGTAGATCCAATCCTCCCCGAGAAAGCCCAAAAGACCATGACATTTTGCCTATTTTTAAATACAAGTTATTCGTATCGGAAGACCAGCATTACAGATTTTTCGTAATTGTTCAATGAGTGAATGGAAAAGTAAGTGACAAGTCTGAACTTAAATGTTGCCTTGCCAAGTAGTAATGTTTAAGGAACTTACAGGCGCCAATGGTGCGTGAAAGCATGCCGTATCATTTGCTTCTTTCCAACTTGAAAGTGGAGGCTGATCCTTGTTTCACGAGTTATGATATCAAACTCTTCTTGCTCCCAGAAATACTGTATGCATAGTTGTATATAAGAAGAAGAATTCTAGATTAAAATTATGCCACAAGATTATGAGCTCTTACTAATAAAACTACTGCAGATCAATTTGCAGACTATACAAAGTGGAAGTTCTATGATTGTCAGTATAGTATATTAGATATATTACAATCTTTGTGTACTGAATCATCATATCCGAGCTAATTTCATCAAATCTATCAAGCGTGTTTTTTATGAAAGAAACATAGTGTAACACATATATTTGCCATGCAACCCATAACAAATATAACTTACTGAATTGCTGATTCAAGCTGTCTTAACTTTGGCTAACTACATGAAGGTCAAATAAAATATATAGCTAAATTACTCGGATACAAAAATTCAACATCTTTTATGCCGCATATTACAACCGCCATGATATTTATAATTTTATATATGATACAATTAGATTTGTTAGCATGCTGTAAATTCTTCTTACAATTAATGCATCGTTTACCAATAAGAAAATGCAACCTCACCTACCAAATACTAATCCTATCACCTATGACACTATTCCTAACTAGTATACTTTAGAAGAAAGGCCTCGATGTGCTGCAATTACAAAGCACTGATATAACTCTACTCACAGTGAAGCTGGGGAATCTCCTCTGGAGACGAAGCTTGCATTCAGATGATGTGCCACCATATACATCCATTACAAATATACCGCCTCTTTTAGAAAGTGCATTGAAAGCATGCCTGAAATACAAAACCAAGTCCTTTCTCTTGTGAAGGCAACAACAACTGTAGTTGAATGCACAAATTATGTCTCTTCCAGGCAAAACTGCATCTGACATGGTCGAATTGGCTTCACATTTCGTAAATGAAGAATCTGACTGCTCGCAGCTGTTCTTTTCAGTAGAGCCATCGTCACTGGTAACATTTAGACCTTATGCGAGATCACTGATCTTTTTGCTTGACAAGGCGAGATTCATTTGGCTGCAGAACATTTCCATCAAAAAGCAACAATCTCGAAGACCCATCAGCTCCAATCTTGCTCAGATTGTTCTCAAGACACCACTCAAGTGACTCACGGTCAAAGTCTAAGCCCACTGCTGTTCGTCTCGTATCAGTGCGAAGCCACTCAGTACTGCCAACAGAAAAAAAAAGATTATGAGCAACACATGCACTTAAACACTGAAGCCAAATAATAATATCTCTGATGTTGAACACCTCTGAATACTGAACCAAGTACTCCAAAGAGTAACCATTTTAATATGACAGCTCCTAATTATATGTGTGTTAAGTGTAATGTTAGAGCCATCTAAGGTGTTTGCGAAATTGACAGCAGGGTAGATTGTGCAAAGGCTATGCTTAATGCTTAGCAGTGCTCTGACCTGAGGAGGGCGGTGCCACAGAAATCCTCCTGCAGGTGGAGAGGGACGCGCCCGCCGACGTACATCAGAAAGAACTTCTGCAGGTAGCTAATGTCCCCTTTTGGCGACTGAGCACAGAAGCACAACACCAATGTCATTTCGTCGAACAGGTTGTGAGCACGGAGACTTTCACAGGTCCAAGCTACGGTGGAAGCTAGCGAGGTTACCTGCACGGAGAGCTGGTACAGGTGGAACTTGGAAGGCATCGATCCGACTTGCCACTGGCCTGGGCGGTCGCCTGCTTCCGCGTCTCCGTCGTGTTCGTCTTCCGCTGCTGCGTCGTCGGAATCGTCACCGTCCGAGTCCTCCTGGCGGCGCGGCGGGGCGTCGTAGGCAGATGAAGGCAAGTCGTCGTCGCCGACCTGCGAGCCACGGCGGCCGCGGCCTTGCCGGTGCGACTCCTTCGTCTTCTTCCCGCTCTTGCCCATGGTCGCCGGGGCGCGTGCGTAGCGGTGTTAGGGGTTTGGAACAGAGAGATGAAAGGCCAGGGACTTGGTTGTAATTTTTTTTCTCTACTCCTATAAAAGAGTGAGTTGGTGATGATGGTGTGCCTGCCTTTGGGCCATATCAACCGTCTGATCTAGAATGTAGGGTTGAGATTAAGAAGTGTTGTCCCCGAGCCCCTCTCAAGTGACTTTGACCTAAAAAAACAGTTTGGAGGTTCTCTTTCTCCTTCTCTCGCGAAGGAAACAGAGCATTCGAGAACCCTTTGAAATTCCTTGCCGCCGTCCACTCCCATCTCCTTCCCAGGGACTGACGGATTGAGCTTCGAGATTATCCGATATCTCTCCTTCTAGATATGGCTGTGCAGGCCGTCGAAGACAGAGACAACGGTGGCGGTTGCTGCCATATCCAGGTTTATTCTATATGATAAGTTACTTTATTTTCCCTCTGTGACTATTGAAATTGATTCCCTTCTGTGATGGCTCTGCTTCTGAACCTCCAACGTGAGGCTCAATTCTTTCCTGTTGCCCATGGTGGCTACCAGCAGCTAGATTGCCATGATTAGGCCTAGGTGTTACATGCACGGTTGATATCTGCAGGTGACGAGTGATGACCCACAAGTATAGGGGATCAATTGTAGCTCTTTACGATAAGTAAGAGTGTCGAACCCAACGAGGAGCAGAAAGAAATGACAAGTAGTTTTCAATAAGGTAATGTCTGCAAGTGCTGAATGTGAGTAGCAGAGTAGTTTGGTAGCAAAATATTTTGTAACGAGCAAGTAACGATAGCAGTAACAAAAGTGCAGCAAGGTAGCCCAATCCTTTTGAGGCAAAGGACAGGCCAAAATGGTCTCTTATGATAAGCAAAGCGTTCTTGAGGGTACACGGGATTTTCATCTAGTCTTTTTCACCATGTTGGTTTAATTTGTGTTCGGCACTTTGATAATTTGATATATGGGTGGATCAGTGCTTAGGTATTGTTCTTACTTGAACAAACCTCCTACTTATGATTAACCCTCCCGCAAGCATCCGCAACTACGAGAAAAGTATTAAGAATAAATTCTAACCATAGCATTAAACTTTTGGATCCAATTGGTCCCTTACGGAATAGCGCATAAACTGGGATTTAAGCTTCTGTCACTCTCGCAACCCATCATCTAATTGCTACTCCACAATGCATTCCCTTAGGCCTAAATATGGTGAAGTGTCATGTAGTCGTAGTCGACGATCACATGACACCACTAAGGGAATCACAACATACGTACTAGCAAAATATCGAACACATATCAAGTTCACATGATTACTTGCAACATGATTTCTCCCGTGACCTCAAGAACAAAAGTAACTACTCACAAATGATAATCATGCTCAAGATCAGAGGGGTATTAAATAGCATATTGGATCTGAACATATAATCTTCCACCAAATAAACCATATAGTAATCAACTATAAGATGTAATCAACACTACTAGTCACCCACAAGCACCAATCTATAGTTCCGGTAACAAGATTGAACACAAGAGATGAACTAGGGTTTGAGATGAGATGGTGTTGTTGAAGATGTTGATGGAGATTGCCCTCCCCAAGATGGGAGAGTTGTTGGTGATGATGATGACAATGATTTCGCCCTCCGGGAGGGAAGTTCCCCTGGCGGAATCGCTCCGCCGAAGGGCAAAAGTGCTCCTGCCCAAGTTCTGCCTCGAGACGGCGACGCTCGGTCCCGAAAGTCCTCCTCTTATTTTTTTTCTAGGTCAAAATGACCTATATACCAGAAGATGGGCACCGGAGGTGGGCCTGGGTGAGCACAACCCACCAAGGCGCGCCTGGGCTCCCTGGCGCGCCCAGGCGGGTTGTGCCCACCTGGTGGGCCCCCTCTGGTAGTTATTTGCTCCAATAATTCTCAAATATTTCATAAAAAATCCTCGTGAAGTTCCGGCTTGTTGGAGTTGTGCAGAATAGGTGGCATGACGTAGCTTTTCCAGGTCCAGATTTCCAGTTGTCGGAATTCTCCCTCTTGGTGTGTACCTTGCAAATTATGAGAGAAAAGGCATTTGAATTACTCCAAAAAGTATTATTATGGATAAATATCATAAATAACAGTAATAAAACATGATGCAAAATGGACGTATCAACTCCCCCAAGCTTAGACCTCGCTTGTCCTCAAGCGAAAACCGAAATCGAAAAACATGTCCACGTGCTTTGAGAGAGAGGTGTCGATAAAAACAAAATGCGGACATAGAAGCATCATGTAGATTATTATAACAGCTACAAACTTAAACATAAGACTTTTATCATAGAGCTTTTATCATATACTTCTCATGAATAAGTAACAGTTCATCACACAATCGAAGTATAAAGCAAAAATTCTATTAGAAACCAACAAACTATGTTCTCAGTCAACTTTGCAACTACAATTCATCATATTTTCAGGAAGGGTCACGTATCAGAGCCTTCAGGCAAGTCCACATACTCAACCATCATATAGTCTTCTATGATTGCTAACACTCACCGCGTACACATATAAGCAAAACGTTTCAACCGGACACATAGAAATATAGGGGATTATAGTTTCGCCTCCCAATGTATTCACCTCAAGGGTGATGTCAACAATAATAACTCATGCTATATATATTCAACTGGACATATGTGCCTAGATCTTTCTGAAGGAAATATGCCCTAGAGGCAATAATAAAGTTATTATTTATTTCCTTATATCATGATAAATGTTTATTATTCATGCTAGAATTGTATTAACCGGAAACATAATACATGTATGAATACATAGACAAACAGAGTGTCACTAGTATGCCTCTACTTGACTAGATCGTTGATCAAAGATGGTTAAATTTGGCAAATGGATGCCAAAACTGCATTCCTGAATGGATTTCTGGAAGAAGAGTTGTATATGATGCAACCATAAGGTTTTATTGATCCAAAGGGAGCTAACAAAGTGTGCAAGCTCCAGCGATCCATTTATGTACTGGTGCAAGCCTCTCGGAGTTGGAATAAACGCTTTGATAGTGTGATCAAAGCATTTGGTTTTGTCTGAGACTTTTGGAGAAGCCTGTATTTACAAGAAAGTGAGTGGGAGCTCTGTAGCATTTCTGATATTATATGTGGCTGACATATTGTTGATTGGAAATGATATAGAAGTTCTGGATAGCATAAAGGGATACTTGAATAAGAGTTTTTCAATGAAAGACCTCGGTGAAGCTGCTTACATATTGGGCATCAAGATCTATAGAGATAGATCAAGACGCTTAATTGGACTTTCACAAAGCACATACCTTGACATAGTTTTGAAGAAGTTCAAAATGGATCAAGTAAAGAAAGGTTTCTTGCCTGTGTTACAAGGTGTGAAGTTGAGTAAGACTCAATGCCCGACCACTGCAGAAGATAGAGAGAAGATGAAAGATGTTTCCTATGCTTCAGCCGTAGGCTCTATCATGAATGCAATGATGTGTACCAGACCTGATGTGTGCCTTGCTATAAGTCTAGCAGGGAGGTATCAAAGTAATCCAGGAGTGGATCACTGGACATCGGTCAAGAACATCGTGAAATACCTGAAAAGGACTAAGGATATGTTTCTCGTTTATGGAGGTGACAAAGAGCTCATCGTAAATGGTTACGTTGATGCAAGCTTTGGCACTGATCCGGACGATTCTAAGTAGCAAATCGGATTCGTGTTTACATTGAACGGTGGAGCTGTCAGTTGGTGCAGTTCTAAACAAAGCGTCGTGGCGGGATCTACGTGTGAAGCGGAGTACATAGCTGCTTCGGAAGCAGCAAATGAAGGAGTCTAGATGAAGGAGTTCATATCTGATCAAGGTGTCATACCTAGTGCATCGGGTCCAATGAAAATCTTTTGTGACAATACTGGTGCAATTGCCTTGGAGAAGGAATACAGATTTCACAAGAGAACCAAGCACATCAATAGACGCTTCAATTCCATCCGGGATCTAGTCCAAGTGGGAGACATAGAAATTTTCAAGATACATACGGATCAGAATGTTGCAGACCCGTTGACTAAGCCTCTTCCACGAGCAAAACATGATCAGCACCAAGGCTCCATGGGTGTTAGAATCATTACTGTGTAATCTAGATTATTGACTCTAGTGCAAGTGGGAGACTGAAGGAAATATGCCCTAGAGGCAATAATAAAGTTATTATTTATTTCCTTATATCATGATATATGTTTATTATTCATGCTAAAATTGTATTAACCGGAAACATAACACTTGTGTGAATACATAGACAAACATATTGTCACTAGTATGCCTCTACTTGACTAGCTCGTTGATCAAAGATGGTTATGTTTCCTAGCCATAGACATGAGTTGTCGTTTGATTAATGGGATCACATCATTAGGAGAATGATGTGATTGACATGACCCATTCCGTTAGCTTAGCACACGATCGTTTAGTATGTTGCTATTGCTTTCTTCATAACTTATACATGTTGCTATGACTATGAGATTATGCAACTCCCGTTTACCGGAGGAACACTTTGTGTGCTACCAAACGTCACAACATAACTGGGTGATTATAAAGGATCTCTAAAGGTGTCTCCGAAGGTACTTGTTGGGTTGGCGTATTTCGAGATTAGGATTTTTCACTCCGATTGTCGGAGAGGTATCTCTGGGCCCTCTCGGTAATACACATCAGTTAAGCCTTGCAAGCATTGCAGCTAATAAGTTAGTTGCGGGATGATGTATTATGGAACGAGTAAAGAGACTTGCCGGTAACGAGATTGAACTAGGTATTGAGATACCGACGATCGAATCTCGGGCAAGTAACATACCGATGACAAAGGGAACAACATATGTTGTTATGCGGTCTGACCGACAAAGATCTTCGTAGAATATGTGGGAGCCAATATGAGCATCCAGGTTCCGCTATTGGTTATTGACCGGAGACATGTCTCGGTCATGTCTACATAGTTCTCGAACCCGTAGGGTCCGCACGCTTAACGTTACGATGACAAGTATATGATGAGTTTATATGTTTTGATGTGCGAAAGGTTGTTCGGAGTCCCGGATGTGATCACGGACATGACGAGGAGTCTCGAAATGGTCGAGACATGATGATTGATATATTGGAAGCCTATGTTTGGATATCGGAAGTGTTAGGGTGAAATCGGGATTTTCTTAGGAATACTGTGGAGGTCTGGAACCCCGGGAACTTAATGGGCCTTAGTGGGCCTTGGTGGAAGAGGAGAGGAGGCGAGGCGGGGCCACGCCTCCCCGATCCGAATAGGACAAGGAGAGAGGCGCCCCCCCTTCCTTCCTCCCTCCACCTCTTCCCCCTCTCTCTCCTAGTCCAACATAGAAAAGGGGGGAGTCCTACTCCCGGTAGGAGTAGGACTCCTCCTGGCGCGCCTCCTCCCTTGGCCCGCCGCACCTCCCTTGCTCCTTTATATACGGGGGCAGGGGGGCACCTCTAGACACAACATTGATCAGTTGATCTTTTAGCCGTGTGCGGTGCCCCCCTCCACCATAGTCCACCTCGATAATACTATAGCGGTGCTTAGGCGAAGCCCTGTGTCGGTAGAACATCAACATCGTCACCACACCGTCGTGCTGACGAAACTCTCCCTCAACACTCGGCTGGATCGGAGTTCGAGGGACGTCATCGGACTGAACGTGTGCTGAACTCGGAGGTGCCGTACGTTCGGTACTTGATCGGTCGGATCGTGAAGACGTACGACTACATCAACCGCGTTGTGCTAAACGCTTCCGCTTTCGGTCTACGAGGGTACGTGGACAACACTCTCCCTTCTCGTTGCTATGCATCACCATGATCTTGTGTGTGCGTAGGAAAATTTTGAAATTACTACGTTCCCCAACAGTGGCATCCAAGCCTGGTTTTATGCATATATGTCATATGCACGAGCAGAACACAAGTGAGTTGTGGGCGATATAAGTCATACTGCTTACCAGCATGTCATACTTTGGTTCGGCGGTATTGTTGGACGAAGCGGCCCGGACCGACATTACGCGTACGCTTACGCGAGACCGGTTCTCCCGACGTGCTTTGCACAGAGGTGGCTAGCGGGTGTCAGTTTCTCCAACTTTAGTTGAACCAAGTGTGGCTACGCCCGGTCCTTGCGAAGGTTAAAACAGCACCAACTTGACAAACTATCATTGTGGTTTTGATGCATAGGTAAGAACGGTTCTTGCTAAGCCTGTAGCAGCCACGTAAAATTTGCAATAACAAAGTAGAGGATGTCTAACTTGTTTTTGCAGGGCATGTTGTGATGTGATATGGTCAAGACGTGATGCTATATTTTATTGTATGAGATGATCATGTTTTGTAACCGAGTTATCGGCAACTGGCAGGAGCCATATGGTTGTCGCTTTATTGTATGCAATGCAATCGCCCTGTAATGCTTTATTTTATCACTAAGCGGTAGCGATAGTCGTAGAAGCATAAGATTGGCGAGACGACAACGATGCTACTATGGAGATCAAGGTGTCGCGCCGGTGAAGATGGTGATCATGGAGGTGCTTCGGAGATGGAGATCACAAGCACAAGATGATGATGGCCATATCATATCACTTATATTGATTGCATGTGATGTTTATCTTTTATGCATCTTATCTTGCTTTGATTGACGGCAGCGTTATAAGATGATCCCTCACTAAATTATCAAAGTACAAGTGTTCTCCCTGAGTATGCACCGTTGCGAAAGTTCTTCATGCCGGGACACCATGTGATGATCGGGTGTGATAGGCTCTACGTTCAAATACAACGGGTGCAAAACAGTTGCACACGCGGAATACTCAGGTTAAACTTGACGAGCCTAGCATATAACAGATATGACATCGGAACACGGAGACCGAAAGGTCGAGCGTGAATCATATAGTAGATATGATCAACATAGTGATGTTCACCAATGAAACTACTCCATCTCATGTGATGATCGGACATGGTTTAGTTGATTTGGATCACGTGATCACTTAGAGGATTAGAGGGATGTCTATCTAAGTGGGAGTTCTTAAGTAATATGATTAATTGAACTTAAATTTATCATGAACTTAGTACCTGATAGTGTCTTGCTTCTCTATGTTGATTGTAGATAGATGACCCGTGCTGTTGTTCCGTTGAATTTTAATCCGTTCCTTGAGAAAGCAAAGTTGAAAGATGATGGTAGCAATTACACGGACTGGGTCTGTAACTTGAGGATTATCCTCATTGCTTGCATGGAAGAATTACGTCTGGAAGCACCGGCTGGTGCCGAACTTCTTGCGCAGAGCAACACCGGATGCTATGAGCGTCTGGCGAGCAAAGTCGATGACTACTCGATAGTTCGATTGTGCCATGCTTTACGGCTTAGAACCGGGACTTCAACGACGTTTTGAACGTCATGGAGCATATGAGATATTCCAGGAGTTGAAGTTAATATTTCAAGCAAATGCGCGGATTGAGAGATATGAAGTCTCCAATAAGTTCTATAGCTGCAAGATGGAGGAGAATAGTTCTGTCAGTGAGCATATACTCAAGATGTCTGGGTATAATAATCACTTGATTCAAGCGGGAGTTAATCTTCCGCATGATAGCATCATTGATGTAATTCTCCAATCAACGCCACCAAGCTACAAAAGCTTCGTGGTGAACTATAACATGCAAGGGATGTAAAAGCGATTCGAGCTCTTCGCAATGCTAAAGGCTGCGGAGGTAGAAATCAAGAAGGAGCATCAAGTGTTGATGGTCAACAAGACCACTAGTTTCAAGAAAAGGGCAAAGGGAAGAAGAAGGGGAACTTCAAGAAGAACAAAGCAAGTTCTTTGCTCAGGAGAAGAAACCCAAGTCTGGACCTAAGCCCAAATCGAAGTGCTTCTACTGCAAGCAGACCGTCACTGAAGCGGAACTGCCACAAGTATTTGGCGGATAAGAAGGATGGCAAGGTGAACAAAGGTATATGTGATATACATGTTATTGATGTGTACCTTACTATTGCTCGCAGTAGCACCTGGGTATTTGATAATGGTTCTGTTGCTAATATTTGCACTCGAAACATGGGCTACGGATTAAGCGAAGATTGGCTAAGGACGAGGTGATGATGCGCGTGGGAAATGGTTCCAAAGTCGATGTGATCGCGGTCGACACGCTACCTCTACATCTACCTTCGGGATTAGTATTAGACCTAAATAATTGTTATTTGGTGACAGCGTTGAGCATGAACATTATATCTGGATCTTGTTTGATGCGAGACGGTTATTCATTTAAATCAGAGAATAGTGGTTGTTCTATTTATATGAGTAATATCTTTTATGGTCATGCACCCTTGAAGAGTGGTCTATTTTTATTGAATCTCGATAGTAGTGATACACATATTCATAATGTTGAAGCCAAAAGCTGCAGAGTTGGTAATGATAGTGCAACTTATTTGTGGCACTGCCGTTTAGGTCATATCGGTGTAAAGTGCATGAAGAAACTCCATACTGATGGACTTTTGGAACCACTTGATTATGAATCACTTGGTACTTGCGAACCGTGCCTCATGGGCAAGATGACTAAAACGCTTTTCTCCGGAACTATGGAGAGAGCAACAGATTTGTTGGAAATCATACATATAGATGTATGTGGTCCGATGAATGTTGAGGCTCGTGGCGGATATCGTTATTTTCTCACCTTCACAGATGATTTAAGCAGATATGGGTATATCTACTTAATGAAACATAAGTCTAAAACTTTTGAAAAGTTCAAAGAATTTCAGAGTGATGTTGAAAATCATCGTAACAAGAAAATAAATTTTCTATGATCTGATCGTGGAGGAGAATATTTGAGTTACGAGTTTGGTCTACATTTGAAACAATGCGGAATAGTTTCACAACTCACGCCACCCGGAACACCACAGCGTAATGGTGTGTCCGAACGTCGTAATCGCACTTTACTTGATATTGTGCGATCTATGATGTCTCTTACTGATTTACCGCTATCGTTTTGGGGTTATGCTTTAGAGATGGCTGTATTCAAATTAAATAGGACAACATCAAAATCCGTTGAGATGACGCCTTATGAACTATGGTTTGGCAAGAAAACAAAGTTGTCGTTTCTTAAAGTTTGGGGCTGCGATGCTTATGTGAAAAAGCTTCAATACGATAAGCTCGAACCAAAAGCGGAGAAATGTGTCTTCATAGGATACCCAAAGGAGACTGTTGGGTACACCTTCTATCACAAATCCGAAGGCAAAACTTTTGTTGCTAAATTCAGAGTTTTTCTAGAGAAGGAGTTTCTCTTGAAAGAAGTGAGTGGGAGGAAAGTATAACTTGATGAGGTAACTGTACCTACTCCCTTATTGGAAAGTAGTTCATAGCAGAAACCGGTTTCTGCAACACCTACACCAATTAGTAAGGAAGTTAATGATGATGATCATGAAACTTTAGATCAAGTTGTTACTGAACCTCGTAGGTCAACCAGAGTAAGATCCGCACCAGAGTGGTATGGTAATCCTGTTCTGGAGGTTATGTTACTGGACCATGACGAACCTACGAACTATGAAGAAGCTATGGTGAGCCCAGATTCCGCAAAATGTCTTGAGGCCATGAAATCTGAGATGGGATCCATGTATGAGAACAAAGTGTGGACTTTGGTTGACTTGCCCGATGATCGGCAAGCAATTGAGAATAAATGGATCTTCAAGAAGAAGACTGACGCTGACGGTAATGTTATTGTCTACAAAGCTCGACTTGTCGCGAAAGGTTTTCGACAAGTTCAAGGGATTGACTACGACGAGACCTTCTCACCCGTAGCGATGCTTAGGTCTGTCCGAATCATGTTAGCAATTGCCGCATTTTATGATTATGTAATTTGGCAAATGGATGTCAAAACTGCATTCCTGAATGGATTTCTGGAAGAAGAGTTGTATATGATGCAACCGGAAGGTTTTATCGATCCAAAGGGAGCTCACAAAGTGTGCAAGCTCCAACCATCCATTTATGGACTGGTGCAAGCCTCTCGGAGTTGGAATAAACGCTTTGATAGCGTGATCAAAGCATTTGGTTTTGCAGACTTACGGAGAAGCCTGTATTTACAAGAAAGTGAGTGGGAGCTCTGTAGCATTTACGATATTATATGTGGATGACATATTGCGGATTGGAAATGATATAGAATTTCTGGATAGCATAAAGGGATACTTGAATAAGAGTTTTCAATGAAAGACCTCGGTGAAGCTGCTTACATATTGGGCATCAAGATCTATAGAGATAGATCAAGACGCTTAATTGGACTTTCACAGAGCACATACCTTGACAAAGTTTTGAAGAAGTTCAAAATGGATCAAGCAAAAAAGGGTTCTTGCCTGTGTTACAAGGTGTGAAGTTGAGTAAGACTCAATGCCCAACCACTGCAGAAGATAGAGAGAAGATGAAAGATGTTTCCTATGCTTCAGCCATAGGCTCTATCATGTATGCAATGTTGTGTACCAGACCTGATGTGTGCCTTGCTATAAGTCTACCAGGGAGGTACCAAAGTAATCCGTGGATCACTGGACAGCGGTCAAGAACATCGTGAAATACCTGAAAAGGACTAAGGATATGTTTCTCGTTTATGGAGGTGACAAAGAGCTCATCGTAAATGGTTACGTTGATGCAAGCTTTGGCACTGATGCGCATGATTCTAAATCGCAAACCGGATTCGTGTTTACATTGAACGGTGGAGCTGTCAGTTGGTGCAGTTCTAAACAAAGCATCATGGCGGGATCTACGTGTGAAGCGGAGTACATAGCTGCTTCGGAAGCAGCAAATGAAGGAGTCTAGATGAAGGAGTTCATATCCGATCTAGGTGTCATACCTAGTGTATCGGGTCCAATGAAAATCTTTTGTGACAATCTCGGTGCAATTGCCTTGGCGAAGGAATCCAGATTTCACAAGAGAACCAAGCACATCAAGAGATGCTTCAATTGCATCCGGGATCTAGTCCAGGTGGGAGACATAGAAATTTGCAAGATACATACGGATCAGAATGTTGCAGACCCGTTGACTAAGCCTCTTCCACGAGCAAAACATGATCAGCACCAAGGCTCCATGGGTGTTAGAATCATTCTTGTGTAATCTAGATTATTGACTCTAGTGCAAGTGGGAGACTGAAGGAAATATGCCCTAGAGGCAATAATAAAGTTATTATTTATTTCCTTATATCATGATTAATATTTATTATTCATGCTAGAATTGTATTAACCGGAAACATAATACATGTGTGAATACATAGACAAACAGATTGTCACTAGTATGCCTCTACTTGACTAGCTCGTTGATCAAAGATGGTTATGTTTCCTAGCCATAGACATGAGTTGTCATTTTATTAATGGGATCACATCATTAGGAGAATGATGTGATTGACATGACCCATTCCGTTAGCTTAGCACACGATCGTTTAGTATGTTGCTATTGCTTTCTTCATAACTTATGCATGTTCCTATGACTATGAGATTATGCAACTCCCGTTTACCGGAGGAACAATTTGTGTGCTACCAAACATCACAACGTAACTGGGTGATTATAAAGGATCTCTACAGGTGTCTCCGAAGGTACTTGTTGGGTTGGCGTATTTCGAGATTAGGATTTTTCACTCCGATTGTCGGAGAGGTATTTCTGGGCCCTCTCGGTAATACACATCAGTTAAGCCTTGCAAGCATTGCAGCTAATAAGTTAGTTGCGGTATGATGTATTATGGAACGAGTAAAGAGACTTTCCCTTAACGAGATTGAACTAGGTATTGAGATACCGACGATCGAATCTCGGGCAAGTAACATACCGATGACAAAGGGAACAACATATGTTGTTATGCGGTCTGACCGATAAAGATCTTCGTAGAATATGTGGGAGCCAATATGAGCATCCAGGTTCCGCTATTGGTTATTGACGGAGGCGTGTCTCGGTCATGTCTACATAGTTCTCGAACCCGTAGGGTCCGCACGCTTAACGTTACGATGACAGGTATATGATGAGTTTATATGTTTTGATGTACCGAAGGTTGTTCGGAGTCCCGGATGTGATCACGGACAGGACGAGGTGTCTCGAAATGGTCGAGACATGAAGATTGATATATTGGAAGCCTATGTTTGGATATCGGAAGTGTTCCGGTTGAAATCGGGATTTTACCGGAATACCGGGAGGTTACGGGAACCCCCCGGGAACTTAATGGGCCTTAGTGGGCCTTGGTGGAAGAGAGGAGAGGAGGCCAGGGCGGGGCCATGCGCCCCACCCCCCCAGTCCGAATAGGACAAGGGGAGGGGGGCGGCGCCCCCCCCCTTTCCTTCCTCCCCTCCACCTCTTCCCCCTCTCTCACCTAGTCCAACATGGAAAGGGGGGGGGGGAGTCCTACTCCCGGTAGGAGGAGGACTCCGCCTGGCGCCTCCTCCTCCTTGGCCCGCACCCCCCTTGCTCCTTTATATACGGGGGCAGGGGTGCACCTCTAGACACAACATTGATCAGTTGATCTTTTAGCCGTGTGCGGTGCCCCCTCCACCATAGTCCACCTCGATAATACTATTGCGGTGCTTAGGCGAAGCCCTGCGTCGGTAGAACATCAACATCCTCACCACACCGTCGTGCTGACGAAACTCTCCCTCAACACTCGGTTGGATCGGAGTTCGAGGGACGTCATCGGGCTGAACTTGTGCTGAACTCGGAGGTGCCGTACGTTCGGTACTTGATCGGTCGGATCGTGAAGACGTACGACTACATCAACCGCGTTGTGCTAAACGCTTCCGCTTTCGGTCTACGAGGGTACGTGGACAACACTCTCCCCTCTCGTTGCTATGCATCACCATGATCTTGCGTGTGCATAGGAAATTTTTGAAATTACAATCTTCCCCAACACTTTCCTCGCCACATGATGCTTGCCAAAGGAGAAAAATAAAAAGGGATAGAAGGAAAACTTTGACTCTTTGCATAAAAGTAAATACATAAAAGTAAAAGAAAGGCCTTTCGCAGAGGGAAGTAGAGGTTGGCATGCGCTTATTGTTTTGTGTGCTCAATCCCTTAGTGCAAAAGAACGTCACGTTGCATTGCCCCTTGTGATAGCATCTTTATTATGCAGTCTGTCGCTTTTATTCTTCACCATCACAAGTGAAAGGATCGATATAGTTGACTAGAGGGGGGTGAATAGGCAACTAACAATTTTTATCTCTTATTTACCAATTTAAACTTTGCATCAAAGTAGGTTGTCTAGATATTCAACTAGGTGAGCAATCTATATGATGCAACCACAACAAGCACACAAGCAAGCAAGGGATACAACACAATATAGGGTTGCACAGGTAAAGGTAAGAGATAACCAAGAGTAGAGCCGGTGAAGATGAGGATGTGTTACCGAAGTTCCTTCCCTTTTAGAGGAAGTACATCTCTGTTGGAGTGGTGTGGAGGCACAATGCTCCCCAAGAAGCCACTAGGGCCACCGTATTCTCCTCACGCCCTCACACAATGCGAGATGCCGTGATTCCACTATTGGTGCCCTTGGAGGCGGCGACCGAGCCTTTACAAACAAGGTTGGGGAAATCTCCACAACTTAATTGGAGGCTCCCAATGATAGCACGAAGCTTCGCCACAATGGAATATGGCTCCGCGGTGACCTCAACCGTCTAGGGTGCTCAAACACCCAAGAGTAACAAGATTCTCAAGGGATTAGTGGGGGGTGAGGGAGTCCTGGACTAAGGGGTCCTCGGGCGTCCGACCTGTTATTCACTGGGCCAGACTGATGGGCTGTGAAGATACAAAGGCCGAAGACTATACCCGTGTCTGGATGGGACTTTCCTTGGCGTGGAAGGCAAGCTAGGCGACCAGCTGTGAAGATTCCTTCTTACGTAACCGACTTCATGTAACCCTAGATCTCTCCGGTGTCTATATAAACCGGAGAGCACAGTACGGATAGGGGACATTCATTACTATATTCACATGGGCTAGACTTATAGGGTTTAGCCATTACAATCTCGTGGTAGATCAACTCTTGTAACACTCATATTCATCAAGATCAATCAAGCAGGAAGTAGGGTATTACCTCCATAGAGAGGGCCCGAACCTGGGTAAACATCGTGTCCCCCGTCTCCTGTTACCATCGATCCTAGACGCATAGTTCGGGACCCCCTACCCAAGATCCGCCGGTTTTGACACGGGCATTGGTGCTTTCATCGAGAGTTCCACTGTGCCGTCGGAAAAGGGCTCGATGGCCCCTTCGATCGTCAATGATGACATTGTCCGGGGAAAAACCTTTCTCCCCGGACAGATCTTCGTATTCAGAGGCTTCGTACTGCCGGCCAACTCGTTTGGCCGTCCCGGAGTGAATCGATAGCTTCGCCCAGCCATCGTGTCGATTCGGAAGCTTGAACTACGTCGCGGACATCCGTGAAGACTTGATCTTCAACGGGTTCGAGACTGCGGCAACTGCTCCCCGTCGCCCCGATGAACATGGCTTAAACCTGTCGTCGGGCCGCATCCAGGAGACATCTCCTGCAGCAACTCTGGCCTTAGATTCGGAGCAGATCAAGTCGTCCGAAGATGGAAAGCTCAACCCCATCACGGGGGCCACTGATTCTGCGGCGTTGGAGCCGCATGCGAATTCCACTTCATACGATATCTGCATCAACGGAACCCCGGACTCATCTCCGGTGTCGAGTTCCGAACCCTGCGAGCCCGCGGATACTGAACTCGATTGGTTGTCGATCTTTGAGTTCAGTGCCGCAGATGTCTTCCAACACTCGCCCATGTGCGACCTCCTAAACTCACTAAAAAACCTATCTCTGGCAGATGACTCGTCGCCGAACAATGTTCGGTTCGAACTTGCGACGGATGATGGAGAATTTTGCTTCCCACCCGCCACCCACTTCATAGCCACTGTCGAAGACTCAACCAACACGCTTGACCCCCGCTCCGACGACATCGATGATATGGACGACGATGAAGAGCAAGGCCAGAGCTTACTATCCGCTAGACGCGGGACGGCCACCTCCTGGTATGACGTGCGTATGGTAGACACACCCAGCGACAATCTCGACAATGACAAGGAGATCCAGTTGAGGATAAAAATCCTGGTACATAGTCCGAACACCGGCGCCCCCGGCACCGCTCTCAGTCATGTCACTCAAGAAAAAACAATATTAGCGCCGGAGATGATAACACTCCGGACATCGAAGACCCTGTTGAGGCAGGATCCGAACAGGAGGACCAGGAAGGCGGGCAAGACAGCCTTGAGGAACTGGCCACATACGAAGGCTCAGAGGATAGTAATTATCTCCCATTCTCCGAGGAATAGGAGAGCCTCGGCATCGAGGATTTAATCGTGCCTGAGGAACCTCGCGAGTAGGAGCGCTTTAAACGCCGGCTCATAGCCACTGCAAGGAGCCTAAGGAAGAAGCACCTGCAACTTCAAGTGAGCCAAGATTTTCTCAATGATAGATGGACCGAGGTCCTGGCTGCCGAAGAATACGGCCTTAGCGGCCCAGACAAAAGCCACCCAAAGTGTAGGTGGCTCCCTCAATATGATGGCAAGGCGTTGGAGCCCGCACCACCATCGAATATTACGGTAGGCCGACCATAGTTCGGTCCGGATAAAACAATAACCCAAGCAGAGCACCACACCACCCCATCCGGCCATCAACGCAAGAACAAAACAGCTCAGGGGAACACTCGCGACATCCAACAAGACCTATACGGACACAACAAACCCGACAACGCCCGGTCCGAAGACCGTAGCGGAGTCCGCCGGAGGTGCTTCACAGTGTGGCCCAACATAGAGGAGTTGCACACCCTCTCTGCTTCACTGACGAGGTAATGAAGCATGATTTCCCAGATAGGTTTAAACCCATTAACATCGAATAATACGATGGAACAAAAGATCCCGCGGTATGGCTTGAGGATTACCTCCTCCATATTCACATGGCTCGCGGAGACGACCTTCATGCCATTAAATACCTACCCCTCAAGCTCAAAGGGCCAGCTCGGTACTGGCTAAACAGTTTACCAGAAAATTCTATCCGCAATTGGGAAGATTTGGAAGACGCCTTTCGAGACAACTTCCAAGGAACATATGTCTGGCCACCAGATGCCGATGACTTGAGTCATATTATCCAGTAGCCCGGCGAGTCAGCCAGGGAGCTCTGGACCAGGTTCTTAGTCAAAAAGAACCAAATTGTCGGCTGTCCGGACGCGGAAGCCCTTGCGGCCTTCAAACACAGCGTCCGGGACGAATGGCTGGCGCGTCACCTCGTCCAGGAAGGACCTAAATCCATGACAACCCTTACCGCTCTAATGACTCGCTTTTGTGCAGGAGAAGATAACTAGCTCGCTCGTAAAAGCAACAACACCAGCGACCCGGGCACTTCCAAAATCCGAGACGACAATGGCAAGCCACGACGAACAGAACAAAACAGTCGCAACAACAACGAAAGATCATGCAACACAGTGGTCAACACCGGATTTCACAATCCAAAGCCAGGTCAACGGAAGAAGCCATTAAAGGCAAACCAGGATGAACCATCCACCCTTGACAGGATATTGGACCGACCTTGTCAGATTCACAGTCACCCTGATAACCCAGCTAATCATACCAACAGAAATTGTTGGGTCTTCAAGCAGGCAGGCAAGCTTAACGCCGAGCACAAGGGGAGGAGGCCACCAGGCGATAAAAATGACAGAGCGGCTCGCCAGCCGAACACCAGGGGCCAGAAACAGTTTCCCTCTGAAGTTCGACCACTCCTGGAACGAAAAATAGCAGTTCGGCTTCCACCACCCACCTATTATATTAGCAAGATTTGCACCACGCGTACATCACTACGCACTCAAGATACCATGGGCATCGGCGGAAGCACAATATGGACAACCCTGCAAGCATTCCCGTAACGTTTTTTATCTGTTTTTCTTTATTTTTCTTTATTATCTCTTAAAAATAGGTGACCATCAGGACAGCATCTACATCAGACCCTATCGGACTTCGGATCCGTACACTCACCTAAGGGGCTACTTCCGTTAAGGATTCCCCCTCCCCGAGGGAATGGCGGCCTTGAGCGTCTGCGGCGGGGAGGTCCAAAATAAGTTTTTGTAGACCGCACTCTTTATTTTGAGCATGTATTATGCCTTCTTCCTCTGTTCCCGACCCCGAGCATGTCAAATAGCCGGGTTGTGGTTTTTTACCCTTTATATATTTTTATCATTGGCATATTGCTCCGCTCCCAGTAAACTTCATCCGAACTAATCTTCCATGCTCTTTCTACAATGAGTCCGACCGTAACGGCTGCCTTACAAAATGCACCTCAGCATAACTTGCCAGGGGCCCGGTATGGGAATTGACGAGTCGCCAGTAAAAGTCCAAACAGCTCTATAGCGTATTTCGGCGTCGCAAGTTTGGCCTTATATGCATCAGCTCCGAATCATTGTCTTTGGTCAATAGTTGGGTTGCCCGGCTCCTGTGCTTGCTACCCTATGTTCTGCTCTATCGGCTAGGGTAGTAAAGGGAGAACTACTGCGATTGTGCCCTGGTCTAAACCGGATGAGCACCTCAGTAGAGAAAGCTGAAAACTGACTGTCATGATGCGGCAAGAGCTGATCAACCACTTTACGACTTCTTGGAATCCTTAGCGATTCTCTGTGTCACACGAGGGATCTTTTTTAGATCAAATATGCAAGGCATTATACGCCACATACATACGAGGGGCTATGTCGTAGCCCCACCATAGAACTCCTATGGCTAAGTGAAAGTGTTAACGCCTTATAGTACCTCCTTTACGGACCAAGACGTTGGATAAAGAGTGATTAAATGCTTTTCCGAACACCCCCGTACTTCCTACAAGGGGGCTGAAGCCGACGACTGGAAAACTTTCAGATTACATTAAAACGGCCGCACAGGAGGAATTCAAGCTTTGGAGCAAAAACATAAAATAGACCAATTATAACATTGTCTTTTACATTTCTAATACACCTCACTCGAACATTATGTTCTTCGAGCTTGACCCTCTATCAGGCGGGCGGCTTCCAGGACGTCTTCAAAATAATGCTCCGGCTCATTACGGTCCTTGCCCTTGGGTGGACTCTTCGCCGCAACATCGACGACCCACATCTTCCCCCAGAACGTCTTGACTCGGGCAAAGGCCATCCGTGCACCCTTAATGCATGCCGACCTCTTCGCAGCATCGGTACGCGGCACCGCATCAACAAGACGCCGCATCAGGCCAAAATAGCTCTTGGCAACAGGCTCACTCGGCCACAACCGGATTATGACGTTTTTCATGGCGTCGCCGGATATCCTATGAAGCTCGGCCCATTGGGACATCTGTTCATTTAGCAACAGAGGGCGCTTTGATGCGCCAAATTGTGACCAGAAAAGCTTCTCCGTTGCATTCCCCTCTTGCGCTTGGTAAAATTGTGCCGCATCGAAAGAACTCTTCGGCAAGTCCAGAAATTCGGCCGGAGGACTCCAAACCTGGTTGAACTTAGCATAGTCCGGATCGCCAAACTTAGTCTGAAGCAAAAAGGGCTTGCCGGCCGCTATCTCCTTAACCTGCCGAATCTCTTCACGAGCTGCCCTAGATTCAAACCGAGCTTCACTCGCCTCTCGTACGGCCTTGTCAAGTTCAGCCATTTTGGCTTTATTATCCTTCTCAAGGAATTCACAGCGGCTGGCAGTATTCTTCAATTCAAGCCCCAGTGCGGATATTTTCTCCTCACTTTGGCGCCGAGCTGCTTGTTCGGCTCTTAGATCAGCCGATGCCTTCTTGGCAGCCGCATCACTACACCGGGCCTGCTCCTTGGCCCGGGCTAGCTCTGCCCGAACAGCTTCAATGGCGGCAGCACCATCTGCAACCATGCACATTTCTTATAAAACCCTTTTCGGCGTCAGGCCTACATTACAAGAACATAGGTGTAAGGAATGCTCGAAATATATACCTTGCGAGTCGTCAAGGCACCTGTTGATCAATGCAATGTCATCTCCTACAATATCCACCTTTCGCTGCAGTTCGGCAACTTCCGTATCTCGGGTAGCCGCAGGAGGGGAGGCAGCCTGTATTCCAAGTTAAATCAAGGTTAGTAACTGAGCATATCTTTTTGATCCTGTGATCGCTTCCTTCGGAAGGCAATTTGAGTCTCAGGGGCTACTGCATATACAACAGGTGCATTCTGTCAATATTATTCAATTGGCAAAACTACATCACAAACCTCAAAACCTCTTAGAAGGCTCGAGAAGGCCTCGTTCAATCCGCTTTTCATGGATAGAACCTTTTCGACCACCATAATCATCAAGGCACGATGCTCCCCTGAAATGGACGCTCGCCACAGCATGTCTGTCAGCATTTCTGGCGCTCCGGGGTCTTCGGAAACTGCCGCCGGAGTACGGCATTCCTTTGAAGGAATCTGCTTACTCTCCCCCAGAATCGTCCCCGGCTGTAAACCGGATGGTTTGGGGCCATCATTCTTGATTCCCGAACCCTGGATGACAGAGGCACCGTCTTCGGATAACGCCTTCTTCGTTTCCTGCACTGCCAGACGATTGGGAGGAGCCCTTCAGGATGATACCTCGGTATCATCCCCCCCTGTTGGGCGAAGAGGCCGGAGATGGCGTGTCACTCTCCATCATATCCGGAAGAAGGTCTCTCGAGGAGGAGGACGATTGAGAAGCACCAGGCGTTAACCTGCGTGGATGTACACATGTCGGATGATTACTTCACTAATAGGGGAAGAATGAGGTACGTTTAAAGTGCCCCACTTACGGTTTGGCCAGAGGTTCGTCCTCGCCAGAAAGCCTTAAGGCAGCATCGCTCGCCCGGCCCAGACGATCCAACAATGGCATTTTTCCTCTCCTGGAAGGCTTCCCCTCCTGATCTTCGGAAGCAGCCCTCTTTTTTGCCATGGAGAGCCTCCTCCACACCTTTGCCCTTGGGCAACAGAGTTCCGGTTTCCCCGAACACAGCATCTAATTCGTCCTCAGGGCGGGTATCACCGTCGGGTTCCCCGCTCTCGCCCCCTCTGCAGACACCTGGTACGGTGTGGGAATCAGCATTCTCGTCAGCAGGGCGGTCGCAGAGTCTTCGGGAAGGGGCGCCGGACACCAGATTAACACCGCTTTCTTTATCCAGTCTTGTATAGGGACATATTGTTCAGTATCTTGTCAAGAGATGCTTGAATGGAAGGTGTTCAGAGTTTGAGTACTTACCGTAGTGTCTGGATGATTGCAGTCAAGGCCGACATCTTCGGTGGTGTCCGGCCATTGCTCTCGTTCCCCGAAGTATAATTTCCACATTCCTTCGTGCGTGGTGCCGAAGAAGTCTTTGAAGAGGCCGCCGCCTTATACGGATTAAACTCCCACATAGGGAGAGGCTGCCGCTGACATGGAAGGGTCCGGCGGACTAGCATTACTTGAACGACGTTCACAAGACCGATGCCCTTCTCGGTAAGGCTTCGGATGCGACCTTGCAGAGTCCACACTTCATTGATGGATCCTCAGTCCAGTCCCTTATTGATCCATGAAGCAAGCTGAATTGGAGGGACGGGTCGGGACGCAGGCGTAGCCGCCCACTTGGAGCCCGTGGCTCGTTGATATAAAACCACCCCTGCTGCCATAGGTCGGATGACTTGGCGAAAGATCCTTCAAACCAAACCGCGCTAGCAAGCTTGCCTATTGTGACGGTGCCGCACTCTGCCTGCTCCTCCTCTGTCATCTGCAGCCTCACATCAAAGGTCTTGAGCCACAAACCAAAGTGTGGAGGAGTCCGGAGGAAGGCCTCACACGTGACGATAAATGTCGAGATGAGGAGAATGGAGTCTGGGGCCAGATCGTGAAAGTCTAGCCCATAGTAGAACATGAGCCCCCAGACGAAGGGGTTAAGAGCGAACCCTAACCCATGGAGGAAGTGGGACACAAACACTACCCTCTCGCCAGATTTGGGGGTAGGAACGACCTGCCCCTATGCAGGAAGCCGATGAAGGATTTCTGGGGTCAGATACCTCGCTGCGCGGAGCTTCGCAATATCCTCCTTTGTGACAGAAGAAGCCACCCACCGGCCTCGACGGCTGGATCCAGACATGATTAGGGCTGGTGGCGATGGGAACCCGAGGGTTGGAAGAAGCAAGCACAAAGGAAGAAGAAGAGTCTGGGATCCTATATAAAGACCCCAAATACTAAGCATATCCACCTGGGTCTCGAAACTTACCTATCTCCAGAGAGTTGTACCCAGGGGACGGTTGGGTTACCCACGCTTGCATTAATGAGAATCCCGTGAATAAGGGAACACGATCTCTGCCTTGGCAAGACGTGCCAGTAAAACCGAGTCCCAAGACGTGGGGCGACGTGCCAGCCAACGGTTCAAAATAGTAACCGGGCAGGCGTGATGTGATGCCATAAACAGTTATCAACAAATTAGACTCGTGGGATATTGTATTTTCTGCAATTATATACACAGGTCCGAATATATCTACTACATCCGAAGACTATTGCGGAGTTAGGAGGGAGGAACCCGCCTTGCAATGTCGAAAGGCGATCTGCGCGCCGGACTCCTCGTCATTGAAGCCGAGTTCAAGGGTTCTTGAGGGAGTCTGGACTAAAGGGGTCCTCGGGCGTCCGACCTGTTATTCATTGGGCCGGACTGATGGGCTGTGAAGATACAAAGGCCGAAGACTATACCCGTGTCCGGATGGGACTTTCCTTGGCGTGGAAGGCAAGCTAGGCGACCAACTGTGAAGATTCCTTCTTATGTAACCGACTCCATGTAACCCTAGATCTCTCCGGTGTCTATATAAACCGGAGAGCATAGTCCAAATAGGGGACATTCATTACTATATTCACATAGGCTAGACTTCTAGGGTTTAGCCATTACGATCTCATGGTAGATTAACTCTTGTAACACTCATATTCATCAAGATCAATCAAGCAGGAAGTAGGGTATTACCTCCATAGAGAGGGCCCGAACCTGGGTAAACATCGTGTCCCCCCTCTCCTGTTACCATCGATCCTAGACGCACAGTTCGGGACCCCCTACCCGAGATCCGCCGGTTTTGACACCGACAGGGGGGATCAAATTTCTCTTGGTGGAAGTTTAGATTGGGGCCTTCTCAACCAATCCTTAGAAAATCAACAAGTTTGATTGGCTAGGGAGAGAGATCGGGCGAAAATGGAGCTTTGAGCAACAATGGAGCTTAGGAAGGGAAGAGGTGGTCAACTTGGGGAAGAAGACCCCCCTTATATAATGAGAGGAAAAATCCAACCGTTACCCACCTACTCAGCCCGTGACATGCGGTACTACCGCATCTCCAAGCGGTACTACCGCACTAGCTTGCGGTACTACCGCTGTGAGGTGCGGTACTACCGCTCGCGCGGCAGGAGCTAGGTGAGGCTCTGTTGCACAAGGCAACGAGCGGTAGAACCGCCGGAGCGGTACTACCGCACGCCCTTGCGGTACTACCGCAAGGCAGAGCACATCCTAGGCTGGGAAGGCACGAACTAATAAAATTACATCCGTGACTACTTCCGCTGAGTTTTGGTCAGTGCAAAAATCCGGCACGGTACTACCGCATCGGGTGTGGAAGTAAAAAAATTACTTCCGCCCCTACATCCGCTCATGCCATAGTACTGGGCCACAAGCCACGATACTACCGCATGCTAGGAGCGGTACTACCGCATGCACCTGCGATACTACCGCTACCTCATGGCGGTACTACTGTGGCCAGCTGCGGTACTACTGCTCCCTTGAGCAGTACTACCACACGCCACAGACCAATAGCACTACGACGCCTTCATCTTCGCAGCTACAAGGGGAAACAACCGGTGCTCCAAATAAGCAAGGAAATGTGGTGCAAAGGAATAGATGTCTACGTGATGATTCCACCCTAACCTTTCCAAAGCGGACCCCCTCTCGATAGTACGGCTTTCCTATGACTCAATTCCACCGAAAAGAAACATAGAGAAACGATGTCTTCGATAGGCTTCGAGGGGCACGAATCGTCTTGTGCCTATACATGAGATATCTGAAATGCTCAATGCACACGATTAGTCCGCAAAGCATTGTCATCAATCACCAAAACCACTTAGGGAGAAATATGCCCTTACAATCTCCCCCTTTTTGGTGGATTGATGACAATACGGGATTTGCAAATAGAGATATAAAATGAAACATAAGCAAACCCAAAATCTATAAAATATAGACGGGCTCCCCCTAGATGTGTGCTCTCTAGAGAAATGCTTTGGACTGCACGGCACACATACTAGGATCAGCACTCCCCCTATATTTTATAAACAAGGCAATCCTTGCAACAATATGAGAGAAAAAGAGCATGGCAAGGTATAGAATTGAACATGAAGTGAACAAGGGCACATGGCATAATAGGCTCACAATCTACTAAACATACTAGAAAAAATGATAAGATAGTAAGATAAGTTGAGGACATATGTCTTACACCATATGATAGTCTCACGCAAACACACAAACCAACAAACCAAAGCAAACGAGGTTCAACAGAACGAAAGCAAGGCGACAAAGCAAAAACAAGACACGACACAAGACTCGCAAATCCTACACTCTCTCCTCCTTTGGCATCGAGACACCAAAAAGGCAGAGAGGGCACCTACGACGCAGGTGGGAGCTTAGCTGCAGAGATCACTTGTCACGCTCCTCATCCGTCTTGGCAGCGGGAATGGTCTCCTTCTCAGATTCAGTCCACTGGTAGCCCTGCTTCATCATCCAGTCAGCCTCTTGAAGGAAATATACCCTAGAGGCAATAATAAAGTTATTATTTATTTCCTTATATCATGATAAATGTTTATTATTCATGCTAGAATTGTATTAACCGGAAACATAATACATGTGTGAATACATAGACAAGCAGAGTGTCACTAGTATGCCTCTACTTGACTAGCTCGTTAATCAAAGATGATTATGTTTCCTAACCATAGACATGAGTTGTCATTTGATTAACGGGATCACATCATTAGGAGAATGATCTGATTGACATGACCCATTCCGTTAGCCTAGCACTTGATCGTTTAGTATGTTGCTATTGCTTTCTTCATGACTTATACATGTTCCTGTAACTCTGAGATTATGCAACTCCGTTCTGGGAGGAACACTTTGGTGCTACCAAAGCGTCACAACGTAATCGGGTGATTATAAAGGAGTACTACAGGTGTCTCCAAAGGTACATGTTGGGTTGGCGTATTCGAGATTAGGTTTTGTCACTCCGATTGCTCGGAGAGGTATCTCTGGGCCCTCTCGGTAATGCACATCATTATAAGCCTTGCAAGCAATGTGACCAATGAGTTGGTTACGGGATGAAGCATTACTGAGCGAGTAAAGAGACTTGCCGGTAACGAGATTGAACTAGGTATTGGATACCGACGATCGAATCTCGGGCAAGTAACATACCGATGACAAAGGGAACAACGTATGTTGTTATGCGGTCTGACCGATAAAGATCTTAGTAGAATATGTAGGAGCCAATATGGGCATCCAGGTCCCGCTATTGGTTATTGACCGGAGGCGTGTCTCGGTCATGTCTACATTGTTCTCGAACCGTAGGGTCCGCACGCTTAAGGTTTCGATGGCGGTTATATTATGAGTTTTGTGTATTTTGATGTACGAAGGAGTTCGAGTCCCGGATGAGATCGGGGACATGACGAGGAGTCTCGAAATGGTCGAGACGTAAAGATTCATATATTGGATGATATGTTTAGGCCAAGGGGTCAAGCCCATGAGGCTTTAGGTCGGTGCAAAAGGAGTTTTATGCGGAGGCCGGGGGCCAAACGCCGGAGACCTGGCGTCGGCCTGGGCCGACGCCGAGGCCCATGGCGTCTGGGCCAGACGCCAAGGATTGTGGCGTTTGGTCCTGGAGTCTGAGTGGGACTCTTGCCTTCTGGGCAAAACCGACTTTGAGGAGGCTTTTGCTCCAAGTTTCGACCCCGGGGCTCAACATATAAATAGAAGGGCAGGGCTAGCACCAAAGACACAACAATTTATCTCTTGGATCTCTTAGCCGTGTGCGGTGCCCCCTCCACCATATTCCACCTCGGTCATATCGTAGCGGTGCTTAGGCAAAGCCCTGCGTCGGTAGAACATCAAGATCGTCCTGCCACGCCGTCGTCTTGTGGAACTCTCTCTCCCGGAGCTTTCTTTGGATCGAACTCGAGGAGGCGTCACCGAGCTGAGCGTGTGCCAAGAACTCGGAGGCGCTCGAGTAACGACAGCTGGGATCGGTTGGATCGCGAGGAGAACGTACGACTACTTCCTCTACGTTGTGATCGCTTCCGCCCGCTCTCACGAGGTGCGTAGACAACACTCTCCTCTCGTTGCTATGCATCACCATGATCTTGCGTGTGCGTAGGAATTTTTTTGAAATTGCTACGTTCCCCAACGATGGCATCCGAGCCTAGGTTTTTATGGTTTGATGTTTTGCACGAGTAGAACACAAGTGAGTTGTGGGCGATACAAGTCATACTGCCTACCGGCATGTCATACTTTGGTTCAGCGGTATTGTGAGATGAAGCGGCCGGACCGACATGCAGCGTGACGCTTCTGCGAGACTGGTTTCACTGCTACGAGCACTCGTGCTTAAAGGTGGCTGGCGGGTGTCATCTCTCTCACTTTAGTTGAACCAAGTGTGGCTACGCTTCGGTCCTTGAGAAGGTTAAAACGGAGTCTATTTGACGAAGTATCGTTGTGGTCTTGATGCGTGGGTGAGATTGGTTCTTGCTTAAGCCCATAGCAGCCACGTAAAATTTGCAACAACAAAGTAGAGGACGTCTAACTTGTTTTTGCAGGGCATGTTGTGATGTGATATGGTCAAGACGTGATGCTATATTTTATTGTATGAGATGATCATGTTTTGTAACCGAAGTTATCAATCGGCTGGCTGGAGCCATATGGTTGTCGCTTTATTGTATGAAATGCAACGCATACAGTAATTGCTTTACTTTATCACTAAGCGGTAGCGATAGTCGAGAAGCAATAGATGGCGTGGCGACAACGATGCTACGATGGAGATCAAGGTGTCGCGCCGGTGACGATGGTGACCACGACGGTGCTTGGAGATGGAGATCACAAGCACAAGATGATGATGGCCATATCATATCACTTATATTGATTGCATGTGATGTTTATCCTTTATGCATCTTATTTTGCTTTGATTAGCGGTAGCATTTTAAGATGATCTCTCACTAAAATTATCAAGTA
Organism: Aegilops bicornis; assembly: GCA_021605145.1. Lineage (NCBI taxonomy): Eukaryota > Viridiplantae > Streptophyta > Magnoliopsida > Poales > Poaceae > Aegilops > Aegilops bicornis. Next base: position 665,438,791 of record CM038671.1, on the reverse strand, counting down.
GTGTTCTCCACGAGTATGCACCGTTGCCAAAGTTCGTGCGAGACACGGTGATGATCGGGTGTGATAAGCTCTCGTCCATCTACAACGGGTGCAAGCCAGTTTTGCACACGCGGAATACTCGAGTTAAACTTGACGAGCCTAGCATATGCAGATATGGCCTCGGAACACGGAGACCGAAAGGTCAAGCGTGAATCATATAGTAGATATGATCAACATAGTGATGTTCACCATTGAAAACTACTCCATCTCACGTGATGATCGGTTATGGTTTAGTTGATTTGGATCACGTGATCACTTAGATGACTAGAGAGATGTTTGTCTAAGTGGGAGTTCTTAAGTAATATGATTAATTGAACTTTAATTTATCATGAACTTAGTCTGGTAGTATTTTTCAAATTATGTTTGTAGATCAATAGCTTGCGTTGTTGCTTTCATATGTTTGTTTTAATATGTTCCTAGAAAAAACTGTGTTGAAAGATGTTAGTAGCAATGATGCGGATTGAATCCGTGATCCGAGGTTTATCCTCATTGCTTTGCCTGAAGTATTATGTCCTTAATGCACCGCCGGTGTGAGACCTATTGCAGGGAAGCAGATGCGAGGCGTTATGAGCGTTTGGCTAGCTCAATATGATGACTACTTGATAGTTTAGTGCACCATGCTTAACGGCTTAGAATCGGGACTTCAAAGGCGTTTTGAGCGTCATGGACCATATAAGATGATCCAGGAATTGAAGTTAATATTTCAAGCAAATACCGAGTTGAGAGATATGAAGTCTCCAACAAGTTCTATAGCTAAAAGATGGAAGAGAATCGCTCAACTAGTGAGCATGTTCTCAGATTGTGCAGGTACTTCAATCGCTTGAATCAAGTGGGAGTTAATCTTCGAGATAAGATAGTGATTGACAGAATTCTCTAGTCACCAACACTAAGTTACTAGAACTTCGTGATGAACTATAGTATGCAAGGGATGACGAAAGCGATTCCCGAGCTCTTCGTGATGTTGAAATCGGCGAAGGTAGAAATCAAGAAAGAGCATCAAGTGTTGATGATTGACAAGACCACTAGTCTCAAGGAAAAGGGCAAAGGGAAGAAGGGGAACTTCAAGAAGAGCGGCAAGCAAGTTGCTGCTCGAGTGAAGAAACCCAAGTCTGGACCTAAGCACGAGACTAAGTGCTTTTGCTGCAATGGAACTGGTCACTAGAAGCGGAACTACCCCAAGTATTTGGCGAGATAAGAAGGATGGCAAAGTGAACAAAGGTATATTTGAGATCTGATTATTGATGTGTATTTTACTAGTGTTCATAGCAACCCCTCGGTATTTGATCTGGTTCAGTTGCTAAGAGTAGTAACTTGAAACGGGAGTTGCAGAATGAGCGAAACTAGTTGAAGGGGAAGTGAAGATGAGTGTTGGAAGTAGTTCCAAGATTGATATGATCATCATCGCACACTCCCTATACTTTCGGGATTAGTATGGAACCTAAATAAATGTTATTTGGTGTTGAGCATAAGTATGATTTGATCATGTTTATTGCAATACGGTTATTCATTTAAGTAAGAGAATAAATTGTTGTTTTGTTTACATGAATAAAACCTTATATGGTTACACACCCAATGAAAATGATTCATTGGATCTCGATCATAGTGATACACATATTCATAATATTGAAACCAAAAGATGCAAAGTTAATAATGATAGTGCAACTTATTTGTGTACTTGCCGTTTAGGTCATATTGGTGTAAAGCGCATGAAGAAAACTCCATCTTGATGGACTTTTGGAATCACTTGATTATGAATCATTTGATGCTTGCGAACCGTGCCGTTTGGGCAAGATGACTAAAACTCCGTTCTCGGAACAATGGAACAAGCTACTTGACTTATTGGAAATAATACATACCGATGTATGCGATCCAATGAGTGTTGATGCTTTCGTGGCAAGTATCGTTATTTTACGACTTTCACAAGATGATTTGAGCAGATATGGGTATATCTACTTGATGAAACATAAGTGCGAAATAGTTGGAAGGTTCAAAGAATTTCAGATTGAAGTGGAAAAATCATCATAACAAGAAAATAAAGTTTCTGCGATCTAATCGCAAAAGGCGAATAATTGAGTTCTGAGTTTGGTCTTCAATTAAAATAATGTGGAATAGTTTCACAGCTCACGCCACGGAACACCACAATGTTATGGTGTGTCCGAGCGTCGTAACCGCACTTTATTTGATATGGTGCGATCTATGATGTCTCTTATCGGTTTACCACTATCATTTTGGGGTTATGCATTAGAGACAATTTGCATTCACGTTTAATAGGGCACCATCTAAATCCGTTGAGGCGACAACATATGAACTGTGGTTTAGCAAGAAACCCAAGTTGACGTTTCTTAAAGTTTGGGGCTGCGATGCTTATGTGAAAAAGTTTCATCTGATAAGATCGAACCCAAATCGGAGAAGTGCGTCTTCATAGAATACCCAAAGGTAACTATTGGGTACACCTTCTATCACAGATCCGAAGGCAAGTTATTCGTTGCTAAGATGGATCCTTTCTAGAAGAAGTTTCTCTCGAAAGAAGTGAGTGGGAGTAAAGTAGAACTTGATGAGGTAATTGTACCTTCTCCCTTATTGGAAAGTAGTTCATCACAGAAATCAGTTCCGGTGATTCCCTCGCCAATTAGTGAGGAAGTTAATGATGATGATCATGAAACTTCAGATCAAGTTGCTACCAAACCTCGTAGGTCTTCCAGAGCAAAATCCGCACGAGTGGTACGGTAATGCGTGTTCCGGAAGTCATGTTACTAGACCATGATGAACCTACGAACTATGAGGAAGTGATGATGAGCCCAGATTCAGCGAAATGGCTTGAGGCCATAAAATCTGAGATAGGATCAATATATGAGAACAAAGTGTGGACTTTGGTTGACTTGCTCGATGATCAGCAAGCCAGGTTAAATAAATGGATCTTCAAGAGGAAGACGGACACTGATAGTAGTGTTACTATCTACAAAGCTCGACTTGTCACAAAAGGTTTTCGACAAGTTCAAGGTGTTGACTACAATGAGATTTTCTCAGCTGTAGCGATTCTTAAGTCTGTCCGAATCATGTTAGCAATTGCCACATTTTATGAAATATGGCAAATGGATGTCAAAACTACATTCTTTAATGGATTTATTAAAGAAGAGTTGTATATGATGCAACCAGAAGGTTTTGTCAATCCTAAAGGAGCTAACAAAATGTGCAAGCTCCGGTGATCCATCTATGGATTTGGTGCAAGCATCTCGAGTTGGAATACATTATTTGATAAGTTGATCATAGCATATAGTTTTATACAGACTTGCGGTGAAGCCTGTAATTACTAGAAAGTGAGTGGGAGCACTACGGCATTTACGATAAGTATATGTGCATGACATATTGTAGATCGGAAATAATGTAGAATTATTACGCAAAGCATAAAGGAGTGTTTGAAAGGAGTTTTTCAAAGAAAGACCTCGGTGAAGCTGCTTACATATTGAGCATCAAGATCTATAGAGATAGATCAAGGCGGCTTGATAAGTTTTTTCAATGAGTACATACCTTGACAAGATTTTGAAGTAGTTCAAAATGGAGCAGTCAAAGAAAAGAGTTCTTGCCTGTGTTACAAGGTGTGAAATTGAGTAAGACTCAAAACCCGACCACGGCGAGAAGATAGAAAGAGAATGAAAGTCATTCCCTATGCCTTGGCCATAGGTTCTATAAAGTATGCCATGCTGTGTACCAGATCTATTGTATACCCTACCTTTGAGTTTGGCAAGGAGTACAATAGTGATCTAGGAGTAGATCCTTTGGACAGCGGTCAAAATTATCCTTAGTGGAATAAGGATATGTTTCTCGATTATGGAAGTGACAAAAGGTTAGGTAAGTAAAGGGTTACGTCGATGCAAGTTTTGACACCGATCTGGATGACTCTAAGTCTCGATCTAGATACATATTGAAAGTGGGAGCAATTAGCTAGAGTAGCTCCGTGCGAGAGCATTGCAGGACATAGAAAATTGCAAAATACATAACGGATCTGAATATGAAAGACCCGTTGACTAAGATTCTCTCACAAGCAAAACATGATCACACCTTAGTACTCTTTGGGTGTTAATCACATAGCGATGTGAACTAGATTACTGAATCTAGTAAACCCTTTGGGTGTTGGTCACATGGCGATGTGAACTATGGGTGTTAATCACATGATGATGTGAACTATCGATGTTAATCACATGGTGATGTGATCTAGATTATTGACTCTAGTGCAAGTGGGAGACTGAAGGAAATATGCCCTAGAGGCAATAATAAAGTTATTATTTATTTCCTTATATCATGATAAATGTTTATTATTCATGCTAGAATTGTATTAACCGGAAACATAATACATGTGTGAATACATAGACAAGCAGTGTCACTAGTATGCCTCTACTTGACTAGCTCGTTAATCAAAGATGGTTATGTTTCCTAACCATAGACATGAGTTGTCATTTGATTAACGGGATCACATCATTAGGAGAATGATCTGATTGACATGACCCATTCCGTTAGCCTAGCACTTGATCGTTTAGTATGTTGCTATTGCTTTCTTCATGACTTATACATGTTCTGTAACTATGAGATTATGCAACTCCGTTTACGGAGGAACACTTTGGGTGCTACCAAACATCACAACGTAATCGGGTGATTATAAAGGAGTACTACAGGTGTCTCCAAAGGTACATGTTGGGTTGGCATATTTCGAGATTAGGTTTTGTCACTCCGATTGTCGGAGAGGTATCTCTGAGCCCTCTCGGTAATGCACATCATTATAAGCCTTGCAAGCAATGTGACCAATGAGTTGGTTACGGGATGAAGCATTACAGAGCGAGTAAAGAGACTTGCCGTAACGAGATTGAACTAGGTATTGGATACCGACGATCGAATCTCGGGCAAGTAACATACCGATGACAAAGGGAACAACGTATGTTGTTATCGCGGTCTGACCGATAAAGATCTTCGTAGAATATGTAGGAGCCAATATGGGCATCCAGGTCCCGCTATTGGTTATTGACCGGAGACGTGTCTCGGTCATGTCTACATTGTTCTCGAACCGTAGGGTCCGCACGCTTAAGGTTTCGATGGCGGTTATATTATGAGTTTTGTGTATTTTGATGTACCGAAGGAGTTTGGAGTCCGGATGAGATCGGGGACATGACGAGGAGTCTCGAGATGGTCGAGACGTAAAGATTCATATATTGGATGATATGTTTAGGCCAAGGGTCAAGCCCATGAGGCTTTAGGTCGGTGCAAAGGAGTTTTTGCGGAGGCCGGGGGCCAAATGTCGGAGACCTCGGCTTCGGCCCCGGGCTGACGCCGAGGCCCATGGCTTTCGGGCTAGACGCCAAGGATTGTGGCGTTTGGTCCTGGAGTCCGAGTGGGACTCTTGCCTTTCGGCAAAACCGACTTTGAGGAGGCTTTGCTCCAAGTTTCGACCAGGGCTCAACATATAAATAGAGGGGCAGGGCTAGCACCAAAGACACAACAATTGATCTCTTGGATCTCTTAGCCGTGTGCGGTGCCCCCCTCCACCATATTCCACCTCGGTCATATCGTAGCGGTGCTTAGGCGAAGCCCTGCATCGGTAGAACATCAAGATCGTCACCACGCCGTCGTCTTGTGGAACTCTCTCCCGGAGCTTTCCGGATCGGAGACTCGAGGAGCGCCACCGAGCTGAACGTGTGCCAAGAACTCGGAGGCGCCGGAGTAACGGCGCTTGGGATCGGTTGGATCGCGAGGAGAACGCACGACTACTTCCTCTACGTTGTGATCGCTTCCGCTTGGTCTACGAGGGTACGTAGACAACACTCTCCCCTCTCGTTGCTATGCATCACCATGATCTTGCGTGTGCGTAGGAAATTTTTTGAAATTGCTACGTTCCCCAACACCTCTGGGGTGATGTGCTTCTCGGACCCGCTTGATACCTGCTCGCCAAACGTCCTCAAGATCCTCTTGTCGCGCTGGCGACTCTCCTTCTGAGCAACATGTGACATGTATTGTCCCTTAGCCTGCATGCAGAACAGAGCCTTCATCTTGTTCTTCATCCTCTTAGCCCAAGAGGGCTTAGAAGATGAAGGCGAGTATCCATCAGAGTTGTCCTCATCCGCTTCCTCCTCCTCAATCTCATCCTCATCCACGTCCATCTTAGCAACCTCTGTATCAGCACGGGTAGTGGTGTTAGCCCACTGGCTCTTGATGCGGAGCTTGATGGGCTCATGACGAATCCAGCCGGGGGCAACAAACTCATCATTGGGATAAAGCTGCTCCCAAGTCCTCGAGATCAAGTGAAACAGGTAAGGTCCATAGATGGGTACCTTACAGTTGAATACCGTAAACTGTAGCTCACACCACATGATATGTGAGACATCAAGTGGTTGCGTCTGAGCGAGACGCGCCTCCTCACAGATGAGAATCATATCCACAAGATAAGCATGCACCTTATCCTTGTCACCAATGCGCGGAAAGAGGGAGTTGCGGAAGATCTGGTGCATGATGTCAAGGAATGGATTCAGCACCCATGTCTTCTTGTCAGTGCCAAGCTTCTTCTTAACTAGGTACGGCTGAAGCTTGTTCTTGTTGGCTAACTCGGGGTTGGCATGAGGACGAACACCAACGACGGGCTTATTGAGCCCCTCATCACGAACCTGTAGCAGCTCCATGAACTCCTTCCACTTAGCAGTCATCCTCTGTCCATTGGTCATCCATGTCATGGTACGTTCCTCATCAGTATGGAAGTGGACCGGCGCAAAGAACTGAGCCACAATCTCAGGGTTATAGTCCATGTGGAAAGTGAGCAAGTCCTCAATGCCAAATTTCTCCACTTGGTCCAACGCTTCACCAAAATATGCCAGTGTTTGTCCTTCCTCATATGAGTCATGTCAATCCAGTGCACGTCCACGTAGATGTTCTGCTTGGCCTTGATCACATCCAGGAACATAAGATTCTGTTGCTTGGTCCAAAACAAATCATTCCCTTGGAAATTCTCACGGGGCTTCACATAGGGATTGAGCTTCCTGCGAGAGACAAACTCTGCTAGAGGTATCTCGTCCATGCCCAATGATGGCTCCTTGAACTTGCTAGCAGTGGTCTTTGTTGGGGAACGTAGTAAATTCAAAAAAATTCCTACGCACACACATGATCATGGTGATGCATAGCAACAAGAGGGGAGAGTGTTGTCCATATACCCTTCTAGACCGAAAGCGGAAGCGTTAGCACAACGCGGTTGATGTAGTCGTACGTCTTCACGATCTGACTTATCCAAGTAACGAACATACGGCACCTCCGAGTTTAGCACACATTCAGCTCGATGAAGTCCCGCGAACTCCGATCCAGCAGAGCTTCACGGGAGAGTTCCGTCAGCACGACGGCGTGGTGACAGTGATGATGATGCTACCGATGCAGGGCTTCACCTAAGCACCGCTATGATATGATCGAGGTGGAATATGGTGGAGGGGGCACTGCACACGACTAAGAGGTCAGGAGATCAATTGTTGTGTCTAAAGGTGCCCCCTACCCCTGTATATAAAGGACCAGGGGGAGGAGGCGGCCGACCAGGGGAGGGTGCGCCAGGGAGGAGTCCTACTCCCACCGGGAGTAGGACTCCCTCTTTTCCTAGTTGGAGTAGGAGGGGAAAGGAAGGGAAGGAGAGAGGGGGAAGGAAAGGGGGCGCCCCCCTCCTTGTCCAATTCAGACTAGAGGGGGAGGGGAAGTGGGTGCGTGGCCAGCCCTAGCCACCCCTCCTCTTCTCCACTAAGGCCCATCTTGGCCCATTAAACTCCCGGGGGGTTCCGGTAACCCCCGGGTACTCCGGTATATGTCTGAAACTCCCCGAAACAATTCCGGTGTCCGAACATAGTCGTCCTATATATCAATCTTTACGTCTCGAACATTTCGAGACTCCTCGTCATGTCCGTGGTCACATCCAGGACTCTGAACAACCTTCGGTACATCAAAACACAAAAACTCATAATACAATCGTCACCGAAACTTTAAGCGTGCGGACCCTACGGGTTCAAGAACTATGTAGACATGACCGAGACACGTCCCCGGTCAATAACCAATAGCGGAACCTGGATGCTCATATTGGCTCCCACATATTCTACGAAGATCTTTATCGGTCAAACCGCATAATAACATATGTTGTTCCCTTTGTCATCGGTATGTTACTTGCCCGAGATTCGATCGTCGGTATCTCAATACCTAGTTCAATCTCGTTACCGGTAAGTCTATTTACTCGTTATGTAATGCATTATCCCGCAACTAACTCATTAGCCACATTGCTTGCAAGGCTTATAGTGATGTGCATTACCAAGAGGGCCCAGAGATACCTCTCCGACAATCGGAGTGAAAAATCCTAATCTCGAAATACGCCGACTCAACAAGTACCTTCGGAGACACCTGTAGAGCACCTTTATAATCACCCAGTTACGTTGTGACGTTTGGTAGCACACAAAGTGTTCCTCCGGTAAGCAGGGAGTTGCATAATCTCATAGTCATAGGAACATGTATAAGTCATGAAGAAAGCAATAGCAACATACTAAACGATCAAGTGCTAAGCTAACGGAATGGGTCAAGTCAATCACATCATTCTCCTAATGATGTGATCCTGTTAATCAAATGACAACTCATGTCTATGGCTAGAAAACATAACCATCTTTGATCAACGAGCTAGTCTAGTAGAGGCATACTAGTGACACTCTGTTTGTCTATGTATTCACACATGTATCATGTTTCCTGTTAATACAATTCTAGCATGAATAATAAACATTTATTATGTAATAAGGAAATAAATAATAATTTTATTATTGCCTCTAGGGCATATTTCCTTCAGTCTCCCACTTGCACTAGAGTCAATAATCTAGTTCACATCGCCATGTGATTTAACACCAATAGTTCACATCACGATGTGATTAACACCCATAGTTCACATCTCATGTGACCAACACCCAAAGGGTTTTCTAGTCAATAATCTAGTTCACATTGCTATGTGATCAACACCCAAAGAGTACTAAGGTGTGATCATGTTTTGCCTGTGAGAGAAGTTTAGTCAACGGGTCTGCCACATTCAGATCCGTATGTATTTTGCAAATTTCTATGTCAACAATGCTCTGCACGGAGCTACTCTAGCTAATTGCTCCCACTTTCAATATGCATCCAGATTGAGACTTAGAGTCATCCGGATCGGTGTCAAAATTTGCATCGACGTAACCCTTTACGCATTTAACCTTTTGTCACCTCCATAATCGAGAAACATATCCTTATTCCACTAAGGATAATTTTGACCGCTGTCCAGTGATCTACTCCTAGATCACTATTGTACTCCCTTGCCAAACTCAGGTAGGGTATACAATAGGTCTGATACACAGCATGGCATACTTTATAGAACCTATGGCTGAGGCATAGGGAATGACTTTCATTCTCTCTCTATTTTCTGTCGTGGTCGGGCTTTGAGTCCTACTCAATTTCACACCGTGTAACACATGGAAGAACTCTTTCTTTGACTGTTGCATTTTGATCCACTTCAAAATCTTGTCAAGGTATGTATTCATTGAAAAAACTTATCAAGCATCTTGATCTATCTCTATAGATCTTGATGCTCAATATGTAAGCAGCTTCACCGAAGTCTTTCTTTGAAAAACTCCTTCAAATACTCCTTTATGCTTTACAGAAAATTCTACATTATTTCCGATCAACAATATGTCATTCACATATATATATATCAGAAATGTTGTAGTGCTCCCACTCACTTTCTTGTAAATACAGGCTTCACCGCAAGTCTGTATAAAATTATATGCTCTGATCAACTCATCAAAGCGTATATTCCAACTCCGAGATGCTTGCACCAGTCCATAGATGGATCGCTGGAGCTTGCACATTTTGTTAGCAGCTTTAGGATCGACAAAACCTTCTGGTTGCGTCATATACAACTCTTCTTTAAGAAATGCATTAAGGAATGTAGTTTTGACATCCATTTGCCAGATTTCATAAAATGTGGCAATTTGCTAACATGATTCGGACAGACTTAAGCATCGCTACGAATGAGAAAATCTCATCGTAGTCAACACCTTGAACTTTGTCAAAACCTTTTTCGACAAGTCTAGCTTTGTATTAGTAACACTACTATCAGCGTCCATCTTCCTCTTTGAAGGTCCATGTATTTTCTATGGCTTGCCGATCATCGGGCAAGTCAACCAAAATCCACACTTTGTTCTCATACATGGATCCCATCTCAGATTTCATGGCCTCAAGCCATTTTGCGGAATCTGGGCTTATCATCGCTTCCTCATAGTTCGTAGGTTCGTCATGGTCAAGTAACATGACCTCCAGAACAGGATTACCGCACCACTCTGGTGCGGATATCACTCTGGTTTACCTACGAGGTTCGGTAGTAACTTGATCTGAAGTTACATGACCATCATCATTAGCTTCCTCACTAATTGGTGTAGGAGTCACAGGAACAAATTTTTGTGATGAACTACTTTCCAATAAGGGAGCAGGTACTGATTACCTCATCAAGTTCTACTTTCCTCCCACTCACTTCTTTCGAGAGAAACTCCTTCTCTAGAAAGGATCCATTCTTAGCAACGAATGTCTTGCCTTCGGATCTGTGATAGAAGGTGTACCCAACTGTCTCCTTTGGGTATCCTATGAAGACACATTTCTCCAATTTGGGTTTGAGCTTATCAGGATGAAACTTTTCCACATAAGCATTGCAACCTCAAACTTTAAGAAACAACAACTTTGGTTTCTTGCCAAACCACAGTTCATATCATCTCAACGGATTTAGATGGTGCCCTATTTAACGTGAATGCAGCTGTCTCTAGAGCATAACCCCAAATCAATAGCGGTAAATTAGTAAGAGACATCATAGATCACACCATATCTAGTAAAGTACGATTACGACGTTCGGACACACCATTACTGTGGGTGTTCCGGGTGGCGTGAGTTGCGAAACTATTCCGCATTGTTTCAAATGTAGACCAAACTCGTAACTCAAATATTCTCCTCCACGATCAGATCGTAGAAACTTTATTTTCTTGTTACGATGATTTTCAACTTCACTATGAAATTCTTTGAACTTTTCAAATGTTTCGGACTTATGTTTCATTAAGTAGATATTACCATATCTGCTTAAATCATCTGTGAAGGTGAGAAAATAACGATACCCGTCGCCAGCCTCAACATTCATTGGACCACATACATCAGTATGTATGATCTCCAACAAATCAGTTGCTCGCTCCATAGTTCCAGAGAACGGCGTTTTAGTCATCTTGCTAAGGATGGCAATGGGTCGGGTTTGGATCGGGTTGAACAATATCAAATCCATATCCATATCCATGAAGACAGTCTTTGCCCGCCCATGAAAAAATCCATGGGTGAAAAATTATGTCCATGTCCAAATCCGATGGATATCCATATCAACTGGATATCCATTGGGTCCTCTCGAGACATATAAATAAGACTTAACACAATATTAACATAAACCCTTTCGTTCTTCACCTTGTGGCATGCTAAGCTTCACTTATGGTAAATCAACATCCAGTAACAACCTAAGATCATTTAGTATTTTTCTAACAGATGAGAATGATGAGTCATTTAAGAAGGAGATAAAAATAAGGGAAGGGGTGTTGGAGTATGTTTCGGAGGGGATTGACTGTCAACTTATAAAAGTTACGATGGGGATTGTGTAATTTCTTATGCATGTTTTAGATTAAAAAAAGTGTAAAATTGCCGTGGGAGATGTGAACGTGGGGCAGGGGTAGTAGTTTTTCCCATTAAGTCATTCTATCGGGTCGGGTTTGGGTATATCCATGGGTACAATATTATATCCATGCCCTACCCACGAACAATCGGGTCGGGTTTGGGCGCCGCCCATGGACACAAAAGCATATCCAAACCCTATCCATTCGGGTCGGATATCCATGGATATCCATGTAAATGGATAAAATTGCCATCCTTACATCTTGCCCATGAGGCACGGTTGGCAAGTACCAAGTGATTCATAATCAAGTGATTCCAAAAGTCCATCAGTATGGAGTTTCTTCATGCGCTTTACACCAATATGACCCAAATGGCAGTGCCACAAATAAGTTGCACTATCATTATCAACTCTGCATCTTTTGGCTTCAACATTATGAATATGTGTATCACTACTTTCGAGATTCGACAAAAATAGACCACTCTTCAAGGGTGCATGACCATAAAAGATATTACTCATATAAATAGAACAACCATTATTCTCAGATTTAAATGAATAACCGTCTCGCATCAAACAAGATCCAGATATAATGTTCATGCTCAACGCTGGCACCAAATAACAATTATTCAGGCCTAAAACTAATCCTGAAGGTAGATGTAGAGGTAGCGTGCCGGCGACAATTACATCGACTTTGGAACCATTTCCCACGCGCATCATCACCTCGTCCTTAGCCAGTCTTCGCTTAATCCGTAGTCCTTGTTTCGAGTTGCAAATATTAGCAACAGAACCAGTATCAAATATCCAGGTGCTACAATGAGCTCTGGTAAGGTACACATCAATATCATGTATATCACATATACCTTTGTTCACCTTGCCATCCTTCTTATCCGCCAAATACTTGGGGAAGTTCCGCTTCCAGTGACCAATCTGCTTGCAGTAGAAGCATTCAGTCTCAGGCTTAGGTCCAGACTTGGGTTTCTTCTCTTAAGAAGCAACTTGTTTGCTGTTCTTCTTGAAGTTCCCCTTCTTCTTCCCTTTACCCTTTTTCTTGAAAATGGTGGTCTTATTGACCATCAACACTTGATGCTCCTTCTTGATTTCTACCTCCGCAGCCTTTAGCATTGCGAAGAGCTCGGGAATTGTCTTATTCATCCCTTGCATATTATAGTTCATCACGAAGCTCTTGTAGCTTGGTGGCAGTGATTAAAGAATTCTGTCAATGACACTATCATCCGGAAGATTAACTCCCAGTTGAATCAAGTGATTGTTATACCCCAGACATTTTGAGTATATGTTCACTGACCGAACTATTCTCCTCCATCTTGCAGCTGTAGAACTTATTGGAGACTTCGTATCTCTCAATCCGGGCATTTGATTGAAATATTAACTTCAACTCCAGGAACATCTCATATGCTCCATGACGTTCAAAACGTCGTTGAAGCTCCGGTTCTAAGCCGTAAAGCATGGCGCACTGAACTATCGAGTAGTCATCAACTTTGCTCTACCAGACGTTCTTAACGTCGTCAGTTGCATCTGCAGCAGTCCTGGCACCCAGCGGTGCTTCCAAGACGTAATTCTTGTGTGCAGCAATGAGGATAATCCTCAAGTTACGGACCCAGTCCGCATTATTGCTACTATCATCTTTCAACTTAGTTTTCTCTAGGAACATATATAAAACATAGGGAAGCAACAACGCGAGCTATTGATCTACAACATTATTTGCAAAATACTATCAGGACTAAGTTCATGATAAATTAAAGTTCAATTAATCATATTACTTAAGAACTCCCACTTAGATAGACATCCCTCTAATCATCTAAGTGATCACGTGATCCATATTAACTAAACCATAGCCGATCATCACGTAAGATGGAGTAGTTTTCAATGGTGAACATCACTATGTTGATCATATCTACTATATGGTTCACGCTCGACCTTTCGGTCTCAGTGTTCCGAGGCCATATCTGCATATGCTAGGCTCGTCAAGTTTAACCCGAGTATTCTGCGTGTGCAAAACTGGCTTGCGCCCGTTGTAGATGAACATAGAGCTTATCACACCCGATCATCACGTGGTGTCTCGGCACGACGAACTTTGGCAACGGTGCATACTCAGGGAGAACACTTTTATCTTGAAATTTAGTGAGAGATCATCTTATAATGCTACCGTCAATCAAAGCAAAATAAGATGCATAAAGGATAAACATCACATGTAATCAATATAAGTGATATGATATGGCCATCATCATCTTGTGCTTGTGATCTCCATCTCCGAAGAATCGTCATGATCACCATAAATCACCGGTAGCGACACCTTGATCTCCATCATAGCATCGTTGTCGTCTCGCCAACTATTGCTTCTACGACTATCGCTACCGCTTAGTGATAAATTAAAGCATTACAGGGCGATTGCATTGCATACAATAAAGCGACAACCATATGGCTCCTGCCAGTTGCCGATAACTCGGTTACAAAACATGATCATCTCATACAATAAAATATAGCATCATGTCTTGACCATATCACATCACAACACACTAAAAAAATACACTTCCGTGATGATACGTGTTTGTCACAGTAGGTCGCGTTTTTTGTCATGCATGTACATCCATGACAAATTTATGAGAGAATCAAGATAGTCATACTGTCTTTGTCGTAGAAGTGTTCCATGACATTACCAAAATTATCATCACGGAAGTGTCCACTTCCATGACGATAAATCCCGCGTCACAGAAGTGCTTTCGTCAAGGGTGACCGACACGTGGCATCCACCGTAATGGAACGCCGTTATGTTATCGGGTCGGATTTTGGATCCGATAACCCGTTAACAGCCACGACGAATGCCGATTTTCCACGTGTAAAATTCTCATTGGCTGACGGATCCACGCATCAGCTCCGCGTTGGCACAAGTGTCACTCATCCAACGGTCGAGATGGGCCTATGATATGTTGACACGTGGACTAGCCCAACAGTGGCCCACAAAGTTTAAATGGGTCGGCCCAACCGAAAGCCCATAAGATTTAGCAGACCATAATGGATCGGCCCAGCTAAAGGCCCACGAAATTTAGTGGACCACAATGGGCCGTCCAACTAAAGGCCCACAAGATTTTGCAGACCATAATGGGCCGGCCCAGCTAAAGGCCCACAAGATTTTGCGGACCACAATGGGCCAGCCCAGCTAAAGGCCCACAAGATTCTGCAGACCATAATGGGCCGGCCCAGCTAAAGGCCCAACATTCTCTGTCAAATCGGCCCATCAACGGCCTGTCCTAAACTTGCTATCAACATGGCCCATGGTCACTTCTGGCCCGTTAACAATCCGCTAAGTAATTGGGCCGAATCACGGCCCGGGGTATTTCCGGCCTGTTAAAGGTCCGGCTTCATTTGGGCCCATTTACAGGCCATCAAAACTTTCGGCCCATAAACGACCGTGAAGGATTGGGGTCATATTCGGCCATGTCTGACATTCGGCCTGTTAGAGGCCCACTACAGATTTGGGCCACTTTCTTCCTGTTGTCATTTTCGGCCTGTTAACGCCGGACGTAAACCATGGGCCATATGTGGCTAACGTCATATCGGGCCCATTAACGGCCTAAATAAAATGACGATAATCTAGCCCGACGAAGTTCCGGCTGTTAAAGGCCCATGTATTAGGTCGGCGCATTTACGGCCCGTCCGAATTTGACTGTCAAAGATCCGCGTCGTAAATGGGCCACCATTTCGACTGCTAAGTCGATGGGTTATTTGGCTGTCGGGGCCCAATCTCACTTTCGGTCTATTAAAGGCCCATGTTTTTATGGGCTCGAGATATTTACACCTGTAAACGACCTATTTTTACTGAGGGCCCAAATTATGTTTAGGCCTGTTAAAGGCCCACTATGGGCACATGCCTACCAGAAAAATATGAAAGCTTATGCTGATTTAGGCCCAGATATTTTTAGTGGGCTACATGTCAATTTTGGCCCGTAATCGTTTTTAGCCCAATTGGAATGGGCCCGACGAATGTTGGCATGTTGGGCTCCTACGAAGCTTTCGGCCGAATACATTACTAAGATAAACCTACACTATACAAAAATAGCATCGTAATTACTGCAGCCTGAGGCAGCATCATAAATGTTGTATCACAACAAAATAAATTCCAACCATACAACAAAAGGCACATTGGCATAAAGTTTATAGTCCTTCGGATAAAAGCACCATCGGATGTATAGAAGCACGGATCATTTGACACGAGTGCTAATGTTTGGTCAGTAGAATCGATGGAGCGACGATCTCCACCTTTTTTCCGCCATTGCTCTTGAACAACGAAGCGAATGTCTAATAGTCTGGTTTCAAAACCATTCATATCTTGATGACATTTCTCAACCACTATTCTTGTTTCCGAAACAACATCCATTAGGGATTGTACTTGTGTCTGGAGCACAGATATATCACTCTGTCTAGCAGGAAGATTTTGTTCAGTAGGCGATTTGGACGAGGTTACCTTGACAACCAACCCAGAATTACGTAGGAAGGTTCTTTTTGCCTTTGTTAGTGGAGAGATCTTGACGCCCGCAACAAGAGGTGACATTGTGCTGTAGTAGCCTCGTCACCTTCGGTGGTTGTGGTTGTTCAATCATTTGTTCCATAGCTTCACGAAAGTACGAACTTGTAGATTAGTGTACCGGATAAGTTACTAATGAGACAAAAACAAACAAAGTAGGTTAAGCGTTTATACATAACTTATTTTGGTGAACTACCGTAATACATTAGCATGTATTGTAGTGCCAACTACATAATAAAATCACTTTCGGAACATATGTCCATGTAGCATGCCTACTGTATTGTCTATTTCCTCACATTCGTTGACATCTAAGGATAAAGAGACATGGTTTAAAGTAGGTTGAACATAGTATGGCATCATTCATATCATGGGCAAACAGATATAAAACAAATAACCTATTTTATCATTGTGTGCGCACGTGAACATAACAACTAGATTACAGATCAAGACCAAAAGAATATCCTTCATCTCTTTTAAACCATGTAAGGTGAAATGATACGTTAAGACAAGCGTGTATAAAAGTGAACAGAGTAATCGACATTGGCTACAAACCAAGTAGTTAAATGAACACATCACGGTACCAATCGGTACAAGGCAGGAGGAGTAAGGACTTACAACAACGGCTTGAACTGGTGTGCTCATGCCCTTCATCTTCTTTGGAGTGGCAATCCTTGAAGATTTACCTTGCATTTGGTTCGAGTTCTTTTGGTCCGCTCGTGCTTTCCTCTGTATTTGTAAATAGTCTATATAGATATGTTTATATGGCACAAAAAAAGAAGGAAGTAGCAGCTATTTACAAAAGCCTCGCAGTGTGCAATATAGCTACGAGATCTTGTTGTCTGTTGGAATTTCACTTTAGAATGGTTGGTTTTGTTCTTCAAACAGTTAGCCTAGAAGAAGATACACTTGTAAGGCGCATACATAAATACAAGTTCAATATGTGGTATGATCAAATACATATAGCCTACCTGATACTTTGGATCAGACTAGTGTTTAACGAGGGTTGTCCAGTCTTCATCTGTAATATATTCCACTAGAGATGTTTGGGCGATTTCATTGTTAGCCTTGCCTTCAAAGTGAGATTTTCTAAGGTGGTACCGACATCGTCGCAGAGCGGTGAAAAACATGAGTGCATGCTTGTTTAGTTGCATCATCTTTCGGATCCAACTTGAACCTCATCTATTGAAAAAAGAATGTGAGTCTTATTAGGAGGAAGCTAGAAAGTATGGGACAGAGCAAGAGAATATTACTAATTGCGACGAATAACATTAATTACGGATAAATATCACTACTAGAAAAACCCCTACTAATGGCGCACCTATTATGGCTATTAATGGCGCATCTGTGGTGCGCCATTAATAGCACGCCATTAGTAATTTTTACTAATGGCGCACCACCTGGTGCGCCATTAGTATACCAGATACTAATGGCGCACCATGTATAGCCCACGGTGCGCCATTAGTATCTGGTATACTAATGGCGCACCATATAGAAGTGCGCCATTAGTAACATTTTTTTTTTCAAATTTTGTTTTTTACTTTTTTTCAAAAAAAAATTTAAATTTTTTTAATTTTTTTTAATCTCAGTTCACTATGGCTTAATCTCGGGTCAGTATGCTTAATCTCAGGTCAAATCGCACTACGTGGTCAAACTTCCCGAAAGGTCACCCATCCTCACACTACTCCAGCCCAAGCACGCTTAACTTCAGAGTTCTATCCAACCACAGCAACAGCTCACTTCACAGGCACTTGTCTATATATCTAGCATATCAATCATGTTATACCTTATTGATGTCTAGGACTTTGTTCATGTTAATGACTATGATGAAATTTTGAAAAATATTTCAAACTTCTCGATCATATTAAGTATAATTTTTGAAAAAATCAAAAAAAATTTCAAAACCATTTTTTTGAAATTTTTGAATTTTTGCCGCTAGATCTTGAAAGGCCCGTAACTTTTTTTCTGTTAGGTTTTGGGGATTTTGAAAATGTTTAACAGGGGTTCCCCGGTTAAATTTGGATGTAACTTTTCGAGTAGATGATTTTTCATATAAAAACTTTTTCATCCGAGTTAGTATGCAAAAGTTATGCCCATTTTACAAATTCTCGAGAGATTTTGCAAATGAAGTCGAAATTCATATTTGCAAATTTTCCCAACAACTAGACCACATATCACATGGGAAACTTATTTTCTTTTATTTTTTGACATTTTCATCATTTTCTTTTATTTTTTAAAACTGAAAAGGCGATCCACGGGGGGTGCATTCGGTGGAAGGTGGCCAAGTTACTAATGGCACACCGTGGGAGTGGTGCGCCATTAGTAGTCAACTACTAATGGCGCACCACTCCCACGGTGCGCCATTAACTGGCCACCTTCCACCGACGACGTACCGTGGAAGGTGGAAGGTGGCCAAGTTACTAATGGCGCACCGTGGGGTGGTGCGCCATTAGTAGTTGTTCAACTACTAATGGCGCACCACTCCCGCGGTGCGCCATTAGTAGTTTTGAAAAAAATAATAAAAAAATGATATTTTTTTTGATTTTTTTAAAAAAAAACTTAGTAATGGCGCACCAGTGGAAAGTGCGCCATTACTAGTTAAAACTAGTAATGGCGCACCACCCCAAGGTGCGCCATTAGTAACAAAAAATTTCTTATGTATTTTCCCAAACTACTCATGGCGCACCACACACCAGGTGCGCCATTAGTAATATATTACTAATGGCGCACCGAGACATGGTGCGCCATTAGAATATACTAATGGCGCACCACATCACAGGTGCGCCATTAGTAGCCATTCCGTCTATAGCCCTTTTTGTAGTAGTGAATGGTCAAGGAAGGTGTTAAACTGGGTAATGTCTTTCTCATTCCTATATTGGATCCACGTTGGGAGGATACGTGCATGACACCTAATGGCACCGGCTGCCTCTGATACTAACTTGGCTGACTCTGTAGCATCACGTGGCCTTTTTAAACCTGCCTCAAAATGGATCTCCATTCTTCCTCCTTTTGATTTTGTTAATCATCAAGCATTATCCACGATGTACATTTCGCTTACGCCATGGTGCTAGTTCAACAACGAATATGGAAAGTGTTAGTGTATATCAAACTGTGAGAGTACATATAAAGGAGCATGCAACTGCAACTTGACTCGGTCAGGTACCGTCTTGGTGTTGATGCTCATGAGGTTGATCTGATCTTGCCAAGTCATGTTGTGTTAGCAGTTCTTCGGAAGTAGTGTTAGGTGTGAAGGCAGCTTGGGCTGGCGATTCGAGCAAGCGAATGAGTAACTGGTTGAGATCTTTGGATGCAGTTGAAGCGGATCTCTGCGGTGGTGGAGCAGGTGATACTGTGTTTGTAGATTTAGCCGATGGACTTGGACCTTCTACTGCACTATAAGTACCAGCAGAATCTCGACGGCAGAACCTTTTCCTTGCTCTTTTTTGACTTTGCCATGTCAAGCTGTACCCACAACACAAAAGAATAAAATCACTCTTTAGAACTCATTGATGCATGATACAGACAAGCAATACTTTGATGTAAGACAACCGTATGAGGATGGAATATGTAAGAAAAACAAGACGGCATGACATATTCACAGCTACGATGTGCAAACTAAGCAGAAGGATTTTCAAGAAAATAGAAGTAATGCAAGCTAGACACCATATGAAAGATGCAACCAATATTACTCTGCCAAGTTAAAAGTGTCTTGTCATAAGTGGCAATTCGAAAAATTAGAAGCGATTACAGCGTAGATATCAATGCAAGATGCAACCACTATCAAACTGCCATGTTAAAAGCGTCCAATCATGAGTGGTGATGCGGGATACACAACATCGGTACTTTGATGTAAGAGCATGGTATGATAGATAGATGCGATGTATTCTAGACACTGAAAGCCATGTCATATGCACATGTATAACGTATAAACTCAGCAGGTGCAATTTAATCAAAATAGAAGAAATACAGGCTAGACAACATATGCAACATGAAACCAATTATCACACTGTCAACTTAGAGCAAGCACCTGCGATGGTGGAGTACGGAGATGAACTCATCATGTAGACTTGGGACTTCAACTTCATTAGCGATGGCGAGGGCAAATCTAGAGAGTCTCTGTTTACGTCGGTGTGGAGGACCACCAACATCCCCTAACTTACTCTTTTCCTTCCTATTTTACGATATTGCCTTATGAAGTCAAAACCACAAGAAGATGAATAAAATTAGCTCTGCATAACTGGTTGATGCATGATACGGACGGACACTACTTTGATGTAAGGCAAGCGCAGGATAGGAGGATGGAATATATAGAAAAAAGACAGCGTTTCATATTCACACGTCGACATGAGGATGGAATATGTATGAAAAAAGCGATGGCGGAAGGCATTTCAACAAAATTAGAAGAAATGAAAGCTAGGCACCATATGAACATGCAACCAATATCACTCTATCAGGTAAAAAGTGTCTCGTCGTAAGTGCCATTTCAAGAAATTAGAAGCAGTACAAGCTAGAAGACAATGAAAGATGCAACTACATCACAGTCCCAAGTCAAATGTGTCTTACGGGTAAGTGATTGTTGCAGGTATAAGTTGTAAGCTACGCAGATGCAATTCAACATAATCATAAGCAATACAAACTAGACATCATACGGAAAACGCAACCACGTATAACAGTTCCAAGTAAGAGCAAGCACCTGTGATGGTGGAGTAGGGAGATGTGCTCATCATGTACACGTATGTTCTAGAAACAGGAACACATGTCATATTCACAGGCATTATGTGTAAAGTAAGGAGATGCAATTCAAGTTAGAAGCAATACAAGCTAGACATCATACGCAACATGCAACCACATATAATAGTGTCAAGTTAGAGCAAGCACCTGTGATGGTGGAGTAGGGGAGATGTGCTCATCATCTACACAGCTACGTTGATTGTCCAGCCTTGTGTTGTCTTGCGAATCTTGTTGGGAGGATGGCGGAGTAGAATATGTAGAGACCCCCTGTTTGAGTTGCTCCGAAGGACCACCATCATCCTTCTTGGGACTAATTTCTTTCAGCTGTAATGATTTTGCATTGTGAAGTCAAACCGATAAGAAAAAGGAATAAAATTCGCTCTTTAGAACTCATTCATGCATGATCTTGTGAACACTACTCGGATGAAAGGCAAACACATGATGCGAGGATGGAATATGTATGAAAAACAGGATGGTGTGACATATTCACACCTATGATGTGGCAACGTAGCAGAAGGCATTTCAACAAATTAGAAGCACTGCAAGCTAGACACCATATGAAAGATGCAACCAATATCACTCTGCCAAGTTCAAACTATATGGCGTTTCAACAAATTAGAAGCAGTACATGCTAGAAATCATATGCAAGACACAACCAATATCACTGTGGCGACTTAAAGGTGCCTTATCATAAGTGACTGACGCGGGATATGCAAGAATAGTAGTCGATGTAGAAAGCAGGAACACATGTCATATTCACGGGCATTATGTGTAATGTAAGCAGATGCAATTCAACAAAGTTAGAAGCAATACAAGCTAGACATCATACACAACATGCAACCACATATAATAGTGCCAAGTTAGAGCAAGCACTGTGATGGTGGAGTAGGGAGATGTGCTCATCATCTACACAACTACGTTATTTGTCTAGCCTTGCGTTGTCTTGCGAATCTTGTTGGGAGGATGGTGGAGTAGAATCAAGAGAGAACCTTCGTTTCAGTTGCTCGGAAGGACCACCATCATCCAATGCCTTGCCAATTTCCTTGACTTTATTGATTTTGCATTGTGAGGTCATACCAACAAGAAAAAGGAATATCATTCGCTCTTGAGAACTCATTCATGCATGATCTTGTGAACACTACTACGATGAAAGGCTGATACGAGGATGGAATATGTACGAAAAAATGGGCTGACTTGACATATTCACACCTATGATGTGGTAACTAAGCGAAGGCACTTCAACAAATTAGAAACAACGCAAGACACCATATGGAAGGTGCAATCAATATCACTCTGCCAAGTTAAAAGCTGTCTTGTCATAGGTGGCGTTCATCAAACTAGAAGCAATACATGCTAGAAATCATATTCAAGACGCAAACCAATGTCACACTGCCAACTTAAAGGTGTCCCATCATAAGTGACTGATGCAAGATACACAAGAAGAGTAGTTTCATGTAAGAACATGGTGTGATAGACAGATATAGTATGTACCAAAAACAGGAAAGCGTGTCATATTCACATGTATCATGTGTAAGCTAAGCGGAATGCGATTTACACTAATTAGGAGCAATACGACCTAGACACCATATGCAACATGCAACCAGGATATCACTTTGCCAAGTTAGAGCAAGCACCTTGGATGGTGGAGTAGGGAGGCGGAGACTTGGACCTTGTAATGCACTATCGGTACAAGGAGAATCAGTCTGAGATGCTCCGTTTACGTTCTTGAGAGAGGACCACCATCATCGCCTTCCTTACTCTTTTCCTTCCTCTTTCTTGATTTTGCCTTGTCAAGTCAAACCCACAAGAAAAAGGAATAAAATTTGCTCTTCAGAACTCATTGATGCATGATACTGACGAACACTACTTTCATGTAAGGCAGCCGCATGATAGGAGGATGGAATATATATGAAAGCAGGACGGCGTGACATATTGACATGTATGATGTATAAAATGTAAACTAAGCACAAGGTGCTTGAACTTGTTAGAATCGTTGCAAGCTAGAAACCATATGAAAGATGAAACCAATATCACTCTGCCAAATTAAAAGGGTGCCCTAACAAATGTATTTGACCAAATTAGAAGCAATACATGGCAACAGGCTAGAAATAATATGCAATATGCAACGAATAAAGGTGACTCATCATAAGTGATTGATGCAGGATACAGAAGAGAGGTAGTTTCATGTAAGAACAAGGTTAACACACAGGTGTAGTGTGTACGAAAAATAGGAAGGCATGTCATATTCACAGGTATAGTGTGTAAACTAAGCAGATGCAATTTACCCTAATTAGAAGCATTACAAGCTAGACACAATATGCAACATGCAACCACATATCACACTACGAAGTTAGAGCAAGCACCTGAGATGGTGGTGTAGGGAAGTCACGATCTTCGTGCATGAGCTACGTTCAATGTCTTCATTTAGGCTTGCCGTTTCTTGAGAATCATGTGGAGAGGATGAAATTGCATTCTTTATAAGAGTATTGCGTCTCATATTAACCTGTGGCGTGTTGTCTCATCATAAGCGATAGACGCAGGATACACAAGAACGATGGTTTGATGTAAGAACATGGTGTGATAGGCGGATGTAGTATGTACCAAAAAGCAGGAAGGCGTGTCATATTCACATGTATAATGTGTAAGCTAAAGAGATGCAATTTAACAAATTAGGAGCATTGATGAGGGATACACAAGAAAAGTAATTTGATGTAAGAACATGGTTAATAGAAAGGCGTAGTATGTACCAAAAACAGGAAGGCATGTCATATTCCACGGTATAATGTGTTAACTAAGCGGATGCAATTTACCCTAATTAGAAGCATTACAAGGTAGACACCATATGCAACATGCAACCACATATCACACTTTGCCAAGTAAGAGAAAGCACCTGCGATGGTGGTGTGGGGAATTGCGGTGATCAACTAGAGAGCTCGTTGGCTATCTTCATTTAGCCTTCTTTGTTTCTTGAGAATCATGTGGGGAGGATGACCTTGCACTCTTTAAGCAGTAGGGCGTCTCACGGTAACCCACCCGGGTGTTGTCTCATCATAACTGATTGACGAGGGATACAAAAGAGCATTAGTTTGATGTACGAACATGGTTAATAGACATATGTAGTATGTATCAAAACAGGAAGGCATGTCATTATCAAAGGTATAATGTGTAAAGTGGCGGATGCAATTTAACCAAATTGGAAGCAATACAAGCTAGACACCATATGCAACATGCAACCACATTTGATTGTGAAGTTAAAGCAAGCACACAGGATGGTTGTGTGTGGCAATTGAGATCATCACTGTGAGCTCGTTCTTGTCTCCAAGCTGGCCGACGGTGCACCCATTAGAGCTGAAACGCTTAGTGCTTGTCTTGAATTACCTTTGGGCGACTTACATCTTTTCTTTTACGCATTCATCAACAACTGCGTCAGTCTGAAATACCCATGCATAAAAAACAATAGTGTGAGTATGGGTGAAGTGTGTGCACAATTAGTACAATGTAAAGGTAGCGAGATAGCGGTCGGTGAGAAATAAATGACAGGAGACATATGATAGCTCTACAACATGCATGGCACACTAAATTACTACAGGATTCTATGAAAATAACGATCATTGAAAGCAAATAGGTCAGTCCATTTTTCTACACCGTCCGATGTACAAAGAAGCAGGCGGATCGCCTTCATCTAACTCCAGCCGGTCGGTGTTGTGATCTTCCTCGAACGCCAGCGACCACCGGCCCAGTATTCCTCCCACACTGCGCCCTCCCTCGACCTTACACCGCCCAGCTTGGCACCGCCCCGGGCCATCCATTCAAGCCTGCCGACCTCGGATCAGGCGCAAGCAGCTCCTGCGCCCCACACCCCTATGATAGACACCGATGCGCCGCTTCCTCGGGGAACAGGCGGACTAGGTGCTCCACGCGCCTAAGCGGGTGCTGCTTCTTTTAATTGCGGTTCAACTGATCCTGAATTGAAATTCAAGCGGGCTACTGACCTCTAGCAAAGATGAAATAGTAAAAGGGAGGAAACCTTGTGCATTTAGTATCACGAAGAAGATGCAATAAGAAGCGCTCAACTAGTTTCTTTCGTGGGATGAATATGGTGTGAGCGGAGACGTAAGATTTGCATGAATAAGGGAAGAGGAGTACCTCTTTCTGCTTTGGCGATCTTGTGTCCTCATACATTTTTCCCACGATCTTCTTGTTGTTATTTGAAACCGGAAGTTGTGGCGGACGGTGCAGCCTTGGACGAACCCATGGCCAAGTTGTTGAGTGTGGTGCGGTGGCCGTCTGTCGGCGGCGGGGAAGCAGATCCGAGGCGGCGAACAACGGCGTAGCGGGAACAACTCCGGTGCGGTGGACGGTTGCGACAGTGGAGCCGCAGCAGTGAGGCCCATGACGGCGTGGTTGGAGTGGTTCTGGTACGACGCACGTCGGCGTCGGCGTCATGGAGGCAGCTCTGCCTCGGCTTCAGCTGCTAAGTCCTTGAGGGCATTGCGGTTGCGGTTGCGTTGGACAACGACGTCGGGGTACCGGCTCCGGCGTGATGGAGGAGGGCGGCGGTGGATTGGCCACTATGGGGTGGAGGACGGACCGACGGAGGAGGCTGGGGTTTCGCGGATGGTGGAGAGGGCATTTTGCATGCCCCGAGTATGAATGGGGAAGCGGAGGAGGCGGGAACTAAGGGGAACAATGTTCGGTTTGAGACGCGCTTGTTTGAAATTTGGGGAAAGTTACAAACTTTGCCC
Organism: Aegilops bicornis; assembly: GCA_021605145.1. Taxonomy (NCBI): domain Eukaryota; kingdom Viridiplantae; phylum Streptophyta; class Magnoliopsida; order Poales; family Poaceae; genus Aegilops; species Aegilops bicornis. The sequence goes on along the minus strand of CM038671.1, from coordinate 665,413,038 downwards.
CCATCTAAAATTTCAGACATATTGCGGGTTGGGGGTAGGACAGTCATGTTAGGTGTCCCAAATGTGGGCGGGATAGATTTTGGACGAGCGCATGGGTGTTTAGGCGCCCATAGCGTATGAATGCTTCTCGGAGGCGGTTAATACTGGCGTCTTGGTGAAGTTACAAACCTACCTCGGTTTAGACCTTTGGACATCGGGCCGATAGGCTACACGGGCCAGAGTCAGGACAGTAATTTCCTACCACCAAAACATTAGTCTCGCGTGGTTTCGGGTGACCAGAGGCCTATTTTGTGCTTCGTTCAATATTTGGGAGCAGAAGCATTAACGTTTTCGGTTCCCTTGAATTGAACTTTCAAGATTTGTCAAACTTCACAAATCTTTACTCTTGAAAATCCTAAAGCTACAATTATTTTGGAATGGAGGGGGTACATTTGAATATACATTGTACACGTGTATATATTAAAAAATATGCAACTTACCTCAGTTCATGCATGGTTCCAGATATAATCTCCCTTGGTTGCAAAAAAAAGTTAGATATGCGTATGAATATATATAGCATGTTTAAACTCACAACAAAGATTGATGCCCCCTTTTACATCTGATGTACAAATGCCATTATCTCGGGTTCAAATAGATGAATGCACTTCCTATGAATTCGAATCTTCGAAACCCCCTTTATGTTGAATTCAACATGTATTCTATTTCATAGGTAGCAATTTGGAATGTATCCATGCAAGTGACAAATGTATAAAGTGCTTCACACTAACAACATGGAGTGAACTAATTAATGTTTATATATGAATTGCAAAAGCATCCATTGCCTGTATTTCAAACCGCTCTCACTCTATGGATCGATAATATGAAATAAACACATGCACGTGCTAGAATTCAATAGATTATGGGTGTCTGATAGACTGATTTTCGTCCATGCGCAATTTGCAAAATTCATGATCTCATCCAAAAATAATAATGCCATTTATATTTTAATTTAATGCGTAGAACCGCCTTTTACACGTAGATGCACTATGCCTCGCCCCGTTCTCACAGACTATATATCTCTCTATCTAACGCATAAGTGCACACACTTTATATGCATCGGCATTTCTCTTTCACACATGTTCACAATCTCTCTCAGGGTGTCGGGGTGTCTCACGCACATGCTCTCTCTGTTTCTCTCTCTCTCTTCGACTACTATGTACCACTCTTTTCACTAATCTCAGTTGGAAAACACTATTTCTCTCACATGCATATATACACATGCACGGTCTCTACTAGCCCTCTATACGCACATATATGTGCCTACGTGTCTCCCACACACACATTATCTTTAGGCCTCTCTCACACACATTCCCCCCCCCCCCCGAAACACCTCTCTCTTAGTAGTTGGTAGATATGATTTCATCATATCGTCATTCGGTAGGATATCCCTGGTTGTTAGGCTGGATGGTAATACGAGGCAAAGTTTTACCCTAGTTCGGATCGGACCCTTGCAGTTGAAGAAAGAGCCTACTCCTGGTACTGTATATTTGTGATAGGGGTGTGTACAAAGTACACGTGAATACCAGGTATTGTGCGTGTCTGTATACTATCGAGGAACTAGCCCCCAAGCTTGTATAACATACTAAGGGCCTAGGGTTACAAATCATATATAGTCGGCTTATCACCAGTGGGGATAGAGTCCTCCGCGACTCCGGTAGCTTCGTGTTGTACGCTGAGTCCTCCACATGAGTCTTCGTATAACATGTCTCGGTCCAACCTATATGTGGTGCAGGATGGAACCGACCCATGAGTCTTGATGTTGACCCACCACAACTAGAAATGATGTGCCCACCACACCACACACGCAATGGGCCACTAAGAAAATAAGCATATACAATAGTACAACGGTATCTAGCTCACGATACGTGTCCATATTTTGTTGATGACACTGACGGACTTTGCATTTGATGCGTGCTCCGTATTTTGTTGGCGACACTTACGGTCATTGTATTTGAAGCGAAAGCATGATATAGTCCTTTGGACTTCAGAATAAGCTCATCACGGTCACCACATACATTTTGTCATGCTAACCAACATATGGTTGGATGGTTAGAGGACAATGGTTTCTCGATCCCACCAAGGTTAAAGTCCCGGTGCTCGCATTTATCTTGTGTTAATTTCAGTATTTTCCGGCGATGTACGTTCAGTGGAGGAGACGTTCCACTCGACTACGAGGCACCTATGGTGACTTCGTAAAATCTCAAGATCATATATGCTGGCCCACTCTCTCGAAGGTGCTCATAGGGGTAGGGTTCGCGTGTGTGCTCTTATAGCGGTGAGTGCTTGCGCATATATATGAGCCCTTGCGTCTGTACCGTGTTAAACAAATACATGTCATGATTATACAGTCACTAGCTCACCCGTACAACTCCGTATTATGTTGATGACACATCAATTGACCAGTCAAATGTTCCACGCGGCGCAACTAGTGTTGCACCATCGGGGCGCGTAACCGTGGGGCCCACACAGCCCGTATATGAAAGAAATAAATGGTAGTTTGAGTGCATCTTTGTGTTAATAAAATAGGAGTACATTTTAGGGTGATCATACGGTCCTTTGGCTCACCATACAACTCCGTAATTTGTTGATAACACGATCAATTGACCAGTCAAACGGTCCACATTCAGCAACGCACATTACCATAGGGCCCACCCGTCAGCGCGTATATGAAGGAAAGAAATGGCAATAAATTAGTGGTCGGTGGGTATTCGAAGTCATGAGACCTCTGGTTGGCAGTCATGGGCGGTTGGGGGGCGTTCTTTGGGCGGTGGGGTGGGGATCCCCGGAGAAAAACCTTGGCCTTGGGGGTAGAGGATGGGCGGTGCAGCGGACCGGCGGTGGGGAGTGGTTTCGGGAGGCGGGCGGCCTTGATCGTGAGGCTGGCGGTTCGGCCGGTGGTGGTGGCGGCTCGTGGCGGTGGAGTTTGATGATAAACTGGAGGCCCTTGATTTCGTATCAAAAGGCTGGAAAATCTAATGACCAAAGATGAAAAAGTCAGTCGACTGACGTGTAGCCTCACCCCGCACGTACACATGCACGCACGCATGTAGGCGTGCAACAACAAACGCATACACATAACGCATTACACGCACGCATCTTTGGCGTGCAACATCGACACGCATACACATGCACTCACGAACACACGCACGTACGCACCCATGCATGCAACACTGAAACGTACCCTTGCACGCACGCAACACTCGCACGCCTGCATGCACACGGCACACGATGTAAGACACACGCTCAACCAATACGTGCATGCACCCTTTGTTAAGGACATGGATTGTTACGGGTATTAATCAATCTTATCTGTGATAAGCAGAACATTGATGTTTGCAGCGGTCTTTATGAATCAAAATGTATCGAACGGGCTATCAACATAGTAGGCTTATCTACATGAAAAAGATGACGTCATACTCAATGAACAATCATCGGTTTATGAAATGCCCGCTTCTGACTGCCCTGGCCCACCAAAGGTTCCTCTGCTGTGCGCTGCCTGCGTTGGGTCACTGACATGCAGGCCATGCGCCCAAAAAGCCCACACGTCAGTGGAAGAACGACATGATGTCCTAGGTCAGAGTCGAGGGCGCCACTCGCGGCACGCCTGGCTGAACACGCCTCCGTGCCGCATTCAAATGCCTCCATGAAACCCGCCCGTGTGGAAGCCAAGAAACCCACTCTGGACACACGTCCGTTCATGACCGAGCCGACGTTAAACGCAACAACGGACGAGCTCCTCCCGTCCACCGTCTATTTTATCTCCTATTTAAATGAGGCCAAACGCCGTCCAAGAATCGCACACCTCCGCCGCTCCCCTATCTCCTCCACCATTTTGTCCACTCTTACAATGGCTTACGAAGAGTAGTTATTCCGCATCCAAGACAGCTGGGTAGCCCGCCGGGTACGAGCTATGCAGCTCGCTGATCCACCTCCCTCCCCTCGCCCGACGGAGCCAGTTGCTACCCCAAGCCGGCGCGCGGTTCAACAACTCGCCACTCCAGGCCAGCTCGACGAGGAGCAGCGCACGGGCGTTGTTTGCTGCTGTCCACGCCACCGCCTCGTACCGCGTCTCCCGTTTCTGTGGCCGAGACTCCCATGCCAGCGGCCACGCCATGCAAGCAGCGACAGAAGTCGGGTGCGCGGAGAGCGACGAGTCGGTGGCCAGCGCCTCCGTGTCCGCCACCATCATCAAGGAGAAGTAGAACACGGGAGGCCGCTGCCGCTTGGGTCCCATGAAGGCCACCGCGGAGGCGACGCCGGCGCACACAGCAGGTGTCTTGCCAGATCCTTTTTTTGCAAGGACCTTCGTCGACCCCGCATGGGCTCCATGGAAGAGGGGAATGTTAGGATGAACTCGAGCCGGTGCCGACCATGGTGAAGTAGTGGCCGGTGATGAACTCGAACCGGTGCCGGCCACCATCATCTTACGCCACCAACCAATGATATCAGTTGGGCAGTGGGGAAGCGAGCCGTCCTTTGCACTGAAGCATATACCTCCGGGGCTCCCGGCAGTCCGGTGATCGTGCTGTCGGACATGAGGAACACAAATAGATCGGTGGGCGACCATTTAGGCCAGGTATTATATACCTGTGCTGTCCAGAACTGGCATCGCGTAGTTCATTTGAATGTAATGAAATTCGTCATGTTTGTATGAAAATCCGGTATTTTATATGATTTCCGTCGTTGTTTATATGAAATATCAGTTTATCTACGTGCTTGCGTGAATTTCGTCCGGGTGGTTGAGTTGCTGTCATAATGTGTGCGGCTACGGTTGGATGGCCTAATTTGCGGCTCGCCGGTCGGTCTGCGAGCGGCTCGGGCGGCGTTGTGGGACAAAAAACACAGCTCGTGCGAGCTCGTCTCCAATGTGCGCGCTGGAGGATGCATGACAGCATGAGCACCCGAGCCATTCCTTGTTCATCGGTGGGAAAGGCACCAGTGGACAAAAGGGTCGCCAATATTTTGGCTACCCCTGGCAAGATCCAAACAGCCCCTCCCAACAAATTCAAATCCTTCGTTCGCCGTGGAATTTTGCCATGTGTTGTTTTCATGGACTAGCAAGATGCCCGTGCATTGCACGGAACATCAAGATGCATTTTTTTAGAAACTCCCGCATGCATGCAAGGGATAATTAATGTCCTCCTTTGCTAGTACCACGAGGCAGACACCATTAATATTGCATCGATTAGTGTTAGTGGCCTTCTATATCTGCAAATTGTAATTTTGATAGTGGCCCTTGTATATAAAAATGGAGGGAGAAAGATGAGAGATAAGGTGAGGAGGAGGGGCGTGGTGGTGGTGGTGGTGGTGGGCGGAGGCATGGGGATGGACGACGCATTATGTCTAGGGTTTGTATCTCTCACACACACCCACGTAGGTGGGGGCGTGCACAAAGAGAAGAGGTGCACGCACGGCGCACGTACTCCGTCTCTTTCCCAACCACACCCACGCGGGTACAGTGGAGCTCATTTCTGTCTGAAAAAGGCAGCCCACGTGGTAATTTGGCACGATGTCTTGGTTGTCCACTTCTCGGAGGGAGGATCGTCTACCACGGGTGAACAAACAAATTGCGACTAGACGCATTATGTTAAATTAAAAAAGAGGCAAACCATGTGGGGCCTACCTTAGAGGCAAGGCTCTATACCGGAGTACTTTTGATGTGTCCCGTCAACTCATGAACGAGGAGAAAGCTTGCTTAGTACGCCGTCTACCCGCCCAGGCGCGGTGGCTCGCAGGATGAGGTGAAGCTTGCTTACTAGTAGTAGTAGTAGTACTACTACTACTACTACTACTACTACTACTACTACTACTACTACTACTACTACTACTACTACTCAGACGCCTTTTACGCCGCTCCTTCACCCATCGCTGTGTGGCTTTCATGACGAGGAGAAAATTTTACTACTCCCTCCGTTTACTCCTTGTCTCTACTACGTATACTTTGGTTAGTACTCCCTCCATTTACTTATACAAGGCCACTATAAAAAATATATTTTGCATCTATACAAGGCCACAAATAGTAATCGAGACAAAAGTACTACTCCCTCCTTTCCAGTTTATGGCTCAATTTCAAAATCTCTCCAACCAAGGTAGACGGTGAGTGGTCGAATTAATTTCGTAGTTTGCACAAGTAATTAGTACGCTCGTTTTTCTCGAGAAGTTATGTTTACCGAGACATTAATTAGAACGAATGCATGAATGACCACTAAATTTCCATGAACTTGTACATGGCATTTTTGCATATGTGGAGGAAAGAGAGGCAAGGAAAAAGTGGAGAAGTGGGCTCTCATGCAAGAGCCAGCCTCTAGTACATGGTGGAGCATTGGGAGACTCACGCCGGTCGTAGTGCCGCAGTTAAAATGATAATGGCAAGTCAAATCATGGGGCCTCACCTGTCCAGCAGTAACTCGCTGTCAAATCACACAGCCCTACGTTTGCAGCAGCCTACTCCCTCGTCTTCTCGCGTCTCTGTCGAACCGACTAGGCGGAACTGCCCCGCCGCCTAAGGTGCAGGAAAAGCCCCGCCCTCGACTTTTAAATACAACTACATCCGCTTAAGAATCCAATGATATACTTTTTGTGACATAGTAACTCATATTTAGTTAGTCAAATGGATGACGTGCAGGCCCTATAAACCGAGATGCCTAAAAATAAAAAACCTGAGACAGAGAGGGTAGTTCAGCACATATCTTTTTAGATCAATATAGTCGAGATTCACTAAGGAGAAAAACCAAGTGGTAGGCTGCTCCTGTCGTGTTGGCGTAGCAACTCAAGCAGGGTCAGTCCACACACGAAATGGCGACACACTTAACAGGACCCCTTTGGCCGACATGTGGCTCATCCACTGTCTTGTTCCACGTGCGATGCACCAAATTACAGTTCGGAGCAGCGGTTGGAATTGGAGGCACCCCGGTCGTAGCGCCGCAGTAGTAGAAAATGAGCGATGAGGGGTCAAATCACAAAGCCCCACCTTTCCCACATTAAGCTGGAGTGCTGGACGGACGAGGCAACCATCATTTCACTCTACGGCGCCAGAGCATAAAGAAAAGAGAAAAGAATGATGCGTGCGGCAGCTACCTAGGGCACCCTAGGGCAGGGGTCTCCACTACAGATCCTTTTTTTAAAAGCGCCTCCACTACAAATAGGCTTCTCCCTCGTCCTCTTGAAGAAAACCGATGATGAGTGCGGCGGTAGGGTTTGTAGGAGTACTACGGCGTGCGGGGCCACGTCGTAGTAAACGGGTTCGAGTTGACGCCTTAAATATGTGTTGGCTGCTTGGTTTTACGGGAACGAGGCAGCATTTTGGGTTCGGGGACGGTGGAGATATAGTACGCATACAAAAAATTGTGGACGTAGGTTCGACCGAAAAGGCAATGATGCATGGGCCTGCATTTTGATATACCCGGGGCCGCGTGAAATTTGCTACTCTACTCAAAACTAGTAAGGTACGCATGTATTGAACGCATGAGATTTCGAAACCAAATTATGAATAAATACACACTATAGCATGTAAAGCTTTGAGTCATATATGCATGATGTAGATGTTCGTTTAGTTCTTATAGTTCATCTCATTCAAAATAAATTAGTTTTATAAAAATGTTAAGATTCATGGGGTTGTGCATTGTAAATCATAAAGTAAAAAACAAATAATGGCAATTCATTTAGAAAAAATAATCAATTATGATACAGAAGATTGTAGAACAAAGGAGAAGTGCTTGTGTTTTAGGTTTGTGCATTATGCTTAAGTTCAACCATGGAGTCTTCTAAATTGTACATGTGGTAGATCTGGTGAAATGTTGATGATATCCAACGGCCAGTAGTGCTCGGATTTGCCTATCTCTTGACCTTTGTCGGTTTAGCTTCATCCAAATGACCTTCTTTCAAAGTTATTGGCACACTATATAGTTCTTGTGCCATAGTTGCATGTTTTGGAAAAAACTACTAGTGGGTTGTACTATCTATTTAGGAATAGAAGATGTATACATGGAAGTTGTAGGGAAAGAGATGACATGGAGCATCTCAATTCCTATGAGTAGGGATTGGAAAAGAGATGTCATTTGGTTCACATCATAGGAACTTTTCTATTGAATCTAGATATGACATGTATCTCAATTCCTATGAGGAGGGATTAGTAAAGAGATGTAATTTGGTTCATATCATAAGAACTTTTCTATTGAATATACGCTAATGTTATTTTCCTTTGAAATTAAGGGAGTATAGGAATCCATTCATATGAACCAAGTGGCTCTAAAGCTATAGAAATGATACCATGTTTATTTCCTTTGAAATGTGGAGTATATGAATCTATTCCTATGAACCAATTGACTCTAAAGGAAAAAATCCTATAAAAATCATATCATATAGAGTTCCTATGATATTCCTCGACACTAAAGGATGCTTGAAATTGCTGCGGGTGATACGATGGTCTTTCTTTGTAGACTCCTCACCCATATTTATAGTTACCTCTCAAAGATGAATGAAATGATATATACAGGGTATTCTACATGTGCAATTTGGTACACGAAAACTAGGTAAAAGTTTGCGAGGTTTGAATTTTCAATAAAGCTATATGCACTGCATTTCAGAACGGAGGGAGCATACGGCAGTTGCTAACACTCACGTGGAAGATTTGTGTGTAGGAGGAGTGGCTGTTTGTTAAATGACATGGCAAAACTGACACTGTCGGATGCCGATCTAACGGTTCTTACGGCGTTCGTCAGGAAAAGGCTTGTGGCGAATGTTTGTCGGATAATGATTTACGGACACATGCATTGCATTGATACGTGCCCCCCTCTCTCTCACGCACACGCACCCTCACGAGTCACGACTCTCCCGAGTCCTCTCGCAGACTCGCACGTCGCACCCACCGTCTATCTGCAGGTAGACGTCACGCACATATGTGCTCTTCACACCCTACCCTCAGAACTTCTAAAAAACAAAAGACGGCACGCACATTTTATTTTAGCTCACACGTCACACACTTATACTATTACTCTTGTGGCGAACGTTCTTTGGGCATAGTATATTGTACTCTCACGAAGAGAAGCGGTGCACGCACGCACTAGTTCTCTCATACCTACTCGCTGGTACACGTAGGAGCGCATTTTTTTTGAAGATGGTTCAACAAAATCACTCCACTATATATAAAAGCAGGAGCCTTAGCGCTTGCTTTACTAGGGTTCCTCTCGTTCCCTCTCTCATGCTCTGCAGATCTAAGGAAGACATAGGTGGCCACACTCTCTCTCAGCTCACGGCTGGTCACAAATCCGGCCGGACAACCTTGACCGGGGCAGGGGTGTAGGTGCATCGTTCATGCTGTCGTCGGCAGTGAGGGAGGAGACCAACGGCTGCCCGCGCGTCCCGATCGGCGGGCCGTGTTCTTCTCCGAGAGCAACGGCTCGGGAGGGCCTCCGACCCTTCTTCCTCACTGCGGTAGTGTGGCCAAGATGCACCCTCCCGACGTCGTCTTTGCCACATTCCGACGACCCTCAGGTATATATTCCTTCGAAACCTGCCTTTCTCTACTGCCCCAGCTCCCTTCGTGTGGATCCTTTTCTACTTCCGTCCGCTGTTCCAAAGCCACCTAGACTTCTACTATTATTAGAAGTAAAGCTAGTTCATACTGATCGACTCACCGCGTTGGTTCAAATAGGGAAGAAAGTGGGAAAGCTGTAGCATGAATCTAGGACTTGGTTCTAAGATGAAACGGGGGAAAGTAGTAATATCTGTCACTGTTTAAATAACCGTATTTCGTATTTGGTCAAACCGGGATGTCTGTCTCCGTATCGTTTCTATCCGCGCAATCAAAAGCACACACCTCAGTTTTAGTACAACTGCGCAAAATGAGATGGCTATCCCTCGTTGTCGTCGTCTAACCTCCCGTCTTCAAGGTATCCCTATATTGGTAGTAACTAAGGTAGAATGACCAACGTAATCTAAAAGAAGCTGATTCAGACGCTTTTACTTCTGATTGCGGTGCTGAGGACGGCGAAAACAACTGCATCCTAGTCCGGAATGCACTTTCTACCAGTTCATCCATGGACCGAGGACTAGCCGCGGCTGCACTGCTGCGGTTTTTTTTTGGACAGGTCTTGGCGGACAAGAGGCATTGTGGTCCGCTTATTTACTGCAAATAGTGGTGCTTAAATTTAGTGGAATGCGCAAGAATTTCACCGGTCAAGAACTGCATTGTTCCCCAAAGCATTCCAAATTGAGACCACAATTATAACTGGTTATTACGGAATGAGAGAACCTAACCACGGATGGTGGCAACAAGAAAAACCAGAGTGAACTCCAGGAAATTTAAGCTGCCGAGGCCCTTTGCTCGAGAGAAGCCTTTTGCCTGCTTTTTTTCCTGATTTGTAAACCTTCTCACAACTTTGTCTTTTGCTGTGAACTAGTATATGTTTGTTATGTTCTATGAATCCTTGAGATGTATAAAATTGATTAACTTATGCTTTTCAAGTTTTTTATGAAGACGAGTTTAATGTGAGTGTTCCGTATGGTATTTGGACTAAGCGTGTGAATGTTTGGAATTTATTACATTGTGGCCTCAATTAACTGCATGAACCAATTGTAACAAGATACATAGTTGCTTATATGTCGGACATCGATTGTTGATTGTTAGCTGGTCGATAGCCTAGTGTTGAAGCGAGCTAAGCCAATGTGTCGTGTTTTGCACAACTGCTTACAAGTGCGGTAGCACCAACGGTGTTTGCAAGTACTTATATATACGTCAGCGCATGGTTCTCGAACGAGTGCTCTATTTTATCAAAACACACACTGCTCGTATGATAAACCGTGACAAATTATGTCTTACCATGCCATATTCATGAAAAAACTAGTGAGGACACATCTGTTTCGGCAAGAATTACGATGGTTCTCACATGATTCACGGGCACACAAAAGTAGCAGCAGTTCCCATAGACGGATTCAAACAGAGTACTAGCCCCGGAGGGGTCGATAATGAGCAAGGTTGGGATAATTAGACACAATCCAAACTACTATTAAACACTAGCTGGGGCAACTATTTCATGCCTCGATCTAATTTGGGCTAGACACAAGGCGGACCTTGCCATGAACATCATCGAGGGCGTCCCCGCAGCAGCTCAATCCTGTGAACCTTCATGAAGACAACCTTGTGGCCTTGCCATCGATAAACTTGTTTGTGGAGGCATGCCACATCATCTTCTGCGTAAGCTTGACAAGAACAGTATGCCTCACAAGCGAAGGAGTAGCTTTGAACTTCTTGTGCTTGGTACACCTCGGACAACACGCTCGACAACGGTGAGGCGGGAATACAACTCTTCATTGGTATAACCGCAAATGGCTTCCAGGATCCAACAGCCTAAGAACTCTGTTTTCCCGGTCGTATATTCAGGTCATCCGCCTCATAGTGAGTGACATGTACAACCACACAATCCTTATGCGCATCAGGGCTCTAATTGAAGCGAAACAAATTCTGAATTACTTTTCAGATAAGAAACACAAGTTATTTAAACCACTATGTATAGCATGGCATCGAAGCTAATAAAATTTTGCATTATTAATCACCACATACTTCCTTTTCTAAAAAAATCACCACATACTTAGATGAAAAACCACAATCGAGATCGGCAAAGAAGGAAATCACCTTGGGCAGCTCAGCCGGGGGGGGGGGGGACACATCCTCGAAGGGGGAAAACTGCTCCTGCAGTGCCACGGGGGCTGTAACCTCAAACTGGGCGTTGACCATCTCAGTAGTGGCCGTGAGCGTATCTGGGGCCGGCTCGGTGGTTGCCTCCATCTTCTTGGAGCTCTCTGTCTCGTGGGGATTAGCCTCCCGCGTCTGCTCCAATATCGGCAAATCTTTACCTGGTTCTCCTTGGTCCATCATGAACCGATTTAATACTAGGAGACCATGAAAGGAAAACACAATCGCAATGACAATGAAACAAAAAAGAGAGTGAGGATCGGTTACTGCTTTGCAAAAGTTCTTTTTTTTTCTCTGAACGAAAATATAACAACATTACAGATCCGCTTAACTTCCCTTCGTTTGGAGAGAAGAACAGTGGCAAATGCGAGTGTTGCCTTTCTTGAAGACGGTGAGGGAGAAGGGGATTCAGCGAAGAGTGAAATGATGGTTGCTTTGTCCGTCAAACTTAGACTGCTGGGAGGTGGGGTTTTGTGATACGACGGCTTGTTCTTGCCAAGGCGCTTCGATGAGGTGACTCTCCGCTTTGCATACTGCCTTCTAATTTGGTGGATGGCATTTGGGCCCGCGCGCTGCATGGCCCGCATGTCGGTGAACAAAAGTATAACGACATTCAGTAGAGGGAGACGTTTCAATGACCTAGGAGGAGCTAGAAGCGGTAGAGTGTCTCCACTGTACTAGTAGTAATTGTTTTTCTGGGTAGCTGTAGAGTGTCTCCACTGTACTAGTAGTAATTGTTTCTCCGGGCCCAAGACAAAACAGCCCATCCATACTAGTAAATAGTAAAATCAATTCAAAAGCCCATATATTTACTGAATGAGAGGCGCTACCCACACCCAAAGACACCCCCCCAAAAACCTGGGTGCTCTTCTTCCTCCTTGCTCCCACCCACATCACGTCATTTCGCTCCACTCGTACCCCCAAATTCCTCACCTCACTCCTCTGAAAACACCAGCTCCCCTTCTTCCTCACTCCCTCTGAAAACCCCAGCTCCCCTTCTTCTTCGCTCGCACTACAACTAGGCTTGTCATTCGTTACTCTGCTCAAATCCGTGAGCGCGACGCGACGCCCTCGAGGAAAATGGAGTTGGCCGACCCCATTGCCAAGAAGATGAGGCTCCCTTGTGTGGCGCTTTTGTAGATCCCTTTTGGCAGCGTGGGGAGAAGCGGCGACCCCCACCGGATCCCAGGAACCCGTAGAATCTCGGGTGGACCGCATCAGCGATCTCCCGGACGCCGTCCTTGGGGAGATCATCTCGCTTCTCCCCACCAAGGATTGCTGCCGCACCCAAGTCCTCTCAATTCGGTGGTGCCCTCTATGGCGCGTCATGCCCCTTAATCTCATTGTCGTCGGCTATCTCTCTGCAATGATTTTGAAATCCCGAGCCATCATCTCCTCCCACCAGGGCTCCAATCAAAGCCTCTTGCATCCCGTCATGCTACCTGCAAGCATACCATGCCTGCACGGTGGACGCCTTTGGCTGAAATCCCTGAATTCACAGAACTACAAGCGCTTGAGTTCTACTATTCCCCTGGAAATCACATACCACATACCGAACGCCATGAACTTGTGCCCTCAGCACTGATGTCCATCTCGCAGTTTTCCTCCTCTCTCCACACCGCCACCTTTGCGCTGTGCTACCTACCATACAATCTGGTACTAAACCTTCGACTCCCATTTCTCGAGAAACTTTCACCTGTGCGGGTTTGTATATCGAAGGCCTCATTGCACTGACATCATCCACCTCTGATTGCCCTGCTATTTGGAGTGCTTGGTGCTTGTTTTCACAGTTAGAATCGGTTGTCTCCAAATAAAGTCGCCTAACCTTGTAAGAATTGAATTTTTGTTGACGGAAGGCAGCTCATCATCCAAGATGCCCCTTCACTTCAAAGGTTGATCCTTGATTCTAGTTATTCACCGTTGCAAATAACCGTCCTCTCTGCGCCTAAACTGGAGACCTTGGGTGTAATACATGATCTCTATGCTCATTGCAATATGGTGTTTGGCTCCACAGTTCTTCAGGTACTTTATATTATCATCTACACTTGTAAACATAAGCTGCATTTTAAATTTCTGTGCATAATTTATATATCATCTTGGAGTACACATTTTGTACTAATATTATGTTCTATGCTCAATGAAGAGTTTCTCCATGGATGGCCTATCAATGGTGCTGGATTCTGTCAAGATCTTATATATCCAAATGAATAGTTTTGATCTGAACAAGATTATTGGCTTCTTGCGATTGCTTTCCATGTCCGGAGAAGTTGTATATAAAGGTGATAATTTCACGCACATTGGAAGCCTGCATATAGTGTACTAGAATTAACCGTTCAACTCTTGCTCTTTCGACACTCTTCTTTTAGACCTTAACTGTTTTCAATCTTTATGTATATTTAGGCAACAGGGCGGGGTAAGAAAGTTACAACCAATCGGTGGATTCGTAAGCATCGGGATTTTCTCATTTCTCATGAGATTCGATTGAAGACAATAACGCTAGAACGGTATGTAGCCAACCGTGCAAACACAAGATTTGTCACATTCTTCCCTCTTGAATGCGAGGTTACTATTGTCCATCGGGCTTAAGTTTATCAGCAGACATGGTTTTGACGTATGGGTATGTCGAAGGGCAAAAATGGAGTTTCAGGTGGGAAAAAGAGCTTACGAGCGATGTCGGGCTTCTATTTACAACATATTGTGGTCATAATCCAGTAAATTTTACGACCAGGATGTTCATTCTATGGACTGACCGATCCATTTATTTGTGACTGCCAAAAGCAGTCTTTGAGTTGGATGTTGTTGCCCTTTTCAATCTGGGTTTTTTTGTAAACCTGATGAACAATTAACCCTCGTGCTTTTGTACAGTTTGTAATCTAGAGTTAGATGTTCCTGCCCTTTTCAACTCGGCTGTGACTGTCATATTTTCTTTGAAACAAGGAAATGGCTTGCCATTCGTTTAATTTATAGTGAAATGTTGTAACAAATCCCAACCAAGGGAAATAACATCACTCTCGCCGGCTGCTTGAGCTCACCGTGCATTACAGAAGCCAAGTGATTAGCCCCACCAGCACCCACAAACTTATTTGAACTAGCACATCAAATGGGCTGTAAATTTTCATAGGAAAGGCTGCATGACCGTGACAGATTTGGATTCGGCGGTTGGGACCCATGAGGAAATAGCCTATCCAAGGTGGTGTTGACTTACTAGCCGATCAACAAGCGATTACGCCTACCGACCATTGGATTGACATCCAACATCTATTGTGTATCTTCTATCTCTTGTCTTCTTCTTCCTCCAGCCGCCCAAACCAAACCACCCCGTCGGCTCCGCCTGCTCCCGCCTCCCATGGCTGGTTGCGCCTCCGCCGCCCTACCGTACGTACCCTCCAACGTTGGCCAGTCCCTCCCTCTATTCCCCCACACGTCTTGTTATTCTCCGGCGACGCCAGCCCCAACACGCACCCGCACCCGAACCAGTCAACCCTCGTACACCCGTCCGCCTACAACTGGACCGGTGCATGTTCAGCGGCTCCTGTTCGTTCCGTCCGAGGCCTCGCCGTTATTCTCCGCCTTGTGGCCTTGGTTCGCTCGCCGTGCGCAGTGCGCTGCCCTCTTGCGTTGTCAACGTCGTCAACAACCAAGAGGAACAAGGAGATGACTGTACGTGGAGGATGACAGTAGGGACCCACCAGCGTCATGGCAGTACGCAAGCAAGTGCCTCTATAGTACAAGCCCAAAAATATGGTTCCTCCTAATGGTTGGACATCTGGGGCTCACGCCATTGTCAACGTAGTCAATAAACGAGAGAATTACACTACGAGCGGCTGGCACCAGGGACCCAGCAAGTCGTGCAGTTTTTTTTTAGGAACAAGCAGTTGTTATTTATACTAGTTTTAGCGACGGATCAAGGTAACAACGGGGCTGTGCTGGGGTTGTGGCCCATCTAGCCAGGGTTTTATTTATGTTTACCACATCATGAGCCCAGTTGTGTTTTTTCTTCTTGAAAATGGCTAGCCAGTTCTATTTTTTTAAGAAATACCCAAACAAGGCCTACTTGCTTTATCGGACCTCTTTGGGCTGCAAATCTTTCAAGACGAGGAGAGTTTCATTCGGTTTGCCCAGAAATGGGCTGTACATTTTTAAAACACATCAAACCGGGAATTAGTTTCAAATTTTTTTCAATACAAGATCTTAAATTCCATTGATTTTATGCGTGGACAATTATTTGGATTTTATATTTATATAAATTATTTTTCAAAATAGTTTGAATGTGAATCGATAGACCGCACCGAAATATGCAAAATTCCGTATACTTTTTAACCGTGGCCACAATATGGGGTGTAATGCTAACAAAAAGAAGATGTGCTCCAAAAAAATTCTTAAGAATTAGCAAATGGGTTGTACATTATTAGAAATAATGGCAGATGGGTTGTATGTTGTTTTCCACAAATTTGAGGCTGACTTGTGCGCCTACTACAGGTTGACGCGTATGCTTTCATAGAAAAAAGGTTGGCCTTTGCATAGCGCCATGTCAACTTAGTGAACACACGAGAGCAGGATGTTGTTGATGTCCATCCAACGGCTGTCGTGCTTCTTCAATCTCTGCTCTTCATGCTCCGGCCGCTCAAACAAGCGCCGGCGGACTGCACTGCTCCCCTCCTCCGTGGCCGGCTATGATGCCGCTTGAGGCCTCACGGCCCCCACCGTACTCCCATCGCTGGCCTAGCCATCCCTCTACTCACCCACACATGTTGTTATTCTCCGGCGATGGCAGACGAACGATAAACCCTCGTACTCCTCCGTGGGAAACAAGCTGCCGAGTATTCCACGGCTCCGTGTCGTTCCCTTCCTAGGCCTCGCCGTCATCCACCGCCCTGGTGCTCTCGGCGTGGCCTGGTCAACGTGGTCAATGAACGACATCCATCGGAAGTGGACTGTACGTGGAGAGGCTGACAGCTGGGTCCACGGCCGCACGCAAGGAAATGCCTCCTTATTAGGCGCAAAATAATGATTCCTCCACCTGACAGCTAGGACCCACAGGAAGGGCCTCTGTATTTCGCGAAAAAAACGTCCCCCCCGCTGACAGGTCGGACCCACCAGCTATATCTTCGCACACAAGTAAGTGCCTCCTTATTACGCCCAAAAAATGAATACCCCCTGCTAGCTGGGACCCACCATATTGTTGCGCTGACTTAGGGCCTACTAAGTTGACGGGGCCGGAGGGCTTTGTCAACTTAGTCAATACTCCAGTGACCGTATGATGTCCATCCAACGGTCATAGTGCTTCTTCAACCTCTGGTCTTCTTGCTCCAGCTGCCCAAAGCAGCGTCGGTCGTGCTGCCTGCTCCTTCCTCCCGTGGCCGGCTGTGCTACCGCGGAGGCCTCACCGCCCCCATACTACTCCCACCACTGGCCAGGCCATCCCTCTACTCACCCACACCCCCTGTTATTCTGCGGCGACGGCAGCCTCACACCGCAGCCGAACCAGTGAACGCTCGTACTCCTCTCCGCGTGGGCATCCACTGTCGCGTCTTCCCGGCTCGCGTCGTCCCCTTCCTAGGCCTCGCCGTCCCACCGCCGTGGTGCTCTCCTGGCGTGGTCAATGTGGTCAACGACAGACTTCCATCGGAAGAAATCTTGTCGTGGAGAGGTGACAATGGGTCCACGGCAGCCGCAAGGAAGTGCCTCCTTATTACACGGAAAATAATTATTCCTCCACCTGACAGCGGAGACCCACCGGACGGGCCACCAATATTTAGCGAAAAAATCATTTCCCCGTGACTGTTGGGACCCACCGGATGGGCCACCGTATTTCGTGAAAAAAACGTTCCCTCCGCTGTCAGCTCGGACCCACCGGAAGTGCCTCCTTATTACGCACAAAAAAAATGAATATGCCTCCGGCTAGCTGGGACCCACCTTGGTGGGAGGATGACTTCTGGGCCTACTAAGTTGACGGGGACGAAGGGCTTTGTCAACTTAGTCAATATGAACGATTCTAGCTCCAGTGACCGTACGATGTCCATCCAACGGCCGTAGTGCTTCTTCAACCTCTGGTCTTCTTGCTCCAGCCGCCCAAAGCAGCCCCGGTCGTGCCGCATGCTCCTGCCTCCCGTGGCCGGCTCTGCTGCCGCAGAGGCCTCATCGCCCCTACTATTCCCACCGCTGGCCAGGCCCTGCGGCGACGGCAGCCCCACACCGCAGCTGAACCAGTGAACCCTTGTACTCCTCTCCGTGCGAGCTTCCACTGCCGCGTCTTCCCCGGCTCTGCGTCGTCCCCTTCCTAGGCCTCGCCGTCGTCCACCGCCATGGTGCTCTCCGCGCGGCGTGGTCAAGAGCGACTTCCATCGGAAGAGTCTTGTGCGTGGAGAGGTCGATACCGGGTCCATGGCCACAACCCAGTTTTTTGTGATTTGCCATGTAAGTCGCTTTGTCAGGCCTGTTGGGCTGCAAATCTTTCAAGACGAGGAGAGATTTCATTCGGCTGGCCGAGAAAATGGCCCATCAGTAATGAGAAATTGGTTTTACATTTTTAAAACACATCAAACCGGCAATTAGTTTCAAATATCTTTTTTTTCATTTCAAGATTTTAAATTACATTAATTGTTATGCATGGAGAATTTGTTGGATTTTATATTGATATACATTTATTTTTAAAATCAGTTTGAATGTGAGTCGAAATTTCGGGATTACAAATAGTTCGGACTGCACCGAAATATGCAAAATTTCGTATAATTTTTTAAAGTGGCCACAATATGGGCTGTAATGCTAACAAAAAGAATATGGGCTCCAAAAAACCTTAAAATTAGCAAATGGGCTGTAAATTATTAGAAATAATGGCAGATGGGTTGTATGCTGTTTTCCATGATTTGGGGCTTTCCTAAAAAAGGTTGGCCTTTAGCAACAGCATTGTTGGATGTCCATCCAACGGCCGCTTTGCTTCTTCAATCTCTGCTCTTCTGCTCCATCCGCTCAAACAAGCGCCCGGCAGACTGCTCCCTCCTCCCATGACCATTTGTCTTTGCCGCCCTCAACCGCCCCACCGTACTCCCATCACTTTGTCCTAGCCATCCCTCTACTCACCCACACCTGCTGTTATTCTCGTGACGGTAGAAGAACGGTAAACCCTCGTATAGTCGTTACTCCCCTCCGCGTGCGGGAAACAAGCTGGAGTCTTCCTCGCCTCCGTCGTCCCCTTCCTTAGCCTCGCCGTCGTCCACCGCCGTGGTGCTCTCAGTGCGGCGTGGTCAATGTGTTCAATGACCGACTTCCATCGGAAGAGTACTGTGCGTGGAGACGCTGACAGCTGGGTCCACGGCCGCAGCAAGGACGTGCCTCCTTATTACGCGGAAAAATAATTATTCCTCCACCTGACAGCGGGGGCCCACCGGACGGGCCACCGTATTTCACGAAAAAAACGTTCCCCCCTAACTGCTGGGACCCACCAGCTACACCTTCGCACGCAAGGAAGTGCGTCCGGGCAAAAAAAAACAAAACGATTCGCCCCCCTGACTGCTGGGACCCACCAGCTACATCTTCGCATGCAAGGAAGTGCGTCCGGGCAAAAGCGATTCACCCCGATTGCTGAGACCCACCAGCTACATCTTCGCATGCAAGGAAGTGCGGCGGTCGGGACCCACACGATCAAAGCATACGTGGCGTTGTCATTCTGGTCGTGAGCGATATGCGTACATACCGGTCGTTGTAGAGGCGCACACGTGTCGTAGTAGAGGCGCACACGTAGCATGTACACGCGATATAAGAGCCGAGGTGCAAGAAAGAAAATCTGACCACGTATGTGTACATCTGGCGGGGTCTCGAACGCCTACTCGCGCATACGTACGGCCAGGGCTCGTGTACATGGCTGGGTCGGAACGGAGAAATAGCGTCGTCGTCGTGTTCATGGGGAGGCAACGGAGTGCGCCGTGTTCATGGGGAGGCAACGGAATGCGTCGTGTTCATCGGGAGGCAACAGCAGGCAGCGTGGGAGCCAACCGGCTGGGTCGGAGCGGACTGCGTGCTCGTGTTCATCGGGAGGTCTTGGGCGGAACATGCAATGGAAACGAGGCACGGCTTACCGCTGGCGGAGAAGCGGACCTCCCTACGTTGAGCGGGTCCTGTTGATCGGGAGGGTGTGGCGTCCGCAAAAGCGGAGGAAGCGGACCTCCTACGGTCGAAAGGGGTCTGTTGATCGGGAGGGTGTGGCATACCGCAAAAGCGGAGGAAGCGGACCTCCTACACGGTCAAACAGGGGTGGAGGGTGTGGCGTACCGCAAAGCAGACGAACGGACCTCCCTACGGTCGAACCGAGTCGTGTTCATCGGGAGGGTGTGGCGTACCGCAAAAGCAGGACTCCACGGGATCTTGTTCATCTCGGCCGTCGACCTCCTCCGGCCTCCACGGGCTACCGTCGACCTCCTCCGGCCTCCACGGGCTCCTGTTCATCCAGCCTCCACCGCTGCGCTACTCCACCGGCTCTTGTTCAACCACCCTCCACCATCTACTGTTCATCCAGCCCTCCACACCACGGGCTCTGTTCAACCACCCTCCATGGGCACCCCTCCACCGTCTCTTGTTCATCCAGCCCTCCACCACACCACGGGGTCCTGTTCATCCAGAGAAACGCCACTTGCTCACTATTCATCCACCCCATAGCGCTCACTATTCATCCTAGAGGTAGCATCGATCGGCTTGATTAGCAGCGATGGCGAAGGAATCGCTCGATCGGGTTCAGTTAACAGCCATCGATCGATCTCTCGGGTTCAGAAACGCATAGACTGCAGTGCAGTCGCTCGGGTTCAGTTAGAGCCCAACGCCTCGCTCGGGTTTAGTTAGAGCCAATGCCTCACACACAAACGCGTACGTGTACGAGAGAAACGCGCATCGCTCGGCCCCCGACCTCCCACTGTAACCGGGAACTCCCCAAAATTTTCCTCCCCCTCGCTTCTACCATGGTTTTTTCCGTCATGGACGGCCCAAAGAATGTTATGCAGTTGCGTCTCCGGCCCGCCCAGGACGAAAAGCCCTTTTTCTGTCATGATTTTTTGTCATAAAAGTAGGAGCCTACCACATCTATGATGATACCGGGTTTTGTCACAATTATCTTCATAGAAGTGTCATACGTATGACAGAAAAGAATTTCGTTCGGCCCAAAATGTCACGGATGTGTCTTTTTTTTGCAGTGACATGCCCTGCAAAAACAAGTTAGACGTCCTCTACTTTGTTGTTGCAAGTTTTACGTGGCTGCTACGGGCTGAGCAAGAACCGTTCTTACCTACGCATCAAAACCACAACGATAGTTAAATCAAGTTGGTGCTATTTAAACCTTCTCAAGGACCGGGCGTAGCCACTTTTCAGTTCAACTAAAGTTGGAGAACCGACACCGCTTGACCACGTGTGCAAAGCACTTCGGTAGAACTAGTCTCGGCGTGGCGTACCGTAATGTCGGTCGGGCCGCTTCATCCAACAATATCGCCCGAACCAAAGTTTGACATCTTTGGTAAGCGGTATGACTTGTATCGCCCATAACTCACTTGTGTTCTACTCGTGCATATAGCATCTACGCATAAAACCAGGCTACGATACCCTTGTTGGGAACATAGTAATTTAAAAAATCCTCGCACACAGGATCATGGTGATGCATAGCAACAAGAGGGGAGAGTGTTGTCCACGTACCCTCGTAGACCGAAAGCAGAAGTGTTAGCACAACGCGGTTGATGTAGTTGTACGTCTTCACAATCAGACCGATCCAAGTACCGAACGTATGGCACCTCCGAGTTCAGCACACGTTCAGCTCGATGACGTCCCGCGAATTCCGATCCAGCAGAGCTTCACGGGAGAGTTCCGTCAACACGACGTTGTGGTGACGGTGATGACGATGCTACCGATGCAGGGCTTCGCCTAAGCACCGCTACGATATGATCGAGGTGGAATATGGTGGAGGGGGGCACCGCACACGGCTAAGAGGTCAAGAGATCAATTGTTGTGTCTAGAGGTGCCCCCTGCCCCAAAGATATAAAGGACCCGGGGAGGAGGCGGCCGGCCGGGGAGGGTGTACAGGAGGAGTCCTACTCCCAGGGAGTAGGGACTCCCTCTTCCTAGTTGGAGTAGGAGGGGAAAGGAAGGGAAGAAGAGAGGGGAAGGAAAGGCGCCGCCCCTCCTGGTCCAATCGGACTAGAGGAGTGGGGCGCGGCCAGCCCTAGCCGCCCCTCCTCTTCTCCACTAAGGCCCATCTTGGCCCACTAAACTCCCCGGGGGGTTCCGGTAACCCCCCGGTACTCCGGTATATGTCCGAAACTCCCCGAAACCATTCCGGTGTCCGAACATAGTCGTCCAATATATCGATCTTTACGTCTCGACCATTTCGAGACTCCTCGTCATGTGCGTGATCACATTCGGGACTCCGAACAACCTTAGGTACATCAAAACACAAAAACTCATAATACAATCGTCACCGAAACTTTAACCAATAGCGGAACCTGGATGCTCATATTGGCTCCCACATATTCTACGAAGATCTTTATCCGTCAAACCGCATAACAACATATGTTGTTCCCTTTGTCATCGGTATGTTACTTGCCCGAGATTCGATCGTCGGTATCTCAATACCTAGTTCAGTCTCGTTACCGGTAAGTCTCTTTACTCGTTATGTAATGCATCATCCCGCAACTAAGTCATTAGTCACATTGCTTGCAAGGCTTACAGTGATGTGCATTAACGAGAGGGCCCAAAGATACCTCTCCGACAATCGGAGTGACAAATCCTAATCTCGAAATACGCCAACTCAACAAGTACCTTACACCTGTAGAGCACCTTTATAATCACCCAGTTACGTTGTGACGTTTGGTAGCACACAAAGTGTTCCTCCGGTAAACGGGAGTTGCATAATCTCATAGTCATAGGGACATGTATAAGTCATGAAGAAAGCAATAGCAATATACTAAATGATCAAGTGCTAAGCTAACGGAACGGGTCAAGTCAATCACATCATTCTCCTAATGATGTGATCCCGTTAATCAAATGACAACTCATGTCTATGGCTAGGAAACATAACCATCTTTGATCAACGAGCTAGTCTAGTAGAGGCATACTAGCAACAGGTCCGACTGAATAGGCTATGATGAAGGGCTCTTTGCCGTCTGCTGGCGGACGGCAAAGCTCCTGGACGGCACACGTGGCAGCTTATGGCCGTTAGGGGGTTAACGGTGCGCTTTGCCATCTGCTGGCGGACGGCAAAGACCATTGCTCCTTTGTCGTTTGCTAGCGGACGGCAAAGTAACCAAATAGGCCAGCCCCCAGGTTGAACAGGTAGCTGCCACGTGGCAGCTTTGCCGTCTGCTGGCTTATGGCAAAGCTTTTTGCCGTCTGCCGGATGGCAAAAAACTATATAGCCCTGTTTTTCTGTTTTTTCTTAAATTCATTCAATTTCAACACACAAGTTTGAACACACAAATTTCACAGCAGACATATCCAACACACAAGTTTCATCATATATACATACATAATTACCAACACATAGTTCCATCCATACATATTACAATAGTTTCACGTTGTTCATCCAACACCTATCCATCCATCCATATAACAAGTTCCACATTGTTCATCGATACAAAATAAAAGCAGAAAGGGAAAAGAAGCACTCCATCCATGCAAGCTTCCATGAAGTAAATGAAATCTGCAAAATGGGAAACAAGAAAGTTAGAAGAAGAAGACTAGAAGAAGAAGAAGAAGAAGAAAATGAAGAAGAAGAAGACTAGAAGAAGAAGAAGAAGTAAGCATACTTAGGTAAAATGGAGCTAACCTAGCTAATTATGCCATTTTTGAGTGCACTAAGCATATTATGCCATTTTCGATACAAAGCAGCTAAGTATAGGTATTTATTGAGCTAACCTAGCTAGGTAACTAAGCATATTAGAGCTAACTTAGAGCTAACTTGGGTCATTTTGGAGAAGAAGAAGAAGAAGACTAGAAGAATAAGAAGAAGAAGACTAGAAGAAGAAGAAGACTAGAAGAAGAAGAAGAAGGTTTTTACCTTTTTCCTTCTCATTGTTCTTCTTTTATTCTTTCTTTTTCTTCTCTTTCTTATTCCATTCTTTCTTTTTCTCCTCTTCCTTGTTTTTCTTCTTCTTATTCCTTATTTGTGTCATTTTAGAGCTTACATAGGTAATTATGCCATTTTTTAGCTAACTAAGCTTATTTTGTCAATTTGGAGGAAAATAAGGTTAGTATAGGTCATTTTTGTGCTAACATAAGTAATTATGCCATTTTTGAGCTAACATAGGTAAAATGGACCATTTTGGAGCTAACCTAGCTAAAATGGATCATATGGAGTTAACCTAGGTAAACTTGGTCATTTTGGAGCTAACCTAGGTAAAATGGATCCTATTGGAGCTAACCTAGGTTAAATGGGTCATTTTGAAGCTAACCTTACTAATTATGCCATTTTTCAGTTAACTAAGCATATTATGCCATTTTTTACACAAGTAAGCCAAGTGTATGTCATTATTGAGAAAACCTAGGTAACTAAGCATATTAGAGATAGCTTAGCATATTAGAGCTAACTAGGTCATTTCGGAGGAAACAAAGATAAGTATAGATCATTTTGGAGATCTGACATACCTGACATAGTTCACTCCTCCTTCTCCTCCCTCTCCTTCATCATCCTGATGCGCCTAGAGTGGCGAGGTAGTGGAGGCAGTGGGATGTAGTCTTCTACCACAATTGGCATGGTCATGTCGCCCGGCTGTGGGATCGGCGACGCCACCACCATCGCGAGGTCATTGTGAGGCACCGCCACCATCGCGAGGCCATCTTCAGGCAGCACCATCGCTAGGTCATCCTCAGCCGCCACCATCTCTTGCCCATCATGAGCCACCACCATCTCTTGCCCATCGTCAGCCACCACCATCGCTAGGTCATCCTCAGCCACCACCATCTCTTGCCCATCGTCAGCCAGCACCTCCTCATCCCCACTCTGCTCCTCTTCTTCCCCAGTCCATTCCGGATCATCCTCGCTGCTGCTTTCGCTGTAGCCAGACTCGCTGCTGCTTTCGCTATAGCCAAATTCGCTATCGCTGCTCTGATTGCCTGACCAAATGCAACAAAGTTTTTTTAACAATCAGTGTGAGATAAAGCCAAATGGAGGGAAGAAGAGGCAGAGCATACTGGCATCGTCATCATCCTGGTAGCGCATGCGGCACATATTCATGTTGAAAACCTTCACGGTGAGCATGGCGTCGTCGTCGTACTTGAAGACAAGGAAGTACCCTTGCCTCAGGTCGTAGGCACGGACGAACTGCTCCTAGCTACGACACAGGTACATGTGGTCCTTCCTGATGACCACCTCCACATCCCAATGCCTGCGAAGCCCGCTGCTGGCCTGTCGCAATGTCACATTCTTTGGCCGATGGCCATCCAACATATCCATAATAGTGTCAGGCAGCCTCTTCAACGTGGGTCAAGGAGTTATGTAACAAACAACAGAGTTATGATAAAGAGATGGGTGAAGGGGAGATCTCTCATTTTATATACCTGCCTCTTCGAGGAATTCTCAAGTACGATCTTGAAGAACTCGAAACCTTCCAACTCGCACTCCACTGTGGCAGAGCGTAGCCTGCGGTGGTGGCCTCCCCCCATCTCTGATAATCAACAATATCAACAACACTTAATTAATTTCGTAGGTTAGTTGGCAATGGCAATTGACACCCTTCAAAACTAGGGATTTTTTATACATGAAAGAAAACTACCAAAGAGTAGTTGTTCAGTTCATTTTATCAAAAAAAAGTAGTTAAGTTCATGGCCGTGCTAAGCTGTGGAGGCGGGTGGCTCATTACTATTATTGATTGGTCGATGAAGGAAGGGATAATATGAAGATGCTGGAGACAGCTAGCAGGACGAGCTCCGGAACTGACCACTATGTCCGTGTCTACCAACTAACATTAACACGAACAAAAATGCCACTGCTTTCTTTCTGCCTTCATAATACTACAATTCAATTCAGATAAATTAAGCCTACACATTATTAGCCCTATCTTATCATGTATCTAAACAACTAGTACCTGCTATTTAATAACCACCTACTAAATAACCTAAACAAATTAAACCTAAACCTAAACTAAAAAACCTAAATAAATGAAACCTAAACTAATTAAACTAAATAACCTAAACGAATTAAACCTAAACCTAAACTAAAAAAAGGGAAAATAGAAAAAAAACATGTCTGAAGATGGGGTGGCAGGGCTCACTATGGGGAGGCGGCGGCAGTGGCAGTGGCAGGCGGGGAGGCGGCGGCGGCAGGCGGCGCTCCTCGGGGCGGTCCATCGGCCAGTGAGGGGAGGCTCGGGAGGGGGTGGGGAGGCAGGGAGGGGCGGCGACCGGGTGGGGGCGGCGACGGAGAGGTGGTGGGCAGGTGGGGTGGCTGGGCCGTGGGACGACGGGGCAGCGGGCGGAGGGGATAGGAGAGGTGAAAGAGATAGGGCGACGGTGGGGCGCGGGCCGTTAACTTATTTTGAAGCTTTGTCGTCCGTGTCGTCTTTGCCGTCTACAAGCTGAGGGAAACGGACGCTTTGCCATCCACTAGCAGACGGCAAAGAGGGGGCCCGTTGGGGCTTAACAGCCAGTGGGCCAAACACCCTCTTTGCCGTCAGCTAGCAGACGTCAAAGAAGCTTTGCCGTCAGCTAGCAGACGGCAAAATGTTGGCTGATGACAAAGCCTTCCTTTGTCGTTCGCTGCCTCTTTGTCGTCCGCTTTCCGCTGGCTGATGGCAAAGCTATTCTTTATCGTCCGCTAGCTGATGGCAAAGATGGGGCGAACGGCAAATCTTCTGATTCTAGTAGTGAAGGGTTCAAGCCACATTGCTTGAATCAATGATATTTAGCTCATGCCTTAACTCGCGAAATCATGCTTCATCCAAGGGCTTCGTGAAGATATCTGCAAGGTTATCATGAGTGTTGACATAGTTGAGCTTGATCTCCCCTCGCCTAATGTGATCCCGGATGAAGTGATACCGAATCTCAATATGCTTCGTCTTGAAGTGTTGAACGGGTTGAGAGAAATCTTGATGGCACTTTCATTGTCACACCAAAGAGGCACTTTGTCACAAATGACACCGTAATCCTTTAAAGTTTGCCTCATCCATAGAAGTTGTGCACAACAACTACCGGCCGCCACATACTCCACTTCGGTGAACGAGAGAGACACACGACTTTGCTTCTTAGAAGACCAACTCACCAAAGAGCAACCAAGGAATTGGCACCCTCCGGAACTTGACTTCCTATCCACTTTGTCTCCCGCCCAATCCGAGTCCGAAAATCCCACAAGGTTGAATTTAGCTCCTCTTGGGTACCATAAGCCAAAGTTTGGGGTATGAGCCAAATATCGAAAGATTCGCTTGACTGCCACAAAGTGGCTTTCCTTAGGTGTGGCTTGAAACCATGCACAAATTCCCACACTCAACATGATATCCGGTCTAGATGCACAAAGGTAAAGCAAGGAGCCAATCATGGAGTGATATACCTTTTGATCCACCGCTTTACCATTGGGATCTATGTCAAATTGGCATTTGATGGGCATTGGAGTGGAAGCCGGCTTGACATCACTTAGCTTGAATCTCTTGAGCATGTATTGAGTGTATTTGGCTTGGTTGATGAAGGTTCCCTCTCTTCTTTGCTTGACTTCGAACACGAGAAAGAACTTCAACTCTCCCATCATGGACATCTTGAACTTTGAGGTCATGGGAGCGGCAAATTCCTCATTGAAAGCTTTGTTAGGGGAACCAAAGATAATATCATCAACATATAGTTGGCACGCAAACAACTCCCCTTTGACCTTCTTAGTAAAAAGAGTGGGGTCAATTTTCCCAATTTCAAACCCACGATCTTGCAACAACTCGGTAAGGTGGTCATACCACATACGTGGGGCTTGTTTAAGGCCATCTGATTGCCTTATCGAGTTGGTACACATGATCGGGGAAATAGGGATCCTCGAACCCGGGGGTTGTTTGACATACACCAACTCATTAATAGGACCATTAAAAAAGCACTCTTCACATCCATTTGTTGCAACTCGAAATTATGATGAGAAGCATAAGCAATCAACAAATGAATAGATTCAAGGCGAGCAACGGGAGCAAAGGTTTCATCGTAGTCGATACCCTCGACTTGGGAGTAGCCTTGTGCTACCAAGCGAGACTTGTTGCGAATAATAATTCCATGAGCATCTTGCTTGTTCTTGAATATCCACTTCGTTCCAATGACATTATGGTTCCCCGATGGCCTTGGCACCAATATCCACACCTTGTTGTGCTCGAAGTTGTTGAGTTCTTCATGCATGGCATTAAGCCAATTCGGATCCTCGAGCGCCTCATAGACCTTTTGGGGTTCAACACACAAAACAAATGCGTGATATTCACAATAATTTGCTAATTGTCTATGAGTGCTTACCCCCTTTCTTAAGCTTCCAAGCACATTCTTCATGAGATGATCTTTGGTAGTAAGCTTGGATGCAATCTTAGCGGTGACACTCCAATTCCTCCTCAGGGGTGAGTTGAGGAGCAGAAACTTGACCATCTTGAGTGTCGTCTTGAGCTTGTTCTTGATCTTGAGATTGATCTTGATCTTGAACTTGCTTGGTGATGAGAACTTGACCTTGGGCATCACTTGGTGGTTCACCACCATCTTGTGGTTGATCTTGCCCTTGATATTGTTCATTTGGTTGAGGGCCTTCACTTTGTTCTTCGGAAGCGTGTGGGTCTTGGGTTGGTGATGGTTCCACTTGAGTGGAACATTGTCCTTCTCCTTCGGCCACAAGGGCTTCCTTAATGGGTAGGATGTAACCAATACCTATTCTTCTTATGGCTTGGTGAGGAATTTCATCACCTACATCACAAGTACCACTTTGCTCCACTTGGGAGCCGTTATTATCATCAAACTCCACGTTACACGTCTCCTCAATAAGTCCCGTGGACTTATTGAGGACGCGGTAAGCATGAGAGTTTGTAGCATAACCAACAAATATGCCCTCATGATCTCTTGCCTCAAATTTAGACAAACGAACACCTTTATTGAGAATGAAACACTTACACTCGAACACTCGGAAGTACTTGAGGTTGGGCTTGTTACCAGTGAGTATCTCATATGGAGTCTTGTTCAAGCCTTTGCGGAGATAGAGCCGATTGGATGCATGACATGCGGTGTTGATGGCTTCGGCCAAAAAGTTGTATGGAGGCTTGAACTCCGCCATCATGGTCCTTGCCGCATCCATCAACGTCCGGTTTTTCCTATCCTCTACACCATTTTGTTGAGGGGTGTATGGTGTGGAATATTGATGCTTGATCCCTTCATCATTAAGAAACTCATCCAAGGTGTAGTTCTTGAACTCGGTGCCGTTGTCACTTCTTATCGTCAAGATCTTTGCATTGTGTTGGCGTTGGGCTTCATTTGCAAAGTCAATGACGGTTTTTTTGGGTCTCACTCTTACTCTTGAAGAAGTATACCCAAGTGTATCTAGAACAATCATCCACAATCACCAAGCAATACTTTCTACCCCCAAGACTATCAGGCCCAAAGAGATCCAAGTGAAGGAGCTCCAAAGGCCTCTTCGAGTAAATGATAATCGTGGGAGGGTGAGCATTATCATGTAGCTTTCCTTTGATACAAGCACTGCAAGCATGATCTTTGGCAAAGCTAACATTTGTTACTCCACGGACATGGTCCCCCTTGAGAAGACTTTGCAAAGATCTCATATTGACATGGGGTAAACAACGATGCCAAAGCCATCCCACGCCAACTTTAGCCATTAGGCATGTCGCGGTCTTAGTGGGTCGCTCTGAGAAGTTAATCAAATGGAGACCGTTCTCGACATGCACAACAAAGGCTACTTTAAGAGTCTTGCTCCACAAGAGGGCCACGGTATCAATATCAAAGAAAGTGGCAAAGCCCATGAGTGCAAGTTGACGAACGGAAAGTAAATTATGCAAGGGACTCAACAAGCATGACCTTCTCGATCATGAGATCATGAGAAATGACAACCTTGCCAAGTCCCAATACCTTAGAAGACGAGGCATCACCCCACTCAACATTGGTTGGCATAGATGGAATCTTGTGCACGTCCACCACCAAGTCCTTGCTTCCGGTCATATGATTTGTGGCTCCACTATCGAGCAACAATGACCCCCCCCCCCCCACCGGAAGCAAACACCTACAAGAGATCAATGCTTGGTTTTAGGTACCAATTTTGTAATGGGTCCTTTGATGTGAGTAACAAGGGTCTTAGGGACCCAAATACACCATTAAAGTTACTCATAAGGAGAGCCAACAAATTTATCATAGACATGCCCATCACTAGCACAGCATAACACATAAGAGGGATTAAAGTCGCCGGCTTTGTTGGAAGGGGTGGCGTTGCCCTTCTTGACACCACCACCCTTCTCATTGTTCTTCTTCTCCTTAGAAGCACCCTCTCCCTCCTTCACAAAAGTTTGCTTGCGAGGAGGAGGTCGTTTGTCCTTGTCATTCTTCTTCTTATTCTTGGACTTGGGTGCGGACCCAATTCCCTCCTTGGCCACAACTTCCTTTTGATTGCTCAAAAGGCCGTTGAGGTTCTTCTCACCTTGTATGCAAGACACCAGGCCTTTCTCAAGCTTCTCCTTCAACTTAGCATTCTCCTCCACAAGATGCACATGCTCACAACATGGGTTAGTAGCATTTGCATTATCAAGTAAAACCATATGAGGAAAAGTGGCTTTCTCCTTGGTTAGCTTCACTTGGAGTTGATCATGAGACTCTTTAAGGCTAGCATGAGTACCCTTCAAGGCCTTGTGAGCCTTGTCAAGTATACCAAACTCCTCCTTGAGTCTAGCAAGATTAACCCCATGTTTGGCCTTCTCGGAGTTTAGCACACGAGATACAACAAGAGAATGATCAAGATCTTTCTTCAATTTAGCATGGTCATCGTTGTGTGACTCCTCAAGAGCCAAACGGTGACCGTGATATTCCTCAAGCGCGTTAGAGAGATCTGATATCTCATCGGCATAGTCACGACTATGCCCCTCCATCTTAGAGATGGTTTCTTCGTGAGCCTCGATCATGTCATTGGTTTCACCAAGTTGTTCCAACAGAGCAACAAAGCGCTTCTTGGATTTACCCTTGAGCTTACTCATAAAAGACTCAAATTTATTTTCCTCCTCATTAGACCCCTCACTTTCATCAATGTAATCCATCAAAGAAGGATTAGTGATGATGGTAGTTCTGATGTTGGGGGTTATGCTACCTCTTGAGCACTGCGTTGGATTTCCTTGAAGAGGAAAGGGTGATGCAGCAGAGTAGAGTAAGTATTTCCCTCAGTTTTTGAAAACCAAGGTATCAATCTAGTAGGAGGCTACACGCAAGTCCCTCGTACCTACACAAAACAAATAGCTCCACGCAACCAACGGATTAGGGGTTGTCAATCCCTTCACGGTCACTTACGAGAGTGAGATCTGATAGAGATGATAGATAATATTTTTGGTATTTTTGGTATAAAGATGCAATGTAAAATAAAAGCAAAGTAAAAAAGCAAAAGGCAACAATAAAGTGTTGGGAGATTAATATGATAAAGATAGACCCGGGGGCCATAGATTTCACTAGTGGCTTCTCTCAAGAGCATAAGTATTCTATGGTGGGTGAACAAATTACTGTTGAGCAATTGACAGAATTGAGCATAGTTATGAGAATATCTAGGTATGATCATATATATAGGCATCACGTCCAAGACAAGTAGACCGACTCCTGCCTGCATCTACTACTATGACTCCACACATCAACCGCTATCCAGCATGCATCTAGAGTATTAAGTTCAAGAAAGCGAGTAACGCCTGTAAGCAAGATGACATGATGTAGAGGGATAAATTCATGCAATATGATAAAAACCCCATCTTGTTATCCTTGATGGCCACAATACAATACGTGCCTTTGCTGCCCCTCATCCTTTGGGAAAGGACACCGCAAGATTGAACCCAAAGCTAAGCACTTCTCCCATTGCAAGGAAAACCAATCTAGTAGGCCAAACCAAACTGATAATTCGAAGAGACTTGCAAAGATAACCAATCATACATAGAAGAATTCAGAGAAGATTCAAATATTGTTCATAGATAATCTTGATCATAAACCCACAATTCATCGATCTCAACAAACACACCGCAAAAAAGAAGATTACATCAAATAGATCTCCACGAGAGAGGGGAGAACATTGTATTGAGATCCAAAAAGGAGAAGAAGCCATCTAGCTACTAACTATGGACCCGAAGGTCCGAGGTAAACTACTCACACTTCATCGGAGGGGCTATGATGATGTAGAAGCCCTCCGTGGTGGATTCCCCTTCGGTGAACTCCTAACAGGCCCCAAGATGGGATCTCGTGGATCTGAGAAAGTTGCGGCGGTGGAATTAGGTTTTGGCTCCGTGTCGATCGTTTGGGGGTAATGAGGTATATATAGGAGGAAGGAGTACGTCGGTGGAGCAACGGGGGGCCCACGAGGCAGGGGGCGCGCCCCCCACCCTCGTGGCCACCTCCCTTCTTTCTTGACGTGGGTTCCAAGTCTCCTGGATCATGTTCGGTGAGAAAATCACGTTCCCGAAAGTTTCATTCCGTTTGGACTCCGTTTGATATTCCGTTTCTTCGAAGCACTGAAATAGGCAAAAAACAGCAATTCTGGGCTGGGCCTCCGGTTAATAGGTTAGTCCCAAAAGTAATATAAAAGTGGAAAATAAAGCCCAATATGGTCCAAAACAGTAGATAATATAGCATGGAGCAATCAAAATTATAGATACGTTGGAGACGTATCGGACATCTAAGCTTAATTCACCTTTCGTCCTCGAGTAGGTAAATGATAAAAAAGAATTTTTTATGCGGAGTGCTACTTGGCATAATTTCAATGTAATTATTCTTAATTGTGGTATGAATATTCAGATCCGGAAGATTCAAGACAAAAGTTTAATATTGACATAAAAATAATAATACTTCAAGCATACTAACTAAGCAATTATGTCTTCTCAAAATAACATGGCCAAAGAAAGTTCATCACTACAAAATCATATAGTTTAGTCATGCTCCATTTTTGTCACACAAGAATGCTCTCATCATGAACAACCCGATGACAAGACAAGCAATTGTTTCATACTTTAGTAATCTCAAACTTTATAAACCTTCACGCAATACATGAGCGTGAGCCATGGATATAGCACTATGGGTGGAATAGAATATGATGATGGGGGTTATGTGGAGAAGACAAAAAAGGAGAAAGTCTCACATCAACAAGGCTAATCAATGGGCTATGGAGATGCCCATTGATTGATGTTAATGTAAAGAGTAGGGATTGCCATTCAACGGATGCACTAGAGCTATAAATGAATGAAAGCTCAACAAAAGAAACTAAGTGGGTGTTGTCGGTGTCAAAACCGGCAGATCTCGGGTAGGGGGTCCCGAACTGTGCGTCTAGGCGGATGGAAACAGGAGACAAGGGACACGATGTTTTTACCCAGGTTCGGGCCCTCTCGATGGAGGTAAAACCCTACTCTGCTTGATTAATATTGATGATATGGGTAGTACAAGAGTAGATCTACCACGAGATCAGAGAGGCTAAACCCTAGAAGCTAGCCTATGGTATGATTGTTGTTCATCCTACGGACTAAAACCCTCCAGTTTATATAGGCACCGAATAGGGTTAGGGTTACACAGAGTCGGTTACAATGGTAGGAGAGCTACATATCCGTATCGCCAAGCTTGCCTTCCACGCCAAGGAAAGTCCCATCCGGACACGGGACGAAGTCTTCAATCTTGTATCTTCATAGTTCAGAGTCGGCCAAAGGTCATAGTCCGGCTATCCGGATACCCCCTAATCCAGGACTCCTCAAGAGTCTCCTGAACCAGGCTTCAATGACGACGGGTCCGGCGCGCATGTTGTCTTCGGCATTGCAAGGCGGGTTCCTCCTCCGAATACTTCATAGAAGATTTTGAACACAAGGATAGTGTCCGGCTCTACAAAATAAGTTCCACATACCACCGTAGAGAGAATAACATTTACACAAGTTCAATCTGGCGGCGTACTCAGCGATGTGACATCACACCACGGCCAAGCCTTTATTGAATCGTTTTCTTGCCCAACCTCGGTAGCGTTTAGCGAGGCAGTTTCCTTGGCACGTCTTGTCAAAGCAGAGATCATGTCCCTTATTCCGGATTCTCATCAATATGGGCGTGGGTAACCCAATCGTGCCCGTTAGCACGCCTCCTCTATCGGCGAGTCCCGAACGGTCACGGGAAGGGCTCCTGGTATTCATCCTCTTTATAAAGAGACCAAGGCCCCGCTCCTTTTTCTCAATCTCCATCGAATCCGCCACTCGCTTCGAGTTCCAACACCCAAAGCTCCAGATTCAGGCGCTTCGGACCTTCAATGATGTCCGGCTCCGACCTCCAAGGCCGATGGATGCCTTCCTCCGTCACGGAAGAAGACGTCCTAAAGCTAAGAGATGCCAGGTATCTAACCGGCGAAATCTCGCATAGGCTGCCTGCTCAAGGGCAGGTTATTCCCACTCCCAAGCCCGGTGAAAGCGTGGTGTTCACGTCTCACTTCCTTCGGGGACTAAGTTTCCCGATGGACCCCTTCATGAGGGGGCTCATGTTTTATTACGGGCTGGAATTTCACGACTTGGATCCGGAGTCCATCCTCCACATCTCATCGTTCATCGTTGTGTGTGAAGCTTTCCTCGGCACTACCCCTCACTTCGGATTATGGCTCAAGATCTTCAAAGTGGAGCGAAGATGATCAAGAACAGCAGGAAAAGCTTGGAGGGGCTGTTATAAGCAAGAATGCTGACGCTCCATGGCCCGAGGGCTCTTTTCTAGAGGAGCTCAGCCTATGGCAACAAGAGTGGTTTTATATCACAGCTCCCAGGGGCACCAAATGGGTGGCGCTACCTGCCTTTCGCTCGGGTCCTCCACCGCGGCTGGCGTCATGGGTCAATAAAGGGCTTGACTGGGGGCCGTCCAAAGACGTGCCCCTGTTCGAGAACCGTGTTCGAGACCTCTGGAGAGAGAGATCAATCTGGTGGTAGTAGCGAGGTCATGCTGATTAAATCGCATCACCTTACCGCAAACGTCGCCCCCTTCGCCTGTGGGAGTTCAATCCGGAGGGACCACGAGCTCTTCAACATTTTATGGGCGCAACGCCCGTGGAGATGTACAAACTATTCTTCGGATCACAAACAATGTGTCCGGACTTGACCGAGGACGCAGGTCTGAGCTGCAATCGCCCGGATGCTCAAGTAAGTAATCCCGTATCCGGACACCCTATCCATATATTTATCATAAACTTGCCCTTAAAAGAGCTGTCCCTTACACAGGAGTGGATAGCAAAAGCAAAACTGATCAGGTGTCCGGCCCCCCTCCCTGAGACCACGCCGGATCCCGTGTTAACCAAGATGCTGGAGGTTGTGCTTTTAGGAGAAAGCGAAGGGGGGAACAAGGAAACCACTGCCTCTGCGAAGGAGGTTATCAAGAAAGGAGGGATCGATAATCCCTCCATCCAAGGGGAGAAGAAGACCGCCTCTGGAGACCCGGAGACCAAGGCCTCAAAGCGTGGGAAGAAATCTTCGCCAGAGGGTCCTGCGCAGGAAGATGCCCCGGCCACATTGTTTCCCCAAGGAGATCAGCCCTCTAGCGAGCCGTAAGTAGAGAGGGGAGTTTATAAAATAAAAGACATCCCTGTTTTATTTCTGAAGATGACCGAAATTTTACCTTGTAGTTCGGATCTCAGTCCTTCTCAGCAGAGCTCGTCTTCGGGGATCTTCATCCGGAGATGATGGAGAGCGGAATGCCTCCCCCTGCCGTACCGCCTAGCGAGGCGGACGATCCCGAGGTGTCGTCGCGGAGGGTTTCCCCGAATCCGGCAGGGGTGGAGTGTGGTCATAGGGCCCCTCGGAGCCCTCCGTGTCCGGCCTTCGAAAAAGGCCATCGGACGAGTCCGACACCTGCTGGTGCACAGTCGGAGGAGTTGAAAGATCTGCTCGGGCGAGTGTCTATCTCAGAAGATCACCATGCATTGATGGGCACGGTGATTGAAAAGATTTCGTCCGCGGAAAGCGGCTTGTATGATGCCGACAGGAGTTTACTGACGGGTTTTGAGGTACGTGCAATGATGTACCTTTTGACGGTTCCGCATATATAAGATGCGTCCCGTGTAGATAGTAGCCCCTGAGACTCGGTGCGTTGTCAAAAATGGCAGCGTGTCCAGGAACATAATCCCAGATATAAAATGTCGCCCTTCCTATGTAGGTGGTAGGGCGTCCGGTGGCTGGCCGGACTGATGAGTTTGCTGAACTCAAGCGGCAACTTGACGTGGTGGATGCCGACATCGCGCTTGTCAACAAGCGGCTGGACGAGTCACAAGGTATGCAGTTTCTCCGCGGACACCTAGTAATGAAGCTTGATGCCCGTACCTTACAACATGTATGCTTGATGCAGATGGTGCCTGTGACGCCCGGGTAGTTAAGCTACAGTAAACCCTTGCTAACCATGCCAGGTCATCATAATTAAACTTTTGCTAAACCTCACTTGTTTCAAACCGAGATCAAATTCAAATTCAAATAACAAGTCACATTATTATTTCTTTAAACTATCAAATAAAAATGTTCGATGAGTGGCAAATATTCACTAAGTAATGAACATGTGGGAACCAACCTCATTTGGTTTCCCAAATTGCCCCTGGAATTCATTTAGTGGAACAACAAGATTAAATAAGAGCATTTTAATTCAACTATAAACTAGAACAGTTCCAATTGGCCTCAAACTTTTCGCGCAACCTTATAGTGCTGGCTAGGAATTATGTGCAAAGTTTCATATTTAACAAAAAACACTTGACAGCTAAAATAATATAAAAGTATAAATAAAAAGCAAAGAAAACACAAAACCAGAAAAGAAAATAACGAAACAAAACAAAAAAAAGTAAAAAAAGAAAGCCCCGGGCACCCAACTGGCGCCCATTCGCCACAGGCCCAGCCCACTCTCTCCTTACCCCCGCCGGGTGAGACCAGAAACCCTAACCACCCCGTCACCCACTCGCCCCCCTCCACTCGCTCCCCCTCCCGATCCAGATTGCATCGGGATCGAACCACCCCGACCCCCTGCCGTCGCCGCCACACTCCTCGCCGGCGTCGCCTGTCCCCGCCGCCGCTAGACGCCACCGCGTCGGGCCCCCTGTGCCCTCGCGCCGCCCGGATCGAACCCCACCGTCGCCCGGGAGCTCCACAGGCCTCGCCGAGGCAGCTCCCATGGGGCTGCCTCCCGCTCCGTCGCGTCATCCCCGTCGACCTCCCCGAACGCCACCGCGCCCATTGCCACGATCCCTACTCCCCCTATGAGCCGCGTCCCTCCTCTCCTTCCCTGTCCGTGTCGCCCCGCCCTCACCGTGGCCCTCGCGCCCAGCGGCCGTGCGTGGGCCGCGCTTCTCGCCCACAGTCGCGCCACGACCGCGCTCATCGCGCCCTCTGCCACTGCCTGCGCCATGAGCTCACGCTCGTGCCGCCCGCGACCCCCCTGTCGCCCGCTCGCCGTGTCGGCCTCTTTCCTGCTGCCCGCTTCAGCCTTTCGCCGCGCCCCTGCGTCGCCTCCGCATCTGGTGGCCTGGCGAAACCTGTACGGCCATGCCAGCGTCTGGCGGGCTGCGTCCCTCCGAGGGCCATAAATCGTCGGGTCATACTGACGGGCGACTTCGCCCTGCGCCCACTTTGCCCGTTAGGGCCCTACCCAATGACATGGGGCCCCGACCCCGAGCGATTAAAAAACTAAATAAAATAAAATAAATATATTAACTAATTAAATTAATTAATTAATCAAATAATTAACTTAATTACTTCTGATTAAATTAAATAATTACGATTAATTAAGCTAATGATTAATTAACCTAATTAACCACTGTTAGTTAGTTAATTAATTAGTATGACAGTGGGGCCCACCCCCCTAATTAATTTTGATTAGTTTAATTAATCTAATTAATTAAAATGTGTCAGCGACGATGGGACCCACTAGTCAGTTGACGATCAACCTCGTTGATCGCCGACGTCGACATGACATCATGCTGATGTCATTAATCCATTTTTCGAATATATTTAAATAATTAATTAAATTCCAGAAATTAATAAAATCTGTAGAAAATCATAACTTTTAATCCGTAACTCGGATTAAATTATTTTCAACATGAAAGTTGCTCAGAACAACGAGACCGCCACACCCCCTAACCTATCGAACTCGCAACTTTCCCCCTTCGGCTCCTATGCCCGAAAACGCGAAACACCGGGAATACTTTCCCGGATGCTTCCCTCCTTCACCGGTATCACCTCATACCGCGTTAGGGCACCCCTAGCACCGTTACTTGTCTTGTCATGCATCGTTATGCATCTGTTTGCATTGTATTCATTGTTTCTCCCCCCTCTTCTTCCGCTAGACACCGAGACCAACGTCGCTGCTACCCAGTATGACTATGGAGTTGACGACCCCTCTCTCTTGCCAGAGCAACCAGGCAAGCCCCCCCTTTGATCACCAGATATCGCCTACTCTTCTCTATACTGCTTGCATTAGAGTAGTATAGCATGTTACTGCTTTCAGTTACTCCTATCTTTGCATAGCTTTGTCCTTGCTACTCTGTTGTTACCTTTACCGCTATCCTCTTGCTTAGTATAGGATGCTAGTGTTCCAACAGTGGCCCTACACTCTTGTCCGTCTGCCATGCTATACTACTGGGCTATGATCACTTCGGGAGGTGATCACGGGCATATGCTATATACTTTACACTGTTACATTACCTGTGATATTGTTCGGAGATGGGGCTGAAAGGACGGTGGCTCCATCCCGGTAGAGGTGGGCACAGGTTCCCGACGGCCCCATTTGTTACTTTGTGGCGGAGCAACAGGGCAGGTTGAGACCACCTAGGAGAGAGGTGGGCTGGCCTCGGTCGGCGTTCGCGGATACTTAACACGCTTAACGAGATCTTGGTATTTGATCCGAGTCGACCATTTGGTCTATACGCACTAACCAACTACGCGGGAACAGTTATGGGCACTCGACATCGTGGTATCAGCCGAAGCACTTCGTGACGTCAGCGACTGAGCGGCGCGCGCCGGATTGGAACGTAAGCCTGCTCTTGTATTAAGGGGGCTAGTTCTGCTTCCGGTCGCCCTCGCAACATCTTGGTGTGCTATGGGCGATGGGCCTGCACCCTGTGGCGCTTAGGTTTAGACCGGCATCTTGGCCTCTCTGTTGTGCCTAGGTGGGGCTGCGACATGTTGATCTTCATGGCCGGGCATGACCCGTAAAAAGTGTGTCCGCCAAATGGGATCAAGTGTGTTGGGTTATGTGGTGCACCCCTGCAGGGAAGTTAATCTATTCGAATAGCCGTGATCTTGATAGCATGTGACGACTTGGAGTTGTACCTTGACCTTATGACAACTAGAACCGGATACTTAATAAAACACACCCTTCCAAGTGCGGATATAACCCGGTGATCGCTCTCTATCGTGGCAATGAGGAGGGATCGCGGGTAGGATTATGCTATGCGATGTTACTTGGAGGACTTGATCTACTCTCTTCTACATGTTGCAAGATGGAGGCTGCGAAGCGTAGTCTTCGACAGGATTAGCTATCCCCTCTTATTACGGCATTCTGATTCAGGTCCATCGATATGGCCCTTTACACATATATCCATGCATATGTAGTGTAGCTCCTTGCTTGCGAGTACTTTGAATGAGTACTCACGGTTGCCTTGTCCCCCTTTTCCCCCTTTCTTTACCCGATTGCTGCAACCAGATGATGGAGCCCAGGAGCCAAACGCCACCTTCGATGACGACTACTACCCCAGAGGTGCCTACCACTACGTGCAGCCCGCTGACGACGACCAGGAGTAGTCAGGAGGATCCCAGGCAGGAGGCATGCGCCTCTTTCGATCTGTATCCCAGTTTGTGCTAGCCTTCTTAAGGCAAACTTGTTTAACTTATGTCTGTACTCAGATATTGTTGCTTCCGCTGACTCGTCTATGATCGGGCACTTGTATTCGAGCCCTCGAGGCCCCTGGCTTGTATTATGATGCTTGTATGCCTTATTTTATGTTTTAGAGTTGTGTTGTGATATCTTCCCGTGAGTCCCTGATCTTGATCGTACACATTTGCATGCATGATTAGTGTACGCTTGAATCGGGGGCGTCAAAGTGCCACTGCCATGGAGAATCTTCGGGCGGAGCTTGCCCGAGCCAAGGAGAAGGCCAGGAGAAGTGATGCGGCTGCCTTGAAGGCGGTCGAAGAGCTAAAAGCCGAACAGGCTGCTCACTACCGAAGTATGAAGGAAATAGCCGAGATGGCCGTGAAGTTAAAGAATGCTACCGACCGCTGCGAGCTTCTTTAAAAAGAAGGTCGAGCGGAGCGAGAGGACCTGAAGAAGGCCACCACCGAGGCCAAGGATGCTCGCTCTGCGATGAGAGCTATGAAGGAGGAGCTACGTCAGGCCGGAGATATCGCGGCTGGAAAGCCCTTTCTGCTGCGTAGGAAGTTCACGGATCCTAAATATGCTCAGTTGGACCGGCTATGGAGTAGTGCGGATGCTTATCTGGACTTGGCGGCGAGTGCCGCGGACGTGGCCGAACACTTCGGAGATCAAAAGGATCACGAGATGGAAGAGCTTTTTTGGTCGCAGTTCCGTAGTCCAGAGCGTCCACTTCCATTAACCGATCGTTTAGCCGAATGGGCGGAGCTGAATAGGTTGTCCGGACTTGCCATGAAGAATGTCGTGACTCATTTGTGGCCAAAAAGGCCTGAGCCGAAGAGTTATTTTGGCTTGGTGCAGCAGTTCCTTGGTGCGGTACCGCATATCAAAGCAATGAGGCGGTCAGCATGCATAGAGGGTGCGCGGATGGCTCTTGCCCGTGTCAAGACATACTGGGCGGAGATGAAGGCCACCGATGTTGCATCCCAAGATTGAGACGGAAGCCGAGTACTGCCGAGCACTATTTTCGGAAGTTCTTGAGTATGCTCGTTTAATAGAGGCGCAGTGCTCGAAGGATATTATGTTCGAATAACATGTATTATTGTGAAACAATGTTTCGATGGAATACAAAAGCTTTTTTATACTTGTGCTTTCAAGAAGTAAAAATACCTCATGTGCGGCCGTTAATGTATATGTGTATATAACCTGAAAGATGCGGTCTTTGGCTTATTACGCATATAATGCGGGGGTGTTTGCAGAAAACGCATTTTCACACTTGATCCAGCGTCTTGGTCCTACAAAGGAGGTGATAGCGCAGCAAACTAGGCAACCGGACTATAATGCTTTATCACTTTCACTTAGCCATAGGAGTTCAACAGTGGGGCTACTATATAGCCCCTAGGGGCACCGCGCTCACCCGGATTTGGGGCGCGTATGTGCCTGGCCGGGAAACGGCCCTTCGTCAATGCGGAGGAATTCTAAAGATTCCAGCGGGTCATCGAGTGGTTGACCAGTCTCACGCTATGTCATGACAGTCAGTTTTCGGCTTTCTCTACTGAGGTGCTCCCCTGGCTGAACCGGGGGAACAATCGCAGTAGTTCTCCTGGTGCCGCGCTAGCGATAGAGCGGAACGTAAGGCAGCAAAACACAGGAGCCGGGCAAAACCAACATTTGACCAAAGACATGATTCTGAGCTGATGCATATAAGGCCTAACTCGAGATGCCGAACACTCCCTAAGGTATTCGGTCTTTATGAAAAACGGGTCGAACAATCGCCCTTGGTAAGAAGCCCCTGGTGTCCAGGTACGCGCGAAATTCTGAAGTGGCCTATGCCAAAACGCCAGCCTCCTCCTTGGTTATAGCAAGAAACCGGGGGATATGTATCAACAAGAGACAGTAAAAAAGGTTTACGCAGGGTCTTAATCTGAAAAGAATCCTTGCAACGGGTCCCTACTGCACGTCTGCGCCTGTGTCTCCGTTGTGCCGTATCCTGGACGGATGTAGCACGGTGTTCATCTGTAAAAGAGAGGAACTTAGTTGAAAAGGATCGTGCGAAAATGTACGTTATATTGTATAAACAAAGTACAATTCAAAGAATGAACAAAATTGAGCTTTATTGTCTCTTGTTGTGGAAGCTCGGAGCCCCTTGTATGTTTACGCCGGACTTGTCCAGCCGTGTCTGGGGTCTGGATGACCTGTCTAAGTGTTTATATTGTTGAAGCCGGTTTATTGTGGGGTTGTCAAGGCATTCGCACCATTTTCCGGGCTCGAGGGACCCTCGATGTTTCCCTTTAATGAGATGATGCCGCGTGGACCGGGCATTTTAAGTGTAAGAGATGCATAATGCGGCATTGCGTTAAAGCGGGCGAAAGCTTTGCGTCCCAATAGTGCTTGATAGCTACTTGTAAATGGGGCGAGGTGGAAGGTTAACTTTTCACGGTGGAAGTTGTCGGGTGAGCCGAACACAACTTCTAGCGATGAGAGCCTGTCTGATGGGCATATGGGCCTGGCATTACCCCTTGAAAGGAAGTATTGCTATGGCGAAATTTGGTTGGGTCTATCCCCATTTTGCGGATTGTGTCCTGATATAGCGGGTTTAGATCACTGCCGCCGTCCATTAAGACTTGTGAAAATTGGAGTCCGCCAATTATCGGATCTAATATCAAGGCAGTCCAACCCGCGTTCCTTATACTTCTAGAGTAATCCCGATGGTCGAAGGTGATTGGTTTTAACAACCAGTGGCAGGACTCCTCCGGGATAGGCTGTCTGGCGCGTTCCACTATGGGCGCCGCTCTATTTTTCCCTTTTGTCACGTGAAGTGAGTTCACTGTTTTAATTTCTTGTGGGAAATTCTTTTGTTTTCCGGTGCTCTGGTTTTGGGGTTCGTCATCGTCCTCGCTTGGTGTGTCGAGCCCCTTGTGTTCGGCGTTGAGTTTGCTGGACTGCTTGAAGACCCAACAATCTCTGTGGGTGTGGTTTGCAGGCTTCCCGGGAGTACTGTGGATTTGGCATATCTTGTCCAAGATTTTGTTTAAGTTAGATAGCTCGTCCCTGTTATCCTTGAGGGGCAGCTTTTTATGGTTCTGCCGAGAGCTTTTGAATCCGCGTTGACTGTCAAGCTCTTCGGGCAGTTTCCCTTTGTCCGACGCTGGTCCTTGCTGCGTCGTGGTTTCCCATTTCCATCCCTGACT
Source organism: Aegilops bicornis (assembly GCA_021605145.1). NCBI lineage: Eukaryota > Viridiplantae > Streptophyta > Magnoliopsida > Poales > Poaceae > Aegilops > Aegilops bicornis. The sequence goes on along the minus strand of CM038671.1, from coordinate 665,370,123 downwards.
TCGGATGTACTTGGGTCGCTGGTACTGCATCTTTCTAGCCAGCTGTCCTCTCCCACGCAAAAGCGGGTCATGAGGCTTGTTAATGCGACCATTGTTCTTGTCTTTTCTTGGCCGAGGTGTCTGGCGAGCCATTCGTCTCGGACGTTGTGCTTGAAAGGCTTAGGCGTCCGGACAGTCGACTATTTGATTCTTTTTAGTAAGGAATCTGTTCCAAAATTTCCGGGCTGACTCTCCGGGTTGTTGAGCTATGTGACTTAAATCGTCGGCATCCGGAGGTCGGACATAGGTCCCTTGAAAATTTGCCCGAAAAGCATCCTCGAGCTCCTCCCAACTTCCAATGGTGTTTTCGGGAAGGCTTTTAAGCGAATGCCGGGCTGGCCCTTTGAGTTTGAGGGGTAGGTATTTTATGGCGTGGAGATCATCTCCTCTAGCCATGTGTATATGGAGGATGTAATCCTCAATCCAGACTCCAGGGTTTGTTGTTCCGTCGTATGCCTCTATGTTTACGGGCTTGAATCCCGCTGGAAATTCATGATCCAGCACCTCATCAGTGAAACATAGGGGGTGTGTGGCACCCCTGTATTTAGGTGTATCATGATGTTCGGATACTTGATGTGTTGCCTTGCTTACTAGAGCTTGCTTTCTTGGCCCGTAGATAGATCTAACTGGGCCATCTGTTTGATGCGAATCCTTGTGCCGATCGCGTGCCTGCTTGTGTGCGGCGCCGTTTGCCGCTCTCTGTTTGCCATGGGGTCGTCCATCCGACCGGGTGGCCTTCTTATTTTTTGATTGTGGGGGCTCTACGGCCTCCTCATCAAATTCGGGCAGTAGTTTTCGCTTTGGGTAGCTCTTTGTTCGGGCGATCGTCGCCAGATTTGTCTCATGGTGTTGAGTACTTTGCTCCATCTGATTCTGAGTGCATCCTCCACTGTTTTGAGCTTCCGCTTCTGTTTTTTTAGGCTGCGTGTTGTGGCGACGAGCCTTTTGTGGAGGTTCTTCTGCTCCAGCAACTTGTCCGGCGTGAGATCGTCCGGACTGTTATCTTCACCGGGGACGGGTTGTTTATCCAGATTGTCCTGTTCGGACGGTTGCTCAATAGCATGTTCGTCGTCCACCGGTTCACCCTGCTCTATAGCTGGGTCTGTATGGTTGTTGTCTTTCTCGAGGTGGGACTTTGAGCGGCGCTTACGTCGCTGTTTTGACTGCTTTTCGAGGGAGCGATCCTTCATAGCATCCCATTGTTCCTCGTCGTCACTTCCTTTAGGTGTGTCCACCATGTATACATCGTGCGACGAGGTGGTTCTCCAGTGCCCTATAGGCGCTTGTTCATGTTCATCCTCTACATCGTCTTCCATACCGTCGATGTCTCCGGAGTCGAAGTCGAGCATGTCTGTTAAATCATCGACAGTGGCTACGAAGTGGGTGGTGGGTGGGCTTTGATTTTCTTCGTCATCCGCATTCCAACCTTCCTGACCATAATCCGGCCAGGGCTCTCCTGACAAAGAGAGAGACTTTAGTGAATTCATAAATTCGCCAAAGGGCGAGTGTTGAAAGACGTCTGCGGCAGTGAATTCCATGATCGGCGCCCAATCGAATTCGATTGGTAGGGGCACGGAAGGCTCGGAGTCCGAGAGGAGTCCGATGCCTTGGAGTCACGAGCTTCGCAAAGGACGGGGTAGGTGTATGGCTCAATCGCTGTAGAGATCGCAGCCCCCGAGGCGGTGTCCAGCCACCCGTCCTCGATCGGCGCAGTCGGCTCCGAGCTAAATGTCGGAGTGGACTCTGGTGCGGCCTCCAGGACACTGTTCGGCGGCAGAGCTAGATCATGCCCTCGTGACAGTGCGGCACGCTGGGCTGTGGATTGAACCCGTCGAAGATCAAGTCTCCGCGGATGTCAGCCGTGTAGTTCAAACTTCCAAATCTGACCTGATGGCCAGGGGCATAGCTTTCAATCTGCTCTAGATGGCCAAACGAATTGGCCCGCAGTGCAAAGCCGCCGAATACGAAGATCTGTCCGAGGAGAAAAGTCTCACCCTGGAGCGCATCGTTGTTGATGATCGGAGGAGCCATCGGGCCTAAAGATGACGACACAGAGGAACTCTCCATGAAAGCACCAACGTCAGTGTCAAAACTGGCGGATCTCGGGTAGGGGGTCCCAAATTGTGCGTCTAGGCGGATGGTAACAGGAGACAAGGGACACGATGTTTTTACCCAGGTTCGGGCCCTCTCGATGGAGGTAAAACCCTACTCCTGCTTGATTAATATTGATGATATGGGTAGTACAAGAGTAGATCTACCACGAGATCAGAGAGGCTAAACCCTAGAAGCTAGCCTATGGTATGGTTGTTGTTTATCCTACGGACTAAAACCCTCCGGTTTATATAGGCACCGAATAGGGTTAGGGTTACACAGAGTCGGTTACAATGGTAGGAGATCTACATATCCGTATCGCCAAGCTTGCCTTCCACGCCAAGGAAAGTCCCATCCGGACACGGGATGAAGTCTTCAATCTTGTATCTTCATAGTCCAGGAGTCCGACCAAAGGTCATAGTCTGGCTATCCGAGCACCCCCTAATCCAGGACTCCCTAAGGTGTGCATCCAACTTGCTTGCTCACGAAGACCTAGGGCACTTGAGGAGGCCCATTGTTGGAATATATAAGCCAAGTTCTATAATGAAAAATTCCCACTAGTATATGAAAGTGACAAAACAAGAGACTCTCTATCATGAAGATTATGGTGCTACTTTGAAGCACAAGTGTGGAAAAAAGGATAGTAGCATTGCCCCTTATCTTTTTCTTTTTTTTGGGCCTTCTTTTTTTTCTTTGGCCTTTCTTTTTTTATTGGGACAATGCTCTATTAAATGATGATCATCACACTTCTATTTATTTACAACTCAATGATTACAACTCGATACTAGAACAAAGTATGACTCTATATGAATGCCTTCGGCGGTGTAATCGGGATATGCAATGAATCAAGAGTGACATGTATGAAAGAATTATGAATGGTGGCTTTGCCACAAATACTATGTCAACTACATGATCATGCTAAGCAATATGACAATGATGAATATGTCATAAAAAAACGGAACGGTGGAAAGTTGCATGGCAATATATCTCGGAATGGCTATGGAAATGCCATAATAGGTAGGTATGGTGGCTGTTTTGAGGAAGATATAAGGAGGTTTATGTGTGAAAGAGCGAATCATATCACAGGGTTTGGATGCACCGGCGAAGTTTGCACCAACTCTCAATGTGAGAAAGGGCAATGCACGGTAAGAAGAGGCTAGCAATGATGGAAGGGTGAGAGTGCGTATAATCCATGGACTCAACATTAGTCATAAAGAACTCACATACTTATTGCAAAAATCTACAAGCCATAAAAACCAAAGCACTACGCGCATGCTCCTAGGGGATAGATTGGTAGGAAAAGACCATCGTCATTCCCCACGACCGCCACTCATAAGGAGGACAATCAAATAACACCTCATGTTTCAATTTTGTTACATAACGTTTACCATACGTGCATGCTACGGGACTTGCAAACTTCAACACAAGCATTTCTCAAATTCACAACTACTCAACTAGCACAACTTTGATATTATCACCTCCATATCTCAAAACAATTATCAAGCATCAAACTTTTCTTAGTATTCAACGCACTCAAAAGAAAGTTTTACAAATCTTGAATACCAAGCATATTAAGATTTTTAAGAAAATTACCATGCTATTTAAGACTCTCCAAATAATCTAAGTGAAGCACGAGAGATCAATAGTTTCTATAAAACAAATCCACCATCGTGCTCTAAAAGATTTAAGTAAAGCACTAGAGTAAAACTATATAGCTCAAAAGATATAAGTGAAGCACAAAGAGTATTCTAACAAATTCCAATTCATGAATGGCTCTCTCAAAAGGTGTGTACAGCAAAGATGATTGTGGTAAACTAAAAAAAATCAAAGACTCAAATCATACAAGACGCTCCAAGCGAAACACATATCATGTGGTGAATAAAAATATAGCTCCAAGTAAAGTTACCGATGGAAGTAGGCGAAAGAGGGGATGCCTTCCGGGGCATCCCCAAGCTTTGAATTTTTGGTGTCCTTGGATTATCTTGGGGGTGCCATAGGCATCCCCAAGCTTAAGGTCTTGCCACTCCTTGTTCCATAATCCATCAAAAAAAATTCACCCAAAACTTGAAAACTTCACAACACAAAACTCAACAGAAATCTCGTGAGCTCCGTTAGCGAAAGAAAACAAAAGACCACTTCAAGGTACTGTAATGAACTCATTCTTTATTTATATTGGTGTTAAACCTACTGTATTACAACTTCTCTATGGTTTATAAACTATTTTACTAGCCATAGATTCATCAAAATAAGCAAACAACACACGAAAAACAGAATCTGCCAAAAACAGAACAGTCTGTAGTAATCTGTAACTAACGCAAACTTATAGAACTCCAAAACTTCAGCCAAAATAGAACAACCTAGGAAATTTGTCTATTGATAAGAAGCAATTGGAATCACTATTTTATCACGTTCTGGTGATTTCTAACAATTGTTTTCGTGAACAGAAAGTTTCTGGAAATTACAGCAAGATCAAATAACTATCATCCAAGAAGATCCTATAGGTTTAACTTGGCACAAACACTAATTAAAACATAAAACCACATCTAAACAGAAGGTATATGGATTATTTATTCATAAACAGAAGCAAAATAAAAAAAACTAAAAATAAAATTGGGTTGCCTCCCAACAAGCGCTATCGTTTAACGCCCTAGCTAGGCATAAAAGCAAGGATAGATCTAGGTATTGCCATCTTTGGTAGGCAATCCATAAGTGGCTCTCATGATAGATTCATATGGTAGTTTTATTTTCTTCCTAGGGAAGTGTTCCATGCCTTTCTTTAATGGAAATTGGAATCTAATATTCCCTTCCTTCATATCAATAATTGCACCAATCGTTCTAAGGAAAGGTCTACCAAGAATAATAGGACAAGAAGGATTACAATCTATATCAAGAATGATAAAATCTACAGGCACATAATTCCTATTTGCAACAATAAGAACATCATTAATTCCTCCCATAGGTTTCTTAATAGTGGAATCCACAAGGTGCAAGTTTAGAGAGCAATCATCAAAATCACGGAAATCTAGCAAATCACACAAAGTTTTGGGAATAGTGGAAAATTCATGATCCTTAATCTTAATTTTAATAGTTGGTTCCCACTCATCATAAAGCTTTCTAGGGATAGAAACTTCCAACTCAAGTTTCTCTTCATAAGATTGCATCAAGACATCAACGATATGTTTAGTAAACGCTTTATTTTGACTATAAGCATGAAGAGAATTTAGCACGGATTGCAACAAGGAAATACAATCAATTAGAGAGCAACTTTCATAATTAAATTCCTTGAAATCCAAAATAGTGGGTTTAGCAACATCTAGGGTTTTTCTTTCTTCAATCCCACTTTTATTAATTTTGGCATCATAATCTAAAAACTCCGAATTCTTGGAACGCCTTCTTGGTAAAGGTGGATCATATTCAGTCCCATCATTATCAAGATTCATATTGCAAAATAAAGATTTAATAGGTGACACATCAATAACTTTTAGATCTTCATCTTTATTTTCACGGAAATTGGAAGAACACGCTTTAATAAAGGCATCTTTCATAGCACGCATCCTAGCGGTTCTTTCATTGCACTCATCAATGGAAATTCTCATGGCTTTGAGAGACTCATTGATATCATGCTTAGGAGGAATAGATCTAAGCTTTAAAAAATCAACATCAAGAGAAATTCTATCAACGTTCCTAGCCAATTCATCAACTTTAAGCAATTTCTCTTCAAGCAAAGCATTGAAATTCTTTTGCGAAATCATAAACTCTTTAACACTAGTCTCAAATTCAGAGGGCATCTTATTAAAATTTCCATAAGAGGAATTTCCATAATTATTAGAAGGATTACTAGGATAAGGCCTAGGATTAAAGTTCCCTCTATACGCGTTGTTACCAAAATTATTCCTACCAACAAAATTCACATCCATAGATTCATTATTATTCTCAATTAAAGTAGACAAAGGCATATCATTAGGATCAGAAGAAACACTCTTAGTAGCAAATAATTTCATAAGTTCATCCATCTTTCCACTCAAAACGTTAATTTCTTCTATCGCATGCACTTTTTTATTAGTAGATCTTTTAGTGTGCCATTGAGAATAATTAACCATAATATTATCTAGGAGTTTAGTAGCATCTCCTAAAGTGATTTCCATAAAAGTGCCTCCCGCGGCCGAATCTAAAAGATTTCTAGAAGCAAAATTCAATCCGGCATAATTTTTTTTGTATAATCATCCACAAATTTAAACCATGAGTAGGGCAATTACGTATCATTAATTTCATTCTCTCCCAAGCTTGTGCAACATGTTCATGATCAAGTTGCTTAAAATTCATAATATCGTTTCGAAGAGAGATGATCTTAGCGGGAGGAAAATACTTAGAGATAAAAGCATCTTTGCACTTGTTCCAAGAATCAATACTATTTTTAGGCAAAGACGAAAACCAAGTGTAGGACCTTGAAGTATGTCTAGAGGGGGGGGGGTGATTAGACTACTTGACCAATAAAAACTTAACCTTTTCCCAATTTTAGACTTTGGCAGATGTTAGCTATTTTAGAACAAGTCAAGCAATCTTCACACAATTCAAGCAAGCATGCAAAGAGTATATAGGCAGCGGAAAATAAAGCATGAAACTTGCAAGAATATAAAGGGAAGGGTTTGGAGGATTCAAACGCAATTGGAGACACATATGTTTTTGTCGTGGTTCCGATAGGTGGTGCTATCGTACTTCCACGTTGGTGGAGACTTCAACCCACGTAGGGTAACGGTTCTTGTGAGTCCACGGAGGGCTCCACCTCAAGGGTCCACGAAGTAGCAACCTTGTCTATCCCACCATTGTAAGCCGCCCATGAAGGACTTGCCTCACTAGCGGTAGATCTTCACGAAGTAGGCGATCTCCTTGCCCTTACAAACTCGTTGGTTCAACTCCACAATCTTGTCGGAGGCTCCCAAGTGACACCTAGCCAATCTAGGAGACACCACTCTCCAAGAAGTAACAAATGGTGTGTTGATGATGAACTCCTTGCTCTTGTGCTTCTAATGATAGTCTCCCCAACACTCAACTCTGTCTCACAGGATTGGATTTGGTGGAAAGAAGATTTGAGTGGAAAGCAACTTGGGGAAGGCTAGAGATCAAGATTCATATGGTTGGAATGGAATATCTTGGCCTCAACACATGAGTAGGTGGTTCTCTCTCGAATCTGGTAAGTTGGTAGTGTAGGTTTGTTCTGATGGATCTCTCCACGAATGAAGAGGAGGTGGAGGGGTATATATAGCCTCCACACAAAATCTAACCGTTACACACAATTTACCAAACTTGGTGGGACCGAATCATCAAACTCGGTCAGACCGATTTAGTAAACCTAGTGACCGTTAGGATTTTCGGTGGGACTGACATGCATTTCGGTAGGACCGATTTGGTTAGGGTTAGGGCAAAACATAATCTCGGTGAGACCGATTACACAAACTCGGTGAGACCGATTTTGGTAATTAGCTAACCAGAGAGTTGGTCAGGTAAACTCGGTGGGACCGATTTGCTCTTTCGGTGAGACCGAAAAGTTACAAAAGGGAAACAGAGAGTTTACATTGTAATCTCGGTGGGACCGATTCGCTCTTTCGGTTAGACCGAAAAGTTACGAAGGGGAAATAGAGAGATTACAATCCCATCTCGGTGATACCGAGATCCCTATCGGTGAAACCGATTTGCCTAATGTTTTTGGCAGTGGCTATGACATCTGAACTCGGTGGCGCCGGATAGAAAGAATCGGTAGGGCCGAGTTTGACTTTGGGTTTAGGTCATATGTGGATGTGAGAAAGTAGTGGAGGGTTTTGGAGCATATCACTAAGCACATGGAGCAAAAGGCTCATTAAGCAACACCTCATCCCTTCTTGATAGTATTGGCTTTTCCTATAGACTCAATGTGGTCTTGGATCACTAAAATGTAAAATGAAGAGTCTTGAGCTTTTGAGCTTGAGCCAATCCTTTGTCCTTAATATTTTGCGGGATCCACTTTCATCATCCATGCCATGCCATTCATTGAGCTTTCCTGAAATATTTATCTTGGAATAGTATTAGCTCAATGAGCTATATGTTGTTATGAATTACCAAAACCACCTAGGGATAGTTGCACTTTCACCAAGCTTTAGCACGATCTCTAAGCAAAAAACAAAATAGCTTCAATTTAACAATATCATTATCAACATCTTTCTTCTTTTGCATATCACATAAATCAATGAAGCTATTTAGATGAGTAGCGGCATCTTCACTAGGAAGGCCGGCGAATTGATCTTTCATAACAAGATTCAACAAAGAAGTATTGATTTCACAAGATTCAATATTGGTAAGAGGAGCAATCAGAGTGCTAAGGAAATCATTATTGTTGGTATTGGTAAAGTCACACAATTTGGTATTATCTTGAGCCATCGTGACAAGCAAGCAATCTGACAGATGAGCAAACAAAAAGCAAGCGAGAAAAAGGCAAACGGAAAAGGAGAGGGCGAATAAAACGGCAAGGGTGAAGTGGGGTACAGAAAAACTAGAGGCAAATGCAAAATAATGTAATGCGAGAGATAAGGGATTGTGATGGGTACTTGGTATGTTGACTTTTGCGAAGACCTCCCTGGCAACGCCACCAGAAATCTTCCTGCTACCTCTTGAGCACTGCGTTGGATTTCCATGAAGAGGAAAGGGTGATGCAGCAGGGTAGAGTAAGTATTTCCCTCAGTTTTTGAAAACCAAGGTATCAATCCAGTAGGAGGCTACGCGCAAGTCCCTCGTACCTACACAAAACAAATAGCTCCACGCAACCAACACGATTAGGGGTTGTCAATCCCTTCACGATCACTTACGAGAGTGAGATCTGATAGAGATGATAGATAATATTTTTGGTATTTTTGGTATAAAGATGCAAAGTAAAATAAAAGCAAAGTAAAAAAGCAAAAAGCAATAATAAAGTGTTGGGATATTAATATGATAAAGATAGACCCGGGGGCCATAGATTTCACTAGTGGCTTCTCTCAAGAGCATAAGTATTCTATGGTGGGTGAACAAATTACTGTTGAGCAATCGATGAATTGAGCGTAGTTATGAGAATATCTAGGTATGATCATATATATAGGCATCACGTCCGAGACAAGTAGACCGACTCCTGCCTGCATCTACTACTATTACTCCACTCATCGACCGCTATCCAACATGCATATAGAGTATTAAGTTCAAGAAAACAGAGTAACGCCTTAAGCAAGATAACATGATGTAGAGGGATAAATTCATGCAATATGATAAAAAAAAACCATCTTGTTATCCTCGATGGCCACAATACAATACGTGCCTTGCTGCCTCTACTGTCACTGGAAAAGGACACCGCAAGATTGAACCCAAAGCTAAGCACTTCTCCCATTGCAAGAAAAACCAATCTAGTAGGCCAAACCAAACTGATAATTCGAAGAGACTTGCAAAGATAACAAATCATACATAAAAGAATTCAGAGAAGATTCAAATATTGTTCATAGATAATCTTGATCATAAACCCACAATTCATCGGTCTCAACAAACACACCGCAAAAAGAAGATTACATCAAATAGATCTCCACGAGAGGGGGAGAACATTGTATTGAGATCCAAAAATAGAGAAGAAGCCATCTAGCTACTAACTATGGACCCGAAGGTCTGAGGTAAACTACTCACACTTCATCGGAGGGGCTATGATGATGTAGAAGCCCTCCGTGGTAGATTCCCCTTCCGGCGGAGCTCCGGAACAGGCCCCAAGATGGGATCTCGTGGACACAGAAAGTTGCGGCGATGGAATTAGGTTTTTGGCTCTGTATCTGATCGTTTGGGGGTATGTAGGTATATATAGGAGGAAGGAGTACGTCGGTGGAGCAACGGGGGGCCCACGAGGCAGGGGGGCGCGCCCCCCACCCTCGTGGCCACCTCCCTTCTTTCTTGACGTGGGGTCCAAGTCTCCTGGATCATGTTCGGTGAGAAAATCACGTTCCCGAAGGTTTCATTCCGTTTGGACTCCGTTTGATATTTTGATATTCCATTTCTTTGAAACATTGAAATAGGCAAAAAAACAGCAATTCTGGGCTGGGCCTCCAGTTAATAGGTTAGTCCCAAAAGTAATATAAAAGTGGAAAATAAAGCCCAATATGGTCCAAAACAGTAGATAATATAGCATGGAGCAATCAAAAATTATAGATACGCTGGAGACGTATCAGGTTACCTTGTTGGTAGCTTTGGCCATGAGGCACTTGGCGGTGGTGTTCTCATTGGGTGAGTCGAAGAGGGACACCCTTGGAGTTATCGCAATGGCAACGGATGCCATGCCAACCGACTCACCGTCTTCATCATCCTCAATGTACTCTTATTGTGCCACCAACCCCTTGGGAGGAGTCTTCTTGGTGAAGTTGCTCTTGTTGGGGAAGGACTTGGCCTTGTCTTTTCGGATGAGCTTGCCACCATTGTCTTCCCTCTTCTCATATGGGCATTCCGCAATAAAGTGGCTCACATTACATGCTTATAGCAAGTCCTCACATGTTGCTTGCCCTTCGTGCCACTTGAGTTGTTCTTGTTGAAGTTGGGCCTTGTGTTCTTCTTGCTCCAAAATAGCCTTGAAGCTAGAGCCATGTGCTCATGATAAGCATACTTTGTATCTTCGGGGTTGCTCTCCTCTTCTTACTCTTCGTCCTCTTCTTCCACACTCGCCTTGCCCTTCAAAGAAAGGTTGGGCTTCTTTGCTCTTTGATAACGCAACACCGCATTATCGGCGTTCTTGTCCAAGATCCTCATCGCCACAAACTCATCCAACACTTCACTTGAGGACAAGGTGTGGAAGTCCGGCCTTTGACGGATGACGGAGGACATGGCCTTGTGGTAAGGCATCATGGCCTTGAGGAACTTGCGCGTGATCCAATTGTCATCTGTATCCTTGCTACCATTATTTCGGAGTGAGACCGCGAGAGTGGTTAATCTCTGGTTGTCGGTGTACTAGAGTAGGGGTACCCTAGTATCCCGTACTCGTGCACGGACAGTTGTAGCACCCCGCGGCAAGGTTTGCCTCGTCACCGCCAATATCCTCCGTGGCTCCTTTGGAGCCATTCAAGAACAAAGTATTAGATTGAGAAGACAAGGTCCCGACAAGAGGAGCTTGTCAGGAAGGCCGCTCCAGGCACGCGGAAGACAAGGCCCCTACAAGAGGAGCTTGCCGGGAAGGCTCGGAGCGCGACAAGTCTCCGGGCGCGACAAGGATTCGGCCGCGGCAAGGCGCTTGCCGCGGCATGCAACTTCTCTCCGTCTCCGCTCCAGCTCACCCAGCGACGTGTCGCCATGGGACCGTTCCATGGGCGGCGTGTCGGCGGTGTGCAGCCAGCGGAGAGCAGCGATAAGCGGCGGCAGGCTCGCCATCGTGGCGAAGCGGAGGCGCACTGACGGTCTCTGTTACCTTTGTTTGGGCGACAACGACGGGCATTTATTGCTTTTGTCCCTTGCCGTCGAGTTAGGTATTTTGCCTTGTACACTTTGTTCAAGTAGGTGTACCAACTCCTGTTTTTACATTTGTACCCCCGCCTATGTTGCCACCTGTCGGAGAACCCTTGAGCATATAAAAGGAGGCCCGAGTGCAACGTAGAGGAGGTTCGGTTCCGCAGGTTCCGCAGGTTGGGCTGGTTCGATTCATTCGACTGGCCGTAGACTAGACACACTCACGCTAGGTTTTGTAGCTCGCATTGCTCCCTAGCAAGAACACAATAGATCAAACAAGCAGCAGAGGAGTTTTATCTCCGGAGAGCTCCGAAGCTGGGTAAACTGCTCGTGTGCATTGCCTCGATCCGCTCTTCGTGCGATCTCCGCCCCCCTCCGAACCACAAGGGGCCCGGTCCGCCGGCCCCATAGGTGTCCGCTGGTACGATCAGCCTCCCCTACATCTTTGGCGCGCCAGGTAGGGGGCGTCGAGGCCGTGTGAATCTGATCCGGCGTTCACACGAGCAGCGTCATCAACATCTTCCTCAACATGCCACCGAAGAAGAAGGCTTTGGCGGCAGCAGAGCCCGTCACGTCGTACCCACCCTCACCGCAGCAAACGGGTGGTGGGGCTGACGCTGGCGGAGGAACGGGCGCCGACGAAGGTGCTCGCGACGTTGCCAAGTCCAAGGACAAGGCACCGCAAACCTCGGCATCCGCGCATCCCCCACGCCCATCTCAGGAGACGCGAGACCAACAACGTAATGGCGTTCACAACGCCATACGTTCGTTGGATCGAGACCCTCAAGACCAGCATGCGCGCCAACATGCTGGCACGAGTGAGATCTGATCGCCGGACGGGCGCCGCTGCTCCTTCTAACGTAGTTAGAAGTCCGAGCGTGTCCCGCTCCTCGCACCGTTCTCCAATGCCACCCACTACTCTAGCAGAAGCTCTGGCGAGAGCCCAGCTGCTCCTCGGCTACCCTCCAACGGCCGACAAGGTCGACGAGTGGAGGGCCACTATCCAGAGCCTCATCGGCTTTGCGAACGGCGACGCTCCGCGGCAACCAACGCCATCATTGCCGCGGCGAGACGACAAGGCACGAGCCGGTGGCGACGAGACTGTCGGAGGTGCAACCACCGTGCACTCTCCGCCAAGAAGGCCAAGATCACCGACCCAACGGATCCACCTCGACAGCGACTCCACTGCGTCGTCGGATCCGCGGGCTCGCCGCGATCAGCGCCAAGTTCTTCATGAGCGACAACAAGAGGACGCTCGAACTCGCATCGAGCACCGACGAGAAGCGCGGCGTCGATCCGACAAGCGCTGGGCCTTACATTGACATGCACGCCCGGAGGGGCAGGCGACTTGCCGTCAGCGGTAGGTTGCCCTGCGTTCACTCGTGAGCTGCGGCAAGTCGATGGCCCAGACGGAAAAACTTCAAACCAGACATGCGGAGAAGTATGATGGCAGGACGCATCCGTGGGTGTTCCTTAGCATCTACCCCATGGGGGTGCTGGCTGCGGGGACGGGGCGACAAGATCCTCGCCAACTACTTCCCGCCGTGCTCAAGCCCAACGTCAGATCTTGGCTCATGCACTTGCGGACAGCTCCATATCCTCTTGGGCAGATATGTGCCATCGGTTTGTTGGCGCCTTCATTGTGTGGACACAAACCTCATGGCCAAGAGAGTGACCTTCACTTGCTCGCCTGAAGGAAGGAGAGTCCTGCGCAGAAGTTCATTCAGAGGTTCAGCCGCGTGCACTAGAACATCCTGACGTCCACCTGCCGCGGTGATCGGCGCATTTCATCGAGAATGTGCGGAACCGCAGGATGAGGGAGGAGATGGCGATGTGCAAAGTCAAGGACGTCGATGAGTTATGCATACGGCCGACAAGTGTGCACGCTATTTGAGGAAGGAGGAGACTCCACGGAGAGAATGCGAAGTGGTCAGCGGTGATGACACCGCCCGGCAAAGAAGGGCCGTGGCGAGGCAACAGGAAGAAGAAAAGCAGAGAAGTGCTAGCTGTCGAGCGGTCCGGCAACGGAGGCGGCGACAAGAACGCCAAGGCTGGTGGCTCCGGCAAGGAGGTTGTCACGACGCCAACCACCGGTCGGTGGCGGCCGCCGACAAGCGGTGACGGCTCCGGCAAGCGGTGAGCTCCGGCAAGCGATCTTGCAAGATCCACCGCACCAAGGGCCACGATCTCGAGAGCTGCAAGAAGGTCGAAAGCAGCTCGCCGAATGTGCCAGAGAGCTGAGTATGAGCAGCGCGACAAGGAGAAGGCCCAGGAAGGTGCTGGGGGAGCAAGAAAGAAACATCCCGGCCGGGGAGGACGCCGCGGCAAGGCCAAGCAGCGGCAAGGAGATAGACCTCCCCGTGGCCGCGACAAGGATGAAGATGATGACGACGACGAAGATATGGAAGACGACGACGCCGACGAGCAGGAGTTTCAGAAAGCCACAGAGGTTTTCTGCGTTGACGGAGGTGCCTCCCTGCATACCTCCCACCGCCAACTCAAGCAATGGATGCGGGAGGTCAATGCAGCGGAACCATCCGTGGAGTCACGCAAGCCTCTCAAGTGGTCCAAGACGCCTATCATTTTTGATATTGAGGACCACCTCGATCGCATAACTGCGGTCGGGTGCTTGCCGATGTTGGTCTCTCCAACCATCCGCAACCTCAAGGTCACAAAATGTTAGTTGACGGCGGGCCGGCTTGAATCTGATCTCCTCCGCGGTGCTCGAAGCTTCAAATCCCGACAGCGAAGCTCGAAGAGACCGGAACCTTCCAAGGAATCAATCCGGGAAGGAGCAAGCGAAGGGAAGATTACGTTGCCGGTAACATTTGGCAGCGAGCTGAACTTCGTGGATCGAGAGGGTTACGTTTGACGTCGCCGATTTCCCATTGCCTTACGATGGGATACTTGGCCGTCCAAAGCACTCGCCAAGTTCATGGCAGCCTCTCACTACGCCTACAACCTACTCAAGATGCCGGGCCCGATAAGCGTCATCTCTGTCCATGGCGACAAGAAGGATGCCCTTATCTGTGCCGACAAGATCTTCCGGGATGCAGCAGCCGCGATAGGTTGCCAGACACTTGCCATTTGAAGCTCCGGGGAAGAAGTCCAAGTCCAAGTCCGGCAAGGGCTCGATGCTCACTCCGCAAGCGCACCTCTTCGAGTGCTGCGCTACCGTCCGAGGACGCACCATCGAGCTCCACCGGCAAGTGCAAGAAGATGGTGGCTCCGCCAAGACCAAGAAGGTGCCCGCCAAGGAGGACGTCGCTGGTGGTACCTTCACCATCGCTGCCTCTCTCGACCCCAAATAGGAAGGCGCGCTCGTTGCTTTCTCATGGCGAATGTCGACGTGTTTGCATGGCAACCGTCGATATCCCCGGTGTTCCTGTGAAAGTGATTGAGCACCGCCGCCGTTTGTCCTCATCGCGCGCCCGTCAAGCAAAAAAGTCGAAGCAAGCAAAGGAGCGCCAATAATTCATAGTCAAGAGATCAAGAACCGGAAGCAGCAGGCCTTGTCGAGGAGTGCTCCATCCTACGTGGTTGGCCAATCTTGTAGTCGCAAGAAGGCAAATGGGAAATGGATACTTTGTATCGACGTCACGGATGGTAATAAAGCTTGTCCCAAAGATCCATTTCCCTTGCCGCGCATTGACCAGATTGTTGACTCCACGGCCGGATGTGATTTGCTTTCGTTTCTTGATGCCTACTCAGGATACCATCGGATCTTCATGGCTGAAGAAGATGAGGAGAAGACCGCATTCATCACACCATGTGGCACATACTGTTTCATACGTATGCCTTTCGGTTTGAAGAATGCTAGTTCAACATTTGCAAGGGTAGTCCATGACGCTTTTGAGCCGCAAATGCACAGAAATGTAGAAGCCTACATGGATGACATAGTGGTCAAGAGCAAGGACAAAGCAACTTTGGTTCAATATTTGGACGAGACCTTTGCAAATCTGCGCAAGATCAACCTCAAGCTCAACCCCGAGAAGTGCGTGTTTGGAGTCCCTTCCGGCAAGCTTCTCGGGTTCTTCGTGTCTCAGGAGGGGATTGAAGCTAATCCCGACAAGATCAAGGCCATTGAGCAGATTGAAGCACCAAAGCGCGTCAAGGATGTACGAAGACTTGCCGGTTGCGTGGCTGCTCTCAGCAGGTTTATTTCTAGGTCTGCTGAGCGCGCCCTACCATTTTTCAAGATTTTGAAAAAGGCAGGTCCAGTAAAATGGACTCCCGAAGCGGAGGCTGCGCTGCAGGACTTAAAGAGATACCTGTCCTCCACTCCAACACTTGTCGCACCTAGGCCACAAGAGAAGTTGCTGCTATATATAGCGGCGACCAATCAAGTGGTTAGTGCTGTGTTAGTGGCGGAGAGGGAGGCGGATGACGAGCCAAAGAACCGCGGCAAGCACATCCAATGACAAGCGAGGGGCTTCGCCCGACAAGCTCTGGTCCCGACAAGGACGAATCCGCAGACACATGAACAGAATCTGAGAAAAGGATGATGCAGCGCCAGATCTATTTTGTCGACTCCCTCCCGCAAGGCTAGGTCAAGGTATTCGGTGTGCGAAATTGCTTTTCGGCCTCCTCATGGCCTCGAGAAAGCTGCGCCATTACTTCCAAGCACATGAGATCACAGTTGTCACTCGCTTTCCCCTGAAGAGGATACTGCAGAATCCAGAAGCGACATGCAGGATTGTCGAGTGGGCACTGGAGCTGTCAAGCTTTGGTCTTAAGTTTGAAAGCACATCAACTATCCAAAGCAGAGCATTGGCAGAATTCATAGCAGAATGGACGCCAACACCAGACGAAGAGATTAAGGAGACGAGCATTCCAATCAAAGAAGCAAGCAAAGAGTGGCTGATGTACTTTGATGGTGCCTTCTCGCAAAGGCGTCGGTGCGGCGTCGCTTATCGCACCCACCGGAGAGCACCTCAAGCACGCCGTCTGATGCACTTTCCCAAGGAGCAAGCGACAAACAATACCGCATGAGTATGAAGGTTTGCTTGCCGGTCTCGTGGATCGCAGTGGACCTTGGGATCAAGAAGCTTATTGTCGGGGTGACTTGCAACTTGTCGTCCGACAAGTGAACAAGGATTACCAGAGTCCGCTGATGGAAGCCTACGCCGATGAAGTGAGGAAGCTAGAAGAGCACTTTGACGGCCCGCAAATGGAACATGTTCCAAGAGCTCGTAATGATATTGCCGATGGCTCACAAAGTGCGCGCGACTTAAGTTACCTGTGGAAACAGGGATTTTCGTGCTCAAGCTGACTCAGCCAACCGTAACACCATCAACTGGACAAAACAAGAAGAGGAAGTTGGCCTCTGGTGACTACTTTCCGACAGAGCTTCCCGGCCGTTGTTGCAAAGGTCCCCAAGATCAACACCAACTTGATCTTTGAGGAGCGCCGCCCGGCTGCACCCGTGCTTTGTTAAGTTGAAGTAGACGCTCCCGACAAGTCTTGCTCCGGCAAGCTTGTCGGGAGCATCTAACTCCGGCAGGCCGCGAGCTCTTGCCGTGGAAGCCGACGTTCCCGCAGCAAAGAAATGTGCCTTTAGTCCTCGTTGTCGAGCCACAAGCTCCAAAGATGGGCGCAGCAGATTGTCCATTTCCTCCAGACAGGAGAACTTCCCGAAGAGCAAGAAGAAGCGGAAAGAGTAGCCCGGCAGTCAAGTATGTACCAGTTTGTCGACAGCACACTGTACAGAAGAAGACTCAACGGTGTGAAATTGAAGTGTATTCCTGGGGAAGATGGGCCGAAGCTGTTGGCGAGAGATACATGGAGGCATATGTGGTCACCACATTGGCGCAAGAGCACTTGCCTAAGCAAAGCTTTCCAAGCAAGGTTTCTTCCGGCCGACAGCCCTCCGGGATGCAATCGCACGAGTAACCAAGTGTGAAGCGTGCTGGCCCATTCCAAACAGATACACCAGCCAGCTCAAGCTCTCCAGACGATCCCTTTATCCCGGCCATTTTCGGTCTGGGGCTCGACATCTCGGCCCCTTCCCCGAAGCTGTCGGGGCTTTGAGTACTTGTACATCGTCATCGACAAGTTCACAAAGTGGCGGAAGTGGAAGCGATGAGGAAGGTGACGGCACAACGGTCAAGTTCTTGGTCGATTGTTTGCCGCTTCGAATCCCTAACAGGATCATCACCAACAACGGCACACAATTTACGAAGTTGCACCTTCATGCAAGACGTCCAAGACCTTGGCGCCAAGGTCTGCTTTTGCTTCTATTGCTCACCCGAGAAGCAACGGTCAAGCGAGAGGGCAAATCTTTGAAGTCTTCTTGGCGGGCTCAAGACCAGAACTTTCGACAGTCGCACAAGTGCGGAAGAAAGCTGGATCAAGGAGCTGCCGGTGGTTCTTTGGTCGATCAGACGACGCCAAATCGAGCCATCGCCGCCACCCTTTGCTCTAGTCTATGGAGCAGAGGCAGTTCTCCCCACGGAACTCAGATACGGATCGCCTCGAGTACTTGCTTATGATGAGCTTGAGCAAGAGCAGCTGCGACAAGATGACGCTGCTCCTCGAGGAGGATCGATCTTTAGGTCATTGTATGCGAGCCGCCGCTACCGACAAGCCTGCGTCGCTACCATAGCCGCAGGGTTAGTGCCGAAGTCTCGAGGAAGGCGACCTTGTTCTTCGCCGCTGCTCAGTCCGCCAAGAATTCAAACAAGTTGACGCCTTGAAGTGGGAAGGCCCTTATCGGGTGAAACGAGTCACTAGGCTCGGCGCTGTCCGCCTTGAGACCGAAGATGGCATTCCGGTGAGCAACTCCTGGAACATTGAGCATCTTCGTAAGTTTTACCCATAGGGCGCGGTTGTTGGAATCCGTTCCGGCAACCACCTTTTGTACAAGTCTTGCCGTTGTTGCATGTAATCCTTCGTACAAAGTCGGGCGCAGACCCCGTGCATCAGTAAAAGCTCATGTGTTGCGCACAGCTTGTCAAGTTCATTCTTTCATCAATTTATTGCATGCTTTGGCTAACACTTTGTGCAGCAACCACACCCGGTAAGCAGAATCAAGCCACTGGGCTCCATAACGTTATTTCCTCTTCTTTTTCTTTTCTCAAAGAAAGGGAAGCTCCCTCGCACACAAGTTAACCAGGGGGGAGGAGGAGATAATACTATGGACCAGACACCGCTCGTGGAAGATTCACCTCATCGGGAAGCAAGAGACAGAAAAGCTAAGTTGCCAAAGTTTGAGCAATCAATTTTTGAATTTTTAAGTTATCTTCCTCGAACGATAGTACTTTGTATGGAAAACCTGTGCGCAGAGGAATCAACTCGCCAGCTAGTCGCGCCCTTACTTTGTTTCGAGTCCGCTCAACAACTTAAGTGAGTTGTGACTAGTCGCGACAAGGTTGCTTGTCGGAGGCGGCATCGCCAAATAGGTGGCCGACGTTCGCACTCATGACAAAGGTGCCCGCACCGACAAGTCCCCTAAATGCGTAAGGCAGAAACGCATTACAAAGGAAGAAATCAAGTAGAGGAAATAACATTGCATTGATCGATTCACCTAAGATAGAGTATGTTCTGAGAATAACTT
The DNA here is from genome assembly GCA_021605145.1 of Aegilops bicornis. Classification (NCBI taxonomy): domain Eukaryota; kingdom Viridiplantae; phylum Streptophyta; class Magnoliopsida; order Poales; family Poaceae; genus Aegilops; species Aegilops bicornis. The sequence goes on along the minus strand of CM038671.1, from coordinate 665,350,970 downwards.
GTCGCTGATCTAACAAAGTTTTCTAAACATGATCAGCAGCGACAAGGGAAAGATAAGGTGGGCGGCCTAGTCCACGCGGTCGCCTTCGATCCGCTTGATCTTGTTCACCTTGTCCACAATGGGTGCGACAAGGGCTTTGAGCTCCTCCACGTTGGCTTCAGACGGCAAGGATCTGAGGACGCCATAAGGTTGAGGCCCGGGTTGCGGAAGGCCACCTTCATCAACACCTTCTCGAGGGCCCCGCACAAACCTCGGGCGCGATTCCTCGGCAAGCTGCTTCGGGACCTCCTCCCGAGTCGCTGCAGGCCCGCCGCCACGCCTTTGAAGAACAAGCCGAGCTTGGCGCTGGGTTGGAGATGCTCGTCGAGGAGTACGCAAGGTCCGCCATCCCAAGCTCCATCACTCGTTGTGGATGTCGGCCGGCGGTGTCCACAAGACCTTCGGTCCAGTGCTCCACGCTCTCCCTCAAGGTGTTCTAGACGGAGATGATTCGCCAAAGCTCCTCCTTGGCCTTGATCGCCTCCAACAAGCCCACCTCCCGCTCTCTGGCGCCATCCAACGTCTGCATTAGAGTAGTCAGCTTCAGCTCCAGATCCGCCTTGGAATCCTTGGCAGCGTCGAGCTCCTTGGCCCTGTCAGCGAGACGGCTCTGCAGCTCGCCAAGGGTGTAGGCGTCCTTCTCGCGCTCACGCTTGAGCACGGCAAGCTCTTCACCGCTCTTCTTGAGGGTGGCCTCGGCTATGCCACCTTCGCCTTCAGCTCTTCCTTGGCGGCCTCGGCGGTTGCGGCAGGCGTCGCCCGCTTCTGGCGCCCCGCCAGCGACTCCTCGCAGCGGCAAGGTCCTCTTCGTGGCTGTCCAGATTGACCTTCCGCTGCGCCGCTTTCTCGCTTTGTGGCGAAGCTTCTCGGCAACCAGGCGCTCTTCATCACCGCGGCCTTCTCAAGGATGAAGGCCGTGCGCTCTTGTGAGCTGCGCCCAGCGCGTCCGCCACGCGTCGCGGAGGGCTTCTTTGTTGGCGCCCGAGCTCCTCGACGCGCTTCTCCATGTCCGCCTCCCGCCTCGCGACAAGGGCTTCCCGGGTCTCTAACTTGGCTCAAGGGCGGTAGAGAGCGACAACAGCCTCTTCAAGCTCCTCCTCCTCGGACTCGCCATCGCTGCTGCTGCTTGGCGCGTCCACCACGCCCAATGAGGCGTAGTAGCTCGCCGTCGAAGGTCTCGCCCTCGATCGGGCGCCTGAGCTCGGCTCGTGGGAGCTTGATGAAGACGCCTTCACCGGCCTTGGTAGGCACGGGCTGGGGCTCCCTCGAACTGGCGCCGCTGGCGGGGGAGTCGGCTGTCGGTGTAGCGCTTGCCGCTCCTGCGGCCTCAGGGCCGTCGGTACGATCGCCCGACCCCTCGCCGGCCTCTGCGTCGGTAGCCTCGGTGGCCTCCTCACCAACAGGCTCGTCGGCGACGGCCTCTCCCTCCACGACGACGACCTCTTCTTCTTCGACGGCGTGCCGCGCGTTTCCTCCTCGCCGGCGGCCTCGACCTCCATCGGGTCTGCGTCAGATGAAGAAAGAGCAGTCAAGCAGATATTCAAAAAAGAGAAACAAAAGAAAGCAAGCCCAAGGGAAAATCTCGTATGGGGAGTTACACGCAACAGGATCCGCAGCTATGACCTCGACCACTTTGGAGGGTCGCTGGTGCCGCCCCTTGCCGGGTAGCCTCCTGCCGGAGTGGCCTCCTGCCGGGTGGCCTCCCTTGCCGGAGTGGCCTCCCTGTCGGGGTGGCCTCCCTTGTCGGAGGGAGCTCCCTTGCCGGGAGTTCTCCCTTGGCGGCGAGTAGCAGCGGCAGGATCTCGAGGCGGCTCCGAGCCCTCCCGATGAGGCTGCTCTGCTCCTACACAAGCCGCATACCGATATCAACAAAGAAGGAGCACCCCTGCACACCTAATAGTAAGAAGAAAATAGCACACTTACTGCACGGGGCTGTCTTTGGGGGGCTGCTCGAGGAGGGTTGCCGGGTCCGGCAAGGCGGTCTCGGACACGTCCCCCGTCGCCACGGGAGAATCGTCCTCAACGACGACCGTCGGGATCTTGGCCCTCTTCGCTGCTCTCTGGGCCAGCATCCTGAAAAGGAAAGAGTCCAGAACGAAGCAAATCTGATTCAAGATGAAGCAATAAAAATTGAAGAAATACAAGCACAATGTCGAGAAGCTTACTCTTCGCCTTCCTCCTCGGAGCTGAGCGCGGAGAAGTCAAACTCCGCCCGCCTCCGGCGATGGCGAGGCGGGGAGTGGTTTCTTGGCCGCTTGGCGGAGGCGGAGGGGCGGCCTGAGAAGACTCCGCCCAGCTTGTCGCTGCAGTTTGGGGCGCTGCTGCAACCTCGCTTGCCGCGGTGGAGCTGGCCGAGCGGCGCTGCTGCTGTGGGCGGTCTGCCGCCCGACTGCCTCCGACTTCTGCGGAGACGCGCCTTCCTGGCGGAGCCGGGCTCGGCTGGCGGCAAGTCGCTTGGCGGTGGGGAAGAAGCGCCCTCGGCGGGTCCACTCGACCCGGCCTCGGTCCCGACGAGCTCGTCCTCGCCGGGCGACCTCCTCGCCGGCAAGGCTTGCCGCCTTCGCGCCTCCGCCTCCTCCACGGTGAACCCGAAGGCTCCGGCGGCTGGCCGCTGCCGCCTCCTCCTACAGTGGCGATCCTGGCCATCTCCTGTTCGGTGGTGTCGCGGGTGAGCCTCTTCTGCTCGTCGGCGCGGATCGGCACTTCTTGCAAATCGTCGAAGAATTGCTGCACGACCTCGTCGGGGGCTCCTGCCAGGTCGGGACGATCCTGCGGAGTCGCCTGAGTGGCATCATGGCGCGGATGCGATCGAGCGCCGAGTTGTTGCACAATGGGACGACCCCCCGCGGCAACCTGAACCACTCTGGATGTTCGGGGTCGTTCTTGAACAGCTCGAGCAGCACTGAGTCCAGCTCCATGACAGTGAAGTTCCAATTCAGGCCCGGGTGCAGCTTCATGATGTCCGCCGCATTCTGGAACTCCCAAGCAGGCCTCCTCCTTTCCTGCAAGGAAGCGATGCGGCGGCGAATGAAGTCTGCGCCAAGCTGTACAATAGCTAACCCGCAAGCCCGAGACGTAGAATTCGGTCACAGCTATCTTCAGCCTCGCATCCTCCGGCGCCAAGTTACTTCCAATCCTTGCCGCGCAAATTGGGGGTTTGGCGACGGCGGTGAAGGGTCAGGGTCCTCCTCACGACCCAGCACCAGCTGGCTCTCCACTCCTCCCACTTGTTCCGGAACTCCCCTCTAGGTAGGCCTCTTTCTTGCCGATCCTAGAGACCTGTGCTATTCCCGGCAAGTGGCTCTCCTCTCTCGACGCTGGGAACAAAGAAATGGCGGAAGAGTGCCACGTTCGGTGGATTCCGACAAAGTTTTCGCACAAATGTGCGAAACCGCCATGGTCAAGACGGCATTGGGGGTGAAATCAAGGAGGCGGAGGCTAAAGGTGTTCATTATGTCGCAAAAGAACTTCGGAAAACGGGCGGGCAAAGACCGCAATAGAAGAAAATGGCGAAGAAAAGGTACCTGCTAGCCAGATCAGCGGGCGGAGGCGGGAGCACCCTCGTCGCGGATGCGCACGGTCTCCGTCGACGAAAAAAAAGGTAGAAGACGCCCCGCAGCTCCCTGCGGCGCCGAGCTGCGGGGAAGATGGCTCGCTCCCTTGCGCAGCGCCGCGAGCCGCTGCGCCTCGGCCGACTTGACGCCCTTCTCCTTATCGGCCTTCGGAGTTCGGCGAGGAGGGCGGAGGAGGTCGACGGCGGTGAGTGTGCTGGCGGCGAAAGAAGGAGGGCGCTGCTCTCTTCGCCGGAGAAGACGAGGGAGCAGCGGTGGTTTCTTGACAAGACAGCAATGGCGGGGGTGGTCGGCCTGCCTCGCTTCCTCCGCTTATAAAGGGGAGGAGGGGCGGACGCCCGCTTATATCAATAAAGAACCCCCACGACCGCGCCCACGATCTTCGCCTGACGACGCCACGTCCGTGCGCGTGCCGTTAGTGGGGATCGTGGTGGGTCCGGGCGAAAGGCGGCGTGGTCGAGGCCGCGTGTCCGTACAGCTCGGGCCTGGCCCGACAAGCGCCGGCACCGTGTACGCCCAGCCCGGGGCTCTGTCGGTGTACTAGAGTAGGGGTACCCTAGTATCCCGTACTCGTGCACGGACAGTTGTAGCACCCCGCGGCAAGGTTTGCCTCGTCACCGCCAATATCCTCCGTGGCTCCTTTGGAGCCATTCAAGAACAAAGTATTAGATTGAGAAGACAAGGTCCCGACAAGAGGAGCTTGTCGGGAAGGCCGCTCCAGGCACGCGGAAGACAAGGCCCCGGCAAGAGGAGCTTGCCGGGAAGGCTCAGAGCGCGACAAGTCTCCGGGCGCGACAAGGATTCGGCCGCGGCAAGGCGCTTGCCGCTGCAAGGCGCTTGCCGGCATGCAACTTCTCTCCGTCTCCGCCTCACCACCCAATGACGTGTCGCCATGGGACCGCTCCATGGGCGCGTGTCGGCGGCTGTGCAGCCAGCGGAGAGCAGCGATAAGCGGCGGCGACAGGCTCGCCATCGTGGCGGCGGAGGCGCACTGACGGTCTCTGTTACACTGCTTTGGGCGACAACGACGGGCATTTATTGCTTTTGTCCCTTGCCGCCGAAAGTTAGGTATTTTGCACCGTAATCGCTCAAGTAGGTGTACCAACTCCTGTTTTTACATTTGTACCCCCGCCTATGTTGCCACCTGTCGGAGACCCCTTGAGCATATAAAAGGAGGCCCGAGTGCAACGTAGAGGAGGTTCGGTTCCGCGGGTTCCGCAGGTTGGGCTGGTTCGATTCATTCGACTGGCCATAGACTAGACACACTCACGCTAGGTTTTGTAGCTCGCATTGCTCCCTAGCAAGAACACAATAGATCAAACAAGCAGCAAGAGAGGAGTTTTATCTCTCCGGAGAGCTCCGGGTTGGGTAAACTGCTCGTGTGCATCGCCTCGATCCGCTCTTCGTGCGATCTCCGCCCCCCTCTGAACCACAAGGGGCCCGGTCCGCCGGCCCCATAGGTGTCCGCAGGTACGATCAGCCTCCCCGACACTGGTAAAGCTCACGAGGTTCTTCATCTTCATTCATTGCAAACTCATCGACTTCATCTTGCACCACTTCATAGTTGGAGCGTTGAATGCTTGCGCTTCCCTTGTAAATGGAAACAACATGGTGCCATGCTTCCTTGACCATGGTGAAAGGTCGGAGATGCGCAATATCTTCGGATGGAATTGCATCTTGGATAATGAAGAGAGCATTCTCGTTGAATTGATGATCCGCGGCTTCTCTAGGGGTGAAGTTGCTTGGGTCATGCAGATAGAAACCTTGCTCAATGATTCTCCAAAGATTAGTATTAACATGATTTAAATGACGTTTAAAGTGATAGACCCAAGAGTCAAAATCCTCATTTTTCACAATCTTAGGAGGAGGACCAACATGATTCAAATTAGTGGAGGGAACCGGTCCTCCATAAGTAAGTGGAGGCTCAACATTGGCAAAGATGCCACTTCCATTTCTACCACTAGATAAAGGAACTTTGTCACTAGTAGCTTCCCCTTTGTTGGAGTTAGCATCCGTCACCTTGTTCGTGGGATCACCCACTTTTATAGGTGCGGTGGATAATTTAAGGCCTTCTAAGAACTTGTTAAACATGCTTTCAACCTCGGTCGTCATGGAGGTTTTCAATGTGTCCAAAGCCACATTGAACTCCTCGCAAGAGACCGCGGTTCCCCCATTGGTTGTAGACGAGAACAGATCCACACCGGAGTGCTCCTCCCCACCGTCTATGGTGTCAACCATACTCTTTGGACGGCGAAGTCCTTAATAAAGAGATGAGGCTCTGATACCAATTGAAAGGATCGATATAGTTGACTAGACGGGGGTTGTCGGTGTCAAAACCGGCGGATCTCGGGTAGGGGGTCCCGAACTATGCGTCTAGGCGGATGGTAACAGGAGACAAGGGACACGATGTTTTTACCTAGGTTCGGGCCCTCTCGATGGAGGTAATACCCTACTCCTGCTTGATTAATATTGATGATATGCGTAGTACAAGAGTAGATCTACCACGAGATCAGAGAGGCTAAACCCTAGAAGCTAGCCTATGGTATGATTGTTGTTCGTCCCTACGGACTAAAACCCTTCGGTTTATATAGACACCGAATAGGGTTAGGGTTACACAGAGTCGGTTACAATGGTAGGAGATCTACATATCCAGACGCCAAGCTTGCCTTCCATGCCAAGGAAAGTCCTATCCGGACACGGGACGAAGTCTTCAATCTTGTATCTTCATAGTCCAAGAGTCCGCCAACGGTGATAGTTCGCTATCCGGACACCCCTAATCCAGGACTCCCTCAAGAGTCTCCCGAACCAGGCTCCAATGGCAATGAGTCCGGCGCGTAGATTGTCTTCGGCATTGCGAGGCGGGTTCTTCTCCAAATTTCATATACTTGTCGAATAGTGTCCGACTTCTGATAAATGCTGCGCTCCTTGGCTTCCACGCCCAATAATGGCCAGCTTCCACGTGTTTGAATGAATGCGAAAAGCCAGGGTATTTTTACACTTATCCCCCTAACTGCGCAAATGAGTCACACCAACCCCCCTCCGCGAGCTTTCATCGGAGCGCCTTCGACAAAAATCCATTCCATCATGGAAAATCGACGCGGCTCCTCTTCTCGCGCTCCCAACCCTCAGCCTGGAAATTGGGAGAGATGCTCAGTCCCGCATAGCGAGCTAGTGGCACTCCAAACCAAGGGATTTCTTCCCCCGGCCTTCATGGTTCCGGTTCGAGCCGGACTTGCCACCTACAAGGGCAGAAAGCAAGCGGAGAGTGTCCCCGATCCCTCTAAAGGAGAGCGGGTATGCTTTATCTCTTATCTAGTAAGAGGACTCGGATTTCAAATCATCCGCTTTCTCCGGGGCTCTTGGAGTTCTACGGCCTCCAGTTGCACCACCTTACGCCTGCCTCTATTTTGCACATCATCGGCTTCGTGGCCCTTTGCGAACTGTTCTTGGGCGCCGAGGCTCATTTTGCTGTGGAAGAGATTATTCTGCCTTGTACCCTGTTCTCATGAGGGGTCAATATATCAAGTGGGCGGAGCCGAACTATGGCGCATCGACGGGACCGGATATCTATCCGGAACCCCGAAGAAGGCGTCCGAAGACTGGCCTTCGGAATGGTTTAACATGGAGGACGTCCCGCTGCCGGATCCTGTTCGCATCGGCCTTCCGGAGTTTAGCAATGCTCCTCAAGAAGCGCCTAAGCCGGGCGCCCATGAGCCCTGGAGGGAAAATGACCGGACATCCTTTACTTGATGAGCCGAATAAGATTATCGGCTCATGCCGGATTGACCATGATTGGAGTCATGGCAATCTGCATTATGAGGGGAGTGCAGCCGCTCCAATATAGGGGCCACCCCATGTGGGACTTCAACGGGGAGGACGATGACACCCGCCATGGCCGCAAAGGGCCAGGATCGGTCACCGAACTGGTCAAGACCTTGTCCGCCATGTATAAAGGGGAGGAGGAGGATTTTCTCCGCGTCAGTCCAGTGTGCGGGTTTTCTTCGAATAATCCTCGAAGTTGCGTAAGCAAACATCTTTGTGGCCTGTCCGATCCATGTTCCCGTGGTTAAATATCTCATTTCATGGTTTCTACGCAGGAACTGCGCCGGGCCATGGAGAAGATACACAGCCCGCCCCACAACCCGAGGATCCGAACGGTCCTCGATCCGCCTCCGAAGAGGACCCGATATAAAGGTGGAGCTGATCGACGGGTGTTCCACCAACTTAGCATCGACAATGCTTTGGTTGCCATTACGGCGACTACCTCGGATTATTTTCGGCCTCCTGTGTAACCGTGGATCAAGTCCGGATACCATGACCAACCTGCTTTTACTTCTAATCACCACATATTTGATGGTGTTTCACGTGGGTGCCTTGAACGGGAAGCCGAGCTCGCCGCCGTCCCAACAAGGCAGCTCGCCCAAGAGGGCGGAAAAGAAGTGCGGTATGACTCGAGACGCCGCTGCAACGGTATGATTTGCCATCGTGTTTTAAGGAGAGGTTCTGGAGGCACACCGACGCTCATGGTTTTTCAGGAAAAAGAGCGCACGTCGGACTGAGTCCGGAGAAGTTGCCAATCGGACCCCCGCCAACCAGGCTCAAAAGCCGAGTCCGGAAGGGGGTACAAACACGAGGCGTGCGTCGGATGCTCCTCCAACAGAGGATGCCGACATACTGTCCGCCACCAAATCGGAGGTGGAGAGCGCCATGAATCATAGGCGCCGCCGGACTATTCTACGTGACGCATGTTTCTCCCAAGAGGCGTTGGACGCCTTTGGTTCGGGAGAAGCGCACCTCCGTGCTGCTCAAGATGGCCTAGCCAAAGCCACAGAGCAGTATGTGAAAGACATACGGGTAAGGAATTTTGACAGTTATATATGTCAGTAGCCCCCGAGACTTAAAATAGTTAGGATAACTGATTTAAGGATCATTTGGAATGCAGGTTCTTACCGAAAAGAATACCCGTTTGTCCTGTGAGCTTGAAGAGTGCAAGGCCCAACTTGAGGTCAAGATCGCCATGACCGGGAAGCCATGAAGACCCCCTCTGGTAATATATGCCCTTCAAAGTAGAAGTAGTTTCGCAAAGTGCGGCGTGTGCATAAATCTGATATTAACATTACAGATAGCGCCGGGATAGATCCGGACAAGCAACAGCTCCTGCGCCAGCTAAAGGCTGGTGAGAGCGTGCTTACGAGGGTGCGGCAGGAGAAAAATAACCTCCAAGATGCCAACACCCAACTGGGTGAGGAACTAAAGGATGTTCGTGCCCAGTTGTCTGACCAGAAGGAGAATCGACGGCTTCGTCGTGGCATTTTCAGTAAGTGCTTAAACGAACTTTGAAAGAGTTCGGTGAGGAAGGCGACTAACATAAACATGTATGTAGGTTTGCTCACAGGTCATCCTGAGGAGGAGATGCCCAGTTCTTCGGGTGATCTCCTTCCCGAACTGCGTCAGCTGGACGAACGAGTTCGGCAGGTGATGAAAGGCGTCGCCCGGGCCTTGTGGCCATCTATCTCCCTGCCCAAAGGCATTGGGGAGCTGGCAGAGTGGCTTCAAGGAGCACGGCGGCGCTTCCACTATGGAAGATATCAGCCTGCCGTCAAGGCGCCAGGAGGCTCGGGCCATGGTAAAGACGCAGCAGTACACGGTTGTTGACCCAAACCACATGGCCGAGGTCGGACCTGTGGGGCCCGATGGGAAGGAGATCCTCAGAAAGCTTAGTGTACGGCCAAGTAGAATTGGCCGCCAAGTATTCCCAAAGAAGATTGTAAATTAGATAGCCTATTAGATGGCATTGAGGAGGAATACAATTAGTCGAGTTGACTATGTAATTGAATATGACATGAAAAATGTCTTCTAGCCGGATTGTAGATCGTTTGTCATAGCGGACCTTTTCGCTTCGACCTCGGACCCAATAGTCCGGAGTGTGTCCGAATACCCTCACGGTTATGTAAGAACCGTGGCATGCATGGAGACAAGGCGTAGGGGTCATTATTTTTGTATCAGACAAGTGCCCAACTAGTTATGTTATATTACATGGATAGTAAGAAACATCTTCCAGGGAGAATAGTTCCGTTAAGGGTTCCTTTCCCTAGGAGGCATGCCCTAAAGTGCATGTCCAAACTGCTAAGAAAGCGTAAAATCATCTAGGGGCAGATGGATAAATAGTTAAAAATCATCTTTCAGTTCACCGGCGAATATTCCCTTAAGAACGCTTAGCTTTCGGCTTCACCTGGCCGAGGTACACATCCTCATGACCCGGCAAAGAATAATCGCAGAGGTGCTCCCTTTACCACCTAGCCGAACAATCGGGAACGAGGGGTAAGCACAGAGCCAGCAACCCAGCTTGGCCAAAACTTAAGTCATATCGATGCATATAATGGTGAGTAAAAGGTACATGCGGAAGTTTGACACATGTGTTGGGCATGAAGCCCGTATAAATAAGCTTCTGTTAAAGAAGCCCCCAGGTATAATGAGCACGGACATCGCGTCAAGTATGTGCGAACAAAGCGCAAACGAGCCTCTAAAGGCTTCAAGAAGAAGGAGGAGGACGGAGAGAAATAAAAGACAGCAAAAAATAGAAAATGTGGACGGAGGAAGGAGACGAACTCGGAGTCCGGCGCTTAGGCGTAGAATCTTCGTAGACGGGCTGCGTTCCATGGGTTCGGCTCGAGTCGGTTATCCGGCGCGTTTGGCAGACGGTATGCTCACCGGTCAGGACCTGGTCGATGATGTAGGGACCTTCCCATTTGGGCTTGAGTTTGTCCTTTTTCTTGTCCGGCAGGCGTAGAACTAGTTCGCCAACGTTGTAAGCTTTGGCCCGTACTTCCCTACTTTGATATCTTCGAGCCTGCTGTTGATAAAATGAGGAACGAGCTTTTTCCATGTCGCGCTCCTCCTCCAATGCGTCCAAACTGTCCTGCCGATCAAGCTCGGCTTCTCTTTCTTCATACATGCGCACGCGAAGTGAGTCATGCATTATGTCGCAGGGCAAGACTGCCTCTGCGCCGTACACCATAAAAATGGTGTGAATCCGGTAGTACGATTCGGGCGTGGTCCGCAGCCCCAGAGTACGGAGTCGAAGCTCCTCAACCCAAAGGCGTGTTAGATTCCTTGAGGGACCGCACTAGTCCGGGTTTAATGCCGCTCATGATTAGACCGCTTTGCTCGCTCGACTTGACCGTTGGTTTGAGGGTGATAGACCGAGGCGTAATCGAGCTTGATGCCCATGTTTTTGCACCATAATTTGACCTCATCGGCCGTGAAGTTGGTGTCGTTATCGGTGATGATACCGTGGGGACGCCAGAACGTGCACTACCCCCGATATGAAGTCTATCACCGCCCGGATTTGGCCGCTTTAACAGTGCTTGGCCTCTATCCATTTGGTGAATTTATCCACCATGACCAATAGGTATTTTTGCTTGTGGGTTCCTCCCTTAAGGGGTCCAACCATGTCAAGCCCTGCATCATGAACGGCCAGGTGATGGGTATAGTTTTGAGGGCGGTGGGTGGCATGGCGGTTTGGTTAGCAAAAAGCTGGCAACCGATGCATCGTTGGACTAAATCCTGCGCATCTGCCCGAGCTGTTGGCCAATAAAATCTTGTACGGAAGGCCTTGCCTACAAGGGCCCGGGCTGCGGCGTGGTGCCCACCCAGTCCGGCATGAATTTCAGCCAGGAGGTTTCGCCCTTCCTCTTCGGAGATACACCTTTGAAGGACTCTGTTGTGCTTTTCTTATAGAGCTCTCCCTCATGGACTTTATAGGCTTTGGATCGCCGTACTATGCAGCGAGCCTCATTTTGGTCTTCGGGGAGTTCCTGCCTAGTTAGGTAGGCTAGGAATGGTTCCATCCACGGGGCGATAACCGCCATTATTTCATGGGCGGAGGGTGTTATCTCAGTGGCAGAGCCTCCGATTGTGTCAGAGTGTTCAGTGTCAAGCAGTGCAGTTGGGTCCGGATTGTTATTTCCGGGCTCCCCTTCCCATAGTACGGATGGCTTGAACAGCCGTTCCAGGAAGATGTTGGGCGGGACGGCATCGCGTTTTGCACCGATGCGTGCCAATACGTCCGCCACCTGGTTGTTATCCCGGGCTATATGATGAAATTCGAGCCCTTCGAACCGTGCTGACATTTTTAGGACCGCATTGCGGTACGCTGCCATTTTCGGATCTTTGGCATCAAAGTCTCCGTTTATTTGAGATATCGCGAGGTTTGAATCCCCGCGCACCTCTAGGCGTTTAATGCCCATGGAGATCGCCATCCGGAGGCCGTGCGAGAAGGGCCTCGTATTCGATTGCGTTGTTGGAGTCCGTATACATTATCTGAAGGACGTATTGGACTGTGTCCCCGGTTGGGGACATCAGGACGACGCCAGCCCCCAGCCGCCAACATTTTGGAGCCGTCAAAGTGCATGATCCAATTGGAGTATGCGCCATACTCTTTACGGAGTTCGACGGTCCATTCGCCACGAAATCGGCCAAAACCTGCGACTTAATAGCTCGTCGTGGCTTATAGGTTATGTCGAATGGAAGGAGCTCTATGGCCCATTTAGCAATCCGCCCGTCGCGTCGCGGTTGTTTATAATGTCGTTAAGAGGTACTTCGAGGCTACCGTTATCGAACACTCTTGAAAGTAGTGTCGCAGCTTCGGATGCCATGAACACCGCGTATGCTATCTTTTGATAATGTGGGTACCGGGACTTGCATGGAGTTAGGACAGTGGACACATAGTAAACCGGTTTTGAAGAGGGAACCGGTGTCCGTCCGCTTCGCTCGACGACGAGCACCGCCGACAACTTGATGTGTTGCGGCGATATATAATAGCATTGGTTTGCCCATGTTGGGCGGCCAGACCGGATTTGTTGCCAATATGGCTTTTATTTCTTCGAGTCCGGCCGTATGCATCCGGCCCACTCGAAGTGTTCGTGCGCGGAGGAGGCGGTAAAGGGTAACGCCTTTTCTCCCAAACGGGAGATAAAGCGGCTTAGAGCCGCCACGCAACGATCAATTTTTGTATTTGTCTGAGGTCTTGTGGAATATCCAATTGTGACAGAGCTCGGATCTTAGCTGGGTTTGCTTCAATTCCTCTACCGGACACAATGAAGCCCAAGAGCTTTCCGGCTGGAACGCCAAAGACGCATTTTTCCGGATTGAGCTTAATGTCATATTTTCGGAGATTTTCGAATGTGAGACTCAAGTCGTCTACTAGAGTTTCGACATGCTTGGATTTGACGACCACGTCATCTACATATGCTTCCACCGCTTTTGCCGATCTGGTTTGCGGACATGTCCGAATCATGCGCCGATATGTTGCGCCGGGCGCTTTTGAGCCCAAAGGGCATTGTGTTGAAGCAGAATGGGCCGTATGGAGTGATGAATGCTGTTGTTGCGGCTTTGGTCTGGCTCCGCCATCTTGATTTGGTGGTAGCCGGAGTATGCGTCGAGGAAGCACAATGAGTCGTGTCTCGTCAGAAGGCCGATAATTTGATCAATGCGAGGAGGGGAAGGGATCCTTTGGGCAAGCCTTATTAAGGTCTTTGAAATCAACACATAGGCGCCAGGATTTATCCTTCTTTGGTACCATCACCAGATTTGCTAGCCAGTCCGGATGTTTTATATCTATAATGAATCCGGCTTCGAAGTTTGGCTAGCTCCTCTCCCATGGCCTGTCTCTTGGGTTCGAGCGCCAAGAGCCTGTTTGACTGGCTTGAATCCTTTTAGGGTATTTAGGATGTGCTCGGCCAGCCGACGTGGGATTCCTGGCATGTCTGAAGGGTGCCAGGCAAAAATGTCCCTGTTTTCTCATAGAAATTATCGTAGTGCGGCGCCTACATCAGGGTTTAAGTGTGCCCCAATGGAGGCCGTCTTTGCAGGGTCCGTTGGGTGGACTTGGAATTTGACTATTTCATCCGCTGGTTTAAAAGAGGTGGACTTAGATCTTTTATCAACTATCACATCGTCCCTGTTCATCGTGGAGCGCATCGCAGTGAGTTCCTCGGACGCTAGGGCTTCGGATAGTGCCTCGAGGGCTAGTGCGGCTATCTTGTTTTCGGCGCGGAGTGCTATGTTCGGATCACTAGCGAGAGTGATGATTCCGTTAGGTCCGGGCATTTTAAGCTTCATGTACCCATAATGGGGTATAGCTTGAAAAATTGTGAATGCCTCTCGCCCTAATAAAGCGTGATATCCGCTGCTGAACGGGGCCACTTGAAATGTGACCTCCTCGGACTGTAATTGTCCGGCGAAATAACACTACGCCCAGTGTGATTTTTCCTGCAGCATGCTTCCCGGCTAGGATTATTCCTCTAAAGGTTGTGCTGCTTCGCTCAATGCGGTTCCAGTCTATTTCCATTTTTCGGAGGGTTTCCTCGTAGATGAGGTTTAGTCCGCTGCCGCCATCCATGAGTACCTTAGTAAGGCGAAAGCTGTCCACTATTGGACTGTGAACCAATGCGGCTTGTGCTCGGGCTGTTCGGAATTTGGGTTCGTCACTGGCATTAAAGGTAATAGCTGTGTCACTCCATGGATTTATTGTTGCTACTTGGTAGACTTCGGCAAGGTTGCGAGTGTTCGTTTCCGCATGTTATTTGATGCGAAAGTCTCGAAGACTGTTAATGTCGTACTGGTGTTGCTGGGCTGGGATTATGAGGCTAGAAGCTCTTCGCCACTTTTGGCCACATGCTCGAAGTGGCGAAGAGCTTCTAGCCTCAGAATCCCAGCCCAGCAACACCAGTACGATATTAACAGTCTTCGAGACTTTCGCATCAACACGCCGTAGTATCCAACATGCTCGAAGGCTATGAGTTGGAGTGGCGCCCTCTGCGCTATGAATTTTGCAAGGTCCGTTTGGCCAACCCTCCAGTACGGTTCCGTGCCCTTTAGGGGTTTTTTGTTTTTTAATGTTTAACCCAGGTGCTTGGTGATGATGCACCCTTTTATTTCGGACTAGGGTTGTATTTGGGGCCGGATTATCCCAAAATTTACTTTTGGTTTTCCAAGCACTCTCCATCGCACAGTACTTTTGTACTATGGTCACCAAGTGAGCAAAGCGTGTAATTTCGCGACGACTTATGGCGTTTAGGATTCCCTTGTCCGTGCAATTATTACAGAAAAGTGAGATTGCATCCTCCTCTCGGCAATCCTTTATCCTGTCCATAACCAGGAGGAATCTGGCCCAGTAATGATGTACTGTTTCAGCGGGCTCTTGCCGAATTCGGGATAGATCGCTAATGTTTGGGTGGGCAGGTGGAACTAGATCCGGAACCCCGTCCAATTTAAGACTCAGGGGCCGAGAAGTTTCCGAACTTGGAAGTTTGGATTTTTAAATGATATCCAATGAATCCAACCCGCCGCCTGACTTTAAGTTCAGGGCTTGATCGACATCCGTCCCTCTGCGGGAATCCGGCATGGAGGGATCGGGAATCGCCGTATTGCTCCTCTGCCACAGCAACACGATGGGTAGCCTGGGGAGAGTTGATCTCTCTCAGATCGGTTTTAGGCCCGATCTGGTCGTAGTCTGTGGCGACTCCCAGGGCAGCGATGTGATCCAAGAGCTCGTTTACGGAGGAGAGCTCGATCGGATCTAACTGCTCGGCAAGTCCCGAGTTAACGTGAAGATTGGTTTCGATGACCCGAGAAGTCATCGTCGTGCGCAGGCGAACCGGCGGTCATAAGAAAACCACCTAACGAAGAGTCGACCCGGTGGCCAAGGCTCGTTTGGCGATAGTATCGTCTTTAAAGACGGATGAGACATCCTTCCCGACGGCGACGGGCATTGCAGGAACTCTCAATGAAAGCACCAATGTCGGTGTCAAACTGGCGGATCTCGGGTAGGGGGTCCCGAGCGTAAATCTAGGCGGATGGTAACAGGAGACAAGGGACACAATGTTTTACCCAGGTTCGGGCCCTCTCGATGGAGGTAATACCCTACTCTGCTTGATTAATATTGATGATATGGGTAGTACAAGAGTAGATCTACCACGAGCAGAGGCTAAACCCTAGAAGCTAGCCTATGGTATGATTGTTGTTCGTCCCTACGGACTAAAACCCTTCGGTTTATATAGACACCGAATAGGGTTAGGGTTACACAGTCGGTTACAATGGTAGGAGATCTACATATCCGTATCGCCAAGCTTGCCTTCCACGCCAAGGAAAGTCCTATCCGGACACGGGACGAAGTCTTTAATCTTGTATCTTCATAGTCCAGGAGTCCGGCCAACGGTGATAGTTCGGCTATCCGGACACCCCCTAATCCAGGACTCCCTCAGGGGTGAATAGGCAACTAACAATTTTTAGATTTTCTTTACCAATTTAAACTTCACATCAAAGTAGGTTGTATAGATATGCAACTAGGTGAGCAAACTATATGATGCAACCACAACAAGCGCACAAGCAAGCAAGGGATACAACACAATATAAGCTTGCACAGGTAAAGGTAAGAGATAACCAAGAGTGAATCCGGTGAAGACGAGGATGTGTTACCGAAGTTCCTTCCCTTTGAGAGGAAGTACGTCTCCGTTGGAGCAGTGTGGAGGCACAATGCTCCCTAAGAAGCCACTAGGGCCACCGTATTCTCCTCACGCCCTCACACAATGCGAGATGTCGTGATTCCACTATTTGTGCCCTTGGAGGCGGCGACTGGACCTTTACAAACAAGGTTGGGGCAATCTCCACAACTTAATTGGAAGCTCCCAACGACACCATGAAGCTTCACCACAATGGAATATGGCTCCGCGCTGACCTCAACCGTCTAGGGTGCTCAAACACCCAAGAGTAACAAGATGCGCAAGGGATTAGTGGGGGGAATCAAATTTCTCTTGGTGGAAGTGTAGATCGGGGCCTTCTCAACCAATCCCTAGAAAATCAACAAGTTTGATTGGCTAGGGAGAGAGATCGGGCGAAAATGGAGCTTTGAGCAACAATGGAGCTTAGGAAGGGAAGAGTTGGTCAACTTGGGGAAGAAGACCCCCCTTATATAGTGAGAGGACAAATCCAACACTTACCCACCTACTCAGCCTGCGACATGCGGTACTTCCGCATCTCCAAGCGACACTACTGCACTAGCTTGTGGTACTACCACTGTGAGGTGCGGTACTATCGCTCGCGCGACAGGAGCCAGGTGAGGCTCTGTTGCATAAGGCAACGAGCGGTAGAACCACCAGAGCGGTACTACCGCGCGCCCTTGCAGTACTACCACAAGGCAGTGCACATCCTAGGCTGGGAAGGCACGGACTAATAAAATTACATCCGTGACTACTTCCGCTGAGTTTTGGTCAGTGCAAATATCCGGCACGGTACTACAACTCACAGGGAGCGGTACTACCGCGTAGGGTGCGGAAGTAAAAAAATTACTTCCGCCCCTACATCCGCTCATGCCATGGTACTGGGCCATAGGCCACGGTACTACCGCATGCTAGGACCGGTACTACCGCTACCTCTGAGCGGTAATACCGTCGCCAGCTGCGGTTCTACTGCTCCCTTGAGCATTACTACCGCACGCCACAGACCAGTAGCACTATGATGCCTTCATCTTCGCAGCTACAAGGGGAAACAGTCGGTGCTCCAAAGAAGCAAGGAAAGGTGGTAAAAAGGAATAGATGTGTACGTGATGATTCCACCCTAACCTTTCCAAAGCGGACCCCCTCTTGATAGTACGGCTTTCCTACGACTCAATTCCATCGAAAAGAAACGTAGAGAAACGCCATCTTCAATAGGCTCCGAGGGGCACGAATCGTCTTGTGCCTATACATGAGATATATGAAATGCTCAATGCACACGATTAGTCCGCAAAGCATTGTCATCAATCACCAAAACCACTTAGGAAGAAATATGCCCTTACAACAAGTTCGTGCAACGCTCAATTTTCTCTTACACTAAATGATCTCACACATTTAGAAGCAATTTTTATTGCCTTTTTGCACCGATGACAACTTACTTGAGGGATCTTGCTCAATCCCTAGGTAGGTATGGTGGACACTTGAAAATAAGATTTGGGGTTTAAGGGTTTTTGGATGCAAAAGTAGTATCTCTACTTAGTACGGAATTTTTGGCTAGCAAAGATAGGGGGCAAGCACCACATGTTGGAGCATCTATGACAATAAGACTTCTATGTGAATATGAACAAACATAAACCATTAAGTTGTATTCCTTGTCCAATGTCAACAATTTTGGCATATAATATTTTGATGAGGGCTCACAATCACAAAAGATTTCTAGGATAATATATTTATATGTGAATCTTCTCTTCCCTTATTAATTCTTTCATGAGTTGCATCATTGACTAATGCTATGTTTGTCAATCTCTAATAAAATTTTCTACTTATACTTTTCCTCATGTGGTGTCATCACCTACCATAAGATTAGTATACGATCGTTTTCATTATTTCTTTCCTTTTATTTATTTCCATTCTATTTTTCTTCCTTATTTCCTTTCTTTTATTTGCAACATGAAAGTAAAGAAAGCAGAAACTCAAACTAAGCTTTATTATATATCTTGCACATGATTACAAGGATAGATCACTAAGCAAACTCTCAAATAAGAAAGGATCGAACTAAACTATTATTCATCTAAAGCAAAAGATCGAACTAAAGTAAGTAAAGGCAAAAAGATATTGAGATGATACGATATAGGGGCACCTCCCCCAAGCTTGGCGAAAGCCAAGGGGAGTGCCCATACCCGATACTCAATTCTCTTTTGGTGGTGAAGAAGATGATGGTGGTGATCAAGAAGAGATCTTGTCCTCGGATTTCCATGGCAGTGGTCCACCATCATAAGAGGAGGAGTGAGTCTCACGGGTCCTACAACTAGCAGCCAAACTCATACCTTTAAACCTCGCCTCATATTCAAAGACTTTGTTTTGGAGATCATAGATCTGGTTCTGGAGGAAGTTGATTTGCTCATTGAGGGTGAAGACGGTGTCCTTCATGGGCTTGCCATCCACCTTGAGATCACGGGAGAGGTCCGTGATCATGAGGTAATTGGCGTTGAGTCAACGTTCCACCATCCCCTTGCACCGGAAGATGTCTTGCTCTATAGTTTCAAGACTGGCCTCCATGGTTCCCGTCCCCTTGGGACATGGCACATCGCGGAGGTGAAGCACCCCCTCATGCATCTGGATGTGAAAGTGCGTTATATCGACTAGAGGGGGGTGAATAGGCGATTTTTATGAATTCTTCACCGAGGAATTTGCCGGTGAGGAAATTCCTTAGCAAAGAACTACTTGCAGCGGAATAAGTACTCAGAAGTAAGCATAACGAGAATCGGGCATGGTCATCATGATGAAATGAAGACAAGCACAGAGTACAGAAAGCGTAATCACAGGATAACACAAGATGAAGACAAACAGACTGAAGAAATTGAAATGAGGAAATTGAGAAAGTCTTAAGTCAAAGTCTTCGAACACAGATATGATGAAGCACTAAACACAGTAATGAGGAAATGGAAGAGTTGAGGAAATAGAACCAGTAAGCTTGGTGAAGACAATGATTTGGTAGACCAGTTCCAAGCTATTGTCTCGGTTATGTACGTCTGGTTGAGCGGTGAGTATTTAAACTCGAGGACAAACAGCCCGGACACCGATCCACGAGCACGCAGCTCAGGACACCAAGTCCTCACCGTATTCTCCTTGAACTAAGGTCACACAGACCTCGTCCAATCACTCGTGGTAAGTCTTCAGGCGACTTCCAAACCTTCACAAACTTCGGTCACTCGGCGATCCACAATTCCTCTTGGATGCTCTAGACCATGACGCCTAACCGTCTGGAAGAAGCGCAGTCTTCAAAGGTAACAAGCGTCGGATCCACGCAGGATCAATCTCTTCGGTGATGCTCAATCACTTTGGGTTTGTAGGTGTTTGGGTTTGGGTTTTCCTCACTTGATGATTTTCACTCAAAGTCCTCGGAGGATGGGATGCTCTCAATTGACAAGTGTCAGTTTCTCTCGAGCAGCCAACCAGCTAGTGGTTGTAGGGGCGACTATTTATAGCCTAGGGAGCAGCCCGACATGATAAGACATAAATGCCCTTCAATGATATGACCGTTAGGTGGATAAGATATTTTGGGACAGGTGGCCAGTACAAAGAACGGTCTGAAATTTGAGGTACAAACTCCTCAGGGCTATCATGTTCCTCACTGTGTAGGCAATCCGCACTGGCGAATTCCTAACTCCTCAATCAGAACAAAATTCCTCAGCGACCATAAGAACTTCGTCTCTGTCACTGAAGAAATCGACTGAACTGTATGAGATTTCCAATGGCTTCACTCCAAGGGTTTGGTTGGTGTAGGATTTTGAGTTGAGCATCACATGGAAATTTTTCCTTAGTATTTCCTCGACCCCTTTAACGATGCAGTGTTTCCTATGACTCAAGAAAGAGAAAATTGAACTACGAAAACAAAAGTCTTCACGCTTCATGTTCCTCGAATGAATACCAAGTCTTTAAGGTCACACCAATTTCTTCACTTTCAAAGTCTTCAGAAAGTCTTCAGAATACCAAAGTCTTCAGTCGAAGAACTTCATTTTTAGGGGTCAACTTTCTCTGTAAATATCAAACTCCTCGTAGACTTATAGACCTGTTTACACTCATAAACACATTAGTCCCTTAACCTATAAGTCTTCAATACACCAAAATCACTAAGGGGCACTAGATGCACTTACAATCTCCCCCTTTTTGGTGATTGATGACAATATAGGTTAAGTTTTCAACGGGGATAAACATATAAATTGTAAATACTAAAATTGAGGAATTTGATAGCAAGATATAGAAGAACTCCCCCTCAAGATGTGCATAGTGAGGAATTTGCTTTTGAGGCAATGCACACTTGAAGAGTTGAAACATGGAGATCTCCCCCTATATCTTGTAATGCATACACGCATTTGACATATAATATGAAGAATTTAAAATGCATGATGAAATATGGTGACTGATGTAATTCAGCATGTGTGTATTAACATATAACTAGGAATAAGCATGCAGAAGACACATCAAAAGTATCAGAGCACCATCGGGTTTAAGATTACAACTCGATCCAATAAAGTTTCAGAAGAGCGAGAGTTGTAATTTAGCAAAAAAAATGCCCATATAATAGACCCACTTGAAGACTAACTCAACTTTCTCCCCCTTTGTCATCGAATGACCAAAAGGATCGAAACTAAGGACTAACGCCCCTGAAGAATATCAAGTTGATGGAGGAGCGCCAACATTGTCGGGGTCGTTTGTCGTAGTAGGGCCTACCGCAGTGTCGTCCAAGTCTTCATGTTCATCAGTGTCGCGTGATGAAGAATAGGAGCTGGCCACCAAGGAAGGAACCTTGACCTTCTTGTATTTCTTCGGTGGAGGTGTAGACCAGTCAAAGTCCTCCTTGAGACCCATTTTCTTCAGATCTTCTTCGTTGTAGACATGAGACAAAACAGCCCAGGTACGGTTGAAGGTTTCATGGAGGTAGTATTGATTTTTCTTCACTGCATTATGGGCTGAACCAAACTGACGCTTGACCCATTTATGATTGCGATCAACCTTCTGATGAAGACTGAGGAGAAGCTCACGATCAGTCATCACCACAGGTCTTTGTGCCTTGAGGATTTGGCTTGGTTGTGTTGGCGGCAGAGTCATGGGTGGCGAGTCATCATTGATTGAGTAGGATGCAGCCTTGCGAAATTGACCATCCAATGGACCGAATGCCTTCATCTATCACAACATGGCCTTGCCTTTGTCATCACCGAGGAAAATGTCCGTTTGAGGACTTCAATCGGAGGCAAGTAGCTGCAGTAATTCAGAGTATCAGCTTTGTAATTGAGTGAAGACCTTGTTCTGATGAATCTCATAATCCAAGGTGCATAAGGCTTCAACTCAAAAGGTGACATAGCGACATTGGCCAGGGTCCTCATGAAGAAATCATGGAAGTTGACGGGAACGCCATGAATGATATTGAAAAGCGGATTCTTCATAATGCCAACGACTTCTTCTTCATTCGAGTCGTGGCCTTTGATAGGACTCAATGTCTTCGTCAAAATGCGATAGACAGTCCGAGGGACATACAGTAATTCCTTGACGAGAAATTTGGTTCGTGGGGCCTGCCCTGGCTTCAAAGGCTTCATCAGAACTTGCATGTAGTGATTTGTAAGCTCAGGTTCACTGTAGACGCAACGAGCACCTTCAAGGGGAGGACTGAGTGGTAGGTCATGAAGCAATTCAATAGCTGGTGCCTTGTAGTGAGTGTTTTCTGACATCCAGTCCAACACCCATGAGTTCACATCTTCAGAATTTCCTGTGATGTGCAGCGTCACAAAGAATTGAAGAATGAGTTCTTCATTCCAATCACATATGTCAGTGCAGAAATTTAACAGTCCAGCGTCGTGAAGAACACTGAGGACTGGCTCGAAGCCCGGCAGAGATTCCATGTCCACATGAGGAATGTGTGCATGATCGAAGACTTTGTCTTTGTTGAACAGCATTGAGGAATAGAAATTGGCATGGCTGGCCATCCAGAAATGCCTCTTCCTTATGCGAGCAGAATCGTAGGGGTTGTAATCTGTGAAGAACACATGCTCGCCGAAGAAATCTTCAGCCTTGAACTTTTGCTTCCTTGAGAATGGACCCTTTGGCTTTGGAAGTGGAGTGTCAGTGAGTTGCATCACGACCTCAGGAATCACAATCTCAGGTTCTTCAGGCTGATGAATTTCTGGTTCCTCTTCAGTGGCAATCTGTGTGTTCAAAGGATCAAGACAGAAGTTTCTTCAAAGACTAGTGGCTGGAATTTCTTCACGCAGATGAAGTGGGGTGAGTTTCTTGAGCCCAGTTGAACGGTTGGTGCGGGGACTGAGGTATTTCTTTGTAAAGGGGTGAAGAGTGGAGAATTGGGGTCTTGACTTTCCCAAAAGTCATCATTCATCAACTTGGCGTAGTGCACCCAATATCCACGTCTTCATCTTCTATTTCTTTAACTTGACCTCTTCAAATTTGTGAACTGAGGCATGGGCAAGGAGACAACATGTGTTGAAGGGATAGCATCCACTTCAATTTCTTCATCAATCTGCTCTGACGAAGTAGCAGAATGATTTTCTTCATCAGATCCGCTAGGGATCACATATTCTTCACAAAAAGGAACAAGGTCCTTTAACGGCATGGTTGAGATCCGAACAACATCAATTGGATTTGCAAATGAACTTGTCAGAGGCTTCATTTTCTTTGTAGCTGAGGAATCTGAAGCAGCTGATGCTTTCCTTTTCTTCACAGCTGCACGCTCTGCAGCCTTCGTCTTCTTCACATCTAATGCAGATGGAAGGATTGGAGTTGGTGTAGGCACAGGAGGAGCAGATGAATCTGGTTGATTTTCTTCAGGCGCAATTGATGCAGTTGCCCTGACTTTTTCATTTTCTTCAGGCGCACCACTAGTGGATGCCCTGGCAATGTCTTCAACGGCTGGAATGCAGTCATCAGCCACAGAACTAACATTTTCTTCATGAGTCTGAAAGTCATCGGCGGTCTTGGCATGTTCTTCGGTTCTTTGAGCGAAGCTTCAGCGTGAGGAATTTCCTGTTGCGATGGAGCTGCAACACTGGAGGTGAATTTCTCAGTCAGTTTAACAAATCTGACTTTGGCACCTTGCCAACTAGCATAGTAGGCATTGAGTTATTGCTGAGGGCTTTGATTTCAGACTGGATTTTGATAAGCTCATCAGTTGTCATAGTGACAATGTTGGTCTTCAAAAACTTTTCTTTCCTATACTGTGCCTTCTTGATCTGCCTGGCCTTCTCAAATTTCCATTTTTCTTCAGAGATGAAATGGTTCAGCATGTGACTTTGGCCAGGAGTCAGATGGAAATTAGGCATAGGAGTGTCTGGATCCTTGTGCCAGAGATCAATATAATCGAGGATCAACTTAGGATCCAATAGCAGTGGCACATTGGTGCCTTTGGCTCTAGCGGCCCTGACTTGCCTGTCTCTGATGATCTCACAAGTTCATCATCATCAACCGTCTTCTTGAAGGCACTTGGAAAGCGACTTGCTTCTTTTGAGGACTAGGGCGAGGACCTCGGCCAACAGTTGCCTTTGTCTTCAGCAGGGATGGTCCCATTGAAGAATTTGGTGCAGCTGAGGAACTAGCTGAGACACCTGCGCAATGGATATGCCTGCCGTCCTTTGGCACGTGGCAAGATGCACAGGTGCAGAGGACTTTCTCGGAGCGGCCGAAGACTTTGGCGGAGGAGCTGAAGATTTTGGAGGAGCAGGAGCAGCATGAGGAATTGGTCGTGAGGGCTTTGAAGATTCTGGCCGTGAGGGCATTGCTGAGGAACTAGGCCTTGAGGGCACTAGAGGTGAAGCACTTGGCTTGCACGCGGGCTTCTTTGCCATAGATTTCTTTGGCTTGACAGCAGAGGCCTCACCAGAGGCAGCAGCAGCAGCAGAGTCCTCATTGAATTTACTCACTGCTTCTTGGGCTTGCCTGGCTAGCTTGGCTTGGCGCTTTGCCCATTCATCAGGATAATCCTCACCGCGCTTGAGGCTGGTGGGATCTGCTACTTGGCCAGGTGCCAATTGTGGTCTTGGGCATGGAGGATTGAGTGCGAATTTCTTCATGTACTTTGGAGTTACATAATTGTACTCCTCCATTCTCTTGCCCATCTCCTATCTATCCTCCGGATCGCACTTTGCGCTGATTTTTGTTCTCCTTACCAAACTTGGCCTCATCAAGAGTGCAATAGTCTTTGTATATATCATCAAGGATCTCAAAGGCAGTCATGACCTCAGGCTTCTTTCCTCCTTTCTGTGGCTTCTTACCGTCTGCCATTTTCTTTAGTTGAGGAATTTGAACAATCGAATTCTCTGAAGAAGTATGCAACTTTTCTTCGAGGAACGCTGCAAATGAGTTAAGTTGATGAGAACCTAGTGATTCAGCAGCGGACATGAGTACCTATGAATAGAGTATAGTTGCGAGGAATTTGGAGAGGTCATATGCGTTCTCAGAAGGTTTTTCAAAAAGAACAAGTTTGAGGAATTTGACCAGATGAGTCTTGAAGACTTTCACTAAGCGTTCTTTGTCTTAGGTTCCAGAGTTGTATAGATCGAAGATCCACACAATTGAGGAATCTTGAAGAAAAATGATGCTTAGAGAAACGAATCAAGTACAGATGACATGTGAGGTTTTTAGTGTGTGAGGATTTGAAGAATAAAACACCTTTGAGGATTTTGTAAAAATCATTTGAATCAAAGAGGGAAGTAAAAGTAACTTTTAATTACCCTGAACGAAGAACACGACGAACTGTGAGATGGATAGGTGAAGTTCATCAGTGCAGATCTTCCACGCCCTAACTCGGCGGAGGAAGACGGCTACGGCGGCGGCGGAGTGAAGATTTCCGCGGCCGGCGCGAGTAAGACGGCGACGAGGTCGAGGCAGTGAAGCTCTTCCTCACCGGCGACGATGAAGTAGCGGCGGCGCTAGGGTTTGAGAAGCTCGTGCGGGAGAGAGAGGTCGAGCAGAGTAAAGGAAGTGAGGAAGGGGAGAGGGGTATTTATAGCCACGGTGAAAAACTGTTCGCCCGAAGATTTAGGACGAACGTGCCCCTGACCCTTCTCATTCGCATGACATGTGTCACCCACGTACTGAAAAGTGGAGATCGTGGGTGAATAGATAAGTCTATCGTGGGAAATGGGACGGTTTGAGCGGCAAAACAAAAAATTTGGATAAGATAAGTTAAAAGTTCTGTTCGCAAATTCTTCAGCTGACAAGGACACAGTGAAGATTTTGAACGAGTTTCAAATAGAACGCACATGAAGAATTTGTGAATAGATTGGGTTGACTATAGCATAGAAGGGGAAGGGTCCGATCACATTCACTTAGCAGAAGAACAACTTGAAGTAATAGCTATAAGTGAATGATGTAGAGGACATAAACCCATATAGCCAATGAAGAAAAACGACGGAACCAGTGAAGATTTTGCGAAGTTGAAGAATTTGAAAAACTAAATAATTTCAAAACTGAGAAAAAAAACTCAAATTGAAGATTTTCAAATTTGGTGGTGGTGTGACCCACCATATAAGAATGATGATTTCATACACCACGTACAATTGTCGTAGGGTTCTAAGAATCAAATTCTTCATTAAATTTTCACACTTAGAGTGTTGTTCTTCATTGATTGAAGAAAAATGTTTCTTCATGTGTTGCACATCTAAGTCAGATATAATGCTCAATTGAAAGTGCGTTATATCTGGCCTAGATGCACATAAGTACAATAAAGAACCAATCATGGAGCGGTATACCTTGTGATCGAAGTCAATACCATTTTCATCAGTGCATAGATGGCCATTTGCGGGCATAGGAATTTTGACGCCTTTGCAATCTTGCATGCCGAATTTCCTCAGAACACCCTTGAGGTATTTCTCCTGAGATATGAATATGCCATTGCACTGTTGACGAATTTGAAGACCTAAGAAGAATTTCAACTCTCCCATCATAGACATTTGATATTCTTCACTCATCATATAGGCAAATTCATCACTATAACGTTGGTCAGTACAGCCAAAGATAATATCATCAACATATATTTGGCACACAAATAGTTCACCATCATAAGATTTAGTAAAGAGAGTAGGGTCGAGTGAACCGGTGTGAAGCCATTCTTCATGAGGAATTCCTTCAAACTGTCATACCACGCCCGAGGGGCCTGCTTGAGGCCATAGAGGGCCTTGTTGAGTCTGAAGACTTTGTCGAGGATTCTTTGGATCTTCAAAACACAGGGGTTGAGCAACATATACTTCTTCCTCAAGATTACCATTGAGGAATGCACTTTTCACATCCATTTGATATAAAGTGATATCATTATGGTTAGCATAAGCAAGTAATATGCGAATAGCCTCAAGTCTAGCAACAGGTGCAAAAGTTTCATCGAAATCAATTCCTTCAACCTGTGTGTAGCCTTGAGCTACAAGTCGTGCCTTATTCCTCACCACAAGGCCATTTTCATCTTGCTTGTTGCGATAGATCCACTTTGTGCCAATGATATTATGCTTGCGAGGATCTGGACGTTTGACGGTTCGAGACATTGTTGAGCTCGAATCGATGTAATTCTTCTTGCATGGCCTAAATCCACTCGGGCTCGAAATTCTTCATCTACCTTAGTGGGCTCTGTGATAGACACAAAAGCATAGTGCCCACAAAAGTTAGATAAATGTGAAGCTTTTGAGCGTGTGAGAGGACACAGTGCTTCAATGTCATCGATGATCTTTTCAACTTGCACTTCTTTTTGCAACGCGAGGATGAGCTGGTTGTCGTCGAGGAATTTGATCGGCATTTTCTTGACACCATTTTCTTGACATTTTCTTGGTGCATCAGCTCGACGTTCTTCATGTTACGGAATGAATTCTTCCAGATTCTTGAGGGAATGACATCCTCAATAGCCTTGAACTTGATAGAATCCTCGGTATTTGGTTCAACTATCGCAGAAGGTAGGTGCTCTCTTTGTGAGCCATTAGTTTCATCGAACCAAGCACATCTGATTTCAACAATCTTGTGAAGAACATTGTTGAAGACTACAGAGGTATGCGAGTCCTTTCCGTAACCAAGCATAAAGCCTTCATGTGCTTTCGGTGCAAATTTAGCATTGTGATGAGGATCTCTAATCCAACATTTAGCACCGAAGACTTTGAAATAACTCACATTGGGTTTCTTGTCAGTGAGGAGTTCATAGGCAGTCTTCTTGAAGAATTTGTGAAGATATACCATGTTGATGATGTGGCACGCAGTGTAAATTGCCTCAATCCAGAAGTGACGAGGCGTCTTGTACTCATCAAGCATAGTGTGAGCCATCTGAACAAGAGTTCTGTTCTTGCGCTCCACGACGCCATTTTGCTTAGGAGTATAAGGAGCAGATAACTCATGAGTAATACCAAGTTCATCAAGATAGTCATCAAGACCAGAATTCTTGAACTTAGTTCCATTGTCACTCCTGATGTGCTTGATCTTCACACCAAAGTTGGTTGAAGCCCTCGAGGAAAATCGTTTGAAGACTTCCTACACTTCATGTTTGTAAGTAACAATGTGTACCCATGTGTAACGAGAGTAATCATCAACAATAACAAAGCCATATAGAGATGCATCATTAGTGACTGCTGAGTAATGATTAGGACCAAAGAGATCCATGTGAAGCAATTCTTTGCTGGATGCTTGGCCTTGGTCATTTTTCCAGCTTCACAGGCCCCGCATAAGTGATCCTTGAGGAATTTGACATTCTCAATGCCAATGACATGCTTCTTCTTCGCAAGCGTGTGCAAATTCCTCATGCCTGCATGACCAAGTCGTCGATGCCATAGCCAGCCTTCTAAAGCTTTTTCAAGTAGGCACACGGCTGGTTGCGGTCCTGTAGAGAAATCAACAATATACAGGTCTGCTCTCCTAAAGCCTTCAAACTTTGGAATTGTCAGCTTCCATAACCACAACACAACGATACTTGCCAAACACAACAACCATATCAAGATCACAAAGCATTGAGACAGACATAAGGTTGTATCCTAAGGACTCAACAAGCATGACTTTGTCCATGTGTCGATCCTTTGTAATCGCAACCTTACCTAGACCCAATACCTGACTTTTGCCTTTGTCAGCGAAGATGATATGCTTCAGATGCGATGGTGATAAGGGAGCATCAATCAATAGATTCTTGTCACCAGTCATGTGATTTGTACATCCACTATCGAGGACCCACTCAGTAGCTTTGGGTTGATCATCCTGCAGATGAATTAGTGCAGCTTACATACGCATATACTTCATCAATGAAGAATATGATATCAAATTCATCAGATGAATTTCATCAAGCAGTAGAACAGATATAGCAGTATGAGGACGTGTGAAATGAAAGTTCATTTCTTCATGATTAGCCTGCGTCCTTTCATGCAATTTTGTCGTGCCCTCAAAGAAATTCTTCAGACGTTAAAGCACGTCTGGAGACCTGACCCTGCAGAAGAGATTAGTTCTTAGTTCTTTTTCTTCACCACCCACATCTGAAGGGGTGGCAAAGAGTTCATCACTCTGCGAGCTCCATAAGAGAATGGTGGCAGAGAAGCCAAACAATTTTGTTTCACATAAGAGGGGTTAGGGTAGGCATATGAATAAGCAGAGAAATTCTTCGAGGACTTATGAACATAATGGTCTGAAGAATAATGCACATATTCATAGCCCTTAGCTCTACCCTGCGAAACAGAGTTGTTAGCACGATGATAATCATATGAGGGCTTTGATCCTTTTGAGGAATTTGATCCACGTGAGGAATTTGGTCCGTATGAGGACTTGGATCCATATGAAGAATTTGATATGGGGTTCCTATTCTTCACAGGTGGTGTCATGAGAACATTCACCTGAAGATTTTCAAGGCACCTTTTGGGAACCCAGATTTTCTTCATAGGGGAACCGTTCCTTCAGTTAGTGCCAACATATCTAGCAAATACTTCACCATTTTGATTTTTGACCAGTTTATAGTTGGAGTCAAATGACTCATCAGAAGAATGAGGAGATTCACATGTAAAGTCAGATAAGTTAGATGGATCAACTGGTGGTCCCTTTGCAGCAACCCATGATGTTTTGGGGTACTGCTCAGGCTTCCAATATGTACCATCAGCATTGATTTTCCTCTCAAAGGCAATACCCTCTTTCCTAGGGTTCTGTTGAGGATACGCTTTTAAGCACATCACAAAGAGTCTGGTGCCCTTTGAGGCTTTTGTACATGCTGTCATGTACAATTCCTTTAACCATGCATCGTCAAGGATACTAGCAATGTCCTCAGATGAGGAATTAGTGATGGCAGAGGCAGGTGAAGAATTTGTAACAATTCAAGCATTTGAACATTCAGGTGAAGAATTAGCAGATTCACGTTCAATGCACTTTAAGCATGGAGGAACAAATTCTTCCTGAGCAGCGCTGATTTGTTGAGCAAGTAATGAATCGCGCTCCTTCTGAGGATCTTCATAACTCACTCTTAGCTTCTCAAGATCTTGCTTTCTTTGAAGAAATTCATAAGAAAGCTTATCATGATCAGATAAGAGAGTGTTATGTTGATCTTGAAGGGTATCATACTTAGTATGAAGTCTCTGAAGACTTTCAGCCAACGTTTTTGACTGATCCATTTCTTCACCCAACATATCATCGCTCTTATTTAGCATGTATTGAACTTTTTCTAAAGCTCTTTGTTGTTTAGTGGCAAGGGAAGCAAGTTTGACATAGCTGGGTCCAAATTCATCACTGATTCATCGTCACTTGACTCGGATAGGTAGCATTCAGTTACCTCAAAGACTTTTTGCCATAAGGCATGATGAAGAGGATGATGATTACGGTTCGAATGTCATCGCTTTGAGAGATTCCTTGAAGTCCTCAAACCAAGGATCATGACGGGTTCGATGACCTTCATAGACCTCGAGAGACGGTCCCAGATAAGCTTCACATGATCGAGATGCATGATGTTCCCGAACTGATTTTGAGATGACAGAGCAGATGACGTCCTTCGCCGTGAGGTTGAGAAGAGTGTACTTGTGAATGTCATCAGCTCCCGCCGTCTTGCACAGATCGGTAAGACCAATATCAGTGACGGTCCATAGTTCGCTGTTCATCGCCATGAGGCACTTCTTCATCATGGCCTTCCACTTGGGATACTCGTGATCGTCAAAGATGGGGCATGTCACTTTCTTCATACTTGTGGTCGACATAACTAAAAACTCCAGGCGGTTAAACCAAAATCACACAGAACAAGGGAGTACCTTGCTCTGATACCAATTGAAAGTGCGTTATATCGACTAGAGGGGGGGTGAATAGGCGATTTTTACGAATTCTTCACTGAGGAATTTACCGGTGAAGAAATTCCTTAGCGAAGAACTACTTGCAACGGAATAAGTACTCAGAAGTAAGCATAACAGAATACTGGCATGGTCATCATGATGAAATGAAGACAAGCACAGAGTACAGAAAGCGTAATCACAGGATAACACAAGATGAAGACAAACAGACTGAAGAAATTGAAATGAGGAAACTGAGAATGTCTTCAGTCAAAGTCTTCGAACACGGATATGATGAAGCACTTAACACAGTAACGAGGAAATGGAAGAGTTAAGGAAATAGAACCAGTAAGCTTGGTGAAGACAATGATTTGGTAGACCAGTTCCAACTGCTGTCTCAGTTGTATGTCTGGTTGGAGCGGCTGAGTATTTAAACTCGAGGACACACAGTCCCGGACACCCAGTCCTGAGCACGCAGCTCAGGACACCAAGTCCTCACCGTATTATCCTTGAACTAAGGTCACACAGACCTCATCCAATCACTCATGGTAAGTCTTCAGGCGACTTCCAAACCTTCACAAACTCGGTCACTCGGCGATCCACAATTCCTCTTGGATGCTCTAGACCATGACGCCTAACCGTTTGGAAGAAGCACAGTCTTCAAAGGTAACAAGCATCGGATCCACGCAAGATCAATCTCTTCAGTGATGCTCAATCACTTTGGGTTTGTAGGTGTTTGGGTTTGGGTTTTCCTCACTTGATGATTTTCACTCAAAGTCCTCGGAGGATGGGATGCTCTCAATTGACAAGTGTCGGTTTCTCTCGAGTAGCCAACCAGCTAGTGGTTGTAGGGGCGGCTATTTATAGCCTAGGGAGCAACCCTACATGATAAGACATAAATGCCCTTCAATGATATGACCGTTAGGTGGATAAGATATTTTGGGACAGGTGGCCAGAAGTACAAAGAATCGGAAATTTGAGGCACAAATTCCTCAGGGCTATCATGTTCCTCATTGTGTAGGCAATCCGCACTGGCGAATTCTTAACTCCTCAGTCAGAACAAAATTCCTCAGCGACCAGAAGAACTTTGTCTCTATCACTGAAGAAATTGACTGAACTGTATGAGATTTCCAATGGCTTCACTAGAAGGGGTTGGTAGGTGTAGGATTTTGAGTTGAGCATCACATGGAAGTTTTTCCTTAGTATTTCCTCAACCCCCTTTAACAGTACGGTGTTTCCTATGACTCAAGAAAGAGAAAATGAAACTACGAAAACAAAATTCTTCACGCTTCATGTTCCTCGAATGAATACCAAGTCTTTAAGGTCACACCAATTTCTTCACTTTCAAAGTCTTCGTATCACCAAAGTCTTCAAATAAGAACTTAATTTTTAGGGTCAACTTTCTCTGTAAATATCAAACTCCTCATAGACTTATAGACCTGTGTACACTCATAAACACATTAGTCCCTTAACCTATAAGTCTTCAATACACCAAAATCACTAAGGGGCACTAGATGCACTTACAGGATGACCTGAGGGTGCTGCACCACCTCTTGCAGATATGGGTTGATGACGTTCTTGAAGAACTTGTCCTTGGAGGAGCTTGAGGTGGTCATGGTACATGGGATCTGATAGAAAACATCAAGAAAAGAGAATAGAAGATTTCTCCATGATACGGTGGTTAACAGGTTCGGGAAGTATATATAGAGTTTTTTATCTTGGGGGACAAGCATGTTGTAGAAAAACAGAGTCCGGAAGGTGTCCCAGGTGGGCACAACCCACCTGGGCGCGCCAGGCAAGCCTGGCGCGCCCTGGTGTCTTGTGCCCACCAGAGTATGCTTCCTGGAAGTTTCTTATTTTCCTAATTTTTTAAATATTCCAAAACTGACAGAAAAAATTTTTGCGAATTTTTTGGAGTTCGTTTACTTAGCGTATCGCGTACCTCCTTATTTTCGCGATTCTGGAGTGTTTCGGAAGGACTCTTTTATGTGTTCTTATGGTGTCAAAGTTTGGATAATATTACTTTCAAGATTAATGGGCGTACCTGAGATATAGTGTTTTGTTCATTGCCCATTGACAACCTTCGGGTTAGTACCTTCGGCATTATTTATTTTGATGGCTCCAGACTGATAAACCTCCTCGATAACATATGGGCCTTCCCATTTTGAGAGGAGTTTTCCTGCAAAGAATCTGAAACGAGAGTTGTACAACAGAACATATTCTCCGACTTTAAACTCACGCTTTTGGATTCTTTTGTCATGCCATATTTTAACTTTTTCTTTGAATAATTTTGCATTTTCATAAGCTTGGGTGCTCCATTCATCTAAAGAACTAATATCAAATAACCTCTTTTCACCGGCAAGTTTGAAATCATAATTGAGTTCTTTGATTGCCAATATGCTTTATGTTCTAACTCAAGAGGCAAATGACATGCTTTTCCATAAACCATTTTATAAGGAGACATACTGTAGGATTTTTATAAGCTGTTCTATAACCCCAAAGTGCATCATCTAATTTCTTAGACCAATTCTTCCTGGACCTATTGACAGTCTTTTGCAAAATTAATTTTATTTCTCTATTTCTAAGTTCAACTTGACCACTAGACTGAGGAGGATAGGGTGATGCAATTCTATGGTTAACATCATACTTGGCAAGCATTTTACGGAAAGCACCATGAATAAAGTGTGAACCACCATCAGTCATTAAATATCTAGGGACTCCAAACCTTGGGAAAATAACTTCCTTAAGCATTTTAATTGAGGTGTTGTGATCAGCACTACTGGTTGGAATAGGTTCTACCCATTTAGTAACATAATCAACAACAACCAAAATATGTGTATACCCATTAGAGGAAGGAAAAGGTCCCATGTAATCAAATCCCCAAACATCAAATGGTTCAACAGCAAGTGAATAGTTCATAGGCATTTCTTGACGCTTCCGATATTACCTATTCTTTGACATTCATCACAAGATAAGATGAACTTATGGGCATCCTTGAAGAGAGTAGGCCAATAAAATCCAGATTGCAATACCTTGT
Source organism: Aegilops bicornis (assembly GCA_021605145.1). Taxonomy (NCBI): domain Eukaryota; kingdom Viridiplantae; phylum Streptophyta; class Magnoliopsida; order Poales; family Poaceae; genus Aegilops; species Aegilops bicornis. Next base: position 665,317,573 of record CM038671.1, on the reverse strand, counting down.
GAGCAGTTCTATCTCCAGCATGATGCCCTCCATAAGCTTCGGAGTTACATTCCATAGGATTTGTCCCTGTTCATGCTCAGGTACACAATGTCTAATAATACCATCTACTCCTTCTTTATAAAGATGTGTGTCATCCAAAAAGTAGTGTCCTAAATTATAGAAGAATTTTGTCTGTTGTTGGTATGTAAAGCTAGGTGGTAAATATTTAGCAACAATGTAATTAGCATAGTCAGTATACCAAGGAGTACTATGAGCAACATTTATTGCAGCTAACTGCTCATCAGGAAAACTATCATCAATAGGTAGTGGGTCATCAGGCACATTTTCAAGCCTAGATAAATTATCATTCTACGGGTTCTCAACTCCTTTTCTATCAATGATATGTAAATCAAATTCTTGAAACAAGAGAACCCATCGAATAAGTCTTGGTTTAGCATCTTTCTTTTCCATAAGATATTTAATAGCAGCATGACCGGTGTGAACAATTACTTTCGAATCAACAATATAAGGTCTGAATTTATCACAAGCAAACACCACTGCTAAGAATTCTTTTTCAGTAGTAGCATAATTTCTTCGAGCACTGTCTAGAGTTTTACTAGCATAATGAATAACATTCAATTTCTTATCAACTCTTTGTCCTAGAACAGCACCAACAGCATAATCACTAGCATCACACATAATTTCAAAAGGCAAGTTCCAATCAGGTGGTTGAATAATAGGTGCAGAAATTAAGGCTTTCTTGAGTGTTTCAAAGTCTTCCAAACAATCATCATCAAAGACAAAAGGAATATCCTTTTGCAGAAGACTCGTAAGAGGCCTAGAGATTTTAGAAAAGTCTTTGATAAATCTCCTATAGAAACCAGCATGACCTAGGAAACTACGAATACATTTGATATCTTTAGGACATGGCATTTTCTCAATTGCATCAACCTTAGATTTGTCTACTTCAATACCTCTTTCAGAAATTTTATGACCCAAGACAATACCTTCATTAACCATAAAGTGGCACTTCTCCCAATTCATGACAAGATTTGTTTGTTCACATCTCTGCAAAACTAGATCAAGATTGCTTAAACAATCATCAAAAGACTTCCCATAAACAGAGAAGTCGTCTATGAAAACCTCAACAATCTTTTCACAAAAGTCAGAGGATATAACAGTCATACATCTTTGAAAGGTAGCAGGTGCATTACATGAACCGAAAGGCATACTGTAACATCCCAAATTTCCTATTTGGAATGTTTTACAATTATAGCTAAGCATCCTATGCATCCTGTTTGAATTTGAATGCCATTTGAAGTTTCAGAGCAATTTGAGTTTGAATTTGAATTTCAAACTTTGGCATGTGGGAAACAATTCAAAAACTAAGCACGATAAATACTTGATCAAAAGTATGAGAGGAGCAAACATGACACTCCAAAAATATCAGAGGAAACAATGCCAAAAGTTTTGGAATTCAAATCTGAATTTTATTTGAATTTAAAAAAATGGATTTTTATAAAGTTTGGATTTTGCCTTTGGAAAAATGTTCAAATGAAAGGGAAGATTCACCTGATCATTTTGGTATATATATACCCTATATAAAATATTTATAGATATTGTTTTATTTTTGTTTTTGTTTTTATTAAAAAATAAAGAAAAACCCTTGAGGCGCCGGCCAGCCACCCAGTGCCCAGCCAGCGCCACCTCACCCTCCGCACTTTGGCCAGCCAAGCCGGCCCACGAGGCAGCCCAGCCGAGCCACCCGGCCCAGCTCCACCGCCTCGGCCTCGCCTGATTTCCTAGGCTTCGCCACCCGACCAACCCTCCCTCTCCCTCTCATCGACCCTTGGGCCCCGCCCGTCTTCCTTCCCCCTCGCCATGGCGACCTCGCCGGAGATCCACCGGATCCCGAAGGATCCGGGATCCCCATCGCCACCGATGCCCTTCTTCCGAGCGAGCCCGACCCTGTGGCTATAAAGGCCGAGCCCCGCACCTCATTCCCCGAGTCCTCGCCAGACCCCTCTCCCTCCCGCTGACGTCGCTGGAGCCCGGCTCGCCCGCCGCCATAGTCGCCGCCGTCGACGCCTAGTGCACCCCGACTTCCCCCAACACCACCGAACCACCCCCGTGCTCCTCAAGATCTCCCCGACGAGTCGCCGAGCTCGCTGACGCCTTGACGCCTCGACAAGACTCTCGCCGCCGCCGCCCGTCGCCGAGTCCGGTGAGTCCTCGCATCCCTCCCTGCTCGATCTTAGATCGACGGCTCGATTAGAACCTCAAGGGGTATGTTTTATTAGAAAACCGGACGGCCCGAGCGGTTTATTTTTAGTTAGGTTTATTTGTTTAGGCCGGTTCGTTTTAGTTAACCCTAGGCCCGTTTAGACTAAACTACGCCTAGTGCACAGTATAGGCCCATTGGGCTTTTCTTTTAATTTGATTTTCTGTTTTAGCGAATAGTTCCAATTTTCAAAAATGTATATCTTTTATTCTGTTTAATATTTTTGAGTGATTCTTTTTTGTTGGATTGCAAATTTTATGTAGTTTCTGCAAAATATATATTTAGCTATGTTAAAAATAATTAAAAATGCTTTAATATTGTTTTAGTCAGAATAGCAAATCTGCTATAACTTTAGTTAGAAAAATTATTTTTGCCTGATTCTTTTTGTCACCACTTTATTTTGACATTGCCAAACCCTAGAAATTAACTTGGGTATTTTAGGATTAATAAATAATTAGTTTTAGACAGAATCCTATTAATCCTAATTAATTGATTAGTTCCTGTTTTCCTAATATTTTAATTAGTAAATGAATTTATTTTAACTTGTGATTAGTTATTCTAGGTTAGTTTCTGTCATTCTAGTAGATGAACTTTTATTTATAATTAATAAAAGTTTTAAATTAATTTTCTTAATAGAAATTTGATTAGGCCTAAAATGAGTTTTATAATAGCTATTTAATTAATTCTTTTTGCACCTAGTTGCTTAGTGAATCCTTTTCTGTTAAGTTAACCTAAAACCATGATTAGGTTATATTAAGGAATTTTTGTTATATAAAAACTAGTTCTAGCTATTGTTGAAGTAGGAAACTTTGAGTGATTTTTCTTTGAGTTTTCCTTTGGATTTGGTTTTGGTTGCTTTGTTGTGTTATGTTATTTCTGTTATGTTGTGTTATGTGATCCTATTGTTTTGCTTATTGTGTTCATTGTTTGTCTCGGTAGAGTTTCCTGAGTGCTAAGCTTGCTACTACGACTCTTTAGCTTACGAGGATCATCAAGAAGGCAAGTTTTGATCATGTTATTTCTATACCTATGTTTTTGTGCATTAGTAGTTGTCACCACCCCACCATTGCATGCAGTAGTGAAATCTTGAAGTCATTAAACTTGAGTAGTATCATGTGGTAGGATGAACCAATCCCTTGTTACCACGACCGGGACGTAGTAGTTATTTTGCTATGCTCGTAGGCGGGATATGGGATGAGTGAAATTCATAAGCAAGATGTGAGAGTCAATGATGATGACAACCCATGGACTACAATGATCAAGATGGACTTGAGAAAATCACTCTTTGGGTGGAGGACGGTTGACGGGCACCTGGAGCACCAGTGGTGGCGGGATGCATGGAGAAGCGCCATGACATCCTGCGGAAAGCTTCACCCAGCCACTAAGAGAAGGATGGATGCCCCATGACCGGAAGCTTACGTGCAGCCGCAAGCCATTATGGGCTCGCTGGGTTGACCCTAGTAGTGACGTATTTGGACGGTACTACGAGAAGTAGACGAACGGTAGGATTGGATGGGTACGGCAAGGGCGGAAGAACTCTTTGGAAGACCCTGTTTCATTCGTCCCGTCTTCAAACACCATGAAGTGCTAAGACTTTAAAAGGAGGGAATGATTCTTGCGGGGAAAGTCATAAACCTCTGCAGAGTGTTATAACCTAATCGATTAGCCGTGTCCCCGATTCACGGACATTTGAGCCTCTGGAACTTGGAAGTATTCGGATATCTCAACACTAAAACTAATGAATTAATTTGAGGGTTTATGACTTAATAATTTGGGAACGAGATATTGGTTGGCGGAACCATCTCAATAACTACCAACAATTTGTAGTAATTTGCAAATAAGTCCACTTTGTAGTAGGATAAAATTGGCTTTACGCAAATTGATGAAACTTAGAGCTCCACAGCCAAAATGCATATAGTGTAGTAACTTTATTATTGTTATTCTTCATGACTTGCCGACTTATTCCAAAAGTCGACCTACATGGCTGCAACGTATTATGTTGCAGAGATATATTCCGATCAGGAGTGAGGCTACGCTCCGCGCTTGGCGATTGCCCTTTGGAGTCGGATGGACTCGCTTTACCTCGACGCTTCCGCAGCATTAGTAGTTTATTTCTCATGAGTTGGCCTTGAGCAGAATTTATTCCCGTGTAATAAAGACTCTATATGAGAATCGTGTAATAAAATTCAGGTGTGATTGAACTTTGATTACTTTATCGATGTACTGTGAGTACCAGCATGATCTTGGGATGGTACAGACACAGAGACTTGACCGATGTCGGGTCAGGTCGCTACACATACATCTATAAGCATAAGTTCCAAAGGGACAACTAAAAGTGGTCTTTTCTTGATCAGGTTGAGAAACAGGTATTTGTGAAAAACCAGAATATCCATCAAGGAAGCAAAAATGTGTGTGCTTAGATAATCTTTCAAGCATTTGATCAATGAAAGGCAGATGGTAATGATCTTTTCTAGTTGCTTTGTTTAATTTTCTAAGATCAATTACCATTCTATAGCCTATAGCAATTCTTTGCGGAATAAGTTCATTCTTATCATTAGGAACAACAGTAATACCTCCTTTCTTAGGGACATAATGAACAGGACTTACCCATCTACTATCAGCTATAGGATAGATTATAGCTGCTTCCAGAAGTTTTAATATTTCCAGTCTTACCACTTCTTTCATCTTCGGATTTAACCGACGTTGGTGATCAACAACGGGTTTAGCATCAGGTTCCATATTAATTTTGTGCTGACATAGAGTGGGACTAATGCCCTTTAAATCCTCAAGAGTATATCCAATAGCAGCTCGGTTCTTCCTTAGAACTTTCAATAATCTTTCTCCTTCATGTTCTGAAAGGTTAGCACTGATAATAACAGGATATATCTTCTTCTCATCAAGATAAGCATATTTCAAAGTGTTTGGCAATTGTTTTAATTCAAACACAGGATCACCTTTAGATGGAGTAGGACCTCCTAGATTTCAATAGGCAAGTTGTGTTTAAGTAGAGGACGTTGTTCAAAGAAAATCTTATCTATTTCATTTCTTTCATGCATATGTAAATCATTTTCATGCTCTAGCAAATATTGTTCTAGTGGATCAGTAGGTGGCACAACAATAGAAGCAAGACCAATTATTTCATCCTTACTAGGCAATTCTTTTTCATGAAGTTTTCTACTAAACTTGGAAAATTAAACTCATGAGACTCATCACCAAAACAAACACCGACAGTTTGTTTCTCACAATCTATTCTAGCATTAACGGTGTTAAAGAAAGGTCTACCAAAGATAATGGGACAAAAGTCATCTTGTGGGGAACCAAGAACAAGCAAATCAGTAGGGTATTTTTTTCCCACACAAGACTTCAACATCTCTAACAATCCAAATTAGTGATATAGTATCTCTATTAGCAAGTTTAATAGTAACATCTATGTCTTCTATCTCTGCGGGTGCTATGTCATTCATAATTTCTTGATATAAGGTGTAAGGAATAGCACTCACACTAGAACCTATGTCATGTAAACCATGATAACAATGATCTCCTATTTTAACTGAGATGACAGGCATGCCAACAACAGGTCTATGTTTGTCCTTTTTATCAGGTTTGGCAATTCTAGCAGCTTCTTCACAGAAGTAAATAACATGCCCATCCATATCTTCTTCCAAGAGATCTTTAACCATAACAATACTAGGTTCTACTTTGATTTGTTCATCGGGTTTAGGTGTTCTAATATAGCTTTTGTTAACCATAGTTGAAAATTTAGCATGTTCCTTTATCCTAATAGGAAAAGGTGGTCTCAATATAAGCAGAAGGAACAACTGGATCAACATTGTAAAGTATAGTTTCTTCTTTAACTTGTACATGTTCTTTGATTTCTTCTTTAATAGGTGGGTGATATTTAAACCACTTCTATTTAGGGAGATCAACATGAGTAGCAAATGATTCACAGAAGGAGGCTACTATCTCAGAGTCAAGTCCATATTTAGTGCTAAACTTTTGAAAAGCATCAGTATCCATAAAAGATTTAACACAATCATACTTAAGCTTAATACCTGACTCTTTACCTTCATCGAGTTCCCAATCTTCAGAGTTGTGTTTAATTCTTCCCAAAAGATCCCACCGGAATTCAATAGTCCTCTTCATAAAAGAACCAACACAAGAAGTATCAAGCAGAGTTTGATCATTACGAGAAAGCCGAGCATAAAAGTTTTGGATAATAATTTCTCTTAAGAGCTCATGATTGGAGCATGAATATAAAATTGACTCAAGCCTCCCCCAAGCTAGAGCGATACTTTCTCCTTCACGAGGCCAAAAATTATATATATAATTACGATCACGGTGAACTAGATGCATAGGATAAATTTTTTGGTGGAACTCCAATTTCAAACGATTCCAATTCCAAGATCCAATATCATCGCATAGTCTATACCATGCCAATGATTTTCCCTTCAAAGATAAAGGGAAAACCTTTTTCATCACTTCATCCCTGGGTAAACCTGCAAGCTTAAACAATCCACAAATTTGTTCTACATGTATCAAGTGCATATCAGGATGTTCGGTTCCATCTCCTGCATAAGCTAGCAGTTGTTCTATCATACCCGAAGGAATTTCATATTCAATATTTTCAGTAGGCGTAGTAGGTTGAGGGGTTGCTAATTGTGGTTCCGGTCGAGGTGAAGATACCCCGAACAAACCCCTCAAAGGATGGTTTTCCATAGTAACAAGTGACAACAAATTTTAGCACACCATATAAATGTTTCCTTACCAAATTCCACTTACCAAAGGCAGTTCACTCCCCGGCAACGGTGCCAGAAAATAGCCTTGATGACCCACAAGTATAGGGGATCAATTGTAGCTCTTTTCGATAAGTAAGAGTGTCGAACCCAACAAGGAGCAGAAGGAAATGACAAGTAGTTTTCAGTAAGGTAATGTCTGCAAGTGCTGAAATTGTGAGTAGCAGAGTAGTTTGATAGCAAGATAATTTGTAACGAGGAAGTAACGATAGTAGTAACAAAAGTGCAGCAAGGTAGCCCAATCCTTTTGAGGCAAAGGACAGGCCAAAACGGTCTCTTATGATAAGCAAAGCATTCTTGAGGGTACACGGGATTTCCATCTAGTCACTTTCACCATGTTGGTTTAATTCATGTTCGGTACTTTGATAATTTGATATGTGGGTGGACTGGTGCTTAGGTGCTGTTCTTACTTGAACAAACCTCCTACTTATGATTAACCCTCCCGCAAGCATCTGCAACTATGAGAAAAGTATTAAGAATAAATTCTAACCATAGCATTAAACTTTTGGATCCAATCGGTCCCTTACGGAATAGCGCATAAACTGGGGTTTAAGCTTCTGCCACTCTCGCAACCCATCATCTAATTGCTACTCCAGAATGCATTCCCTTAGGCCCAAATATGGTGAAGTGTCATGTATTCGACGTTCACATGACACCACTAAGGGAATCACAACATACATACTATCAAAATATCGAACACATATCAAGTTCACATGATTACTTGCGACATGATTCCTCCCGTGATCTCAAGAAAAAAAAGTAACTACTCACAAATGATAATCATGCTCAACATCAGAGGGGTATTAAATAGCATATTGGATCTGAACATATAATCTTCCACCAAATAAACCATATAGTAATCAACTACAAGATGTAATCAGCACTACTAGTCACCCACAAGCACCAATCTATAGTTTTGGTAACAAGATTGAACACAAGAGATGAACTAGGGTTTGAGATGAGATGGTGTTGTTGAATATATTGATGGAGATTTCCCTCCCCAAGATGGGAGAGTTGTTGGTGATGATGATGACGATGATTTCCCCCTCCGAGAGGGAAGTTCCCTCGGCGAAATTGCTCCGCCGGAGGGCAAAAATGCTCCTACCCAAGCTCCACCTCGAGACGGCGGCGCTCCGTACCGAAAGTCCTCGCCTTATTTTTTTATATGTCAAAATGACCTATATACCAGAAGATGGGCACCAGAGGTGGGCCTGGGTGAGCACAACCCACCAGGGCGTGCCTGGGCTCCCTGGCGCGCCCAGGTGGGTTTTGCCCACCTGGTGGGCCCCTCTGGTAGTTATTTGCTCCCATAATTCTCAAATATTCCAGAAAAAATCCTCATGAAGTTTCAGCTTGTTTGGAGTTGTGCAGAATAGGTGGCCTGACGTACCTTTTCCAGGTCCAGATTTCCAGTTGTCGGAATTCTCCCTCTTGGTGTGTACCTTGCAAATTATGAGAGAAAAGGCATTAGAATTACTCCAAAAAGCATTATTATGGATAAGAACATCATAAATAACAGTAAGAAAACATGATGCAAAATGGACGTATCAACGAGCTACTCATTCCCGGTGGCGCCGGTACCAATACCTCAAGCACCTTCTCTGTTGCCAACCACGCTCAACCCTTGCATGTTACGGGATTATCTTGTCAAATCCAAGAAATTTGTCAGTTATTTGGAGTATATCAGATACGTGCATTTTTGTGATTGAAACCATGGTCTCTCCTAAATATGTAAATTTGTGATTTTTTTAGAAACGAAGTGGTTGTGGAATGTGGATCTACAAAGTACCTCATGAACTACTAATTTAGCCTTTCTATCTACTTAATTGTGTGTTGAAACTTGTAGTTCATCCTTGGTGAAATTCAATATGCCATCCCTTCATACAGAAATTTGTTCCTCAGTTTGGAATGCGGATGTTAAGTGAGTGACCCACTAAAAATATGATCTGCTAAAATACATGCAAATGCAACTGTATTGTCTTGATGTTACCAAATGTTAACAATGTTCTTGGTTCTTGAATTTTAATATCGAAAACAATTTTTTATGTACAAAGAAGAGAAACAGTCATGATGCTATTATTGAAGGAAATATGCGCTAGAGGAAATAATAAAGTTGTTATTTTATATTTCCTTGTATCATGATAAATATTTATTATTCATGCTAGAATTGTATTGATCGGAAACCTTAATGCATGTGTGAATACATAGACAAACACTGTGTCCCTAGTGAGCCTCTACTTGACTAGCTCGTTGATCAAAGATGGTTAAGGTTTCCTGACCATGGACATGAGATGTCATTTTATAACGGAATCACATCATTAGGAGAATGATGTGATGGACATGACCCATCCGTTAGCTTAGCATATTGATCGTTCAATTTTATTGCTATTGCTTTCTTCATGTCAAATACACATTCCTTCAACTATGAGATTATGCAACTCCCGGATACCGGAGGAATGCTTTGTTGGCTATCAAACGTCACAACGTAACTGGGTGATTATAAAGATGCTCTACAGGTATCTCCGAAGGTGTTTGTTGGGTTGGCATAGATCGAGATTAGGATTTGTCACTCTGAGTTTCGGAGAGGTATCTCTGGGCCCTCTCGGTAATACACATCATAAGAAGCCTTGCAAGCAAAGTGACTAATGAGTTAGTTACAGGATGATGTATTACGGAACGAGTAAAGAGACTTGTCGGTAACGAGATTGAACTAGGTATGAAGATACCGACGATCAAATCTCGGGCAAGTAACATACCGATGGACAAAGGGAATAAACTATGTTGTCATAATGGTTCGACCAATAAAGATCTTCGTGGAATATGTAGGAGCCAATATGAGCATCCAGGTTTAGCTATTGGTTATTGACTGGAGAGGTGTCTCGGTCATGTCTACATAGTTCTCGATCCCGTAGGGTCCGCACGCTTAACGTTCGATGACGATTTTGTATTATATGAGTTATGTGATTTGGTGACCAAATGTTGTTCGGAGTCCCGGATGAGATCACGGACATAACGATGAGTCTTGAAATGGTCGAGAGGTAAATATTGATATATATGACGATAGTATTCAGACACTGGAAGTGTTCCGGGGTACCGGGTACCTATCGGGTCACCGGAAGGGGTTCCGGGCATCCCCTCGACAACTACATGGGCCTAATGGGCCAAGAGTGGGACAGATAAGCCCCTAAGGGGCTGGTGCGCCCCATGTAGGCCGAAATAGGGGGAAGGATAGAGGAGAAGAGAGAAAGGAAGGGGAGGGATTCGACCTCCCCATTCCTTCTCTCCCCCGCCTCTTTCCTTCCCCCTCCGGGAAATATGGTAAGGGGGGCGAATAGAATTAGGGCCCCAAGTAGGATTCCTCCTACTTGGGCGCCCCCTTGGCTGCCCCCTCTCCCTCCCACCTATATATATGAGGGGAGAGGCACCTAGAACACACAACAACATCTGTCAGCCGTGTGAGGCGCCTCCCTCCACAGTTTACGCCTCCGGTCATATTCACGTAGTGCTTAGGTGAAGCCCTGCGCGGATCACTTCACCATCACCGTCAACACGCCGTCGTGCTGACGAAACTCTCCCTCGATACTTTGCTGGATCAAGAGTTCGAGGGACGTCATTGAGGTTAATGTTTGTAGAACTCGGAGGTGCCATGCATTCGGTGCTTGATCGGTCGGAACGAGAAGAAGTTCGACTATATCCACCGCGTTGTCAAACGCTTCCGCTTTCTGTCTACGAGGGTACGTGGACACACTCTCCCCCTCTCGTTGCTATGCACCTCCTAGATAGATCTTGCGTGAGCGTAGGATTTTTTTTGAAATTGCATGCTACGTTTCCCAACAGTGGCATCCGGGCCAGGTTAATGCGTAGATGATATCCACGAGTAGAACACAAAGAGTTGTGGGCGGTGATCATCATACTGCTTACCACCAATGTCTTATTTTTATTCGGCGGTATTGTTGGATGAAGTGACCCGGACCAACCTTACATGACCACGTTCATGAGACCGGTTCCACCGATAGACATGCAACTAGTTTTGCATAAAGGTGGCTGGCGGGTGTCTGTTTCTCCAACTTTAGTTGAATTGAATTTGACTGCGGCAGGTCCTTGTTGAAGGTTAGAACAGCAAACTTGATAAATTACCGTTGTGGTTTTGATGCATAGGTAAGAACGGTTCTTGCTAGAAGCCCGTAGCAGCCACGTAAAACTTGCAACAACAAAGTAGAGGACGTCTAACTTGTTTCTGCAGGGCATGTTGGGATGTGATATGGTCAAGACATTATGTGATATACGTTATTGTATGAGGTGATCATGTTTTGTAAAAGTTATCGGCAACTGGCAGGAGTCTTATGGTTGTCGCTTTATTGTATGAAATGCAAACGCCATGTAATTGCTTTACTTTGTCACTATGCATTAGCGATAGTTTTAGAAGCAATAGTTGGCGAGACGGCCACGACGCTATGATGGAGATCAAGGTGTCAAGCCAGTGACGATGGAGATCATGACGGTGCTTTGAAGATGGAGATCAAAACCACAAGATGATGATGGCCATATCATGACACATATTTTGATTGCATGTGATGTTTATCTTTTATGCCTCTTACTTTGCTTAGTACGGCGGTAGCATTATAAGATGATCCCTTACTAAAAATTTCAAGGTATAAGTGTTCTCCCTGAGTATGCACCGTTGTGATAGTTCGTCTTGCTGAGACACCACGTGATGATCGGGTGTGATAATCTATACATTCACATACAACGGGTGCAAGACAGTTTTGCACATGCGAAATACTCGGGTTAAACTTGACGAGCCTAGCATGTATAGGCATGGCCTCGGAGTTGATGACTAATCCATCTCACGTGATGATCGGACATGGTTTAGTTGATTTGGATAACGTATCATTTAGATGACTTGAGGGATGTCAATCTAAGTGGGAGTTCTTAAGTAATTTGATTAATTGAACTTAATTTATCATGAACTTAGTCCTGATAGTATTTGCATATTTATGTTGTAGATCAATAGCTCACGTTGTAGCTCCCTGTTTATTTTTGATTTGTTCCTAGAGAAAAATAAGTTGAAAGATGATAGTAGCAATGATGCGGACTTGGTACGTGATCTGAGGATTATCCTCATTGCTGCATAGAATAATTATATCTTTAATGCATCGCTACGTGACAGATCTATTGCAGGAGCAGATGCAAACGTTATGAACGTCTGGAAGATCAGTATGATGACTACTTGATAGTTTAGTGCACCATACTTTACAGCTTAGAACCGGGAAATCAAAAAGATTTTGAATGCCATGGAACATATGAGATGTACCAAGAGCTAAAATTGGTATTTCACACTCATGCCCGTGTCGAGAGGTATGAGACCTCTGACAAGTACTTTGCCTACAAGATGGAGGAGAATAGCTCAACCAGTGAGCATGTGCTCGGAATATCTGAGTACTACAATCGCTTGAATCAAGTCACTGTCACCAAGTTAATCTTCCAGATAAGTTAGTGATTGACAGAGTTATCTAGTCACTGTCACCAAGTTACTGGAACTTCGTGATGAACTATAATATGCAAGGGATCATGAAAACGATTCTCGAGCTCTTCGTGATACTGAAATCGATGAAGGTAGAAATCAAGAAAGAGCATCAAGTGTTGATGGTTAACAAGACCACTAGTTTCAAGAAAAAGGGCAAGGTAAAGAAAGGGAACTTCAAGAAGAATGGCAAGCAAGTTTTCACTCCCGTGAAGAAGCCCAAAGCTGAACCTAAGCCTGAAACTGAGTGCTTCTACTACAAAGGGAATATTGATGCCAACAGATGCAAAGTTGATAATGATAGTTCAACATATTTGTAGCCATGCCTTTAGGTCATATTGGTGTAAAGCGCATGAAGAAGTTCCATGCAGATGGACTTTTGGAATCACTTGATTATGAATCATTTGATACTTGCGAACCATGCCTCATGGGCAAGATGACTAAAACTCCGTTCTGTGGAACAATGGACCAAGCTAATGACTTGTTGGAAATAATACATACCGATGTATGCGGTCCGATGAGTGTTGAAGCTCGCGGCGGGTATCATTATTTTCTGACCTTCACAGATGATTTGAGCAGATACGGGAATATCTACTTGATGAAACACAAGTCGGAAACATTTGAAAAGTTCAAAGAATTTCAGAGTGAAGTGGAGAATCATTGTAACAAGAAAATAAAGTTTCTACGATCTGATCATGGAGGCGAATACTTGAGTTACGAGTTTGGCCTTCATTTAAAACAATGTGGAATAGTTTCACAACTCACGCCTGGAACACCATAGCGTAATGGTGTGTCCGATCGTCATAACCATACTTTATTAGATATGGTGCGATCTATGATGTCTCTTACCGATTTACCACTATCATTTTGGGGTTATGCATTAGAGACAGCTGTATTTACGTTAAATAGGGCACCGTCTAAATCCGTTGAGACGACACCGTATGCACTATGGTTTGGCAAGAACCTAATTAAGCCGTCATTTCTTAAAGTTTGGGGTTGCGATGCTTATGTGAAAAAGCTTCAGCCTGATAAGCTCGAACCCAAATCAGAGAAGTTCGTCTTCATAGGATACCCAAAAGAAACTGTTGGGTACACCTTCTATCACAGATCCGAAGGCAAGATCTTTGTTGCTAAGAATGGATCCTTTCTAGAGAAGGAGTTTCTCTCAAAAGAAGTGAGTGGGGGGAAAGTAGAACTTGATGAGGTAATTGTACCTTCTATCGAATTGGAAAGTAGCACATCAGTGAAATCCGTTCCCATGATGCCTAGAACAACTAGAGAGAAAGCTAATGATGATGATCATGAAACTTCAGATCAAGTTACTACCGAACCTCGTAGGTCAACTAGAGCACGTTCTGCACCAGAGTGGTGATGCGGATTGAAGCTACGTCGGTATTTCCCCAAAGAGGAAGGGATGATGCAGCATAGTGGCGGTAGGTATTTCCCTCAGTGATGAGACCAAGGTTATCGAACCAGTAGGAGAACCAAGCAACACAACCTAAACAGCACCTGCACACAAATAACAACTACTCGCAACCCGATGTGTAAATGGGGTTGTCAATCCCTTTTGGGTAGCGGCGCCCCAAGATAGGCAAACGGGCGTGAGGAAATTGTAGTAGATTGATAGATCAAACGCCAAATAAAATAAATAAGAATAAATTGCAGCAAGGTATTTTTGTATTTTTGGTTTAGTAGATCTCAAAATAAAAGCAAAGGCAAATAGATCGCAAAGGCAAATAATATGAGAAAGAGACCCGGGGGCCGTAGGTTTCACTAGTGGCTTCTCTCGAGAAAAATAGCAAACGGTGGGTAAACAAATTACTGTTGGGCAATTGATAGAACTTCAAATAATCATGATGATATCCAGGCAATGATCATTATATAGGCATCACGTCCAAGATTAGTAGACCGACTCCTGCCTGCATCTACTACTATTACTCCACACATCGACCGCTATCCAGCATGCATCTAGTGTATTAAGTTCATGGAGAAATGAAGTAATGCAATAAGAAGGATGACAAGATGTAGACAAGATCTATTTATGTAGAAATAGACCCCATCGTTTTTGAAAGATCGTGGACATCTCCTAGAGGGGGGGCACTGGTGCGCGTCGGTCCAAAACAAACGGTTTAAAACCCCTTTCCGCGACGGCATTTTGAACCGTCGCCATGTGAGTGTGTGCGATAGGGTGTCCTTCCCACACGACCCAAAAATCGTCGGGGATAGGCCCTCCTGGGACCTAGGCTGGGGCCGTGTGCGATCGGGCGAGGCATCGAAACCCAATCATTTTCGTAGGTATGTACATCCCACACGGTGAATCCCAGAAATCATTTTCGTAGGTATGTACATCCCACACGATGAATCCCAGAAATCATTTCCGTAGGTATGTACATCCCACACGGTGAATCCCAGAAAAATATTTCCGTTCGTATGTATATCACACACAGTCAATCCAAGGAATACGTTTCCGCTCTTATGTACATCCCACACAGTCAATCCAGGAAAAACGTTTCCGTTCGGATGTACATCCCACACAGTTTTATGTATACGCTCATGTGTGAAAGGTGTAACTATCACACACGCTCTGCCTTGGTTAACTATTTGCTTTCATTAACTACATCACACACGATTTGATGTAGAAAAATGTGTGGCATTGGGCTATCCATCGCAAGCGCTTTTACTGCTAGAACCGTTTGCAAAGGTCCGTGACCGTCTGTTCTATTTTTATTTTTGCATGTAATTTATTATTCTAATTGGAAATTTTGAAATACTAAACATGCAATTCAAATTCTCAGCACAATGGTTCAACAACGAATCCATAAATATAATTGCCAGTACAATATGTTTAGTAATTACAGGATTAGACAACAATTAACTATGATGAACCGCAGTATTTAAAGGCGGTAAAGGTGAACAGACAAGTGTAAATCATTTTGACTGCCGAAGGTGTTGAAGAAGCGGAATGCACATAATGTGCCTTCCTGCATGCCATAGGTACAAACCACTTTTGTCCAACCCCTTGTGACGATCGCTCGCCCATCCTTCACCGCCTTCAGGAAGACTTCTAGAGCATTATCATGGTAGCATGAATTATATACTTTAACCTTAGTTGCCTCCACTCCGGTCATGTAGTTTGCAAGGTAATCATCAGTAAATAGCTTCGGAAACCAAAAGAGAAAAATATCAGATACTGTGGTCTAATAGAGTAACTTGTTGTGGGCAGGGGGAAAGGCAACACATTACTTACCATCCTAAAGTTCACTGTTGTCTTCGACAAAGTGTAAATAAAACTTAATTCCAATCACCCGTTTCTTTCGCCTAACAATATTTCTTAGTTTCCTCACTTGACGCTTGTTCATGAATATCTCATTGCCCCATACACAAAAGGGATCGAAGCGTGGATCAGTACCCCTCATATATGTACCTACAAGCAACCAGTAAATGTTAGAAGCTAAACTAAGATTGCACGAATGATGTAAAATACAACTACCTATGTTCCTAAGTACAATTTTTTTTGATATTTCAATATGAACTACATACGGATGTATATAGAATTATAGATATAGTTTAGATTAGAATCTAGATTCACTCATTTCGCTCCTTATGTAGTCTATATTGGAATCTCTAAAAATACTTATATTTAGGAATAGATGGTGTATAAGACATGGGATGCAGCTAACCTCGACGGCAAACAACAACATCGCCCATTGTAGCCCTGTGTAAGTACATGGAAAGCCAATGTTAACTACAACAGGGTTAACATCCACCAAAAATAGCAAATGGTAATAAAATGGTAGCATCTGTAGTGATATCTTCATTTCGAAAGAGTAGCACGGTAGCAAAGGGACGGGTTAAAAAATGGATACAACTGTTAATTGCAACAGGCTTAACAACATCCTAATTCATGTTTTGTAAGTTTGTAGCCAGTGAAATACAACTCTTTAAAAATGGATACAATCATTAATTACAACAGGCTTAATGGCCATTGAAACCGATCTTGATAAAAATGCAATTGGCGAGTTAAACATCACAGGTAGGTCTTTGCGGAGAGCAGATAATGGCCCATTTGTCTATAAAAAGGTAGGGAAAATAGCTCAAACATGTTAGGCATGTTTACTACAACATGCTTAATACATCGACAGTACAAAACATAGCCATTAATTACAGCTGGTATTGGTAATATTGAACTGGTGGGTACATACTTGGTAAGTCCTGAGAGGTAGTTGTTGGGGCACTTCATCTTGGCCAGAGCCCGCCAAAGTCAGCGGCGGCGGAGGCGAGCTGTTCCTTCGGATCGAAGCATGGATCAGTGCCACTGACATGTGTACCTACAGGCAACCACTAAATGGTAGAACTTAAACTGCAATTGCACAAATGATGTGAAATACTGTAAGACATGGGATGCAGCTAACCTTGATGACAAACAACAGCATCGGCCGTTATGACCCTGCATAAGTACATGGACAAGCATGTTAAGTACAACAGGGTTAGCATCCACCAAAACTAGCAAATGGGGCAGCATCTCTAGTATATCTTCATTGAGGAGAGTAGCATGGTAGCAAATGGACAGATTAAAAAATGGATACAACTGTTAATTGCAACATGCTTAACAACATCCTAAGTCATGTTTTGTAAGTTTGTAGACATTGAAATGCAACTGTTTAAAATGGATTCAACTGTTAATTGCAACAGGCTTAATAGACATTGAAACCGGTACTGATAAAAATGCAATTGGCATAGTTAAACATCACAAGGCATGTGCTGCGAGAGCAGATAATGGCCCAGATGTCTATGAAAAGGTAGGGGTAGTAGCAAAAACGTGTTAGGCATGTTTACTAGAACATGCTTAATACATCGACCGTACAGAACATAGCCATTAATTGCAACTGGTATTGGTAAGATTGAACTGGTGAGTACATACTTGGTAAGTCCTGAGAGGTAGTTGATGGGCCACTTCATCTTGGCCAGAGCTCGCCCAAAGTCAGCGATGGCGGAGGCGAGCTATTCCTCCGGGTCGAAGCGTGGATCAGTGCCACTGACATGTGTACCTACAAGCAACCAGTAAATGGGTAGAAGTTAAACTGCAATTGCACAAATTATGTGAAATCTTGTAGAAGACATGGGATGCAGCTCACCTCGACGGCAAACAAAAGCATCGGCCGTTATGACCCTGCGTAAGTACATGGACAAGCATGTTAAGTGCAATAGGGTTAGCATCCACTAAAATAGCAAATGGGCAGCATCTCTAGTGATATCCTGAGTCATATATTGTAAGTTTGTTGCTGGTATTGGTGAAATTGAGCTAGACACGGTAATATTTGAATATCACACAGTGTGTAGTACTGAAATAAACAAGGCATGAACATGCTTAATACATCAACCGTACAAATCATAGCCGTTGCAAGTGCTATTGGTAAGATTTAGCTGGTCAGATCTTACCTGTTAAGTCCTGGGGGTAGTCGTCGGGGGACTTCATTTGGGCCAGAGCCTGCACCATGTTGGCGGCGGAGGCGAGGTGTTCCTCCGGGTCAACACGCACAGCGGCCATCGCGCCATGGACCGCCATCAGCTCCTGGCGGGGGGGGGGGGATTTGGTTCCCAGGCGCCATTTAAGCAATCAGGCTGGGGACGTGATAGAGATTGGTGGGTTACCTAACTGGATCCAAGTAGAACGTAGATGTGGTTAAAGTTGTGGTTTCGGTGGCGGCGGTTTGAGATGCCGGTAGGGGAGGCGCGAGGGAGGGGGATACTGAGGGGAAGGGGATGTGGTTGGAGGAATAAATTCTGAAATCGCGCACCTAATGAAAATTTTGGTGCGAAATTTGAAACTTGGGCGGGGGAAACACACAACGCAGACGAAGCGCGTAAAATACTTGTGTGCGAGAAAAAAGAAAGTTGGCAGATCCCGTCTCCAAAAATGTACACGTGTACTTGATTTTTTTCGTCAATGGTACGCTGGTTTATTAGGAAATATCGCATGTGTAATCGACTTATGGGTCATTAACGCAAAAAACGCAGATGGGTACGGCATAGAAACCGTGTGTTTTGTGATCTTCTAATGATTAAAGCAAAAAAAACACGGGCACACATGCTAATCAACGCTCAAAGCCCTCAAAGGATGCTCTTACCGACATTGTACGTTAATATTACAAACTTAAAGTACTACTGGTAATATACTCTAATACTACAAACTTAAACTACTTCTCACATGCTGCCATCAGGGCATGCTGGCCAGACACCGGTGTTCTCCTTCCCGGCCTTGTAGGCGGCAGCCCACCATGCTTCGATCTCCGCCAAGCTCTCCTCACCACTTTGTGCGGCCTATTTTTTCTTGCGGCGGCGGGACTCTCTTTTCTTGACTGTTTTCTGCCTTTTCCGCTCCTTCTGTGTGGCTTTGGCCGCCTCTAGATCCACCACCCATTCGGCCATGGCAGCCCCAAAGTCCGCCCATGTAACTGTCTGGCCGCCGGCGGTGATGAACTCGGCACGGCGAGATGCCATCACTTCCTTACCATGTGCGCGGTCGCGGGCGGCGAGGAACACGGTGCGGCAGGATGCCATCGCTTCCTTACCAGTTACTGTGCGTCGCAGTGCCATGGACGACGCCTAGAGAGAGCTCTAGGACGGAGGGGACGGGCAGCCGTACAGTGCGGTGGTATTCAAGAGCTCAACCACAAACGACAACAAAAATTTGGCTTCCCTTACAATTTTGCTCGTTCATTACTGCACATGGTTCATCTCTGTCGCTTCCGGAAATAGTGTGCGCTGAGCCTATTGTGTGTTGCGTTATGATTGACTGGAACCCCAGCCACGCGGATCGCGCGTGTACACCGTTGGATGCACCACGATCGAACGGCAATCCACGTCCCTCACATCACACCCGTGCACCTGTAGCTGGATTGGATTTATATGCGCTAAATGCCTAGAAAATGCACATAATCCCCTAAATATGGTAAATGAGCCCGGAAAAATGCCAAATTTGAACACGGTGATTTGCAGGGTGTATGTTCGTCGTAGAAAAAAAACTCCAGGGCAAAGAACGAAGAAAATTTGGATTCCCCTTCAATCTTGAGGATTTCCCTTTCTAAAGCATGGAACTTCCTCAGTGATGGTTCGATTTATGAAGGGCGTGCATGACAACATAAGCCAAACCTTCTCAAATTTTTACCAAGGCATGGTGAGGGAGTCCCGGACTAGGGGGTGTCCGGATAGCCGGACTATCGTCACGGCCGGACTCCAAGACTATGAAGATACAGGATTGAAGAGTTCGGCCCGTGTCCGGATGGGACTTTCCTTGGCGTGGAAGGCAAGCTTGGCGATACGGATATGTAGATCTCCTACCATTGTAACCGACTCTGTGTAACCCTAACCTATCCGGTGTCTATATAAACCGGAGGGTTTTAGTCCGTAGGACGAACAACAATCATACCATAGGCTAGCTTCTAGGGTTTAGCCTCCTTGATCTCGTGGTAGACCTACCAATATTAATCAAGCAGGAGTAGGGTATTACCTCCATCGAGAGGGCCCGAACCTGGGTAAAAACATCGTGTCCCTTGTCTCCTGTTACCATCCGCCTAGACGCACAGTTCGGGACCCCCTACCCGAGATCCGCCGGTTTTGACACCGACACATGGTGAGGTCATACCATGGCACCATGCCAGGCGTCATGTTTTTTAAGCATTTATTTCATTTTTTTATAGTTGAAAACCCAAAAAGAGACATTTTTCGCTGACTATTGCCACACATTTCATCGAAATATCTGTCCATTCCTTGTAAAAGGCATGCGAATTTACTAAATGGCACGAGCATGGTTTTCTAGGCCGTTCTTGTGGACCCTTTCATGCATTGATTGTTTGAACTTGAATTATGCGCATTAATGCCTAGGAAATGCACATAATCCCCTAAATATGGCAAATGAACCCGGAAAAGTGCCAAATTTGAACACGGTGATTTGCAGGTTGTATGTTCATCGTAGAAAAAACTCGTGGACAAAGGACAAAGAAAATTTGGACCCCCCTTCAACCTTGGTGATTCCCCCCTTGAAACCATGGAACTTCCTCGGTGATGGTTCGATTTATGAAAGGCGCGTATCACAACATAAGGAAGACATACTCCAATTTTTACTAGGGCATGTTGAGGCCATACCATGGCACCAAGCCAGGCGTCATGTTTTCCAACCATGTGTTTCATTTTTTCTATAGTTGTTACCCGAGTAAACGACACGTTTATGGTTGACTATTACCACACATTTCCTTGAAATATCTGCCCATTCCTTGTAAAAGGCATGAGAATGTGCTAAATAACAGAGCATGGTTTTCCAGGCCGTTCTTGTGCACCTTTTCATGCACCGAATGTTCGAATTTGAATTATGTCCATTAATGCCTAGAAAATGCACATAATCCCCTAAATATGGTAAATGAGCCCGGAAAAATGCCAAATTTGAACACGGTGATTTGCAGGGTGTATGTTCGTCATAGAAAAAAACTCAGGGCAAAGAACGAAGAAAATTTGGATTCCCCTTCAATCTTGAGGATTTCCCTTTCGAAAGCATGGAACTTCCTCGGTGATGGTTCGATTTATGAAGGGCTGCATGACAACATAAGCCAAACCTTCTCAAATTTTTACCAAGGCATGGTGAGGTCATACCATGGCACCATGCTAGGCGTCACGTTTTTTAAGCATTTATTTCATTTTTATACTTGAAAACCCAACAAACAGACATTTGTGGTTGACTATTTCCACACATTTCATCAAAATATCTGTCCATTCCTTGTAGAAGGCATGAGAATTTACTAAATGGCACGAGCATGGTTTTCTAGGACGTTCTTGTGGACCCTTTCATGCATCGATTGTTTGAACTTGAATTCTGCATTAATGCCTAGGAAATGCACATAATCCCTAAATATGGCAAATGAACCTTAAAAGTGCCAAATTTGAACACGGTGATTTGCAGGTTGTATGTTCATCGTCGAAAAAACTCGTGGACAAAGGACAAAGAAAATTTGGACCCCCCTTCAACCTTGGTGATTCCCACCTTGAAACCATGAAACTTCCTCGGTGATGGTTCGATTTATGAAAGGCGCGTATCACGACATAAGGAAGACATTCTCCAATTTTAACTAGGGCATGGTGAGGCCATACCATGGCACCAAGCCAGGCGTCATGTTTTCCAACCATGTGTTTCATTTTTTCTATAGTTGTTAACCGAGTAAACGACGCGTTTATGGTTGACTATTACCACACATTTCCTTGAAATATCTGCCCATTCCTTGTAAAAGGCATGAGAATGTGCTAAATAACAGAGCATGGTTTTCCAGACCGTTCTTGTGCACCTTTTCATGCACCGATTGTTCGAATTTGAATTATGTCCATTAATGCCTAGAAAATGCACATAATCCCCTAAATATGGTAAATGAGCCCGGAAAAATGCCAAATTTGAACACGGTGATTTGCAGGGTGTATGTTCGTCATAGAAAAAAACTCCAGGGCAAAGAACGAAGAAAATTTGGATTCCCCTTCAATCTAGAGGATTTCCCTTTCGAAAGCATGGAACTTCCTCGGTGATGGTTCGATTTATGAAGGGCTGCATGACAACATAAGCCAAACCTTCTCAAATTTTTACCAAGGCATGCTGAGGTCATACCATGGCACCATGCCAGGCGTCACGTTTTTTAAGCATTTATTTCATTTTTATACTTGAAAACCCAACAAACAGACATTTGTGGTTGACTATTTCCACACATTTCATCAAAATATCTGTCCATTCCTTGTAGAAGGCATGAGGATTTACTAAATGGCACGAGCATGGTTTTCTAGGACGTTCTTGTGGACCCTTTCATGCATCGATTGTTTGAACTTGAATTCTGCGCATTAATGCCTAGGAAATGCACATAATCCCCTAAATATGGCAAATGAACCCAGAAAAGTGCCAAATTTGAACACGGTGATTTGCAGGTTGTATGTTCATCGTCGAAAAAACTCGTGGACAAAGGACAAAGAAAATTTGGACCCCCCTTCAACCTTGGTGATTCCCACCTTGAAACCATGAAACTTCCTCGGTGATGGTTCGATTTATGAAAGGCGCGTATCACGACATAAGGAAGACATTCTCCAATTTTAACTAGGGCATGGTGAGGCCATACCATGGCACCAAGCCAGGCGTCATGTTTTCCAACCATGTGTTTCATTTTTCTATAGTTGTTAACCGAGTAAACGACGCGTTTATGGTTGACTATTACCACACATTTCCTTGAAATATCTGCCCATTCCTTGTAAAAGGCATGAGAATGTGCTAAATAACGAGCATGGTTTTCCAGACCGTTCTTGTGCACCTTTTCATGCACCGATTATTCAATTTGAATTATGTCCATTAATGCCTAGAAAATGCACATAATCCCTAAATATGGTAAATGAGCCGGAAAAATGCCAAATTTGAACACGGTGATTTGCAGGGTGTATGTTAGTCATAGAAAAAACTCCAGGCAAAGAACGCGAAGAAAATTTGGATTCCCCTTCAATCTTGAGGATTTCCCTTGCGAAAGCATGGAACTTCCTCGGTGATGGTTTGATTTATGAAGGGCGTGCATGACAACATAAGCCAAACCTTCTCAAATTTTTACCAAGGCATGCTGAGGTCATACCATGGCACCATGCCAGGCGTCACGTTATTTAAGCATTTATTGCATTTTTATACTTGAAAACCCAACAAACAGACATTTGTGGTTGACTATTTCCACACATTTCATCAAAATATCTGTCCATTCCTTGTAGAAGGCATGAGAATTTACTAAATGGCATGAGCATGGTTTTCTAGGACGTTCTTGTGGACCCTTTCATGCATCGATTGTTTGAACTTGAATTATGCGCATTAATGCCTAGGAAATGCACATAATCCCCTAAATATGGCAAATTGAACCCAAAAAAGTGCCAAATTTGAACATGGTGATTTGCAGGTTGTATGTTCATCGTAGAAAAAACTCGTGGACAAAGGACAAAGAAAATTTGGGCCCCCCTTCAACCTTGGTGATTCCCCCCTTGAAACCATGAAACTTCCTCGGTGATGGTTCGATTTATGAAAGGCGCATATCACGACATAAGGAAGACATTCTCCAATTTTTACTAGGGCATGGTGAGGCCATACCATGGCACCAAGCCAGGCGTCATATTTTCCAACCATGTTTTTCATTTTTCTATACTTGTTAACCGAGTAAACGATGCGTTTATGGTTGACTATTACCACACATTTCCTTGAAATATCTGCCCATTCCTTGTAAAAGGCATGAGAATGTGCTAAATAACAGAGCATGGTTTTCCAGACCGTTCTTGTGCACCTTTTCATGCACCGATTGTTCGAATTTGAATTATGTCCATTAATGCCTAGAAAATGCACGTAATCCCCTAAATATGGTAAATGAACCCAGAAAAATGCCAAATTTGTACACGGTGATTTGCAGGGTGTATGTTCGTCATAGAAAAAAACTCCAGCGCAAAGAACGAAGAAAATTTGGATTCCCCTTCAATCTTGAGGATTTCCCTTTCGAAAGCATGGAACTTCCTCGGTGATGGTTCGATTTATGAAGGGCGTGCATGACAACATAAGCCAAACCTTCTCAAATTTTTACCAAGGCATGGTGAGGTCATACCATGGCACCATGCCAGGCGTCACGTTTTTTAAGCATTTATTTCATTTTTATACTTGAAAACCAGACAAACAGACATTTGTGGTTGACTATTTCCACACATTTCATCAAAATATCTGTCCATTCCTTGTAGAAGGCATGAGAATTTATTAAATGGCACGAGCATGGTTTTCTAGGACGTTCTTGTGGACCCTTTCATGCATCGATTGTTTCAACTTGAATTATGCGCATTAATGCCTAGGAAATGCACATAATCCCCTAAATATGGCAAATGAACCCAGAAAAGTGCCAAATTCGAACACGGTGATTTGCAGGTTGTATGTTCATCATACAAAAAACTCGTGGACAAAGGACAAAGGAAATTTGGACGCCCCTTCAATCTTGGTGATTTCCCCCTTGAAACCATGAAACTTCCTCGGTGATGGTTCGATTTATGAAAGGCGCGCATCACGACATAAGGAAAACATTCTCCAATTTTTACCAGGGCATGGTGAGGCCATACCATGGCACCAAGCCAGGCGTCATGTTTTCCAACCATGTGTTTCATTTTTTTCGTATAGTTGTTAACCGACTAAACGACGCGTTTATGGTTGACTATTGCCACACATTTCCTTGAAATATCTGCCCATTCCTTGTAAAAGGCATGAGAATGTGCTAAATAACACGAGCATGGTTTTCCAGACCATTCTTGTGCACCTTTTCATGCACCGATTGTTCGAATTTGAATTATGTCCATTAATGCCTAGGAAATGCACATAATCCCCTAAATATTGTAAATGAGCCCAGGAAAATGTCAAATTTGAACATGTTGCATTTGAGGCGGTAAGTTGATCATTGGAAAAAACTGAATGACAAACTATGACGGAAATTAGGATTCCCTTCAATCTTGGGGATTTTCCCTCTCGAAAGCATGGAACTTCCTCGGTGATGGTTCAATTTATGAAGGGCGTGCATGACGACATAAGCCAAACCTTCTCAAATTTTTACCAAGCATGGTGAGGTCATACCATGGCACCATGCCAGGCGTCATGTTTTTAAGCATTTATTTCATTTTTTCTATAGTTGAAAACCCAACAAACAAACATTTGTGGTTGACTATTGCCACACATTTCATCGAAATATCTGTCCATTCCTTGTAAAAGGCAATAGAATTTACTAAATGGCACGAGCATGGTTTTCTAGGCCGTTCTTGTGGACCCTTTCATGCATCTATTGTTTGAACTTGAATTATGCGCATTAATGCCTAGGAAATGCACATAATCCCCTAAATATGGCAAATGAACCCGGAAAAGTGCCAAATTTGAACACAGTGATTTGCAGGTTGTATGTTCATCATAGAAAAAAACCTCGTGGACAAAGGAGAAAGGAAATTTGCATCCCCCTTCAGTCTTTGTGATTTCCCCCTCGAAACCATGAAACTTCCTCGGATGATGGTTCATTTTATGAAAGGCGTGCATCACGACATAAGGAAAACATTCTCCAATTATTACCAGGGGCATGGTGAGGCCATTGTCGGTGTCAAAACCGGCGCATCTCGGGTAGGGGTCCCAAATTGTGCGTCTAAGGTTGATGGTAACAGGAGATGGGGGACACAATGTTTACCCAGGTTCGGGCCCTCTCTATGGAGGTAATAGCCTACTTCCTGCTTGATTGATCTTGATGAATATGAGTATTACAAGAGTAGATCTACCACGAGATCGTAATGCCTAAAACCCTAAAAGTCTAGCCTGTATGACTATGATTATCATCACCTCTACGGACTAAGCCCTACGGTTTATATAGACATCGGAGGGGACTAGGGTTGTACAAAGTCAGTTACAGAGAAAGGAATCTTCATATTCGGACGACAAGCTTGCCTTCCACGCCAAGGAGAGTCCCATCCGGACACAAGAGAGAGTCTTCGGTCTTGTATATTCACCACCCACCAGTCCGGCCCATGTTATATATCCGGACGCCCGAGGACCCCTTAATCCAGCACTCCCTCAGTAGCCCCTGAACCAGGCTTCAATGACGATGTGTCCGACGCGCAAATTGTCTTCGGCATTGCAAGGCGGGTTCCTTCTTCGAATACTCCAAGACAGTCTTCGAACACAACGAACGTGTCCGGCTCTGCAAAACAAGTACCACACACAACCGCGGAGAGTATAATATTTCACGAGTCCAATCTGCTGACAACTTTTTGTAGCGTGAGATCACGTCCCTGCCTGGTTATTATTTCGAACCATTTTTTGGCCTGCCGCTCCACATTTCAAGATGCGGTTTCCATCGGCACGTCTTGTCATTGCAGAGATCGTTTCCCCTCATTACGGGATTCTCATCAATACGGGCGTGGGTAATCCAACCGTGCCATCTGCACAGCCCTTGGGAACAGGCAAGTTTTAAGGCGAGTGGGGAGGCGCTTGATATTCACTGCCTTTATAAGGAGATAAGGATTCCTTTCTTTGACCCACGCCTTCTCTCTCTCTCTCTCTCTCTCTCTCTCTCTCTCTCTCTCTCTCTCTCTCTGCCCTCCCACTCACGAGCTCCAGCACCCAAGTCCTCATCCTTTCTGCCTCAAGAAAGCACTCGACCATGTCCGGATCTGGAGCGCAAGGCAAGTGGATGGCCTCCTCCGTCAAGGAGAAGGACATCACCAAGTTTCGGGAGGCGGGGTATTTGGCCAAGGAAATCGCCCACCGGTTCCGGCTGAGGGATAGATCATCCCCACCCCGAAGCCTCATGAGAGGGTGGTGTTCATCCCTCACTTTGTCCGCGGGCTAGGTTTTCCTCTCCAACCTTTCGTCCGCGGACTCATGTTCTACTACGGGCTAGATTTCCATGATCTAGCCCCAAATTCTTTCCTCAACATCTCGGCATTTATTGTCGTGTGCGAGGCTTTCTTCCGCATCCCACCCCACTTCAGACTGTGGCTTAAGATTTTCAATGTGAAGACGAAGGTGGTGGATGGCCAACACGCAGAGTGCCGAGGCGCCATTGTAAGCAAGATGCCCAACGTCACATGGCACATAGGTACCTTTGTGGAGACCGTCAAAGGGTGATAGCAACTGTGGTTCTATATCACAGTGCCCCGCGACGCCTCTTGGGCCGCGGCTCCCGAATTCAAGTCCGGAGCCTCAATGCGTCTTACCTCCTGGCTAGAGAACGGCCTGAATTGGGCTTCGTCAGACGAGCTGAAAGTGCTGCAGACGCGCATCCAGAGCATGGTGGACAAGAACATCAAGCTCGTCAATGTGATCCAGGTGATGCTAGTTCGTCGGATCCTTCCATGCCAGAGCGGGACCTGCCATCTGTGGGAGTTTGATCCGGCCAAGCACCTGACCTTGCAACCATTCTTCGGCACCATGCATGAAGATATCTGGAAGGTGCTATTCAAGGGAAACCAGACGTGGCCAGAGACGACCGAGGACCGTGGGCACGATCTGGAACATCCTACCAGTCCGGTGAGTCTTTCGTGTATCAAGGTGTATCCTTCACTTGCTTACTCGAGGAAGGTGCCTAAGCCTCCCTGTTTATTTTTTCAGGGCTGGACAAAGAAGGCGGAGCGGATTCAGAGTCCAGCTCCGCTGCCCAAAGAACCAGCTATCCCGCTTCTAACAAAGATGCTGGTTCTGGCGCCCTATCAAGCACCGGAGAAGAAGGCCAAGGGGACCAGAGGTGGTCTCCGCCGTAAGGGTGCTTCGGACGTGACGTCCGAAGACACCGAGACTCACTCCTCCGCCACCGAGGATGACAACGAGGAGGATGAAGAAAGCAACTCCCCCCTGAGGGGGGAAGGAAGAAGAGGACGAGCTCCACAAATCTAGAGGCAGAAACGTCCAAGAAGGGGAAGGTCTCCCTCGCGGATAACTCTGCGTGGGAAATCGACAGCAGCCCAGAGCGACGCCCCCGAAATAGGCCCCTAGCCGGATCGTGCGTATTAAAAGACCCTGACGCATTCATATATCCAGCCTCTTTACTTCGTAGTTTTAACATGTTGAATCATGCACTTACAGTCCGGCTCGTTCTGACCTTGAGCGATCCTCATCTTCGGGGAATTCGCTGGACCCGAAGGTGATGGACAACGGGTCCCTTTCGGCAGCCTCCTCTCCCAGGGCCATGGATGACACCGAGGTGTTGTCCCGAAGGATCCCAGGCTAGGGAGAGGCGCGGGAGGCCGTCAAGGCGGCGCCAGAGGGTGAAACCTCGGCTGCCGGACACGCGGGGGAGAAAATCCCCATGGAGACTGGCGATGCGGGCCATATCCAATTCGGCCCCCAGCCGAATATGATACCGGAGACCTATATGGCTTCGGAATCCGGCAAGCAGCCTCCTTCGCAAGAAGGACGTGCGCCTATTCCGCCGGTGACCTCTGTCCAACCAGAGGCACCGGATACTCTACTGGAAGCACTGCAAGGTGCTTCCATTGTAGAGGAACACCATACCCTTATGGGTGCGGTGATTGAGAAGGTTCAGTCCGTGAAGAGTGGACTGAACGAGGCCTGCACAAGCCTTCTAACAGGCTTTGAGGTAAGCAGCGTAATTATGTAAGAAGGATGTCACAGTATAGACAGTAGCCCCTGAGACTCTGTTCGGTGTTCGGAAAGAAAAGTCGGACAGAGGATCAAATCAGTTTCGCGAGGGACTAACCATACATGTCTATGTGAATAAGAAGGCATCGTTGCTGACTGCGACCTCCCATGCTGCCGAAGTCTCCGGACTAAAGAAAAGTCTGGAGCAGGCCGAGGAAGAGCTTGGCCGTGCAAAAAAGCAGCTGGAGGACAAGCAAGGTGTGCCATGACCTTCCGTATATCAGAAAGGATAGATGATTTGTATTGACCGCAGTGCCAAGATATCTGTAGGAGCGGTGACCGAGGTGGAGGCCCTTAAAAAGGCGCTGGCTGAGGCCAAAAAGAAAGTAGGGAAGGAGCAAGCCGCCCGTGAAAAACACGAGGCCGGGGTTGGTGAGGTCCAGCAGGAGCTCCAGGACGCAGTCAAGAAATGTGAATCCTTGGAGCGCAACATTGCGGATTAAGAGACCGAACTCGCCAAGGCTCGCCAGAGCGCACAAGAGGCCCGGGTTGAGGCCCAGGGCGCCCTCCAGGAAATCCAGGAGGCCAATAAAATCACGGCGGGTAAGGCTTTTATTATGCAAAGCACGTATGTGAAGAAGAGGTATCTCTTACTAACCCGGATTTGGAGTTCTCCAGGGGCGTTTGCAGATCTGCCACGCAGTGTTTCTGACGCTGCAGAATTCTTCCGAGCCGAAGAGGGGAGCTCAACGGAGAAGTTGTTCTGGTCGCAATACCTTGCGCCAGAACATCCGGTGCCCTTTAGCGACCAGCTAAAATAGCTGGTCGAACTGCATAGGGTGGCCGAACTAGCCATGAAGGATATGATAATCCAGCTGTGGCCGGCTGAAGCCATACCTAGCAGTTACTTCGGGCTCGTGAAGCGGCTGGTAAATGCCTGCCCCCGGCTTGACGCCATCAGGCGGTCGGTCTGTATAGAAGGTGCGCGGATGGCCTTCGCCCGTGTCAATATGCAGTGGGCGAAGATGAATGCCGTCAAGCTCACGACCAAGGGACCGCCCGAGGGCAAGGAGCACCGAACGCCCGAGCGGTATTTTGAAGATGTCCAGGAGGGATCCCGCATTGTAGCGGAGCAATGTACTAAGGATATAATTTTTGAATGAAATACTTTCATTATCCTGTCTTGTATGGTGAAACGGAACTTGTCATGTAATATAACGCTTGTTATTATTAAAATTTTACCTCCTGTGCGGCCGTTTTTATTAAATCTGAGAGTTGGCCAGTCGTCGGCTTCAGCCCCCATGTAGGTAGTACGGGGGTGTTCGGGATGGAATCTAAACACTCTTGATCCAATTGTTTGGTCCTTGAAGGAGGTGTTTAGCGCAATGAACCAGGCAATCGGACTATGTGGCTTTATCACCCTCACTTAGCCATAGGTGTTTGACAATAAAAATTTAGGCGCAGCCCCTAGTATCCGAACTAGGGTGCTGAAAACAGCTGATTGGATAAGAACCGATTCCTCACATAATGCAGGAAAAAATCGCTAAAGATTTGAAACCTCCGAAGAGCTGACCGGCTCACGCGTATCATGACAGTCAGTTTTCGGCTTTCTCTACTGAGGTGCTCATCCGGATAAACCAGGACACAATCGCAGTAGTTCTCCCTTTACTACCCTAGCCGATATAGCGGAATGTAAGGTAGTAAGCACAGGAGCCAGGCAACCCAACTATTGACCAAAGACATGATTTGGAGCCAATGCATATAATGCTAAATTCGGGGTGCCGAACTATACTATAAAAAGTGTTCGGACTTTTTTGCCGTATTATGGGGCGCAATGAAGCCCCTGGCGGATTAAAGCGTACCAAAGTGTACGGGTGCGATTTGATATGATTATAAAAAAGGTAGCAAGCTAGTGCCGCAAAAGTTGGGCCGCAAACTGTTTCCATTATAGTTTGATTAATACGTCAAAGCGTATTTGTACAAGTAGTGCAATTAGCAACAGGGCTATTTAATATGCCACAACCAAGGGAGAGCTGTGTGCGAGTCCTGAAAACAAGTAGAGTGATTGTTAAAGAGACCACCTAGAAATTCCCTTATACGTCAATGCTTCTTGCCGTCTTGGTGTATCTATCCTTTCGAAAGGACCGGTGGTCAGGCCGTCAGGAAAGGCCTGTGGAAAAGAAACCTGAAAAGGATAAATAAGAAAAAGTGAAAGTATGTGTGTCCAGGGGAGGTCGAGCCGTATTGTAGATCACAATCTAGCTATGCCTCCGTCTATGCCCATGGTATTTGGAGTGCGTAGTTATGTACGCGCGGTACGAACGCCGCCACTTGGCCGGGACTAGGACGGAGGCCAAATTGCTAGTCGAGCTCCTGACGAGTTGGGTTGTTCTGCTGCAGAGGTGTCCGGACTCGTTTGACAGTGTCCGGGAGCTCGGCCGCCGAATTTAGGTTCTGCTTGAAAAGGCCGCTCTGTACTTCTGTTGCTAAAGCAGCGGTGTGCTCCTCGGTACAGAGGGAGCGTTCCATGTTTCCATTGACTGTTATGACACCGCGTGGTCTGGGCATCCTGAGCTTGAGATAAGCATAGTGTGGCACCGCGTTGAATCGAGCAAATGTGGTTCGTCCCAGCAGTGTGTGATAGCCACTGCGGAAGGGGACGATATCAAAGATCAACTCTTTGCTTCGGAAGTTGTCCGGGGATCCTAAGACAACCTCTAGTGTGATTGAGCCCGTATAGCGGGCCTCTACATGTGGTATGAATCCTTTAAAGGTAGTCTTTGGGGGCTTGATCCTTGAGGGATTAATGCCCACAAAAAGCGCATTATATCCTGATAGAGCAGGTTCAGGCTGCTGCCACCATCCATGAGGACTCGCATGAGATGGAATCCATCAATGATTGGGTCGAGGACCAGCACGGCTGAACCGCCATGACGGATACTGGTCGGATGGTCCCTGCGATCAAAAGTGATCGGGCAGGAAGACCATGGGTTGAACTTTGGGGCGACTGGCTCCATCGCGTAGATGTCCCTGAGCGCGCGTTTGCGCTCCCTCTTGGGGATATGGGTCACGTATATCATGTTCACTGTTTTAACTTGGGGGACTTCTTACATCCCCCTGTGTTTCGGACGGGACTCCTTGTCATCGTCCTTGCTGCGACCCTTCTCCTTGTTCTCGGCATTTAATTTGCCGGCCTGTTTAAAAACCCAACAGTCTCTGTTGGTATGATTGGCTGGTTTGTCTGGGGTGCCATGGATCTGGCATGGACGATCGAGTATGCGGTCCAAGTTGATGGGCCCGGATTGTTTCTTTTATATGGCTTCTTCCGCTGGCCAGACTGGGAGCCACTGAATCCGGCGTTGACCGCCGTGTCGTCGGTATTTTCACCGTTGCTTCGACGCTTGTACCTGTTGCGTTGGGGCTTGTCGTTGCTGCTTTTGGTCTCAGAAGTGCCAGCTTCACTTGCAGTGTTATTGCTATGGGGTAGCCAACTATCCTCGCCCGCACAAAAACGGGTCATGAGTGTCGTGAGGGCTGCCATGGACTTCGGCTTTTCCTGGCCGAGGTGACGGGCAAGCCATTCATCGCGGATGCTATGCTTAAAGGCCGTAGGGCTTCGGCATGCGGACAGTCGATGATCTGGTTCTTTTTAGTTAGGAACCTAGTCCAGAATTTCCTGGCTGACTCTCCGGGCTGTTGAACTATGTGACTTAAGTCATCAGCACCTGGAGGTCGCACATATGTACCTTGGAAGTTGTCGCGGAAGGCGTCTTCCAAGTCCTCCCAGCTGCCAATAGAGTTTTCAGGCAGACTGTCTAACTAGTGCCGAGCTGTCCCTTTGAGTTTTAGCAGGAGGTATTTGATGGCGTGAAGGTCATCACCGCGGGCCATATGAATATGAAGAAGAAAATCCTCAATCCATACCGCAGGATCTGTTGTTCCATCATCGTTGCTACCTCTTGAGCACTGCGTTGGATTTCCCCGAAGAGGAGAGGATGATGTAGCAAAGTAGCGTAAGTATTTCTCTCAGTTTTTGAGAACCAAGGTATCAATCCAGTAGGAGGCCACGCAAGTCCCTCGTACCTGCACAAAATGATAGCTACTCGCAACCAACGCGATTAGGGGTTGTCAATCCCTTCACGGTCACTTATGAGAGTGAGATCTGATAGAGATGATAAATGATATTTTTGGTATTTTTGGTATATAGATGCAAAGTGAAAAGTAAAAAAGCAAAGTAGAAACAAAGCAAGTATAAAAGTGATGGAGATTGATATGATGAGAATAGACCCGGGGGCCATAGGTTTCACTAGAGGCTTCTCTCAAGAGCATAAGTATTCTACGGTGGGTGAACAAATTATTGCTGAGCAATTGACAGAATTGAGCATAGTTATGAGTATATCTAGGTATGATCATGTATATAGGCATCACGTCCGTGACAAGTAGACCAAACGATTACGCATCTACTACTATTACTCCACTCATCGACCGCTATCCAGCATGCATCTAGAGTATTAAGTTAAAATGAGTAACGCCTTAAGCAAGATGACATGATGTAGAGGATAAATTCATGCAATATGATAAATACCCCATCTTGTTATCCTCGATGGCAACAATACAATACGTGCCTTGCAACCCTTTCTATCACTGGGTAAGGACACCGCAAGATTGAACCCAAAGCTAAGCACTTCTCCCATTGCAAGAACTACCAATCTAGTTGGCCAAACCAAGCGGATAATTCGAAGAGACTTGCAAAGATAACCAATCATACATAAAAGAATTCAGAGAAGATTCAAATATTATTCATAGATAAGTTGGATCATAATCCCACAATTCATCAGTCTCAACAAACACACCACAAAAAGAAGATTACATCGAATAGATCTCCACGAGAGAGGGGAGAACATTGTATTGAGATCCAAAAAGAGAGAAGAAGCCATCTAGCTACTAGCTATGGACCCGAAGGTCTGAAGTAAACTACTCACACTTCATCGGAGGGGCTATGGTGATGATGTAGAAGCCCTCCATGGTGGATGCCCCCTCCGGCGGAGCTCCGGAACAGGCCCCAAGATGGTATCTCATGGATACAGGAAGTTGCGGTGGTGGAGTTATGTTTTGGCTCCTGTTCTGATCGTTTGAAGTGCGTGAGGTATATATAGGAGGAAGAATGCGTCGGTGGTGGGCGACAAAGGGGCCCACGAGGCGGCGCCCTGAGGCGCCCCCACCCTCGTGACCGCCTCTTCGTTCCTTGGAGTAGGGTCCAAGTCTCCTGGATCACGTTCGGTGAGAAAATCACGTTTCCGAAGGTTTCATTCCGTTTGGACTCCGTTTGTTATTCCATTTCTTCGAAACACTTAAATAGGCAAAAAACGACAATTCTGGGCTGGGCCTCCGGTTAATAGGTTAGTCCCAAAAATAATATAAAAGTGGAAAATAAAGCCCAATATAGTCCAAAACAGTAGATAAAGTAGCATGGAGCAATAAAAAATTATAGATACGTTGGAGATGTATCAGGCATCCCTAAGCTTAATTCCTGCTCGTCCTCGAGTAGGTAAATGATAAAAAGAGAATTTTTGATGCGGAGTGATACTTTGGCATAATTTCAATGTAAATCTTATTAATTGTGGTATGAATATTCAGATCCAAAAGATTCAAGACAAAAGTTCATATTGACATAAAAATAATAATACTTCAAGCATACTAATCAAAGTAATCATGTCTTCTCAAAATAGCATGGCAAAAGAAAGTTCATCCCTACAAAATCATATAGTTAGGCTATGCTTCATTTTCGTCACACAAAGATGTTCCCAACTTCTATACCCCGATGACAAGCCAAGCAATTGTTTCATACTTAAATAATCTCAAACTTTTTCAACCTTGGCGCAATACATGAGCTTGAGCCATGGTTATAGCACTATGGGTGGAATAGTATATGATGATGGGGATTGTGTGGAGAAGACAAAAAGGAGAAAGTCTCACATTGACGAGGATAATCAACGGGCTATGGAGATGCCCATCAATTGATGTCAACATGAGGAGTAGGGATTGCCATGCAACAGATGCACTAGAGCTATAAATAAATGCTCAACAAAATAAAACTAGTGGGTGTGCATCCAACTTGCTTGCTCCACGAAGACCTAGGGCATTTGAGGAAGCCCATCGAGGAATATACAAGCCAAGTTCTATAATGAAAAATTCCCACTAGTATAAAAAGACAACTTATGATACTCACTATATGAAAAACATGGTGCTACTTTGAAGCACAATATATGAGACTCACTACATGAAGAACAAGGTGCTACTTTGAAGCACAATATATGAGACTCACTACATGAAGAACAAGGTGCTACTTTGAAGCACAAGTGTGGAAAAAGAGATAGTAACATTGCCCTTTTTATTTATTTTCTTTTTTTTGGGCCTTTCATTTTTTTTCCTTTCTCTTTTTTTTGGGCAATGCTCTAATAATGATGATCATCACATTTCTATTGATTACAACATAAGGATTACAACTCGAAACTAGAACAAGATATGACTCTATATGAATGCCTCCGTGATGTATGCAGGATGGTGCAATGAATCAAAAGTGACATGTATGAAAAATAATGCATGGTGGCTTTGCCACAAATACGATGTCAACTACATGATCATGCAATGGCAATACGACAAAAGTAAAGTATGTCATGATGATGATGATGAACGAACGGTGGAAAGTTGCATGGCAATATATCTCAGAATGGCTATGGAAATGCCATAATAGGTAGGTATGGTGGCTGTTTTGAGGAAGATATAAGGAGGTTTATGTGTGATAGGCGTATCATATCACGGGTTTGGATGCACCAGTGAAGTTTGCACCAACTCTCAAGGTGAGAAAGGGCAATGCACGGCACCGAAGAGGCTAGCAAAGGCGGAAAGGTAAAAGTGCACATAATCCATGGACTCAACATTAGTCAAAAGAACTCATATACTTATTGCAAAAATTTAGAAGTCATCAAAAATCAAGTACTACGCGCATGCTCCTAGGGGGATAGATTGGTAGGAAAAGACCATCGCTCGTCCCCGGCCGCCACTCATAAGGATGCACAAGCCAGGTACACTTCATGTTTCAAATTTGTTACACAACTTTAATCATACGTGCATGCTACAGGATTTGCAAACTTCAACACAAGCATTTCTCAAATTCACAACTACTCAACTAGCACGACTTTGATATTATCACCTCCATATCTCAAAACAATTATCAAGCATCAAACTTATCTTAGTATTCAACGCACTCAAAAGAAAGTTTCACATATCTTGACTACTAAGTATATTAATATTAAGAAAATTACCATGTTATTAACGACTCTCAAAATAATCTAAGTGAAGCATGAGAGATCAATATTTTCTTTAAAACGAAACCACCACCGTGCTCTAAAATATCTAAGTGAAGCACTAGAGCAAAAATTATCACGCTCAAAGGATATAAGTGAAGCACTATGAGCAAAACTATCAAGCTCAAAAGATATAAGTGAAGCACATAGAGTATTCTAGCAAATTCCAATTTATGTATGGCTCTCTCAAAAGGTGTGTACATCAAGGATGATCGTGGTAGACTAACAAGCAAAGACGCAAATAATACAAGACGCTCCAAGCAAAACACATATCATGTGGTGAATAAAAATATAGCTCCAAGTAAATTACCGATGGAAGTAGACGAAAGAGGGATGCCTTCCGGGGCATCCCCAAGCTTTGACTTTTGGTGTCCTTGGATTATCTTGGGGTGTCATGGGCATCCCCAAGCTTAGGCTCTTGCCACTCCTTGTTCCATAATCCATCAAAAGAATTCACCCAAAACTTGAAAACTTCACAACACAAAACTCAATAGAAATCCCGTGAACTCTGTTAGAGAAAGAAAACAAAAGACTACTTTAAGGTACTGTAATGAACTCATTATTTATTTATATTGGTGTTAAACCTACTGTATTCCAACTTCTCTATGTATTATAAACTATTTTACTAGCCATAGATTCATCAAAATAAGCAAACAACACACGCAAAACAGAATCTGTCAAAAACAGAACAGTCTGTAGTAATCTGTAACTAACACAAACTTCTGGAACTCCAAAAATTCTACCAAAATTAGAAGACCTAGACAATTTGTTTATTGATCCGCATCAATTGGAATCAGTATTTTATCACCTTCTGGTGATTATTAACAATTCGGGCACTGAGCGCAAAGTTTCTGGAAATTACAGCAAGATCAAATAACTATTATCCAAGAAGATCCAATAGGTCTAGCTTGGCACAAACACTAATTAAAACATAAAACCACATCTAAACAGAGGCTAGATGAATTAATTATTCCTAAACAGAAGCAAAAACAAAACAAAACTAAAAATAAAAATGGGTTGCCTCCCAACAAGCGTTATCGTTTAACGCCCCTAGCTAGGCATAAAAGCAAGGATAGATCTAGGTATTGCCATCTTTGGTAGGCAACCCATAAGTGGCTCTCATGATAGATTCATATGGTAATTTTATTTTCTTTCTAGGGAAGTGTTCCATGCCTTTCTTTAATGGAAATTGGAATCTAATATTCCCTTCCTTCATATATTGCACCAATCGTTCTAAGGAAAGGCCTACCAAGAATAATAGGACATGAAGGATTGCAATCTATATCAAGAACGATAAAATCTATGGGCACATAATTCCTATTTGCAACAATAAGAACATCATTAATTATTCCCATAGGCTTTTTAATAGTGGAATCCGCAAGATGCAAGTTTAGAGAGCAATCATCAAAGTCACGAAAATCTAGCAAATCACACAAGGTTTTGGGAATAGTAGAGACACTAGCACCCAAATCACACAAAGCCTGAAACTCATAATATTTTAATTTTGATAGTAGGTTCCCACTCATCATAGAGCTTCCTAGGGATAGAAACTTTCAACTCAAGTTTTTCTTCATAAGATTGCATCAAAGCATCAACAATGTGTTCGGTAAAGGCCTTATTTTGACTATAAGCATGAGGAGAATTTAGCACGGATTGCAACAAGGAAATACAATCAATTAAAGAGCAATTTTCATAATTAAATTCCTTGAGATCCACAATAGTGGGTTTAGCAACATCTAGGTTTTTATTTCTTTCAATCCCACATTTATCAATTTCATCATCAAGATCTAAAAACTCCGAATTCTTAGAACGCCTTCTAGGTAAAGGAAGATCATATTAAGTTTCATCAAGATTCATATTGCAAAACAAAGATTTAATGGGGGACACATCAATAACTTTTAGATCTTCATCCTGATTTTCATAGGAATTAGAAGAACACGCTTTAATAAAGGCATTTTTGGAAGCACGTATCCTAGCGGTTCTTTCTTTGCACTCACCAATGGAAATTCTCATAGCTTTGAGAGACTCATTGATATCATGCTTAGGAGGAATAGATCTAATCTTTAAAGAATCAACCTCAAGAGAAATTCTATCAACGTTCCTAGCCAAATCATCAACTTTAAGCAATTTCTCCTCAAGCAAAGCATTAAAATTCTTTTGTGAATTCATAAACTCTTTAACACTACTCTCAAATTCAGAGGGCATCTTATTAAAAATTCCATAAGAGTTGTTGTAGGAATTTCCATAATTATTAGAAGGATTACTAGGATAAGGCCTAGGATTAAAATTCCCTCTGTATGTGTTGTTACCAAAATTATTCCTACCAACAAAATTCACATTCATAGATTCATTATTATTCTCAATCAAAGTAGACAAAGGCATATCATTAGGATCAGAAGGAACACTCTTAGTAGCAACTAATTTCATAAGGTCATCCATCTTTCCACTCAAAACATTGATTTCTTCTATCGCATGCACTTTTTTATTACTAGATATTTCGGTGTGCCATTGAGAATAATTAACCATAATATTATCTAGAAGTTTAGTAGCATCTCCTAGAGTGATTTCCATAAAAGTGCCTCCCGCGGCCGAATCTAAAAGATTTCTAGAAGCAAAATTCAATCCGGCATAAAAGTTTTGTATGATCATCCATAAGTTCAAACCATGAGTAGGACAATTACGTATCATTAATTTCATTCTCTCCCAAGCTTGTGCAACATGTTCATGATCAAGTTGCTTAAAATTCATAATATCGTTCCTAAGAGAGATAATCTTAGCGGGAGGAAAATACTTAGAGATAAAAGCATCTTTGCACTTGTACCAAGAATCAATACTATTTTTAGGCAAAGATGAAAACCACGCTTTAGCATGATCTCTAAGCGAAAAAAGGAAATAGCTTCAATTTAACGACATCATTATCGACATCTTTTTTCTTTTGCATATCACATAAATCAACGAAGCTATTTAGATGAGTAGCGCCATCTTCACTAGGAAGGCCCATGAATTGATCTTTCATAACAAGATTCAACAAAGCAGTATTGATTTTGCAAGATTCAGTATTGGCAAGAGTTGCAATCGGAGTGCTAAGGAAATCATTATTATTGGTATTGGTGAAGTCACACAATTTGGTAGCATCTTGAGCCATCGCCACAAGCAATCCAACACACGAGCAAACAAAAGGCAAGCGGGAAAAAGAGGAGGAGATTGGGAAAGAGAGGGCGAATAAAACAGCAAGGGTGAAGTGGGGGAGAAGAAAACGAGAGGCAAATGGCAAATAATGTAATGCGAGAGATAGGGATTGTGATGGGTACTTGGTATGTTGACTTTTGCATAGACTCCCGACAACGGCGCCAGAAATTCTTCTTGCTACCTCTTGAGCACTGCGTTGGATTTCCCCGAAGAGGAGAGGATGATGCAGCAAAGTAGCGTAAGTGTTTCCCTCAGTTTTTGAGAACCAAGGTATCAATCCAGTAGGAGGCCATGCAAGTCCCTCGTACCTGCACAAAACGATAGCTACTCGCAACCAATGCGATTAGGGGTTGTCAATCCCTTCACGGTCACTTATGAGAGTGAGATCTGATAGAGATGATAAATGATATTTTTGGTATTTTTGGTATATAGATGCAAAGTGAAAAGTAAAAAGCAAAGTAAAAACAAAGCAAGTATAAAAGTGATGGAGATTGATATGATGAGAATAGACCCGGGGGCCATAGGTTTCACTAGAGGCTTCTCTCAAGAGCATAAGTATTCTACGGTGGGTGAACAAATTACTGTTAACCAATTGACAGAATTGAGCATAGTTATGAGTATATCTAGGTATGATCATGTATATAGGCATCACGTCCGTGACAAGTAGACCGAAACGATTCTGCATCTACTACTATTACTCCACTCGTCGACCGCTATCCAGCATGCATCTAGAGTATTAAGTTAAAAACAGAGTAACGCCTTAAGCAAGATGACATGATGTAGAGGGATAAATTCATGCAATATGATAAATACCCCATCTTGTTATCCTCGATGGCAACAATACAATACGTGCCTTGCAACCCTTTACATCCTTTGGGTAAGGACACCGCAAGATTGAACCCAAAGCTAAGCACTTCTCCCATTGCAAGAACTACCAATCTAGTTGGCCAAACCAACCGGATAATTCAAGAGACTTGCAAAGATAACCAATCATACATAAAAGAATTCAGAGAAGATTCAAATATTATTCATAGATAAGCTGGATCATAAACCCACAATTCATCGGTCTCAACAAACACATCGCAAAACGAAGATTACATCGAATAGATCTCAACGAGAGAGGGGGAGAACATTGTATTGAGATCCAAAAAGAGAGAAGAAGCCATCTAGCTACTAGCTATGGACCCGAAGGTCTGAAGTAAACTACTCACACTTCATCGGAGGGCTATGGTGATGATGTAGAAGCCCTCCATGGTGGATGCCCCTCGTGGAGCTCGAACAGGCCCCAAGATGGGATCTCGTGGATGCTGAGGAAGTTGCGGCGGTGGAATTACGTTTTGGCTCTGTTACGATCATTTGAAGTGCGTAGGTATATATAGGAGGAAGGAGTACGTCGGTGGAGCTTTGAGGGGCCCACGAGGCAGGGGGCGCGCCCTAGGGGGGGCGCCCCCACCCTCGTGACCGCCTCTCTCGTTCCTTGGAGTAGGGTCCAAGTCTCCTGGATCACGTTCGGTGAGAAAATCACGTTTCCGAAGGTTTCATTCCGTTTGGACTCCGTTTGATATTCTGTTTCTTCGAAACACTGAAATAGGCAAAAACAACAATTCTGGGTTGGGCCTCCGGTTAATAGGTTAGTCCCAAAAATAATATAAAAGTGGAAAATAAAGCCCAATATAGTCCAAAACAGTAGATAAAGTAGCATGGAGCAATCAAAAATTATAGATACGTTGGAGACGTATCAGTCGTTGAGCAGGTCTTGATCAACTTGAATCTGCTGTTGCTTCTTTTTCAGGCTCCTCGTAGTGGCTATTAGCCGGCGCTTAAAGCGCTCCTGCTCGAGAGGTTCCTCAGGCACGATGAAATCCTCGTTGTCGAGGCTCACCTCATTCGGAGAGTGGAAGATAATTACTGTCCTCCGAGTCTTCGTTCGGCCTGTTCATCAGGGCTGACTCGCCCGTCCTCTCGTTCGCCCTGTTCAGAGGTTGGCTCGATGGGGTATTCCTTCTCTTCGGCATCGTCCAGAGTTTTGTTCGTGCCGGTATCGCTATCTTTTCCACGGCGTGATTTAGAGCGGCGCCGCTAACGTTGGCGTTTTGGCTGTATCTCAGGAGGTTTCTCCTCGACTAGATCCTTCTCGTTATCGCCAATTTTCTCTTTAGGTGTATCCACCATGTACACGTCGTAAGAAGAAGTGGCCGTACAGCGCCCAGTAAACGGCGGGTTTTGGCCCTGCTCCTCTTCAGCATCGTCGTCCATACCATCGATGTCTTCGGAGCCGTAATCGAGCATGTCGGTTAAGTCTTCGACAGTGGCTATGAAGTGGGCGGTGGGTGGGAAGCGAAATTCTCCGTCATCAGCCGGCCCCCAGTTCGAACCGGATATAATTTGGTTGTGAGTCCCCCGCTAAGGAGAGAGTTTTTAATGAGTTTAGCACGTCGCCTAAAGGTGAGTGCCGGAAGATGTCCGCGGAGCTGAATACGGCGATCGATGCCTGATCAAGCTCGACGCACGTGGACGCACGTGGTTCGGAACCTGTAGCCAGAAACGAGTCCGAGGTTCCGGTGGCGCAGATTCCACCCGAGGTTGGGTCTGTGTGCGGCTCCAACGCTGCTGAGTCTGCGGCTTACGTGGCGGGGTTGAGCTTCCCATCCTCGAATGGCGCGATCTACTCCGGATCTAGGGCTAGAGCAGTTATAGGCGCTATCTCCTGGGTGTGGTCTAATGACAGATTTAAGTCATGTTCATCGCGGTGGCAGGGAGCGGCTGCCGTGGGCTCGAATCCATCAAAAATCAAGTCTCCGCAGATATCAGCGACGTAGTTCAAGCTTCCAAATCTGACCTGATGGCCAGGGGTGTAGCTGTCTATCTGCTCTCAATGACCAAGCGAGTTGGCCCACAATGCGAAGCGCCGAATGTGAAGATCTGTTCGGGGAGGAAGACTTCCCCCTAGACAGCATTGTTGTATATGATTGACGGGGCCATCGAACCTCTTGAAGATGACGCAGCAGAACTCTCATTGAAAGCACCAATGTCGGTGTCAAAACTGGTGGATCTCGGGTAGGGGGTCCCGAACTATGCATCTAAGGTTGATGGTAACAGGAGACGGGGGACACAATGTTTACCTAGGTTCGGGCCCTCTCTATGGAGGTAATACCCTACTTCCTGCTTGATTGATCTTGATGAATATGAGTATTATAAGAGTAGATCTACCACGAGATCGTAATGGCTAAAACCCTAAAAGTCTAGCCTATATGACTATGATTATCATCACCTCTATGGACTAAGCCCTCCGGTTTATATAGACACCAGAGGGGACTAGGGTTGTACAAAGTCGGTTACATAGAAAGGAATCTTCATATTCAGACGCCAAGCTTGCCTTCCACGCCAAGGAGAGTCACATCCGGAAACGGGAGAGAGTCTTCAGTCTTGTATCTTCATAACCCACCAGTCCGGCCCAAGTTATATAGTCCGGACGCCCGAGGACCCCTTCATCCAGGACTCCCTCAGCCATACCATGGCACCACACCAGGCGTCATGGTTTCCAACCATGTGTTTCATTTTTTGTATAACACGAGCATGGTTTTCCAGACCGTTCTTGTGCACCTTTTCATGCACCGATTGTTCGAATTTGAATTATGTGCATAATTAATGCCTAGAAAATGCACACAATCCCCTAAATATGGTAAATGAGTTCGGAAAAATGTCAAATTTGAATACGTTTCATTTGAGGTGGTATGTTGATCATTGGAAAAAAAACTAAAAGACAAACTAGGACGGAAATTTGGATTCCCCTTCAATCTTGGTGATTTTCCTCTCGAAAGCATTGAACTTCCTCGGTGATGGTTCGATTTATGAAGGGCGTGCATGACGACATAAATCAAGCCTTCTCAGCTTTTAACCAGGGCACGGTGAGGCCATACCATGACACCATGCCAGTCGTCATGTTTTTCAAGCACATATTTCATTGTTCTATAGTTGATAACCCAGTAAATGACGCGTTTGTGGTTGACTCCATTGAAATCTGTGCTCATTCCTTGTAAAAGGCTTGAGTTACCACTAGGGCTGGAAAAAAAGCTCGAAGCTCGCGATCTAAACGAGTAGCTCGTAACTCGGCTCGAATCGACTTGAACTCGAACAATAACGAGTCGAGCCGAGCTTTAGTTTAAGATCGTTTATAGACCAAGTTAAACGAGCCGATCTCACGAGTACTCGTGTAACTCATTAGGCTCGGTAAAAAATGATTGTTTTTAGGGGTAGTAGAAAACAACCACTAAACACCTTGTGTCCCAGCCAAGGTTTTGGATTCCGAATGGACTATTTTTCTCGAGGGGGGCGGTAAACTCGGTTACCACGGTAACCACGAAATTCCGGAAATTTTTTGAGCGAAATTTAAAATCAAAATTTGAATTCAAATTTTTTAATACAAGAATAGATAAGACTTGAGCACATAAAATAATTGACACTAGTGCTAGCGCAGTGGCAAGAGGTCTGCTCCAATGCCCTGCACATGCAGGTCGTGAGTTCGACCCTCATGCGCCCATATTTTTAGAAATTACAGCTTCTAAAACCTAAAAGGAAAAAGTGCAGCTGGCAGGTCCTCGGCTGGTTGGAGATCCCTACCGCTGGGATGCGAGTATCTTTGTGTTCCAGCAAGAGATATACCTTATTTAACAAGCCGATAGAAGTTTAAATTCAAAAAATTCAAAAAGTTTGAATTTTTTTGCTCGATATACATGATTCTCGTGGGGGAGTGGGAAACGCGGTAACCGGGCGGTAACCGAATTTACCGCCCGGTACCCAAAACCATGGTCCCAGCTCAAGGCCCAGCCGCTCAAGGCCCAACCACTAGGAGATTCACATGGGTACATGCCCATATATGTACATTTTAAATTCCCAGATAATCTTTTTATCGTATTTGTAAGGTTTTATGTACATACCTTAAACGAGCTTAACAAGCTAAACGAGTCAGCTCGCGAGTTATACGAGTCGAGCCAATCTTGGATTTTAGCTCGTTATAATAACGAGTCGAGTCGAGCTAGCTCATTAATGATACGAGCTTTAGCGAGTCGAGTCGAGCTGGCTCGACTCGGCTCGAATTCCACCCCTAGTTACCACGAGTATGGTTTTTCTAGACCGTTCTTGTGCACCCTTTCATGCACCAATTGTTTAAA
Source organism: Aegilops bicornis (assembly GCA_021605145.1). Lineage (NCBI taxonomy): Eukaryota > Viridiplantae > Streptophyta > Magnoliopsida > Poales > Poaceae > Aegilops > Aegilops bicornis. The sequence goes on along the minus strand of CM038671.1, from coordinate 665,273,122 downwards.
TTTGAATTACGTGCATTAATGCCTACAAAATGCACATAATCCCCTAAATATTGTAAATGAACCCGGAAAAGTTTCAAATTTGAACACAGCGATTAGCAGGGTTTATGTTCATCGTACAATAGAAACTCATGGATGAAAGACAATGGAAATTTGGATTCCCATTCAATCTCGGTGATTTACTATCACACACGGTTCATCTCCGTCGCCTATGTGAACCGTGTGTGTTCACTCACACATGCAAAAGGAAAAGAAAACCCTCGCCCACTTCGTCCCCACTCACTCGCCGCAGACTCCTCCGCAACTCTGCACCCTAAGCTTGACGGTTGTTGGCAGCGGCCGTAGGTCACGCTCCAAATGGCACCGGATTTCGCCTCCACCGCTTTCCGCCGCCTATCTGCATCGACATTCTAGACTCTGGTCGACTAGGGTTTTCTGCAGGATTGGGCCGGGGATTTTTCTCATGGAGAAGGTAATCAATTTAATTAGCAAAATATTCACTCATCTCTTATCGCAGTCCGTACGCCAATGTTAATCAACCGGCGGAGATCACCGTGGAATCATTTTCTATTCTAGCTGATTCGTGGGTGTTCATTCATGTGTGCACAGTGCAAGCACAAATCGGGCAACTATGGTCGTGGCCAGTCGGAAACGAAGTTCTATCTCACCATTCCGGATGACTTCAGGGAGCGCCGATATGTTCAATCTCAACCAACCACGGTCGTCATGGCCTAAATTTGTAAACATATACCGCCTGTTGCCACATTATCTATATATTTGCATCAAATCTTTGTTACATTATCTATTTTTAATTCTATATGTTTGTACTTTGCTTGCATCTATATATGGAGATGTTCTATCAGTTACTCCCATATTTGCATCTTGCTCGGTTATTTCAATATATCTAATTTACGATCTTAATTTTCATTTCAAGCAGTACATCCCTTGCTTTGCAAGAACAGGAGTAGAAGGAAATCTTGGGCTTTACTTTGCTGATGACTCCCAGGATGTCATATTGACAAGCAACATGGGTTTACAATGACGGTTAGCGTAAAACTTGATAAAGATGGTCACTCCTATTTTAATGCGGACCTTTGGAGAAAAATGTCCAAGTGTTATGAACTGAAAGCTGGCAATAAAATTCTAGTGCGTGCACCACAGCCTGGTCTAATTAACATGGATGTTTACTTCCCCATTGTCATCACCGATCAAAGTCGATCGAGGTTAGTTTCCTTTCAACTTTCTCCATGCTTTGTCATATTACTATTTAAGCAACCAATTGATCACTATTTAAGCAACCAATTGTGATATCATATTACGACTCCGTCAGAGGCGGTAACAAATTCTGTTTACCAATTTATGCGCACTATATATTCTCCTGCCATGTTCTGAATAAATAATACCTTTCCACCTTTTAAGCAAGATATGTTGGATGCATAGTGAACGATCTGTATGTTACTAAGCGTACCAAATTTCACTGGAAGGACTTGAAGGATGTCATAAACTTTGTTGATAATCTGGCAGAGATAGCACAATGTATGAACGCTGGATTTTGGATGGGATTAATTAGACCTATGGTGCACACACTGAACAAGACCAATTGTGTGCACAAAGCGCTGGTAAAAAGTCTTATTTTAATGTTGATGCTCATAAACTATAGATATCTTACAATTGTTTTTTATTCTACATGTCAACGCCCCCTGTAGCCGTTCCTGGATCGATTTCCCAGCGTGGTCGAATTACACTTGTGCCTGCTAATAACGCCAAAGTGATTGCAAGGTACTCCATTTCCCGCAAAAATGGAACCATTCAAATTAACAAGTTATCACTTCTCGTGGCAATGCATCCATATTGGAAAATTGGGGACACTGTTCTACTCCTGCTCTACCAAGGCACAGGAGGGCTCTTCCTTTTCATTGACGAGATGCCGAGTCGCCGTGATCAAGCTGCTTCCAGTGGATAGTTGTGGTTGTTGGCCCTCAGCCTCTTAATATGTGCTAGCTGTTACTATATATGTTAAGTATGTAGATATGGACCATATGGTTGTTGGCCCTTAGCCTCTTAAAATGTGATAGTTGTTACTATGTTAAGTATGTAGATATGGACCATATGGTTGTCAAAACCGTGTTACGAAGATCCTCCTTTTGTCGAATAGTGTAAGCACTATATATATGTTACTCAAATGTTGTTAACCAAGTTCATAAATTTTCATGGAAAGTATTAGTATCGTACACAGTTGATTGAGTTTAAGCGTGTACCCGATGTCCAGAAGGCATTTGCATATTAATTGTCCATATTGCAAATTCACACACATGTTCACATAAGGAAACGTATGTGTAACATACTAATCATCGCACACGAGTACTTGCAGACGCATCGTGTGCGATACTCCTAGCCACCACAAGCAAGTTTGCATTTTTCAAAGTTTTTTGTACACACAGAATCACACACGAAGTAACTGTATTGACCGTCTGTGTTGTAATTTCTTATCGCAAACAGTTCATCCGAGTCGGCTTTTTGCCACGTATCACACACATCTGGTTTACATGACTCGTTTGTGTTCTTTTGGCTCATCGCAAACAATTCATCCATGTGAACTGTATGCTGCATATCACACACATCTTGTTAAGTTAAACCATTTCTGTTGTGTTCCCTAATCGAAAACAGTTCGTCCGAGTTAACCGTATGTCGTATATCGCACACACATTGATATGGCTGCCTGTTTACATTGTTCTACCTCGCCATAAGCAGTTCGAATGGATTAACCGTGTATCCTGCATCACACACACATTGTTATGGTTGCCCGTTTCTATTGTTCTGCCTCATCGCAGACAGTTTGAATGGATTAACCGTATGCCCTTCATCGCACACGCAACTAAAACCTGAACCATGTTTGATTCATACATCATCGCAAACGTTTTGCACCTTTTTGACGGTTTTTTACACCACTGTTTGCGATTATTGCATCGCACATAGTTTCGGCAAAGGGTCTCTGATCGTAGTGTCGCGTTAGCAGTCTCCTGCAGTAGTGGGGGGTGAATAGGTGCTTTAAAATAATCACGGTTTAGGCTTGAACAAATGCGGAATAAACTTAACGGTTAATTTGTCAAGCACAAAACCTAAAACAACTAGGGTCACCTATGTGCACCAACAACTTATGCTAAGAAAGATAAACAACTATGAGATAGAAAGATATATGACAAGAAACAATATGGCTATCACAAAGTAAAGTGCATAAGTAAAGGGCTCGGGTAAGAGATAACCGAGGCACGCGGAGACGATGATGTATCCCGAAGTTCACACCCTTGCGGGTGCTAATCTCCGTTTGGAGCGGTGTGGAGGCACAATGCTCCCCAAGAAGCCACTAGGGCCACCGTAATCTCCTCACGTCCCCGCACAATGCAAGATGTCGTGATTCCACTAAGGGACCCTTGAGGGCGGTCACCGAACCCATACAAATGGCAACCCTTGGGGGCGGTCACCGAACCCGTACACTTTGGCAACCCTTGGGGGCGGTCACCGGTACCCGTCAAATTGCTCGGGGCGATCTCCACAACCTAATTGGAGACCCCGACGCTTGCCCGAAGCTTTACACCAGAATGATTGAGCTCCGAACACCACCAACCGTCTAGGGCGCCCAAGAACCCAAGATGAACAAGCTCAAGGGTACCAAGCACCCCAAGAGTAATAAGCTTCTCAACTTGTAACTTCCACGTATCACCGTGGAGAACTCAAACCGATGCACCAAATGCAATGGCAAGGGCACACGGAGTGCCCAAGTCCTTCTCTCTCAAATCCTTTGAAGCAACTAATGCTAGGGAGTAAAATGAGAGGAAGAACAAGAAGGAGAACACCAAGAACTCCAAGATCTAGATCCAAGGGGTTCCCCTCACATAGAGGAGGAAGCGATTGGTGGAAATGTGGATCTAGATCTCCTCTCTCTTTCCCTCAAAAACTAGCAAGAATCCATGGAGGGATTGAGAGTTAGCAAGCTCGAAGAAGGTAAACAATGGGGGAAGAACACGAGCTCAAAGGATGAGGTTCATTGGGGAAGAAGGCCCCCTTTTATAGGAGGGGGAAATCCAACCGTTATGCTCACAGCCCGCACAGAGCAGTATTACTGCTCCTACAAGCGGTACTACCACTAGGGCGGCAGAAGCCCAATGAAACAACACTGTAAAGGGGCAACAGGGCGGTACTACTATAGGAGCGGTACTACCGCCTGCCCTTGCGGCACTACCGCGCGACCACGGTTGTAAAAAATAACTGCCGCGCCTACAACCGCTGGAGCTAGCTATGAGAAAAAGTCAGCACGGTACTACCGCTCATAGGGAGCGGCACTACCGCGTAAGGGCAGATGTAAAAAATTACATCCGTGCCTACTACCGCACGCAACAGTGTCAGGACGCGAGGCAGCAGTACTACCGCTCACCAGGAGCGGTACTACCTCGTAGGGCGCGAAAGTAAAAAAATTACTTCCGCGCCTACTTCCGTGCGCGCCAGCATTCTGGGCTAGAGGCAGCGGTGAGTGGTAGTACTGCACGCCACAGAGGCTTTAGCACTTGGATGCCTTCAAAACGCAGCTAAAGACGACAGACGGGTCCAATAAAACCAGAACTGCCATAACTTCTGCAAATGAACTCCGATTTGAGCAAACTCAAGCTTGTTGGATACAAGACAACGACTAGCATCAAAACAACGAGTGGAAATAGTAAGAAGAGGCAGGGGAGGTATGCCTAACAAAAATAGGAGTGAAACCTCCAACAGAGAAGAACCGGCATGACCTCCAACATCGAAAACATCAAAGAAGATGATAGTGAACTCCATTTTTGATGAACTCGAGCTTGTCAGCAAGATGACCATAAGCTCCAAAACTCACAAAGAGAACCAAACAAGAACCAAGAAAGATGATGCAAGGATGCAATGGTTTGAGCTCTCTACGAACGATATGATCAAGCTACTCATCGAGAGCCCCCCTTGATAGTACGGCAATCAATCCTATAACCCGGTCTCGCAACTACCACCATGAGACCGGTAAAATAGAAAACCTATCAAGGGCAAACCTTTGCCTTGTACATGGTCCACTTGAGCTAGATGATGACGATCTTGACTCCCTCAAGTTGGACCACCTTTGTTGATTGCGTTGGCTCGATGAAGACTAGTTGATTGCTCCCCCATACTCCACAATGGGTGAGCCACTCTTCCGCACATCTTCACAAATCCATTGTTACCAAAATGGACGGCAAGCTTCAAGCATTTGATCTCTTCATGATGCTCCACTTGAACTTGCACACCGCAATGTAACCCCACAAAGAACTCTCACGAATACCATGGGTTAGCATACAAGTAATGGGCAATGCTTACCATACCATGGGATCACTTGATCCCTTGGTACATCTTGTACGCTTTGTGAGTTGATCAACTTGATTCACTCTTGACTTAATCTTGATCAACCTTGAATCTTTCCAACTCTCTTCATTTGGATGATGTCTTGAAGGTAGACATGAATGATCACACAATCTTCTTCTCCAAGATATGCTTGCAATAAGCTCAACTCTCACATGACCAATCTTTGGATAATTCCTTAATAGCACCTTGGTCAACACATAAACTCCTTGAAACCAACACATGGACTTCAAGACATGCCTATGGACAAATCCTTCAAATATAACTCAATGCAACCATTAGTCCATAGAGATTGTCATCAATTACCAAAACCACACATGGGGGCACCGCATGTCCTTTCAGTTTTATCCTTAGTAGCAACGATACGTACGTGTCGGTTCCCCTTCTGTCACTGGGATCAAGCACCGTAAGATCGAACTCACTACAAAGCACCTCTTCCCATTGCAAGATAAATAGATCAAGTTGGCCAAACAAAAACCAATTATCGAAGAAGAAATACAAGGCTATAAGCAATCATGCATATAAGAGATCAAAGAAACTCAAAACTTTCATGGATATGAAGATATAACTGATCATAAACTCAAAGTTCGTCAGATCCCAACAAACACATCACAAAAAGAGTTACATCATATGGATCTCCAAGAGACCATTGTATTGAGAATCCAGCAAGAGAGAGGAAGCCATCTAGCTACTAACTACAGACCCGCAGGTCTATAAAGAACTACTCACGCATCATCGGAGAGGCACCAATGGAAGTGGTGAACCCCTCCGTGATGGTGTCTAGATTGGATCTGGTGGTTCTGGACTCTTCGGCGACTGGAATTGATTTTCGTCGACTCCCCTAGGGTTTCTGGAATATTGGTGTATTTGTAGAGCAAAGAGGCGGTCCGGGGGCACCCGAGGTGGGCACAGCCCACCAGGGCGCACCTGGGCCTCCTGGCGCGCCCTAGTGGGTTGTGCTCCGCTCGGAGCACCCCCAGACGCTGCCTTGGCCCATTGGATGTCTTCTGGTCCATAAAAAATCTCCGTGAAGTTTCGTTGCATTTGGTTTGCTATTTATTTCGTGCAATGTAAAAAACATGCAGAAAATAGCAACTGGCACTTGGCACTATGTCAATAGGTTAGTACCATAAAATGATATAAAATGATTATAAAACATCCAAGATTGATAATATAACAGCATAGAACAATCAAAAATTATAGATACGTTGGAGACGTATCAAGTGGTACGGTAATCCTGTTCTGGAAGTCATGTTACTAGACCATGACGAACCTACGAACTACGAAGAAGCTATGATGAGCCCAGATTCCTATAAATGGCTTAGAGGCCATAAAATCTGAGATAGGATCCATATATAAGAACAAAGTGTGGAATTTGGTGGACTTGTCTGATGATCGGTAAGACATTGAGAATAAATGGATCTTCAAGAGGAAGACGGACGCTGATGGTAGTGTTACTATCTACAAAGCTCGAATTGTCGCAAAAGATTTTCGACGAGTTCAAGGTGTTGACTACGATGAGATTTTCTCACTCGTTTCGATGCTTAAGTCTGTCCGAATCATGTTAGCAATTGCCACATTTTATGAAATCTGGCAAATGGATATCAAAACTGCATTCCTTAATGAATTTATTAAAGAAGTGTTGTATATGATGCAACCAGAAGGTTTTGTCAATCCTAAAGGTGCTAACAAAATGTGCAAGCTCCAGCGATCCATCTATGGACTGGTGCAAGCATCTCGAAGTTGGAATATACACTTTGATGAGTTGATCAAAGCATATAGTTTTATACAGACTTGCAGTGAAGCTTGTATTTACAAGAAAGTGAGTGGGAGCACTACATCCTTTCTGATAAGTATATGTGAATGATATATTGTTGATCGAAAATGATTTAGAATTTTCTGGAAAGCATAAAGGAGTGTTTGAAAGGAGTTTTTCAAAGAAAGACCTCGGTGAAGCTGCTTACATATTGGGCATCAAGATCTATAGAGATAGATCAAGACGCTTGATAAGACTTTCGATGAGTACATACCTTAATAAGATTTTGAAGGAGATCAAAATGGATCAGTCAAAAGTTCTTGCCTGAGTTGTAAGGTATGAAGTTGAGTAAGACTCAAAACCCGACCACGGCAGAAGATAGAGAGAGAATGAAAGTCATTCCCTATGCCTCAGCCATAGGTTCTATAAAGTATGCCATGTTGTATACCAGACCTATTGTGTACCTTGCCATGAGTTTGGCAAGGGGGTACTATAGTGATCCAGGAGTAGACCACTGGACAGCGGTCAAAATTATCCTTAGGTACCTAAAGAGGACTAAGGAAATGTTTCTCGGTTATGGAGGTGACAAAGAGTTCGTCGTAAAGGGTTATGTCAATGCAAACTTTGGCACTGATACGGATGACTCTGAGTCTCAATATGGATACATATTGAAAGTGGGAGCAATCAGCTAGAGTGGCTCCATGTAGAGCATTGTAGACACAGAGATTTGCATAATACATATGAATCTGAATGTAACAGACCCGTTGACTAAACTTCTCTCACAAGCAAAACATGATCACACCTTAGTACTCTTTGGGTGTTAATCACATAGCGATGCGAACTAGATTATTGACTCTAGTAAACCCTTTGGGTGTTGGTCACATGGCGATGTGAACTATTGGTGTTAAATCACATGGCGATGTGAACTAGATTATTGACTCTAGTGCAAGTGGGAGACTGAAGGAAATATGCCCTAGAGGCAATAATAAAGTTGTTATTTTATATTTCCTTATATCATGATAAATGCTTATTATTCATGCTAGAATTTTATAGATCGGAAACCTTAATACATGTGTGAATACATAGACAAACACTATGTCCCTAGTGAGCCTCAACTTGACTAGCTCGTTTAACAAAGATGGTTAAGGTTTCCTGACCATGGACATGAGTTGTCATTTGATAACGGGATCACATCATTAGGAGAATGATGTGATGGACATGACCCATCCGTTAGCTTAGCATATTGATCATTCAGTTGATACGTCTCCATCGTATCTACTTTTCCAAACACTTTTGCCCTTGTTTTGGACTCTAACTTGCATGATTTGAATGGAACTAACCCGGAATGACGCTTTGTTTTATTGAGCTGCCATGGTGTTATTTTGTGCAGAAAAAAAGTTCTTGGAATGACCTAAAACTTCACGGAGATTATTTTTGGAAATAATAAAAAATCTTGGCGAAAGAATCAAGGCCAGGGGCCCACACCACATCACGAGGGTGGGCGCGCCTACCCAGGCGCGCCCCACTCGTGGGCCCCTGTTGCTCCACCGACCTCAACTCCAACTCCATATATTCACGTTCGGGGAGAAAAAAATCAGAGAGAAGGATTCATCGTGTTTTACGATACGGAGCCGCCGCCAAGCCCTAATCTCTCTCGGGAGGGCTGATCTGGAGTTCGTTTGGGGCTCCAAAGAGGGGAATTCATCGCCGTCGTCATCATCAACCATCCTCCATCACCAATTTCATGATGCTCACCGCCGTGCGTGAGTAATTCCATCGTAGGCTTGCTGGATGGTGATGGGTTGGATGAGATTTATCATGTAATCGAGTTAGTTTTGTTAGGGTTTGATCCCTAGTATCCACTATGTTCTGAGATTGATGTTGCTATGACTTTGCTATGCTTAATGATTGTCACTAGGGCCCGAGTGCCATGATTTCAGATCTGAACCTATTATGTTTTCATGAATATATTTGTGTTCTTGATCCTATCTTGCAAGTCAATAGTCACCTACTATGTGTTATGATCCGGCAACCCCGAAGTGACAATAATCGGGACCACTCCCGGTGATGACCATAGTTTGAGGAGTTCATGTATTCACTATGCGTTAATGCTTTGGTCCGGTACTCTATTAAAAGGAGACCTTAATATCCCTTAGTTTCCATTAGGATCCCGCTGCCATGGGAGGGTAGGACAAAAGATGTCATGCAAGTTCTTTTCCATAACCGTGTATGACTATATTCGGAATACATGCCTACATTACATTGATGAATTGGAGCTAGTTACTGTGTCACCCTATGTTATAATCATTGCATGAATAATCGCATCCGGCATAATTCTCCATCACCGATCCAATGCCTACGATCTTTTCATATATTGTTCTTCGCTTAGTTACTTTACCGTTGCCACTGTTACAATTACTATAAAACTATCACTATTACTTTTGCCACCGTTACTGTTACTTCCATACTACTTTGCTACTAAACACTTTGCTGCAGATACTAAGTTATCCAGGTGTGGTTGAATTGACAACTCAACTGCTAATACTTGAGAATATTCTTTGGCTCCCCTTGTGTCGAATCACTAAATTTGGGTTGAATACTCTACCCTCGAAAACTGTTGTGATCCCCTATACTTGTGGGTTATCCAGATTATTTTACGGCGCTGTTCTTGAGCATAGCTCTATTCTTTGAGTCACTTGGGATTTATATCTGCTGGTCACTATGAGGAACTTGAAAGACGAGAAAACCAAAATTTATCCCTCAACTACGAGGGGAAGTAAGGAATTGCCATCTAGCTCTGCACTTGATTCACCTTCTGTTTTGAGTAATCTTGCGACACCTTAACCTGCTTATGCTATTAATTCTGATATGTCGCATGTTATTGATGACGCCACTTCTGCTATGCATGAGGCTTATGATGAAACTACTTCTATGCTAGATACTACTGTGCCACTAGGTGAATTTATTGATGAACAACTTGCTAGGGCTAGAGAGAATGAAATTATTGGAACTGATAATATTGATGAAAGTGATGATGAAGATTCTCCTCTTAGATATGAATTACTGTTGTGCACGAGGGTTATGTTATGGATGAAGAAACTGCTAGAGACTTTCTTGCTTGCAATGATAGGAATGATCTTAATAAATTATTAGCTAAGCTGAAAGACAAATCTTTGAATGCTTGAATGAAATATGACCCTGCTTTTGCTAAATCACCTATCTTTGTTACTAATAAGGATTATGATTTCTCTGTTGATCCTGAGAAAATTACTTTGGTTGAATCTGATCCTTTTTATGGCTATGAATCTGAAACTGTTGTGGCACATCTTACTAAAATGAATGATATAGCCACCCTGTTCACTAGTGATGAGAAAACTCGCTATTACTATATCCTTAGATTATTTCTGTTCTGAAAGCACAAGTGCTCCCTAGGTGGTTTTGGTAATTAATGTCAACATATCTCTTGTTGGACTAACACTTTTATCTAGTATGTTTCAGATAAGTTCAACAATGGAGTGGCATGGACTAAAGGATGTGGGAACCCCTTCAAGATGCTAAGGACAAAGGATTGGCTCAAGCTTCAAGCTCAAGACTCTTCATTTTATATTTTGGTGATCCAAGATCACATTGAGTCTATAGGAAAAGCCAATACTATCAAGAAGGGATGAGGTGTTGCTTAATGAGTTTCTTGCTCCACAGTGCTTAGTGACATGCTCCAAAACCCTTAACTACTTTCCCACTTCCACACATATGACCTAAACCTAAAGTCAAACTCGGCCCCACCGATTCTTTCTATCCGGCACCACCGAATTCAGTTGTCATAGCCACTGCCACAAACCCTAGGCAAATAAGTTTCACCGATAGGGATCTCGGTCTCACCGAGATGGGATTGTAATCTCTCTGTGTATGTCCATTACCAAAATCGGTCACACCGAGTTTGTGCAATCGGTACTACCGAGATTACAATGCAAACTCTCTGGTTAACTTATTACCAAAATCGGTCCCACTGAGTTTGAGTAATCGGTCTCACCGAGTTTTCCTGACCAACTACGGTTAGCTAATTACCAAAATCGGTCTCACCGAGTTTGTGTAATCGGTCTCACCGAGATTACGCTATGCCCTAACCCTAACCATATCGGTCCTACCGAGTTGCATGTGGTCCCACCGAAAACCCTAACGGTCACTAGGTTTACTGAATCGGTCCGACCGAGTTTGTTGATTTGGTCCCACCGAGTTTGGTAAATTGTGTGTAACGGTTAGATTTTGTGTGGAGGCTATATATACCCCTCCACCTCCTCTTCATTCGTGGAGAGAGCCATCAGAACAAACCTACACTTCCAAAGATCCTATTTCCGAGAGAGAACCACCTACTCATGTGTTGAGGCCAAGATATTCCATTCCTACCATATGAATCTTGATCTCTAGCCTTCCCCAAGTTGCTTTCCACTCAAATCTTCTTTCCACCAAATCCAAATCTTGTGAGAGAGAGTTGAGTGTTGGGGAGACTATCATTTGAAGCACAAGAGCAAGGTGTTCATCATCAAGACACCATTTGTTACTTCTTGGAGAGTGGTGTCTCCTAGATTGGCTAGGTGTCACTTGGGAGCCTCCGACAAGATTGTGGAGTTGAACCAAGGAGTTTGTAAGGGCAAGGAGATCGCCTACTTCGTGAAGATCTACCGCTAGTGAGGCAAGTCCTTCGTGGGCGACGGCCATAGTGGGATAGACAAGGTTGCTTCTTCGTGGACCCTTCGTGGGTGGAGCCCTCCGTGGACTCACAAGAATCATGTTACCCTTCGTGGGTTGAAGTCTCCATCAACGTGAATGTACGATAGCACCACCTATCGGAACCACGACAAAAACATCCGTGTCTCCAATTGCGTTTGAATCCTCCAAAACCCTTCCCTTTACATTCTTGCAAGTTGCATGCTTTACTTTCCGCTACTCATATACTCCTTGCATGCTTGCTTGTTATGTATTGTGAATGTTAAACTTGTGCCTAAACTCCACTTAAACCTAAAGAAGTTAAAAACTGCAACTTTGGTACTTAGTGTCTAATCACCCCCCCCCCCTCTAGACACCTCTTCTCAAGATCCTACAAGTGGTATCAGAGCATTGGTATCCATTTCCTTGGTTTAATCACCATTCGAGGAAGATGGATGAGTCTACTTTGGGGAGTCTTAGACATAGAGTGCCTATTCTTGATGGAGAGTATTTTCATGAGTGGAAAAATGAGATGCTTGTAATTTTCAATCAATATCATTTGAAAAAGTACATTGCTAGCCCTTGTGCACCTCATGTTGATCCTATGCATCCTACCCTTGATGAATCAATTGACATGATTAGGAATCTTAGAACTGTTAATCTTATCACTAGAGGCTTGCCTAGAAGCTTAATTAAAAACTTACCTACTCTTGAGTGTGCCTACACTATATGGAAATTTCTTGAGGAATGCTTTCCAAATTATTCCTTGAAAAATCTAGATGAAATTCTCCATAAGTATATTGCCTTGAGTAAGATAAATACTAGTGATCCTATGTTTGGTGATCGTTTATTTGAACTTACAGACCTTATGCGTGCCAAAGGAGATGTTGGATTTATTGGTGATATTATTTCCGAAGCTATAAGAATTCATAAGCAAGATCATTGTCAAACTCACTCTAACGAATTATCCTCTCTAGGACTTGATCCACCACATGACGATGTTGAACATGGATACTATGATGAGGATGATGATAGTGACTTCGATCTTGACGATGCAATGAGACATTTTGGTCTTATGGCAAATCTTCGGGGATATATGTCAGGAGGAAAGGAATGGGTTCTTGAGAGTGGATGTACCGATCACATGACCGGAGATAAAGTCATGTTTCGTGAGCTTGCTGAAAATGATAGTCCTCGAAAGTATGTCACTTTCGGTGACAACTCAAAGGGTAAGGTGGTTGGCCTCGGTAAGGTGGCCGTCTCACATGATAGCTCCATTCAGAATGTTATGCTCGTTGAATCTCTTGGCTGCAACTTACTTTCAGTATCTAGACTTGCTGATATCGGTTTCAATGTCCTATTTACTGAAGTAGATTGCCAAGTGTTTCGTCGAGACAATCATAAAATGGTCTTTACCGGTATACTTAGAGGTGATCTTTACATTGTTGATTTCTCTAAAAAGGCACAACCTAAAACTTGCTTCATTGCTAAATCCTCAAAAGGTTGGTTATGGCATAGACGACTAGGTCATGTTGGCATGAGAAACCTTGACAAGCTTATTGAAGGGAATCATATCCTTGGTGTTAACGATGTCATATTTGATAAGGATAGACTCTGCAGCTTGTCAAGCAGGTAAACAGGTTGGAGGAAGGCATCCCGTGAAAAACATCATGACCACAAGGAGGCCACTTGAGCTACTACACATGGATCTTTTTGGTCCCAGCGCTTACAAGAGTCTCGGTGGAAATTCTTTTGGTCTAGTTATAGTTGATGATTTTTCAAGATTTATGTGGGTATTCTTTCTCGATGACAAATGCAGGTCCAAAAGATCTTCAAAAACTTTGCTAGGAAGGCCCAAAATCAATTTGAAGTAAAGATCAAGAAGGTTCGCAGCGACAACGGAACGGAGTTCAAGAATGCAAATGTGGACACCTTTCTTGACGAAGAAGGGATTTCATACGAGTTCTCGGCTACGTACACACCTCAACAAAATGGAGTTGTTGAGAGGAAGAACCAGACGCTCATCGAAATGGCGAGAATGATGCTTGATGAGTACAAGACGTCAAGCACTTTTGGGCGAAGCGGTTGAGACGACTTGTCATGTATCAAATCGCTTTGTATCTTCACAAGCTACTCGGCAAGGCGCATCTGAGCTCCTCACCAAAGAATAAACCCCAAGTTGGATACTTTTGAGTATTCGGCTCAAAGTGCTACATTCTTGATAAGCATCATCGTTCAAAATTTTCTCCTAAGTCACATGAAGGTTTCCTACTAGGTTATGGCTCAAACTCTCACACTTACCGCGTCTACAACAATTTCACCCGAAAGGTTGAAGAGACGGTAGATGTGAAGTTTGATGAATCTAACGGCTCGCAAGTAGAGCAATTGCCAATTGATGTAGGAGACAAAGATCCTTCGGAAGCAATCCAAGACTTGTCTATTGGCAAGGTCCGTCCAACGGAGGTGAAGGAGAGTACCTCGCCCGTCCAAGTGGAAGCTTCTACTTCACGACAAGGTGAACCAAGAGTTGATATGGAAGCATCCACAAGTGGAACACACCAAGACGAAGAAAACGAGGAAGAACATCACGAACGTCAACAACCTCCTTCTCCACCACGACAAGAAAACAACAACGCCAACAATGAAGAAGATCAAGAAGAAGAAGAAGAAGAAGAAGAACAAGATGAAGAAGATGTTCAACCAAAACCCAAGCAAAAGCTTTCACGAGTTCGAGCAAGAATTGCTAAAGACCATCCCGTTGAGCAAATATACAATGATATTCAAACCGGGAGAATCACTCGCTCTAAAACTCGTTTAGCTAACTTTTGTGAAAACTATTCTTTCATCTCTAGCATTGAACCTATGAAGGTCGAAGAAGCATTGGAAGATCTGGATTGGATAAATATTATGCATGAAGAGCTATACAACTTTGAGAGAAACCAAGTTTGGACATTGGTTGAGAAGCCCGACAACAACCACAACATCATCGGTACCAAATGGGTGTTTCGCAACAAGCAAGATGAAGATGGACAAGTAGTTTGCAACAAAGCACGTCTCGTCGCCCAAGGCTACACACAAGTCGAAGTTATGGACTATGGTGAGACTTATGCTCCCGTTGCTAGGCTTGAATCCATTCGCATCTTACTTGCCTATGTTAATCACCATGATATCACCTTATACCAAATGGACATTAAAAGTGCCTTTTTAAATGGTGAAATAGAGGAGGAAGTTTATGTTAAACAACCTCCCAGCTTTATCAATCCTAAGAAACCCAATCATGTTTACAAACTTCACAAAGCTCTTTATGGTCTTAAACAAGCTCCTAGAGCTTGGTATAAATGCTTGACCAAGTTTCTTCTTGAAAAGGGAATTGAAATTGGGAAAATTGATTCCACACTTTTTACTAAAAGGGTTAATGGAGAATTATTTGTATGCCAAATTTATGTTGATGATATCATATTTGGATCAACTAACCCTCATTTTAGTGAGAAGTTTGGAAAGCTAATGTCGGAGAAGTTTGAGATGTCAATGATGAGTGAACTCAAATTCTTTCTTGGGTTGCAAATCAAGCAAACTAAGGAAGGTACTTTTGTTTCTCAAACGAAGTACACTAAGGACTTATTCAAGAAGTTTAATATGCAAGAGTGCAAAGGTATGTCTATACCCATGCCTACTAGTGGACATCTTGATTTGACCAAAGATGGTAAACCAGTTGACCAAAAGGTTTATCGCTCTATGATTGGTTCATTGTTATACTTATGTGCTTCACGTCCCGATATTATGCTAAGTGTGTGCATGTGTGCAAGATATCAAGCTGCTCCTAAAGAATGTCATCTTAAGGGCGTAAAAAGGATAGTGAGATACTTAATTCATACACCAAATTTTGGCATTTGGTATCCTAAGAGGGCCTCTTTCGATCTTGTTGGCTACTCCGACTAGGACTATGCCGGAGACAAGGTTGATAGAAAGTCCACTTGGTACTTGTCAATTTCTTGGTAGATCTCTTGTGTCTTGGTCCTCCAAGAAACAAAACTCGGTATCCTTATTTACCGGCCAAACGGAGTACATTGTCAGCTGGTTCATGTTGTGCTCAATTACTTTGGATGACCCAAACTCTTAAAGATTATGGGATATATGTGAAACATGTTCCATTGCTTTGTGACAATGAAAGTGCTATCAAAATTGGTCATAATCCCGTACAACATTCTCGAACTAAGCATATAGAAGTTCGTCATCATTTCATTTGAGATCATGTTGCTAAGGGTGGCATTAATCTTAAGCATGTTCACACCGAAAAGCAATTAGCGGATATATTCACTAAACCTCTTGATGAGAAAGTGTTTTGCAGGTTGAGAGGAGAATTGAACATCATTGATGCTTCAAACTTGGAGTAGAAACTCCATTGGATACATTCAAGACATGAGCTTATGACTAATCCTTGATATTTCTCTTATGATGAAAATCTTATGTCTTGGATATATTTGCATATTGCATGTTATATAACCCATGTAGGTACTTGGTTGAATCAAATTCCATGAGATTGTAATCTACTCACATCTTGAGCAATCTCTACATCACCAAGTCTCTACACTATGGTGGTTGAAGACAAGGAAGCACGGAATCATTCAAACATATCCTTTGACAAACTCTATGTTGAGCTTCACGATTGACATTTTTGGATACACAAGTGCTCCTCCTTGCAAGAACTAACCCATGTAGGTAGATGGACTCAAATTCCAAATGGTGCTCCCAACTCTTGATGAGCTACATCAACCTTGAGCAACCCACACAAGTTCAACTACATGGTCAACACCACCAACCAAGGTATGTTATTCCATCTTAGAGAAGCTTTACTCTAAGTCATGAGCTAAAGCAACTCGACAAGATGTGAATACATCAAGATGCTTAAACAAAAAATGGTAACCCCATTTTGAGCTTAAACGATGAGTATGACCTATGATCAAGTGATCTCACTTGACTCCTAAGTCAATATACTCTAACATAGGTGACTTTGTCGCCGACCATCTCTAGATGAAGTTCTCTCGTGTTCTTTTCTGTGTTTTTGCATTTGTCTCATGCATATTTGTTTCCCCTTTCAAAAATAACTTCATCCAGATTTCTTTCTTTTCTTTTCTGTTTGCTCTGCATTTCCTGCATCCAATTCATTGCATATCAATCAGTAAATTCCTTGCAAATCTTTGTGAGAACTTACTAGTCTAGTGAGCTGAGGTGACAAGTGTTTTCTCTGTGATGAACTCGGCTTCACCGATTTGTTGTTTTCGGTCCAACCGAATTCTTTCGGTACAACCGAAGCATACCACTCGGTGCCACCGATTTCACAACAGGGAAAAACAGCTTGCCACTTATTCATGTTTCCTCTGATCCAGCTCCACTCAATGAATCTTGTCCTCTACAAGCATCACATTTATATAAATGCTTTGTGCTGTGACTCAAGGATCAAACCCTTTTTGGAAATTGATGTCAAAGGGGGAGAGAGAGAGATTACATCAAAGCTCATCACTTCCAAAAGACATGTACTTCCACAGGGGGAGAAAGAGATCTCCAGGGGGAGAATACTCAAGTAGAAAGTATTTCTCAAGGATTCCAGATGCTTGGTGTTCAAGAGGAGAGATGCCACATGTCTTCTTGAGGGGAAAGACATGTTCATATGTGCTTATTTGCATTATCTCTGTTCATTTATATCTTTCAGCTCTTATTTTCTGTTCCCTATCTTCTCCCAGTATCCCATGCTAGATTCAGAGGGAGCAAGACATCTAAAGGAAAGAAATCATTTAAATTCATTACATACCTTTACCCTTGGGGATATGTCTAATCCAATGTAGTACTTAGTACTTACTCTCTACATGTCATCCCAGTCTTGGTATTCTTGTGGTTTCTTCTGTTTGCTCTGGCTAGTAGATGTACCTGTGTTATCTAACCTTGTTTACGCATGTTCATTCCATCCTAAGCCAACTCAAGACTACAAGGTAAGTATATGCATCACACTCATGTGTATGAGGAATTCTTGCTGATGTACATACTGTTTGCAAGAAGGACTCATGATCATGAAGGTATTTTCTTTAATATTCTTTGCTCTGATGCATATGGCCAAGATACATGTAGCACATTGCCTAGACTATCATGGTTATGCTCTCACATGCTTCTATATTCCATATTCACATGATTGCATACATGTAGGGGGAGCCTATGCTTGTTACATGTCTTTCCGAAGCTTTACTTGCTATTTTTATATCTTTATCTAAAGCTTTGATTTATGTTGTCATCAATTACCATATAGGGTGAGATTGAAAGCACATGTGCTCCCTTGGTGGTTTTTGTAATAAATGTCAACATATCTCTTGTTGGACTAACACTTTTATCTAGTATGTTTCAGATAAGTTCAACAATGGAGTGGCATGGACTAAAGGATGTGGGAAACCCTTCAAGATGCTAAGGACAAAGGATTGGCTCAAGCTTCAAGCTCAAGACTCTTCATTTTATATTTTGGTGATCCAAGATCACATTGAGTCTATAGGAAAAGCCAATACTATCAAGAAGGGATGAGGTGTTGCTTAATGAGTTTCTTGCTCCACGGTGCATAGTGATATGCTCCAAAACCCTTAACTACTTTCCCACTTCCACACATATGACCTAAACCTAAAGTCAAACTCGGCCCCACTGATTCTTTCTATCCGGCGCCACTGAGTTCAGTTGTCATAGCCACTGCCACAAACCCTAGGCAAATCGGTTTCACCGATAGGGATCTCGGTCTCACCGAGATGGGATTGTAATCTCTCTGTGTATGTCCATTATCAAAATCGGTCTCACAGAGTTTATGCAATCGGTACTACCGAGATTACAATGCAAACTCTCTGGTTAACTTATTACCAAAATCGGTCCCACTGAGTTTGAGTAATCGGTCTCACCGAGTTTGCCTAACCAACTCTCTGGTTAGCTAATTACCAAAATTGGTCTCACCGAGTTTGTGTAATCGGTCTCACCGAGGTTATGCCCTAACCCTAACCATATCGGTCCTACCTAGTTGCATGTCGGTCCCACCGAAAACCCTAACGGTCACTAGGTTTACTGAATCGGTCCGACCGAGTTTGTTGATTCGGTCCCACCGAGTTTGGTAAATTGTGTGTGACGGTTAGATTTTGTGTGGAGGCTATATATACCCCTCCACCTCCTCTTCATTCATGGAGAGAGCCATCAGAACAAGCCTGCACTTCCAGCATCCTATTTCTGAGAGAGAACCACCTACTCATGTGTTGAGGCAAAGATATTTCATTCCTACCATATGAATCTTGATCTCTAGCCTTCCTCAAGTTGCTTTCCACTCAAATCTTCTTTCCACCAAATCCAAATCCTGTGAGAGAGAGTTGAGTGTTGTGGAGACTATCATTTGAAGCACAAGAGCAATGAGTTCATCATCAACACACCATTTGTTACTTCTTGGAGAGTGGTGTCTCCTAGATTGGCTAGGTGTCACTTGGGAGCCTCCGACAAGATTGTGGAGTTGAACCAAGGAGTTTGTAAGGGCAAGGAGATCGCCTACTTCGTGAAGATCTACCGCTAGTGAGGCAAGTCCTTCATGGGCGACGGCCATGGTGGGATAGACAAGGTTGCTTCTTCGTGGACCCTTCGTGGGTGGAGCCCTCCGTGGACTCGCGCAACCGTTACCCTTCGTGGGTTGAAGTCTCCATCAACGTGGATGTACGATAGCACCACCTATCAGAACCACGACAAAAACACCTGTGTCTCCTATTGCGTTTGAATCCTCCAAACCCCTTCCCTTTACATTCTTGCAAGTTGCATGCTTTACTTTCCTCTGCTCATATACTCCTTGCATGCTTGCTTGTTATGTATTGTGAATGTTAAACTTGTGCCTAAACTCCACTTAAACCTAAAGAAGTGAAAAACTGCAACTTTGGTACTTAGTGTCTAATCACCCCCCCCCCCCCCCCCTCTAGACACCTCTTCTCAAGATCCTACACGTTCTCATTAAAGGGTGATGCTAAAACATGGTTTAATTCTCTTGATCCTGGTTGTGTGCGTAGTCCCCAGGATATGATTTATTACTTCTCTGCTGAATATTTTCCAGCTCATAAGAAACAAGCTGCTTTAAGGGAAATATATAATTTTGTGCAAATTGAAGAAGAGAGTCTCCCACAAGCTTGGGGGAGGCTTCTCCAATTGCTTAATGCTTTGCCTGATCATCCTCTCAAGAAAAATGAAATACTTGATATCTTTTATAATGGACTAACTGATGCTTCCAGAGACCACCTGGATAGTTGTGCTGGCTGTGTTTTCAGGGAAAGAACAGTTGATCAAGCTGAATTGCAATTGAATAATATGTTGACTAATGAAAATAATTGGACACTTCCTGAACCAACTCCTAAGCCAACTCCGCAAAAAAGGGGTATTCTATTTCTCAGTCCTGAAGATATGCAAGAGGCAAATAAATCTATGAAGGAAAAAGATATTAAAGCTGAAGATGTTAAGAATTTACCTCTTGTTGAAGAAATACATGGTCTTAATTTACCGCCTGTTGAAGAAACACATGGTCTTGATAACCCGACACAGGTAGTAAAGGTAAATTATCTCTATAGATATGATAAAGCTGTAATCCCTCCTACTAAGTTTGCTAGCCAATGTTTGGATGAGTTTTATAACTTTATGGTTAAGCAAGAAGATTTTAATGCTTATTTTGGTAGACAATTGAAATGCAATGCTTATATGATTGAACACTTGAGTGAATATATGTCTAGAGTTAAAGGTGAACTTAAACTCATTAGTAAACATGCTTCTATGGATACCACTCAAGTAGAACAAGTACTTAAAGCTCATAATAATTTGCTCAATGAATTGAATAGTAAGAATAATGACTTTGCTGTTAGAGTTGCAACTAGAGAAGGTAAAGTGACTCAGGAACCTTTGTATCCTGAGGGCCACCCTAAGAGAATTGAGCAAGATTCTCAGAGAAATAATGTTGATGCATCTAGTCTGTCTAAAAAGAAGAAAAGGAAAAATGATAGGACTTTGCATGCTTCTAGTGAACCTGTTGTTGACAGACCTGAGAATCCCAATGATATTTCTATCTACGATCTTTGAAACACAATCCGGTAATGAACATGAACCTAGTGATAATATTAATGATGATGTTCATGTTGATGCTCAACCTAGTAATGATAATGATGTAGAAATTGAACCTACTGTTGATCTTGATAACCCACAATCAAAGAATCAACGTTATGATAAGACAGACTTTGCTGCTAGGAAGCACGGTAAGGAAAGAGAGCCATGGATTCAGAAACCCATGCCTTTTCCTCCCAAACCATCCAAGAAAAAGGATGATGAGGGTTTTGAGCGCTTTGCTGAAATGATTAGACCTATCTTTTTGCGTATGCGTTTGACTGATATGCTCAAAATGAATCCTTATGCTAAGTACATGAAAGAAATTGTTACAAATAAAAGAAAGATACCGGAAGATGAAATTTCCACCATGCTCGCTAATTATACTTTTAAGGGTGGAATACATAAGAAACTTGGAGATCCAGGAGTACCAACTATACCATGCTCCATTAAAAGAAACTATGTTAAAACTGCTTTATATGATCTTGGAGCCGGTGTTAGTGTTATGCCTCTCTCTTTATATCGTAGACTTGATTTTAATAAGTTGACACCTACTAATTTCTTTGCAAATGGCCGATAAATCAACTGCTATACCTGTCGGCATTTGTGAGGATGTGCCTGTTGTAGTTGCAAACGTTACTATTTAACGGACTTTGTTGTTCTTGATATTCCCGAGGACGATAGTATGTCTATTATTCTTGGAAGACCCTTTTTGAATATTACAGGGGTTGTTATTGATTGCAATAAAGGCAATGTCACTTTTCACGTTAAACAACCTCAAGTTCACAGTATCAATTCTATTGGAAAAATCCCATCGATTATTATTGGAGGTTTTGAATTTCCTCTTCCTTCTGTCAAGAAGAAATATGTTATTCTTATTGTTGGGGATGTGCATATCCCCGTTGAGGTAACATAATGTTATTCGAAATTTCTCCAGTTCCATGTTATTCGGAATGAGTTTGTTAACAAGACTTGATCAACCTTTTTAGTGGATTCCTTTTGATGATCATGAGATGGATGAAGTTAGAAAGCACAACCTTCTGTACCCTCCTTTTACTTTCTGTTATTTACATTAAATAAAGCAAAAATAGTATTTTACATTCTGCTTTTCGAATTATCCGTGCAATAAAAAATACCCGAAAATAAAAGTTCTCCAAATGCCCCAAATTGTAATATGTTTTTTCTCGAATATTTGAGAATATCTCGCACCGAGAACACAGCAGGGGGAGCAAGCACTGCCACGAGGGTCCAGGCGCCCACACCTCGGGCGCGCCTGCCTCGTGGGCCCATGGTGGCTCCCCTCCACTTATTCCAGCCACCACACACTCCTTCTTCCTCCCAAAAAAATCACCAACCAGCTCAAGCACGAGTTCTTGCTCATTTTGCTACGATTTTTGATCTCCTAGCTCAAAGTTCCTCTCACAAAACTGCTTTGGGGATTGTTCTTCGGTATGTGACTCCTCCAATGGTCCAATTAGTTTTTGTTCTAGTGATTTATTCATTGCAAATTTTTGCTGCCTAGGTGACCCTGTTCTTGAGCTTGCATGTCAAATTTATTTGGTACCAAGTAGTTCTAATGCATGATATAGTTTCTAGGCACTTGTGGAGTAGTTGCTATCAATTTTGTTGAGTTTGGTTCACTTTTATTTGAAGTTACTAAAAATTTCAGAAATTTTTAGAAAATGATGAAGAGATTTTTTAGGGGCTCCTCGAGCCGAAGCTCGAAGGACAAGCAAAGTGAGGAGGATAAGAGGCCCAAATATAATCTCCCTCGCACCACGGAAGTTCGGCCGTGTGAATGGCCTTGTGATGATTTCTTGAGAGCAGCCGGGATTTATGATGACTTTATGAGTTGGTTGAGAATGCAGGCCTCACTGAGTTCCTCCGCGACCAACGTGAACAGTATCTCTTACTCACTAATATTTTTGTGCAAAATTTTCATTTCCATGCTAGGAGGTCACCACCTTCGATGGATTTCTATTTATATGATGAGTATAAGGAGATGTCCGTCTATGAATTTTGTGAGGTCTGCAAGTTGCCCTTTTCGGGTAGCGTAGCGGAACCACATCGTAACGATGTGGAAGAGTTTATTGATACAATTGTTATAGGGGAAACTAGGAAGGTTTCTGATGCAAGAATTACTAGCATACATTTTCCTGTTCTACGTTACTTTGCAATATTTGCTAGTAGATGCTTGATTGGTCATGAAGCAAAGGGCAACCTTAGTGCCCCGATATTGTTATTTTGTGCCATGCCTTGTTCCGTGATGACACATTTCGTATGGGCACTATTGTTGCAAAGCGGTTAATTCTTAACCGTACGAAGGGCCCCATCTTGGGAGGTATCTTCGCCTCGCGCCTCGCTGCACATTTTAACATACCTATTAGGCATTATGAGAAAGAAGAAAAGTTGTTGCCTCCTGTTTTTCTAGACTATAAGAGTATGGTAGCACATAATGATGAAGTCATAAACCTAGGGTAGGGTCATGGACCTGTCCAAGATACCCTCCCCAAGGGCATCCTTAGAATAAACTGCCTACCAGTCGACTGGTAGGTTTCCACTCGACAGATTCAAAGACACTCGACCATGAAGACCCACTCGACCACCAGGAGTTCAAGAGCCACTCGGCGTCCAAATGGTCAGTAGTTAAGTAGTCTTTATAGTCATGATGACACTTTATGTAAGGCGTTACTAGTAACACCCAGCCTTAATGTACCTTAAACCCTCCGTTACGTGGGCTGGCTGGGGTCCTGGCGCACTCTATATAAGCCACCCCCCTCCACAGGTAGAAGGGTTCGCACTTCGTAATTCATACGCATATAATCCAGTCGACCGCCTCCGGGCTCCGAGACGTACGGCTGTTACTTCCTCCGAGAAGGGCCTGAACTCGTAAACTCGTGCGTACCAACTAATCCATAGCTAGTACGTTGCCTCTCCATACTTACCCCCCATTCTACTGTCAGACTTAGAACCACGGCAGTTGGCGCCCACCGTAAAGGTGTGTTCTAGCGATTTGTTGGAGAAGTTGGGATTCTTCGATCTCCTACATCATGGTTTGGTGGAGTTTTGGTCGAGGCTGCGAGATCCGTCTCGGTGCGCTCACGTTCATCGCCGACGACTCGCTTGGCTTCAGGAGGCTCCTCTCGACGTCCGACGCGCTCCCGTCCACGGGCAACACACTTTCGCTGCGGCGTCCGTGGCGTCCTCCTGCGGCAACCGGCCGACCCAAGATGGGTCGGTTCTTGTGTCGTCCTCACTCCCAGTCTCCCGCCGGCGCAAGCACTCCAGTCGGTCGAGGCTTCAGCGGTGGGTCAGGCATGCGGTGGCTCGCCAGTCGGCCACTTCCCAAGTTGCGGCAATTGAGCCCGACGAATCTCTCTACGGCCTGTTCGATTCAGATCGGCTCCGCAGAGATCGCATCCGAAAAGGAGATAGCAGCGATCCGGCAGCGGAGGTTCTGATGGTCGATGGACCACGCAGTCCTCCTGGATATCCCCGCACCGACGGAGGCGACGGTGGAGGTGATCCGGCGCAAGATCACGAAGAGTACCAACCCGAGCCCCTCACTTCGCTGCAGAGGGAGGAACTTCGCCGCCGGAACATGGATGCGCTTCACACTCCAATCGTTGGAGAAACCCCCGAGGCTCGTGCCTTGGAGTATGCGCAGCCATTAACTTGGCTGAGCGCACTCGACTGGAGAACCTCCAGCGAGTTCTCGACGAGCGCACGCGACCACGGGTTCCAGAATCTAGTCGACATCAGCTCTTTCCACAACCGATTCAGGTATATTGAACCCCGATTCAGAATTTAGCAGCTGCAGCCCGTATAGCCGAATCAATTCAGCCTTCCCAGTCGGAGGCAGGTAGAGGTTTGCAATAGATCAGAGATTTACTCCGGGCAGCAGGAGATCAAAACTCAACAGATCACGATCACGGAACAGGATTCACAGCAGATCCGGCTGCTTGCGAATTCAGTCCAGTCGGCCCATAGTCCAAGATCGCCCCCGAGGCGTGAGGAACGTGGAGGCCGGCGTGATGATCAGTACAGGAATCGCGAGCCGTATGAGCACCGATTCGATCGCAATGATCGACGTCGAGTGCCCACCCCTCCCCCAAGGGGTGGATCATACGCTCCTCGGCAACAAGATGACAGACGCCAAAGATGGTCTTTGGGCGAAGAGTTCGATCGACCCCAGAGAGCCGGGCTTTGATGCAAGATCCATCATCGTTCAAGGCTTGGTCGATGTGAACAGAGCTCACCGAGAAGGTCATGACAGAGATGTTCCTCCAAAGCAGAGAGTTCATGTCTCAGGGCCAGAGTGTTTTAGCAGGGCCATCAGGGCCGCAGTGATTCCTCCCAACTTCAAGTTAGCGACTGGAGTCAGTAAGTTCACTGGTGAGTCCAAGCCTGACACTTGGCTTGAGGACTACCGAGTGGTTGTTCAGATTGGCGGCGGCAACAATGAGGTAGCTATGAAGCATTTACCCCTTATGTTGGAGGGTTCGGCCAGAGCATGGTTGAATCAGTTAGCACCCAAAGAAGATTTACACTTGGGAAGATCTGGCCCGAGTGTTTGTCAGACATTTGAAGGGACTTGCAAGCGACCAGCAGGATTGACAGAGCTGCGATCGTGTGTGCGTAAGTCGAATGAAACTTTGAGAGATTACATTCAGAGATGGATAACCTTGCACCACACAGTTGAGAATGTGTACGATCACCGAGCGATCTGTGCTTTCAAGGAAGGTGTCAAGAACAGAGAGTTGAGTTTGAAATTCGGTCGGGCAGGAGATATGACCTTGAGTCGGATGATGGAGATTGCCACCAAGTATGCTAATGGTGAAGAAGAGGATCGGCTCCGGAGTGGTAAGTACAAGTCAGCCGCTAATGATGCCATGGAGGAAATTCGGTCGAGCAAGAAAGCGCAAAGCCGAGCCAGCCGCTCCCGGAGAAGCCTTGGCTGTGACCCCAGGAAAGTTCAAGGGGAAACCCAAGGGTCCGTGGAACCCCAAGAAGGTGAAAGACCAAGATGGGAATGATGTGTTGGACTTGCCATGTCACATTCACACGAAGAAAGATGAAGAGGGTAAACTCATTTACCCAAAGCATACCACTTGACAATGTCGGCTCTTGATTCAAGTTAGCCCAAGGGAAGCAACCCAAGGATAAGGAAAAGGGGTCGGATAAAGTTGAGGACAAAGAGGATAGTGATGGTGGATACCCCCAGGTCAATTCCACCCTGATGATTTTTGCTGACATTGAAAGCAAAAGTCGATTGAAAGTTATCAACCGAGAAGTGAACATGGTCGCTCCGGCGACGCCCAATTATCTGAAATGGTCCCAGACCGCCATCACATTCGACCAGTCCGATCATCCGACACACATTGCCACCCCTGGGAGGCAAGCGTTGGTGGTCGACCCAGTCGTCGAAGGCACTCGACTGACCAAAGTTTTGATGGATGGCGGCAGTGGCCTGAACATCTTGTATGCAGAGACGTTGAAAGGGATGGGCATTCGATGTCGGACTCAAGACCAAGATAACATGAGTTTCCACGAAGTCATTCACGGAAAGAAGGCTGAGTCACTCGGTCAAATTGCTCTTGATGTGGTTTTGGTGATTCAAGCATTTCAAGAAAGAAAAGTTGACCTTTGAGGTCGTGGATTTCCAGCGCTTATCACGCTTATTCGGGAAGGCCGGCGTATGCCCGTTCATGGCCCGACCATGTTATGTGTACCTTAAGTGAAGATGCCCGGCCCCAAGGGTGTGATCACCATCATCGGCAATCGGAAGAAAGCGGAAGAGTGTTTCCAAAAAGGCTCTAAGATTGTTGATGCTCGGATGGCGGTGGTAGAATTGCGAGAATATCAAGGCTGCAGATCCGGTGATTTGTTGCGAGCCAAGAAGCCGCCACGGAGTTGGCATTTCAAATGCGGTGAGATGAAGCAGGTTCATATTCACCCGACCGACCCCAATGCTGCTCCGACCAACATCTCAACAACACTCGACTCCAAATAGGAAGAAGCGCCGTCCGGTTCCTCCGTGAGAATCGGGACATCTTTGCATGGAAGTCACGACATGTCGGGTGTTCCTGTGGAGCTGGCTAAGCACCGTCTGAAGTCGACTCAAAAGTCAAACCTGTCAAAGAACATCTTGACGGTCCGCCGTCCGTAAGAGAAAGGCCATAGGCGAGGAGGTGGCTCGGCTCTTAGCAGCAGAGTTTATCAGAAATTTACCACTCCGAGTGGCTCGCCAATGTGGTCATGGTCCCTAAGAAGGACAATTCACCGCGCATGTGCATCGACTTCAAACATATCAATCGGGCCTGCCCGAAAGATCATTTTCCTCTCCCCGCATCGACCAAATAGCCGACTCGACTGCAGGATGTGAGCGGTTGTCTTTTTAGACGCATATTCCGGTACCATCAGATCCGTCAGTATGGACCCGATGAGATCAAAACAGCTTTCATCACTCCATTCGGGTGCTTCATTATGTCACCATGCCATTCGGCCTCAAGAATGCCGGAGCCACGTTCATGAGGATGATTGAAGTGTTTACTCACTCAAATCGGTCGTAATGTGGAAGCATACATGGATGACATTGTGGTCAAGTCACGGAAAGGTTCCGACCCGCTGACTGACCTTGCTGAAACCTTTGCCAACCTCAGGAGGTATGATATCAAGCTCAATCCATCAAAGTACACATTCGGAGTTCCGGGTGGAAAGTTACTCAGTTTTCGCTTACGAACGAGGAATCGATGCTAACCCGAAAAAGTTGGCACTATTCTCCGAATGAAACGCCTGCATGCGTGTGCACGATGTCGAAGCTTCTTGGATGCTTGGCCGCTTTAAGTCGATTCATCTCTCGCCTCGGTGAAAAGGCATTGGCTCTTTACCGATCGATGAAGAAGTCGAGACAAGTTCGAGTGGACTCCACGAAGGCGATGCAGCGTTTGCAGAACTCAAAGCTCGCTCTCCACCCAGCCGGTGCTTGCTGCCCAATCAAGAAAGAGCCGTTGTTGCTTTACATTGCAGCCACAGGACAAGTCGTTAGTACAAGATTTACGGTCGGCGGGAAGAGGAAGGAAAAGCCTTCAAAGTTCAAATACCAAAGATATTATCTTTCTCAAGTGTTAACCCGTCGAAGCAAAGATACCCTCATTATCGAAGCTCGTGTATGGGATTTATATGACCGCAAAGAAGGTTGCTCACTACTTCCCTGATCATTCCATTACAGTCGTCAGTGACGCCCCGTTATCAGAGATTCTGCACAACAGAGACGCAACTGGTCGAGTGGCTAAATGGGCAATTGAACTTCTTCCCCTTGATATCAAGTTTGAGGCAAAGAAAGCCATCAAGTCCCAAGCAATAGCAGATTTCATCGCCGAGTGGATTGAACAACGATTACCGACTCAAGTTCACTCGAACCTTTGGACTATGTTCTTTGATGGTTCCAAGATGCTTTGAATGGTTCCGGTCTTTGGGGTAGTATTGGTTTCCCCGAGGAGATAAGCTCAGATATGTGCTCCAGATTCACTTTGATTCTTCCAACAATGAAGCGAATCTGAAGCACTATTGTATGGGTTGCGTATGGCCATTTCACTTTCGGCGTCAAATCGCCTCATGGTCTATGGCGACTCGGATCTGGTGGTTAATCAGTGATGAAGGAGTGGGACGTCAGAAGTCCAGCCATGGTAGCTCTTTGTAATGGTTGATGAAGCTAGAAAAGAAGTTTGAGGGGTTAGAGCTCCATCACATACCCCAATCGAAAAATCAAGTTCTTGATGATTTGGCGAAAATAGGGTCCAAGAGGGAAGCCATTCCCAGTGATGTGTTTTTGGAGCACATCCGCACACCGTCGATTCAAGAGGATCCTTTCACTGAAGAGGCTCCACAGCCAAAAAAGTGCCACTGATCCGACTGAAGTTGAGGTCCCAACGGTGGTCGACCTAGTCATGGAAGTTGTGGTCATCACTCCCGACTGGACAGTACTGTACATCGCATACATCCTGAGGAAAGAGCTCCCGGAGAATGAAGAAGAGGCTAGACAGATCGTCCGTCGATCCAAGGCCTTTACTGTGATCAAGGGACAGTTGTTCAGAGAAAGCGTAACTGGAGTCAGCCAGAAATGCATAACGCCAGAAGAAGGTCAGATAATCCTTGATGATATCCACTCGGGGACCTGTGGTCACCATGCGTCCTCTCGGACCATCGTGGCTAAAGCATACCGGCGGGATTTTACCGCCAAAGGCAAATGAAATGGCAAAGGAAATAGTCGACAAATGTGAAGGATGTCGGTTCTACTCCAATATGTCACACAAGCCCGCCAAAGATTGAAGACCATTCCACTCATCTGGCCTTTCGCTGTTTGGGGGTTGGATATGATTGGACCGCTGAGAACTGGCAGGAGTGGTTTCACTCATTTGCTTGTGGCAGTCGACAAGTTCACGAAGTGGATCGAAGCTAAACCTATCAAGAACCTTGATGCGCGTAATCGCCGTCGGGCCACGAGAATTGATATTCAGATATGGAGTTCCGCACAACATCATCACGGACAATGGGTCAAATTTCGATTACAACAAGTTCAAAGCCTTTTGCGCCTCTCAGAGCATGTGAGTCGACTATGCTTCAGTCGCTCACCCCCAGTCGAATGGACAAGCTGAACGGGCAAATGGTCTAATTCTCAAAGGACTGAAACCTCGACTGATGCGTGATCTCAAACATGCAGCAGGAGCATGGGTTGACGAACTTCCGTCGGTTTTTTGGGGATTGAGGACCACTCCTAATCGTTCGACTGGGAGAACTCCATTCTTTATGGTCTATGGAGCTAAAGCAGTTCTGCCGAGTGACCTGCTTCACAATGCCCCCCGAGTCGAACTCTACTCTGAAGCTGAAGCAGAGCAAGCCCGTCAAGATGCAGTCGACCTCCTTGAAGAGGAGAGAGAGATGGCACTGATCCTTTCGACCATCTATCAGCAGGATTTGCGTCAATTCCACGCCAGAAATGTGAAGAGCAGAGCCTTTCAGGAAGGAGATCTAGTCCTCCGAGTGGATCAACAGAAACCGCACAAGCTCGCTCCCACTTGGGAAGGTCCCTTCATCATCACCAGAGTTCTTCACAATGGGGCTTACCTTCTTTACAACGTCGAACGCCAGATCGATGAGCCTCGGGCATGGAATGCAGAGCTGCTCCGCCCCTTTTACACTTAAGAGCTCACTCGGGTGAGATGTAATAAAAGTACCTCTGTAGTTTGTCTATCTAAATCAAGAAGATTATAATTTTCCCAGTGATTGTTATTACTTTTTGTTAAAATTTCCCCCAAAGGGTGACTTAGCTGAATCCGTTCCGCCTAAGTTTGTAAAAAAATCCTTACCGAGTGGCGAGCCAGCCTCTCACTCGGGGGTTTAGCTGCGAATCCGTTTCGCCTAAGTGTTCAAAATCCTACCGAGTGGTGAGTCAGCCTCCCACTCGGAGGCTTAGCTGCAGTCCAAGTACTCGCCTAAGTGTTTAAAATCCTACCGAGTGGTGAGCCAGCCTCTCACTCGGAGACTTAGCTGCAGTACCAAGTACTCGCCTAAGTGTTTAAAATCCTACCGAGTAGTGAGCCAGCCTCCCACTCGGAGGCTTAACTGCAGTCCAAGTACTCGCCTAAGTGTTTAAAATCCTACCGAGTGGTGAGCCAGCCTCCCACTCGGAGGCTTAGCTGCAGTACCAAGTACTCGCCCAAGTGCTTAAAATCCTACCGAGTGGTGAGCCAGCCTCCCACTCAGGGGCTTAGCTGCAGTCCAAGTACTCGCCTAAGTATTTAATACAATGTGCACTTTGCAAGGACGACGAGGTACAGGTCGACTGTTGCCTTCCCCTTCAAAGCTATGACACAAAAATCCTCCTTGGAGGCTTAGCCGCAGATCCAAGACTCGCCTAAGTTTGAAAAATCCTACCGAGTGGAGAGAAAACCTCCCACTGGGGCTTAGCATGATCCAAGACTCGCCTAAGTTTGAAAAATCCAACCGAATGGAGAGCAAACCTCCCACTCGGGGGCTTAGCTGCAGTCCAGTACTCACCTAAGTTTGAAAAATCCTACCGAGTGGAGAGCAAACCTCCCACTTGGGGGCTTAGCTGCAGTCCAGTACTCACCTAAGTTTGAAAAATCCTACCGAGTGGGGAGCAAACCTCCCATTCAGGGGCTTAGCTGCAGTCCAATACTCGCCTAAGTTTGAAAAATCCTACCGAGTGGAGAGCAAACCTCCCACTCGGGGGCTTAGCTGCAGTCCAGTACTCGCCTAAGTTTTGAAAATCCTTCCGAGTGGAGAGCAAACCTCCCACTCAGGGGCTTAGCTGCAGTCCGAGACTCGCCTAAGTTTGAAAACATACCGATCCGCAAGGACAACGAGGTGCATGTCGACTGCTACCTTCTCCTTCGGAGCTACGCCACAAGTACAACATGCGCTCCATCCCGATCCGCAAGGACGATGAGGTACACGTCGACTACTTCCTTCTCCTGCACCTGCAAGAGCCACAAAGTGTAGGTCGACTGGATCCACCTCAGAGCCGCATCTCAAACATTGAAGCATAATCCGAGTGAAGAGCAAAGTTCACTCGAAGGCAAACAAAAGCATAGTTTGACGATAGATAAAGTTCGGATAGCATCCTAAGGATGCAGAAGTACCCAGGCCTCAAGCCCGCTAAAGTTTATCGGTTACAGAAATCACTCGGCATTCCGAGGCAAATTTAAGGTAGAGCATAAAAGTTTTTACTCCTCGGTGGAGGACTGGAAGGAGCCACAACCGGTCAAGGTCGATCCCATCGGCGATCCGGGTGGCAGCGTGGCGATGAAAGTTTCCATGAAAGATTGGAAATCATACTTCTTGGTGTTGGCAACTCGAGGGCCGCCACTTATCCTCCCAAGGCTTCCTTGCAAGTGGACACGAACTAGAGACATAGCGACATCAAGACCGCACTTTTGGCAGAAGACTATTTCCATTCTTGCACTCGACTTGGAACCTCATTCAAATGAGTCATTAAGGACTCAAGGTCATTTTGAAGGCCCTGGTCCCTCGGAGGGTTGAGTCGATCCGTGACACCGTAGCTTTCAATGAGCGAGATAGTCCACCACACCAGAATGCGAGACTCCCGGAGCACGTTCATAGCAGCTTCATCCTTCACGGGAGAGTTGATGGGGTCGGGCTTGTCTCCACTGACCGGGTCTCCTCTTCGAAGTTCTGACAGAATTCTGCAAATACGACTCAAGTTCAAGCTAATGGTTCTATGGTGAGTTGATGATGACAAGTCAGTCGGATAAGAGGAATTACCTTCAAGCATGAGGAATAGCTTCTTGGCGAGCCCTCCCAGATAAACCTCCAGACCGTGCCTCCTCCCCGCCAGTTTGCCAACCTTGTCGATCGAGTAACTTTGTCATTCTTGATCGGCTAGCCTCCTTGTTGGCCGCCGAGAGCAGCCTTCAGCTTTGGTATTCTCATCTTCGAAGTTTTCCGACCGAGGCGCTTTCTTCTATGAGCTTTGTTTTCTCCAAAGCCGCCTATACGGCCTCTGCAAGGTCGTGGTCTTTCTTCTTTAGAGCCTCCTCCAGTTTGTCTGCAAAATAACAATAAGTCCAGAGTTGAGAATGGGTAGAAACACAAAGACAGTCGTCAAGTTCTCACCAGCCATACCTTTTGCTTCGTCTCTCGCCTATACGCAAGTTCTCCTGAGCAAGCTTCAAGTCAAGGTTGAGCTGGATCTGCTTGTTCTCCAATTCGGTATAGCGGGCCATGAGCTCGCAAGATTTCTGCGAAGAGTCAATCGACAAAACATCAAAGACATGTCACTTCCGAGTGACTAAAAGAAAAATCGTAGCATTTCTAAGACTACAGTCGAATCAAAACATTCGACCATTAGTCTCAAGGATTACACCCAAAGGGTGCACTCAGCGTGCCCCCACTGGTTTTACTAATTCGGTTCACACCAAATAATCGAAAAGAGGCAAAAAGGTTATGATCCTAAAAACATAGCTAATCGCCGCTAGCCACCGTGTGTAAAAAAAGAAGTTCTTAGACTATAGTCGACGCCTGTAGTCCACCATAGTCTCGGGACTACACATGGTGGGTGCACTCAGCGTGCCCCCACGGTTCCAAAGATCCATTCGACATGGCGGACTGCACCGAGTGAAGAAGTTCAAAGTATAAAGACTATAGTCGATCGCCTGATCCACCATAGTCTCGGGACTACACGGTGGGTGCACTCAGCGTGCCCCCACCAGTTCAAAAATTCAATCGACACACACACCCAGTGGGTGTACAGATGCAGATATGGAAATCTTCAGAAAGAAGAAATTTCAGGTAGCATATCCTAACAAAACAAGCAACTTACTCGGACATTGCTCTGAAGAGCCAAGCTTGCATCATAAGCCGCCTAGCCGCCTCCGGACCACCTTCACTTGCTCCATCATGATCCCCGCCTGGGTATGGCCTCCTTGGCAGCACTCA
The DNA here is from genome assembly GCA_021605145.1 of Aegilops bicornis. Classification (NCBI taxonomy): domain Eukaryota; kingdom Viridiplantae; phylum Streptophyta; class Magnoliopsida; order Poales; family Poaceae; genus Aegilops; species Aegilops bicornis. The sequence continues at coordinate 665,239,644 of CM038671.1, read as the reverse complement.
CTTGGTCTTCCGGACGTGGTGTGTGGCAAAAGGGATGGCGGGTCAGTGATCGACGACGAAGGCCGGACACTCGGCCGCACAAAGAAAGGATACAGAAGTCCGAGTGGTGTCGCCTCCCTCGTGAACTAGCGTCTCAAGCAGTGATACAACTGGAGTAGCCTTGCCAGCAGGCGCCTTTTTGTCCTTCCTCTTCCTCAGCGGTGTTTCATCATCGTCATCAGGGAGATCAATGACATGAGGTGGAACTACAAGTAAGATTCAAAGTTAAAAACAGAAATCCAATCGACCGTAAAGCAAAACTGCAGAGATCATACCAAGGTTGGAGGTGGCGGCATCTTCCATTTCCTGATCCTCGTGCTTAGCTGAGGTCTCGGAGGTGGCAGCAGTGCAAATTTCAGAAGTCAATTGATCAGTCAAAACGAGTCGACCAAAAGTGCACTCATGGTAGACAGGAAAACACAAGTTCTGTTGATTACCCGGAAATGGTGGGAATGACCATCCTCATCTTGGGCAAGGCCTTCGCCGGCTTTGATGACGTTGCTCGGGGTTGCTTTGGCGGTTTCTCAGTTGGCACTGGAGAAGTCGTCCGAGTGCGCCGTCGATTGCCCGATGGGCGCGATAGCCTTACCTCGCTCGACCACCGGATCATGCGTCGCCTTGGATCGCCTTTTCCGAGTGGGGTGGATCCACGTCTCCTCCTATTCCTCCTCCTCCTCCTCCTCCTCTTCATCGAGCCGCTGCTTTTCCTCAGACTCCCATTCCTCCTAGCTTTCGCCTCCGCTTCCTTCTTCTTCTTCGACTGGTTCTTGCGCCCCGTTGGGCATCGAGTACATCTCACTGGTGACCTAGAAGACAGCAAAACGAGACAAAAGTCAGTCGATCGATTCGCAACGGAACAGAGCAAATGCAACAGGATCACAGTCGGAGATAAGTGGTCATACCTGGTCAGATTCATAAGATTGGTCGAGTGGTGGGATCCTCCTAGCCCAGCGAGGGTTATCCTTGTTCCCTGTGATGGCAGTCATCCACCTCTCCAATGTGGCGCCGACCTCCTGCAGGTGGACCCGGTGGTGTCCTTGGTACCAGAGTACATCCACATCGGGTGACCTTGGTATTGAGCGGCTGAATGCGCCGTCGAAGGAAAACCTCCGTAAGCTCCATGCCGGTCACTCCGTCAGCGAATGAGCTGGACTACACGCCCATCAACAATCTTAACACAGGCCTTCTCCTCCGGAGCACCTTCAGAGAAGACGGCTTGTTCACTCGATCCATGGAGAAAGGAGGAGTCCAATGATCGCTCAAGGCGTCTGGTCTTGGCAAGAGAACCAGGTCATCGCCACCCTCCGATCGAATCGAGAAGAATCATGGCTGGAAAGGCACATTTACCCCTCATCTGGACCCCAAGACCCCCACACATCTGGATTACTTGGGTTCTTTCATCATTCGGGCTAGCCTTTTTCACCGTCTGAGAGCGACAAGTGAATATGGGTTTGAAGAGGCCCCAGTGTGGTCGACAACCCAAGAAGTTTTCGCACAAAGACACGAAAGCGGCGAGATAGGCAATGGAGTTGGGTGTAAAGTGATGGAGTTGTGTTCCAAAGAAGTTCAGAAAACCCCGAAATAAAAGATTCGGCGGAAGAGAAAATCCGCGATCCACGTGGGTGGCTAAGAGGACGCACTCACCCTCTTGAGGCTGCGGCTGCCACTCTGTCCCCGGAAGCCTTGCTGGCCCGTGGGGATCAATCCCTCGCTGGCGGTCGTTGAGGTCTTTCCTGGGTGATGGTCGAGCGGATCCAATCCTTGGACCCAACCTTGCGGCAGTCGGATCATGACGAGGATCCGCCCCGACTGGGCGCTCTCCCCTTCGCCTTCGCCGTCACCTTCTTCACCCGCTCCAAGGCTGTCGTCTTCTCCTTCACCATTGTCGCCAGCGGGGCAGGAGCGGAGCAGCAGCGCTGAGCAGGTTACGGGCGCGGTGGATGAATCTGAGGACGAAGGAGGGGAAAAAGAGGGCGTACTGTTCAAAATACCTCCGCCCGGTGCCTTATATGAAGTCGCTTCCGAGTGGTCGATCGGTAGGCCCGGCAATCTGTCAAATCCCGAATAGCGATCGCAGCGATACGTGGCGAAAAAAGGTGGCGCGGAGATCGAGGCGCCCTTGCCTTATCCCATCCGGAAAAGCCGCTGCCTTCTCGCTTCAAGGCTTCCCAAATTTCGATCCCGCTAAATCCGCTAATAGCAGAGCAGCTTGTCAGACGACAGATTTCCTCCGATCCGTCGCCCGGAAATCTCCAAGTTCATAAAGTTCACTTGACAGATGTATAGAATGGATCAAGGCGACTGAAGGAAAAGTTGACACTGTCACTGAAAGGTCACTGATCCAGAATAAAGCACACTCACAGCGCGAAAAGCAGGTCGGAAAGATTATCAACTCCTTCCGCACTCAAACCTCGATCCATTCGGGGGCTAATGATGAAGTCATAAACCTAGGGTAGGGTCATGGACCTGTCCAAGATACCCTCCCCAAGGGCATCCTTAGAATAAACTGCCTACCAGTCGACCTGGTAGGTTTCCACTCGATAGATTCAAAGACACTCGACCATGAAGACCCACTCGACCACCAGGAGTTCAAGAGCCACTCGGCGTCCAAACGGTCTGTAGTTAAGTAGTCTTTATAGTCATGATGACACTTTATGTAAGGCATGCTACGAACGCCCAGACTTAATGTACCTTAAACCCTCCACATGGGCTGGGTCAGGGGTCCCGGCGCACTCTATATAAGCCACCCCTCCACGGTAGAAGGGTTCGCACCCTGTAATTCATACGCATATAATCCAGTCGACCGCCTCCGGGCTCCGAGACGTAGGGCTGTTACTTCCTCCGAGAAGGGCCTGAACTTGTAAACTCGTGCGTACCAACTACTCCATAGCTAGTACCTTGCCTCTCCATACTTACCCCCCATTCTACTGTCAGACTTAGAACCACGACACATAATTTTATCGTTAAGAATAAGGAAAAGATGCTTAAGTACAAGCTAATATTTGATAAAAATCACCCTGAGACTATTACTTTGCCTGCTCCTTCCTTGTTTGACTTATCTGCAGGCAAGTACCTTGTTCCGCCGGAGGCCATTCACGCCTACCGAAACCCCACACAAGCTACAGAGCCAAAGCCGGAACCACAATTTGATCCTTCACGACAGTATGTTTACCAGTGGGATCCGGAGGAGATTGCTAACCAGTGGCAACCCGAGACTCCTTCTCAGTACGACCCCAGTTACAACTTCGGATATCCGCCAGGCCAGCCGTGGCAATAGACCAACTTAGGCCAAAAACCTAAGCTTGGGGGAGTACGTATTTCTCACCGACATTACATTCATATTCGCACACTCATGCTAGTTGTCGGTGCTCATACTTTTCACTGTAATATCCATGCTAGTTTATTTTTTCTTTTCTCGCTTTCTTCTTGTGTGTTTGATAAACCTTAAGAAAAACCAAAAAAATAGTTGTAGCTTTTAGCTAGTTTACTTTCCATGCTTCTTGTAGTAGTAATTAAAAGAAAACCCAAAAAGATTTCTTGTTCTTCTTTTGCTTGTTGGAGCTTTCCCGTGTAAATAGTTTTATTTCCTTTATTTTTCATTGGGGGTCGAGAGGAGAAGACCATAATGAAATGTTGAAGTGGCTCTTATATGCATTGTTGTTGATTTAACCAAGAGCCCATATTATCTTGTCTTCTCCTTTGTATTGAATGGTCGCAGATTCCAGCTTAGTCCAATGCACATGCACTACTATTATTATCATTGTTCGGTCGTGCAAGTGAAAGGCAATTATGATGATATATGATGAACTGATTGAGATGAGAGAAGCTGGTATGAACTCGACCTCTCTTGTTTTTGTAAATATGATTAGTTCATCGTTCCTGATTCAGCCTATTATGAATAAACATGTTTGCAATGACAATTAGAGATTATAGTTGCTTATGCTATGCTTAATTAGCTAGGAGTTTATAATGGTTTACCTTGCGTGCCAACATGCTATTAAAATGGTTGTGATGTGGTATGATAGGGTGGTATCCTCCTTTGAATGATTCAAGTGACTTGACTTGGCGCATGTTCACACATGTAGTTGAAACAAATCAACATAGCCTTCACGATATTTATTTTCATGGTGGATTGTATCCTACTCATGCTTGCACTCAATTTTTATTAATTTTAATGCATGTTCATGACTGTTGTTGCTCTCTAGTTGGTCGCTTCCCAGTCTTTTTCTAGCCTTCACTTGTACTAAGCGGGAATACTGCTTGTGCATCCACTTCCATAAACCCCAAAGTTATTCCATACAAGTCCACTATACCTTCCTATATGCGGTATCTACCTGCCGTTCCAAGTAAATTTGTATGTGCCAAACTCTAAACCTTCAAATGAAATTCTATTTTCTATGCTCGAATAGCTCATGTATCAACTAGGGTTGTCTCAGATCTTCCATGCTAGGCGGGTTATTCTCAAGAGGAGTGGACTCCGCTCCTCACTCACGAGAAAATGGCTGGTCACCGGGATGCCCAGTCTCATGCTCTAAGCAAATCAAATCAAAATAATTACAAACAAAACTTCCCCAGGATTGTTGTTAGTTGGAGGCACCCGTTGTTTTGGACAAGCCATGGATTGATGCTTGTTGGTGGAGGGGGAGTATAAACTTTACCATTCTGCTTGGGAACCGCCTATAATGTGTGTAGCATGGAAGATATCGAGATCTCTCGGTTGTTATGTTGACAATGAAAGTATGCCGCTCAAAATATTATTCATCTCTATTTTCAAAATCAAGCTTTGGCACCTCTACAAATCCCTGCTTCCCTCTGCGAAGGGCGTATCTATTTACTTTTATGTTGAGTCATCATCCTCTTATTAAAAAAGCACCAGTTGGAGAGCACTGCTGTCATTTGCATCCATTACTATTAATTTATATTGAGTATGACTACGACTGGATCTCTTTTACCATGAATTACAATGTCTAGTCGGTCCTTGATCTTTAAAGGTGATCTGCATTTATGTTTTGCGGTCTCAGAAAGGGATAGTGAGATACCATCTTGTTGTATCATATTTTGATTGTTTTGAGAAAGTGTTGTCATCCGAGATTTGCTATTATTGCTCGCAAGTTGATTATGCCATTGATATGAGTAAACATGAGACCTAAGTGTTATTGTGAATAGGGTTAGTTCATAATCTTTGTTGAAAACTGGAATGCTGGCTTTACATATTTACAACAACAAGAGCAAACAGAGTTTGTAAAAGTTTTTCTTTATCACTTTCAGTTTATCAACTGAATTGCTTGAGGACAAGCAACGGTTTAAGCTTGGGGGAGTTGATACGTCTCCGTCGTATCTACTTTTCCAAACACTTTTGCCCTTGTTTGGGACTCTAACTTGCATGATTTGAATGCAACTAACCCGGACTGACGTTGTTTTCAGCAGAATTGCCATGGTGTTATTTTTGTGCAGAAACAAAATTTCTCGGAATGACCTGAAACTTCACGGAGATTATTTTTGGAAATAATAAAAAATACTAGTGAAAGAATCAAGGTCAGGGGGCCCACACCCTGTCCACGAGGGTGGGGGGCGCCTACCCCCCTGGGCGCGCCCCCCTGCCTCGTGGGACCCATGTTGCTCCACCGACCTCAACTCCAACTTCATATATTCACGTTCGGGGAGAAAAAAATCAGAGAGAAGGATTCATCGTGTTTTACGGTACGAAGCCGCCGCCAAGCCCTAATCTCTCTCGGGAGGGCTGATCTGGAGTCCGTTCGGGGCTCCAGAGAGGGGAATTCGTCGCCGTCGTCATCATCAACCATCCTCCATCACCAATTTCATGATGCTCACCGCCGTGCGTGAGTAATTCCATCGTAGGCTTGCCGGACGGTGATGGGTTGGATGAGATTTATCATGTAATCGAGTTAGTTTTGTTAGGGTTTGATCCCTAGTATCCACTATGTTCTGAGATTGATGTTGTTATGACTTTGCTATGCTTAATGCTGTCACTAGGGCCTGAGTTCCATGATTTGAGATCTGAACCTATTATGTTTTCATGAATATATTTGTGTTCTTGATCCTATCTTGCAAGTCAATAGTCACCTACTATGTGTTATGATCCGGCAACCCCGAAGTGACAATAATCGGGACCACTCCCAGTGATGACTATAGTTTGAGGAGTTCATGTATTCACTATGTGTTAATGCTTTGGTCCGGTACTCTATTAAAAGGAGGCCTTAATATCCCTTAGTTTCCATTAGGACCTCACACAGGCGGGTAGGACAAAAATGCAAGTTCTTTTCCATAAGCATGTATGACTATATTCGGAATACATGCCTACATTACATTGATGAATTGGAGCTAGTTCTGTGTCACCCTATGTTATAATTGTTGCATGAATAATCACATTCGGCATAATTCTCCATCACCGATCCAATGCCTACGAGCTTTTCATATATTGTTCTTCGCTTAGTTACTTTACCGTTGCCACTGTTACAATTACTATAAAACTATCACTGTTACCTTTTCCAATTGCTACGTTACTTCCATACTACTTTGCTACTAAACACTTTGCTGCAGATACTAAGTTATCCGGTGTGGTTGAATTGACAACTCAACTGCTAATACTTGAGAATATTCTTTGGCTCCCCTTGTGTCGAATCAATAAATTTGGGTTGAATACTCTGCCCTCGAAAACTGTTGCGATCCCCTATACTTGTGGGTTATCATCAGTTTTATTGCTATTGCTTTCTTCATGTCAAATACATATTCCTTCGATTATGAGATTATGCAACTCCCGGATACCGGAGGAATGCCTTGTGTGCTATCAAACGTCACAACGTAACTGGATGATTATAAAGATGCTCTACAGGTATCTCTGAAGGTTTTTGTTGGGTTTGCATAGATCGAGATTAGGATTTGTCACTCCGAGTTTCGGAGAGGTATCTCTGGGCCCTCTCGGTAATACACATCATAAGAAGCCTTGCAAGCAAAGTGACTAATGAGTTAGTTACAGGATGATGTATTATGGAACAAGTAAAGAGACTTGTCGGTAACGAGATTGAACTAGGTATGAAGATACCAACGATCGAATCTCGGGCAAGTAACATACCGATGGACAAAGAGAATAAAGTATGTTGTCATAACGGTTCGACCGATAAAGATCTTTGTAGAATATGTAGGAGCCAATATGAGCATCCAGGTTCCGCTATTGGTTATTGACTGGAGAGGTGTCTCGATCATGTCTACATAGTTCTCGAACCCGTAGGGTCCGCATGCTTAACGTTTGATGACGATTTTTTATTATATGAGTTATGTGATTTGGTGACCAAATGTTGTTTGGAGTCCCGGATGAGATCACGGACATGACGAGGAGTCTCGAAATGGTCGAGAGGTGATGATTGATATATAGGACAATGGTATTCGGACACCAGAAGTGTTCCGGAGGTATCGGGTACATATCGGGTCACCGAAAGGGGTTCCGGGCATCCCCACGGCAACTACATGGGCCTAATGAGCCAAGAGTGGGACAGACCAGCCCCTAAGGGGCTGGTGCGCCCCATGTAGGCCGAAATAGGGGGGAAGGAAAGATGAGAAGAGAGAAAGGAAGGGGATGGATTCGGCCTCCCCTTCCTTCTCTTCCTCCTCCTCTTTCTTTCCCCGTCCGGGAATCATGGTAGGGGGGGGGGATAGGATTAGGGGCCCAAGTAGGATTCCTCCTACTTGGGCGCCCCCTTGGCTGCCCCCTCTCCCTCCCACCTATATATACGAGGTGGGAGGCGCCTAGAACACACAACAACATATGTTAGCCTTGTGCGGCGCCTCCCTCCACAGTTTACGCCTTCGGTCATATTCACGTAGTTCTTAGGTGAAGCCCTGCGCGGATCACTTCACCATCACCGTCAACACGCCGTTATTGTGCTGACGGAACTCTCCCTCGACACTTTGCTGTATCAAGAGTTCGAGGGACGTCATCGAGCTGGACTTGTGCAGAACTCGGAGGTGTCGTACGTTCGGTGCTTGGTCGGTCAGAACGAGAAGAAGTTTGACTACATCAACCGCGTTGTCAAACGCTTCCACTTTCGGTCTATGAGGGTATGTGGACACACTCTTCCCCTCTCGTTGCTATGCATCTCCTAGATAGATCTTGTGTGAGCGTAGGAATTTTTTTGAAATTGCATGCTATGTTTCTCAACAATTATTGTTCAAAAGGTGATGAAGCATGTGACCCTTGCTTCCAACTAATGTTATTGCTCTACTTACAATAATTACATGTGGCTCTTTTTTGATCACTTAATTACCTTACCGCTAAGCTGTAACATCTTTAATAGAATAAGCTATACCTTTATTAGTTAGCTAGAAGGTGAATTTGTCTCCAAAGTAGCTTAGTTATATTTCCTCTTTCTTTATCTTAAAATTCAGCCACAAAAAGTTGGATACTCCACACCAACTTGTTCTCGGATGAACAGTAAATTTCTTAAAATGAAAAAAAAATCAAATTACTTTAATTCATTTTTACTGTTCATCCATCAGCATATGAGCGGGAGCCAAAACGCCATCCCAAGCAAAGGTGGATATGTGAGGTCGAATAATGGTTTCACTTTTGCTCTCCTGATTGCGGGAGCACGTCATACAATATCGTTCCTTTTACTCCCTCCGATCAATATTACTCCCTCCGCAAAGAAATATAAGAGCGTTTAGATCACTAGTGCGTTTAGATCACACGCAGGGAGTACTTGTCTTAGATTTATCTAGATACATCGTATCTAGACAAACCCAAGACAAGTAATATGAATTGGAGGGAGTAACTAATTCTTTTTGAATTTATTTTTCCAAAAGGTATTTATGCATTTGTTGGTCCATAGCAATGCAAAATTGGAATGGCAGCCGAGGAAAAAGAGGGGTGGGGACTTCTTGCATGGAGAGGGGTTGTTAATGAGACACTTCCGAGAAGAAAATAAGTAGGAGAGAAAATTGGTATTTACTACGTGCACGCCCTATACACAGAGACAGAGAGAGTACTTGTAATCACATTGGACACACATTTTAGAATTAAAAATTTGTTTAAATAGAGAATATGTATATTTTTTCAATATCTCGTGGCAACGCGCGGGCATTCGACTAGTCAGTTCAGGCATCTTGAGTTGGCGGACGGTGGACCTCCTCCCCTCTCTTTTGCCCTCCCTCTCTCGAGAGTAATTCAGGGTTGTCCAGCTGTTCCAACGCCTCATCCGACAGTGTTGCCGACCGGTGATGGCTAGGGAGAGGTACTCGAGTTCACCTTGTGTAGATTAGGGTAGTAGTGGTCCTAGTTGGTCCTGCCTTTTATTTCACGTTTTATCAATATGTTGTCGGGATGCTAGTCGTCTTCTTCTTCTTGCCCTCCCCCCTGGTGGAGGGAAGCGAAAGGCGCCGGATCTAGCAGTATCCCCCATCAATAAGCTCACATCAGTGATATCACAAAGTCGCGGCGGTGAGTGAGATGTTGTTGTCTAGCTGTACAGGTGATGGCAGGGGGAGACGTGCTAGATCCAAGTGATCCTTGCCTCGTTGTTGCGTTGTACCTATGCGACTGGCTTCAGCTTGGTCAGTTCCTGTGTTGTAGGAAGAAGTTCTTCGGCTCGCCTTGTTTTTGTAGAAAGATCTAGAGGCGAGGTGGTGTTTTTGAGGACAAAGCTTCGGATTATCCTATGTGGTCATGTGGTGGTGAGTGTTTGATTTGTTCCGACGTGTTAGTCAATTTGATTGGTCGAAGGGCGGCTAGTTTTCTTCCTTCTCGGACACGATGCCACATAGAAGGCACATCCTTCAATCATAGTTCATGGCGTGTAGTGTGGAGACTTCGTCAGATCAAACGGTTGCATCTCAATGTCGATGAAGTTGGTCCTGCAAGGGGGTGTTTTGGACCCGATATATCTTCGTTTTGGGTCTTTTTCATCAAGTGCAGACATTTTGGTTGTCATTTTTTTTAAGTTGATTCATGTTGCAAGATGCTATGTACTTTCGCTTTGATCAGTGGGTCCTTCGAGACCTTTGTTTGTTAAAATAAAATGAGTTTTTGCACACAGGTCCTTAATACTTGTGCATTTATCCGTCCTTTATTATCAAGGCCCCTTCAAGCGTAACGGGCATCGAACGCCTGTCACCATGGACGCGCCTCCCCCCACGCAGCCGGACGCGGCGGCGCTGCCCCTCAACAGCGGCTGCGGCTCCCCCTGCCGCGCCGCCGCCCGATCCCGCGCCTCCCGCTTCCACCGCCGCGCCACCCACCTCCGACCCCCCGCCCGCTCCCGCCCCCGCCCCAGCTCCCGCCCCCGCCCCCGCCCCAGCACCAGCGCCCGCCCCCGCCCCCGCCCAAACCCTAGAGCCCCCAACTCCGATCCCCGCCACCGCGCGGCCGCCAGCGCCTCGCATGAGGCCGCCGTACACCCACCTAGCCTCTCCCATCACGATGTCCTCCTCCTCCTCCTCTGCCGCCACAGCAGGGGCCTCCTCCGCGGCTTCTGCAATGGCAAGGGGAGGGGTCGCGATTGGGTTGCCTGCGCACCCGCGTGGGGCGCAGACGCCCATGGGCTATACGGGGTTCGTGCCGCCGCCGCCGCTCGCCCACCAGTTCAGCCCTATGCATCGCGGCCCCGACCAGGCCCTGCTGCCCACTCCACAGGTCTGCGTCTCATTTTTGAACTCGGTTCTTTATAATCCTGGTTAATAAGCTCAACATTCATGGAGTTCTCTTCCAATTGAGGCCCAAACTGAGCTCATTTAGCATATTTTCTCTCTCTCAAGGAAGCCATTAGTTGTGATTAGCTGCATTTTCTTGATGTTCCTAGCTATTACGAAGCTAGTACTCCCACCGTAAAGAAATATACGGTCGTAAATGCTCTTATACTGTATTTCTTTACGGAGGGAGTACTAATTTGTTAAACGCAACCTCAAGCATACAATGGATCGTCACTCTCTCAACCATGGCCAACTTTTAGGACCCTCTATTTCTTGTCCTATATACACGACACTTTAATCTTCTCTTGAATCCCCAGTTGGTTCCACCTTGCTTTGAATGAGATCTTGGATTTATTGGGTTTCTATAAGACCAGTGAACTACCTCATGGCTTTATATAATTACCCACCTGTCCTTTGTGTGGAAGAAGAAAACCTAATCCCGGTAGGATTAGTCTACGACTATGCGGATGCAGAATATCTCTTAAGTGCTTTCATTGTCATTAACTTCCACCATGCCTTCTCTTTTGAGTGATGAAACGGTTCCTAATGATGTTTATGGCTTTCAGCTTAGGCAACCTGCCCCGGGGATCCAGAATATTGGGATGATTGGTTCCCTTAATGCGTCTCAGATGAGACCAGGAGCAATATCTGGTTCACAACAGCCAAGGCCAGGTCTTCCATCATCAGCGACACCATCTTCATCTGGTAGCCAAATGCCAGGTTCACAAGTAAGAAGCCTGTTAGGCTGTTGCTTGTAATGATGTAGTCTAATTTTACCTGTAAGCATTTCATTATTGTGTTTCGGTTATATGCAAAATGTGTGAGTATGTAAATTATATTTGTTCATATAAGTGCAGACATGAAAGAATATTTACATACCTTCTAAATGTTGATCAATCATTTGTAATCCATAGAAGTATAGGATGAATTCAGGCTTGTTGCCCCTTGAATGATTCCACATATTGTACGGTGTACCATCAGATTAGGAGGGAATACACCAACTTCTTTATTGCAATTCATGTCATGTTGTGTGCTTGATTGAATTATTTTCCCACAGAAAACCCCCATGCATTCTTTATCAAGACCGATGTCTATGGGTTCCCCTGCGGCGGCTTTACAGCAAACTCCGGCAAATATGTCTTCACCGTTTAGGCCACAACAGAGGCCACAAGTTCCACAGCAAAGGCCACAAGTTCCACAACCAAGACCATACCATGCTGCACAATCTGCACCTGTAGCTTCCCAACAGAATGCACTTTCAGGACAGCAGCAGCAACCTCAGCATCAGCATCAGCAGCAGCAACCTCAGCATCAGCATCAGCAGCAGCAACAGCAAGTTTTGCAGCAGCAGCAGCAACAGCAAGTTTTGCAGCAGCAGCAGCAGCAGCAGCAGCAGCAACAGCAAGTTTTACAGCAGCAGCAACAACAACAGCAGCAGCAACAGCAACAGCAGCAAAGTCAACCACAAAGTTCCTCACAGCAAAATCAGCAAAATACAACACTAAAAAACCAGCAGCAAGCTGCCCGGACACCTGTCTCATTGACTCAGAAGCCTGATTCTCCAGCCACACTACAAGCTAATAATATGCAGCTTGTGGACATGGCTTCCGCCGATGCAGCTTCTGGTGAATCCAGTAATCGGCTACTCTCCAAGAGGAGTATACATGATTTACTTGCACAGGTATGCTGTGTCTCCTAAGCTGCAGTGTGAGAGAGGGTGCAAGGTTATGCAATTCCAGATTTCCTTAGATCCTATATTTTCAGTTTTTCATACATCTCATTCCACTGGTATGATTAATGACGTTTGTTAGTGTGTTATTCTGGTTCCAAAATATTTCCTTTTGCATATCTGTCTGAAATGCTTGCTTTCTCTGTTCTCATACAATTTTATATTTAGCCTCATCTTTTGCTACCCCTATGCATAGTTGCACAAAGAAAGACATGATAGGGAACACTTTGAAAGTTCAGCTATCCTTTTGTAAAATCGAAAACAGAATAACTAGATTTTGTCCTCAGTAGTAAAAAGAAAAAGATGTATCATATTTGGATCATATGTAGCAAAGAACAAAGTGTGCCATATTTTGACATACTTTTATGTAGTCTACATGCATAGTGCACGGACCAAGCAAGGAACCTACATGTCACTGACATGGGGCGTGTCATTTTATCAAACACCATGTTTCATTTTATCAAACCCCCCTTCCTAAAATTGTGCTATTGATTTAAGTGCTTAGAATGATCTGTGTTAAATCTATTCCAGTGATGGTTGAACTTAAGTACGGTTTTAGTGGAACAGTAATTACTCTTGTAAATACTTGCACAAGATATTTTTGTTGAATTTACATTACTCAGCATGAGCTCTGTAGGATCGTAAACATCACTGGGCTGATCGATTTAGCGATTAATTGACTCTCTTACTAGTTTTCTGTAGTTGTGCATTTCACATTATAGCAGTAAAAGTGCCAACCTTTCTTATAATTTGTTTGCACAGATCGACCCTTCGGAAAGGCTGGATCCTGATGTTGAAGATGTTCTTATTGACATTGCAGAAGATTTTATTGAATCTGTAGGTTTTCTGTCCCTTTCTTCTTTTTTTCGTTTGGTGATTTTTATCCAAGGATCATTATTTTTCAGAATATGCTTTCCTTTTTTAAGAAAAATACGCATGGTTTCTCAAGCCTTTGTGCATTCTGGATGATTTCTTATTAGCTATTTTGTTTTTGACAACTATTTTGAGCAGGTTGGAACATTTGCTTGTTCTTTAGCAAAGCATAGAAAGTCGACTACTTTGGAAGCCAAAGATGTACTCCTTCATGCAGGTACCTAATTATTTTGGCTTTTCTAGAATATTTGTGCTAATGCGGTTGTGTAATTACAGTTGTGTTTTAATATCACCATTGCAGAGAGAAGCTGGAATATCACCTTGCCAGGTTTCACCGGGGATGAAATAAAACTATACAAGAAGCCGGTAATTCTTAACTAAACATATTTCTTTCTTCCTTCTTGTAGTTACTTCTTTTGTAACCCATATTGACATTTCCTTGCATCTTGGTGATCTGCAGCATGTCAACGATATTCACAGGGAGAGGCTTACTCTGGTACTTTTTTTATCATCCTCACCACATCAACTATCCACCTTATTTCACTCATGATTACTTCTTGAACTATAGATATAATTCTCGCCTCTGTCATTGGTTGGAAACATGATATTCGTAAACATATTATTGCGATTGCATCTACTCAAATATAACTTTTAGGGCTCGAAGGATCTCAATCTACATAAATGATGTTTGAAAGAAAAAATGAACTAGCTATAGAACAGCACACATCACCTAAGGCAGCCCATCTGCATTTTCTGCATGTGCCTGAAGTATGATTAGTATATTCTCTTTTGTTCGATACTTCCATTGCATTTGGAGTTGATATGTTGGTTTTTCTTTTACCTCAATCGATCCAGATCAAGAAGTCAATGGCGAGTGAAGGGAACATAAAGACCTCTGCTGCCCAATCTACAGCCAACCAGAAAAATCAGGCTCCAAAGCCACCTGCCACAGGTTCTCCGTGAATGGAAAACCAGAAGCCCTTCTTGTAGAGTGTGTAGCCCATGCAAACATAGCACGGATAATATTTTTTGTAAAGCTGGAAGCATTACAGTGCTAAGTGCTACCTCATATGTTTGTTCCGTAGTTTTATGGTACGGCTGAGTCGCAACCCTTGCAAATTTAGACTCTGAACCTTGGTGAGGTGTCAGCAGTACTTATCCATTTCAGGATTTTGCTTAAGCAGGAGAAGCCTTGTCATCTCAGCTACTCTGGCAATGGCTAAATATGTGTATACATGCTCATGGGTGCTGTTCTCATATTTCCTGAATGAGTGTTATTTTACTGTTGACCTCAATCCAAGGTTTATTGGCATGGGCATGTCCAGCATTTGCATTTGCTACTGAATTAGTTAGTCTCTGATAAGGCCATAGTGACAGGAACACTGCATGAACTACCAGTTGCTACTATATATTCTGATAGGGATCCCAGATAAACTGCCATTGGGAACTTGGTCGCCTGAAGAAAATGTCGATACACTCTTTTCATTCCCCTGAACCAGCAGAATCCTTTTCTGAAATTTTGGAGGAGACCAGTTATTAGGGCTTTTATCTGTGTCGCTTGGGAAGCGGGTCAGGAGAAGTGAAGAACAATCAGCTGGTGTTGCTCTTGCTCATGTCTGATATAGTTCCTTAAACAGTGCTTCACCCCGTGACATTATGAGTCAATAATATGTGGGATTGGTTACATGTGCTGCTGTCTAGGATCCATGTTTTTCGCTTTCTGGTTCTCCATGTTTTTCGCTTTCTGGTGTCTCGTATCCAAGGCATTCGAACATGTTTGTGGGAGGATCGTCATATGTTTGCAGATGGATATAGAATGACAAACTGGTGTGATTGAAAATCTGATGAAGTCTCGACTTACCTCAATGGTACTAGCAAATTATTTTTGTAGACTGGCAAAACAAACAATCAATTCACAGCAGGATAAAAATATGGTGGTTCGCTGGAGCAGGCTGTGATGCCCAAGCGGGCCCAGGTGTGCAGCAGCCCGTTATCCTTCCACCGTTGGAAGCGGGCAGTTGTCGCTGCTCTGTGAAACCAGCCTCACGCTTTGCCTGCCACATCATGGCCCGTGAGGCCCAGCTTTCGCATAGGCCCCCAGCAGTCCACTACTCAACTTGGAACGGCGGGCCAGCAATTGCACATCCAAACCAGGCCCACAACGCTGCAACAGCGTCCACACCACCTTAAAGCCCCCACTCAGGTTACAAGCTCGCGCGACTGAGCTCAGCGAGATAGAAGCTGGAGCTGGGTATTTAAACCGGTCGAACGCTCCCTCGCTAGGCGAGGTGGGACTAAACAAGACGGGTGTCGCCTGCGTTCCCCCGCTGACGAATGTATGAGGTCGAGCGCTGAGACTTATCTCGCGTGGGCTCTTGTGGCCCTGGGCTTTGTCGTCTTGGGCTCGTGAAACACACCGCGAACGAAGATTTTTCTTCTTCTACGATAATCTCCACGTCACCATATATCCGGAAAGGCTGGAAGTGCCGAGTCACCCGGCAGCGACGTTCCACTGATGCTGATGCTGCTTTGCTCTCCGCCGATCCCGTCATGGCTGACCTGCGACCTCCCAATCATTTTGTCCGGAAGTACGAGGCGTGGCCATTGCAATTGGCGACCGACCAACCATCGCGCCGAAAAGGGCAGCTGATGCTTCAGCTGAACCTCCGCGTGCGGCCGCGACCTCGACCGTCCTGGCATGGCAGCAGCCACGTACGTCCACGCAGGCTGCCGCGCGAGCGTCTGGCCTGCCGTCGGCCACCGCGCCACATGCACACACGCGCGCGCTCGGCGGTCGTTGTTGAGCTGTGGCCGTCTCGTGCCGGAGGTCGGCATCCGTCGGCGGCGCGATGAGCTGCTCCCCCCGGAGAACGAAGGAACGGGACGGAGAAAGCAAGCGTCGTTTTCAGAACGGAACGGGACGAGATGACACGACTCGAGTCGAGTCGAGTGCTCGATCAGCTTGCGAGGCAATCGATGCTCCCGGGCTTAGCTATAGCTCAGTTTTCTTGCGACTCTGCTTTTCTGAGCAGCTCGATCAGGCCTGGGGATCTCGGACGGTGATCGTCTTTCACTGAAGGCTGATGACAGGGAGCGATGTCCTACCCTTTGGCCGGGTGCTTACTGCTTGGCACCGTCATTTTCTGCTTGTCAGGTTCCAGTTGTCGTCATCGTGATCAGTGTTAATTACTACTGCTCACACGACTAAAGAACCTCGATCCCTCCTCCCATTACGGATCGCGACCGAACCTAATCCTCTATCTGTCTCCATCCCTGTACGGGTCCATCGAGAAACCAGAACTGGTAGAATAAGGGCCTATTGTCCCGGTTGGTAAGGCGCTTTACCGGTTCGCAGGCAACCCTAATGATCTTAATCTTGCAGGCTTTAGTCTCGGTTTCAGGAACACCTGAGCAGGACGGATGACCTCGCGTGGCTTGCCAAGCCCAGCCAGGAAGGCGTTTGGTGGGTTGATGGCACCAAGGGACCAAATAGGCATCCACGCGATGTCGACATTCGAGGGCTTGGTTTTTTTAAAAAAGGGGGGGTTGGGGTTTTGGGTTTTAATTTAGGTGTTTCATATATTGTGTTAGCTAGCTAATTAATAGAGAGAAGTGTCCTCTCTTTCGTCCGTGCTTGGTCGACGCTACATACTATACATACGTATAGAGAGGACCAGCTAGACACGCTACGAAGGAAACAGAAGATCGTTATGAACATATATGCATACAGAGAGAAGTGATATCGATCACCTCTCCTTCTCCGAGAGATTGATCGAACAACAAGTTCTCGTATATCTATTTGACACTATCGGCTACATATATACAATAATTATCTTTTACAAATATAATCTCCTAACATACGGACGCGTGGTCCACATAGTATTCTCCGTCTTTAGCGATCACGTGGTCAAGAAAGAATATATATATATATATATATATATATATATATATATATATATATATATATGAATGAATGAAACTCAACACAAATGATGATAATAAAATAAAATTGTGAATATTGTTATTCACGCACTTCATATTGTTTATTAGAGTAGCCCCGCTCAAAGGTCGTGTGGCGGATGGACTCGCAAATGTAGTATCCACAGAAATCATTCCCTTGTTCCTGCCACAACCACTTTACAAGAAATAGAGGTCAATCAAACTGGTAATTAGCAAGCATGCTAAATGGTATTGATAAAACTAGCGCTTGAATCACTAGGAGATGCGTGGAATATGCTACTATAGTACTTACTTTCAGGTGTCTAAATTGCAGCTTCTTCGGCAGTCCCGGAGCTTTTTTGGTGAATTTTCTCCAAACCCTGTCATACAAAGAAAACAATTACTTGATATCGAAATGAACAAAGTTCTTGATATGGTGGATAATGATCGATTTAACTTACTTCTCGAGCATTTCAGGTCATGTCCGCATACTCCTCCGGATTTTTTCGTTTGGAGTCTAAAGGCGATTACTACTCCTGCTCAAGCTTAATCTCTAGGAGAATATAGTGGTAGCTGTGCACGCATGCATAAATCATCAATATTACATTACTATAACCTGGACTAATAAGGAAACCGAATATGCCACAAGACAGTAACACTCACCGAAGTTGTAAGGAAAGAGTATTATATCTTTGTGTTCATTTATTACCAACGATTGTAGCAAGTTGGCCTCGGTATTTTCGGCATGAAATTCAACCTCGATTGCATCTATGAGATATGTGTTAATGAACCCAATATCACCCACTTGTCTTTTCTTCAATTCGGCGATCTTCAATCTGCATAATATAGTGAAGATAATTATAAATACATGCAATGAAAGAGCTGAGTTATATAGAGAGACTTAATGATGTAAGTAGTACTACTTACAGCGATGGCAGTGTGACCGTTGCTTTATCGAGGGCCAATTGATTGAAAAACTGATAGAACTCCTCAAATGGAATAGGCAACAATTCAATTCCAACGAGGTCATGCTCCTTTTAACTCTCACATACAAAGTACTCCTCCCCTCGGACTCTGCGGGTTTTCATGTACCAATCATGCAATCTTCGCATCATCGTTGATAGAGATCTTTCATCTTTTACGAGAGGCTTCCCGTACTCGTATCTTTGTATCTGCACCTCCAAGAAATCATAATGTACATCGTCGGGCAGGTAATCTCCAGGATTGCTATAACCGGGCACCATCGTCGGATCGACGATGTCGCTAGCAGGCACCTTGAGTGGGGGGCACGATTCCTTCGCTTGTTCGCCGAGTTGGCAATTTGTTTCCCAGCTCGTCGTTCTTTCATCCTTTGATCACTGGCAGTACTTCCCGACCTCTCCGCTTCGGCAAATGCCTTTCCAATAATGCGCTCATAGTTGCCTTTCGGCGGAGACTTGGGTGGTTTTGTCAGGGCAGCCAGAGTGCGCTTCGCTTTCACCGGATCTACCTTATCCTCCGGAGGTGGATGTCTCTGTGCTTTCAACCCTTGAAACCAGTCCTTCACTTTGGTTCGTGCGATCTTCGCGTTCTCCTCCGGGGTCATCTCGTATGGTAACTTATCTGGAGTCTTCAGAGAAGGACCGAATCTGCATGTCCTCCCGCCTTTGGCTGTCTTGCTAGACGCCGCAGAGCAGACGGAGGCGGATGTCTTCTTTCCTTGCTTACGAGGCGGAGGAGAAGGACTACGACGCGCCGGAGCGGCGGCGGGTCTCTTCCGCCCTTGCTGACAAGGCGGAGAAGGAGGAGGCTGGCTGCTCGGGCGCACCGGCGCAGGTGGAGAAGGAGGCGGAGTGCCGCCACGCGCCGGAGAAGGAGCCGGCCGAGTGCCCTGATCGTCACTCGCCGGAGGAGGAGGCGGTGGAGGAGGCGGAGTGCCCTGACTCGCCGAGGAGGAGGAGGAGGCGGAGGCGTCCAGTTCGGAAGGTTGATGAGATCCTTCCGCCATAGGCATGGAGTCTTCAGAGCAGAACCCAGCCAAGTCTCCCCTTCACCGGTAGGGTGGTCAAGCTGGAGGTCCTCAAATCCCTCTGTGATTTCATCCATCATCACCCTTGCATATCCTTCTGGAATCGGCCGGCAGTGAAAAGTTGCGCCTTAGTAGGATAAACAGAGCCAACAGCCGCCTTGACCTTCAAATTCATCCATTGCGCCATAAGGTGGCAATTTTCAGCCTCCGTGATAGCATCCACGGATAGTGGCGGGAGCCGTCAAGGCATGCTCCGGCTGAAGCAGCTCGGTGGAAGCCACGCTGCTTCTCCGCTGAGATGGCGGGGTAACCGGGGAAGCTTGGCAGGTCGTTCTTTGCGATCTGCTTCTCATTCCTCTATCGCTTGTACCCTTGCATGCAGCGCTGCGATTCGATCTGCTGCACTTTCTTCCTCCTCTCATGGCATTTGTAATCGCTGCGTCAAAACCCAGCCTTCCACGAAGCGGAGCTGGCGTGCCTCGTGTCCGTCCAGGTGCTCGAGATTCCCGAGGGCGTTGTGAGCTTGTCGTTCTCTCTGTCGGAAAGAACATCCCTTGCTGCTTGTTGCTTGATATATTGTTGAAGCCTCTTGACCGGTATGTCCAATTGATCGTCCGTCCAAATGCACTTCCACGATACAGGGTCCAAGGTTCCGCCAGCCGAAGAACCAAGTCCGGCAACTTGATCTGGCGGTTCATTGTCTCTGGTTTGATCCCTTTATCAAGCAGATCATTCTCAGCCTTGGCCCACTTAGGCCGGGCTATGAGGTAGCCACCTGGCCCCGTGCGATGGTGAAGCTTCTTCTTCGCAACATTTTTCTTGTTTGTCGTCGACATATTTTTACTCTTTTCTGATGTCTTGTGGGCCACAAATACGGGCCAGTCATCTCTGATCTTCTCATATTTGCCCTTGAATTCTGGGGTCTCTTTTTTATCGACAAACTTATTCAGGTCTTTCTTCCAATTCCTGAATAGGTCTGCCATCTTCTTAAGAGCAAAAGACTTGATAAATTGCTCAACTGGCTTCTCCGGATCATCCTCTGGCGGTAGGGTGAAATTTGACTTCAGCTCAATCCAAAGATCATTTTACGCATATCATTGACATAAGACACCTCGTGGTCTTCGTTCTTAGGCTTATACCATTGTTGGATGCTAATCGGGATCTTGTCCCTAACCGTAACCCCGTGACCGAGCAACAAATGCCTTCTTTGTCCGGATGGGTTCAATGGGTTGGCCGTCACGCGCGATTTCTATGATCTCAAACTTTTCATCCGAGCTCAACTTTTTCTTCGGGCCTCGTCTCTTTACCGAAGTTGTGCTCGATCCGGAGGGCTAGAAAAAAGAACAAAGACGAGAGTTAATTAATATATGTACATACCAAAACAATGAGTGCATCAATTAGCTAGTCAACACAGGCTTAACTAATATATATACCGGCCGGACTCGGTTCGGTCACGGAGCCGTCCTCATGGTCTACTTCTTCTTGCACCGGCATTGGGTCATCGGAGCCATCATAATCATAGCCAGCTGCTTCTTCACCCTCTCCTTCCAGACCATCGGTGTCGTTGAGAAACATCAACGAGCAGGGCGGCATCACTTCCTTCTGCGATTATGTCCCTCAACAACGCTTCTTGTGCTTCGTCTCGGGGGGTGTCCATAGTTTCTACAAATATTTACAACATGTCAATTATTATTCAAACATGACATATATGGATACATTAGTGGCAAACGTAGAACTAGCTAGGTAATCACAATAAGGAATCATATTAATTAGTGGCCTCGACGCTGCTTCTCTAGGGTTTCGGGTGGCCTCGACACCGCTTCACGGGTTCGGGGGGGCCTCGAGAACGCTTCACGGAGGGGGTAATATCGACCCCCCCCCCCCACGTGTTGAAGCTTTCGGGAGGGGGTATATCGACAACGACGACATACGACGTACATGGGAAAATAATATGCTTGTTCTTTCCTTCTTAAAAATACATGAAGCTATCGTGAGGGGGTATATCGACAACAACAACGACGACACTACATCTATGTCCCACAAGTGATGTGGGTATATTGACAACGACGATATACATACATGGAAAAAATGTTATCGGGGAGGGGGTATATCGACCCCCCTCAAGTCGAAGTTATCTGGGAGGGGGGGTATCGACCCCCCCCCCCTCATGTTGAATTCCCGAGAGAGTTAGGAACCGGAGGGGGACTCCTCCCCCTCATGTCTGATGAGTTTTTACTCCCTCCCTTCCATGAAACATTCATCGAACAAACTTAATACGAGTTTTAACAGAAAACACTCATCGAACTAAATTACAACAGAAACAAGTTTACTAACCTAAAATGCACAAAAATGCTCGAAGAAGAAGAAATAGACTAACCTAAAATGCACTAACAACAACTAACCTAAAATGCACTATAAATCAACTAACCTAAAATGCACTAACCTAAATCAACTAACTCAACATATGAAGAAGGAAATGCTATCGGAGAGGGGGTATATCGACCCCCTCGTGTATCCACATACATACATCTATACATACATACATTTCTCATATATACATACATACATTTCTCACATATAAGTTTTTCTTCTTCTTCCTTTCTTCCTTCTTCCTAGCTAGATATATAAATTTTTGCATATATAAAATACATATATACTTGCATATATGTATAAATTTTGCATATATAAAGTTTTTCTAAATTCTAACTTTTGCATATATGAACATATATACACAAAGAACATATACATATATATACATTTTTATAATCTTGAAAAAAATGAGAGGAAAGGGCGGCCGGACCAAGGCGGCGGCGTGTGGTCGGGGCGACATGACGGGGTCGGGAAGGGCGGCCTTGTGTGGCGACGGCGGGTCGGGAACGGGTGGCTGGCGACGGGTCGGGCAGGCGGCAAGGCGACGGCGATGGTGTCGGGCGGGCGGGCGGCGGCGACGGTGTCAAAGGGCAATGGCTCGCGGCGACGGGCGAGGTGGACCAACTGACGGCGTCGGGCAAGGGCTCGGCGGCGACGACGAGGAGCGAAGCGTCGGGTGGAGAAGAAACAGATGGATTTTGGCAAAAACTGCTAAGTGATATATATATAGCAAGAGCATTGGTCCCGGTTCGTGAAACCAACCGGGACTAATGCACCCTTTAGTCCCGGTTGGTGCCACCAACCGGGACCAAAGGCCTCTTTTCAGCAGCCCAAAGGGCGGAAGCGCGACCTTTGGTCCCGGCCAGGCACCAACCGACCAAAGGCCTTGTGTTGCCTCACGCCTAAAAGTTTAGTCCCACCTTGCTAGTTGAGAGGGCTCGAGAGTGGTTTATAAGCGGCTGCTGCGCCCACCTGTCGAGCTCCTCTTAACTTCGCAGCTTCGACCCCTAATCTGTCACTAGCTATGTGCTGTGGGCCTACTTGGCCTCCTGCAGCTGAATCTGGCCCATGTAGGGTTTCTAGTCGTATTCGGTAGTGGGGGCCCGATGGCACTATTTTGTTTTTTTCCAGTTTTTTTGTTTTGTTTTCTGCATTATTTATTTTTTGTTGTTTTTTGCTTTATTTTTTAATTCTTTTTGCTTTTAGTTTTAGAAAAATTATAAACTTTAAGTTAGTGACATTAGTTTTAAAACACTTTTTTTGTTTTCTTTGTTGCTTTATTTATTTTATTTTGTTTCTACTTACAAGAAAATACTTATTGTTGCTATTTTTATTTTTTTCCAGTTTTTTTGTTTTGTTTTCTGCATTATTTATTTTTTGTGGTTTTTTGCATTATTTTTTCATTCTTTTTGCTTTGAGTTTTAGAAAAATTATAAACTTTCTGTTAGTGCCATTAGTTTTCAAATTTGAAAACACTTTTTTTGTTTTCTTTGTTGCTCTATTTATTTTATTTTGTTTCTACTTACAACAAAATACTTATTGTTGCTATTTTTATTTTTATTTCTAGTTTTTTTGTTTTGTTTTCTGCATTATTTATTTTCTTTTTGTTTTTTTGCTTTATTTTTTAGTTCTTTTTGCTTTTAGGTCAGCAAAATATAAACTTTCTGTTAGTGCCATTAGTTTTAGAAAAATTATAAACTTTCTGTTTGTGCCATTAGTTTTCAAATTTGAATAGTTAAAATTTGAATTCTTTGAAATTTGTGTGAATCACAAGTTTGTGATTAACTTTACTAAAAAAATCAACATAGATGCACCTATAGAGAAAATTCGACCTAAATTCATAATCAATTTCTATGAATTTCAAAGAAATTCACTATAAATTTAGGTCAAATTCCCTGTATAGGGGCATCTATTTTCACTTTGAGAGGAGCTCAACAAGGCAGAGAGGGACGGGCTTATATACCGGTGTGAGCGCCCTTCGGTTGGCGAGGTGGGACTAAACTCTGAGCGCAATGAGGACCAACCCTTTAGTCCCAGTTTGTGGCACAAACCGGGACTAATGGTCATGGGCGAGGCGAGCCGCATGGGCGAGGACTAATATATGAACATAGATGCACCTATAGAGAAAATTCGACCTAAATTCATAGTTTTCAAATGAACTCTGAAAAAGTTGGCATATCATGTGCATGTACAAAGCGGACAATGGTATCATACTAAATGCATTACAAAGTTGGCATGGTATCATCATAATAGTTGCGGAGAAAGTCTTCACTTTTTCTTCGCTTGTGTCATTTGCTTATTGCGCTGTAACCATGGATAATCTTCATCGTTTATCAAGATGCTTGGGTCAGCCTTGACTTTGAAGGGAGGAATTTCATGAAACTTTTCATACTCTTCAGACATGTCTGTCTTGCCCTCCACTCCAAGGATGTCCATTTTTCCTGAAAGAACTATGTGGCGCTTTGGCTCATCGTATGATGTATTCGCTTCCTTATCTTTTCTTTTTCTCGGTTTGGTAGACATGTCCTTCACATAGATAACCTGTGCCACATCATTGGCTAGGACGAACGGTTCGTCGATTGTACCCAAGATTTTCAGATCCTTGTTGTCATTCCGTCTTTGTGGGTCTACCTGCATTCCCGCCTCCTGACAGATTGACCCATTTGCACTTAAACAAAGGGACCTTAAAATCTACTCCGTAGTCAAGTTCCCATATGTCCACTATGTAACCATAATATGTGTCCTTTCCCCTCTCGGTTGCTTTGCATCAAAGCGGACACCGCTGTTACAGTTGGTACTCTTTTGATCTTGGTCAATCGTAAAATGTATTCCCATTTATCTCGTATCCTTTCCAAATCATTACGATCGAAGATGGTCAACTGGACAACAAGTACAACTCATCACAAACAGTGTTGTCACCGTGAGACGTGTTTCCAACCAAGCGGTGAAAGTCTGATGTGTTCACATGTAATCCGATCGTCGACCGCTCCGGTTGTTTGGAGCGCAGATCGTTTCTTGTGTTCATCGACATACGGG
Source organism: Aegilops bicornis (assembly GCA_021605145.1). NCBI lineage: Eukaryota > Viridiplantae > Streptophyta > Magnoliopsida > Poales > Poaceae > Aegilops > Aegilops bicornis. The sequence goes on along the minus strand of CM038671.1, from coordinate 665,214,949 downwards.
GTCACCAAGGTAGAGTTACGTAGAAGCGTAGTGTGCTTGAGACCAAGAATATCCATCCTGCATATTATTGAGTCCCTTCCAAGCGTGCCTTTTCGGTCAGTCTCCCCTCATACCGCGATTTAGGGAGACCTATCTTCTTAAGGCCAGGAATGAAGTCAACACAAAACCCGATGACATCCTCTGTTTGATGACCCATGGAGATGCTTCCTTCTGGCCTAGCACGGTTACGGACATATTTCTTTAGGACTCCCATGAACCTCTCAAAGGGGAACATATTGTGTAAAAATAGGGGCCCCAGAATGACAATCTCATCGACTAGATGAACTAGGACGTGCGTCATGATATTGAAGAAGGATGGTGGGAACACCAGCTCGAAACTGATAAGACATTGCGCCACATCACTCCTTAGCGTTGGTACGCTTTCTGGATCGATCACCTTCTGAGATATCGTGACCGAGGAATGCACATAGCTTCACAATGGCTAATCGGACGTTTTCGGTAGAAGCCCCTAAATGCAACCGGAAGCGATTGCGTCATAATCACGTGGCGATCATGAGACTTTAGGTTCGAACTTTTTCTCCGGCATATTTATTATTCCCTTTATATTCGATGAGAAGCGGTCGGGACCTTCATCTTGGCGAGCATACAAAGAAGATTTCTTTCTCTTCTTCGTAAGAGCGTAGCTGTCGGGACCTTCATATCGCTTCGGAGGCATGCCCTCTTTTTAGGTAAGCGTTGCAGGTCCTCCATTACCTCGGGTGTATCTTTTGTCTTCCCATACACGCCCAAGAAGCCTAGTAGGTTCACGCAAAGGTTCTTCGTCACGTGCATCACGTCGATCAAGAGCGGACCTCTAGGTCTTTCGATGAGGGTAGGTCCCAAAATATAGATTTCTTCTTCCACATGGGTGCGTGATTCTCAGCGTCATTCGGAACAACTAGTCCGCCGGGACCCTTTCCAAAGATTACGTGTAAATCATTGACCATAGCAAGTACGTGATCACCGGTATGCATGGCGGGCTTCTTCCGGTGATCTGCCTCGCCTTTGAAATGCTTGCATTTCTTTCTACATTGATGGTTGGTCGGAAGAAATCGGCGATGGCCTGTGTACACATTCTTCCCGCAGCTTCCCGGTATATACTATCGGTGTCAAGTAAGCAGTGCGTGCATGCGTGGTATCCCTTGTTGGTCTGTCACGAAGGTTATCGAGAGCATGCCAATCGTTGATGGTCACGAACAGCAACGCCTTTAGGTCAAATTCCTCCTTTTGTGCTCATCCCACGACGTACACCGTTTCCATTCCACAGCTGTAAAAGTTCTTCAACTAATGACCTTAGGTACACATCAATGTCGTTGCGGGTTGCTTAGGGCCTTGGATGAGAACGGCATCATAATGAACTTCCGCTTCATGCACATCCAAGGAGGAAGGTTATACATACATAGAGTCACGAGCAGTCTTTGTCATTGCTGCTCTGCTCCCGAAAGGATTAATGCCATCGGCGCTTAAAGCAAACCATACGTTCCTTGGGTCCTTTGCAAACTCATCCCAAAGATTTTCTCTCAATTTTTCTCCACTGCGACCCGTCGTGGTACTCTCAACTTCCGTCTTTCTTACGGTCCTCACTGTGCCATCGCATCAACTTGGCATGCTCTCCGTTTACGAGCAGACGTTTCAACCATGGTATTATAGGAGCATACCACATCACCTTCGCAGGAACCCTCTTCACAGGGAGGCTCGCCGTCAACATCACGGGGTCATCTCGTGCGATCTTATACCGCAATGCACCGCATACCGGGCATGCGTTCAAATCCTTGTATGCACCGCGGTAGAGGATGCAATCATTAGGGCATGCATGTATCTTACGCACCTCCAATCCTAGAGGGCATCGACCTTCTTTGCCGCGTACGTACTGTCCGGCAATTCGTTATCCTTTGGAAGCTTTTTCTTCAATATTTTCAGTAGCTTCTCAAATCCTTTATCAGGCACAACATTCTCTGCCTTCCACTGCAGCAATTCCAGTACGGTACCGAGCTTTGTGTTGCCATCTTCGCAATTGGGGTACAACCCTTTTTTGTGATTGTAGCGACCTGACCCAAAATCGGTCAAGTCTCTGTGTCTGTACCATCCCAAGATCATGCTGGCACTCACAGTACATTGATGAAATAAACAAAGTTCAATCACACCTGAATTTATTACACGATTCTCATATCGAGTCTTTATTACAATAGAATAAATTCGGCGAAGGCCAACTCATGAGAAATAAACTAAGTAAAGCTACGAAGCGTAGAAGAATAGCGAGTCCATCCGACTCCATAGGGCAATCGCCAAGCGTGGATCGTAGCCTCACTCTGATCGAATACTCCTCGCAACATAAGATGTTGCAGCCGTAGGTCAGCATTTTGAATATCTTGAAGCAAGTCATGAAGACAGAACAATAATAAAATTACTAACACTATATGCAATTTGGCTGTGGGGCTCTAAGTTTCATCATTTTGCGGAAAAGCCAGTTTTTTTTCCTACTACAGTGGACTTGCTTGCAAAAACTACAAAATTGTTGGTAGTTATTGAGATGGTTCCGCCAACCAATGTCTCATTCCCAAATTATTAAGTCATAACCCCTCAATTAAATTATTAATTTTAGTGTTGAGATTTCCGAATACTTCCAAGTTCCAGAGGCTCAAATTGTCCGTAACCGGGGACACGGCTAATCGATTAGATCTTTTCTCTGCAGAGGTTTGCGCACTTTACCCGCAAGAATCGTTCCCTCCTTTTAAGTCTTCGCACTTCAGAGTGTTTGAAGACGGGACGAACGAAACAGGGTCTTCCGAAGAGTTCTTCTGGCCACTGCCGGTACCGATCCAAACCTACCGTTCTTCTACATCTCGTAGCACCGTCGGCCAGAGTCACACCTAGGGTCGACCAAGCCAGAGCCCATAATGGCTTGCGGCTGCATGTAAGCTTCCGGTCAATGGGGTATCCATCCGTCTCTTCGTGGCTGGGTGAAGCTTTCAAAGAAGATGTCATGGCGCTTCTCCATGCATCCCGGCCAACCACCGGGTTCTCCAGGTGCCCGTCAACCGTCCTCCACCCAAAGAGTGAATTCGAAGTCCATCTTGATCTTGAAGTCATGGGGTTGTCATCATCTTTAAGACTCTCACATCTCCCTTATGAATTCACTCAACCAACCCCGTCACGAGCATAGCAAAATAAACTACTTCGTCCCGGGTCATGGTAACAAGGGAATTGGTTCATCCTACCTCATGATACTACTCAAGAACATAACTTCAAAATTTCACCTACTGCATGCATGGTGGGGAGATAATTCTAATGCAATAAAAATCATAGGTATTGTAAAGAAATCATGATCAATGACTTGCCTTGCTGACGATCTTCGTAAGCTAGGGACTCGTGGTAGCAAGCTTCGCACTCCGAAAATTCTACCGAGGCAAACAATAACCACAATAAGCATACAACATATGATCACTTACATAACAACATAGTAATATGAAACACACAAAACAAACGAATCAAAACCCAAAGGAAACTCAAAGAAAAACCAAATCAAAGTTTTCCTACTTCAAGCAACAACTAAAAATAGTTTTACATAACAAAAATTTTCTTAACAGAACCTAAGCATGGGTTTATGCTACCTAACAGAAAAGGATTCATCAAGCAACTAGGAGCAAAAAGAATCACTTTAAAATCTATTATAAAACTCCTATTAGGCCTAAAGCAAATTCTAGTAGGAAAAATAAAATAAAAGTTTTATTTATTATAAATAAAAGTTCATGCTCTAAAGTGACAGAAACTAACCTATAATAATCTATCACATATGAAAAATAAATTTATTTGCTAACTAAAACAATAGGAAAACAGTAGCTAGTTAATTAATTAAGAATAACATGATTCTGATTAAAACTATTTTTTTATTAATCCTAAAATGCCCAAATAAATTCCTACGGTTAGGCAATGTCAAAACAAAGTTTTGACAAAAAGAATCACTAAAAAATAATTTTCCTAACTCACTTTATAGCAGATTTACTATTCTGTCTAAATCTAAAATAAAGCAATTCTAAATAATTTTAAAATATCTAAATATATTTTCTACAGAAACTACAAGAAATTTTCAAACCAACAAAAAAAGAATCACTTAAAAATATTAAGTAGATTAAAAGATTTGAATTTTACAAAACTGAAACTATTCTGTTAAAACAGAAAACGAAAAATAAAACTAAAACGAGTCGGCCGGTTCAACTAAACCTAACTAAACCGGAATAAACCGGAACTAAACCGGATCTTTTTTAAAAAAAACCATACCCCTTCGGGGATCTAATCTACACCATAGGATTTATATCGAACGGCGGCGGGGATCTCCGGTGGCTTACCGCGGTGGCGGCGACGACGGCGGCCGACGGCGATTTCGAGGCGATGGCGCTGGCGGTTCCGGTGGTCGGGCGTCGGCGGGGACCTCCGCGGTGCGGCGCTTGGCGAGGGGAGTCCGGGGTGGGGTCGATGGAGCTCGGGGTGGCAGGCGACAGGTGCGGTGTTAATGGCGGCGGCGGTGGCTCGGTTGTTCGTGACGGCGTCTTGGCAGAGAGGAGAGGTCGGGCGAGGGGGCGAAGGGAAAACGGGGTCAAGGGGGGTATAAATAGGCGGGGCCTCGACTTGGACGAGGGGCAACGCGAGCGAGGATCTCGGGATCCGGATCTCATGGGATCCGGAGATGGCGGCGTGGGCGGGTGGGTGGGCGAGGAAGACGACGAAATGGGGTGTCGGGAGAGAGAGAGAGGATTGATCAGGCGACCGAATGGGAAGGTTTCGAGCGAGGCTCGGTCAGACCGTCATTGGCCTGGCTGGGCGGTCATTTGTGGTGAACTGGTGATGGTCGCCAGTCTTTGGTGGGCAGTATGGCCTTTGGGTCCTCCTTTTTGAATTAAAGAGAGAGAGAAAATATATTAAATATATATATTTTATATATGACATATATATATCAAAATGATCAGGGAATATTCCTACAATTTGAACATTTTTCCAGGCAAAATCCAAACTTTATAAAAATTTATTTTTTTCAAAATTCAAATAAAACTCAAATTTGAATTCAAACCTTTTGGTAATGTTTTTCCTCTGATATTTTTGGAGTGTCATGTTTACTCCTCTCATACTTTTTCTCAAGTATTTATCAGGCATAGTTTTTGAAATGATTTCCACTGGCAAAATTTTGAATTCAATTTCCAACAACTCCAAAACTTCTGAAACTTCAAATGCCACTCAAATTCAAACAGAATGCACAGATGCTTAGCTATAATTGTAAAACATTCCAAATAGGAAATTTGGGATGTTACAAACCTACCCACCTTAAGATGAATCTCGCCCTCGAGATTCAGGTTGGCTAGCAAATAGGTGCGGGTGGTCTCGAAGGAGGTCTTCTTCTCGCTCCCAGGTGGCTTCCTCTTGAGTGGTGACTCCACAAAGACCTTGCAAAACTTGATGATCTTCTTGCGGGTGACTCTGTTTGCAGTCTCGAGAATTGAACGGGTTTCTCCTTATAAGACAGATCCTTTGTCAGGCTGTATGGCCTCTAGGGGCCTTTGTGTCCCTCAACGGAATATCGGCCATGTCGGCATGACACTTCTTGGTGAGAAACATGGAAGACATCATGAACTCCGGACAATCCTTCCGGCAATTCCAACTTGTAAGCAACTTCTCCACGACGTTGGAGGATTTTGTAGGGCCAATGAACCGGGTGCTAACTTTCCTTTGACACGAACCTCTTGATTCCACGAAGTGGGGACACACGAAGATATGCCGGTCTCCCGCCGTAAGTTACTTCCTTGCGTTTATTGTCGGCATAACTCTTACGCCTCGGCGAGCTATCTTGAGTCTATCTCGAATCAGCTTGACTTTCTCTTGAATCTCGATAAGATCGGGACCGAAAAGTTTTCGATCTCCAACACCATCCCACAAAGAATGGTGTTACGTATCTCCTTCCGTATAGAGCTTGAAGGGGCCATCTTGAGGTCGGGTGCGATAACTGTTATTGTCACGAGAACTCCGGCGTATGGCAAATTATCATCCCAGCTAGACCCATAGTCTAGCACACAAGCTCTCAACATGTCCTCCGAATCTGGTTGACTCTCTCGGTGCATCCATCATGCGTGGATGAAAAGCTGTCTTGAACTCCAGCCTCGTACTCCAAAGTTTCATGCAACTGATTCCAAAACTTTGAGGTAAATTGTGTTCCTCTATCTGACACGATACTCCTCGGAACTCCATGCGGACATACGATCCTGGTCATGTATATCTTGGCTAACTTAGCGCTGGTATAGGTAGTCTTCACGGGAATGAAATGAGCTACCTTGGTCAATCGATCAACCACTACCCAGATGGAATCATAACCTGAACGGGTCCTGGGTAATCCTGTGATGAAATCCATTCCAAGTTTTTCCCATTTCCAATCGGGAATCAGCAAAGGTTGAAGTAACCCTGCTGGCTTCTGATGTTCTGCCTTTACTCGTTGACAAACATCGCATAATGCTACGTACTCGGCAATATCTTTCTTCATACCTGTCCACCAGAAACTTTCCTTCAAATCCAGGTACATCTTAGTGTTACAGGGGTGAATCGAGTACGGTGAATCATGAGCCTCTTGAAGAATTAGCTTCCTGAGTTCGGGATCATTGGGCACATAAATACGATCCTCGTACCATATAGCTCTGTATTCATCCTTACGAAACCCTCTAGCTTTTCCTTCAATCATCCTTTTGTTTATCTCATAAATTTCCTTGTCCGACTCCTGGGCTTCACGAATTCTTTCGGCCAAAGTGGACTGAACTTCCAGAGTTGCAACATATCCTCTCGGAACTATCTCCAGTCGGAGATCTCTGAGGTCATCGACTAACTCCTGGGGTAATCCTCCTGCTATAAGAGTATTCACATAACTCTTACGGCTCAAAGCATCTGCTACAACATTAGCTTTCCCTGGGTGATAATGCAGTCTCATGTCATAGTCCTTTATTAACTCTAGCCATCTCCTCTGCCTGAGGTTCAACTCTTTCTGCGTGAAAATATACTTCAAGCTCTTGTGATCTGTGTAAACATCACAACGGTTTCCGATGAGGAAATGTCTCTGTGTCTTGAGTGCATGCACTACGGCTGCTAACTCCAAATCATGTGTGGCGTAATTCATCTCGTGAGGTCGTAGCTGTCGGAGGTATAAGCCACAACTTTTCCTTCCTGCATGAGTACTCCTCCGAGTCCACGACGAGAAGCGCCACAATATACTGGTAATCCTTGTGTATGTCCGGCAAAATCAATCTTTGGGGCTGTAACCAGACGTTTCTTCAATTCTGAAACCGGCTTCACAATCCTCGGTCCAAATGTACTTGGCTTCCTTCTTCAACAGCTCAGTCATGGGCTTGGCAATCTTCGAAGTTCTCAATAAACCTCCGATAATATCCTGCGAGTCCGAAAAGCTGCGGATCTCCTTGATCGAGGTGGGTGGCCGCCAATCGGTGACTGATACAACCTTGGTGGGGTCAATCGCTATTCCTTCTCTGAAATAACATGTCCGAGGAATCCGACTTCCTTCAGCCAAAATTCACATTTAATGAAATTGGGATACATCTGATGTTCTAGAAGTTTCTACAGAACTAGTCGCTAATGTTCCTTATGATCTTACTCTCTATTTGATAAATTCAGTTTATCATCGATGAACACCACTACAAACTTGTCGAGATATTACATAAATATCTTGTTCATCAAATTCATGAAGTATGAGGGCATTAGTCAATCCAAATGACATGACGGTATACTCATATAAACCATACGTGGTGGTGAATGATGTTTTGGGTATATCCTTTTCACGGATCTTCAACTGATGATACCCTGATCGAAGATCGATCTTGGAGAATACCTTGGCTCCAACTAGCTGATCAAATAGATCATTAATCGTCGGCAGAGGGTACTTGTTCTTGATGGTCACGTCGTTCAAAGAATGATAATCCACAACCATTCTCAAGGTTCCATCCTTCTTCTCTACCAAAAGAACTGGGGCTCCCCAAGGTGATGAGCTTGGCCGAATATATCCTTTCTCCAATAGCTCATTAATTTGATTCTTGATCTCTTTCAAATCGTTCGGGGGCATCCGATAAGGTCTCTTGGATATTGGGGTTGTCTTGAGGCAATAACTCAATCAGAAATTCAATGTCCTGTCCGGTGGCATTCTGGTAATTCCTCCGGAAACACATCGGGAAAATCTTGCACTCGGCACTTCCTCTGAACAACTCCCGTGAGGGAATTCACCTGATTCTTCATCGCTCGCTACGCCTGGATACATACTTGATCCTCTTACGCTCCCGGTGGTGAGCAGAATTGACTTCTTGAACGCGATCTATGCTTCCTTCAAACTTCGTCAACCAATCCATGCCTAGGATTACATCCAAGGTCCGGGTTTCCAATACTATGAGGTCTGCGGGAAATTTATGATTTCCGATGTTGAGGGTTGCATGACAGCCTAAGCCTGCCATCATTTCTCCTCCTGCGGAACTGACGCGAAGGGGGCTTCTAAGGGTTTTAGTGGGCAACGCATACTTTTCCACAACTACCCTTGATATGAATGAATACGTTGCACCAGAATCAAAGAGTACCAATACTGAACGTGAATTCAATAAAAACTTACCAACCACAGTGTCTGGCTGATCATAGACGTCCTCCACGTCAATGTGGTTCACCTGAGCACGAGGAAAAGGGTTGGGCTTCTTCGCTGAGCTTCCATTGCTGTTTCCATCCGGGCAGTCGGTGGCATAGTGCCCTGTTTTCTGGCACTTGAAACAGGTGATGTGACTCAGATCTTTACGAGCCGGCGGGGCGATCTTTGGTTGCCATTGCCGTTTCCATTGCCATTGCACGACTTGTTGTCCTGGTTGCGGTTGTTCCCATTTCCTCCATGGTTATGTCCTCCATGGTTGTGATGGGTATGCCCTCTGAGTATGGGGCATAACGGGGCTTCTTTGAGCTCTCGAGCTGTACTTCCCCTGGCTGTACTTCCGCTTGCGGCTATCAATCTGCTGCTGCTTGCCTTCAAGTATGGTGGCCTTGTCTACCAGCTCCTGGTAGTTGGTGAAGGTAGCCACCATAAGCTGCATACCCAGCTCGTCATTGAGTCCCTCGAGAAACTTCTCACCGCTTATGCGGCATCTGTGGCCACATCATCCGGGGCATAGCGAGCTAACTTCTGAACTCATCCATCTTGCCCCTGAAGACGGTTCCCCTGGCGTAAGTTGCGGAACTCACGCTTCTTCGTGCTCATGGCTCCGGCTGAAACATGAGCGGTGCGGAAGGCTTCTTTGGGAACTGATCCCACGTGATGGTGCCGATGGGATAAGTGGCGGTGTAGTTCTCCCACCAAGAAGCTGCAGGTCCATCAAGTTGATGTGCGGCAAAGCGCACCTTCTACGCATCACTTGCATCCAACGGTGACTAACTCCCTTCCGACCTTGCGGAGCCAATCATCGCCACAATCGGCTCGGTCTGCTAGAGAACACCGGCGGATTAAGCCTTAGGAACCGAGTCAAGTTGTCAACAGGGGTGGTGGCGGTGGATTGTTGTTGTTGTTGTTACAGTTGCGGATGAGCATCTGCATGAGGGCATTCTGTCTTTGAATCACCGGGTGAGCTCGGCGGGAAGTTGAGACCGGGGTCACGTCTCGGAGGCATCCGGTGTTTTGGAGTGGATGAGAAAATTAGAATAGAACAATGGTCTAATGAGAAAATATCACTACCCATATGAATGCACAATCATAATCACACCAATCATTTATTCAATCATCTCAAACATGGTTCAATCTCGGATTACAAAATATCTCACGACTAATCGAAAATAACGGCCCTAAGCGATCGACGGAAAATAAAATAACATGGTGGTCGGCTAAATGTCTTCATCAATAATCCTTGCGTCCTCACAGTGCGATGTCCTCCGATGTGGCGTCCTCTGATGCGACGCCTCCTCTTGCGGCTTTCTCCAGTGGAACTCCCTTCATAATCCTGATCATTGCTCACGAGAGGTCCGTCATCTCCACTCGGAAAAAGGTCTTCTCCCAGGTCCATCTTCTCCTCTAATGCGGCAACATCCGTCTTCAGCTTGTCGACTCTCTCCATGAAATCCTTGATTTCTTCTTCATGGTCAAGGAAGTCCGCGTGTGCCTTCTCCTCCGATTCAGTTCACGGAACAACAGCCTCCTATGTACCTTCGAGTTCTGGCGAGTCCGGATCTCCGTTTCGAGGAGACACTCCAAGTCTTGGACATATGAGAGAATGGAGTCGTCTTCTGATGCGGATGATATCTCCATTCCTTGCTCTGCGAGAAACCATGGCGAGGTCGATGGATCGGGCTCGGCCTGTACTCTTCTCGGAGATGTCCAAGTGCACGATAAATCGCCATGTCTCTTCCGAGGATCCGGTTGAAGTCGGTAAACTCAAAGTCAATAGGCTCTGTATGTCCTCCGAAGGTTCTCCTGGAATGTGCACCTCGATCCTGGCAGTGTATCCGTCGGAAGTGCATTGGTAGGCTTCCCGGTGATCGAGGGCGAGCAATCTTCAGCTTCTTCACGATCTGGACCAGCTTCTGCGAAGGGCATCGTCTCATCTGGTGGCAAAACTCCGTAGCAAAACTGGGGTGAACTTCGTGACCATCTAAAATGTTGAGACTCGGAGAAAAGTCTGAAATGTACTTGGGAGAAGTACGGAATGATATGGACATAAAATTAATAGTCTCTTCCTATGGCTTTCCGATACTAGGGGTTACGTGCTACGGTCAGCGTGTGCTCTGATACCATCTTCAGCGACGACCCAAAATCGGTCAAGTCTCCCAAGATCATGCTGGCACTCACAGTACATTGATGAAATAAACAAAGTTCAATCACACCTGAATTTATTACACGATTCTCATATCGAGTCTTTATTACAATAGAATAAATTCGGCCGAAGGCCAACTCATGAGAAATAAACTAAGTAAAGCTGCGGAAGCGTAGAAGAATAGCGAGCCCATCCGACTCCATAGGGCAATCGCCAAGCATGGATCGTAGCCTCACTCCTGATCGGAATACTCCTCTGCAACATAAGACGTTGCAGCCGTGTAGGTCAGCATTTTGAATATGCCGGCAAGTCATGAAGAGAGAACAATAATAAAATTACTAACACTATATGCAATTTGGCTGTGGGGCTCTAAGTTTCATCATTTTACGGAAAAGCCAGTTTTTTTCCTACTACAGTGGACTTGCTTGCAAAAACTACAAAATTGTTGGTAGTTATTGAGATGGTTCCGCCAACCAATGTCTCATTCCCAAATTATTAAGTCATAACCCCTCAATTAAATTATTAATTTTAGTGTTGAGATTTCCGAATACTTCCAAGTTCCAGAGGCTCAAATTGTCCGTAACCGGGGACACGGCTAATCGATTAGATCTTTTCTCTGCAGAGGTTTGCGCACTTTACCCGCAAGAATCGTTCCCTCCTTTTAAGTCTTCGTGACTTCAGAGTGTTTGAAGACGGAGACGAACGAAACAGGGTCTTCCGAAGAGTTCCTGCAGGCCACCGCGGTGCCCATCCAATCCTACCGTTCTTCTACATCTCGTAGCACCGTCCGGCCAGAGTCACACCTAGGGTCGACCAAGCGAGCCCATAATGGCTTGCGGCTGCAGGTAAGCTTCCGGTCAATGAGGTATCCATCCGTCTCTTCGTGGCTGGGTGAAGCTTTCCGCAAGATGTCATGGCGCTTCTCCATGCATCCCGCCAACCACTGGGTTCTCCAGTGGTGCCCACAACCGCCCTCCACCCAAAGAGTGAATTCAAGTCCATCTTGATCTTGAAGTCATGGGGTTGTCATCATCTTTAAGACTCTCACATCTCCCTTATGAATTCACTCAACCAACCCCGTCTCTGAGCATAGCAAAATAAACTACTTCGTCCGGTCATGGTAACAAGGGGAATTGGTTCATCCTACCTCATGATACTACTCAAGAACATAACTTCAAAATTTCACCTACTGCATGCATGGTGGGGAGGTAATTCTAATGCAACAAAAATCATAGGTATTGTAAAGAAATCATGATCAATGACTTGCCTTCTTGACGATCTTCGTAAGCTAGGGACTCGTGGTAGCAAGCTTCAGCACTCAGGAAATTCTACCGAGGCAAACAATAACCACAATAAGCATACAACATATGATCACTTACATAACAGCATAGTAATATGAAACACACAAAACAAACGAATCAAAACCCAAAGGAAACTCAAAGAAAAACCAAATCAAAGTTTTCCTACTTCAAGCAACAACTAAAAATAGTTTTACATAACAAAAATTTTCTTAACAAAACCTAAGCATGGGTTTATGCTACCTAACAGAAAAGGATTCATCAAGCAACTAGGAGCAAAAAGAATCACTTTAAAATCTATTATAAAACTCCTATTAGGCCTAAAGCAAATTCTAGTAGGAAAAATAAAATAAAAGTTTTATTTATTATAAATAAAAGTTCATGCTCTAAAGTGACATAAACTAACCTAGAATAATCTATCACATATGAAAAATAAATTTATTTGCTAACTAAAACAATAGGAAAACAGTAGCTAGTTAATTAATTAAGAATAACATGATTCTGTCTAAAACTATTTTTTTCTTAATCCTAAAATGCCCAAATAAATTCCTACGGTTAGGCAATGTCAAAACAAAGTTGTGACAAAAAGAATCACTAAAAAATAATTTTCCTAACTCACTTTATAGCAGATTTACTATTCTGTCTAAATCTAAAATAAAGCAATTCTAAATAATTTTAAAATAGCTAATTATATTTTCTGCAGAAACTACAAGAAATTTGCAAACCAACAAAAAAAGAATCACTTAAAAATATTAAGTAGATTAAAAGATATGAATTTTACAAAACTGAAACTATTCTGTTAAAACAGAAAACGAAAAATAAAACTAAAACGAAAAACGGGCTAATGGGCCTATCTAATGCTTCGGCGTTAAATAACTAAACTACGCCCTAGTATTTAAACCGAGTCGGCCGGTTCAACTGAACCTAACTAAACCGGAATAAACCGGAACTAAACCGGATCTATTTAAAAAAAACCATACCCCTTCGGGGATCTAATCTACACCATAGGACTTAGATCGAACGGCGGCGGGGATCTCCGGTGGCTTACCGCGGTGGCGGCAACGACGGCTGACGGCGACTTCGAGGCGATGATGGCGGCTTCGGTGGTCGAGGCGTCGGCGAGGGACCTCCGTGGTCTTGTGACGAGGAGTCCGGGGGTGGGGTCGATGGAGCTCGGGGGTGGCCGGGGCGACGGGTGCGGTGTTAATGGCGGCGGCGGTGGCTCGGTTGCTCCGTGAGCATCTTGGCGAGAGGGAGAGGTCGGGGGGCGAAGGGAAACGGGTCGAGGGGGGTATAAATAGGCGGGGCCTCGACTTGGACGAGGGGCAACGCGAGGGATCTCGGGGATCCGGATCTCATGAGATCCGTGGCGGCGGGTGGCGTGGCGAGGGGAAGACGACGGGTGGGCCGGTGTCGGCGGGAGAGAGAGAGGGATTCGGTCAGGCGACCGAATGGGAAGGTTTCGGCGAGGGGCTCGGGGTCGTCGGCGTGGCTAGGGCTTGGCCGGGCGGTGGCTGGCTGGTGGGTCGCCAGTGTGGCTGGGCCGGGGCCTGGTCAAGGCGTCTGGGTCCTCCTTTTTTGAATTAAAGAGAGAGAGAAAATATATTAAATATATATATTTTATATATGACATATATATATCAAAATGATGGGGAATATTCCTACAATTTGAACATTTTTCGAGGCAAAATCCAAACTTTATAAAAATTTATTTTTTCAAAATTCAAATAAAACTCAAATTTGAATTCAAACCTTTTGGTAATGTTTTTCCTCTGATATTTTTGGAGTGTCATGTTTACTCCTCTCATACTTTTCTCAAGTATTTATCAGGCATAGTTTTTGAAATGATTTCCTTGGCAAAATTTTGAATTCAATTTCCAACAACTCCAAAACTTGAAACTTCAAATGCCACTCAAATTCAAGCAGAATGCACAGATGCTTAGCTATAATTGTAAAACATTCCAAATAGGAAATTTGGGATGTTACAAACCTACCCACCTTAAGATGAATCTCGCCCTCGAGATTCGGGTTGGCTAGCAAATAGGTGCGGGTGGTCTCGAAGGAGGTCTTCTTCTCGCTCCCAGGTGGCTTCCTCTTCGGAGTGGTGACTCCACAGCACCTTGCAAAACTTGATGATCTTGCTGCGGGTGACTCTGTTTGCAGTCTCGAGAATTCGAACGGGTTTCTCCTTATAAGTCAGATCACTGTCGAGCTGTATGGCCTCTAGGGGCACTGTGTCCCTCAACGGAATATCGGCCATGTCGGCATGACACTTCTTCAGCTGAGAAACATGGAAGACATCATGAACTCCGGACAATCCTTCCGGCAATTCCAACTTGTAAGCAACTTCTCCACGACGTTGGAGGATTTTGTAGGGGCCAATGAACCGGGGTGCTAACTTTCCTTTGACACCGAACCTCTTGATTCCACGAAGTGGGGACACACGAAGATATGCCCGGTCTCCCGCTTCGTAAGTTACTTCCTTGCGTTTATTGTCGGCATAACTCTTCTGCCTCGACTGAGCTATCTTGAGTCTATCTCGAATCAGCTTGACTTTCTCTTGGAATCTACGATAAGATCGGGACCGAAAAGTTTTCGATCTCCAACACCATCCCACAAAGAATGGTGTTCTCAGATCTCCTTCCGTATAGAGCTCGAAGGGGCCATCTTGACCGGGTGCGATAATGCGTTATTGTACGAGAACTCCGCGTATGGCAAATTATCATCCCAGCTAGACCCATAGTCTAGCACACAAGCTCTCAACATGTCCTCCGTAATCTGGTTGACTCTCTCGGTGCATCCATCTGCGTGGATGAAAAGTCATCTTGAACTCCAGCCTCGTACCCAAAGTTTCATGCAACTGATTCCAAAACTTTGAGGTAAATTGTGTTCCTCTATCGACACGATACTCCTCGGAACTCCATGCGGACATACGATCCTGGTCATGTATATCTTGGCTAACTTAGCGCTGGTATAGGTAGTCTTCACGGAATGAAATGAGCTACCTTGGTCAATCGATCAACCACTACCCAGATGGAATCATAACCTGAACGGGTCCTGGGTAATCCTGTGATGAAATCCATTCCAAGTTTTTCCCATTTCCAATCGGGAATCAGCAAAGGTTGAAGTAACCCTGCTGGCTTCTGATGTTCTGCCTTTACTCGTTGACAAACATCGCATAATGCTACGTACTCGGCAATATCTTTCTTCATACCGCCCACCGAAACTTTCCTTCAAATCCGGTACATCTTAGTGTTACAGGGGTGAATCGAGTACGGTGAATCATGAGCCTCTTGAAGAATTAGCTTCCTGAGTTCGGGATCATTGGGCACATAAATACGATCCTCGTACCATATAGCTCCGTATTCATCCTTACGAAACCCTTTAGCTTTTCCTTCAATCATCCTTTTGTTTATCTCATAAATTTCCTTGTCCGACTCCTGGGCTTCACGAATTCTTTCGGCCAAAGTGGACTGAACTTCCAGAGTTGCAACATATCCTCTGGAACTATCTCCACCGGAGATCTCTCGAGGTCATCGACTAACTCCTGGGTAATCCTCCGCTATAAGAGTATTCACATAACTCTTACGGCTCAAAGCTTCGCTACAACATTAGCTTTCCTCGGGTGATAATGCAGTCTCATGTCATAGTCCTTTATTAACTCTAGCCATCTCCTCCGCTCGAGGTTCAACTCTTCTGCGTGAAAATATACTTCAAGCTCTTGTGATCTGTGTAAACATCACAACGGTTTCCGATGAGGAAATGTCTCCAGTCTTGAGTGCATGCACTACTACCGCTAACTCCAAATCATGTGTGGCGTAATTCATCTCGTGAGGTCGAGCTGTCCGGAGGTATAAGCCACAACTTTTCCTTCCTGCATGAGTACTCCTCCGAGTCCCCGACGAGAAGCGCCACAATATACCGGTAATCCTTGTGTATGTCCGCAAAATCAGATCTGGGTCAGAATCAGACGCTTTCTTCAATTCTGAAAACTGGCTTCACAATCCTCGGTCCAAATGTACTTGGCTTCCTTCTTCAACAGCTCGGTCATGGGCTTGGCAATCTTCGAGAAGTTCTCAATAAACCTCCGATAATATCCCGCGAGTCCGAAAAGCTGCGGATCTCCTTGATCGAGGTGGGTGGCGCCAATCGGTGGTGATACAACCTTGGTGGGGTCAATCGCTATTCCTTCTCCACGAAATAACATGTCCGAGGAATCCGACTTCCTTCACCAAAATTCACATTTGCTGAACTTGGCATACAACCGATGTTCTCGAAGTTTCTCCAGAACTAGACGCAAATGTTCCTTATGCTCTTCCTCGCTCTTGGAGAAAATCAGTATATCATCGATGAACACCACGACAAACTTGTCCAGATATTCCATAAATATCTTGTTCATCAAATTCATGAAGTATGCAGGGGCATTAGTCAATCCAAATGACATGACGGTATACTCATATAAACCATACCTGGTGGTGAATGCTGTTTTGGGTATATCCGTTTCACGGATCTTCAACTCATGATACCCTGATCGAAGATCGATCTTGGAGAATACCTTGGCTCCAACTAGTTGATCAAATAGATCATTAATCATCGGCAGAGGGTACTTGTTCTTGATGGTCACGTCGTTCAAAGAACGATAATCCACAATCATTCTCAAGGTTCCATCCTTCTTCTCTACCAAAAGAACTGGGCTCCCAAGGTGATGAGCTTGGCCGAATATATCCTTTCTCCAATAGCTCATTAATTTGATTCTTGATCTCTTTCAAATCGTTCGAGGGCATCCGATAAGGTCTCTTGGATATTGGGGCTGTGTCGGGCAATAACTCAATCAGAAATTCAATGTCCCTGTCCGGTGGCATTCCTGGTAATTCCTCCGGAAACACATCGGGAAAATCTTGCACCATCGGGCACTTCCTCCTGAACAACTCCCGTGAGGGAATTCACCTGATTCTTCATCTGGCTACGTCTGGATACATACTTGATCCTCTTCTACTCCGGGGTGGTGAGCAGAATTGACTTGCGGGCACAGTCTATGCTTCCTTCAAACTTCGTCAACCAATCCATGCCTAGGATTACATCCAAGGTCTGCGTTTCCAATACTATGAGGTCTGCGGGAAATTTATGATTTCCGATGTTGAGGGTTGCATGACAGCCTAAGCCTGCCATCATTTCTCCTCCTGCGGGCCCGGCGAAGGGGGCTTCTAAGGGTTTTAGTGGGCAACGCATACTTTTCCACAACTACCCTTGATATGAATGAATACGTTGCACCAGAATCAAAGAGTACCAATACTGAACGTGAATTCAATAAAAACTTACCAACCGCAGTGTCTGGCTGATCATAGACGTCCTCCACGTCAATGTGGTTCACCTGAGCACGAGGAAAAGGGTTGGGCTTCTTCGCTGAGCTTCCATTGTTGTTTCCATTCCTCTGCTTGGCCTCCGTGCGATCGGTGGCATAGTGCCATGTTTTCCGGCACTTGAAGCAGTGATGTGACTCAGATCTTTACGAGTCAGGCGGTGACGATCTTGGTTGCCATTGCCGTTTCCATTGCCATTGCACGACTTGTTGTCCTGGTTGCGGTTGTTCCCATTTCCTCCATGGTTATGTCCTCCATGGTTGTGATGGGTATGCCCTCCGAGTATGGGGCATAACGGGCTTCGCTGAGCTCTCGAGCTGTACTTCCCTGGCTGTACTTTCGCTATGCGGCTATCAATCTGCTGCTGCTTGCCTTCAAGTATGGTGGCCTTGTCTACCAGCTCACGGTAGTTGGTGAAGGTAGCCACCATAAGCTGCATACCCAGCTCGTCATTGAGTCCTCGAGAAACTTCTCCGCTGCGGCATCCGTGGCCACATCATCCGGGGCATAGCGAGCTAACTTGCTGAACTCATCCACGCATCGCCCCACAAGACGGTTCCCTGGCGTAAGTTGCGGAACTCACGCTTCTGCTGTGCTCATGGCTCTAGCTGAAACATGAGCGATGCGGAAGGCTTCTTGGGAACCGATCCCACGTGATGGTGCCGATGGGATAAGTGGCGGTGTAGTTCTCCCACCAAGAAGCTGCAGGTCCATCAAGTTGATGTGCGGCAAAGCGCACCTTCTTCGCATCGGTGCATCCAATGTGACTAACTCCCTTCCGACCTTGCAGAGCCAATCATCGGCCACAATCGGCTCAAGGTGCTGCTAGAGAACACCGGCGGATTAAGCCTTAGGAACCGAGTCAAGTTGTCAACAGGGGTGGTGGCGGTGGATTGTTGTTGTTGTTGTTACGGTTACGGATGAGCATCTCGCATGAGGGCATTCTGCTGCTGAATCAATCGGGTGAGCTCCGCGGAAGTTGAGACCGGGTCACGTCTCGGAGGCATCCGGTGTTTTGGAGTGGATGAGAAAATTAGAATAGAACAATGGTCTAATGAGAAAATATCACTACCCATATGAATGCACAATCATAATCACACCAATCATTTATTCAATCATCTCAAACATGGTTCAATCTCGGATTACAAAATATCTCACGACTAATCGAAAATAACGGCCTAAGCGATCGACGGAAAATAAAATAACATGGTGGTCGGCTAAATGTCTTCATCAATAATCCTTGCGTCCTGCAGTGCGATGTCCTCCGATGTGGCGTCCTCACGATGCGGCGCCTCCTCTTGCGGCTTTCTCCAGTGGAACTCCCTTCATAATCCCGATCATTGCTCACGAGAGGTCCGTCATCTCCACTCGGAAAAAGGTCTTCTCCCAGGTCCATCTTCTCCTCTAATGCGGCAACATCCGTCTTGACTTGTCGACTCTCTCCATGAAATCCTTGATTTCTTCTTCATGGTCAAGGAAGTCCGCGTGTGCCTTCTCCTCCAGTTCAGTTCACGGAACAACAGCCTCTGTGTACCTTCGAAGTTCTGGCGAGTCTGGATCTCCTGCTTCTCGAGGAGACACTCCAAGTCTTGGACATATGAGAGAATGGAGTCGTCTTCTCACAGTGGATGATATCTCCATTCCTTGCTCTGCGAGAAACCATGGCGAGGTGCGATGGATCGGGCTCGCCTGTACTCTCTTCTCGGAGATGTCCAAGTGCACGATAAATCGCCATGTCTCTTCCGAGGATCCAGCTTGAAGTCGGTAAACTCAAAGTCAATAGGCTCTGTATGTCCTCCGAAGGTTCTCCTGGAATGTGCACCTCGATCCTCTAGCGGGTATCCGTCGAAAGTGCATTGGTAGGCTTCGGTGATCGAGGGCGAGCAATCTTCAGCTTCTTCACGATCTGGACCAGCTTCTGCCAAGGGCATCGTCTCATCTGGCCGCAAAACTCCGTAGCAAACCGGGTGAACTTCGTGACCATCTAAAATGTTGAAAGTCGGAGAGAAGTCAGAAATGAACATGGGAGAATTACGGAATGATAAGGACATAAAATAAATAGTCTCTTCCTATGGCTTTCCGATCCTAGGGGTTACGTCCTACGGTCAGCGTGTGCTCTGATACCATCTCTGTAGCGACCTGACCCAAAATCGGTCAAGTCTCTGTGCCTGTACCATCCCAAGATCATGCTGGCACTCATAGTACATTGATGAAATAAACAAAGTTCAATCACACCTGAATTTATTACACGATTCTCATATCGAGTCTTTATTACAATAGAATAAATTCGGCCGAAGGCCAACTCATGAGAAATAAACTAAGTAAAGCTGCGAGCGTAGAAGAATAGCGAGTCCATCCGACTCCATAGGGCAATCGCCAAGCGTGGATCGTAGCCTCACTCCTGATCGGAATACTCCTCTCGCAACATAAGACGCGTTGCAGCCGTGTAGGTCGACATTTTGAATATGCCGGCAAGTCATGAAGAGAGAACAATAATAAAATTACTAACACTATATGCAATTTGGTCATGGGGCTCTAAGTTTCATCATTTTATGGAAAAAGCCAGCTTTTTTTTTCCTACTACAGTGGACTTGCTTGCAAAAACTACAAAATTGTTGGTAGTTATTGAGATGGTTCCGCCAACCAATGTCTCATTCCCAAATTATTAAGTCATAACCCCTCAATTAAATTATTAATTTTAGTGTTGAGATTTCCGAATACTTCCAAGTTCCAGAGGCTCAAATTGTCCGTAACCGGGGACACGGCTAATCGATTAGATCTTTTCTTTGCAGAGGTTTGCGCACTTTACCCGCAAGAATCGTTCCCTCCTTTTAAGTCTTCGCACTTCAGAGTGTTTGAAGACGGGACGAACGAAACAGGGTCTTCTGAAGAGTTCCTCTGGGCCACTGCCGGTGCCCATCCAATCCTACCGTTCTTCTACATCTCGTAGCACCGTCCGGCCAGAGTCACACCTAGGGTCGACCAAGCCAGAGCCC
This sequence comes from Aegilops bicornis, assembly GCA_021605145.1. Taxonomy (NCBI): domain Eukaryota; kingdom Viridiplantae; phylum Streptophyta; class Magnoliopsida; order Poales; family Poaceae; genus Aegilops; species Aegilops bicornis. The sequence goes on along the minus strand of CM038671.1, from coordinate 665,194,445 downwards.
ATAATGGCTTGCGGCTGCGAGTAAGCTTCCGTCAATGGGGTATCCATCCGTCTCTTCGTGGCTGGGTGAAGCTTTCCGCAAGATGTCATGGCGCTTCTCCATGCATCCCGCCAACCACTGGGTTCTCCAGTGGTGCCCACAACCGTCCTCCACCCAGTAGTGAATTTCAAGTCCATCTTGATCTTGAAGTCATGGGGTTGTCATCATCTTTAAGACTCTCACATCTCCCTTATGAATTCACTCAACCAACCCCTCACGAGCATAGCAAAATAAACTACTTCGTCCCCGGGTCATGGTAACAAGGAATTGGTTCATCCTACCTCATGATACTACTCAAGAACATAACTTCAAAATTTCACCTACTGCATGCATGGTGGGGAGGTAATTCTAATGCAACAAAAATCATAGGTATTGTAAAGAAATCATGATCAATGACTTGCCTTGCTGACGATCTTCGTAAGCTAGGGACTCGTGGTAGTAAGCTTCGCACTCCGGAAATTCTATCGAGGCAAACAATAACCACAATAAGCATACAACATATGATCACTTACATAACAGCATAGTAATATGAAACACACAAAACAAACGAATCAAAACCCAAAGGAAACTCAAAGAAAAACCAAATCAAAGTTTTCCTACTTCAAGCAACAACTAAAAATAGTTTTACATAACAAAAATTTTCTTAACAGAACCGAAGCATGGGTTTATGCTACCTAACAGAAAAGGATTCATCAAGCAACTAGGAGCAAAAAGAATCACTTTAAAATCTATTATAAAACTCCTATTAGGCCTAAAGCAAATTCTAGTAGGAAAATAAAATAAAAGTTTTATTTATTATAAATAAAAGTTCATGCTCTAAAGTGACAGAAACTAACCTAGAATAATCTATCACATATGAAAAATAAATTTATTTGCTAACTAAAACAATAGGAAAACAGTAGCTAGTTAATTAATTAAGAATAACATGATTCTGATTAAAACTATTTTTATTAATCCTAAAATGCCCAAATAAATTCCTACGGTTAGGCAATGTCAAAACAAAGTTGTGACAAAAGAATCACTAAAAATAATTTTCCTAACTCACTTTATAGCAGATTTACTATTCTGTCTAAATCTAAAATAAAGCAATTCTAAATAATTTTAACATAGATAATTATATTTTCTACAGAAACTACAAGAAATTTGAAAACCAACAAAAAAAGAATCACTTAAAAATATTAAGTAGATTAAAAGATATGAATTTTACAAAACTGAAACTATTCTGTTAAAACAGAAAACGAAAAATAAAACTAAAACGAAAAACGGGCTAATGGGCCTATCTAACGCTTCGGCGTTAAATAACTAAACTACGCCCTAGTATTTAAACCGAGTCGGCCGGTTCAACTAAACCTAACTAAACCGTAATAAACCGGAACTAAACCGGATCTATTTTAAAAAAAACCATACCCCTTCGGGGATCTAATCTACACCCTAGGATTTAGATCGAACGGCGGCGGGGATCTCCGGTGGCTTACCGCGGTGGTGGCGACGACGGCGGCCGACGGCGACTCGGGCGATGACAGCTCGGGTGGTCGGGGCGTCGGCATGGGACCTCCGCGGTGCTTGGCGAGGAGTCCGGAGTGGGGTCGATGGAGCTCGGGGTGGTCGGGCGACAGTGCGGTGTTAATGGCGGCGGCGGTGGCTCGGTTGTTCGGCGGCGCGGCAAGCGAGAGGGAGAGGTCGGGCGAGGGGAAGGGGAAAACGGGTCGAGGGGGTACAAATAGGGCGGGGCCTCGACTTGACGAGGGCAACGCCGAGGATCTCGGGATCCCGGATCTCATGGATCCGGCCAGCAGGGCCAGGTGGTGTGGGCGAGGGAAGACGAGGTGGGGCCGGGTGTCGTGGAGAGAGAGAGAGGATTCGGTCGGCGACCGAATGGGAAGGTTTCAGGCGAGGCTCGGGCTCCGGTCCGGGCGTAGGCCGGGTCGGCTTACCGGGCGGGCCGGGCTGGCCGGTGGGTCAGTGGGCCGGCTGGGCTGGCTGGCCGGGCGCCTGGGTCCTCCTTTTTTTTGAATTAAAGAGAGAGAGAGAAAATATATTAAATATATATTTTTTATATATGACATATATATATCAAAATGATCAGGAGAATATTCCCTACAATTTGAACATTTTTCCAGGGGCAAAATCCAAACTTTATAAAATTTATTTTTTCAAAATTCAAATAAAACTCAAATTTGAATTCAAACCTTTTGGCAATGTTTTTCCTCTGATATTTTTGGAGTGTCATGTTTACTCCTCTTATACTTTTTCTCAAGTATTTATCAGGCATAGTTTTTGAAATGATTTCCACTGCCAAAATTTTGAATTCAATTTCCAACAACTCCAAAACTTCTGAAACTTCAAATGCCACTCAAATTCAAACAGAATGCATAGATGCTTAGCTATAATTGTAAAACATTCCAAATAGGAAATTTGAGATGTTACAGTGATCCTCTAACATGTGATCGAACTTCAGCTTCTTCTTTTGACTTTCGCATTGCGTCCTTGCATCGACAATGACCCGGGGGAGATCATCATCATCGGGCACATCGTCTGGTTCCTTTTGATCTTCAGCAGCTTCGCCCGTTGCAGCATCATCGTGCACATCGTCTGGTTCCTTTTCATCTTCAGCAGCTTCGCTCGTTGCAGCATCATCGTGCACATCGTCTGGTTCCTCTTGATGTTCAGTAGCATCACCGTATTCAGGGGGCACATAGTTGTCATCGTACTCTTCTTCTTCGCTGTCTTCCATCATAACCCCCATTTCTCCATGCCTCGTCCAAACATTAGTGTGGCATGAAACCCTTGTAAAGTAGGTGGGTGTGAAGGATTTTCCGGTCAGAGTAAGACTTCGTATTCCCACATATAGGGCATGGACAACACATAAAACCATTCTGCTTGTTTGGCTCAGCCACTTCGAGAAAATCATGCACGCCCTTAATGTACTCGGAGGTGTGTACATCACCGTACATCCATTGCGGTTCATCTGCGTGCATTATATATAATTAAGTGTGTCAAAAATCATTACATAACATCATGAATAGATAATTAAGTGACCAAATTAATAGAAGTTCATCATCACATAAAAACCAAAGTACATACATAGTTCTCATCTAACAACATAAAGCTCTGCAGAGCATCTAAATTAATTAAATCATACATTGAAATTATGTAAAACATTTCAATGCGAAAACAAATGCGATCATAATCGCAACCAAGGTAACAACTGATCCAACGGCATAATGATACCAAGCCTCGGTATGAATGGCATATTTTTTAATCTTTCTAATCTTCAAGCGCATTGCATCCATCTTGATCTTGTGATCATCGACGACATCCGCAACATGCATCTCCAATATCATCTTCTCCTCCTCAAGTTTTTTTTATTTTTTCCTTCAAGAAATTGTTTTCTTCTTCAACTAAATTTAACCTCTCGACAATAGGGTCGGTTGGAATTTCTGGTTCAACAACCTCCTAGATAAATAAAATCTATGTCACGTTTGGTCGGCATAATTTTCATAAACAATAAATGAACCAATAGTTATGAAAAGATAATATATACCACATCCGAATCATAGATGTGACGAGGGCGGCAGGCGGAGACCAAAACCATCGCACTATATAAGATGCAATAATAAAAGTAAGAAAATAATACAAGTATCTATCTAAACATACAAGTAAGAATATTTTTTCTTTCAGAAAGAAGATAAGAACAAGAGGCTCACCACGGTGGTGCCGGCGATGAGATCGGCGTGGGTGATCGACGGCGGTGAAGACGGGGACGGGGCGTGACGGACCGCTAAACCTAGACAAATATTGAGAAAAATGAAGCTTGGAGATCGAGCTTGGAGAGGAGAAAACTTAAGTAGTGTGGCTCGGGCATTCCATCGAACACCTTATGTGCATAGGAGGTGAGCTGGAGCACCACCAAGCCCTCTCCCCTCGGCCGGAAAAAACAGAGCGGTGTGCTCTACTCTCCTGTGAAGGAGTATATATAGGCACCTCATTGGTGGGTTGGTGACATGAACCGGGACTAAAGGAGCCTTTGGTCCCGATTCGAGCCATCAACGGAACCAATGATGGTGGGCGGGAGCGAGGCCTATTGGGGTTCGTCCCATCAACCAAAAGAGACGAACCGGGACCAATGCCCATGAGGCCCCGGCCGGCCCCCTGGGATCATGAACCGGGGCAAATACCTTCATTGGTCCCGGTTCGTGGCAGAACCGGGACTAATGGCTGAGCAGGTCTGGGACATTGCCCCCTTTTCTACTAGTGCAGCGAGCACGTAACGCCAATCTAGATAGACGTCGTGTGCTGTCGACCGAGCCTGATCATACAGGCATACATACATGCATAGTACACTGAACTTGCAGGGAGCGTAAGGCAGAATTCTTCTTCTGTTGCCTTCAGATCGACTTCGGCTCGTATGTACTAGCACAGTAGCAGCGCCATGCACTGTATACCGCATTAAGGCCAACAGTGTGAAGACAGCTAGCTAAGCTACCTGAGTCAGTCTCACGCACGCAATGTGTTTGTCATTGCGTGCAGTCTTGTCCAGATGCCACAGACCCACGGATGGCAAGCTCCCCGAGCCGCTGTAAATCAGCCAGCCCATGGTTTCTTGTCAGTGCGCGCACTGCGTAGTGCGTACCCAAGCCGTGTCTGCAGCTTAATTATCTCCCGCCAAGCTGCAGGCCTGTTTTCATGATATCTTTTAGATACACCAATTCGCAGTTATCTGCAGTGCCTGCCTGCGTGCTGCATGTGTTCCTCGCCCACTAATCACTGCTGCGGCATGAAGCGGGGCGCCTTTCTCGCGTTCGGATGGAAGCATCAATTGGGTTTAGATCGTAGTCGTACGTGCAGCCTTGATTGTACTTAACGCGGACTGTGCCGCTGGGCCTGGGTGCGCACGCATTCAAGGGCCTTAACCCATGGACCAATCGACAGGGAACAGGCAGGCTCGTCGAGGCCACTGTGCTCTGTGCATGCCGCCGGCACGGGGCCGCGGGCGGCCTCCCCCGACCTACCAGTCGATCTCCGAGAGCGAGGCTCCCGTGTCCCTATCCACCATCCCACGATCTTAATCGAGCTCACCATTGGTCGAGATGGATATGCAATCATGCATGCATCTCCCCTTCGAGCAAGGAGAAAAAGGAAGAGGGCCGTGGCTACGCGATCCACCGCATGCAAAACCACGAGGATCCGTGGCGAATCTTATTATGTGTACGAAATAATATCTGGCTCGCCCCAAACAAACGAACATTGTGAATCAAAGATTCTGTCTGATGGGAAGACGCTGTCCGACGGTTAAGTGTCGGACGGAACAGGTTGGTGCTGGTGCTATGCTAACTAACTGACAGGAGTAGGGCTGGTTTACGCCCTTGCCTGGTCAGGCCAAGCCCATTGTTTTAGATGTGATGATACAGAAATGTATAGCTGGTTTTGCGCGATGTTAGCGCGTAGTACTTTGCCACACTGCTCTCTGGTCAAATCCTGTATTCACATCACTCACTGCAGTGTCTAACTGTCTTATCGTTTGTGTCTACATACTCCCGGACGCCCACTGCACGTTCAGCTCATGTGCGGGAACAGACGCTCTCGGGCAAGCAAGGGGCGCCATACTTGTCTCGCCAGATGGCTCGCCTCTCGCTGTCGCTGCTGTTTCTTTATCAGGCTCGCTCCAATGCCAGACGTCGCATGGGGCACCTAATAAGCGGCTAAACACACCTTTCAGCACTGATGAACATGGAGGAGGGAGGGACATGGGAACGGCCGCACTGGAGATCGGTCTCGCCGCTCTAGGAGTCGCTCAAGGACGTACCCTACCATGTGTGGTGGTGTACATGGTGTGGTGCATATGCCTGTTTGGCTATGCAGCGGCTTGATTACGGTTGTAGTACAGCGCCGGTCGTGGCACCCTGTCTTCATTTCCTGATAAACTTTCAATCTATTTATCTTCAATCATGGTAGTATAACGAACGCCGGAAATAACAAAACCATTCAAATTCGTAGATCATCCAGCGACGATTGCAAGCACTGAAGCGAGTCAAAGACGCACCGCATCACCCCCCCCCCCTCCCCTCGCAGGAGCCGGACAAAATTTGTTGTAATAAACAGTCAGGAATTCATCGTGCTAAGACCCATAGGACCAGCGCCAGAACAACAACCACCGCCGATGAAGAGAAGCGTAAATCAGAAGGATCCAACCTAAAGACACACAAACGTAAACGACCGAAGGCCGGATCCGAGCAGATCCATCAAATACAACCACCAACCGAATCCCACTATATCCGCTGGAGACACACCTACACACGTCCTCCAACGATGCTAGACGCACCGCCGAGACAAGACTAGACGGGGAAAACCTTATTCCACGTTCAAGAAGCCGCATTGTCTCGCTTTTCAGAACAGGACATAAACCCTAACAAAACTCAAAGAAACACCAAACAAAAGAGACACCCCGCTGGCAAGGACCGGGATCCACCACGTCGCCATGGCCCTAAAACCAGCGAAGACGAGGCAGATCGGCGGCACGACCGACGGGGGGACAGGTACTGTAATCGCCCTTTCCTTTGGCGGAGAGATAAAGGGAGGAGAGACCCGTGGCACCCTCTTAGATTGGTCAGCTCGAGCCAAGTCTGCGTGCGCCTTGGCCTCTTCGCTTCAGATTTCATATCGAACACAAACCTTCTGATATACTTCGAAACATATTTCCGTCAAGCTTTATACATAAAAGCCCAAACGACTGAATAGATATAAGGTGGTGGGAGGTTCTGCTCCCTCCTCTCGGGCGTGCTACATGTCGGTCCGGCGAGATCAGAGAAAGAGAAAGGGGTTGCCCATATGGTGTTTGTTGTAATGACACAAAGAAAGAAAGAAGAAGGAAGAAGAAGACCAAGTCAATTTGTCCGCGTGGCACTTTTTTTTGACAACTCAGCCCAACATGCGGCCCCGATCAGTTAGTGATGTCACTAAAGCGCTTAGCATTTATCATATTTTTTTGCCACTGTTAGAATTTTGGCCGGTTCGATGCGAAATGTCACAAATCGTAAAGTGATAGTTTTTGCAAGTCGTGACACGAAAGTGATGGTTCTATGCATTTAACTCTTCATGCATGTGATGTACAATTGCGGGTCAACTGCTGAGAAGAGAGAGCAAAATTAAGAAAGTGAGAACTCAGAGAAAAATCTACAATACAAAGATACTGGCCCCACATAGTGTTAGATTTTTTTAAAAAGGAGGTTTAATGACATCACTAACTGATCGAGGCCGCATGTCGGGCTGAGTTGTCAAAAAAAAAGCCACACGGACAAATTGGCGGTACAACGGCCTCTGCATCAATCAATGCATGCAACCATCTTTATTAATTATTTCACAAAGATCTGACAAAAACATACATCAATCCAACCGAAGCCACCACTCACACCTACAAACTCGATAATGTGGAGTGCCCTCACTCCTCATATCTAAAACCGGTGTCGTCGCCGATCCATCCACATAACATATCGGGACCAACAGCCGGTGCAGCCTACCTAAAGCGCACACCATATGCATATGTTTTGGAAGCAGCCATCATCATCGGACCACTGACCCATCTTCAGGGGAGGGATCCGCATCATCCTTGCCAGTCCGGACATCCGTCGACCCCACCACGATGCCCAACGGCGCCACCATCCTGCGCTCGTTCGTCCAGACGTGAAGATTCTGAAAGATCTGTTGTGCGTAGCACCTACCAACCAGGCACGACTCAGCGTAGCACTTGTCGCCTAGGCATGACTTGACAGCTCACCGAAGCTCCGTGCAAGACGAAGCCGCTCCACCTCCTGCCTCTGTCTTCCAGCGCTGCTCCATAAACGATACTCCCAAGACAGAAACGACACCGTTGTACCGCCATCGTCCGATCAGGAAGACCAGATCCTAGGGTTTCCCCCAAAACAGCACGAGTGGGTCGACAACAGTTACATGACGATGCCTTCATCAAGGTAACGGCGCAAAACACCGCCATTGCCCGCCAACGACTCGGTTTTCACCGGCAACTATGTCTCCCTGACTCGTAGCCGGGACTACATGACGAATCTCGAGATCCGACCACCCAGCCACAGTGCGGACCTGTTGAGTAAATAGGAAATTTCTCGATTAAATTAATCCACGAGTAAATCACTAGCATGGCATTGACACAAATAAACACATACTGATATCCAGTCAAGCAAGCACATACTATGCTAATTGCAGAAAGATCTACGTATAACGCTAGCATGGCTAAAACAGAAAACAGTAGGAGCGGGATAAACGAGTTATACCCCCAGTAGGCCATGAAGAGGCCGCGGCTTTGGTGGCAGCAGCGGTGTCCTCGACGGCCTTCTTGTCGGCTTCTGCTTTCTCGACGGTGGCACGTTCGGCGGCGGTGGACATGGTTTTGATGAAGGCGACACGGACGTAGAGGAAGTAGACGGCCGGAAGCGAGCAATCGCTTAATCGCTGCCCAAAAACCTATTCGCCCCTCACCCCGTACATGAACCAGAAGGGAGTGGTTTCGGAGACCTGCTCTCCCGTCGACCGTGTACGTGGCGGACGGGATGGAGTCACCGGCGGCAGCAGCAGCAAGGGAACGGCGGTGGGCGTGCGGATGGAGTAGATGTGATCTGTTCGTGGCGGCTAGGCTTAGGAGACACCGCACACTTATATAGGCGCAACCGCGTGGAGAGACGTGGGCTTGACCCACATCCGAGTCCGTGACAGCCCACGATCCGACGTCTCAGATCGTGGCCCAGCTGTCAGAGAACTCTCCGTTAGTGACTGGCAAAAATAAGCGCGTAGGTGTGAGCTCGGCTCGGCTCAATCCCGCAATCCGCGGCGCGGCGCGACGAGTTGTGACGAGGCGTGGGGTGGCAAGGCGGGCGGCGGAGGAGGAGTGCGCGAGGGCCTCTTCTCTTCCCAAGCTCCAATAGCATGTAAAAGAGAAACCCTTATAAGGAGGTCCAACTCCACTTCCGGTGTGGGACTAAACTTCCCACTACACCTAGTGCCATATAACCCACATGGACCCTTAGAGATTTTCAGAAATTGCTGTATGGGCCTAAAGCCCATCTCAAATTTCAGCAATCCCCCACCAGATCTCGAAGGCCCGTTGCACTATAATAAAAATACACTTCCGTGATGATACGTGTTTGTCACAGTAGGTCACATTTTTTGTCATGCATGTACATCCATGACAAATTTATGATAGAATCAAGATAGTCATACCTGTGCTGTCGTAGAAGTGTTCCATGACATTACGAAAATTATCATCACGGAAGTGTCCACTTCCATGACGATAAATCGCGCGTCACAGAAGTGCTTTCGTCAAGGGTGACTGACACGTGGCATCCACCGTAACGGAACGCCGTTAAGCTATCGGGTCGGGTTTTGGATCCGATAACCCGTTAACAGCCCCGACCAATGGGGATTTTCCACGTGTAAAATCATCATTGGCTGGAGGAAACACGTGTCGGCTCATTGTTGGGACAGATGTCATCCACTCATTGGATGAAGGCGCCTATGATACGTCGACCGTGTACGCCCAACAAAGGCCCATTCTTGTGAAAAGGCGGCCCGTTTGACTTGGTCAAAAGGTGACGGGCGGCCCATGGAAAACTTTAACGGCCTGTTTGCATATAGCACATTTACAACCCGCTAACCCAAGGCCCGTTACGCCCTATCCGAATTAGGCCCAGTAGCGTCATCTGGGCCATCCAATATGATTCCATCCCGTTTTCTCTTCTGGCCCATGTATGGCCCATGACGTCTTTTGGCCCATATGAGGCCCTATGTAACTCTTGGCCTATTAACGACCCGTGGTGAAACTGGCCCGTAATGAACAGTGTATCACTTTAGACCCATTAACGGCCCATGGTGAAACTGGCCCGTAATGAGCCGTGTATCACTTGATACCCATTAAGGGCACGTTATTCGCTTGGGCCGCTTCAAATTTCATGTTATCTTCGGCCTTCTCGAGCCCATTTATTCTTGGGCTCATTTCGAGCATTCGTTTACTTATGGCCCGTTACTATCATTTTCGCTTGTGGGCCAAATTCAGCTCGTGAATTCTGATCGGCCTGTTTGTGGTCCGTTAATACATTGGGCCGTTTTCATAGCGTCATCAAATCTGACCTATTAACGATGGCCCGTTATGGTCGGCCCATGAGCAGACGATTCCAACTCTAGCCGTTTACGGCCATAATCTGACTCGTTATTGGCCCATGTTTGCCAATTGATCATCTGACCGTATAAGGCCCATTGATGATACGACCGTAGAAGGCCCATTGTTTCTCTGACCCGTAGAAGGCCCAATGTTTCTCTGACCCATAGAAGGCCTATCGTTTCTCTGACCCTAGAAGGCCCATTGTTTCTCTGACCCGTAGGAGGCCCAAAGGTCACTACAAAGAAATATTAACACATGGTTATTGTGGCCTAGTTTTAAAAATAGGTTATTGCAGCCACTAGCAAACCGCGGAAAAGAAGCGCGACCGACTACAAGCAAACAAATAAACAAGACAACAAGGAAATAAATAAGCAAGCAACTTATGCTAGGCTATCACGGCTATTACACATGTTACATCCACTGGGCATCAAAGTTCACCACCAGTGCAAATATAGGGAACACAATGACATATAAACGCCGCATGACAAAACAAGTCCAGAACTGAAACCACTTGTAAGAGTTCAAGAAACAATATCTTGGGTACCCATAATGCGGCAAGATGCTTAGCGACTTATTAACTTTCTCTTGTTTGGCGCTTAAATCCTCCATCGCTTCTTTGTTGCACAAGAAAGTACACATCTGAATTCTGCAGGACTTCCTCGGTCCTTCGGCTTCTTGCGCAACGGTGGCCGATGCCTTTCAGCTTGTAGAGGATCAAGAAGCTAAAGTGATTCGGCTGAGTTCAAGAGCTTTTGCTAGCGGTCTTGCCAAGAATCGAACACTACATCAACGCAGGACTGTGGGGTTTTCTCCCTCTACAAGATTGTTTTTATCACCTTTCTTGGAGACCAACAGGGTTGTCTCACTATCTTGAACCTTATCTGCATTACTTTCTCTACCATTGCATAGTGGGGTGCTCTTCTCCAATATTCTGTTTGCATATACAAGAGAAACAAGCAGACACATCACAGGTTTAGCTTGTAGTATACCAAACTCATTTTGGTAAAGCGGTTCAGTAGTAAGGTGGACAGGATAACAACATGAAACAAACATATATCTATGTACTATGGTCCTTTGTATTGTCCATATCATTCTAGTTTATGTTCCCTAATCAAGATAAAGACACAGTTCAACTCATATATTTTTAAGATACAACAACATAGACAGAATATAAGTGTGAGAAACTACACAACATTGGCAGCACTTGTAATGTGCATCACATGAGAACATAACTGTTTATACAACTTAAACTGAAATCAACATAGAGCAAGAAGTTAGAACAACAATCCAGTTAAAGAAATAGGTTTAAAACATACATGTTGCGCCATTGGATTTTCAATTGAATCCTTCAAATTCGAAAGTAGTTGGTTTGAGTAAATACAGTGATGCAACAGTAAAGGAGTATGGACCAATAGCTACGGAATCTGACCTGAGAACAGTTGCTCTTCTGCTTTACACGTGGAGTTTGGGTTAGCTGTGGTGGTCTTCATGCTTTGGGCACTGCAATAGCTTTACAAACTGCTCGTGTGGGGGTACTCTGTGGTGGACATGGTGCTTTGTCAACTATAAGTGGGTTACTATCCATTTGGGGTTGCGGTTAGATGGGTTGTAGCTGGTTCTCCGCCTTAGCGGTGTAAGTGTGCAATCTGGAAGAGTCTCGATTATGTGTGGTGGGCTAGTTTGTGGGCCAAGACAACCATGGTTCTATCTGCATCGACGGGTAGCACTTGTCTTTTGTGAAGAACGGGTTTTGCTCCCTTAGATACTGCCATCACCCCTCCAATTCAAATGGCTGATAAACAAGAAAAGAAATTGAGCATTACATACATTGTATGATAGATGATGTGGTAATTCACATATATGTTGTCTAACCAAACAGACAAAGATGACACGCTTTCACATATATGATGCCTAACTAAACAGGATAGCATGACACGATTTAAGATATATGATGGATAACTTAACATGATATAATGGCATAATTCAACATATGATGAGTACCTAAACAGGATGACATGACAAAACTATATGATGTCTTTCTAAAATAGGTTGGGATGAAATAATTCACATACATGTTGTCTAAGTATACTGAGGATGGCATGATATAATTGACATAATTGATTCATATACTAAGCATTTGGCACTCGCATGTATGATCTCTAAACTAAGCGAGATAGAATTCAATATTGTGCATATGATGTCTAAACTAAGCAATGCAAGACACCATATGCATCATATGAGAAATATAAACATTGCAACTTAGAGCATACACCTCGGGTGGGATATAGGACTGGTCACCTGTCTCGAATCCTCCTCTCGAGGAGCTCCCTGTAACCATCGAGATATATGCTTCAACAGGTACCATTGCCTGCTCTGAAGACCTTGTTTTCACTCCAGATTTTTCCATAACCGGCTCAAATGGCTGATACACATGAAGAGTAGTTCAATATACACAGATTGTCGACAAATGGAATACGTAATGAAAAAAAAGATGGCATGAGATAATTCACATATATGATGCCTGGCTCCATGGCGGTGCATAATTCACATATATGATAAGCGGCTGAAAAACATGGCATTGCATAATTTACATATCGATATAGAAAGCAAGCAGGAGGCATTCACACAAAGCATGTCTAATCTAAGCAGATGGCATGGCAATGCAAGACACCATATGCATGATATGAGCAATATAACCCAGCCAAGTTAAAGCATGCACCTCGGGGGGGGGGGGGGAATACAACTGGTCATCTCTCTCTAAATCCTCCTCTGAGGAGCTATCTGTAACCAACAAGAAATCTGCATCGACAGTAGCACCGCTTTCGAAGACCTTGTTTTCACTCCAGATTTTCCCATGACCGACTCAAATGGCTGATGCAGGAAGAGTAGATGAATGTATAAACATTGTTGACAAATGGAATACATTATGGAAAAAAATATGGCATGATACAATTCACATATCGATGGTGGCTAAACAGGATGGCATTGCATGATTCATGTATATGATGCCTGGCTAAAGAAGATGGCATTGCATAACTCCCATATACTCCCTCCGTTCCTAAATATTTGTCTTTTTAGAGATTTCAAATGGACTACCACATACAGATGTATATAGACATATTTTAGAGTGTAGATTCACTCATTTTGTTCTGTATGTAGTCTCTTGTTGATATCTCTAAAAAGACAAATATTTAGGAATGGTGGGAGTATGATATAGAAACCAAACAGGTGGCATTCACACAAAGCAAATCTAAACTAATTTGATGACATATAAGATGTATAATGTAAGCAATGCAAGGCGCCATATGCATGATATGACCAACATCGGCATGCCGAGTTAGAGCAAACACCTCGTGTGGTAAACAGGCATGGTCGGCTCCTTCCGAATCTCCATGTGAACAGTTATCTTCCTCTGGAATACAACTGAAATGCAGGAGAGGGGGGCACCGCCCACCATGGAGCAGCGTCTGCATGACATTATATTCGCACGCATAGCGGTCTTCTCTTTTTCTCTACATGTTCAGTACGATTGTGTACAATATCTGACATGCATAATAATAATAAAATAGTTAGATTTTGTAAGGCCTAAGGGGTGCATGCAAAAATCAAGACTGATGGTAGCAAACGAGTGGATGGATCCAAAACTAATGATAGCAGGTAGATTATAGCTTCAGTTTTAAAAGATAGACAATGGATCATCTATTGTTTGTTGCCCACCCAACATGAACCACGTAGAAGACCCTAGATGAACCAGATAGTAGACAGATACTATTCGTTGCTGGCTCGATATGAGACCCATGGGCAATTCAAAACTCAAGATTGAGCGATAAAGTAGCGGTAATAATAACCGATGTATAACGTAAGCAAACCACGAAGACTGCGACCTCTCTTCCGGAATTGTCTAGTCCTCGTGTTCATCCGGTCGATCGATGATGGTAATGCGATTAGGCGTGGCTCTGCAGCAGGGGAAGATGATCTAAGGCGACGAAAGAAAGTCTGCATGGGGGATCTCTGCTGCAGTGAACGCTTCTGTCGATGGTGCACCTCAGGTGGGGTGGATGACGGCACGACACGGCAGGAGCAGGACGCCAATCTAAAAATGAAGTAAATCTGTAAGGGCTCCTTAGAATTGGAGGATTCTATAAACGCAGGGACAGGAAAAACACAGGAATTGGATAGGAATGCACATGCAAAACAGAGCATTTGGAAACATAGGATTTCAGTCAACCTGGATGTTTGGCTCACATGAATTGGAAGAACAGAGGAATGGAGAAACAAAGTGATGCGACGAGTGTACAACCTATTTGGCAAAGCCTTGTGGACCTCAACATCATTGGGTTGGACGTGGAGGATGGTGATGATGCTGGTGTGACTGTCGGGAGGCGGGAAGAAGATCCGAGGCCTCCGGAACGGGCGCCGAGGGTATCGCTCACTGTGATGGACGGTTCCGTTGTTGGAGCAGCTCCACTAAGGTGTCTGGCGACGAGTGAAGCACGACAAGACAGACAACTTTAATCTGAAGTGGGACCCTAATATCATCTGCAATAGATGATGTAAAATACATCACCAAAAAGTGCTAGATGTAAACGCATCGGCCAGCGCCACGGCCGCTCGGACAGATCTTTGTAAATCTGTTCACTCTGAACTTAATCAAGAAAATGAACTTCACGACGAAACTGAATTTTCTTGTCGAAACTGATTGAACTCAATGTGAGCATTGCAATAGATGCTTAGGGCATTCGAGCACTAGTAGTAGAGAAGCGATGATCTAAATCAGCAGACGCCGAAAGGTGGGAACACACTAGCAGAGAGCAAGTCGTGCAAGAGCACCGCATAGCGAGTGCTAAAGTAGCAACTCCTCAGTAGCTGCCGGAGGTCGTGGCAAAGAAGAAAGAAGAAGCTGCAAGCGAGAGCAAGAGCAGAGCAAAGAGCACGAACGAAAGCAGGAGCAAAGGCAGCACGACCGACAAAGAAGAACAGAGTCAAAGGCGAAAGCGAGAGCCGAGCAGCCGCAGCTTAGTGCTAGGGAAGTCGCCACGAGGAAGCAACGACATGGGGAGAGACGCCGTGGATGATGTGGCGGCGGCGGCGCCGTCGATGGAGACGCCATGTACGCTTTCGGTATCGAGCACCGGCAGCCCGTGAGATCGAATAAAAGATAAAATGCAGCGGTGAGTGCAGAACCTCCTTGGTGGCGCCGAGTTGGCCTCGGCTTCATCGGAGGAATTGGTGAGGGTGCTGCGGTTCGGTGGGGCAGGTCAAGACGGTATTTGTGGGGATTGAGGTGGCGCGATAGACGAGGCGAACGTCGGGGTAGCTCCTTGGAGGTGGAGGACGGGGCGGCTGATCCGGCGAGACGACGAGATCGAGAACGGATCCTCATCCGGTGCGGTGGATGAGGGACGGCTAGCTGTTGCGGTGGACGATGTAGTCGGGGAAGAGTCTCCGGCTGGGCGGCGGTCGGGAGGCCGACGGAGCAACGTGGGGTTTCGCGGGTTTTGGCGGCCTCGGTGTACGAATGGGGCGAAGGGGAGGGAGCCAAGCTTAGGGGCGCTTATGCGAAATGTAGGGTAAGTTACCAATACCCCACCGGTTTTGACACATGACGTGGAGCTTCATTTCGGTGAGGGGTAGAAGGGGATTTCAGCGATATGCAGGCTGCGGAGCGATTTCGGATGAGGAGGGAGTTCTCGCGCGCGTCCAAATTTCGGGATAACAAGGTGCGCCGCGGGTTGAAGAAGCGGGAGTTTCAAAGCAGTTAAGCAGGTGATACAAAAGATACTCGAGCTTGAAAATTTCGGGATAACTAGGTGCAGATTCCTTGTTCGGCAGAACAAACTTAACGTGTAAAAAAAATCATACAAGACACAAGAGAGTCATGTCGCCTTTTACTATATTGCTATAGATGCCATTGAAAAAACTACAAGAAAAATGTAAAAAAAATCGGGAGAACAAGATTACCCTGCACGCATTACCAAATCGATTCGCACTTCCCTCAACAACAAAAAACAAATCAATTCCCACCAAAGAAAGAGTAATGTCCCTTTTTATATGATTACAGATGCCATGATCTCGAATTTCAATTTTTCCACGTTATGTTGAATTCAAATATATCATTAGGTGACCTTGCGGTTTATAATTGATGTAGTCGTACATTTTGATCTTCCATCATATATGAACATTTTATTCCACCATGTGAACTTTTATATTGTCGTCTACCATATGGACTAAATTTGAATCAATTTTCCTTATTTAAATATGATTGTTGTCAAGTTATACAATAATTTAAATATTATGTTGATAACAAAAAGACATGCATATAGCAGTAATCATATTTCACTATGAACTACATGTACCATACGCTCTCCAATTCAAATATCTGTATCCATTTTATGTTGAATTCAAATCATAGTACTGTTGGAAATATGCCCTAGAGGCAATAATAAATTGGTTATTATTATATTTCCTTGCTCATGATAATCGTTTATTATCCATGCTATAATTGTATTGATAGGAAACTCAGATACATGTGTGGATACATAAACAACACCATGTCCCTAGTAAGCCTCTAGTTGACTAGCTTGTTGATCAACAGATGGTTACGGTTTCCTGACCATGGACATTGGATGTCGTTGATAACGGGATCACATCATTTGGATAATGATGTGATGGACAAGACCCAATCCTAAGCCTAGCACAAAGATCGTAGTTCGTATGCTAAAGCTTTTCTAATGTCAAGTATCATTTCCTTAGACCATGAGATTGTGCAACTCACGGATGCCGTAGGGAATGCCTTGGGTGTACCAAACGTCACAACGTAATCGGGTGGCTATAAAGGTGCACTACGGTATCTCCGAAAGTGTCATTGGGTTGGCACGAATCGAGACTGGGATTTGTCACTCCGTGTAAACGGAGAGGTATCTCTGGGCCCACTCGGTAAGACATCATCATAATGTGCACAATGTGACCAAGGGGTTGATCACAGGATGATGTGTTACAGAATGAGTAAAGAGACTTGCCGGTAACGAGATTGAACAAGGTATCGGTATACCGACGATCGAATCTCGGGCAAGTACAATACCGTTAGACAAAGGGAATTGTATCTGATGTCGATTGAGTCCTTGACATCGTGGTTCATCCGATGAGATCATCGTGGAACATGTGGGAGCCAACATGGGTATCCAGATCCCGGCTGTTGGTTATTGACCGGAGAACGCCTCTGGTCATGTGCGCATGGTTCTGAACCCGTAGGGTCTACACACTTAAGGTTCGATGACGCTAGGGTTATAAAAGAAGTTTGTATGTGGTTACGAATGTTGTTCGAGTCCGGATGAGATCCCGGACGTCATGAGGAGTTCGGAATGGTTCGGAGGTAAAGATTTATATATGGGAAGTCCTGTTTTGGTCACGGAAAAGTTTGGGTTTTATCGGTAACGCACGGGACCACCGGAGGGTCCTGGGTCCACCAAGTGGGGCCACCATCCCGGAGGGCTGCATGGGCCAAGTGTGGGAGGGACCAGCCTGTGGTGGGCTGGTGCGCCCCCCACAAGGGCCCAAGGCGCAGGGAAGAGTGGGAGGGGGCAAACCCTAGGGCAGATGGGCCCTAAGGCCCACCCCAGGTGCGCCTCCCCTCTCTCCCCTTCTGGCCGCCATCCAGATGGGATCTGGGGGCTGCCGCCACCCCCGGGGAGGGAACCCTAGAGGGGGCGCAGCCCCCTCCCCCTCCCTATAAATAGTTGAGGTCTAGGGGCTGCCCAACACACGGTTTTCTCTCCCTCTTGGCGCAGCCCTACCTCTCTTCCTCCTCCTCTCCCGCGGTGCTTGGCAAAGCCCTGCAGGATTGCCACGCTCCTCCACCACCACCACGCCGTTGTGCTGCTTTTGGACGGAGTCTTCCTCAACCTCTCCCTCTCTCCTTGCTGGATCAAGGCGTGGGAGACGTCACCGGGCTGTACGTGTGTTGAACGCGGAGGTGTCGTCCGTTCGGCACTAGGATCTCCGGTGATTTGGATCACGACGAGTATGACTCCTTCAACCCTGTTCTCTTGAACGCTTCCGCTTAGCGATCTACAATGGTATGTAGATGCACTCTGCTTCCCCTCGTTGCTGGTTTCTCCATAGATAGATCTTGGTGACACGTAGGAAATTTTTGAATTTACGCCACGTTCCCCAACATGATGGCATCATGAGCTAGGTCTATTGCGTAGATTCTTTGCACGAGTAGAACACAAAGTAGTTGTGGGCGTTGATTTTGGTCAATATGCTTACCGTTACTAGTCCAATCTTGTTTCGACGATCTTGTGGGATGAAGCGGCCCGGACCGACCTTACACGCATTTTACGTGAGACAGGTTCCACCAATCGACATGCACTTGGTGCATAAGGTGGCTAGCGGGTGCCGGTCTCTCCCACTTTAGTCGGAACGGATTCGATGAAAAGGGTCCTTATGAAGGGTAAATAGCAATTGGCATATCACGTTGTGGTTTTCCGTAGGTAAGAAACGTTCTTGCTAGAAACCCATAGCAGCCACGTAAAACATGCAAACAACAATTAGAGGACGTCTAACTTGTTTTTGCAGGGTATGCTATGTGATGTGATGTGGCCAAGAAGAATGTGATGAATGATATATGATGTATGAGATTGATCATGTTCTTGTAATAGGAATCACGACTTGCATGTCGATAAGTATGACAACCGGCAGGAGCCATAGGAGTTGTCTTAATTTATTGTATGACCTGCGTGTCATTGAACAAACGCCATGTAATTACTTTACTTTATTGCTAACCGGTAGCCATAGTAGTAGAAGTAATGAGTTGGCGAGACAACTTCATGGAGACACGATGATGGAGATCATGATGATGGAGATCATGGTGTCATGCCGGTGACGATGATGATCATGGAGCCCCGAAGATGGAGATCAAAAGGAGCAAAATGATATTGGCCATATCATGTCACTATTTGATTGCATGTGATGTTTATCATGTTTATGCATCTTATTTGCTTAGAACGACGGTAGTAAATAAGATGATCCCTCATTAAAATTTGAAGAAAGTGTTCCCCCTAACTGTGCACCGTTTCGAAAGTTCGTCATTTCGAAGCACCACGTGATGATCTGGTGTGATAGATTCTTACGTTCACATACAACGGGTGTAAGCCAGATTTACACACGCGAAACACTTAGGTTGACTTGACGAGCCTAGCATGTACAGACATGGCCTCGGAACACAAGAGACCGAAAGGTCGAGCATGAGTCGTATGGTAGATACGATCAACATGAAGATGTTCACCGATGATGACTAGTCCGTCTCACGTGATGATCGGACACGACCTAGTTGACTCGGATCATGTAATTACTTAGATGACTAGAGGGATGTCTATCTGAATTGGACTTCATTAGATGAACTTAATTATCCTGAACATAGTCAAAAACCCCTTTTCAAATTATGTCGTAAGCTCGCGCTTTAGTTCCACTGTTTAGATATGTTCCTAGAGAAAATATAGTTGAAAGTTGACATTAGCGATTATGCGGACAGAAGAAAGCTTATGTCCTTAATGCACCGGCTCGGTGTCTTTGAACCCCAAGCGTCGTGCGTGGATGTTGCGAACATCGGACATACACGCTTTTGATAACTACGTGATAGTTCAGTTAAACGGTTTAGAGTTGAGGCACCAAAGACGTTTTCAAACGTCGCGGAACATATGAGATGTTTGAGGGCTGAAATTGGTATTTCGGGCTTGTGACCACGCCAAGAGGTATAAGACCTCCGACGATTTTCTTAGCACCGCAAACTAAGGGAGAAAAGCTCAATCGTTGAGCTTGTGCTCAGATTGTCTGAGTGCAACAATCACTTGAATCGAGTGGGAGTTGATCTTCCAAGAGATAGTGATGTTTCTCCAAAGTCATTGCCACCAAGCTGCCAGAGCTTCGTGATGAACTATAACAAATCAGGGATAAATATGATGATCCTTGAGATATTCGCGATGTTTGACAATCATGAAAGTAGGAATCAAGAAGGAACATCAATTGTTGATGGTTGGTGAAACCACTAGTTTCAAGAAGGGCAAGGGCAAGAAGGGATACTTCATGAAACAACAAATCAGCCTGCTGCTCTAATGAAGAAACCCAAGGTTGAACTCAAACCCAAGACTAAGTGCTTCTGTAATAAGGGGAACAGCTTTGGAGCAGAATTACCCTAGATACTTGGTAGATGAGAAGGTGGCAAGGTCGATAGAAGTATATTGGATATACATTAAGTTATTGTGTACTTTACTAGTACTCCTAGTAGCACCAGGGTATTAGATACCGGTTCGGTTGCTAAGTGTTAGTAACTCGAAATAAAAGGCTACTGAATAAACGGAGACTAGCTAAAGGTGAGCTGACGATATGTGTTGGAAGTGTTTCCAAGTTTGATGTGATCAAACATCGCACGCTCCCTCTACCATCAAGATTAGTATTAAACCAGAATAATTGTCATTTGGTGTTTGCGTTGAGCATAGACATGATTGGATTATGTCTACCGCAATCTGATTTATTCATTTAAGGAGAATAATGGTTACTCTATTTATTTGAATAATACCTTCAATGGTCTTGCACCTAAAGGAATGGTTTATTGAATCTCGATCATAGTAATACACATTTTCATGCCAAAAGATATAAGATAGTAATGATGGTACCAATTACTTGTGTAATCGCCATGTAAGTCATATTGGTATAAGCGCATGAAGAAGCTCCATGTTGATGGATCTTTGGACTCACTCGCTTTTGAAAAGTTTGAGACATGCGAACCATGTCTATTGGTGTATACGCATGAAGAAACTCCATGCAGATGGATCGTTTGGACTCACTTGATTTTGAATCACTTGAGATATGCAAATCATACCACATGGGCAAAATGACTGAAAAGCCTCGGTTTGATGAAGATGGAACAGGATAGCAACTTGTTGGAAGTAACACATTTTGATGTGTGCAGTCCAATGAGTGCTGAGGCATCTGATGAATATCGTTATGTTCTTACTTCACAGATGATTTGAGTAGATCTTGAGTGTATTTACTTGATGAAACACAAGTCTGAATTATTGAATGGTTCAAGTAATTTCAGAGTGAAGTTGAAGATCATCGTGACAAGAGGATAAAATGTCTATGATATGATCATAGAGATGAGTATCTGAGTTACGAGCTTTGGCACGCAATTAAGACATTGTGGAAATTGTTTCACAATAAATACCGCTGGAACACCATAGTGTGATGGTGTGTCCAAACATCATAGTTGCACCCTATTGGATATGATGCGTACCATGATGTCTCTTATCGAATTACCACTATCGTTCATGGGTTAGGCATTAGAGACAACCGCACTCACTTTAATAGGGCACCACGTAATTCCGTTGAGACGACACCGTTTGAACTATGGTTTGGAGAAACCTAAGTTGTCGTTTCTTAAAAGTTTGGGGTTGCGACGCTTATGTGAAAAAGTTTCATCGTGATAAGCTCGAACCCAAAACGGATAAATACATCTTCATAGGACACCCAAAACAGTTGGGTATACCTCCTATCTCAGATCCGGCAGCAAACGTAATTGTTTCGAGACACGGGTCCTTTCTCGAGGAAAAGTTTCTCTCGAAAGAATTGAGTGGGAGGATGGTGGAAACTTAATGAGGTTATTGAACCATCACTTCAACCAGGTGTGTAGCAGGGCACATGAAGTTGTTCATGTGGCACCTACACCAATTGAAGTGGAAGTCGATGATAGTGATCATGATGCTTCAGATCAAGTCACTACCGGACCCGTGAGAGGTCGACAAGGACGCTGCGTACTACTTGAGTGGTACGCAATCACATCTTAGAGGTCATGTTGCTAGACAACAATGAACCTACGAGCTATGAAGAAGCGATGGTGGGCCCGGATTCCGACGAATGGATCAAGGCCATAACATCCGAGAGAGGATCCATGACTTTGGAAGAAATACTTGATGGTCGTAAGGACGTTGGGTAAAGATGGGTTTTTAAAAGGAAGACAGACAATGATGGTAAGAATCACCATTAAGAAAGCTCGACTTGTCGTTAAAGATGTTTTCCGACAAGTTCAAGGAGTTGACTACGGTGAGGCTTTCTCACTCGTAGTGATGCTAGAGTCTGTTGGAATTGGATTAGCGATTCTTTGCATTATTTATGAAATCTTGCATATAGGATGTCAAAACATTGTTTCCTTGACAGTTTTCTTGAGGAAAGGATGTATGTGATACAACTAGAAGGTTTTTGACAATCCTGAAAGACGCTAACAAGTATGCAAAGTTCCAGCAATCCTTCTAAGGACTGGAGTAAGCATCTCGGAGTTGGAATATACGCTTTGATGAGATGATCAAAGATTTTGGGTCTATACAAGGTTTATGAGAAACTTGTATTTCCAAAGAAGTGAGTGGGAGCACTATAGAATTTACGATGAGTATATGTTGTTGACATATTGTTGATCGAAATGATGTAGAATTTCTAGAAAGCATATAGGGTTGTTTGAAAAGTGTTTTTCAATGGAAAACCTGGATTAGGCTACTTGAACAATAAGCATCAAGATCTATAAGATAGATCAAAATGATTAATAATACTTTCAAATGAGCACATACCTTGACATAATCTTGAAGGTGTTCAAGATGGATCAGTCAAAGAAGGAGTTCTTGCCTGAGTTGTAAGGTATGAAGTTAAGAGTTAAACCTCGACCACGGCAGAAGGGAGAGAAAGGACGAAGGTCGTCCCCTATGCTTCAGACATAGGCTCTATAGTATGCTATGCTGTGTACCGCACCGGAAGTGTGCCTGCCATGAGTCAGTCAAGGGGTACACGAATGATCCAGGAATGGACCATTGGACAACGGTCAAAATTGTCCTTGGAGCAAATAAGGACATGTTTCTCGATTATGGAGGTGATAAAGAGTTCGGCGTAAAGGGTTACGTCGATACAAGCTTTAACACCTATCTGAATGACTCTGAGTAGCAAACCAGATACATATAGTGGAGCAACCATTTGGAATAGCTCCAAGTGGAGCGTGGAAGCAGCATTTACAATATGACCTAGAGATTTGTGAAGTACATACGGCTCACGAATGTTCTGAGACCGTTGACTAAAACCTCTCTCACAAGCAAAACATGATCAAACCCCGAACTCATTGAGTCTTAATCACATGATGATGTGAACTAGTTTAGTGACACTAGTAAACTCTTGGATGTTGGCCACATGGAGATGTGACCTATGAGTGTTGATCACATAGCGATGTGAACTAGATTATTGACTCTAGTGAAAGTGGGAGACTGTTGGAAATATGCCCTAGAGGCAATAATAAATTGGTTATTATTATATTTCCTTGTTCATGATAATAGTTTATTATCCATGCTATAATTGTATTGATAGGAAACTCAGATACATGTGTGGATACATAAACAACACCATGTCCCTAGTAAGCCTCTAGTTGACTAGCTCGTTGATCAACAGATGGTTACGGTTTCCTGACCATGGACATTGGATGTCGTTGACAACGGGATCACATCATTTGGATAATGATGTGATGGACAAGACCCAATCCTAAGCCTAGCACAAAGATCGTAGTTCGTATGCTAAAGCTTTTCTAATGTCAAGTATCATTTCCTTAGACCATGAGATTGTGCAACTCCCGGATGCCATAGGAATGCCTTGGGTGTACCAAAGCGTCACAACGTAATCGGGTGGCTATAAAGGTGCACTACAGGTATCTCCGAAAGTGTACATTGGGTTGGCACGGATCGAGATCTGGATTTGTCACTCCGTAAACGGAGAGGTATCTCTGGGCCCACTCGGTAAGACATCATCATAATGTGCACAATGTGACCAAGGGGTTGATCACGGGATGATGTGTTACTGAGCAGTAAAGAGACTTGCCGGTAACGAGATTGAACAAGGTATCGGTATACCGACGATCGAATCTCGCAAGTACAATACCGTTAGACAAAGGGAATTGTATACGGGATCGATTGAGTCCTTGACATCGTGGTTCATCCGATGAGATCATCGTGGAACATGTGGGAGCCAACATGGGTATCCAGATCCCGGCTGTTGGTTATTGACCGGAGAACGTCTCGGTCATGTTCGCATGGTTCCCGAACCCGTAGGGTCTACACACTTAAGGTTCGATGATGCTAGGGTTATAAAGGAAGTTTGTATGTGGTTACCGAATGTTGTTCGAGTCCCGGATGAGATCCCGGACGTCACGAGGAGTTCGAAATGGTCCGGAGGTAAAGATTTATATATGGGAAGTCCTGTTTTGGTCACCGGAAAAGTTTCGGGTTTTATCCAGACGCATCTGGGACCACCGGGAGGGTCCTGAGGTCCACCAAGTGGGGCCACCATCCCGGAGGGCTGCATGGGCCAAGTGTGGGAGAGGACCAGCCCAGGTGGGCTGGTGCGCTTCACAAGGGCCCTAGGCGCAGGAAGAGTGGGAGGGGCAAACCCTAGGGCAGATGGGCCCAAAGGCCCACCCCAGGTGCGCCTCCCCTCTCTCCCCTTCTGGCCGCCACCCAGATGGGATCTGGGGGCTGCCGCCACCCCTGGGGAGGGAACCCTAGAGGGGGCGCAGCCCCCTCCCCTCCCCCTATGAATAGTTGAGGTCTAGGGGCTGCCCAACACACGGTTTTCTCTCCCTCTTGGCGCAGCCCTACCTCTCTTCCTCCTCCTCTCCCGCGGTGCTTGGCGAAGCCCTGCATGATTGCCACGCTCCTCCACCACCACCACGCCGTTGTGCTGCTGCTAGATGGAGTCTTCCTCAACCTCTCCCTCTCTCCTTGCTGGATCAAGGCGTGGGACGCCACCGGCTCACGTGTGTTGAACAGCGGAGGTGCCGTCTGCTCGGCACTAGGATCTCCGGTGATTTGGATCACGACGAGTACGACTCCTTCAACTCCGTTCTCTTGAACGCTTCCGCTTAGTGATCTACAAGGGTATGTAGATGCACTCTCCTTCCCCTCGTTGCTGGTTTCTCCATAGATAGATCTTGGTGACACGTAGGAAATTTTTGAATTTCTGCTACGTTCCCCAACAAGTACATTATTGGTCTAGGTAGCCAGATGTTCGGGATAATCTAAACCCTATTTTCATACATATAATTTTGGGCTGAATTGGGACAAGTTTTGGTATAAGCCTCTTGCAAAACCAGAGATTATCTCAACAAGCCTCGTGGTTCTGAGAGGGAATGTGTCACCTTTGTGTGCGAAACGATATCTGTTGCCTCCCCGATTTTATTTACAGAGGCAACATAGAACTATATGAGTGCCTGTTAAATTTTGGAATTATTTCGGTTTCATTTGACCTTTTATACATTAATTGAGTTTATGGACTTTTAATGTGCATAATCTAAATATGAATTGCATGCACATGCTCCGTGCACCAAAGTGGGTTAAAAATCACATGTGTGTCCTTGGTTGAAATTCTAGGTCCCATGGAAGAAATGAGAATGAAATTCAAATATCTCAAGGCGTCATGACTCACGAGAACATCTAGAAACTTAGATTTTAAATTCATGTAAATCCAAAACTTCATTTGGAAATCATGAAACTTGGCATGGTGTCATGTCATGGCACTTAACATGTTGTGGTAAAAAATTGGGCCGATTTGGAAGCTCGTGGTTCTAAGAGGGAATGTGCCACCTTTGTGTGTGAAACGATATACGCTGCTCCCCCCTTGAGTTTCTTAACAAAGGAAACATAGAACTACATTAGTGCCATGTTAAATTTTGGAATTATTCCGGGTTCGTTTGTCGTTTTTATACATTAGTTGAGTTTCTGGTCATTTAATGTGCATAAGTCAAATTTGAACTACAAGCACATGCTCTCGTGCACCAAAGTTGGTTGCAAAATCACATTTGTGTCCTCGGGTGAATTTCTAGGTCCCATGCAAGGAATGAGATTAAAATTAAAACATCTGGGCATCGTGGCTCGGCCGAGAACATTTAGAAACTTGGTTTTAAAATTCTTTTAAATCCAAAACACGTCTGAAAATCATGAAACTTGGCATGGATGTCATGTCATGGTACTACCATGTTGTGGTAAAAAAATGGCCGAGTAGGAACAAATTTTGGTATAAGCTTCTTGCAAACCGAAGCTTCTCTCAAGAAGGCTCATGGTTCTGAGAGGGAACGTGTCACCTTTGAGTGCGAAACGATATACGTTGTCCCCTTGAGTTTATTTACAAAGGCAACATAGAAATACATGAGTGCCTGTTAAATTTTGGAATTATTCCGCTTCGTTTGGCCTTATTTACACATTAATTGAGTTTTTGGTCATTTAATGTGCATAATTCAAATTTGAACTACAAGCACGTGCTCCGTGCACCAAAGTTGGTTGAAAAATCACATTTGTGTCCTCGGGTGAATTTCTACTCCCATGCAAAAATGAGAATAAGATTCAAACATCTGGGCATCGTGGCTCGGTCGAGAACATTGAGAAACTTGGTTTTAAAATCATGAAACTTGGCATGGTGTCATGTCATGGTAGTACCATGCCGTGGTAAAAGAAATTGGCCGAATAGGAACAAATTTTGGTATAAGTTTCTTGCAAATCGGAGCTTCTCTCAAGAAGGCTCGTGGTTCTGGGAGGGAACGTGTCACCTTTGTATGCATAATTCAAATTTGAAATACAAGCACATGTTCCAGTGCACCAAAGTTGGTTGAAAAATCACATGTGTGTCCTCGGATAAATTTCTAGGTTCCATGCAAGAAATGGGAATGCAATTCAAAATTCTGGGCGTCGTGGCTGGGTTGGAAACATTGAGAAACTTAGTTTTTTAATTCCTGTAAATCCAAAACACGCATGAAAATGATGAAACTTGGCTTGGTGCCATGACATGGCACCAACATGTTGTGGTAAATTTGCAGTCCGATTTGCGAAGGCGCACACATTAACAATCAACAAAGTCATTTTGGAACAAGTGCTATCACGTTACAATCGGAAACACAAGTATTATTGAAACCGTGGGCGTTCTACTTACTAGTACCATTTACGTGCCGCCACGCTGGCCCCCATTTTTATTAGCTAGGAGGCGGTGCGGGTGGTAGCTATTTGAGTACGAGAGGCGTGCGATGAGACCCCTGCGCGTGCTTATCGGGAGGAGAGCCCTTTGACCTCCATCTGCCGTCCACCTCCCTCCCAAGGTCTCCATTAATGGCACTCGAGCCTCTGTTTAATAGCGTGGCTATGTCTCACTCGACTGAGATTTAAGAGAGAAAAAAGAAAATCTGAAAGCACGGATCTCGATGTAAGATCCGACGGACCTATATAGCATCTACTGCGACTTATAGCAAGACTGATGAATATATATAAGGACTATTTTTATTTTTATTTGATCAAAGAAGGGCTTGCCCCTTCCGATTTTCATTACTGAAAACCACCACAATTCACAAGAAGTTCAGCACAACTCCATCCTAACACGAAGGACTAAAAGTTACTCCCTCCGTCCCATAATATAAGACGTTTTTTGACACTAGTATAGTGTCAAAAAACGTCTTACATTATGAGACAGAGGGAGTACCAGATTGAAATCGCAACATCCCAAGAGGCCAACAAAGGCCACACAACCGCGCTAGAACCCAACATTTCACAACCGAAGACACAATCCACATCCTAAACCGATTATTAGAAACCAGGAAACTGAAGGAAGCCCAACAGCAACTAGAAGAACAAAGAACGCTGTGGTTGCCACAAAGAAGAGTTTTCTTCATTCCAGCCTCGCAACATTGATCTTCCACAGAAAGATAAGGATGATTAATTGTCTTACATAATTATAAAGATAATTAAAAAAATCCACATGCGGCTACGCCTGAAATACACAAGGGCAAAAGAAGAAGGAAGACAAGGATCTGGCTCGCTGATCTCTAGTTTCTTGATGCGTTCTGTCGCAGTCATGGAACTAGTCTGCGGCGGCGGCGATGAGCTCTTCGTGTCCTCAAGACGCTGCTTGAGAACATCCACAGATTCCTCCACCAGCCTTTGGCGCTCGTTGCGAGCATGTCATTCTCGTCCCATAAGTTTCTTGACGATGACGCCGGTCCTCTTCAACAATGTAATCGGTCTCCTCCTGCTGGTACGCACTTCGGACGATCTTCTCCCTCGGCAGGTAGCGTTCGCCCGGAGCCTCTCATTGCCCTCCCTTAGTTGCGGATGACGCCGTAGCCTGTTCAAACGAGGCTTTCACGTCGTCCTGCAACCTCGCCAAGCCGGAGATTTGATCCATCTGGCTATGGACGATCGCATGCATGCGCCTGTAACAGTCGTCGCCTACCCGCGAGAAATTTTCCTAGGCTGCCGTGGCGCGGTGGGACATCTCTGCTGCATTCATGGCGCGACGGGACATCTCTGCTGCTTCCGCGGCGCGGTCGGACCAGTCTGCTGCATCGACGGCGCGGTGGGACCTCCGTCTTTGCTTGGCGCCAGCGGACCTCTGTCTTTGCTACTTCGGCCGGGACATATGTCGGCTGCTCTCGCAGCAAGGTGGGACATCTCTCGTGCTTCCGCTTCCATGCTCGCCTCTCCACGGTGGCAATCTGGACCCAAAACTCACGCTGGCCATGGCGTACGCAAGGGAAGGATCTTTGAATGACTTGTTTGTTTTTGTGGATGAGGAGTTTAGGAGGAATGTGCAGTCATCTTGGCATACTAGTATTTATAACCGAGTACTAATACGCTCCTGAGTGGTAAACCGTTTAGGTTGTGATCGGTGTGAACAGGTTTGGAATTCAATATAGCGTGGTACTAATACGCTCCTAAGTGGTAAACCGTTTAGGTTGTGATCGGTGTGAACAGGTTTTCAATTCAATATAGCGTGGAGTAATTTGGAATGTGACGAGACACAAGCTCAAAATTTATTGACGGTTCTAGTTTTGAAGTGCGGCACTATTCCCGGATGGAGTAATTCTTTTTCTACTCCCTCCTTTCCGGTTTTATAGGGCTTATCTCAAAATTTTAGTTTTTCCATTTTATAAGGCTCAATTTGGTTGTTCCCCAACACATGTTCAGATTCCAAGGTGCATTAAATCATTGCATGCAAGTATTAAGAGAAAATTTACCAATGCATGTACTTTATGCATGCATGCATTGCAATTAATGCATTGATAAACATAATTTTTTGAGAAAAACAAGAGCATTAATTAGGTGCTTTTGCAAACTACAAAAAATATTCCACCACTCACCATAAACCGAAAAGGAGGGAGTACTGCTGTGTACGTGCAATAACTGGCACCATCGTATACATATCTTACGGTTAATGGGGCGTTCGACAGGAATAGCCGCGTGGCGAGCTCTAGGCTAGTCCTTTTTTCAGACGCATTAAACCTATCTCTCGGGACTTCTCACACGCACCATCGTGCCACCCACAAAAACTTGTACTCTGAGTTTAGTAGTACTCCCTCCGTCCCAAAATAAGTGTCTCAACTTTGTACTAGCTCTACTACAAATTTGTACTAAGCTCAAGACACTTATTTTGGGACGGAGGGAGTACGTTATACAGGAAGAGAAGAGGTGCACGCACGCACTCGTCCTCTCACACACGCGTCCGTTTTTTCTCGAAAAGGAGGATGATGACCCCAGCCTCTCGTGATCCGGGAGTCACACACACATCTGTAGCTACGAATTGTAGTGTTCTCAACCATCCGATTGGCTCTATCATGGATGTACCTATACACTAAAACATGTCTAGATACATCAATATTTTGACAAATGGAAGGCATGTATTGTGGAACGGAGGGAGTGCTTGTCATCAAAATGGATAAAAAGAGACATATCTAGAACTAAAATACGTCTACATACATCTCCTTTTATCCATTTTGATGACAAGTAGTACTTCTTATCCAAAGGAACTTTATATCCAACATACACAAAATATCCGTTCGACTGTTGGAAATTACTGATCTGATGTCGAAATAATTGCTGCATCGCCACCAAAACCCACCATTTCTTAATCTAAAGTAGACCAAGGTAATCCTTATATTAGCATATTACTAAGATAAATAGAAGGCACTGTCGAAACATTTAGGACATGAGCTTGTCAATCTGAATGTGGAGGGACACAAGCTTAGCCCCGGCCAGCAGCTTGGGCGGAACTGTCAAGAAGGTCAGCTCCTGCACGTCGATGTCGCCGGGATCCTTGCTGCTTGTCACCTCCATTTCCACCTTCGGCGTCGGTCGTGCCTTTGGGCTCCCCCGGCAGGCCGTTCGCCCACAGCTTGGCCAAGTAGTGCGGCAGTGGGTACGCCCCGTCACGATGCGGCCCGATCGACACGACGATAGGCGCGCCGATGTCGAGCACGCCGCCGACCAAGAAAAGTGCGCGACAGTCCTCCTCCGCGAACAGCAAGAGCCGTGGCTCCGACAGTGGCACTCGCAGCTGGAGCACCTTGCTGTACTGGATCCTGTGCACGGGCATGGGTTGCTCGGTGCTGATGTGGTGGTAGAGCGCCGGCGGCGGGCCTTCGTAGTATGAGGCAGACGCAGGGGCATTTGCAAAGCGCGGCGGACACACGCTCTTGTGATCGGGCGAGCTTGTGGTAAGTGACGTAGAGCCCACAGCCTTCGTGCGGGCACTCCACCCTCAGCTTCGAAACGACGGCGTCCACCGCCGTGTTCCGCACGTCGAAGCCACCGCCCGCGCACTTCCGCACCGCCGCTGGTTCCCGGGCGCTCGACACGTCAAGACGCTGCGCAGGCAGTGCCCTCCCTTGCACTACAGAAATCAATCCAACGGCACATCAATCAAGAAACCTGCACCTTGCTCAATCAGCCGAACGGACGAGGTGTATTGAACCTCATACACCGGAGGCGTCAAGGCGGAGGTACAAGGGGCGATGGAGCATGGTGAGGTCCATCGAGACCTTAGAGAGCTCCATCGTCGGGTCCTGTTCCTGTTCGGTCTGCATGATCTCGCCCTCCTCGTGCACAACCATCTCTCGACTTGGGCCGGGGTATTACAAAGCTTACCATCACATATTTTATACTCCCTCCGTTCCTAAATGTACTCCCTCCGTTCGGAACTACTTGTCTCGGAAATGGATGTATCTAGAACTAAAATACGTCTAGATACATCCATTTTCGCGACAAGTAAGGCTGGCCATAGTGGGAGTAACATAAGTAGTATCATGCACTTGGGACTGCATAAACATGCTTATGTGGCAGGCAATTAAAGAAGAGAGAGATGGTTATAGTAACTTAGGTAGATACCGTAACATAATAAATATGGTGCTACTATGTGTCATGCATGGCAATAAATGGGACCATCTATGATACTACTAATCTATGATACTATGCACTATAGAGGTAGTAACATAGACTAGTAACGTATGCATGTTATTAGTCTAAGTTACTCCCCACTATGACCAGCCTAATTCGAGCGGAGGAGTAAGTCTTTATAGAGATTTCACTAGGTGGACTACATACGGAGCAAAATGAATGAATCCACACTTAAAATGCATCTATATACATCCGTATGTAATTCATAATGGAATCCCTACAAAGACTTATAATTTAGGAACGGAGGGAGTACTACTTCAAGGTGCATTAAATCAACACATGCAAGTACTATCAAAAGAAGAGTCACGGTATGCATGCATGCGTTGTAATTAATGCATCGATAAACACAGATTATTAAAATATATCGAGTGCAGTGCTTTGATGTGTCGCGTCAACTCGTACATCAATGAGAAGTTTGATTATCCTCTCCCTCGCGGACTTAACTGCACCCGCCTTTGGCTGTATGACAGGTTGGCCACACACCTGTCGGGCCCACCTGTCATACACGCAAAGACAGGAGCGTCCCTCCCTCGCCCATGAGCGTGGTGGCTGGCAAGAATAGGAGAAGCTTTTGCTACACGCTCTCCCTCCCGCACGCGGTGGACATGCAGCAGTTCAATCGGTGTCACATGGCCAGAAGCGTACTGTAGTACTCCTCCAATGCAGTAGTACACCATCATTGTTCGACTTCCCGAAGAGGCGAAGAGCCAAGCGCAGCCCGGACGCTCGTGTGGCAATTTCATGTGTAGAGTAGTCTAGATAGCGTGTATCGTGCCTGTAAGCTTAAAATCGTTGGGGTCGGCTCCATGCTATGTGGCCGTCTCGAAGTTTTTTTAAATTAAAATAATCTTCTGGCCCTACCACACCACAGTGATTGTAGTTTCCACGCTCATCTGGTCAAGACAGGAATATATATTTTAATTTGTTTTTTTTTTTTTGAAAAGGGGGGACTCCCCGGCCTCTGCATCAGAACGATGCATACGACCACATATATTTTAATTTGTGGTGGGTAAATGTTAGAGGTTGCAGCAAATATATTGTACACTGCGGGTCTTTCAGCTTAGTTTAGAGGCAAGCATGTGGCGCCAGTGCTATGATGTGTCGCGTCAACTCGTAGAACGAGGAGAAGCTTGATTTTACTACACGCCTTCTCCCTCGCCCATGCGCGCTGTTGCTCGTAAACGAGGACATGCTTTTGCTTAGTAGTACTTCTATAACCAGCTATCCGTCCCGCTCGCGGTGGACGGACATGCAGTAGTGGATTCGACACTGTAGAAGCAATAGTAGTAACATCATTGTTCGTCTTCTCGAAGAGGCGAAGAGCCAAGAGCAAACCAAACGTTGCAGTTGCGAACATTGGAGCACGCATATAGCCAGGCTCTTGCATGAGACAAAATTTCTATGTGAGCCCACTATTGTACTAGTATGTACAACTACTTGCTAGTATAGCCCTGTAAACCAGAAAGGAGTATTTGCCCTTCTAGAGATTTCAACAAGTGACTAGACTACACTGAGTCGGACTACATATGGAGCAAAATGAGTGAATCTGCACCGTAAATAAATACGTACTAGTTCTATCGTTTTCCTCTCCGAGGTGCACAATATTGAGTATACTGACTAGTCTCTTTTTGACACGCATTTACGTTGTTTTTTGACACAAGATGACGCATAGCGCTCATATACACGCCGCATACACTCACCCCTATGAACGCACACACGCACGGCACTATCATCTTGAAACTTATAAAAAGCAGAGTTGGCGATGATGGTGTGCCTGCCATCCTGCAATATAGGCCGTCCGATCTATATCTAACGGATAGGGAGGAAACTATTACAATTTACCCGCACTCCTCTCCACATTTGCAGATAAGGCCTTCCCTCGTTCATCCTTTTCTCCCCCAAGATAAACTACTCATACAAATGCATCTTCATGTTCCGTGCAACGCACGGGCATCTTGCTAGTCATCTTGAAATTTATGAAGTCACCATAGGCACCTCGTCGTCGACGGGTCCATAGGTGCTTGAATGCCAAGGAGGAAGAGGGTAGCGGTTCCCGAGACGTTGAATAGTCAATGATGCATCCTCAATTACATGCAGAGGGAATTAATTGGAGAAGCAGACTAGAGCCAAAGACGATGTGAATGCAATAGAGTTTGGACTCTCGAGATAATAAAGGCGCCCACCACTCCAATCCATCTACTCTCAAGTCTCTGCAACACCGCTCACTCCAATCCAAGACCAAGTGACCGAAGCCACAAGCACCTATGGAGGCGATGGGACGCGAGCGATCGGCTGTGCCCTAATCATCCAAGCGCCTGCGGCCGCGACCGCAGCGTTTCCAGACGGTGCTGGCGACCGCAGGCATCGTAGCCCTCGCTGACGCCGGCTTCGCCTCTCGCATGGACGACATGATGGTCAACTCCATCCGCAAGTTCACCGCCGTCAAGAAGCGCGCGGACGACCTTGCCGTGATCGCTTCCAGCCAGCGCCCAGGCTCCTCATTGCCTGCCACCCTCATCGGCCTACATGGTGACGAACTCTTTCAAGCCTTGGTGGCCCTGCAGGTGCCGGAGGTCGCGACAAAGAATGTGCACCTCGAGGTCGCGCTCTCCGCGCAGCGCCTCGCCATGCAAGAAACCGTCGAACTGCACATCCACGTCTACGAGGAAATCGTCTACATAGGCCACTACAAGGCAAGCAAGGACATAAAGACGTTGGCCTTCTTCCAGCGGCTGGAATCTTTGGACGACATTGTTCAGAAGCACGACGACCTGGCCACGAAAGCCGCTGCTACTTAGGCGCCGTTCGGTGGGACATCGCCCTGAGTCGAGGAGGTGGACGTCATCGATGGATGCATCTCTTCTTCTTGCCTCCTGTAACCAGCACTGCATCGCCTCGTGGCCTTAATGTTTTATTAGTATAGTACTCCCTCCGTTCCCAAATATAAGTCTTTCTAAAGATTCTAGCAAGTGACTACTACATACGGAGCAAAATGAGTGAATCTACACTCTAAACAATGTCTTCATACATCTGTATGCCGTATTCCATTTGAACTAGTATCTAAAAAGGCTTATATTTATGAACGAAGGGAGTATATTGCATTTTTTATTCCAGTCATAACATTTTGACTGTGAGGTGGGGCCGCAGTTGAGCAAACCCACCCCACCCACCGGGCGTCGGTCGAGTTTAGAACTAGAAGAGAGAAACGAGGGAGGAGAGCTAGCTGTAGCACGTATGCTGTTGTCAGATGGGACTCGTGTTTATAGAATAGGAGTACTGAGCACTCGTGCCTCTTTTTTTTAGGGAAAAATTAGTCGTATGTCTAGTACCACTAGTTGGGTGCGTGCGACCTATAGCTGTCATCACTTTAGGTCTCCTTTTCAAACCGCGGCTACGCTTCACAGTACATATTTTTTCATGCATTTATCCTCCTATATGTACTCCTAGGCTATTTCCACGTGCTCCCATTCGCCGACATGTGGGACATAGAGCATCTGGGTCGTAGTGCATGCACGACTCAGAGCATATGTCGGGGTACTTTACATTTCAGACCTCATGAATTACATGCAAACCCCCGCAGAAGAATAAATAAATCAATGAATTACTACATGAAACCGGATTATTTTTGTGGAAACCGGAGCACGTTCATTAAATTTTGGACATAACATGTTTATAAAAAATGACCGGACCTAAACCAGTCTAAGGGCCTCTTTGAT
Organism: Aegilops bicornis; assembly: GCA_021605145.1. Lineage (NCBI taxonomy): Eukaryota > Viridiplantae > Streptophyta > Magnoliopsida > Poales > Poaceae > Aegilops > Aegilops bicornis. The sequence continues at coordinate 665,159,235 of CM038671.1, read as the reverse complement.
TTTTCCCGAAAAAAGGGCCCCTTTGATTCACAGGATACTGAAAACACAGGAATGGGGAAAGTATGATGGCGATGAACCGAGACGAGGAGAACTCTAACTCGGTTAGAGGTTAGAGTTAGATTCTAACCCTGAACTAACTCTAAACCAAAGAGGTGTATGGATGGCAGGATTAGATTGACAATAAATGCTATATCTCAATCATTTGACGACTTTGGACCCTATTTTTAGTCAGACTAAAATAAGTCCCTTGGATCCAATCACCCTCTTGGTGTGGCCGTCTCTTCTGTGGCCTCCTCCCGCTCACAATTGACATAAACGAACCATCTATAGAAATCAAGCATGCAAAACATGATAATTTTTACTTTGTCCATACAAATGAGATATCCCACTTAAGCATACAAGTCGTCAATCAAGCTTCACAAAATAAAAAAACACTTCGTGAAACAAAGAATGAGCTAACTCATCACGGAAGTCATTCACGATAGGGAGGGAGCCCGGAGCCTCTCACGCACCGAGGGAGGAGCTCGCCATCGTCGCTCTGGAGGAAGGCTCAGAGAGCCCAAGCCCCGAACCTCCCGACGCTGCCCTTGCGAGTTTAGGTCGACACCGGCATGGGTAGCAGGGCCGCTTGCCGCCGTCTGGGAACTTAATCTTTGGGCCTCTAGAAATAATGCAAGCCTGAAACTAAAATATCTAGAAAGGTGAACTGAATCTTTGGGCCTCTTGAAATAATGCAAGCACAAACTGAAATACCTAGAAAGGTGAACTGAATCTTTGGGCCTCTAGAAATAATGCAAGCTGAAACTTAAATACCTAGAAAGGTGAAGCTGAATCTTTGGGCCTCTAGAAATAATGCAAGCTGAAACTGAAATACATAGAAAGGTGAACTGAATCTTTGGGCCTCTAGAAATAATGCAAGCTGAAACTTAAATACCTAGAAAGGTGAACTGAATCTTTGGGCCTCTAGAAATAATGTAAGCTCTAAACTGAAATACCTAGAAAGGTGAATCAATCTTTGGGCCTCTAGAAATAATGCAAGCTGAAACTGAAATACCTAGAAAGGTGAACTGAATCTTTGGTCCTCTAGAAATAATGCAAGCACAAACTCAAATACCTAGAAAGGTGAACCGAATCTTTGGGCCTCTAGAAACAATGCAAGCCTGAAATTTAAATACCTAGAAAGGTGAACTGAATCTTTGGGCCTCTACAAATAATGCAAGCCTGAAATTGAAATACCTATAAAGGTGACCTGAATCTTTGGGCCTCTAGAAAGATTTATTACCTCCTCAAGCAGCATCAAACAATTCCATCGTGCACCACAAATCTATAGCAAGTTTGATCAGGATCTACTTTTCCAAATCAGAATTAGCGCTAGAGCAAGCAAGATCAATGATATGGCCGTGAGGCGTAGAAGGAACGAACAAACTCACCCCTCTCGCGACCTCCACAGTAGATCTTGCCACGCCGCTGACAGGAGGGAGAAAACGACCGGTGAAGGGGGAGCAGGCGACCTTGAAGGTCGGAGGGAGAGGGCGGCCGGAGTAGGGCGTGGAGGCCAAGGAGAGGGCGGCCGAGGAGAGAGAGGGCGAGGCGCTGGGCGGGCGGCCCTATGGGGAACAGAGAGGAGTCGCAGAGGGGGGAGCGATCTGGTGTAGGTGAGATTTTTTAGTTCTCTTTTAGTGGGCCCGAGGATAACTAACCCAATTAGAGCCTCTCCACTGGGCTAGTTCTTTTAGCTGGGTTAGAGCAAACTAGCTCAAACTAACCCCTCTTGTTTCGATAATTTGAGGCTATTTCAACCAAACTAGCTCTAACTCTTGGATCCAAACAAAGAGGAGTGTTACTGTACATGCTACAGTGTGGACCGTAGCACATTGTTTTTTATGGCCATATCACCACATTGTTTTCTACTGCTGGTTCACTGGGCTACCGTGGTTCGCACGGCTGGTTCACTGGGCTGCCGTGGTTCGCACTCCTCCGACCTGAGTAGTACTCCCTCCGTTCCTAAATATAAGTCTTCGTAGATATTTCACTGTGGACCACATACAGATGTATATAGATGCATTTTATGTGTAGATTCACTCATTTTCTCCGTATGTGGTCCATAGTGAAATCTCTCCAAAGACTTATATTTAGGAACGGAGGGAGTAGTATACAGCCGAGTACTTACTTTATGTTTATTCACCCGTGGGGCTGTTCAATGAATGGAGGGGAGGGGAGCACAAGTGAACAATACTACCTCTGTCCAGGTTTATTTGTCCCCATTGTATTTCGTGCCAAATTTTGACCATATATTAAACTAAGAAAATGTTCACGCATGTCACCAAACATTATATTTTTCAAAACTATGTTCAAATACGAATCCAATGAGATAATTTTTCTTGACATGCATTAACATTTTGTTAGTTAAATCTTTAGTCAAAATTTGGCACAAACTATAAAAGGGACCTATAAACCGGGACGGAGGTAGTAATCTTATAGTTGTAAGTAGGAGTCGTAGAGTAGTCACCTTAAATAGAGAGTTTCTTTTCTTTAATGCCACGTACACAAATTGAAACGCTTGTTGTGGAGAGGAAAAAGATAATCACTCCACTATATATGGACGCAGGGCCTGAGCGCTTGCTTTACTAGGGTTGCTCTCTTCATTCTCTCATCCTCTCCAGATATAAACAAGGCAGCGGTAGCGACATTTTTCTCTGCTCACCGCTGGTCACAGATCCGGCCGGATCCCTTCGGCCAGTGTGTGTAGAGGACTAAAAGGTGCATCGTTCACGCGGTCATCGCCGTCGAGGGAGGAAACCCACAGCTGCCGGAGGGGCCCTATCCTCTGCCCGTGCCGTTCTCTCTCTGGCGCCAGACTCGGGAGGTCCTCCAACCCTTCTTCCTCCCTGCCATATTGTCCGCAGATCCGACCTGCTGCCGCCGACATCCCAGCGACCCTCAGGTATAAGTTCTTCAAAAGCGGCCTTGCTCTACTGCCCCAGCTCCCCACGTGTCTGCATGTGCATCTTTTTCTACTCCCATCAGCTCTTCCAAAGCCACCTAAATTTTTAGTATTATTAGAGGTAAAGATACTTCATGCATTCGAATCTAGGGCTTTGTTCAAACAACGAAGAAAGGGGGAAAGTTGTAGCATGAATCTAGGACTTGATTCAAATATGAAATAATATGGTGAAAGTAGTAGACACCGGATACCCAACCGGTGTCTTGGTTGAAAAGGGAAATAATGGGAAAACACAGTACAAACTGGATAAGGAACAAATCTATTATTGGTTGAAAAAAGGATAGAAAGTGGCGGCTGGTGGACAAATCAACAGAGTATGTCTAGGATTAGATTTGCTGCCATCACATAGTAAAAGGTCTCCAGGATTAGATTTGCTGCCCTCACATAGTAAAAGGTCTCATGATTAGATTTGCTGCCCTCAAATAGTAAAAGGTCTCAGGATTAGATTTGCTGCCCTCACATAGTAAAAGGTCTCAGGATTAGATTTGCTGCCCTCACATAGTAAAAGGTCTTGAGATTAGATTTGCTGCCCTCACATAGTAAAAAGGTCTCGAGGATTAGGTTTGCTGCCCTCACATAGCGTGAACAAGCTCGACATCACCACTTTATGCCTCCTTGTAGGTACATTGTCCGATCGCCCACCGTCGCATGTCCTTATACCAACCTTTTGCCCTTGTTAATGTAAGGGCGCATGTAAAATGAAGCGATCACTGCTGTTACCTTAGGGACATGTCTAAGCGATGTTATTGTTAATCTAATGCCTCCAAAGTGATAAGATGCAATTAAACTGTGTTACAAATGGCACTCTGATGTTTTCCCGATATGATAAGTAAGTTGCTCCTTTACGGCTGCTTGAGTGTCCTGGTGTCCCCACGGTCCCATGCCGTTAAACCAACTCTTTAGCTGCTATTGATTTCATCGTGGTTCGGTAAACAAGTAATGCCACCATTAAAGTAATCCCATATCTGAGGAATCTCATTGTTGATCGTAATGCTTCTGGTAACATGAAGCATTGCTGACGTTTTAAAATTTCTACTGTCCTTGCGTGATTGCCATGAACATAACTAAGATGCTTCTTTTTATTTTGCATATGTTTCGTATATTCTTATTGACCAGCAAATGTTTACTTTCTATCATTTTGTGCAGATAGGGATATCCATTTCACCTTGTTGCTATTGTGACCTTTTGGTGGACTGCACAAAACACTTTTTTTGGAATGAGTGTCTTGTGCAGTTCAACTAAAATGTCACGTGGGCCACATCTCTCAATTTTGGTGGAACTGCACAAAATGGTGATTGGAGTTTCCAAAATCTCCGTCAAGTTCTTTGGTAATCTCGTGCAACATTTTATTAGCCTTTGCAAGATGGAGCTATTCTTTGCCGCCACAATGGCACTTTATTTTAGTGGAACTGCACAAAAGGATAAGAAAATTATAGTTGCACCTTACATGAGCCGGACAACCAACCTTAATGTTCCTCAATTTTAGTGCAACTACTAAAGAAGAACCTGCCAGCTCACAAGAGCAAGTACTTCTTGCTAGCTGAATGATGCAATCTTTGCTTCATTTCAGGTGAACCGCAGAAAAAGGCGCATGAATTGAATCATGGAACTCGAGGAAGACCTCATCCTAGTGGAGCTGGAGGTTGAGTTCAAGGAGGCCGCTATTAAAGTGAAATCATGCTCTCCTGTCTCCTTGTTTGTCTTTGTGCAAACATGATGTGCAAACGGGAATACTCAACTTCTGAGATGTTGTGACGGTCAAGAGCATTCGCCAAGTTCTTCGATTGTATGACATGGCTAGCCAAGATGGATTTAATCCCGATATTCACTTTATCAAAAGGCTCTAATGGGTTGGTTCGAATCTTGCAAGCTGGGAATCAATGAGATGTGTAGGCATCTTTCTTGTACTTATTATTTGAATCTTATTTGTTGGTTACGAATCTTGCAAGTCGGGAATCAATGAGATGTGTAGGCATCTTTGTTGTACTTATTATTTGGATCTTATTTGTTGGTTCTGAATCTTGCAAGATGGGAATGAATGAGATGTGTAGGCATCTTTGTTGTACTTATTACTTGGATCTTATTTGTTGGTTCTGAATCTTGCAATTTGGGAAACACGGCATGATGATGCAGCGGACAACAACCATAACAAACAGTTCAAACTTGGTAGTATTATCTTTGTGAAAGTGCGACAAATGTGCTGATCGTAATAAGGCCCCGAGAATAATAATTCTAATTGTTGTGCATGTTGATCCGTGGCAGCGATAGAAACGAGCCAATGCATTGCTTGTTTTAAGTATAAATTTCTATTAAAGCTAATTAAATTTAAGTAAAGTGACCACTAACTCCTGTTATTACTGTACCAATCAGACCATTTCGTGAACCGGCGTGTGGCGGAGTAGGTTTCTTAATGGAGGCGTTTGAATGCGCCGAGGGTGCATCTTCCGCCGGGCGTCACGAGACAAGGGAGGGTAATGCTTGTTGTCGCTGTACATACTCGACTTCTTTGTTGAATCCGGTTCCCAAGAGCTGAAAACGAATCTGCCGCCGCCTACACACTCGTTCACTCGAAGAGACTCCAATGGCGATCCGAGGGGTGAGCCTGCTGAATATGGACTTCAGCAAGGAGTTAGTTCGGCGTTCAGTCCTATGGCTGCACCCAGTTGAATGTGATGTACACCAACGATACGGACTCGGTGAAGCTCTGCCTCGCCTCAGTCCTATGGCTGCACCAGGTTCTGGAGCATTCGCCCGTTTCATCGGCAGCGCCGACTGCACCTTTGCTACGGTGGAGAGAAGGAAGAACGCGACGATTCAGCCACCTGGTGCAACAAGCTTGTCGACATCCAGAAGCAATACAAGATCATCAAGAACGGGCAGGAGAAGGACTCCGTGGTTGACCTCACGAGACCATCATCAACCCCGATACGCCAACATGAAAGAAGGCGACTGAACACGTGGGAGGTACCTCTGAATCTAGCCTACATAACCTACGCGGCCAAGGGCGACATCGCATGCTACGACATGTACGGGCAGATCTTGGACATGAGGGCGTGTCTGCTTCCCGTAACCGACGAGTACACGGACAGCCGCAGCGTCATGATCAAGCGTGCCAGGAAGGTCTAGATGTTGTACTTTATCTGTTTATAAGCACCTTTATCATCCGAGTGTTTCATGCACTAGCCTATGTGTCGTAATTATCTGCTTTTGTCCAAATATTTCTTTTAAGAACCCATTAACCTGATTGCTTTTTAGTGGCTATTTGCTTATGTATGTAAACTAGTTCACTTGTCCGTAAAAAAAAACTAGTTCACTCGGCTGCCGTGCTTTGAATCTCCTTCCTCCAAACATATTCCTCTCCTCAGGTGGACCCGGCAGGTCTCTGAATTTTCTCCCACTTTCTTTTTCGATGTAAACTGAGTTTTCTCCCAGTACTTTCCCCTAGAACCAACTCAACTATCCCACGTCTAGTCTAAAAAATAATAATACCCCACGTACTATTAACTCATAAAAATAAAATAATATTTTATTTCGTAAGTTGAAAGTTCTTACAAAATAATAATTATTATTATTTATATATAACTTGCCAAGTTAACTCCTAGTGATTGCGTACATAAGCTTGCAAAGATTTTACAGACGTGCAATCATGTGTTTATGTTTTTGTGTTTATGTTTTTATAACATTTCTCCGTCTAGCCCAACATGATATTTTCACCCAGCCCAGCAAGTCCGCGGATTTTGAGAAAAATGCAAATGGGATTTAAACGGGCTGCATAGATGCTACATCATTGTTTCACCCAGCCCACCAAATGGACTAAAAAACAAATGGGTGGCTAACATGTGGGCGATGGGTGAAACCCTAAGAAGGCGTTGGATTTACATCCAACGGCCGGCATTCTTCTTCAATCTCTCGTCTTCTTCCCCCAGCGCTGCCGGAACCGCCTGCTCCAGCCTTCGGCGTCGAGCGGCGTTGTTTTGCGCTCCTCAGCGAAATGCCACCCTGCCGATGGCCAGGCCATCCCTCCACTCCGCACCTCCTGTTATTCTCTGCCGAGTGTAGGCCCACCCCGCACCCGAACCAGTCAAGTTTCCCACTCCTCTCCGTCTGCGACTCCACTGCCGCGTCTTCCCCATCTCCGGGTTGTTCGGTCTAGGGCCTTCCGTCGTCCACCGCCTCGGTGCGCTTCGTGGCGTGGTCAACATACGAGAGTCATCGGAAGAGGACTTGTCGTGGAGAGCTCGACGGCTGGGACCCACGAGGTCCATGGTCGCACGCAAGGAAAGTTCCTCCTTATTACGCCTTTGTCACGTGGGAAGGGCTTCAGATTTCGCGAAAAACGTCCCCCGGCCGATGTGTCGGACCCACTAGCTATATCTTTGCATGTAAGGAAGTGCCTCCTTATTACGCACCAAAAATGAATACCCTCGCTAGCTGGGACCCACCATAGTGGGTGGCTTACTTAGGGCCTACTAAGTTGACGAGGACGGAGGGCTTTGTCAACTTAGTCAATATGAACGATTCTAGCTCCGGTGACCGTGACGATGTGCATCCAACGGCCATAGTGCTTCTTCAACCTCTGGTCTTCTTGCTCCGGCCGCCCAAAGCGGCCGGTCGTGCCGCGTGCTCCTGCCTCTCGTGGCCGGGCTGTGATGCCATGGAGGCCTCACCGCCCCTACTACTCCTACCGCTGGCCTGGGTATCCCTCTACTCACCCACACCCCTGTTATTCTGCAGTGACAAAGACCTCACGCCGCAAACCGAACGGTGAACCCTCATACTCCACTCCGCGTGGGCATCCACTGCCGCGTCTTCCCCGGCTCCGCGTCGTCCCCTTCCTGGGCCTCGCCGTCGTCCACCGCCTTGGTGCTCTCGGCGCGGCTTGGTCAATGTGGTCAACGACCGACTTCCATCGGAAGATTACTGTATGTGGAGAGGCTGACAGCTGGGTCCAAGGCCACAACCCAGTTTTTTTTGTGATTTGCCAAGTAAGTCGCTTTGTCAGGCCTGTTGGGCTGCAAATCTTTCAAGACGAGGAGAGCTTCATTCGGCTGGCCGAGAAAATTGCCTATCAGTAATGAGAAATGGGATGTACATTTTTAAAACACATCAAACCGGCAATTAGTTTCAAATATCTTTTTTTCATTTCGAGATTTTAAATTACATTAATTTTTATGCGTGGAGAATTTGTTGGATTTTATATTGATATTCATTTATTTTTAAAATTAGTTTGAATGTGAGTCGAAATTTCGGGATTAAAAACAGTTCGGACCGCACCGAAATATGCAAAATTTCGTATAATTTTTTAACCCTGGCCGCAATATGGGCTGTAATGCTAACAAAAAGAATATGAGCTCCAAAATAAACCTTAAGATTTAGCTAATGGGCTGTAAATTATTAGAAATAATGGCAGATGGGTTGTATGCTGTTTTCCACAGATTTGAGGCTTTCTTAAAAAAAGGTTGACGCACAAGCAGTGACTGTTGATGTCCATCCAACGGCCGTCGTGCTTCTTCAATCTCTGCTCTTCCTGCTCCAGCCGCTCAAGCAAGCACCGGCGGGACTGCCTGCCCCCTCCTTCCCACGGCCGTCAGGTTGCCGCCAAGCAGCCTCACCGCCCCATCGTACTCCCATCGCTGGCCTAGCCATCCCTCTACTCACCCACACCGCTGTTATTCTCTGGTGATGGCAGACGAAACCAAGAAACCCTCGTGACAGTTGTACTCCCTCCACGTGGGAAACAATCGCCGAAGTCTTCCTCGCCTCCGTGTCGTTTCCTTCCTAGGCCTCGCCGTCGTCCACCGCCTGGTGCTCTCGGCGACCTGGTCAACATGGTCAACGACCGACATGCATCTGAAGTGGATTTGTACATGGAGAGGCCGATACTGGGTCCATACCGCCGCAAGGAAATGCCTCCTAATTACGTGCAAAATAATGATTCATCCACGACATCGGGACCCACCGAAAGGGCCTCTCAGATTTCGCGAAAAAACGTTACCGCCGCTGACAGCTCGGACCCACCAGCTATATCTTCGCACGCAAGGAAGTGCCTCCTTATTACGCACAAAAAAATGAATGCTCCCCCTGTTAACTGGGACCCAGTATAGTGGCAGGCTGACTTGTGGGCCTACTATGTTGACGGGGACGGAGGGCTTTGTCAACTTAGTCAATATGCACGATTCTAGCTCCAGTGACCATACGATGTCCATCCAATGGCCGTAGTGCTTCTTCAACCTCTGGTCTTCTTGCTCCAGCCGCCCAAACCCGGGCACGGGTCGTGCCTCGGGCTCCTGCCTCCGTGGCCGGCTGCGATCTTGTGAGGCCTCACCTCCCCTACTACTCCCACCGCTGGCTGGCCATCCCTCTACTCACCCACACCTCTGTTATTCTGGCGACGGCAGCCTCACACCGCAATGAACCAATGAACCTCGTACTCCTCAACGCGTGGGCATCCATCGCCGCGTCTTCCCGGCTCTGCGTCGTCCCCTTCCTAGGCCTCGCCGTCCCTTCCCGCCACGGTGCTCTCGGCGCGGCGTGGTCAACATAGTCTAGGAATGGCTTCCATCGGACGTGGATCAGACGTGGAGAGGCCGATACCGGGTCCACGGCCGCAGCAAGGAAGTGCCTCCTTATTACGCGCAAAATAATTATTCCTCCACATGACAACGGGGACCCACCGGACGGGCCACCGTATTTCGAGAAAAAAATGTTTCCCCCTGACTGCTGGGACCCACCAGCTATATCTTCGCACGCAAGGAAGTGCGTCCGGGCAAAAAAAAAACGATTCACCTCCCTGACTGCTGGGACCCACCAGCTACATCTTCGCAGGCAAGGAAGTGCCTAACAGTCGGGACCCACCTGGTCGAAGCGTACGTAGGGTTGTCATTCTGGTCGCGAACGTGTACGTACATACTGGTCGTTATAGAGGCGCGCACGTAGCATGTACATGTACGTACAACGGCGAGGGTGCAAGAAAGAAAATACGGCCACGTACGTACATACGGGCAGGGTCTCGAACGCCTACTCGCGCATACGTACATGGCTCGGTCGGAACGGAGAAACAGCGTCGTCGTCGTGTTCATGGGGAGCCAACCGGCTGGGTCGGAACGAAATGCATGGTCGTGTTCATCGGGAGGGCTTGGACGGAACAGGCGATGGAAACGAGGCCTGGCGTACCGCACAACGGAGGAAACGGCCTTGTGTTCGACCGGCCACGTTCGAAACGGGATCCTGTTGATCGGGAGGGGCCTGGCGTACCGCACAACGAGGAAACGGACCTCCTATGGTCGAAACGGGGGTCCTGTTGATCGGGAGGGGTGTGGCGTACCGCAAAACGGAAGAAACGGAGCTCCTACGGTCGAAACGGGGGTCCTGTTGATCGGGAGGGGTGTGGTATACCGCAAAACGGACGAAATGGACCTCCTACGGTCGAAACGGCGGTCCAGTTCATCGGGAGGGGTGTGGCATACCGCAAAACGGACGAAACGGACTTGTGTTGGAGCGCTACGGTCGAAACAGGGGTCTGTTCATCGGGAGGGTGTGGCGTGCCGCAAAACGGACTCCACGGGATCTTGTTCATCTCCACCGTCAACCTCCTCCACCTCCATGGGCTACCGTCGACCTCCTCCACCTCCACGGGCTCCTGTTCATCCAGCCTCCACCGCGCGCTACTCCATCGGCTCTTGTTCAACAACCCTCCACGGGCACCCTCCACGCCCATCTTGTTCATCCAACCCTCCACACCACGGGGTCCTGTTCAACCACCCCTCCACGGCCACCCCTCCACCTTCTACTGTTCATCCAGCCCTCCACACCACGGGGTCCTGTTCATCCAGAGGTAACTCCGCCGCTCACTGTTCATCCAACCCCCCCTCCCGCAATGCTCACTGTTCATCCAATCGATCGGCTTCAGTTAGCAGCAGTAGCGAAGGGATCGCTCCCTCGAGTTGATTAACGACCATCGATCGATCGCTCGGGTTCGATGTAGCGTAACTGCGGTCTGTCGCTTCCGGGTTCGATTAGAGCCCAACGCCTCGCTCGGGTTCAGTTAGAGCCAACACCTCGCACGTGTAGGAGACAAACGCACATCGCTCAGCCCCCGACCTCCCACGTAACCGGAAACTCCCCGAAATTTTCCTCCCCCTCGCTTCTACCACGGTTTTTTTCATCATGGACGGCCCAAAGAATGTCATGCAGCTGCGTCTCCAGCCCGCCCAGGATGAAAAGCCCATTTTCTGTCATGATTTTTTGTCATAGAAGTAGGAGCCCACCACATCTATGATGATACCAGGTTTTGTCACAATTATCGTCATAGAAGTGTCATATGTATGACAGAAAAAAAATTCGTTCGGCCCAAAATGTCACGGATGTGTCTTTTTTTTGTAGTGTTGTGTCCTCTGTTCCAATTACTGTTTCGATATACCGGTGTTTCAGTGAAGACATGTTAAGGTTGAACTTCACCTAGAGCAAGTAGCTACACTCCTTCACAACTGAACAATGGACTATGCCTTGAATTGCTAGTTTGGCGTAAAGAAGTTTCACTACATGTCTTACTAGTACTAGGTTGCCGAAGGCTGACCCCTCGGGTGGAGCATATAAGTCACACTCCTGGCCTATTCATGAACTTATTAGAGATCACCCCAATCTCATAGACTGTGACCAGCAGCCGGGCTCATATAGGTGTGTTCCTCCAAAGATCGCTCTGTAGGATAGCATCTTGCTTTCATAAGATTTGGAACACATTGAGACAGTAGTCATCCTACCATACAGTATCGAGAGTATTGCATCTCCAACGAAGTGGGTTAGTATAGTTACTCTCCTCAGTTCACCACTGGCCTGTTTTCCGAGGTCCTACTTCACGGGATCTCCGATCACATAGGTTGGGTTACCACCATGGCAACTCATGTGGGTCTCATACCCATCTCCCTCAATGCATTATCTATCACAACACGTGATAGCCCTTACCTAAAGGGATCTCGCAGATTCTTAGCCGTATGGACATAGTCCAACGCTATCACTCCGGAGTTTCTTAATTTTCTGACAGCTTTTAATCTCATTCTTATGTGTTTGTTGGACTTCATGTTGTCCTTTGAACTCTTCACCTTGGTGATGACGGTCCCCGATTGTCACAGTTCATAAGGATAGCCGAACCGGTTTATCAACCAATGGCAAGTCCATCAAAAGATCTCAAGCCATCCCGCTTCAACACGGATGTGTCTAATGCTGTTAATTCTCGATTCCATTGTCGATCTCGTTAAGATCGTTTGCTTGCAAGACTTCTAGGAAACAGCGCCACCTCCAAGAGTAAACATATACCCAGTTGTGGCCTTCATCTCATCAGCATCAGAGATCCAATTCGCATCACTATACCCTTCAAGTACCGACGGGTCTCCGGTATAGTGAAGTCCATAGTTCATATTACCTTTCAGATAGCGCATAACTCTTTCAACAGCATGCCAATGTACATCACCCAGTTTGTAAACAAACCGGCTTAATTTGCTCACAGCAAACGCGATGTCAGGCCTCGTTGCGCTTGCTAGGTACATCAGTGAACCAATGATTTGAGAGTATCTCAATTGATCTTTAGCCGTGCCTTTGGACTTCCGAATCAACACACAAGGATCATATGGTGTTTGAGATGGTGCGCAGTCCAAATATCCAAAATCACTCAACACCTTCTCAACATAGTGGGATTGCAGAAGTGTAATCCCACCCTCATTATCTCTCAGTAGCTTGATGTTCAACATAACATCAGCCACACCAAGGTCTTTCATCTCAAAGTTCTATGATATAAACGATTTGACCTCCTCAATGACTTTGAGGTTTGTTCCGAATATCAGTATGTCATCAACATACAAGAATAGTATAACTCCTTCGCCCCCACCATGGCGATAGTATACACATTTGTTAGCCTCATTAACAACGAAACCAATAGACGTCAGAGTTGTATTAAACTTATCATGCCATTGCTTAGGTGCTTGCTTCAGGACATATAAAGATTTCAGCAACCTACACACCTTTCTTTCCTGACCATGTATCACAAAGCCATCTGGCTGTTGCATGTAGATTTCCTCGTTTAGCTCTCCATTCAGAAAAGCTGCCTTAACATCCATTTGATGGACGAGAAGACAATGTGAGGCCGCCAACGAGAGTAATACTCGAATGATGGTCAGTCTAGCCACAGGTGAATAAGTATCGAAGAAATCTTCCTCTTCTTTCTGGTCATATCCCTTGGCCACAAGCCTAGCCTTGTACTTTTCAATCGTACCATCGGGCCTAAGCTTCTTCTTGAACACCCACTTACATCCTAATGGTTTGCAACCATAGGGACGGTCAGTGATCTCCCATGTCCCGTTAGCCATGATGGAGTCCATCTCGCACGGACCGCATCCTTCCAAAGAATCAGCTTCTGGAGAGGCATACACTTCTGAAATAGAAGTGGGAGTATCATCCACGAGGTACACGAAGAAATCATCACCAAAGGTCTTTGCAGTCCTTTGTCTCTTTCCCCTACCAAGGGTTTCCTCGTGGTCCTCCTCAGGATTTTCATCATGTGTTTGTTGATAATATTCCATAGGGATGGTAGGTTCAGGAGTCTCCTCAGATCCCTGTCTAGAAGTGCTTTGCATATCTCTCGTAGGAAAAATATCCTCGAAGAATGTAGCATCCTTAGACTCCATAATTCTACCGACCTTCTGGCCAGGTACCTCAGATTTCACTACTAGAAATCTATAGCCAACGCTATTCTTAGCGTAGCCCAAATTAACGCAGTCCACAGTCTTGGGTCCAAGCTTACGCTTTTTGGGGATCGACACATTGACTTTGGGCAGACAGCCCCAAGTGCGCAAGTACGAGAGTGTTGTCCTTCTCTTCACCCATTTCTCATAGGGAGCGATCTCATTATCCTTTTTCGGAACTTTATTCAGGACATGACATGCCATCAATATAGCCTCACCCCACCATGCCTTGGATAAACCCGATGTATCTAACATGGCGTTAACCAAATCAGTTGGAGTACGGTTTTTCCGGTCGGCAACCCCGTTTGACTGGGGTGAATAGGGAGGCATCTTCTCATGAATAATGCCGTGTTCCGCACAAAAGGAATCAAACTCACTCAAGAAGTACTCTCCACCATGATCTGACTGGACTCGTTTAATTTTCTTTTCAAGTTGATTCTCAACTTCTGCCTTATAGATTTTAAAGTAGTGTAGAGCCTCATCTTTAGTATTTAAGATACACATAGCAATATCTAGTGGAATCATCTATCAATGTCATGAAGTATTTCTTTCCACCTTTAGTCAACACACCATTCATCTCACAAAGATCAGAATGTATGAGTTCTAATGGTGTCAAGTGTCTCTCCTCCACAACCATGTGAGGCTGGCGAGGTTGCTTAGCTTGCACACATGAAAGGCACTTAGAACCTTTGGCTAAAGTGAAACTCGGGATTAAATCCAACTTGGCTAGCCGCGTCATAACACCGAAACTAATGTGACAAAGACGTGAATGCCAAACTTCAGATTCGTTAACATTCGAATGAATATGGTTCACGACTTTATTACAGAAATTTGCGAGGGAAAGGCGAAACATCCCTCCGCTCTCATAACCTTTTCCAACAAAGAGTTCATATTTCGTAACAACTAATTTATTAGACTCGAAAACCAACTTAAACCCTTCTCTACATAGAAGGGAGCCACTAACAAGGTTCTTCTTGATGGCGGGGACATGCTGCACGTTCTTGTTTGCACGATCCTTCCGCAGTAAACTTGGATCGACCGTGCCAACACCATGAGCGAAGCACTCGCGCCATTCCCCATCAATACGGACCCGTGACCTGTGACATGGTAAGAAGTGAACAATGAAATGTCAGCACACACATGAACACCTGCACCTGTGTCCACCCACCAATCGGTAAATAGTAAATAAATTACCGTACCCAGATGCACCATTCTCATTGTTGCCCACAATCATGTTGACAGACTTGGAGTCCTGTCCTGACTTCTTGTACCTGTTTGGGCACTTGTTGGCCCAATGTTCAACCGAACCACAAGTAAAGCAGCCCTCGTCCTTCTTGTTCTTCTTGAAGGTCTTCTTACCCTTCTTCTTAAAGTCGGTATTGTGTTGGACACCGTTCTTTCCCTTGGGCTTGTGGGAGTTATGGTTCCTATGGTTCACCATGTTGGCAACAGAAGTTCCTTCGACCCCTTTTCCGTGCAAGTCCTTTGCCCTTGAATTCTGCTCAACACTCAGATGGCCAATGACATCCTCTACAGAGAATTCACGCCTCTGATGTTTCAGAGTGGTGGCAAAGTTCCTCCAGGAATTAGGGAGCCTAGCAATTATGCAGCCCACGACAAACTTGCCCGGTAACTTGCACTTAAGAAGCTCAAGCTCCTTAACAATGCATATTATCTCATGAGCCTGCTCCAATACATGACGGTTTTCAACCATCTTGTAATCGTGGAACTGCTCTATAATATACATCTCGCTCCCTGCATCGGGCGCCCAATTTAGATTCGGCGCCTCCCACAAGTCCTTGGCGACATGCACATGTAAATATGCGTCGACCAGTTTATCTCCGATCACGCTAAGAACTGCTCCGAGAAACACAATGGTAGCCTCCTTGAACGCCTTCTCCTGTTCAGGAGCAATCGTTCCCGTGGACACACTGGTGACCCAGAACACGTTCATAGCCGTGAGCCATAACGTGGTCTTAGTCTGCCAACGCTTAAAGTATGTACCGGTAAACTTATCCGGTTTCAGTGCAGCGGCAAAGCCACTTGCCGAAAAATTCCTACACATAATAGGTTTTTGGATTGTTGAGTAAATAGGCAATTTCTCGATTAAATTAATCCACGAGTAAATCACAAGCATGGCATTGACACAAATAAACGCATACTGATATCCAGTCAAGCAAGCATATACTACGCTAATTGCAGAAAGATCTACGTATAACGCTAGCATGGCTAAACAGAAAATGAGGGAGCGGGATAAACGAGTTATACCCTCCAGTAGGCCATGCAGAGGCCGCGACTTTGGTGGCAGCAACGGCGTCCTCGGCGGCCTTCTTGTCGGCTTCAGCTTTCTCGGCGGCAGCACGTTCGGCGTCGGTGGACATGGTGATGATGAAGGCGACGCGGACATAGAGAAGTTGACGATCGGAAGGGAGCAGACGCGTAATCGATGCCCAAAAACCTATTCGCCCCTCACCCCGTACAGGAACAAGAAGGGCGTGGTTTCGGAGACCTGCTCTCCCGTCGACCGTATACGCGGCGGACGGGATGGAGTCACCGGCGGCAGCAGGAGCAAGGGAACGACGGTGGGCGTGCCCGTGAAGCAAATGTGATCTGGTTGTGGCAGCTAGGGTTAGGAGACACCG
Source organism: Aegilops bicornis (assembly GCA_021605145.1). NCBI lineage: Eukaryota > Viridiplantae > Streptophyta > Magnoliopsida > Poales > Poaceae > Aegilops > Aegilops bicornis. Next base: position 665,142,856 of record CM038671.1, on the reverse strand, counting down.
CACACTTATATAGGAGCAGCGCGTGGAGAGACGTGGGCTTGACCCACGTCTGAGTCCGTGACAGCCCATGATCCGACGTCTCAGATCGTGGCCCAGCTGTCAGAGAACTCTCCGTTAGTGACTGGCAAAAAATAAGCGCGTAGGTGTGAGCTCGGCTCGGCTCAATCCCCAACCCGTCGTTGGGAGGCGTGGCGTGGTGAGGCGGGCGGCGGAGCAGGAGTGCGCGAGGGCCTCTTCTCTTCTCAAGCTCCAATAGCTTGTAGAAGAGAAACCCTTATAAGGAGGTCCAACTCATGTTCCACTTCCGGGGTGGGACTAAACTTCCCACTACACATAGTTCCATATAACCCACATGGGCCCTTAGAGATTTTCAGAAATTGCTATATGGGCCTAAAGCCCATCTCAAATTTCAGCAGGACCTCTGTCGGAAGAGATGACCACCACCGCCGGCTGCACCGGACCAAAGGTGCCGCCGACGCGAACCACCAGGCCCTCCACGCCGCCCCCGCCGATTCAAAGGCAGATGGCGCACCGCCGCCGCCCAAACAGGGCAGGCGGCCGCGCGCGCTGACCCGTTGCCTCGGCGCCGCCGCGCCCGCCATCGCCAACACTGCCACCACAGCCGCCATTAGGACGCAGGCCGGCCGCCACACCGCCGTAGTCCAGATCTGGGCCGTCATGAACCTGATCGGCGCCGCCGTAGTCCAGATCGTGGTCACGCCCTCGAGCCAGGGTGCCACGCGTCACCCAATGGCCCGCGAGAGGGAGGAGTGCCTCCGCCGCCGCCGTCGCACGCACAGGCTATGCCCGGCGCCGACCACCGGTGGCGACGGAGGGGAGGGAGAGGAAGGAGCGGTGACCCGGCGGCTAGGGTTGGAGCCCCTCGGTCGCCCGCGCGGGGGGCGATGGAGGGGAGGAGAGGGGAGGAAAGAGGAGAGAGATGAGATCTGGATCGCCGTGGAGTCAACCTTGCCGGTATATAGCGTGTAATTTTTCACTTTGGTTTGGAGATGCCCACCGTGGTATCAGTAGATGGAGTTGGACGGAGAGAGCCAGCGGGGCATCTTTGCGCAGTGACATTCGTCCCGCATATAATAGTCCGGTTCAGTATCAGGAAAGGCATGGCGAGTACCAAACGGCACGACCGCACGAGGTGCCGAGCGCGATTGGGCGACGAGAATCCCGGCCCCTGCCCGCACTGGTGGCCGTCACACTTGAGACCTGAGTTGAGGTGATGGAGTAGGTTTCCGTCCGCTGTCTAAAACGTGCCCATCGCAGCGATTGTTTCTTTCGTTTTCGACAGAGCCAAGCGCTTTTGTCTTATTGTGTGGCATCCTTCATTTTTAAACTATGACGTGGTTGGTTTGGTTCTTGTTTATCCTAATAATGGACTGCTAATGGTGCTGCATCACCATTACAACACAAGGAAATACTAGTACTTGCTTCGAGGCGGTTAAAGTATGCCATCGGATTTGCCACCTTTGTCGCGGCGTTGCGAAGTTCCGCTCCTTTGTCTCTTGCACAGTTTTCACCTGCCACGAATAAAACCGCGGGAAACGACCACCGTTTGCGACTTTGATGGCGCGTCGGGCAGAAGACACTGTAAAAAAAGAACGGAAAGGTGCGCAAGGTGACAAGGTTTCCCTAAATGACATGTGCTCTAGCTAGAGCGGTGAGAGGTCACCAATCACATCTCGAGGAAATTAGCAGCAATAATAATGGAGAATAAGCAATGATCCGATGTCCCTGAAGATTTTCGTCAGACTTTTTAGCGGATTTTCATCAGACGTTGTACTCTACCACTCCCAAGTCCTGACCAAAGTTTTTTTTTCTGATGTGAAAGGCAGGTGCCCTGCCCATTTCATATGTAGATAGGAAGAAATGAGAAAAATGTACAAGAGTTAGTTATATTCGTAGACAAAAAAAAAGAGAAAGTTACGCACTTCCCTCTGCCCCATAATAGAAGATGTTTTTGCAAGCTAACATAGCTTGCAAAAACGTCTTATATTATGAGACAAGCTTGCTAAAACATCTTATATTATGGGACAGATGGAGTACTACATAGCGCGAGTCCAGTACAAATACGCGAGATGGCATTGAAGGCACACATGTTGCACTCCTTCCATACATTCCAAAGCACGTAGGTGGTCACTTGACCGAACCTCATGCAAGCAGCCGCGTCAAGCCCCAGGGAATGAGAGTTCCACCAATCCTCAAGAGAGGAGAAAATATGCGTCTCATGCATGATGGGGTTTTGTAAACTTTGCCTCACCAGGTAGGAAACAAACGAACACCTAGTGCGGGAGTGCATGCCTTTCACCCGTAGTGTTTGAGGCATCGTCTCCCCTTGGCTTTCCATCCCTCATGGGGCGGCGCATATTTTCTCCTAACCTAAGCTTAGCTCCACTGTGAAACAGCCACTAGCACTATGCTTAGTGCTGCTAATCGAAGCAAATCAACATGTACTAGGAGTCTATGACATGTAGGAAAAGCAGGCAAGCTTTTTTCCAAGACCAACAGAAAGGTATTAGGAAATCATGGAATGATCCATTTAACCTTTTGTAAGACCTTGAAAAAGGAGGGAATCATAATGGATGGCCCATTTAACCTGCACTACTAATATAATTGACCCAGCATGCATGGGTCCTGCCAATCTTTCATAGGCGCGCCCGGATCATTCACCTTTCACGTCCCACACAAACAGCAAGCGCACAGTAAGAAGGCTGGTTGTTGGCGCACGTATTTGAATTAATGGTGTAGGCCTAACCCCGGGGATAGAGAAGAGACCCGCCGGCCGGAATCATTTGGCCGGCCGAAACATTTCCGGTGCAAGAAAACACACGAGACAGGGACGCTCATTTGGCACGCCTCCGGACGGAAGAGGATAAGCGCTAGCAAGAGGAAAGCGGGCGCGACAGGGACGGGGCCGGAGATCGATCGACGAGGCTACTAGAGTCTAGATGCGTGGAGACCAAATCATGGCTTCTGTAGGGCCTGCGTGTTTTTTTACGGCCACCGTGTTGACGAAAAACCTCATCCTACGTGGGATCGACGGCTGGCTGGAGACATACGGCGGCGAGTGGGCCACCGGGAGCACGTGTTTTTGGCTCGCCGGATCTCGCGGTGACCGCTTCATGCATGGCGTCTTCTGGAACCGCCGTGCCGGCGATAGGCTCCCCTCGCCGCGCGCGTCGGCGTCTCGCTTCCCCGTGCCTCGGGGCATCTGGCGCGCGCGAGCGGCGAGCCGGCGACCATGTCAGCACGACCAGGGCTAGCGCTCCCGGTGAGTCAAGACATGCATGTAGCGTGAGCGATCGGCTTGGCCCGCGAGCGCGCTAGGGCAAGCTTGGCCGGTTGCGGCTTGACGCGTACGCATACTAGATCGGGGATGTCACTCACGCGGGAATTGGCATCGCATGCAGCCGGGTCGCCCGGAAAGGAGGGGCGGCCGGGGCCTCGCGCCGGCTGCCGTGTCGGGACGGGCCTGCGGACGTAGCTAGGGCTACCGGCCACGTGATCCGGATAGGATCGTCGGTCGACTCGTTCCTTTCCGGCCGTGTCTTTTTGCTCGAAACGCGCACGGCATATATCATCTATCAGGATAGGATCGCGCCCTCGGAAGTTGGACTCGAGGCTTCATGGGCACTGCACGGCACCATGATCAAGATCAGCCAACCAGCTGTACGTGCAGGTGTTCGCCAACCGATAGTTACAGTGCGATCTTGTCTTGGTGCTGCTCGCACTAGCTGGGGTAGTGTGTTGGCAGATTCTACAACTGCGTACGTAGTAACGACGGCATGCATGGGGTGGACGAAATTATCCAAGACACTCTTGCTTCTTTCACGGAGTCACGGTCATGTGTGTGTGTGTTTGGCCCCGATCGACTGACATGTCCCGATCAACCCGAGCTCATTCATGGTTGTGCTTAGCCTTAGGGAGGTGCCGGGATGGATGGATGCACATGCTATATCACATGTGAGCCGTGGATGATTGGTCAGATATCCCATCTGTCGGTTCATGATGGGAACGTCTCCGAGTTCACGCACTGTAGGAGTTTTCCAGGCTAGCAAACTTTCTACAGCTACTTGTACATCTGACGGAACAGAACTGGCTACACAAGTCGTTTCATGCATGTGCAAAGTTGGAGGATACGCGTAGAAACCACTAAAGAGAGCTAATACGATGACACATAACAGCAGTCCTTTGTACCACATACTAGAAGCTATTGCCTTTCTTTCTATCCCTTGACTGAGTCCACGTGACACGGCAGAAATATTAATCACGCTAGCTTTGCCTTTAGCTAAGAACCCGTGTACGTAGAGCACCGAAGAAACAGTCTATGGTACCCGGTTATTGCTCGTGGCTAGCACCTAATCGTTGCTAACCATCACCGCAAAGAACTGTATTTCAGAGATGACGAATAGGAATCTTTGTCGCACATGATTACACTGATTGACAGCGACCTAATCGTACATGTGAGCTATATACATCCTTCTAGACAACACTACAATATAATCATTATTGCGTGGCGACAAGGACAACAAGTGTATAAAATACACACCGTGGAACCTCGCATAATTTTTCTTGAGCATGCGTACACCTCCAGGGAATCATTAGTTAGTACGGCAAGCACTATTATTAGCATGCCATCAGCATACAATTTTTTTTAATCCAGTCGTACTTCTACTGATTAATATACTGTTAAGTTTCTCCGCCGCAACCTTACACGGGCGCATCCTGCAGAATGACGCCAAAGTAGTAATACGTGTCCGCAAAAGCTTCCTCCATCTTGACATGTCTAGGCTTTGGCTCTCCAGCCCCGTTTCAACGAGAGAAATGAATAGATTTCGATAACCAACATGCTTCCGAATTTTGTGATAAACCAAAAAATGCTTTCAAACCAACCACTGCATCCTTCATCCTTTTAGCTAGATTCGCTACTAGGAGTACTCAATGTCAGTGCTCGTACATACACATAATATTAGTTGGCCGTTTGGACACGCAAATTCAAGCAGTCTAAACTTCTACAAATGTCATAGGTTAACGATTTTGGGATTGGGTTAGTGTTTAGGGTTTTACTGTTAGCCATGATCTTGAAAAATAAAATCCGGTTCTGTTTAAAGATTTATGCGTAATCATTTGATGGATTATGGATGGGCTTAGGCCCATATAAGATAATAATCTCTGGTTAATCTCTAAGACCCATGCATGTGTACGACAAGTGGTGGGAAGTGTGGGAAATTTTGTCCCATACTGCTACAGTAAGAAGAGTGAGACTTCTTTATAAAGGCTGCTCTACCATTTGCTATTGGGAGCTTCGGAATAGGAGTTGTACACGCGCGCTCCTCCTCTGCCGCCCGCCTCACCACGCCTCACCTCGCCTCGTCACGACGCGCGCACGCGCCGCAGGTTGCTGGAATGAGCCGAGTCGCTTACGGAAGCGCCATGTCTAAGACGTTGGACCGTGGGCTGTTCACGGACTCGGTCGTGGGCCTGACCCAGGCCCATCTACCTGACGGCCTATATAAGAAAGCACCGGCCAGTGGACTAAACCCTAAATCAGTTCACTCACTCCCTCTCGTACAACCCTAGCCGTCATCTACTGTTCCTCTCACTGTGCTGCCTTCGGCGATCCCATCCCGCCGACCGCGTGCACGGTTGGTCGGGAGAGGAGGTGCCTCCTAACCCCGCTGCTCGAGATCCTGCCCAGAGAAGCGGCAATAAGGTTTTGGGGAGGCGTCTCGACGCCGATCGCTCCCGATCCGTCCCGTCTTCATCCGCTTCGCTTCCACTACTTCCTCTACATCGACTCCATGGCTGACGACGAAGTCGCCAAGAAGAAGGCCTTGGCTGCTGCCGCCGCCGCCGCGTTGGCCTGGCCAACCGGAGGGTATGACTCGTTCATCCCCTATTTGCTCGTTCATGTGCTAGCCGTATATATGCTATTCATAGATGGTTCGATTCTATATACTGTACGTGCTCACATGCTTAGGTATCGGTATGAAATGCATACCGTATTTGCCATGTTTACTGTCTACTCGTGGATTTGATTAATCGAGAAAGTGCTAATATTTCCAACAATCCAAAAACCTTATTTTAGGCAGTTTTTGACTCATGGCTTCGCCGCTACTCTGAAACCGGAAAAGTTTACTGGAACGCATTTTAAGCGTTGGCAGACGAGGACTACCTTGTGGCTCACAGCAATGAACGTGTTCTGGGTTGGTGGTGTGTCTCCCACGGTAATGATTGCTCCTGAATAGGAGAATGCGTTTAGGGAGGCAACCATCATCTTTGTGGGAGTCGTTCTTACTGTGATCGGAGACAAGCTAGTCGACGCATATTTCCATTTGCGCGTTGCCAAGAATTTGTGGGATGCGCTCGAAGCTAAGTTCGGCGCAACCGATGCTGGAAGCGAGTTGTATGCTATGGAGCAGTTCCATGATTACAAAATGGTTGATAACCGTTTTATATTGGACCAGGCCCATGAGTTACAATGCATCGCTAAGGAGCTGGAGCTCCTGACGTGTGAGTTACTGGACAAGTTTTTCGCGGGTTGCACTATTGCAAAACTCCCTCCTGGATGGAGGAACTTTGCTACTTCTCTCAAGCACTTGAGACGTGAATTCTCTGTTAAGGATGTCATCGGTTATATAAGTGTTGAGCGGAACTCGAGAGCAAAGGACTCACACGTGAAAGGGGCAGAGGGTTCTTCTAATGCCAATGTGGTGCAGAAGAACTTCCACAAGTTCAAGGGAGAACTCTGTCCAGTAGAATACTACCTTCAAGAAGAAAGGTAAGAAGAAAGATAAGAAGAGAGATGGATGCTTCACTTGTGGTTCAGTGGAACATTGGGCAAACAAGTGCCCAAACAAGTATAAGAAGCCAGGACAGGACGCAAAGTCTGTCAATGTGACTCTGAGCAACAATGATGCGGCATCAGGGTATGGTAATATGTTTACCGTACTTTCAGTTTGTCAGTCCACTGATTGGTGGGTTGACACTGGGGCCAATATTCATGTGTGTGCTAATGTGTCTTTGTTTTCTTCTTACCAGGTCACACGAGATTGTTCCGTCCTGATTGGGAACGGCTCGCATGCTTCTGTTCATGGTGTTGGCACGGTAGATCTGAAGTTTACTTCGGGAAAGATCGTGCAACTGAAGAACGTGCAACTTGTCCCCGCTATCAAAAAGAATCTCGTTAGTGGCTCCCTTCTATGTAAAGAAGGGTTTAAGTTAGTATTTGAGTCTAACAAAGTAGTCGTATCTTGGTATGGACTATTTATTGGAAAAGGATATGATTGTGGTGGTTTGTTCCGCCTTTCCCTGGAGGATTTCTGTAATAAAGTTGTGAACCAAATTCATTCTAATGTGAATGAATGTGAGGTTTGGCATTCACGTATTTGTCACATAAATTTTGGTTGTATGACGCGGCTGGCTAAGATGAATCTAATCCCGAGTTTTACTTTAGCCAAAGGCTCTAAGTGCCATGCGTGTGTGCAAGCAAAGCAACCTCGTAAGCCTCACAACTTGCGAAGGAGAGACACCTGGCACCACTAGAGCTCATACATTCAGGTCTCTGTGAGATGAATGGTGTGTTGACTAAAGGTGGAAAGAAATACTTCATGACTTTGATTGATGATTCCACTAGATTCTGTTATGTGTATTTGTTAAATACAAAGGATGAGGCTCTACACTACTTTAAAATATATAAGGCTGGAGTTGAGAACCAACTTGAGAACAAAATAAAACGAGTCTGGTCTGATCGTGGTGGAGAGTACTTTTCTAGTGAGTTCGATTTATTCTGTGCGAAACAAGGTATTATTCATGAGAGGACGCCTCCCTATTCACCCCTGTCAAACGGGGTTGCCGAACGGAAAGTTCGTACTCTAACATATTTGGCTAACGCCATGATAGATACATCGGGTTTATCCAAGGCATGATGGGGGGAGGCTGTATTGACATCATGTCATGTCCTGAATAAAGTTCCTGCAAAGGATAATGAGACTACTCTCTATGAGCAATAGGAAAAGAAAAAAACTACACTCTCTTACTTGCGCACTTGGGGCTTGTCGGGGATATACCCCGTGGTATGACCCGGCCGGAGATATATCCCGGCTAGGACTTGGTGTTTCATTGGTAAACCGCCCAAGCCTGGTGACTCATTGGTGACTCGGTAGATTATAAGCCGGCGGACAGTTATAAGCCAGATTGTAAGCCGGCAGACAGTTATGACCCGGCAGACGGATTGTAACCCGGCAAGTACTTAGCCATGAAAATGAGTCGTCTGGAGTTAAGAAGCCCAAGACGTTAAGAAGCCCATGGTGAGAAGCCCGTGATGAGAAGCTCATGGTGAGACGTCAGAATAGGTTAAGTCCAAATCCGAGTTGGACTCTACATGTAACCCGCCCCTTCAACTTATATAAGGAGGGGCAGGGCACCCTAAGTAAGGATGTGAGATAATCTTTAAGGTTAGACACAATGAGGAGTGCCAATTTATGCGGCGACTCCATGATGAGCATAATGAGACCTAGCCACAAACACCATGTAGGGCTATTACCGGATGATGTTTCCCGCGGCCTGAAGCTGTCTAAATCCTTGTCTTGTGTGTTGATTCGCATCGCGTCTCTCATCCCGATCAACCCCTCTCAAGCTACCACATAGATGCATTGGCCTCACGACTAAGTCCTCACATTAGGACATCTGCCGTGACAATTCCACGACAGTTGGCGCCCACCGTGGGGCCTACGCATGGTGGTGTTGAGTTCTTGGAGGGATCTCTCCAGGGATCGAGAAGTTTGCAATTGTCCGAATGAGCCGGTTTGGAAGGGTTTGCATCAACTTCAAGTTCATCAGTCCAGATTACACGCTGGGAGGATTAAAGTGATAAGAAGATATCCACCAGGGCCCGAGGCATCGATCTGCTAGCCGCGCAAGTTGTTGATGTTGTTTGCTCTGTTCGTGGCTATTGTTACCTACCGATTTAAAAAACAGAGACGGGCCATGACCCGGACAGGGACGGACCACAGGCTCAGACTCCTCCTGCGACCCGCCTCGTTGACCCGCTGCATCTCCATCACCGCCGGTTCACGCATCCAACTCACCGGCCGTTGTTGAGCCACCGTGCTTACTGCTCCCGTGTAGCGGTGCCGCCCGAGCGCTGCTGTCTCCACCGCTGGCCGCTTGTTGAGCCGCCGCCTCCATGGCAACAGACCATCTCGCCGTCTATCGCCTCAGGGCTGGAGTGTGCCTTGACCCGCCGGATTCCGTCTCTGCCTCGGCCTCATCTCAAGACAGCCCCGTCCGTCTCCGACTCGCTTCCGTCGCGGCGGGCCGCCTTGAGTTGCCGTGTTAAACCGCCCTCGGAGCCGCCCTCATCTGGTTGCTCACCACTATCACCTCGAGCAGCTCATAGTTCAGAGTCCGGGTGGCCGCTTCACCCGCCTCCGTCGTTGACCAGCTGCCGCATCGGGCCGGTTTTGCCGTTTCGGCCGTCTCCCTATCACCCCGACCTGCCTTGCCTCGGGCTTCTTTAGCTATGCAGCGGCCAACATCTGTTGCCGTGCCTTGTTGAGCCGCCCACAGCCATCGTTGAGCCGCCGCCTTGGCCCATTTCCAAGTCGCCGCTGCTGGTTGTATTTGAGCCGGCCTCGCCTCTAAACCCCCCGCTGCCATGGCTCGTCTCCACCAGCTGCCTCTGATGGATCCCGCCTCTGCCTCTGCGGGCCGGCCCTCTCCGTAGCTCACTGACCTGCCAGTATCGCCGCTCGCTCGCCGGACTCCGACCCGCCATTGGCCGCAGCGTCCCGTGCACTTGTTACAACCCGAGTCGCCAATCGAGTCACGGGCGCTCGCGCTGCTCCCGCCGGGTTGGCTTCCGGTTCACAGCGTCAGCGCCGCCCTGCTATTGGCCTCTACGTCAAAATTGCTACTGCTCATCGCCGTTTAACCTGCCTCCGAGTCGTCTTGAGACGCCGGTGCCACCTTGAGTCGCCCGCTCCGCTGCCACTATGGCCTCGCCCGGTCTCCCGATCTTCAAAACTCGCCTGAGCCTCCGGGCCTCGCTGGAATCGCCCCGCCTCGAAGCCACCGCTGCTCGGCCTCGCTCTGAGCCGCCCTCGTGGCCTGCTCCTCTGTGGCCTCACCTGCCTCGCCGCTCTTCAAGCTGGCCCTGCCTCATGGCCATCTCCGCACTGGCCCGCACTGCCGCGCCTCAAGCCGGCCCGGCCTCGCGGCCGTCTCCGCTGTGGCTTCGAGCCGGCCCTGCCTCCACACGCCTCTGCAGCTGTGCCTGCCTTGGCCTCGCCTTGAGCCGCCCCGCCGCGGGAGAACAGCCATGCATCGTCTGAGCCGCCAGGTGCCCCTCTATCCTAAGCCTTCGCCGGCGGGCCGCCCACTGTTGAGTCACGGCCCTACCGCCGGAGAACAGCCCTGCGTTGAGCCGTGCAAGTTTTCTGCTTGCTCCAAGCCGGCTGCCATCTCAAAGTCTATCACGAATCACCGCTGCTGGCGAGTTACCTCCACCGAGTCACCACGGTTAAGTCACTGGGGCGCCTCCTGTGGCCGGCGACAAGCCGCCGTCTCCGCGACCGACCTGGCCTTCACGGCCTTGTCAAAATTGTCATGGACCTGCCGTGGCTGCGACCCACTTCTGCGTCAACGAGCCTCGCCCTCAAGTTGTTACAAGTCACCGTCGTCAGGGCGATGACCCGTTTTCTACGGCTTTAACTCTTGACACTAAATGAAAGAGGGAACAAGCTGATGAGAGACGATGGTGTTCGTCTTTGGAAGCACGGATATATGTCACAGAGCTAGCCCTTGAGACATAGATCTTTCATTACTGCATATATTGCCGCCGCCTTGCTACAAGCAGATTTCAGTGCTCGGTTGTGGCTGGGTTGTGGCGCAGAGTTTTCATACACATGAGGGCGTACATTCAGAAAGCACCGACACGACGCCTGGGTGTTGTCATCATAAGGTGGATTTGGAGCTTGCTCCAGTGTTGTCCAACATCGGCTTCCGTCCGTGGCACACCAATTTCTGGACAGGCGTGCAGGCCAAGCCCCCTGCGGTCTGGTTTACTTCAATGCGCCGGGTTGACTGACGGACAATCTTGAGGATCATAAGGTTCAAATATATCAGGTGATATGCATTCGGTCTATTTTAAATAACACATATTAATTCTCTCTTTTGAGAACAATTACTCTGGCTTGCGATGTTTTTTGATGTAGGACAAATTGTCTACTGCAAAGATGACCGTCACGTCACGGAGTTTATTGAATGATTCATACCAGGAGTATACAATGAGTATTGTGAGGGTCATCAACTCACTTCAAGCTTCTGGTTTACATAAAATCCAGCGTTCCGCTGCTCAACTGACCGGTTTACATCACGGTCAAATATGGATAATCTCAAGACAACTCCTCGAGTCGCCCTGAGACTCGGGGGCTATGATGACATGACTCAGTAAATGACTGATAGTTTAAAGCAAGTCAAGAACTCCGGGTCAGTGGAGGGAAGATAACCCGGTCCCGGAGGCTACTGTTATATTGATGAAAATTTAAAGGCCGTCAAAAAATGTGAAAGTGCGTTATATCGACTAGAGGGGGGTGAATAGGCGATTTTTATGAATTCTTCACTGAGGAATTTGCGGGTGAGGAAATTCCTTAGCGAAGAACTACTTGCAGCGGAATAAGTACTCAAAAGTAAACATAACAGAGCACAAGCATGGTCATCATGACGAAATGAAGACAAGCACAGAGTACAGAAAGCGTAAACACAGGATAACACAGGATGATGACAAACAGACTGAAGAAATTGAACTGAGGAAATTGAGAAAGTCTTCAGTCAAAGCCTTCAAAGACAGATATGAACAAGTGCACAACACAGTTATGAGGAAATGAAAGAGTTGCGGAAATAGAACCAGTAAGCTTGGTGAAGACAATGATTTGGTAGACCAGTTCCAACTGCTGTCTCAGTTGTACGTCTGGTTGGAGCAGCTGGGTATTTAAACCTGAGGACACACAGTCCCGGACACACAGTCCCGGACACATAGTCCTCACCGTATTCTCCTTGAGCTAAGGTCACACAGACCTCGCCCAATCACTCATGGTAAGTCTTCAGGTGACTTCCAAACCTTCACAGACTCGGTCACTCGGTGATCCTTTCCTCTTGGATGCTCTAGACCATGACGCCTAACCGTCTGGAAGAAGCACAGTCTTCAAAGGTAACAAGCGTCGGATCCACGCAGGATCAATCTCTTCAGTGATGCTCAATCACTTTGGGTTTGTAGGTGTTTGGGTTTGGGTTTTCCTCACTGCATGAATTTCGCTCAAAGTCCTCGGAGGATGGGATGCTCTCAAATGACAAGTGTCAGTTTCTCTCGGAGCAGCCAACCAACTAGTGGTTGTAGGGGGCGGCTATTTATAGCCTAGGGAGCAGCCCGACATGATAAGACATAAATGCCCTTCAATAATATGACTGTTAGGTGGGTGGATATTTTGGGACAGCTGGCGCGTAGCACATCAACGGTCGGAAATTTGAGTATCAAATTCCTCAGGGCTATCATGTTCCTCACTGTGTAGGCAATCCGCACTGGCGAATTCCTAACTCCCCAGTCAGAACAAATTCCTCAGAGACCAAAAGAACTTCGTCTCTGTCACTGAAGAATATGACCGAACTGTATGAGATTTCCAATGGCTTCACTCGAAGGGATTGGTAGGTGTAGGATTTTGAGTTGAGCATCACATGGAAATTTTTCGTTAGTATTTCCTCGACCCCCTTTAACTGTACGGTGTTTCCTATGACTCAAGAAAGAGATAATGAAACTACGAAAACAAAAGTCTTCATGCTCCATGTTCCTCGAATGAATGCCAAGTCTTCAAGGTCAAACCAATTTCTTCACTTTCAAAGTCTTCAAAAAGTCTTCAGAAATCCAAAGTCTTCAGTTGAAGAACTTCATTTTTAGGGGTCGACTTTCTCTGTAAATATCAAACTCCTCATAGACTTATAGACCTGTCTACACTCATAAACACATTAGTCCCTTAACCTATAAGTCTTCAATACACCAAAATCACTAAGGGGCACTAGACGCACTTACAATCTCCCCCTTTTTGGTGATTGATGACAATATAGGTTAAGTTTTCAACGGGGATAAAGATATGAAGTGTAAATACTGATATTGAGGAATTTGATTTAGTCTTCAAGCGGTCTATCTTATATCGGCATTTTTTTGCTAAGTTACAACTCTCGTTCTTCTTATGACTCTGCAGGATCGAGTTGTAAACTTAAACTCTATGGTGGCCTAATACTTTTGTTGTGATTTTCTACATGCTTATTCCTCGTTAATGTTAATGCGCGCATGCTGAATTACATCAGTCACCATATTTCATCATGCATTCCAAATTCTTCATATTATATGTCAAATGCGTATATGAATTACAAGATATAGAAGAACTCCCCGTGAAGATGTGCATAGTGAGGAATTTGCTTTTGAAGAAATGCACACTTGAAGAGTAGAATCATGGGGATCTCCCCCTATATCTTGTAATTCATACACGCATTTGACATATAATATAAATAATTTGAAATGCATGATGAAATATGGTGACTGATGTAATTCAGCATGCGCGCATTAACATTAACGAGGAATAAGGATGCAGAAAATCACAGCGAAAGTATTAGGCCACCATAGAGTTTAAGTTTACAACTCGATCCAGCAAAGTCATCAGAAGAATGAGAGTTGTAACTTAGCAAAAAAATGCCCATATAAGATAGACCGCTTGAATACTAACTCAAATTTCTCCCCCTTTGTCATCGAATGACCAAAAGGATCGAAAATGAGGACTAACGCCCCTGAAGAATATCAAGTTGATGAAGGAGCGCCAGCGTTGTTGGGGTCATTTGTTGATGTTGGGCCTGCCGCAGTGTCGTCCAAGTCTTCATGCTCGTCGGTGTCGCGCGATGAAGAATAGGAGCTGGCCACCAAGGAAGGAACCTTGGCCTTCTTGTACTTCTTCGATGGAGGAGCAGTCCAGCCAAATCTTCCTTGAGACCCATTTTCTTCAGATCTTCTTCGCTATAAATGTGAGACAGAACAACCTAGGTACGGTTGAAGGTTTCATGGAGGTAGTAATGGTTTTTCTTTACTACAATATGGGTAGCAGTCATGTTGTGAAGAATTGAATCAAACTGACGCTTGACCCATTTGTGATTGCGATCAACCTTCTGGTGAAGACTGAGGAGAAGCTCACGATCAGTCATCACCCTGGGAGCTGTGCCTTGAGGATTTTGCTTGGTTGCATTGGAAGTAGTGTCATGAGTGGCAGAGTCATCATTGGTGAATAAGATGCAACTTTGTGAAATTTACCATCCAATGGACGAATGCCTTCATCAATAACAGCAGCGGCCTTGCCCTTGTCATCAGCTGAGGAAAACGTCCGTTTGAGGACTTCAATCGGGGGCAAGTAGCTGCAATGGTTCAAAGGTATCAGCTTTGTAGTTGAGTGAAGACCTTGTTCTGATGAATCTCATAATCCACGGAGCATAAGGCTTCAACTCATACGGTGACATTGCGACATTGGCCAGAGTCCTCATGAAGAAATCATGGAAGTTGACGGGAACGTCATGAATGATATTGAAAAGCAGATTCTTCATGATGCCAACGACTTCTTCTTCATTCAAGTCGTGTCCCTTGATGGGACTCAATGTCTTCGTCAAAATGCGATAAACAGTCCGAGGCACATATAGCAATTCCTTCAAGAGGAATTTTGTTCTTGGGGCCTGACCTGGCTTCAATGGCTTCATCAGCACTTGCATATAGTGATCTGTAAGCTCAGGCTCACTGTAGATGCAACGAGCAGCTTCATGGGGAGGACTGAGAGGCAAAGCACGAAGCAATTCAGTAGCCGGTGCCTTATAGTGAGTCTTTTCGGTCATCCAGTCCAGCATCCAAGAATTCACATCTTCAGAGTCTCCGGTGATGTGCAGCGTTGCATAAAATTGAAGAATGAGTACTTCATTCCAATCACATATATCAGTGTAGAAATTTAACAGTCCAGCATCGTGAAGAACACTGAGGACTGGCACGAAGCACAGCAGAGATTCCATATCCACATGAGGAATGTGCTCATGATCAAAGACTTTGTCTTTGTTGAACAGCACTAAGTAATAGAAATTTGCCTGACTGGCAGTCCAGAAACGCCTCTTCCTAATGCGAGCAAAGTCATAGGGGTTGTAATCTGTGAAGAATACGTGCTCGCCGAAGAAATCATCAGCCTTGAATTTTTGCTTCCTGGAGAATGGATCCTTTGGCTTGAGTTGAGGAGTGTCAGTCAGTTGCATCACAACCTCGGGAATTGCAATCCCAGGTTCTTCAGGCTGAGGAATTTCTGGTTCCTCTTCAGCGGCAGTCCGTGTCTTCAATGATTCAGCAGCAGCAGTTTCATCAGCACTAGTGGCTGGAATTTCTTCATGAACAGATGGAGTGGGGTGAGTTTCTTCAAAGCCCAATGGAACAGTATGTGCTGGGACTGAGGGATTTTCTGCAATGGCGTGAACAGAGGAGAGTTGGGGTGCTGACTATCCCAAAAGTCATCATTCATCAATGAAGTAGTACTCCCAATGTCCACGTCAGAGTTGTGTTCATCCAATTCCTCAACGCCAGCCTCTTCAGCAGTGAATTGAGGCATGGGCGAGGAGACAATTGGAGTTGAAGGGATTGCGTCCGCTTCAATTTTTTCAGCCATCTGCTCTGATGAAGCAGCAGAGGGAATATCTTCATCAGATCCGCCGGGGATCACATATTCTTCATCGAAAGGAACAAGGTCCTTTGATGGCATGGTTAAGACAGGAACAACATCAATTGGGTTGTCAAATGAGCTAGTCAAAGGCTTCATCTTCTTCGGGGCTGAAGAATCTGATGAAGTTGATGCCTTCCTTTTCTTCACAGCTGCACGTTCAGCAGCCTTGGTCTTCTTCACATCTGATGCAGATGGAAGGATCGGAGTTGGGGTAGGCGCAGGAGGAGCAGAGGAATTTGGTTGATTTTCTTCAGGAACAACTGATGTAGTTGCCCTAACTTCTTCATTTTCTTCAGGAGCACCACTAGTGGATGCCCTAGCAATTTCTTCAGCGGCTGGAATGTAGTCATCAGCCCTGGAACTCACATTTTCTTCAGCAGCCTGATTTTCATCAGCGGTGGTGGCATGCTCTTCAGTCGGTTGAGCAGATGCTTCGGCTTGAGGATTTTCTTGTTGCGTTGGAGCTGCAACATTTGACGTGAACTTCTCAGTCAACTTCACAAACCTGACTTTGGCTCCAAGCCAGTCAGCTCTATATACGTCACATTCATCACTAAGGATTTTGATCTCAGACTGAATGTTGAAAAGTTCTTCAGTTGTCATTACGACAACGTTTTTCTTCAGGAAGCACTCCTTCTTGTACTGCGCTTTCTTGATCTGCCTGGCCTTTTCAAATTTCCATTTTTATTCTTGGATGAAGGCAGTCAACATATGACTTTGGCCAGGAGTCAGCTTGAAATCAGGCATAGGAGCGTTGGGGTCCTTGTGCCAGAGATCAATGTAATCGAGGATCAACTTGGGATCCAAAAAAAGAGGCACATTTGTGCCCTTGGCTCATGACCTCGAGCTGCCTCTCGGCGATGATTTTGGCAAGTTCATGATCATCAACTTCGTCTTCATCAGACGGCACTTGGAAGGTGACCTGCTTCTTGTGAGGACTTGGGCAAGAGCCTCGTCCAGGAGTGGCCTTTGTCTTCACCAGAGAGGGTCCAGTTGAAGAATTTGGTGCAGCTGAGGAACTAGCGGAAGCTCCTGAGGCAATAGATATGCTTGTCCTCCTTTGGCACGTGGCGAGATGCACAGGTGTAGAGGATTTGGTCGGAGCAGCTGAGGAATTTGGCGGAGGAGCTGAGGACTTTGGAGGAGCGTGAGCAACATGAGGAGTTGGTTGTGAGGGCTTTGAAGATTCTGGCTGTGAGGGCATTGCTGAGGAACTTGGACGTGAGGGCATTGAGGATGAAGCACTTGGCTTATGCGTAGGCTTCTTTGCCATGGCCTTCTTCGGCTTGCTAGCCGAGGCCTCAGTAGTGGCAGCAGCAGCAACAGCAGAGTCTTCGTTGAATTTCGTCACCGCTTCTCTTGCTTGTCTGGCCAACTTGGCATGGCGCTTGGCCCATTCATCAGGATAATCCTACCCGCACTTGAGGTTGGTGGGATCTGCTTCTTGGCCAGGTGCCAATGAAGGTCTTGGGCATGGAGGATTGAGTGCGAATTTCTTCATGTACTTGGGAGTTACATACCTGTACTCCCTCCACTCTCTTGCCCATCTCCTCTCTATCCTCTGGATGCGCACCTTGCGCTGATTTTTGTCCTCTTTTCCAAACTTGGCCTCATCAGGAGTGCAGTAATCCTTATATATGTCATCAGGGATCTGAAAAGCAGTATTAACCTCAGGCCTCTTTCCTCCATTTTGTGGCTTCTTTCCATCAGCCATTTTCTTCAGATGAGGAATTTGAACAATGGAATTCTCTGAAGATGTATGCAATTTTTCTTCGAGGAACACTGCAAATGAGTTAAGTTGATGAGAACCTAGTGATTCAGCAGCGGACATGAGTACATGTGAACAAAGTATAGTTGCAAGGAATTTGGAGAGGTCATATGCATTCTCAGAAGGTTTTGTAAAAAGAACAAGTTTGAGGAATTTGACCAGATGAGTCTTGAAGAATTTCACTAAGCGTTCTTTGTCTTAGGTACCAGAGTTGTACAGATCAGAAATCCACACAATTGAGGAATCTTGAAGAAAAATATAGCTTAGAGAAATGAATCAAGAACAGATGACATGTGAGGTGTTTTATTGTGTGAGGATTTGAAGATAAACACCTTTGAAGATTTTGTAGAAAACTTTTGAATCAAAGAGGGCAGTAAAAGTAACTTTAATTACCCTGGACGAAGAACACGACGAACTGGGAAGTGTAGGTGTGAAGTTCGCCAGTTCAGATCTTCCACGCCCTAACTTGGCTGAGGAAGACAACTACGGCGGTGGCGGAGTGAAGAACTCCGCGGTCGGCGCGAGTACGGCGGCGACGAGGTCGAGGCAGTGAAGCTCTTCCTCACCGACGATGATGAAGTAGCGGTGGCGCTAGGGTTTGAGAAGCTCGAGCTGGCGTGAGGTTGAGCGGAGTAAAAGAGAAGAGAAGAAGGGGGGGGAGGGTATTTATAGCCATGGTGAAAAACTGTTCGCCCGAAGAATTTGGACGAACGTGCCCCTGACCCTTCTCATTCGCTTGACATGTGTCACCCACGTACTGAGAAGTGGAGATCGTGTGAGATCGTGGGTGAATAGATAAGTGTTATCGTGGGATGCGGAACGGTTTGAGCGGCAAAACCGAAAATTTTGGATAAGATAAGTTTTAATGTTGCGTTCGCAAATTCTTTAGCTGGCAAGGACACAATGAAGATTTTGAACGAGTTTCAAATAGAACGCACATGAAAAATTTATGAATAGAATGGGTTGAGTTTAGCATAGAGGGGAAATGGTCCGATCACATTCACTTAGCAGAAAAAGCATCTTGAAGAATTAGCAATAAGTGAATGCTGTAGAGGACATAAACTCATATATATATATATATATATATATATATATATATATATATATATATATATATATATACGGACGGTTTATTCTGCTAATATTAGCAGAATAACTATTCTGCACACCACTTGACCTTTGCACGCTCAATTGAAGCGCACTGCATCATTTTGACGAAGAGCACTGCAATAGAGACTAGTGAACTTCTCGTCGGAAAAAACTGCATGCGTTATTTTTTCGGTACTGTTTTCGCTCTAATTTTTTAACCGTTTATCGGAATGAGGCGTGTAATATACCATTGAAAAGCTATGGATTAGGCGCAACTTCGACATGTTGACACTTTTCGAGATTCCACACGGTTTAAGAGCAGTTTTGAAAATAGTGCGGCAGATGACGAGTGGCAGCGAGCGTTTTTTCGCGTTGTTTTCTAAACCGCTTGTCGGAACGAAGCAAATGATACACCGTTGGATAGATATCGTCGAGGCGCATCTTTTTCATATATAAATCTTTCTCTAATTCATTACGGTTTAAGAGCAGTTTCAAATTTACTAAATCGCGGAACTCTGTTTTTCAAATGTTTTGAAATTTTCGGTACTGTTTTTGCGCCAGTTTTCTAACCATTTGTCGAAACGAGACATATGATACGCCGTTGGAAAGCTACGGACAAGGCGCAACTTTCATATGTTGAAATGGTTTTGAGATTCCTTACAATTTTTAGTTAATTTTGAAAATCGTGCGGCTGACTTCGAGAGGCAGCGGCTGTTTTTTCGCGTAATTTTTACGAACGGCTGGTCGGAATAATTCAAATCATACGCCGTTGGAAAGATATCGACGAGACGCAACTTTTTCATGCAGAACGCTCTCTCATATTCCTTACGGTTCAAGAGGAATTTTGAATTTACCGAAATGCGGACACTGTTTTTCGCGACACCCAAATCGACGTGGGTACTTCATCCGACTGAAAACCGCCTTTGCATCGGATTTAAAAAACTGCACTGCATCAGACGGACAAGAAAACTGCATGGTTTTTTTTGTGGGACATAAATTTTTGAAGACGAGGAAGAAAACCGCACTGCTTAAGACTGAAAACCGCACTGCATAGACGGGCAAGTGAACCCCGTAAATTTTCTCTTTTTTCTAACTTTTTACGCTTATTTGTGAACCTCCTGGTCAAAGTTAGTGAACCACATGGCCCAGACTAGAGAACTGCATTTTTTCGGTTGGTAAAAGTGAATCACAGGGCAGAAACTAGTGAACTTCATCTAAATAGAAACGAACTTCTTGTGTGTTGATTTTTTATTGTTTTTACAAAGAGAATATTTTTACAAAGGGAACCACAGGAGTGCACTGCAAACATATATACACCGCATTGCAAGCATACGGAAAACAAGTGAAACTGCCACATGCGACAATACATTTTGTTTTCTGAAAAATGGGGTGTACTGCACACATACACACACCGCATTGCAAGCATATACAAAAGGAACTCCACGCACATGATGCTTCTTTTGTTCTTTTTTTGACGATGCTTCTTTGTTCTGGCATATACAAAAGTGAAACCAACTTATAGCACAAGGGAACCGCATGCAAAAAGATGAGCACGTGGGGTGCTCGGCCATCAAATTCCCTGTTGGCAAAATAAAACTGCACGCTGCAAGGGGGGCGAGCGGCAGCCGCCGCGATGTCTGAGAACATCACAACGCACTTTGAAGCAAAGGGTCCGGGGTGCCTTGCACGCCAGATCCGTGAGCGCATGCAAGACACAGCGCCGCCTTGCACGGTGCAATCAAGACCAGCGAACTCCATTTTTGTGCCCAAGCGAAATCTGAAAATGCCAAAAAATTCCTTAACTTTGTTAGTGTGTCAACCGCACTGCATCAATTTAACCATCATTAACTTCGTCAGTGCGTCAGGACCTGATGCAAGGGTACGGGGTGATCCGGCACGAGCTGCAATGGTGGACCGTTGGGGTCGTCGGCGACGGGCCATGCGCCCTGTGCAGCACCCACCCGCGCCGTCGGGCGGGGCTAGGGCTCTGGCGGTGGCGCGGCATGGCCGGCGGCCCCGCTGGAAGGGTCTCCGGATCCGGTTGCCTGGGCTCGCCGCGGATGGCGGAGAGCGGCCGAGCAGCACCGGGTCGGGCGGAGCTGGCAGTGGGAGCCGTGGGAGGCATGCGAGGACTTATTGGTGGGGGCCTCAGGAGGGGTGGCGCGGCGGCGACTTGTAGAGAGGCACGGCGGTGGCCTAGGGAGGGTGGAGCGGCTCGGCGGGGGCCTCGGGAGGGGTGGGGCGGCGGCGGATTGCAGAGGGGCGGCGCGAGAGGGTCCTAGGGTGGGGCGGCTCGGCGGGAGCCTGGGGAGGTGCGGCGCGGCACCAGCGGCCGGGGAGGAGCGGATCTGGCGACGGCGGGGAGGGGGAAGAAGGTAGTAGTAGGGGGTGGGCGCGGCGGCCAGCTTGGCAGCCGGTGGCGAAGAAGAAGGTGTGGAGGAAGTGGGCGGGCAGCGGGCGGCGCGGGGTGGTGGCCGGCGGCGGGCGGCGTGGGGTGGTTGGTGGCCGGGGCTGGGTCGGGAGGTGAGGGAGCCCCGTGACCAGGGGGAGTAGTGCGGGGGTGGGTTGAGAAGATGGTGGTAGGTGGTAGTAGTAGCGAGGTGGGGTTAATTTCTTTTTTGTTGCCTCGCGGTTCGATTGGGTTTTGTTGCGATCTGGAACTGTTAGCGAGAATAAGCGATTGATGTGCGAGAATAAGGTCTTAAGGGGTGTTATTAGAATAGACCCACCCTATATATATATATATATATATATATATATATATATATATATATATATATATATACCTACAAGCAGTGGTAGTTACCACCACTTGCGTTTTGTATGTTGTATGTAGTATCTGTTGAAACCGAGAGTATGTACGTGTAGTATGTAGTATATAATAATGATTAGATAGTATATATACTAATTTTTAGATAGTATGTATCATTTTTTGAGTATGCTCATTTTTACGTACAAATATGTACGTATTTTACAAATATAACGAAAACTATGAGCTCATATGTAATTTTTTCATGTAACTTGCTTTGAAATATCTTAGATATAATATATGAACATATTTAAAATAATAAAATAGTATATATAATACCAAATGGTAGTATATGAGACATGTAGGGTAACTACCACCGGGTGGTAGGATGGATTTTCCATATATATATATATATATATATATATATGTGTGTGTGTGTGTGTGTGTGTGTGTGTGTGTGTGTGTGTGTGTGTGAAGACAATGCAAAGTTGAATAAAATGAACCACTGAGGAATTTCAAAACTGAGGGAAAACTCAAATTGAAGATTTTCAACTTTGGTGGTGGCGTGACCCACCATATAAGAATGATGATTTCAGGCACCGCGTACAATTGTCGTAGGGCTCTGAGAATCAAATTTTTCGTTAATTTCTTCACACTTAGAGTGTTATTCTTCATTGATTGAAGGAAAACGTTTCTTCATTTGTTGCACATCTAAGTCATCAATTTTGCATAAGTGTTAGGATGAGTGTCCTTTTCAAAAAACATTCGAAGATTTTAAGATACTTAGGTCACACCGCAACTTGCTAAATTTCTTCTCATCCAAGGGTTTTGTGAAGATATCGGCTAGTTGTTCCTCAGTCTTCACATGCTCAATAGAAATGTCGCCCTTCAACACATGATCACGAAGAAAATGATGACGATTCTGAATGTGCTTTGTCTTCGACTGCTGAACTGGATTGTGAGCAATCTTGATGGCACTCTCATTGTCACAAAAGAGAGGCACATTCTTCACGTTGACGCCGTAGTCCTTGAGAGTTTGCTTCATCCACAGCAATTGAGCACAGCAAGAACTAGCAACAACGTACTCAGCTTCAGCAGTAGACAGTGATACGCAGTTCTGTTTCTTCGAGGACCAACAGAGCAAAGATCGTTCGAGGAAATGACATGTGCCAGATCTTGACTTGCGGTCCACACAATCACCAGCACAGTCAGAGTCTGAATATCCAATGAGATCAAAAGCCGAGCCCTTGGGGTACCATAATCCAAGTGTTGGTGTGTGAGCTAGATATCGAAGAATATGCTTCACAACCTTATGGTGTGATTCCTTGTGTAATTTGAAATCGGGCACACATGCAAACACTAAGCATTATATCTGGCCTAGATGCACATAAGTACAATAAAAAACCAATCATGGAGTGGTATACCTTTTGATCGAAGTCAATACCATTTTCATCAGTGCATAGATGGCCATTTGTGGGCATAGGAATTTTGACGCCTTTGCAATCTTGCATGCCGAATTTCCTCAGTACATCCTTGAGATATGAATATGCCATTGCGTTGTTGACAAATTTGAAGACCTAAGAAGAATTCCAATTCACCCATCATAGACATTTGATATTCTTCACTCATCATATAGGCAAATTCATCACTGTAACGTTGGTCAGTACAGCCAAAGATAATATCATCAACATAAATTTAGCACACAAACAATTCACCATCATAAGATTTAGTGAAAAGAGTAGGGTCGAGTGAACCGGGTTTGAAGCCTTTCTTCATGAGGAACTCCTTCAGAGTATCATACCACGCCCGAGGGACCTGCTTGAGGCCATGGAGGGCCTTATTGAGTCTGAAGACTTTGTCTGGATGCTTTGGATCTTCAAAACCTGGGGATTGAGCAACATATACTTCTTCCTCAAGCTTACCATTGAGGAATGAACTTTTCACATCCATTTGATATAAAGTGATATCATGATCGTTAGCATAAGCAACTAATATGCGAATAGCCTCAAGTCTAGCAACAGGTGCAAAAGTTTCATCGAAATTGATTCCTTCAACCTGTGTGTAACCTTGAGCTACAAGCCGTGTCTTATTCCTCACCACAAGGCCATTTTCATCTTGCTTGTTGCGGTAGATCCACTTTGTGCCAATGATATTGTGCTTGCGAGGATCTGGACTTTTGACCAGTTCCTAGACGTTGTTGAGCTCGAATTGATGTAATTCTTCTTGCATAACTTGAATCCACTCAGGCTCCATAAATGCTTCATCTACCTTACTGGGCTCTGTGATACAGACAAAAGCAAAGTGCCCACAAAAGTTAGACAAATGTGAAGCTCTTGAGCGTGTGAGAGGACCTGGTGCTTCAATGTCATTGATGATCTTCTCAATCTGCACTTCTTTTGCAACGCCAGGATGAGCGGGTTGTCGT
Organism: Aegilops bicornis; assembly: GCA_021605145.1. Taxonomy (NCBI): domain Eukaryota; kingdom Viridiplantae; phylum Streptophyta; class Magnoliopsida; order Poales; family Poaceae; genus Aegilops; species Aegilops bicornis. The sequence continues at coordinate 665,119,028 of CM038671.1, read as the reverse complement.
CGAGGAATTTGATCAGCATTTTCTTCAGCACCATTTTCTTCAGGTGCCTTAGCTCAACATTCTTCATGTTCTGGAATGAATTCTTCAGCAGATTCTTCGGTCGGAATGACATCCTCAGTAGCCTTGAACTTGATTGTTTCCTCAGGTGCTGGTTCATCTATCACAGAAGGTAGGTGCTTTCTTTGCGAGCCATTAGTTTCATCGAACCGCACATCTACAGTTTCAACAACCTTGTGAAGAACGTTGTTGAAGACTACAGAGGTGTGCGAGTCCTTTCCGTAACCAAGCATAAAACCATCATGTGCCTTCGGTGCAAATTTTGCGTTGTGATGAGGATCTCTAATCCAACATTTAGCACCGAAGACTTTGAAATAACTCACATTGGGTTTCTTGTCAGTGGGGAGTTCATAGGCAGTCTTCTTGAAGAATTTGTGAAGATAAACTCTGTTGATGATGTGGCATGAAGTATCAATTGCATCAATCCAAAAATGATGAGGCGTTTCGTATTCATCAAGCATAGTGCTAGCCATCTCAGCAAGAGTCCTGTTCTTGCGCTCCATGACGCCATTCTGCTGAGGAGTATAAGGAGCAGATAACTCATGAGTAATACCAAGTTCATCAAGATAGTCATCAAGACCAGAGTTCTTGGACTCAGTTCCATTGTCACTTCTGATGTGCTTGATCTTCACACCAAAGTTGGTTGAAGCCCTCGAGGAAAATCATTTGAAGAATTCCTGCACTTCGTGTTTGTAAGTGACAATATGTACTCTTGTGTAACGAGAGTAATCATCAACAATAACAAAGCTATATTGAGATGCATCATTCGAAACTGCAAAATAATGATTAGGACCAAAAAGATCCATATGAAGCAATTCAAATGGTCGAGTGGTAGTCATGATTATCTATGCTAGATGCTTAGCCTTGGTCATCTTTCCAGCTTCACAGGCTCCGCGCAAGTGATCCTTGAGGAATTTGACATTGTCAATGCCAATGACATGCTTCTACTTCGCAAGCGTGTGCAGATTCGTCATGCCTGCATGACCAAGTCGTCGATGCCATAGCCAGCCTTCTGAAGCTTTTGCAAGTAGGCACGCGGCTGGTTGTGGTCATGTAGAGAAATCAACAATATACAAGTCTCCTCTCCTAAAGCCTTCGAAGACTTTGGAATTGTCAGCTTCCATGATCACAACACAACGATACATGCAAAAGACAACAACCATATCAAGATCACAAAGCATTGAGACAGACATGAGGTTGTATCCTAAGGACTCGACAAGCATGAATTTGTCCATGTGTCGATCCTTTGAGATCGCAACCTTACCTAGACCCAATACCTGACTTTTGCCTTTGTCAGCGAAGATGATATGCTTCAGATGCGATGGATATAAGGGAGCATCCATCAGTAGATTCTTGTCACCAGTCATGTGATTTGTACATCCACTATCGAGGACCCACTCATTGGCTTTGGGTTGATCATCCTGCAGATGAATTAGTGCAGCTTACAAAATCATATACTTCATTAGTGAAGAATATGACATCACAGTTCATCATATCAATTTCATCAACCAATAGAACAGATAAAACAGAATGAGGACGTGAGAAGTGAGAACTCATTTCTTCATGATTAGCCTGCGTCCTATCAGGCACTCTCAGGTCTCCAGCAAATTCTTCAGACGTTTACGCACGTCTGGAGACCCGACCCTGCATAAGAGATTAGTTCTTTTTCTTCACCACCCACATCTGAAGGGGTGGCAAAGAGTTCATCACCCTGCGAGCTCCATATGAGAAAGGTGGCATAGAAGCCAGTCCATTTCATTTCACATAAGAGGGGTTAGGGTAAGCATATGAATAAGCAGAGAAATTCTTTGAGGACTTATGAACATAATGGTTAGAAGAGTAATGCTCATATTCATAGCCCTTAGCTCTTTCGTGCGAAACAGAGGTGTTAGCACGATGATGATCATATGAGGACTTTGATCCTTTTGAGCAATTTGATCCACGTGAGGAATTTGGTCCACATGAGGACTTGGATCCATATGAAGAATTGGGTCCATATGAAGAATTTGATCTGGGGTTCCTATTCTTCACTGGTGGTGTCATGAGGACATTCACCTGAAGATTTTCAAGGCACCTTTTGGGAACCCAGATTTTCTTCATAGGAGAACCGTTCCTGCAGTTAGTGCCAACATATCTAGCAAATACTTCACCATTCTTATTTTTGAACAGTTTATAGTTGGAGTCAAATGACCCATCAGAAGAATGAGGAGATTCACATGTAAAGCCAGATAGATTAGATGGATCTCCTGGAGGTCCCTTTGCAGCAACCCATGAGGTTTTGGGGTACTGCTCAGGCTTCCAATATGTACCATCAACATTGAGTTTCCTCTCAAAGGCAATACCCTCTTTCCTAGGGTTCGTGTTGAGGATCTGCTTTTTAAGCACATCACAGAGAGTCTGATGCCCTTTGAGGCTTTTGTGCATGCCTGTCATGTACAATTCCTTCAGCCCTGCATCATCAGTGATACTAGCAATGTCCTCAGATGAGTAATTAGTGATAGAAGATACAGTTGAAGAATTTGTAGCATTAGAAGCATTTGAACATTCAGGTGAAGAATTAGCAGATTCATGTTCAATGCACTTCAAGCATGGAGGAACAAATTCTTCCTGAGCAGCGCTGATTTGTTGAGCAAGTAATGAATCGCACTCCTTCTGAAGATCTTCATAACTCACTCTTAGCTTTTCAAGATCTTGCTTTCTCTGAAGAAATTCATAAGAAAACTTATCATGATCAGATAATAGAGTGTTATGATGACCTTGAAGGGTGTCAAACCTAGACTGATCCATTTCCAACTAAGGAAATGAAAGAGTTGAGGAAATAAAACCAGTAAGCTTGGTGAAGACAATGATTTGATAGACCAGTTCCAACTGCTGTCTCAGTTGTACGTCTGGTTGGAGCGGCTGGGTATTTAAACCCGAGGACACACAGTCCCGGACACACAGTCCTCACCGTATTCTCCTTGAGCTAAGGTCACACAGACCTCGCCCAATCACTCGTGGTAATTCTTCAAGTGACTTCCAAACCTTCACAGACTCGGTCACTCGGCGATCCACAATTCCTCTTGGATGCTCTAGACCATGACGCCTAACCGTCTGGAAGAAGCACAGTCGTCAAAGGTAACAAGCGTCGGATCCACGCAGGATCAATCTCTTGATGATGCTCAATCACTTTGGGTTTGTAGGTGTTTGGGTTTGGGTTTTCCTCACTCGATGATTTTCGCTCAAAGTCCTCGGAGGATGGGATGCTCTCGAATGACAAGTGTCAGTTTCTCTCGGAGCAGCCAACCAGCTAGTGGTTGTAGGGGGCGGCTATTTATAGCCTAGGGAGCAACCCGACATGATAAGACATAAATGCCCTTCAATAATATGACCGTTAGGTGGGTAGATATTCTGGGACAGCTGGCGCGTAGCACAGCAACGGTCGGAAATTTGAGTATCAAATTCCGTAGGGCTATCATGCTCCTCACTGTGTAGGCAATCCGCACTAGCGAATTCCTAACTCCTCAGTCAGAACAAATTCCTCAGAGACCAGAAGAACTTCGTCTCTGTCACTGAAGAATATGACTGAACTGTATGAGATTTCCAATGGCTTCACCCAAGGGATTGGTAGGTGTACGATTTTGAGTTGAGCATCACATGGAAATTTTTCCTTAGTATTTCCTCGGCCCCTTTAACAAAGACGGTGTTTCCTATGACTCAAGAAAGAGAAAATGAAACTACGAAAACAAAAGTCTTCACGCTCCATGTTCCTCGAATGAATGCCAAGTCTTCAAGGTCACACCAATTTCTTCACTTTCAAAGTCTTCAGAAAGTCTTCAGAAATCCAAAGTCTTCAGTTGAAGAACTTCATGTTTAGGGGTCGACTTTCTCTGTAAATATCAAACTCCTCATAGACTTATAGACCTGTGTACACTCATAAAAACATTAGTCCCTTAACCTATAAGTCTTCAATACACCAAAATCACTAAGGGGCACTAGATGCACTTACAAAATGTCCGGCTCAAAATGAAGATTCCTGTTTAAAATCCAGTTCAAGGGTAATCTGTCTACCACAAAAGCTTTGAAGCTCGCAATATCCAGTTTAAAACTCCGATTCAAAAAGAATTCATCTCTCTCAAGTTCGAGTTCTTAGAAAAATTAAAGGTTGCCAAAGAGAACTTGCTGCCATGATGCGCGGTTCAAACATGGGTATTGTGCCTTATGGGCTCATATTATTATGATCACTTGGGGGCTTCCTGCTCATTGAGCATAGCTATGACTACCCTTGTGTATCCGGCTTGTATGGCTGGAATGAAATGTTCCTTGGGGGCTCTTTGTTCAATAGACAAGAGTTTTTATGACCCTTGTAATAGGCTTGGATGCCAGGTGTATTCACCTAAAAACCCGGGTTATCCTGCCTTTTTAAGTCTGCCACTCCGCCCAGATTGACTGGAATGACTCGCCGTACTTTTGACAAGTCAATCTTATACAGACCCTGAACTTGTCAAAGTTAAAACGACGATTGGTCATGTGAGGCCCGGCTTATAAGGTTTGCATGAAGGTTTAACTCAGCGGCTGTGCAAGCCCATAAAAAGCACTTGGGTTTTAGGCCTGGCCGCCTATGAAAGCCTCATTTTCTGATTTTTTTTATTTGAAGATTCTTTTTTGAGGTTCGCCTCTTGTGACATGTTGATACATGATTGGAAACTGATGACAGCTATCATGCCTTATGGTTCATATTGTGAACCTCTCTGAGGTTTTATTTCGCCCAGCCTGGTTTTTTATTTCAAGTCACCAGGACATGATGACGATGTGCTTGGAGTGTTGTGCTCTATGTTTTGGGCTATTTCCCTTTGTTGCATCTAGCATTATGAGCCGACAGTATGAACCGATTTCACAGGCCATGTAGCCTTGATTATATGACTCATCACTGAGAATCTTTGGGTTTGATAACTCGCCCTGATGGCAGACTTTAAGTCGCTAGGATATTTTGCCTTGAGCAATCAAAATGATGATATTTCATGACTCTGGGTTGATACTGGCCCCGGATTATAATTATCAAGGAATCACCATGGTATTGGTCTAGAGGTATGTCTTTCAATAATGGTATGGATATTTTGGTTTTGGTAAACCGCCCTGGCTTTGGACGTTAAGTCGCCAGTATATTTTGGATTGCACCATTGGAATCATGCGCTTATAAATCATTTGATTATTACCCCCACTGGGTATGCCAAGGTAGCCAGCAGTATAAATCAATCCTACATGTATGTTTTCCTGGTTATATGAATATGCGAGGTTTGATAACCCGCCCTGGCTTTTGAACTTTAAGTTGCCATTATGTTTAGGCTTGAATGGCCTTAATGCTAGTCTTTTCTATAAATGCATAAGACTATATTATGCTTGGGTTGTTACCCGCCCTAGCTTTTGATGTTAAGTCGCCAGGGCATATGTTGTTTAAACTTTGTGCAGGATTTGCAAAGCTATGACTTACATAAATGATTAAGTTCAAGCCCATCATCAAAGATTGAAATTGATGTTTCAAAAGGGTTATCAATTATTTATTTTCACAAAGGCTATAAGCCGCCGGGTTACAAAAATACCGGATTACAATGGATGCGTATTAAGTCACCATCGAACAAGAGCCGCCGGGTATTTAAACTCCGGATTTACTTATCAACCGATAAGGTATTCAAATCTTTAATAGCCAAAGTTGGCTTGATTTTCATGATGATATTGAATGATTGAGGTTTTCATACCGGATTATATTATTCAAATCTTGAATAGCCAACATGGCTGGATTCTTATTATGGTTATCAATAACCAGTATTATGATTGAGGTTTTCAAAGTTGCTTCAGCGCAATGGCTATTATTTCTTTATCAATGGATATGATTTATTCTGCAATGGAAGGAATAGTCCCGAGTCACTCCAGGCTTACGACCTGGCACTTGGGGGCTACATTATTCATATTGATATTACATCAAATATGCAAGTCCCATGTTGCTGCCAGCATGCACCATGGCACTTAGGGGCTAATGCAAGGTCATTTTTTACTTGTGTTATTGAAGACCCGTCTCATCACATCATAATGAGCCGGCCCTTGGGGGCTACCAATTTCTCCTATCAAAAATTCAAAGTACACAAGCCTTAATCCATTATATTGAAGGGTCCATTGCTCAGTTGGTAGAGCACAAGGATCTTAACCTTGTGGACGTGGATTCAAGCCGTGGGGGTTACATCATATGATGTTATTTTCAATGAAGTTCCAGCTCAGTATTGTCTTGCTGAGCCGGCCCTTGGTGGCTACACGTTGTTGTTCAAGTCTACATGATCATATCTACAAAGTCCCAGCTCATTATTGCATAATGACCCGGCCCTTGGGGGCTACACTGGTTGAAGTTTTTATGAGCATAAGGCAATTACAAGTCCCAGGTTGCTGCAAGCATGACAACCCGGCATTTGGGGGCTACATATGTGGAATATCCAGTTTTGACTAGTGACTGAGATGAACAACTTGGATTTCTTAAAGGTTGCAACATTTATATTGAGGCAAGTCTTAAGCTTTTACTACGCTCCCTTCTTAAGACTAGGGGGCTACAAGTGATATGCATATAAGGGAGGTACATTTTCAAGCCAGATGTTAACAACAATTATGACCCGGTGCCATCAATATTTACAAGCCGGCAATTTTGGCAATGATAAACCGGCAAGTTTTACATCTTCAAACCGGCTGAAGATCAGATGAGTATTTCAAAAGACCAATATTTTTGTTAAGCATTGGGAGCTAAGTCAAATGAACTGTTCTTCACAATATTTCTCTGCGAGAAACCAACATCAGCAAATTGATTATGAAGCTGGCCAATTGACCAGGATTTTTTAGAAGAAGGAAATAACAAGGAATTAAGGATGATCAGGTGCCGGTTTACAAGAATTCTTAAACCGGAGCACAATCTGTCAAATTTGTTCTTGTGTTTGTTTTACAGGATCAGTTTAACATGGATAAATCCAAATTAAACTAGGGGCTAATGTCGGGACATACCTCGCGGTATGACCCGGCCGGATATATAACTCGGCTAGGACTTGGTGTTTCATTGGTAAACCGCCCAAGCCTAGTGACTCATTGGTGACCCGGCAGATTATAAGCCGGCATATTATAAGCCGACTGATTGTAAGCCGGCGGACAGTTATAAGCCAGATCGTAAGCCGGCGGATAGTTATAAGCCAGATTGTAAGCCGGCAGACAGATTGTAACCCGGCAAGTACTTAGCCATGAAAATGAGTCGTCTGGAGTTAAGAAACCCAAGACGTTAAGAAGCCCATGGTGAGAAGCCCGTGATGAGAAGCTCATGGTGAGACCTCAGAATAGGTTAAGTCCAAATCCGAGTTGGACTCTACATGTAACCCGCCCCTTCAACTTATATAAGGAGGGGCAGGGCACCACTACTAGGAAAATGCTTATAGAGAGAAGTTTACCAGTAGCGAGTTTTTTTTGACCCCACGCTACTAGTAATTACCAGTAGCGTTGTGTAGAAAACACGCTACTACTAATATATAGCAGCGTCGTTTGTTTGTTTGGGCAGCCATCTTTGTTACATGGGCGGGCAGCATCTCAGAGCCCACTTAGCTGTAGCGTTTGTTACGAAGGGCGCCATACTGGTGGCCTTAGCAGTAGCGTGGTGCTCCAGCCAGCGCTACTACTATAGCTAAAGAAAACCGGCCCGCGAGCGCCCCCGCACCCCTCCTCATCTCACACAATCCCCTTCGCCCGACGACACCGCCGCCGCGGTTAGGGTTCGTCCCCGTCCGCCTCACCCCCGTCGACGGTGTCGTGCGCCACCACCATGCGCGGTCACCTCTCGCCTCCTCCGACGCTCCAGCCCCGTAAGTCCCCCTCTCGATCTCCTCCTCCCTGCGCGCGCCACAATAGCTCCTCTCAATCTCTCAGTTAGGGTTCGTCATAGGGGCTGCCTCGTGGACCGACGCTGCGCCACACATCCACCTCTTCTCGGGGGTAAACATCCGTCATTTTCGTTGCCCTTTATTACCTCAATTCGTGACATTGGATTTGATCCCCGCGCTCCAGTGCGATGTCTGGTTTACCAAATGCCTGTAGTGTCGCTAGAAATTCGGAATTTCGGTTTCCTACTGATTCTTGTATGCCGTGATTAGTTGCTTTGCCAGATGTTCCTACTTTCCAATATAACGGGGTAAGTGTGAGAATTTATATCAGTAAATTTGTGTGATATGGTAAGCCAAATATAGTGTTCAAGTTTAGAGATGAAATCGAACATTTTATGGGCATACCAGGGCAACTTTGCTTTGTGGTTAATTTCATAATTTGTGCACCGACATTATCTCTTTTCGCATTTAATTCTTGTAATACCTGTAGCTTGTATTCCCTGTGGCTTGCTATGCAATGTCGAGTGGTTTAATTAGGGATACTTTGTTTCATTTTACATTTAATTAGTATCACATATGCATCTCTAGATCATATTGTTAATTAGTATCACATAGGGAGAGAGTAGAGGATTTGGGTTGGTTGTTCTTGACATGATTTGGCATTGGATTGGGCTGGCTCATGTTTGATTTTTGCTTTGTGGTTGGGCGGTTTTGACTTTTACGATGTGATGTTATGGATATTGCTTCTATAGGAGTGTAAGTGCTCGGTTCGGGTTGTATCAAGTGCCCTTCTATAGGATGTTGTATAGGTGTTGTTCATGTGAGAGACAAAGCTACAAGCTCATGTTTATTTAGTGTGCTTTGTTGTGAGAAATCATCAAGATTTAGGATTACTGATATGAGAAGGAGGTAGTTTATTTAGTGTGCTTTGTTGTGATTAACGAAGATGAGATGAGATCAAAGTATTGTTATGTTTTGCCATGTATTTGTTTGTTACATCTCTAGATTATTGAGCTACTAGTATTGTTTAACCTTGTGTTTAGTGCAAATTTCATGCTGATAGCGACGCTTCATCTGAAGAGTTGGGGACATTAGTTTGCTAGATTGCTAGCTTTATGATTGTTGGACTGAACTTTATGTTTACTTTTTAGTTGTTATTTTGCTTGCCATGTGAACTCTAGCTATGAAAACTTTATGTTTACTTTTTGGATCGTTAATCCTTTAATCATATTGCTTTAGGGAAATGGCGCCACCACCACCACCACCACCACCATGTCGACGGTTGCAAGTCAAGGTGCGCCAAAGAGCCTTACAACCGCACACTGCTTGTTTGGCATCTACTTCGAGTCTAGTTTTCTTCATGCGGTGGTAATAAATTATATGAAACTAGTAACTACTATTTTGTTTTTAGTGTTATTGGCATTAATGCATCGTGTATATATCATTTTGGTTTTTGTACACAGATTGTCCCATGCAATGTGAGGTCAGAATTCAACAATCTGACTGGAGACTCTGTGACCTTTGAGGCTCCTGGGGCCCCTACACTATGGATCGAGAAAGGATGAAAGATGACGCGGATGGGAGGAGATGGATGGGTCCGTTTCATGGACAAGTTGCGTATCATCGGTGGTGAGTTGATCAGCTTCTCCTTCAGAGCTGAAAGACCCAAGCTGGCCGTGATCTATATCAACAAAGCAGAAGATTATGAGGATGATGAGGATGATGACGACCCACTCGGTGATGCCATTGTAGCTCAAAGAATGAAGTTGAGCGAGGAGGAGGGTTGCAACCTATGGGACATCATTCCGCCCGCGTCTTGATTTCGTCGGGTGCCATTCGTGACCCGCCTGACAAGTAGCATGGTTGATCGGCATATGATGGTATCTTGCATTTACTGTAGTTTTTAGAGTAATTTGATGATATGCTTTATTGTTATACTTAGTGTAGAGTCCGATGATATATATGCTTAGTGAATCTTATATGCTTTATTGTTATACTTAGTGTAGAGTCCGGTCATATATATGCTTAGTGAATCTTATATGCTTAGTGAATCTTATATGCTTAGTGAATCTTATATGCTTTATTGTTATACTTGGTGTAGAGTCCAATGATATATATGCTTAGTGAATCTTATATGCTTAGTGAATCTTATATGCTTTATTGTTATACTTAGTGTAGAGTCCGATGATATATATACTTAGTGTAGAGTCCGATGATATATATGCTTAGTGTAGAGTCCGATGATATATATGCTTCATGTAGAATGTGTGAGGCTACTTATTAATTGATATGTTTTTCTTATTCAGAAATTGCCAAAGAGCCTATCTGAGAGTTGTGGTATCAAGCCCGATGAAGAAGGCTCACTGGAATACGCCTATACCGCAAGGGGCTCCGTCACCACTTGTGCGTCACAGGCGTGGACACCTGGACAGTGCTTTACACACTTCAACTCGGTTGGGTGGAAGAGCTTCCTCGTCGGCAAGAATCTTCATGTTGGACAAGCAATCCTAATTACTATCAGGAACACCCACCGCCTAGGCTTGAGGATGATGGTCGTCATCGACATCATCTAGAACTTCATATGCATGCGTGTGGCTGTTGAACCATATATATGCTAGTATGACTACCTAGTAGACTTATCAACTATGATCTATCCATGCAGTGTTGACTACTATATGAGTTTGTGAGATGGTGTGGTTATATTAAATGTGGTACTGTCGTTAATGTTTGTGAGATGGTTCTGTGAACTTAGTTTATTTGCACTGGACTTGTCTTGATTTCCATGAATATTGCACCTGACTGCTTTTTTATATTTTTTATTTCTATTTGCCAAGTAGTAGCGCAGGGATAAAATAGGGCGCTACTACTACTACGTGATGATAGTAGTAGCGCCGGTGGAGGAAGCAGCGCTACTAATAAGTATTTTAGCTGCAGCGCTTGTTCAAGAATGTCTTTGTTAAATAATAGTATGGCGCCCTAGCGATAAGCCGGTGCCGCGCTACTGATATGTTAAAAACTAAAACCACTACTAAGCTTTTCTCTAGTAGTGCACCCTAAGTAAGGAGGCGAGATAATCTTTAATGTTAGACACAATGAGGAGAGTCGGTTTATGCGGCGACTCCATGATGAGCATAATGAGACCTAGCCACAAACAGCATGTAGGGCTATTACCGGATGATGTTTCCCGGGGCCCAGAGCTATCTAAATCCATGTCTTGTGTGCTGATTCGCATCGCGTCTCTCATCCTGATCAACCCCTTTCAAGCTACCACATAGATCCGTTGGCCTCACGACTAAGTCCTCACACTAGGACATCTGCCGTGAAAATTCCACGACAGGGCTGTTTGGTGAAAGTCAATGTGTCGATCCCCAAAAAGCGTAAGCTTGGACCAAAGACTGTGGACTGCGTTAATTTGGGCTATGCTAAGAATAGCGTTGGCTATAGATTTATAGTAGTGAAATCTGAGGTACCTGACCAGAAGTCTAAGGATCTACATTCTTTGAGGATATTTTCACCATGAGAGATATGCAAAGCAGTTCTACACTGGAATCTGAAGAGACTCCTGAACCTGCCATTCCGATGGAATACTATGAACACAAAAGTGATGAAAGTTCATCAGAGGATGACGAGGAAGCTCCTATTAGGAGCAAGAGACAAAGGACTGCAAAGTCTTATGGTGATGATTTCCTCGTGTACCTCGTGGATGATGACACTCCCAGTTCCATTTCAGAAGCTTATGCATCTCCGGATGCTGACTACTGGAAGGATGCGGTGCGTAGCGAGATGGATTCCATCATGGCTAATGGGACATGGGAGATCACTGATCATCCTTATGGTTGCCAACCATTGGGATGTAAGTGGGTGCTCAAGAGGAAGCTGAGGCCCGATGGTACTGTTGAGAAGTACAAGGCTAGGCTTATGGCCAAGGGTTATACCCAAAAGGAAGAAGAGGATTTCTTCGACATTTACTCACCTGTGGCTAGGCTGACAACCATTCGAGTGTTACTCGTTTTGGCTGCCTCGCATGGTCTTCTTGTTCAACAGATGGACGTTAAGACGGCTTTCCTTAAAGGAGAGCTAGACAAGGAAATTTACATGCAACATCCGGATGGCTTTGTAGTAAATGGTCAGGAAAGAAAGGTGTGTAAGCTAGTGAAATCTTTGTATGGCCTGAAACAAGCGCATAAGCAATGGCATGAGAAGTTTCATACAACTTTGACATCTGCTGGCTTTGCTGTTAATGAAGCTGACAAATGTGTATACTATCGCTATGGTGGGGGCGAAGGAGTTATACTGTGTCTGTATGTCGATGACATACTGATATTTGGGACCCACCTCAAGGTCATTGAGGGGGTCAAGGCTTTTCTATCTCATAACTTAGAGATGAAAGACTTGGGCATGGCTAATGTTATCTTGAACATCAAGCTACTCAGAAATACTGTGGAATTACACATTTGCAATCCCACTATGTTGAGAAGATTTTGAGCCGTTTTGGATATTCGGACTGCAAACCTTCACTACAAAAAAAAGACACATCCGTGACATTTTGGGCCGAACGAATTTTTTTTCTGTCATACTTATGACACTTCTATGACGATAATTGTGACAAAACCCGGTATCATCATAGATCTGGTGGGGTCCTACTTCTATGACAAAAAATTTTGACAGAAAAGGGGCTTTTCGTCCTGGGCGGGCCGGAGACGCAGGTACATGACATTCTTTGGGTCGTCCATGACGGAAAAAACCATGGTAGAAGCGAGGGCGAGGAAAATATCGGGGTGTTCCCGGTTACGATGGGTGGTCGGGGCTGAGCGATGAGCGTTTCTCTCATACACGCACGCGCGTGGGTGCGAGGCGTTGGGCTCTAACTGAACCCGAGCGAGGTGTTGGGCTCTAATCGAACCCGGCGATTGCCTGAAAGCTACGGCGTTCACGAACCCGAGCGATCGATCGATGGCTGTTAACTGAACCAGATCGAGCGATTCCTTCGCTAGTGCTGCTAACTGAAGCCCATCGATGCTGCCTCTGGATGAACAGTGAGCGTTGTTGGGGGGTTTGGATGAACAGTTCCCGGTGGGGGTGGATGAACAGGACCCCGTGGTGTTGCCTCTGGATGAACAGGACCCCGATCGATCGAGCCGGTTGGGGCTGGATGAACAGGACCCCGTGGAGGGCTGGATGAACTGGACCACCCCGTGGAGGGCAGGATGAACAGTAGATGGTGGAGGGCTGGATGAACTGTAGCCCGTGGAGGAGTGGTTGAACAGGAGCCCATGGAGAGGGGTGGTTGAACAGTAGCCGGTGGAGTAGCGCACGGTGGAGGCTGGATGAATAGGAGCCCGTGGATGAATAGTCGCAGGTGGAGGCTGGAAGAGGTCGACGATGGATGAACATTAGCTGTGGAGGCTGGAGGGGGTCGACGGTGGAGATGAACAGTATCCCGTGGAGTCCCGTTTTGCGGTACGCCACACCCCTCCCGATGAACAGGACCCCCGTTTCGACCGTAGCGCTCCAACACAAGTCTGTTTCCTCTGTTTTGCGGTACGCCACACCCCTCTCGACCAACAGGACCCCCATTTTGACCGTGGGAGTTTCGTTTCCTCCGTTTTGCGGTACGCCAGACCCCTCCCGATGAACAGGATCCCGTTTCGACTATGGCCGGTCGAACACAAGGCCATTTCCTCCGTTCTGCGGTACGTCAGGCCTCGTTTCCATCGGATGTTCTGTCCAAGCCCTCCCGATGAACACGACGACGCATTCCGTTCTGACCCAGCCGATTGGCTCCCCATGAACACGACGATGCAGTTTCTCCGTTCCGACCCAGCCATGTACATGAGCCCTGGCCGTACGTATGCATGAGTCGGTGTTCGAGACCCTGCCCGTATGTACATACGTGGCCATATTTTTCTTTCTTGCACACTTGTAGTTGTACGTACGTGTACATGTTACGTGCGCGCCTCTACTACGACACGTGCGCGCCTCTACATCGACCAGTATGTACGTACACGTTCGCGACCAGAATGACAACGCTACGTACACTTTGACCAGGTGGGTCCCGACTGTCAGGGACTTCCTTGCGTGCGAAGATGTAGCTGGTGGGTCCCAGCAGTCAGGGGGGCGAATCATTTTTTGCCCGGACGCACTTCCTTGCGTGCGAAGATGTAGCTGGTGGGTCCCAACAGTCAGGGGGGAACTTTTTTTTTTGTGAAATACGGTGGCCCGTCCGATGGGTCCCCGCTGTCAGGTGGAGGAATAATTATTTTGCGCGTAATAAGGAGGCACTTCCTTGCTGCGGCCGTGGACCCAGCTGTCAGCCTCTCCACGTACAGTCCACGTCCGATGGAAGCCGTTCCTTGACCACGTTGACCATGCCGCGCCGAGAGCACTAAGGCGATGGACGACGGCGAGGCCTAGGAAGGGGAAGACGCGGAGCCAGGGAAGACGCGGCAGTGGATGCCCACGCGGAGAGGAGTACGAGGGTTCACTGGTTCGGCTGCGGTGTGAGGCTGCCGTCGCTGCAGAATAACAGGGGGTGTGGGTGAGTAGAGGGATGGCCTGGCCAGCGGTGGGAGTAGTAGGGGGCGGTGAGGCCTCCACGGCATCGCAGCCGGCCACGGGAGGAAGGAGCACGAGGCACGACCGGCACTGGTTTGGGCGGCTGGAGCAAGAAGACCAGAGGTTGAAGAAGCACTACGGCCGTTGGATGGACATCGTACGGTCAATGGAGCTAGAATCGTGCATATTGACTAAGTTGACAAAGCCCTCCGTCCCCGTCAACTTAGTAGGCCCACAAGTCAGCCTCCCACTATACTAGGTCCCAGCTAGCAGGGGGAGTATTCATTTTTTTGTGCGTAATAAGGAGGCACTTCCGGTAGGTCCGAGCTGACAGCGGGGGGAACATTTTTTTTTGCAAAATACGGTGGCCCATCCGGTGGGTCCCAACAGTCGGGGGGAAACATTTTTTTCGCCAAATACGGTGGCCCGTCCGGTAGGTCCCTGCTGTTTGGTGGAGGAATAATTATTTTCCGCGTAATAAGGAGGCACTTCCTTGTGGCTACCGTGGACCTAACTGTCAGCCTCTCCATGATAGTACTCTTCTGATGGAAGTCGTTCCTTGACCACGTTGACCACGCCGCGCCGAGAGCACCAGGACGGTGGACGATGGCGAGGCCTAGGAAGGGGACGACACGGAGCCGGGGAAGACACGACAGTGGATGCCCAGGCAGAGAGGAGTACGAGGGTTCACTGGTTTGGTTGTGGTGTGAGGCTGCCGTCGCCACGGAATAACAGGGGGTGTGGGTGAGTGGAGGGATGGCCCGGCCAGCGGTGGGAGTAGTAGGGGGCGGTGAGGCCTCCGCGGCAGCACAGCCGGCCACGGGAGGCAGGAGCAGGCGGCACGACTGGCGTTGCATTGGGCAGCTGGAGCAAGAAGACCAGAGGTTGAAGAAGCACTACGGTCGTTGGATGGACATCGTACGGTCACTGCAGCTAGAATCGTTCATATGACTAAGTTGACAAAGCCCTTGGTATGCGTCAACTTAGTAGGCCCACAGGTCAGCTTCCGAAACGGCGCGCCCGAGATGTCACTGAAGCTAGAATATCCAAGATTGAAGAAGAAGCACGACATCTGTTGGATGGACATCCAACGGCCACTGCTGCTAGAACCGTGTCTTGACTATAATAAGTTGACAAAGCCTTGCATACGCGTCAACTTCTTTTTTTAGGGACGTCAACTTAGTAGGCCCACAAGTGTGTGGCAGAGAACTTATAGCCCATTTGCGATTTGTAAGAATGTACAACCCATTTTTTAATTCTAATGGAATTTACTACAGCCCATTTACAGTTTGTTAAAAGTACAACCAATTTACTAGCTAGGACAACGATTAATAATTTCAACCAACTGTTGAAGACAGAATTCAATAAAATTTCCCACATTTTGATGGGATCCGAAATATTTTTATCCCGAAATTTCTAGTCAGATTAAATATAAATTTGTATAACGTAACAATCTAACGAAACATTGCGCGCGCAACAATTAAAAATGAAGATTTTCAAAATCCATAAATAATATTATATAAACTAATTTCGTATTGGTGCATTTTTTATAGTTACTGCCCAGTTTTTATAATTACATCCAATTTATTATTTTTAAAGCTCATTTTCCTGTTAAGCCTAATGCATCCCTCCTAGGAAAGATTTGCAGCCAGCGGGGCAGAGAATAACAAGTTGACCTTGCCTGGGTATTCCTCAAAAAAACCTATAGCTGGGCTAGCCATTTTCATCTTGAAAAAAATTTAATATCTGGGCTGGATATCTATCCTGGGCTAGACGGGCCACAACCCACCCAGTTAATACCCTGCTCTCCTCTGCACAACAACGAAAACATCGCCAAGAAAAACTCTGCAGTGCTCACGCCTCAAAAACACAAATACTGCTCGAGCTGCTTGGTCCCAGCTATCGGCCGCACCTTGTGCAATTCTCTCGTTTATATTGACTACATATGTTGACAATGGTGTGGGACCGTGATGTCAGGAAACCAGGAGGAAGCAAAAAAACATAGTTGTACATAATAAGGAGGCACTTGCGTATGTACGGCTACGACCCTAGTGGGTCCCTACTGGCAACCAGTCAAAATAAAGTCATCTCCTGAATCCTCATGTTCATTGACCATGTTAACAATCCTCGGCGCCACGGCGAGCGCAACAACTCGAAGGACGACGGAGAGGGCCTCGCGGGCCCTATAGATGGTTTGATACAACGCCCGCTGCTCATTCAGGAAGCCAGGATCATCTGATACCTATGAGCACCTTCGAGAGACTGAGACGGCATGAAATGGTAAGGCCGCGCTTGGGAGCTCTAGTTTATTTCACACATGTATTAAGATACAAGTGTAATTTACTCGTCATCGGAAACAACGCGTAAAATACAGGCGTAATGGAACCGAGGGTCTGAGGTCTGTAAGTAAAACCGACGGGTTACGCATGTAATTTGAGAGACCGGTGTAGTCGAAATTGACCAACCAAGCGCTTCGCCCGAGACCATCTGCTTTTATTTACAAGCGTCAGTTTTACAAGCGGTTTTGGTTGGAAAACGACGACGATCCAATCATGGCCTAAGATGATGAGTTGGTCGGAAGATCATATGGTTTCACGTCTAACCTACCCGACTTGTCGTATAGGCTATGAATGAAACATAAGACGATGAACTTCTTAAGCACGGAAACAACATAATAGGATGATCTTCCTAACAAGCAAATCACTGGCATTATATCGACATGCAATACAATGCGAAGCATTATTCTCAGGAGGCACGGTGAACAGCTCGTGATGCCGCATGCCACAACATTCCAAGCTCAACTTTGCAATCAAACACAAGGCCTGGCATTACATGGACAATATTCAGAACAAACTCTTAAAATATGTTACATAAGTCGACATTCATGTGACTATGCATCTCAGCAGAGTAAATATTTACTTCTGAACTGAAGACAGGAATAGGAAAAAACGATCGACGTTGCTCACAGCAAAGGGCGTCCCACACAAAAATATCAAATGCATGTCTTCTGGCTAACATCAATGAGCAAAAATTGACAAGGTTTTCCAATTCCAATATATTAAACTAATGTCAACTTTGACAAGCTTTTCCCATTCAAAATATGTAATGCCTATGATTGTAGAACGGGCAGGGTTTGTCATCAGTTTGTCATCTGATAGTCCGGTGGCTCAAGGTGACGACGAATGATTAGAGAACAATTTGATGTATTGTGCATGATGAAGTATTATTATGGAGGACACGAACCATCTGAACATTTTGTGCAGTTCCACTAAAATCAAGCTCAGCATCCCTGTGGATTTCGTATTTATATGCTGCTAGAAAACAAAGACACATCAGAACACACATGAATATTGGCCCCAGTGTCAACCCACCAATCGGTGGACTAACAAACTAAAAGTACGGTGCAGATTACCATACCCGGATGCCCCATCATTGTTGCTTAGAGTGACATTGACAGACTTAGAGTCCTGTCCTGGCTTCTTGGTACTTGTTTGGGCACTTGTTTGCCCAGTGTTCCTCTGAACCACAAGTAAAGCATCCATCTCTCGTTTTGTCTTTCTTCTTACCCTTCTTAATGGCCGATGCTGGCAGCACCATTCAAACATATAGTCTGATGGCTCAAGGTGACGAAGAATGATTAGAGAACCATTCGATGTATTGTGCATGATGAAGTATTATGGAGCACACAAACCATCTGGACATTTTGTGCAGTTCCACTAAAATCAAGCTGAGCATCCCCGTGGATATCGTATTTATATGCTGCAAGAAAACAAAGACACAGCAGCACACACATGAATATTGGCCCCAGTGTCAACCCACCAATCGGTGGACTAACAAACTGAAAGTACGGTAAACAGATTACCATACCCATATGCCCCATCATTGTTGCTTAGAATGACATAGATAGTTTTGGAGTCCTGTCCTGGCTTCCTGTACTTGTTTGGGAACTTTTTGCCCAGTGCACTCCACGTGTTGTAGAGTTTCTTATGTGCTCTCTGCAGACTAGTCATGTCACGAGCATCTACTAATACAATGTAAAGCTTCTCGATCATTCCTTGTGTAACGTAGCGCAAACAGTGACTGCTTCTTTCTGCAAAGTGGTAAGACCAACTGGACCCGCTAATGCAGCAGTTTGCCTTGCACACATTGGCTCCTTTTGTGCAGTTCAACTAAAATCAAAGTCGGAATAAAACCGAGCTTTAATTTTGATATCCCTGTAAGCAAAAAAGGTATAAGGGAAACAATTACTGAGAAATAACAGTTGATGACTTGTACTCCCAGAACAAAAACATCTACTGATCTACCTTATCTTAATGGGAAACAAAGCAGGAGAGTAGCAATTCTCAATCAGTGTGATTCATTCATATTAACTGAGACATTATCTTAACAATGCCTTGTTTCAACATGTATAAAGAATGACAAAGCAGAAAAGTATCATTCCTAAAACAATGCGACTGATTCATTTTAACAGAGACATTATCTTAACAATACCTTGGTTAAACATGTAGAAAGAACTACAAAGCAGGATAGTACCTTGTAAAACACTGTAACTGATATATAATAATAGAGACATTATCTGAACAATACATTTCTTAAACATGTACTCCGGCCGATCCCTAACAGAAATGGTACTCCCGCCGATCCCTAACAAGTGTTGCACTTTTGAACTAAGATTCAGTAGTTAATTCTGAGGAAAGTCGGTACTGTCCTTTCAAGACCAAGATTTGAAACAACTCATGAGGAAGACCTCAGAGAGATCTCAACACATATATGGAAATCCGGTCTCATTTTGTGCAGTTCCACCAAAATTAAGCGAAGCAAAATGTCGCAATAGCAACAAGTTGAATAGATATCCCTGTTTTAACAGAGGTAAAAAAGGAATCAATTACTGACCAATAAAGGAGGATGAAACATGCGGCTTCAAAAATGGTAATCCCGCCAATCCCTAACAAGTGTTGCAGTTTTGAAATAAGATTCAGTAGTTAATTCTGAGAGTGGCATTGCTTAATTTTACCAAATGACATTAGATTAACAAAAAGCATAAAAATTTCGAGGGAGAGTGGGCGCAGCAACAACATGTGCTTCCATCTACTTATAAAGGGGTGATGCAGAGTTTGTTGTAACAAAGCAACAAGCATAATGTCTGGGTTGGTCCCATTTTTGTTCACTACTTAATGGGAAAAGACAGCAATACAATAGCTACAATTCAACATTTATTTAAAATAGTACCAGTACACGTAGCACAACATCTCAAAACACACTGCACGGTCATGTGGATGAAGGCAAGTACCAACCTGTCATGACACACACAAGATCACGTACGAATCTGCCAACACGAATAGGAAATCCAATCTCGTTTTGTGCAGTTACTACGAAATCAAGTAAAGTCGCCGGTGTGACATTTAAGTTTGCTATAGCAACAAGTTGAATAGATATCCCTGATTTAACAAAGGCAAAAAAGGAAACAATTACTGCCAATAAAGGAGGATGAAACATGCGGCCACAAAAAGAAGCATCTACCTTATCTTGATGGAAAACAAAGTATAGGACAGTAGCATTTCTAAAACGGTTGCATTGATTCATATTAACAGAGGAATTCTCTTAAAATAGTTCAGTAGTTAATTCTGAGAGTGGCATTGCTTAAAATACAATAGCTTCAATTCAACATTTATTTAAAACAGTGCCAATACAAGTAGCAGAACATCTCAAAACGCACTGCACGATCATGTGGACGGGATATGGGACATGCCAGCACCATGTGCGTCCACACGTATAAATGGGTGATGCAGAGTATGTAGGCAAGTAGCATATCTGCATTGGTCCCATATTTGTTCTGTTTGAAACTTTTTCCGACATGAGGGCGGCAAATCTAGTCCTACACAAACTACCCGACCCCCCAGTTTCTTTCCCTTTTCAACAAAGAGTTCGGTTCCTTACAGATGTGTGTACTGGGTTACCCCCTTTTTCCCTTTTCGACCAACAAAGCGGCTGGATAGCTAGTCTATACTACTTTCCCTCCCTCCTTTCCTCATTGAACCATGTCCTACATTCATGCTCCAACCCAACCCACCCTTCTTTCCTCTTTGAACCAAGACTTAGATTCGACTACAGAATCGAAAAATATCAGCATGCAGCTAGACCAATGACGGTTTCAAAGAAACTTATACCTCAGGGTCGTCGGGATGTGGCAAGGCGTGCGGCGGGAGGTCGGATATGCCCACACTATATGCAACGGCGATGAAGAAGGGTCGATGGCCCTCCAAGACAGCGCTGGGTGAAAGAGAAAAGCGCTGCCGGCAGTGGATTGCCTCCCTCGCGGAAGGCGGTAGAGTGAACGCTGCACCTCCTCCCCTTCCTGGTGCGACGGGATCCGGACGCCTCCTTTGCTAACTGTCCGTGAGGGGTGTGAGAGAGACAGAGGACACAACACAGTCTTGTTTAGATCTGCTGAAGAGGGTTGAGACAGTGAATATAGCAAACCCTAGCAAAGGAACGTTGAGCCTCCAGCGTGTATATATATATGTAGTGCGGCGAGAGTGTGGAGAGTGCACCTGCTTTTGGCTGTATGACAGGTGGGCCAGCCACATTTTGGGCCCACCTGTCATAAACCCATAGGTAGGTTAAAGTAAATGAAGCTGCGTCCATATAGTACTCGTGTATATGACTAATATATAGTGGAGTTGTTTTCTTATTCTCTCCGTAACAATCGTTTTAAATTGTGTAAGTCTGAAAACGAAACTCTTTATTTAACGTACCAGTGAAGAAAACTACTACTCCCTCTGTTCCTAAATATTTATCTTTCCAGAGATTTCAACAAATGACTACATACGGAGCAAAATGAGTGAATCTACACTATAAATGTATATATACATATGTATGTGGTAGTCCATTGCAAACCACTTGAAAGACAAATATTTAGGAACGGAGGGAGTACTTCCGATGAACTAACGATCCACGTGTCCTGGTCGCATTTCCTGTCCTTGTCGTGCGGTACACTACCCTCCCTTAAGTGAACAACCAAACATGCGCCAAATTATCGGAAACGTGTGAGAGTGTGTACAAATAAAGATATTTAATTTGAATTATTGGAAAGGTTTGAGAGTATGTACAGTTTGCCCTCTCTAATAACTATGGTTTGTTGTGTTTGGCCTAAACAGGGTCAAACTTTACAAAGTTTGACTTCAGTCAAATCTAATATGCGGAGTAAATAAAAATGGAGGGCTACTACGTCCATCCGGGTTTTTAGTCCACACCATTTTTAATCAAAGTTAATAGCTGGACAAATAAAATTACAGGGGAGCTGGAGACAAAGTTGTGAGAAGGCTTAGAAATCAATACAAAACTTATGCTCTTAGTACCAACGTCGATCCTTCATCGAGGAAACATTTGGTTCATAGCCAATTGTGTGATAAAATTGCACCAATGTGAAAGACGACTGCGTCTCCAACGCAACCAAGGTGAACTGACGAAGGATATCATCTTTGTGGGTAACAAGCAAAGAGCACTGTTGGAAGATAGCCTATTTTTCATTGAAACTCGATCAGCTTCACCAGCCGACGCAACCATGAGGCGCAACCATGAGCATCGATAGGTCATCATGCTGATGCATCATCCATTTGGCATCAAGTTGGGGTGAGGCACCTATGAAGTTCGACAAATCCTCACTGTGGTATGTTTCTTCTCAGTATTCAAGCTCGAGGAAGGAAGAACCACGTGGCAAAGGACAGTGAGGCGGAACAACAATGGCCATCCAATTTTGTGCAGTTCCACCAAAATTGAGGAAGACATGCCCGGGTATGGAGATACGCATCGTTGTTTCCAAAAATATAAAAAAGGGATATTGTGTTGTTACTTTGTTTTACAAGATTAACAACGACATCTCAATTGTCAATAAGAATTATGAAAAGTACACAACAAATAGAAGCATCATGATTATCTTGATGGGAACTAAACCAGGATACCCAAGAAAAAAAGCATTTCTTCATTTAACCAGTGACAGTATTAGATTAGCAGCAGCAATAGGAGCATATGGACAATGACTCGCACAACCACCATGTACTTTTTGTCGAAACAACATGTATACCTCCACCGAGGCATAAATCAGGACAACTTTTCGAGTGGCATTTCCTCTATAATAGTAGGTGATGTTGGACCAGCCGACGAACCCTAGCTACTATACATGGGGAGCTGGGGAGTAGTCGCATAGAAGAAAACCCGCATGCAGCAACCTGGGGAGCTGGACCAGTACAAGAAGTTACACCTCAGGTGGGCAAGATGTTGCTTAGGCGGGCGGGCGGGATCTGCCCACACGACGGCAGCGAACAAGGGCACGGAGGACCTTCGTCCGCGCCAACGCCGGCTCGGAGAGGACAGTGCGCATCGGCTTCCTCCATCGCCGACGGCGACAACGTCAACGCTGCACCTCCTCACCTCCCGCAGCGGACGGGATTCGGCCGGATCTGTGACCACCGGTGAGGAGAGAGATAGTGTGGTCACTGTCATCTTGTTTTGATATGGAGAGGGTGAGAGAGCGAGACGCGAGAAACTCTACCAAACAATAGGCTATAATGGAGTAAAAAAATCTCTCCATAGCAGTGGTTTTAAATAGAATACACACGTTCCCGGAAAAAAGAAACAAAAACTGGCGGACAATTTTTTAACGTACCAAGAAAGAAAACTCGATCACAACCACGCCCCTGCTTCCGTGTCGCGAGAGTCGCCGCACACACACATAGACATAGACATGCATATCCGTGTTTACGTAAAATTCAATTTCCATCTCCATATCCAATCATATTTGTCCAACTGGCACATTATTTACGTTGTTAATTATATGCGCGACAATATTAACATACAACATCACTTTTTTGCGGGCGTCCGGACCGCTGCCACGGCCGCTCCTGACCAACCCGAACCCTCTTCATCACCCACGCGTGCTTCCCACCCGAAACGGTCAGCCCCGCATTCATGTCCGGCCAGAGCGGACGCGACCTCTCACTGGCGCCAGCATAGAAGCGGTGCGCCGGCCGAGAGAGCATCGCCCGCGCCGCTTCCTGGTGCACGCGGCTACTCCGCGTTCAAAGGTCGCAATAGCCGGCCACAACATGCATGTACAAAGTTCTTGGGAGTCCGTGCTACAGCTAGTTGTCCTCCCCCAACTCGTCAATCTCTTCCAGTAGTACTAGTACTCCATGGCGCGATCCATCGACAAGCAGGTGGGAAAGTTATCGTATACTCGGTTTGTGGTGAGTGGCATGCCGAGCGACCGTGTGGGGTCGAGCCGTGGAGGAGGGTGAGACGCGAACACGACAGACGTGATTTAAACGTTGGTTTTGCTCGATGTCGCTATCCAATGAAACGAAACGTTGGTTTCTCTCCGTTTCCATTTTTTTCTCCGAAAAACGGAAACTTTCCACTCTATATTCATTCCTACTCCAAGGTTGCCCGTTACAACATTCCATCAATTACAAAGGAAAACTAACAAGCATTTTGATGCATCTCAATGATTCACGGATCATAGCCAATATTTACTTCACAACTAACTACAAAAGTTGTGAGAGCGTGTCTGAAAAGAAAAGAAAACTACTAATGGGGTCACTACGATGAAACCCTAAACCCTAAACAGGATTTAATTTCTGGCCAGGTAGAACATGTCGAAGCAAAGATGGCTGGCACCCTCGGATCATACGATGCTTTTGTGCAGTTCCACTAAAATCGAAATGAGCATCCCTGATGGCAAAGATATTGAAGAAGTGTGATTAGAATAATAGTATTGGCAGTAGTTCATGAGACATAAACTCATCACAAGTAGAAGACGGTAGAAGTAGAGAAAGATCAACATGGAGATGGAGCTACGTGGGGAGCTGCGGCAGTGGAGCAAGCCGGCTCCAAAAGGAAGATGGACTACCTGGGACATCGGGCTGTAGCTAGAAGGGCGGTTGGGATGCGGCATCGGCCCATACCGCAGTGTCCCCCGATTGGGACGCACCGACTATGGATTTTCTCCCTCGGCTGATGTCGACCGCGTCACGCAGAGAACATTGTTCCCTTCCCCAGCTGCGGATCAGGCGGATATGTGACCAACGGTGTGGCCACCGTCGTTCTATGCTTGTGAAGAGAGCAACCCAAGCAAGCAGTGCTTGTAGCTTAGGCTCCTGCTAGTGTATATATAGTGATTTTCTTTTTCTCTCCATATCAACCATTTTATATTGCGTACGTGTCATTGAAGAGTGAAATGATGGTTGCTTCTTCCGACTAACTTACTATGTGATTTGACTGCTACTTTAGTGGCCCCTACACGTACTCCCCCTACGTGTATGCAACAGTCACACGTACACATGAAAAAAAAACGCGCGCGACGCCCTAATGCATGCATGTACGAGCACACGACGGAACACACACGGTCACGCTCAAGTGCTCAACCTACAGGTGCATGCAGACACATACTCAGCCAGGGTGAGCTAGTGACCGTATAAACACCGGAAAATGTATATATTGAGCACAATGAGCGTATTATGAAGTCCAATGACCGTATTTTTACAAATATACGATGTGATAGTGTATTTATCTCGTTTGAAAATAAGCCATATTAACCGGAGAGGAGGCAGTATGGACTAGCATTACTTTCTTGTGTCCCGTCAACTTGCCGAACAAGGAGAAAGCTTGCAGACGGGAGAAGCTTGCTTGGCGGTGGCTCAAGGGACAAGGAGAAACTTTTGACTAATGCAAGATGTCCTTCGCTCAGGCGGTGGACGTGCAACAGTTAATTCGGTGTCAGATTGCCAGAAGCTTACACTATACTAGTACTATTATTGTTGGACTTCTCGAAGAGGCTTACAGCCAAGCGCAAAGTTTACTAGTACTAGTACTACTACTATGGTCTATAGAGGTATGTACTACTATACTAGTACTAGGAACCGGATGGAGGAGCGTCTGCACTCTTATTATATTTTTAAAATGTGATAAAGCAATCTTCAACACATTTGGTTCTCTTCGAGGGTTGTCGCATGTGATAATGAAAGTTGATTGCATGGAACACTCGCCACAATTATCGCTTAATTCTGGCTCATATCCTGTTACAAATAGGAGCGCTCGGTAATATTTCCTCTTTTTTTGTTATTCAGCATGTAAACAGGTCAGCAAACCTTGACGCGCATCTTTGTGCGAACCGTGCTTTGCTGCAATTTGAATGTGGCGAGAGCTGGCTTGATGAAACACCTCGCTTCCTACTTCCTTTTTGCGCGGTACCTCGCTTCCTAGTGACCGATGTCTTGGCTGATCGTCCTAAGAATGCTTACATATGAATAAAGCTCTCTCATTTACTCACAAAAAGATTAAGCCATATTAACCGGAAAGGAGGGAGTATGGACTAGCACTACTTGTTGGTGTGTCCCGTCAACTCGCAGAACGAGGAGAAGCTTGCAGGACAAGGTGAAGCTCGCTTACGCCTTTTGACTAATGCAATGTACCCTCGCCCAGGCGGTGGACATGCATCAGTTCATTCGGTATCAGATTGCCAGAGGCATACACTGTAGTACCGAACAAGCGGAGTACCATCATTGTTCGACTTCACGAAGAGGCGAAGAGCCAAGCGCAAGGTTTTGTAGTACGAGTAGTAGTACTACTAGAACAGCATGGTGGAGCCTCTGTACTCTTATTTTTCTTAATCTCTGATAAAGTACACATTCATTCCGGAGAAGGGCGGAAAACGGCAGCCCAACATGTAATGATGATATCGATCAACCATGCTCGAATATATCTTAGCCTCCGTGCGAGCCCGTTTGTGTGTTCTCGCTCCTCGTCTCTTCCAAGGAACGGCGGGTTGGCCATTTTGCCGTCAATTGAGATCGGTTTGCTCACATTCTGGTCCCACATGTCAGTGATATGCCAAGAGGAGGTGCGTTGACCGACTGGCCATACGTGTACTTGGTTTTTCACCTTCATACTACTCCTCCCTCCGTCACAGTTCACCTCCCGCAGCGGACG
Source organism: Aegilops bicornis (assembly GCA_021605145.1). Lineage (NCBI taxonomy): Eukaryota > Viridiplantae > Streptophyta > Magnoliopsida > Poales > Poaceae > Aegilops > Aegilops bicornis. The sequence continues at coordinate 665,092,554 of CM038671.1, read as the reverse complement.
GGATTCGGCCGGATCTGTGACCACCGGTGAGGAGAGAGATAGTGTGGTCACTGTCATCTTGTTTTGATATGGAGAGGGTGAGAGAGCGAGACGCGAGAAACTCTACCAAACAATAGGCTATAATGGAGTAAAAAAATCTCTCCATAGCAGTGGTTTTAAATAGAATACGCACGTTCCCAGAAAAAAGAAACAAAAACTGGCGGACAATTTTTTAACGTACCAAGAAAGAAAACTCGATCACAAACACGCCCCTGCTTCCAGGTCGCGAGAGTCGTCGCGCACACACACATAGACATAGACATGCATATCCGTGTTTACGTAAAATTCAATTTCCATCTCCATATCCAATCATATTTGTCCAACTGGCACATTATTTACGTTGTTAATTATATGCGCGACAATATTAACGTACAACATCAATTTTTTGCGGGCGTCCGGACCGCTGCCACGGCCGCTCCTGACCAACCCGAACCCTCTTCATCACCCACGCGTGCTTCCCACCCGAAACGGTCAGTCCCGCATTCATGTCCGGCCAGAGCGGACGCGACCTCTCACTGGCGCCGGCATAGAAGCGGTGCGCCGGCCGAGAGAGCATCGCCCGCGCCGCTTCCTGGTGCACGCGGCTACTCCGCGTTCAAAGGGTCGCAATAGCCGGCCACAACATGCATGTACAAAGTTCTTGGGAGTCCGTGCTACAGCTAGTTGTCCTCCCCCAACTCGTTAATCTCTTCCAGTAGTACTAGTACTCCATGGCGCGATCCATCGACAAGCAGGTGGGAAAGTTATCGTATACTCGGTTTGTGGTGAGTGGCATGCCGAGCGACCGTGTGGGGTCGAGCCGTGGAGGATGCTGAGACGAACACGACAGACGTGATTTAAACGTTGGTTTTGCTCGATGTCGCTATCCAATGAAACGAAACGTTGGTTTCTCTCCGTTTCCATTTTTTTCTCCGAAAAACGGAAACTTTCCACTCTATATTCATTCCTACTCCAAGGTTGCCCCGTTACAACATTCCATCAATTACAAAGGAAAACTAACAAGCATGTTGATGCATCTCAATGATTCACAGATCATAGCCAATATTTACTTCACAACTAACTACAAAAGTTGTGAGAGCGTGTACGAAAGAAAAACTACTAATGGGGTCACTACGACTGAAACCCTAAACCCTAAACAGGATTTAATTTCCTGGCCAGGTAGAACATGTCGAAGCAAAGATGGCTGGCACCCTCGGATCATACGATGCTTTTGTGCAGTTCCACTAAAATCGAGCTGAGCATCCCTGATGGCAAAGTTATTGAAGAAGTGTGATTAGAATAATAGTATTGGCAGTAGTTCATGAGACATAAACTCATCACAAGTAGAAGCCGGTAGAAGTAGAGAAAGATCAACATGGAGATGGAGCTACGTGGGGAGCTGCGGCAGTGGAGCAAGCCGGCTCCAAAAGGAAGATGGACTACCTGGGACATCGGGCTGTAGCTAGAAGGGCGGTTGGGACGCGGCATCGGCCCATACCGCGGTGACCCCCGATTGGCACGCACCGACTATGGATTTTCTCCCTCGCTGATGTCGACCGCGTCTACGCAGAACATTGTTCCCTTCCCCCAGCTGCGGGATCAGGCCGGATATGTGACCAGCGGTGTGGCCACCGTTGTTCTATGCTTGTGAAGAGAGCAACCCAAGCAAGCAGGCTTGTAGCTTAGGCTCCTGCTAGTGTATATATAGTTATTTTCTTTTTCTCTCCATATCAACCATTTTATATTGTGTACGTGTCATTGAAGAGTGAAATGATGGTTGCTTCTTCCGACTAACTTACTATGTGATTTGTTGCTACTTTAGTGGCCCCTACACGTACTCCCCTACGTGTATGCAACGATCACACGCGTACACATGAAAAAAAAGCAGCATGACGCCCTAATGCATGCATGTACGAGCACACGACGGAACACACACGGTCACGCTCAAGTGCTCAACCTACAGGTGCATGCAGACACATACTCAGCCAGGGTGAGCTAGTGACCGTATAAACACCGGAAAATGTATATATTGAGCACAATGAGCGTATTATGAAGTCCAATGACCGTATTTTTACAAATATACAGTGACAGATAGTGTATTTATCTCGTTTGAAAATAAGCCATATTAACCGGAGAGGAGGCAGTATGGACTAGCATTACTTTGTTGTGTCCCGTCAACTTGCCGAACAAGGAGAAGCTTGCAGGACGAGAGAAGCTTGCCTTGCGGTGGCTCATGGGACAAGGAGAAACTTTGACTAATGCAAGATGTCCTTCGCCAAAGCGGTGGACGTGCAACAGTTAATTTGGTGTCAGATTGCCAGAAGCTTACACTATACTAGTACTATTATTGTTGGACTTCCCGAAGAGGCTTACAGCCAAGCGCAAAGTTTACTAGTACTAGTACTACTACTATGGTCTATAGAGGTATGTACTACTATACTAGTACTAGGAACCGGATGGAGGAGCGTCTGCACTCTTATTATATTTTTAAAATGTGATAAAGCAATCTTCAACACATTTGGTTCTCTTCGAGGGTTGTCGCATGTGATAATGAAAGTTGATTGCATGGAACACTCGCCACAATTATCGCTTTCTGGCTCATATCCTGTTACAAATAGGAGCGCTCGGTAATATTTCCTCTTTTTTTGTTATTCAGCATGTAAACAGGTCAGCAAACCTTGACGCGCATCTTTGTGCGAACCGTGCTTGCTGCAATTTGAATGTGGCCGAGAGCTGGTTTGATGAAACACCTCGCTTCCTACTTCTTTTTTGCGCGGTACCTCGCTTCCTAGTGACCAGTGTCTTGGCTGATCGTCCTAAGAATGCTTATATATGAATAAAGCTCTCTCATTTACCCACAAAAAAGATTAAGCCATATTAACCGGAAAGGAGGGAGTTTGGAGTAGCACTACTTGCTGGTGTCTCCTGTCAACCCGCAGAACGAGGAGAAGCTTGCAGGACAAGGTGAGCTCACTTACGCCTTTTGACTAATGCAACGTACCCTCGCCCAGGCGGTGGACATCCATCAGTTCATTCGGTATCAGATTGCCAGAGGCATACACTGTAGTACCGAACAAGCGGAGTACCATCATTGTTCGACTTCACGAAGAGGCGAAGAGCCAAGCGCAAGGTTTTGTAGTACGAGTAGTAGTACTACTAGAACAGCATGGTGGAGCCTCTGTACTCTTATTTTTCTTAATCTCTGATAAAGTACACATTCATTCCGGAGAAGGGCGGAAAACGACAGCCCAACATGTAATGATGATATCGATCAACCATGCTCGAATATATCTTAGCCTCCGTGCGAGCCCGTCTGTGTGTTCTCGCTCCTCGTCTCTTCCAAGGAACGGCGGATTGGCCATTTTGCCGTCAATTGAGATCGCTTTGCTCACATTCTGGTCCCACATGTCAGTGATATGCCAAGAGGAGGTGCGTTGACCAACTGGCCATACGTGTACTTGGTTTTTCACCTTCATACTACTCCTCCCTCCGTCACAGTTTACAGGGCGCGCTTCATTATGATGAATTTCTCTCAAAGCATTTCCACCACCAGAGAGACTTTAGACGCGTTGGTTTAATGCTCAATTAATTAGGGCATGGTAACCGCAATTTTCTCTCGATGTAGTACTACGGAGTGGAGTAAGTGCATGCATGTGTGTACCCGGGGTGGAAGCAGTGCATGCATGTGTGTACGCATTATTTCCTCTAGTAATAGACGCCGTGCTATAACTACCAATGCTATTTTTCAGGCCGATCGCTAGTCGCCTTGGTCCCAGAGATTTTTTTCCCTTTTTCTGAAGTGCGCTCTATAAATAGTGACGGATGGAGTAGTATGAGCGGATTCAAAGAAGAGTGTATTGATGGTTGCTTCTTCCGAGCAACTTACAGTGGGAAAGGTGGGGCTTATGATTTGACTGCTCATTACTCACTACTAATGCGGCGCAACGACCGGCCTGAGTCTCCTATGCGGCTGTGCACTACCCCCTCAGTTCTTAAATTTACTCCGGAGTATTTGTCTTTCTAGAGATTTCAACGAGTGTCTACTCAAATATTTGTGTTTTTAGATATTCAAATGGACTACTACATACGGATGTATATAGACATATTTAGAGTGTAGATTCACTCATTTTGGTCCGTATGTAGTCACTTGTTGAAATCTCTAGAAAGACAAATATTTAGGAACGGAGGGAGTACACATACGAAGCAAAATGAGTGACTCTACACTCTAAAATATGCCCATTTGAAATTTGTAAAAAGGCAAATATTTAGGAGCGAAGGAGTATAATTTTGTGCATGGCACATGGACCCGAGATGTCAAGAGGCTTCTGGGCAATGCGATCAAGCTTCCAGCATTTGTTTACATAATTGACGTACTACACAAATAATTTTCCAGCGACATGAAATTGTACAATGGTGTGAGCTTTCAGCTTTTGTTTCGTGTGTCTTGCCATCGATGCTCTTTCGGAAACAATAAAAAACTAACTTCCTTGCTAACCAGAGCTAATATTTACATCACAACTGCAGACGAAGTTGTGAGAAGGTGTTAAATTAAAACTGATCCATGCTTTCATTGGCAGCAACGTCCCCCCATCTCTGTCTAAATCAACAAGGCATGTTGGGAAAAAAGTAGCTGTTTGGAGCATGCAACATTCTGATCATTTTGTGCAGTTCCACTAAAATAGAGCTGAGTGTCCCTGTTCCAAAGATATTAAGTGTGATTAATAGAGGACTGCTGATGAAACAATAAACACACAAATAGAAGTCGGTCACCTTTGCAGTCTCTCTTAAGACTAACTAGTTGGAGAAGATTAGGCTCAGAGTTGGATGAGGAGGATAGAGCAAAACCAATCTCCCTTTGTGCAGTCGCACTAAAATGTAGAGATGTTGCCCGTGTGACATTTTGGTAGAACTGGACAAAACACTCTTAAGAAAAAAGTGATTTGTGCAGTTCACCAAAAGGTCGCAATAGCAACGAGGTGAAATGGATAGCCCTGTTTGCAAAAAGAGGTAGAAAGGAAACAATTACTGGCCAATAACAGTTGATGACACATGCGACGACAAAAAAGAAGCATATTCCTTGTCTAAGGGAAGATAACAACATGGTTGTTTTTGTCTAAAACGGTGTGAGGACGAGATTGCAATATGGAAAGTACGCCGGACGAGCTACGTTTTGGGCAAAGAACTATGGAAGATCCACATGCAGCGACGTGGGAAGACAGGCAATGGAGCAAGGCCGGAGGGGATACCTGGAGGTCGTCGGGATGTAACTAGGTGAGTGGCGGCGGGCGGAATCTTCCCATACTGCGGCAGCGAGCAGGTGGCGTAGGCCCTACCACGCTAAAGCTTGGTTAGAGAGAACGGCGTGTACCGCAGATCGGGACGTGCTGCCTCGGCACCGTCGAACGGAGAAACGATGCACGTCCTCCCTTTCCGCCGGCGGATGGGATGCAGCCGGATCAGTGACCAATGGTGAGATAGAGAGAGAGGCCACCGCAGCCTTGTGTGAGATACTCTGAAGAGAGACAAACCAGGCAGGCAGGCTCCATTGTATGTGGTGGAGCGGACTACCTTTTTCTCCATAAAAATTGTTTTATATTCTGTGTACTTGCCATTGAGCGATATAACTTTATTTAAAAATAATGCGCCAATGCATGAAGTCGAACTTTGTTTCGTGCATGCGTGGTACACGACCTCCGTAGGTAAACAACCACTACACGCATTCAAATTAGCACATGGGTTGTCATTTCATACAGAAATGAGCTCCACCGTGTACTCGCGCGGGTGTGGCTGGGCACGAAGCGTGAGTACGTGCACGGTGCACCTATTCTCTTCTTGTATACGTACACCACCTACGTGGGGTTGTGTGAGAGAGATACAAATGTAGAGAGATATAGTGTGGGGTCGTGAGAGTTTTTGGGGGGTCAATCAAAAATGTAACATATGCAATGTGTGTGAAATAGAGTCTGGATATATCATATATATAGAGGGGCGATCCACGAGAAGAGAGTGGAGGTATCATCGGCTTGAGGTGTCCATAGAATCGAAGAGAGGGATGATGTGTGTGTGTGTGCGCACGCGCGATCGATGAAGAGTGCCATCGAATTTGTGTGTGCCCACGTCAAAGATATAGAGTGGCTGGCCTACTGGAACGTGAGAGGTGACATGTGCAGTTTGTCTCTGTGGCATGGATACCTACCTAAAGTGCTCGACTATCGGTGTGTGGTGGGGGGGGAGGCCTAATTAACTATAGAGGTACAATGGATGGTATATGTGTGGAGGAGGAGAGAGGCCTACCTCATGTATTAGGGGAGATCGATCGGCATCCATGCATATGTGTAGGGGAGGAATAAGGTTGGGAAAGAGACAGAGCTAGAGAGTTGGAGGGGTGGTAGTGGAGTTGCTTCTAACAAATGGTGGGATAGGCTTGCTAGACAACCAGAGGGCACGCCTGCAATATCAATAAGAGAGGGGATGGCTGCCTGTCTGTGCACGTGCGTGTGAGAGATGGGTCAGGAGGCATGCACAAATGACGAGGGGGGAGCGATATGGCTGTGGTAAGCAGACATAACTACATAGGAAGATCAATCGTCCTTTGTCAGAGAAAGGAGAGACATAACTTGTGAGGTACGTCTATCGATGGGGGGAATAGTTAAAGTCGACCTAGGTATATGTTGGGAGATCGATCGGTATACATGCATGTGTGTGTTAGAAGCAAATTAGGCACGGGAGAAGGATAAAGAGAGAGGGATGCATCTAGGGAGGTGGTGTGAGAGTCATACTATATCGAGGGGGAGGAGTGCGAGCACGAGATTGATGAAAAGAGTGGTGGGAGTGAGGCATGGACGGTGATAAGAGAAGAGGGAAGCTTGTGTTTGTGCTCGGCACACCTGGCTAGAGAGGCATATCGATGGATTACGTGCCGTAAAGAAGGAGCTCGGGGGCCTACACACACCATGGGTGAACGACCTAAAGTGAAAAGACGAATTTGCACGATGGAGCTAGAGAATGCTGAGGGAGGGTGAGAGGGATGCGGGCGTCTGCATGCACGAGAGAAAGTTAGCGCTAGCTAGCTACAAAGATAAGAGGATTGTGTGGGTGTAAAAGACGAATAGAGAACATACTTCATTATAAAAAGTGAATTCGGATATTTGAAGAATTTATCATAGTGTTTTAAACCGACGCATGTGTGAATATATATAACGGTGATACACATGGTGTGGTTATGAACATGTTATACTACATATAATATATTTTATCTCTACTCTTATAAAAAACGGAGTTGTTGATGATGGTGCCATCCTGCAATATAGGCCGTCCATTTATATCTGACGGATAGGAAGGAAACTATGGCAATTTTGAAAAAATATACCCACACCCCTCTTCATATTTGCAAATTAGGCCTCCCCTTGATCATGTTGATGTTCTATGGAATGCATGGGCATCTTGCTAGTACTACGTATAACATATAGAACATTGATCATAATTTGGGCTAATGTGTGGCTTTTGCAGCTCAGGTTTAAATACTTGTCATAATGTAGGGGGCGGGGCACTATACTATGTGTGATAAACAAGGTGTACGTATGGAACATGGTTTAGATTATGACTATATAGTTAGTACATCAAATGTACTATTATTTGGAATCAACATCAAGTGTATTCAAAAATAGAATTCGAGTTCATGTAGTACACATAGTTCATATCTATCTCTATAGTAATCATGCGGTGTGTTATTAAGGTAATACCACGAATGATGGTTGAAGTTAACATGATCATGATTGTAGATTGTTATTGAAATAGAGAAACGAATTCAAATTCAGTTCGAATTGCAGCGGTAGTATAGACATTTGGAATGCATTAAAATGTTGGTACGAGTAGGTTACATGCATTATACAGCAAGCGAAAAAATTTAATTGGACATAACAAGAATTCATACTACCGAATAGCATTTAATTGCACTAAATTGTTGGTATGAGTAGCTTTAAATAGCATTTTGTAGTAAAACGGGGCAAGACTCTCTCTTTGTGTGGTGTGAATAGTTTTATCTTTTTCCTTTTCTTTTTGGTTGAGGGAAGTGTGAATTGATTTGGTACGCACAAATACAATATTACACGTTAGGCTTGTCCCTAAAATTCAACCTGCGCCTTGTTATATCCCGAAAATTCAGATACCGTGCTCCCAAAACTGGCGCCTTCACAACCCACGCCTTGCTATCCGAAATTACAACGCACGCGAAAACTCCCTCCAGCTGCCAAATCCCGACACGCAAAATCCCCCTTCTAACCCAGAGCCGGAAGGGCCGCTAGTTCAAATCGGTGGGGGGTACTTTTGTAACACACCCTACATTTTGGACAAGCGCGTCCCTAAGTCATGGTTCACCCCCTCCCATCGCCTCCTTTTTGCCATTCGAAATCCCAGGCCGCCATAACCTCTCTGCTCCAGCCGCGAAACCCCACCCTCCTTCGTCCGCCACCTCACCGTTGCCCAGCCGGAGCCTCTTCCCTGATGATGTCGTCCACCGTAACAGCTCGACGTCCCTCGTCCACCTCCCCGGATGAGGATCCGTCGTCCATCTCGTCGTCCCACTGGTTTAGCCGCCCCATCCTCCACCTCCAAGGAGCTGCTTCGATGAACGCCTCGTCTATCACGGCTGCTCCATCCCCACAGCGCTGCCTTAACCTGCTCCATCGGAACCGCAGCATCCTCACCGACTCCTCGGACGAAGCCGAGGCCTACTCGGCGCCACCAAAGAGCTTGTACACTCATCGCATCGTACCTTCTCCTTAGCTCGACCTCCCGACGCTGACGGTGCTCCATCCCTCACCCCCATGGAGCGGCTACCTTGAAGCCGGCTCCGCGGGCGACATCTCCATGGCGGCTCTCCCCCAGTGCGAGGCCCCTTCGGCGGCGGCGTCCATAGTAGCCGGATCTGCTGCTGCTGCTCCAGCTCTCGCTCACTTTCGCTTCGCTTCTTCTTCTGCTACTCATTTGTCGCCGATCCTTTCCTTCGCCAGTCTTTGCTGCTCGAGCTCGCGCTCTTCTTTGGTGCTCCGGCTCTCGCCGATCGCTTGCTTTCGGCTACTCTTGCTCCTCGGCTCTCGCTTGCTCACTCGCGCTGCTGCTCCAGCTCTCCCCCTCGCTCGTGCTGCTGCTTTGCTCCAATTTAGCTACACTTCAGTCGACTGAATCGACTTTTGGGTCAGTCAATTTTCAGGGGGTGGGGGGCTCACCGGAGTTAAGGAAGAACCACCCGCGGCGAGGACGGGGGCTCGCCGGAGAGCTAACCCACTATCTATCTTAGGGTTCAGGGTGGGGGCGGGGGGCCTATAGGGCTGGCTGGGGCGGCGGCGGACCGGCGGTGGGGAGTTGTTTCGGGGCGGCGAGGCGGCGCTAGGGTTGAAGATGAACTGCAAGCCCTCTCTAAACTACATGTCAAGTGCCTCTCTGCTACCATTGCGTTCAGTTTCGATAGTAACATTCAGATTCCACAATAAAAATTTTAGTTTCGACAGTTAAGTTCAGAGTCAACAGTTTTTACCTCATCTGTTTTAGTCAGGTGGCTTTTGGTGATGTAAATTTTACATCTATTTTACATCATCTATTGGAGATGCTATTAGAATCCCACTTGAGATTGACGATGTCTGTCTTGTGCTGCTTCAGCCTTGACGTCTTACGGCTCACCGGGGCTGCTCCAACGATAGAACGATCCATCACAACAGAGCAGTGCCCTGGACGCCGTCTACAGATTCCTCAGATCTTCCTCCACACCTCCGACAGCCACCTTTGCCTCAACTGTTTTAGCGACCAACCCAATGATGTTGAGGTCGACACGGCTACAGCAAAGAGGTTGTACACTTGTTGCATCACTTATTACTATACATTCATGTCAATCCATTAGGGCTATTTTGGTTCGACGAAAAAACATAGCAATAGGGAATTTTCCAATGGCACTCTACTATTCAATTATTCATGCATTTTGTTGAAAAGAATGAAGCAAAACATGCACCTGGACCTACTTTTCAAAATCCTATGCATGAAAACAAGACCAAGTGCATTAGTGGCAGAATAACATTCTAACCGTACACGATTTCATATGGTTTCACTTTATTTTGGCCATGTTTCTTTGCATTCCTCTGCTCTTCCAATTCCTGTAAACCAAACACCCAAGTTGACAGAAATCATGTGCTTACAAATGCTCTGTTTACCATGTGCATTCCTATCCTATTCCGGTGTTTTTCCTATCCCTGCGTTTTTAGAATCATGCAAGCCAAATGAGCCCTTACAGAATTACTTCAGTTATAGGTAGGTGTCGAAGGGAACTTTGTGTGGTTTGTCCTGCTCCTGCCGCGACGTCGTCCACCTCACCTGTGGTGCTCCATCGACAGAAACATCCACCAAACCAGACATCACGACTCCTGACCGTCTTTCGCCGCCTCAGATCTCCTTCCCTGCCGCCGGCACCCACCGCAATGGCATCACCATCATCGACTCAGCAGATGAACCTGAGGAGTACACGGGTCCACAAAAGAGGTCGCACTCTTTTGATTCTGCTTATGTTATGCATTGCTTAAAATTACTTGCTACTTTATCGTCCTGTTCACCTCTTGGATGCCAAGTTAGGTCCAAATTAATGTTCAAACTTGAGTTCTTAATTAGTTGTGGGGCACATATCGAGGAAACAATGAATAGTATCTCTGTCTAATATCTGGTTCACCTAGGGTATGCCTATGTTGTTCATCTTGGGTGGGAAACAAATAGTAAAGAAATCATCATCTATCTTTTTATTAAATTAAAGCAATCATCAACCTGCTATCATTATTTTTGGATCCATCCACTGGTTGTAACCATCACTCTAAATTTCTGCATGCTCTCCTTACATAATCTCACCATATTTTTTTCGTGTGCATGTCAGATATTGTACACAGTCATGCTGAACATGTAGAGAAAAAGAGAAGACTTTTGCGCGGCAATACAATCTCATGTAGACATCACTCCATGGTGGGTTCAATGGCAAACCCTCTCCACCCCTCTCCAGATTGTAATCCAGAGGAAGATATCTGTTCTGAGGCAAATTCAGACGCCGCTGACCACTCCTATTTACCCCCCAAGGTGTTTGCTCTACCTTGGCATGATGATGTTAGTCATATCATGCATATGTTGCCTTGCAGTCCCTACTTTTGACATCATATATGTCATCTGCTTAGTTTAGACATGTTCTGTCACCACCTGTTTAGTTTCTATATCATATATGGGAATTATGCAGTCTCATGTCTTTTAGCCAGCCATAATATATGTGAAATGTGCAATGCCATCCTGTTTAACTAGGCATCATATATTTGAATGATATCTTACCCATTCTTTTCTTCATTACATTTCCATTTGTCGATACTGTTTGTACATTAAACTACTTGTAAGGGCATATTTATACCTAAGGTGTTTTGGTGATTGATGACAATGCTTTTGCGCACTAATCGTATGCCTTGAGTTTCTAAGACGCTTCATCGCTAGGCACAAGACGGTTTGGTGCCCCTCGAAGACTATTGAAGACGGCGTTTTTCTATGTTTCTTTTTGGTGGATTTGAGTTGTAGGAAAGCCGTATTATTAAGAGGGGGTCCGCATTGGAAAGGTTCGGGTGGAATCATCATGTACACGTTTCATTCCTTGTCTCCACCTTTCCCTTGCACTTTGGAGCATCCCCCGTTTATCCTCTATGCGATTGTCCTGGCTGCTCTTGCTGAGCTTGCGGTAGTACTGCTCCCTGGAGCGGTAGTACCGCAGGCACCTGCGGTAGTACCGTGCCATGACGCGGTAGTACCGCGGGAGACCACGGTAGTACCGCTCCTCTGGAGCCGTAGTACCGTGTCTCCCAGGCGAAGTGCCGCCGCATCACGGTAGTAGGGGCGGATGTAATTTTTTAAATCCGCGCCTCCGCAGTAGTACCGCACTTCATGCGCGGTAGTACCACGCGCGGCCTGGTTCAGCTGCCATGCGGTAGTACTGCTCCCCAGCGGTAGTACCGTGTCGGATTTTTGCATTGATTGATTTCCAGCGGAAGTAGGCACGGATGTAATTTTATTCACCCGCGCCCTTCCCAGGCTAGGACTTTCCCTCCTTGCGGTAGTACCGCAAGGGGGAGCGGTAGTACCGCGCTCGCGGAAGTACTGCTCTCAGTCAGGCATGTTCTAGTCTCTGCAGCTGCCGCGGTAGTACCGTGGTCCCTCACGGTAGTACCGCGTGGCCTTGCGGTAGTACCGCGTTTCTGGAGCGGTAGTACCGCATGTCGCGGGCTGGTTAAGTGGATAACGGTTGGATTTTTTCCACAGCTATAAAAGGGGTGTCTCCTACCTCTAATTGACCACCTCTTCCAACCCTAAGCTCCATTGTTGCTCCAAGCTCCATTTTCGCCCGGTCTCACTCCCTAGCCAATCAAACTCGTTGATTTGCTCGTGAGTGGTTGAGAAGGCCCCGATCTACACTTCCACCAAGAGAAATTTGATTCCCCCCACTTATCCCTAGCGGATCTTGTTACTCTTGGGTGTTTGAGCACCCTAGACGGTTGAGGTCACCACGGAGCCATAATCCATTGTGGTGAAGCTTCGTGGTGTGGTTGGGAGCCTCCAATTAAGTTGTGGAGATTGCCCCAACCTTGTTTGTAAAGGTTCGGTCGCTGCCTCCAAGGGCACCAATAGTGGAATCACGGCATCTCGCATTGTGTGAGGGCGTGAGGAGAATACGGTGGCCCTAATGGCTTCTTGGGGAGCATTGTGCCTCCACACCGCTCCAACGGAGACGTACTTCCCCTCAAAGGGAAGGAACTTGGGTAACACATCCTCGTCTCCACCGGCTCCACTCTTGGTTATCTCGTGCCTTTACTTGTGCAAGCTTATTTGTGTTATATCCCTTGCTTGCTAGTGTGCTTATCATTGTTGCATCATGTAGGTTGCTCACTTAGTTGCATATCTAGACAACCTACTTGGATGCAAAGTTTAAATTGTTAAAGAAAAGCTAAAAATTGTTAGTTGCCTATTCACCCCCCCCCCTCTAGTCAACTATATCGATCCTTTCAATTGGTATCAGAGCCTCGTCTCTTGACTAAGGACTTTACCGTTTGAAGAGTATGGTTGACGTCGTAGAAGGTGCGGAGGAGCACTCCGGTGCAAATCTGGTCTCTTCTAAGGGAGATGGGGGAACCGCGGTCTCTCGTGAGGAGTTCAATCTGGCATTGGAAACATTGAAAACCTCCATGACGACCGAGGTAAAAGGCATGTTTCATGAATTCTTAGAAGGGCTTAAACTTTACACCGCACCGTTGAAAGTGGGTGATCCCGCCAACAAGGTGACGGATGCTACCTCCGACAAGGGGGAAGCTACTAGCGACAAAGCCCTTCCTTCTAGTGGTAAAAGTGGCACCGGCATCTTTGCCCGTGTGGAACCTCCACTTGTCTATGGTGGACCGATTCCTTCTACTCACTTGAATCATGCCGGTCCTCCCACAAAGATTGATAAAAAAGGAGGATTTTGATTCTTGGGTCTATCGTTTTAAGCGTCATTTAAATCATGTGAACACTAACCTTTGGAGAATCATTGAAGAAGGTTTTTATCCGCATGACCGGAGCAACTTCACTCCTAGAGAAGCCGTGGATGATAAATTCAATGAGAATGCTCTCTTCATCATCCAAGAAGAAACCCTCCCGAAGACCTTCCTCATCTTCGGCCCTACTCATTGGCCAAAGATGCTTGGCGCCAAGTGGTTTCCCTCTATCGAGGAAGCGCAAGCATTCAACGTTCCAACTATGAAGTGGTACAAGATGAAGCCGATGAGTTTGCAATGAAAGAAGATGAAGAACCTCATGAGCTCTATCGGAGAGTAACCAAGCTCGCGGTCTGTCTCCGAGATCATGGAAGTAAGGAAACGGATGACAATTGGATCAAGCGCAAATTCCTCAAGGCAATGATGCCCTACCACAAAGCCATGTCCTCCGTCATCCGTCAAAGGCCGGACTTCCACACCTTGTCCTCAAGTGAGGTGTTAGATGAGTTTGTGGCTATGAGCATATTGGACAAGACCGCCGACAATGCGGTACTTCGCTCTCAAAGAGCAAAAAGGCCCAACCTTGCATTGAAGGCCAAGGTCTATGTCGAAGAAGAGGAAGAGGAGGAAGAAGAGGAGAGCAACCTCTAAGATAATGAAGTATGCCTATCATGAACACATGGCACTTGCTTCAAGGCAATTTTGGAGCAAGAAGAACTCAAGGCCCAACTTCAACAAGAACAATTCAAGTGGCGCAAAGGGCAAGCAACGAGTGAGGACTTACTTCAATTGTGGCAATGTGAGCCACTTTGTTGCGGTGTGCCCTTATGAGAAGAGGGAAGACAACGGTGGCAAGCTCATCCGTAAGGATAAGGCCAAGTCGTTCCCCAACAAGAGCAACTTCACCAAGAAGACTCCTCCCAAGGCATTGGTGGTACAATAAGAGTACAATGAGGATGATGACGATGATGACGATGGTGAGTCGGTTGCCATGGCCTTCGTTGCCATTGCGACGACTCCACGGGTGTCTCTCTTCGACTCACCCAATGAGAGCATCACCGCCAAGTGCCTCATGGCTAAAGCCACCAACAAGGTAACCTCCAGCATCAAAACTACCATCATCAATCATCCTTCTTCGACAGATTGCATTGATGAACATGAGGGAACTAATGTGGAGGAGAACTAGTTTGAGGCCTTTATGGGTAAACTCAAGGGCAAATCCAAGAAGCACTTCGTTGCTCTATTGGAACAACTTGGTGAAGCCAATGACATGATCGAGGCTCATGAAGATACCATCTCTAAGATGGAGGGGCATAGTCGTGACTATGCCGATGAGATTCGGATCTTTCCAATGCTCTTGAGGAAGAGCGTGGTCTTCGTTTGGCTCTTGAGGAGTCATACAACGATGATCATGCTAAATTAAAGAAAGATCTTGATCATGCTCTTGTTGTTTCACGTGGGCTAAACTCCGAGAAGGCAAAGCTTGGGGTTGATCTTGCTAGACTCAAAGAGGAGTTTGACATTATCGACAAGGCTCACAAAGTCTTGAAGGGTGTTTGAGGGAGTCCCGGATTAGGGGGTGTCCGTATAGCCGAACTATCACCGTTGGCCGGACTCCAGGACTATGAAGATACAAGATTGAAGACTTCGTCCCATGTCCGGATGGGACTTTCCTTGGCGTGGAAGGCAAGCTTGGCGATACGGATATGTAGATCTCCTACCATTGTAACCCACTCTGTGTAACCCTAACCTATCCGGTGTCTATATAAACCGGAGGGTTTTAGTCCATAGGAAGAACAACAATCATACGATAGGCTAGCTTCTAGGGTTTAGCCTCCTTGATCTCGTGGTAGATCTACTCTTGTACTACCCATATCATCAATATTAATCAAGCAGGAGTATGGTCTTACCTCCATCGAGAGGGCCCGAACACAGGGTAAAAACATGGTGTCCCTTGTCTCCTGTTACCATCCGCCTAGACGACATGATTCGGGACCCCTACCCGAGATCCGCCGGTTTTGACACCGACATTGGTGCTTTCATTGAGAGTTCCTCTGTGTCGTCGCCATCAGGTAGGATGCCTCATCCCATGTTTAAAGACGATACTATCGCCAAAGGAGCCCTGGCCGCTGGTCAGACTCTCCGGCTAGGTGGTTTTCTTATTACCGCAAGTTCGGCCACCGCGCCGACGATGACCTCTCGAGTCATCGAAACCAATCTCCATGTTAATTTGGAACTTGTCGAATAGTTAGATCCGATCGAGCTCTCCTCCGTAAACGAGCTCTTGGATCGCATCGCCGCCTGGAGTCGCCACAGACACGACCGGATCGGGCCTAAAAGCGATCTGAGAGAGATCAACTCTCCCCAGGCTACCCATCATGTTGTTGTGATGGAGGAGCAATGCGGCGATTCTTCTTCTATCTTAAGGACTAGCTACGTCCGTATTCCCGATCCCTCCATGCCGGATTCCCGCAGAGGGACGGATGTCGATCAAGCCCTGAACTTAAAGTATGGCGGCGGGTTGGACTCATTGGATAACACTCAAAAATCCAAACTTTCGAAGTTCGAAACTTCTCGCCCTCGAGTCCTAAATTGGACGGGGTTCGGATCCAGATCCACCCGCCCACCCAAACATTAGCGATCTATCCCGAATTCGCAAGAGCCCGCTGAAACATTACATCATTATCGGGTGATTCCTCCTGGTTATGGACAGGATAAAGGACTGCCGAGAGGAGGACGCAATCCTAATTTTCTGCAATAATTGCACGGACAAAGGAATCCTAAACGCCATAAGTCATCGCGAAATTACACGCTTCGCTGACTTGGTGACCATAGTACAAAAGTACTATGCGATGGAGAGCGCCTGGAAAACCGAAAGTAAATTTTGGGATAATCCGGCCCCGAATACATCCCTAGTCCGAAATAAAAGGGGGCATCATTATCAAGCGCCTGGGTTAAACACCAAAAAACCAAAACCCCATAAAGGGTACGGAACCGTACTAGAGGGTTGGCTAAACGGACCCTGCAAAATTCACAGTACACAGGGCGCCAATCCAACTCATAGCCTCCGAGCATGTTGGATACTACGGCAGGTGGCCAAAAGTGGCGAAGAGCTTCTAGCTTCAGAACCCCAGCCCAACAACACCAGTACGGTGTTAACAGTCTTCGATACTTTCGCATCAAATAACATGCGAAAACGAACACTCGGCAACCTTTCTGAAGTCTACCAAGTAGCAACAATAAATCCATGGAGTGACACGGCTATCACCTTCAATGCCAGTGACGAACCTAAATTCCGAACTGCCCGAGCACCAGCCGCATTGGTCCTCAGTCCGATAGTGGACGGCTTTCGCCTTACTAAGGTACTCATGGATGGCGGCAGCGGACTAAACCTCATCTATGAGGAAACCCTCCGAAATATGTAAATAGACTGGAACCGCATTGAGCAAAGCAGCACAACCTTCAGAGGAATAATCCCTAGCCGGGAAGCATGCTGCACAGGAAAAATTACACTGGATGTAGTGTTCGGCTCACGGACAATTACAGGTCGAGGAGGTCACATTTCAAGTGGCCCCGTTCAACAGCGGATATCATGCTTTATTAGGACGAGAGGCATTCACAATTTTCAAGCTACACCCCATTATGGGTACATGAAGCTTAAAATGCCCGGACCTAATGGAATAATCACTCTAGCTAGTGAGCCGAACATAGCACTCCGCGCCGAAAACAAGACAGCCGCACTAGCCCTCGAGGCATTGTCTGAAGCCCTAGCGGCCGAGGAACTCACCGCGATGCGCTCCACGGTGAACAGGGACGATGTGATACTTGATAAAAGATCCAAGTCCACCTCTTTTAAACCAGCGGATAAAATAGTCAAATTCGTTGTCCACCCAACGGACCCCGCAAAGACGGCCTCCATTGGGGCACAATTAAACCCTGATGTAGACGCCAAGACCACGAGAATTTCTACGAGAAAATCGGGACATCTTTGCTGGCACCCTTCAGACATGCCAGAATCCCACGTCGGCTAGCCGAGCACAGCCTAAATATCCTAAAAGGATTCAAGCTACCAAACAGGCCCTTTGGCGCTTTTCCGAACCCAAGAGACAGGCCATGGGAGAGGAGCTAGCCAAACTTTTGGAAGCCGGATTCATCAGAGATATAAAACATTCAGACTGGCTAGCAAACCTGGTGATGGTACCAAAGAAGGATAAATCCTGGCGCCTATGTGTTAATTTCAAAGACCTTAATAAGGCTTGCCCCAATGGAGGACGCTACAGCAGGACACGACTCATTGTGCTTCCTCGACGCGTACTCCGGCTACCACCAAATCAACATGGCGGAGCCAGACCAAGCTGCAACAGCGTTCATCACTCCATACGGCCTATTCTGCTTCAACAGAATGCCCTTTGGGCTCAAAAACGCCGGCGCAACATATCAGCGCATGATTCAGACATGTCTGGTAGACCAGATCGGCAAAATAGTGGAAGCGTATGTAGATGACGTGGTCGTCAAAACCAAGCACATCGAAACTCTAGTAGACGACTTGAGGCTCACATTCGACAATCTTCGAAAATACGACATCAAGCTCAATCCGGAAAAATGCGTCTTCGGCGTTCGGTAGGAAAGCTCCTGGGCTTCATTGTGTCGGTAGAGGAATTGAAGCAAACCCAGCCAAGATCCGAGCTCTGTCACAATTGGATATTCCAAAAGACCTCAAGCAAATACAAAAATTGACGGGATGCGTAGCGGCTCTAAGCCGCTTTATTTCCCGTTTGGGAGAAAAGGCGTTACCCCTTTACCGCCTCCTCCGTCACACCGAACACTTTGAGTGGACGGATGCCGCCACGGCCGGACTCGAAGAGATAAAAGCCATATTGGCAACCAATCCGGTCCTGGCCGCGCCCAATGTGGGCGAACCAATGCTATTATATATCGCCGCAACACATCAAGTTGTCGGTAGCGGTGCTCGTTGTCGAACGAGAAACGGACGGACACCGGTTCCCTCTTCAAAAACCGGTTTACTATGTGTCCACTGTCCTAACTCCATGCAAGTCCCTTTACCCACACTATCAAAAGATAGCATACCCGGTGTTCATGGCATCCCGGAAGCTGTGACACTACTTTCAAGAGTGCTCGATAATGGTAGCCTCCGAAGTACCTCTTAATGACATTATAAACAACCGCGACGCGACGGGCCGGATTGCTAAATGGTCCATAGAGCTCCTTCCATTCGACATAACCTACAAGCCACGACGAGCTATCAAGTCGCAGATTTTGGCCGACTTCGTGGCCGAATGGACCAAAGTCGAACTCCCTAAAGAGTACGGCGCATACTCCAATTGGATCATGCACTTTGACGGCTCCAAAATGTTGGCCAGTCTGGGGGCTGGCATCGTCCTGACGTGCCCAACCGAGGACACAGTCCAATACATCCTTCAGATAATGTACACGGACTCCAACAACGCAGCCGAATATGAGGCCCTTCTGCACGGCCTCCGAATGGCAGTCTCCATGGGCATTAAACGCCTAGAGGTGCGCGGGGATTCGAACCTCGCGATATCTTAAATAAGCGGAGACTTTGATGCCAAAGATCCGAAAATGGCAGCATACCGCAATGCGGTCCTGAAAATGTCAGCATGGTTCGAAGGGCTCGAATTTCATCATATAGCCCGGGATAACAACCAGGCAGCGGACATATTGGCATGCATCGGTGCAAAACGCGATGCCGTCCCACCCAACATCTTTCTGGAACGGCTGTTCAAGCCATCCGTACTATGGGAAGGGGAGTCCGCACAATAATCCGAACCCAACCGCATCGCCGACGCCAACACTTCGACACAATCGGAGGCACCGCCACCGAGATAACACCCTCTGCCCACGAAATAATGGCGGTTATCGCCCGTGGATGTAACCATTACTAGCCTACCTAACTAGGCAGGAACTCCCAAGACCAAAAGCGAGGCTCGATGCATAGTACGGCGATCTAAAGCCTATAAAGTCCATGAGGGAGAGCTTTATAAGAAAAGCACTACCGAGTCCTTCAAAGGTGTATCTCCGAAGAGGAAGGGCGATACCTCTGGCTGAAATTCATGCGGACAGGTGGGCACCACGCCGCAGCCCGGGCCCTTGTAGACAAGGCCTTCCGTAGAGGATTTTATTGGCCGACGGCCGGGCAGACGCCAAGCAGGACTTAGTCCAACGATCGTCGGTTGCCAGCTTTTGCTAACCAAAGCCACATGCCACCCACCGCCTCAAAACTATACCCATCACCTGGCCGTCATGATGCTGGGGCTTGACATGGTTGGACCCCTTAAGGGAGGAACCCACAAGCAAAAATACCTCTTGGTCATGGTGGATAAATTCACAAAATGGATAGAGGCCAAACCTGTCAAAACGGCCGAATCCGGACCGGTGATAGACTTCATATCAGGGGTAGTGCACCGTTACGGTGTCCCCACAAGATCATCATCGATAACGGCACCAACTTTACGGCCGATGAGGTCAAATTATGGTGCAAAAACATGGGCATCAAGCTCGACACGCCTCGCCTATCACCCTCAAACCAACGGCCAAATCGAACAAGCAAATGGTCTAATCATGAGCGGCATTAAACCCGAACGAGTGCGGTCCCTCAAGGAATCTAACACGACCTTTGGGTTGAGGAGCTCGACTCCGTACTCTGGGGGCTGCGGACCACGCCGAATCGTACTACCGGATTCACACCATTCTTCATGGTGTACGGCGCAGAGGTAGTCTTGCCCTGCGACATAATACATGACTCACCTCGCGTGCGCATGTATGAAGAAAGAGAAGCCGAGCTCGATCGGGAGGACAGCTTGGATGCATTGGAGGAGGAGCGCGACGTGGCAAAACCTCGTCCCGCATTTTATCAACAGTAGGCTCGAAGATATCAAAGCAGGGAAGTACGGGCCAAAGCTTATAACGTTGGCGAACTAGTTCTACGCCTGCCGGACAAGAAAAAGGACAAACTCAAGCCCAAATGGGAAGGTCCCTTCATCATCGACAGGACCGGCGGAGCATACCGTCTGCGAAACGCATCAGATAACCGACTCGAGCCGAACCCATGGAACGCAGCCCGTCTACGAAGATTCTACGCCTAAGCGCCGGACTTCAAGTTCGTCTCCTTCATCCGTCCACATTTTCTATTTTTGCTGTCTTTTATTTCTCTCCTTCCCCCTCCTTCTTCTCGAAGCCTCTAGAGGCTCGCTTGCCTTTTTTCAAGACATACTTGACGCTACCGTCTGCGCTCATTATACTGAGGGCTTCTTTAACGAAGCTTATTTATCTGAGCTTCATGCCCAACACATGCGTTAAACTTCCGCATGTACCTTTTATTCACCATTATATGCATCGATATGACTTAAGTTTTGGCCAAGCTGGGTTGCCTGGCTCCTGTGCTTACCCCTACGTTCCCGATTCTTCGGCTAGGTGGTAAAGGGAGCACCTCTGCAATTGTTACTGTCGGGTCAGCCGGATGTGTACCTCAGACTGGGTGAAGCCAAAAGCTAGCGTTCTTAAGGGAATATTCGGTCGGTGATCTGAAAGATGATTTTTAACTATTTACCCATCTGCCCCCAGATGATTTTCTGCTTTAATAGCAACTTTGACATGCACTTTAGGGCATGCATCCCAGCAAAAGGAACCCTTAACGGAACTATTCTCCCTGGAAGATGTTTCTTACTACCCATGTAATATAACATAACTAGTTGGGCACTTATACGATACAGCAACAATGACCCCTACGCCTTGTCTCCATGCATACCCGGTTCTTATATAACCACGAAGGTATTCGGACACACTCCGGACTATTGGGTCACGAGGTCGGCGAAAAGGTCCGCTATGACAAACGATCTACAATCCGGCTAGAAGACATTTTTCATGTCATATTTTTTACATAGTCAACTCGACTCATTGTATTCCTCCTCAATGCCATCTAATAGGCTATCTAATTTACAATCTTCTTTGGGAATACTAGGCGGCCAGTTCTACTTGGTCGTACACTAAGCTTACAGGATCTCCATCCCATCAGCCCCACAGGTCCGACCTCAGCCATGTGGTTTGGGTCAGCCTTCAGATACCGCGTCTTTACCATGGCCGAGCCTCCTGGCGCCTTTGACGGCAGCCGATATATTCCATAGCCGGAAGCGCCGCGTGCTCCTTGAAGCAGCTCAGCCAGCTCCCCAATGCCTTGGGCAGGGGAGATAGATGGCCATAAGGCCTGGCCGATGCCTTTCATCACTGCCGGACTCGTTCGTGCAGGTAGCCGACGTAATTCGGGAAGAAGATCACCAAGAATCGGGCATCTCCTCCTCAGACGACTGTGAGCAAACCTACATAAATGTTTATGTTAGTCGCCTTCCTCGCCGAACTCTTTCAAAGTTCGCTCAAGCACTTCTTGAAAATGCCGCGACGAAGCCACCGATTCTCCTTTACGGAGTCGCATAACCGGGCACGAACATCCTTTAGTTCCTCACCCAGCTTGGTGTTGGCATCTTGGAGGTTATTTTTCTCCTGCCGCACCCTTGTAAGCACCCTCTCGCCGGCCTTTAGCTGGCGCAAGAGCTGTTGCTTGTCCGGATCTAGTCCGGCGCCGTCTGCAATATTTTTGTCAGATTTACAAACCCGCCGCACTTCATAAACTATTTATCTTTTCAAGCGTATATTACCAGTGGGGGTCTCTGCAGCTCCCCCTGTAGCGGCTAGTGCGGCCTCAAGTTGGGCCTTGCACTCTTCAAGCTCCTGGGAAAGTCGGGCATTCTTTTCTGTAAGATCCTGCATAACAAATGATCCTTAAATCAGTTATTCTAACTATTTTAAGTCTTGGGGGCTACTGGCATATATAACTGTCAAATTTCCTTACCCGTATGTCCTTTACATACTGCTCCGTGGCTCTGGCTAGACCATCTTGAGCGGCACGGAGGTGCGCATCTCCCGAATCGAAGGCATTCAAGGCCTACTGGGAGAAACATGCGTCACGAAGAACTGTCCGACGGTGCCTGTGATTTAAGGCGCTCTCCACCTCGGAGTTGGTGGCGGACAACCTGTCGGCATCCTCTGTCGGAGGAGCATCCGACGCACGTCTCGTGCTCGCCTCAGCCTCCGGACCCGGCTTTGAAGCCTGGCCGGTGAAGGTTCGATTGGCAACCTCTCCGGACTCAGTCCGGCGAGCGCTCTTTTTCCTGAAAAGAGCACCAGCGTTAGTATGCCTTCCAGGGATCAATCCTGGGATTATGGTGACATGCCATACCGTTGCGGCGGAGTTTCGATCCGGACCGCACTTCTTTTTTAGCTCAACAGACCGCCCTTTGTTGGCCAGCCGCCGCGGGCTCGGCTTCCTGCCTCGATGGTACCCCCTGCGAAACACCATTGGTATACAGTGATCAAGAAATAAGCATGGATGGGTCATTGTCAGAGTATTGGGACCTTGGTCTCAGTTACCTGTGAGGCTGGAAGTATTCCGGGGTAATCGGCTGTAATGGCAACCAAGGCATTGTCGATGCTAAGTTAGTGGAATACCCCGTCGATCAACTCCACCTTTATATCCGGATCCTCTTCGGAGGTCGGATCGAGGGACCGCTCCGGATCCTCGGGTTGTGGGGGCGGACTGTGTATCTTCTCCACAGTCTGGCGCAGTTCCTGCGCAAAAAACCATGAAATGAGATATTTAACCATGGGAACATGGATCGGACAGGTCACAAAGATGTTTGCTTACCCAGCTTCGAGGATTATTCGAAGAAAACTCCTTCAGTGGATTGACATGGAGGAAATCCTCCTCCTCCCCTTTATACATGGCAGACAAGATCTTCACCAGTTCGGTGACCGATCCCGGCCCTTTGCGGCCATGGCGGGTGGCATCGTCCTCCCTGTGGAAATCCCACATGGGGTGGCCCCTATATTGGAGCGGCTGCACTCCCCTCATAATACAGATTGCCATGACTCCAATCATGGTCAATCCGGCATGAGCCAATAACCTTATTCGGCTCATCAGATAGAGGACATCCCGGTCATTTTCCCTCCGGGAGCTCCGAGGGCGCCAGCTTAGGCGCTTCTTCAGTGGAGCATTGGTGAACTCCGGAAGGACGATCCGAACAGGATCCGGCAGAGGGACGTCCTGAAGGAAATATGCCCTAGAGGCAATAATAAAGTTATTATTTATTTCCTTATATCATGATAAATGTTTATTATTCATGCTAGAATTGTATTAACTGGAAACATAATACATGTGTGAATACATAGACAAACAGTGTCACTAGTATGCCTCTACTTGACTAGCTCGTTAATCAAAGATGGTTATGTTTCCTAACCATAGACATGAGTTGTCATTTGATTAACGGGATCACATCATTAGGAGAATGATCTGATTGACATGACCCATTCCGTTAGCCTAGCACTTGATCGCTTTAGTATGTTGCTATTGCTTTCTTCATGACTTATACATGTTCCTATAACTATGAGATTATGCAACTCCCGTTCTGGAGGAACACTTTGGGTACTACCAAACGTCACAACGTAACTGGGTGATTATAAAGGAGTACTACAGGTGTCTCCAAAGGTACTTGTTGGGTTGGCATATTTCGAGATTAGGTTTTGTCACTCCGATTGTCGGAGAGGTATCTCTGGGCCTTCTCGGTAATACACATCACATAAGCCTTGCAAGCATTGCAACTAATGAGTTAGTTGTGAGATGATGTATTACGGAACGAGTAAAGAGACTTGCCCGTAACGAGATTGAACTAGGTACTGGATACCGACGATCGAATCTCGCAAGTAACATACCGATGACAAAGGGAACAACGATATGTTGTTATGCGGTCCGACCGATAAAGATCTTACGTAGAATATGTAGGAACCAATATGGGCATCCAGGTCCCACTATTGGTTATTGACCGGAGATGTGTCTCGGTCATGTCTACATTGTTCTCGAACCGTAGGGTCCGCACGCAAGGTTTCGATGACGGTTATATTATGAGTTTGTGTATTTTGATGTACGAAGGTTGTTGAGTCCCGGATATGATCACGGACATGACGAGGAGTCTCGAAATGGTCGAGACATAAAGATTAATATATTGGACGGATATATTTGGACAGGAAAGGTTCCGGAGAAGTTTGGAGCTCCGGAGGTTACTGGAACCCCTCGGGAGGTATATGGGCCTTATTGGGCCCATGTAGGAGGAAGGGAGAAGGAACAAGGAGGGGGCGCCCCCAAGCCCAATCCGATTGGGGAGGGGGCCGCCCCTTCCTTTCTCCTTCCCCTCTTCCTATTTCTACTACTAGTACTAATTCCTAAATACTAGTACTCCTTCCTTCCTCCAAATAAGATAAGGAAGGAGAGGAAACCTACTTGGAGTAGGTTTCCCCTCCCTGGTGCGCCCCTTGGGCGGCCACCTCCTCTCTCCCTCCTTTATATCACGGGGAGGGGGGCACCCTAGAACACACAAGTTGATCCTTGAGATCGTTCCTTAGCCGCAGCGGTGCCCCTCTACCATATTCCACCTCGGTCATATCGTAGCAGTGCTTAGGCGAAGCCTGCGTCGGTGAAACATCAAGATCGTCACCACGCCGTCAGGCCGACGGAACTCCTTCTCCCGGAGCTTTGCTGGATCGGAGCCCGTGGAGCGCCATCGAGCTGAACGTGTGCCAAGAACTCGGAGGCGCCAAGTAACGGGCGCTGGGATCGGCTGGATCGTGAGGAGAACGTGACGACTACTTCCTCTACGTCATCATCGACTCGGAGGTGCCAGAGTAACGGCGCTGGGATCGGCAGGATCGCGAGGAGAACGTCGACTACTTCCTCTACGTTGTGATCGCTTCCGCCACGGTCTACGAGGGTACGTAGACAACACTCTCCCTCTCGTTGCTATGCCATCACCATGGTCCTGTGTGTGCGAGGGAAAATTTTTGAAATTACTGCGTTCCCCAACGGTGGCATCCGAGCCTGGTTTTATGCGTTGATGTCATATGCACGAGTAGAACACAAGTGAGTTGTGGGCGATACAAGTCATACCGCCTACCGACATGTCATACTTTGGTTCAGCGGTATTGTGAGATGAAGCGGCCCGGACCGACATTACGCCTACGCTTACGCCGAGACTGGTTTCACCGCTACGAGCATTCGGTGCTTAAAGGTGGCTGGCGGGTGTCTGTCTCTCTCACTTTAGTTGAACCGAGTGTGGCTACGCCGGTCCTTGAGAAGGTTAAACGGAGTCTATTTGACGAAGTATCGTTGTGGTTTTGATGCGTAGGTAAGAACGGTTCTTGCTCAGCCCGTAGCAGCCACGTAAAACTTGCAACAACAAAGTAGAGGACGTCTAACTTGTTTTTGCAGGGCATGTTGTGATGTGATATGGTCAAGACGTGATGCTATATTTTATTGTATGAGATGATCATGTTTTGTAACCGAAGTTATCGCAATCGGCAGGAGCCATATGGTTGTCGCTTATTGTATGAAATGCAACGCTTCGTAATTGCTTTACTTTATCACTAAGCGGTAGCGATAGTCGTAGAAGCAATAGACGGCGTAAACGACAACGATGCTACGATGAAGATCAAGGTGTCGCGCCGGTGACGATGGTGATCATGACGGTGCTTCGGAGATGGAGATCACAAGCACAAGATGATGATGGCCATATCATATCACTTATATCGATTGCATGTGATGTTTATCCTTTATGCATCTTATTTTGCTTTGATTGACGGTAGCATTTTAAGATGATCTCTCACTAAAATTATCAAGTAGTGTTCTCCACGAGTATGCACCGTTGCCAAAGTTCGTCGTGCGAGACACCACGTGATGATCGGGTGTGATAAGATCTACGTCCATCTACAACGGGTGCAAGCCAGTTTTGCACACGCAGAATACTCGAGTTATACTTGACGAGCCTAGCATATGCAGATATGGCCTCGGAACACGGAGACCGAAAGGTCGGCGTGAATCATATAGTAGATATGATCAACATAAGATGTTCATCATTGAAAACTACTCCATCTCACGTGATGATCGGTTATGGTTTAGTTGATTTGGATCACGTGATCACTTAGATGACTAGAGAGATGTCTGTCTAAGTGGGAGTTCTTAAGTAATATGATTAATTGAACTTAAATTTATCATGAACTTAGTACTGATAGTATCTTGCTTGTCTATATGCATTTGTAGATAGATGGCTCGTCTGTTGTTCCGTTGAATTTTAATGCGTTCCTTGAGAAAGCAAAGTTGAAAGATGATGGTAGCAATTACACGGACTGGGTCCAGAATCTCGAGGATTATCCTCATTGCTGCACAAAAGAGTTACGTCTGGATGCACCGCTAGGTGCCAGTGCCCGCTGCTGATGTAACCGATTTACGTTAAGAACGCCCGCGAGCAAAGTCGATGACTACTCTATAGTTGATGTGCCATTCTTTACGGCTTAGAACCGGGTCTTCAACGACGCTTTTGAAAGTCGTGGAGCATATGAGATGTTCCAAGAGTTGAAGTTGATATTTCAAATGTAATGCCCGGATTGAGAGATATGAAGTCTCCAATAAGTTCTATAGCTGCAAAATGGAGGAGAATGGGTGCATCGGTGAGCACATACTCGTAATGTCCGGGTATTACAATCACTTGACTCAACCGGGAGTTGATCTTCCGGATGATTGTGTCATTGATGTAATTCTTCAATCACCGCCACCAAGCTACAAAGGCTTCGTGATAAACTATAATATGCAAGGGTTAGTAAAGACTATGCTCGAGCTCTTCGCAATCTTTGAAAGCTGCGGAGGTAGAAATCAAGAAGGAGCATCAAGTGTTGATGGTCAATAAGACCACTAGTTTCAAGAAGAAAGGCAAAGGGAAGAAGAAGGAACTTCAAGAAGAACAGCAAACAAGTTGCTTTGCTCAAGTGAAGAAACCCAAGTCTGGACCTAAACCTGAAATCGAGTGCTTCTACCGCAAGC
Source organism: Aegilops bicornis (assembly GCA_021605145.1). NCBI lineage: Eukaryota > Viridiplantae > Streptophyta > Magnoliopsida > Poales > Poaceae > Aegilops > Aegilops bicornis. The sequence continues at coordinate 665,065,053 of CM038671.1, read as the reverse complement.
GGTAGTCACCGGAAGCGGAACTGCCCCAAGTATTTGGCGGATAAGAAGGATGGCAAGGTGAACAAAGGTATATGTGATATACATGTTATTGATGTGTACCTTACTAGAGCTCGCAGTAGCACTGGGTATTTGATACTGGTTACATTGCTAATATTTGCAACTCGAAACAGGGACTCTGATTGCTTAACACCGGCAAAGGACAAGGTGACGATGCGCGTGAGGAAATGGTTCCAAAGTCGATGTGATCGCAATGGCACGCTACCTCTACATCTACCTTCGGGATTAGTTTTAGACCTAAATAATTGTTATTTGGTGCCAGCATGAACATTATATCTGGATCTTGTTTGATGCGAGACGGTTATTCATTTAAATCAGAGAATAAAGGTTGTTCTATTTATATGAATAATATCTTTTATGGTCATGCACCCTTGAAGAGTGGTCTATTTTTAATGAATCTCGATAGTAGTGATACACATATTCATAATGTTGAAACCAAAAGATGCAGAGTTGATAATGATAGTGCGACTTATTTGTGGCATTGCCGTTTAGGTCATATCGGTATAAAGCGCATGAAGAAACTCCATCTTGATGGACTTTTGGAGTCACTTGATTATGAATCACTTGGCACTTAAGTAACCGTGCCTCATGGGCAAGATGACTAAAACCCGTTCTCGGAACTATGGAGAGAGCAACAGATTTGTTGGAAATCATACATACAAATGTATGTGGTCCAATGAATGTTGAGGCTCGTGGCGGATATCGTTATTTTCTCACCTTCACAGATGATTTAAGCAGATATGGGTATATCTTCTTAATGAAACATAAGTCTGAAACATTTGAAAAGTTCAAAGAATTTCAGAGTGAAGTTGAAAATCATCGTAACAAGAAAATAAAGTTTCTACGATCTGATCGTGGAGGCGAATATTTGAGTTACGAGTTTGGTCTACATTTGAAACAATGCGGAATAGTTTACGCAACTCACGCCACCCGAACACCACAGCGCAATGGTGTGTCCGAATGTCGAATCGCACTTTACTAGATATGGTGCGATCTATGATGTCTCTTACAGATTTACCGCTATCGCTTTTGGGGTTATGCTCTTGAGACGGCCGCATTCACGCTGAATAGAACACCGTCAAAATCCGTTGAGACGACACCTTATGAACTGTGGTTTAGCAAGAAACCAAAGTTGTCGTTTCTTAAAGTTTGGGGATGCAATGCTTATGTGAAAAAGCTTCAGCCTGATAAGCTCGAACCTAAATCGGAGAAATGTATCTTCATAGGATACCCAAAGGAGACAATTGGGTACACCTTCTATCACAGATCCGAAGGCAAGACATTTGTTGCTAAGAATGGATCCTTTCTAGAGAAGGAGTTTCTCTCGAAAGAAGTGAGTGGGAGGAAAGTAGAACTTGATGAGGTAATTGTACCTTCTCCCTTATTTGAAAGTAGTTTATCACGTAAACCAGTTTTGCGACATCTACACCAAATAGTGAGGAAGTTGATGATGTTGATCATGAAACTTCAGATCAAGTTACTACGTAACCTCGTAGATCAACCAGAATAAAATCCGCACTGCAGTGGTACGGCAATCCTGTTACGGAAGTCATGCTACTAGATCATGATGAACCTACGAACTATGAAGAAGCGATGGTGAGCCCAGATTCCGCAAAATGGCTTGAGGCCATGAAATGCGAGATGGGATCCATGTATGAAAACAAAGTGTGGACTTTGGTTGACTTGCCCGAGGGTCGGCAAGCAATAGAAAACAAGTGGATCTTCAAGAAGAAGACCGACGACGGTAATATTGTTTGTCTACAAAGCTCGACTTATCGCAAAGGGTTTTCGACAAGTTCAAGGGGTTGACTACGATGAGACCTTCTCACCAGAAGCGATGCTTAAGTCTGTCCGAATCATGTTAGCAATTGCCGCATTTTATGATTATGAAATTTGGCAAATGGATGTAAAGACCGCGTTCTGAATGGGTTTACGGAAGAAGAGTTGTATATGATGCAACCAGAAGGTTTTATCGATCCAAAGGGAGCTAACAAAGTGTGCAAGCTCCAGCGATCCATTTATGGACTGGTGCAAGCATCTCGGAGTTGGAATAAACGCTTTGATAGTGTGATCAAAGCATTTGGGTTTATCTGCACTTATGGAGAAGCCTGTATTTACAAGAAAGTGAGTGGGAGCTCAGTAGCATTTACGATATTATATGTAGATGACATATTACCGATCGGAAATGATATAGAATTTCTGGATAGCATAAAGGGATACTTGAACAAGAGTTTTTCGATGAAAGACCTTGGTGAAGCTGCTTACATATTGGGCATCAAGATCTATAGAGATAGATCAAGACGCTTAATTGGACTTTCACAAAGCACATACCTTGATAAAGTTTTGAAGAAGTTCAAAATGGATCGTGCAAAGAAAGGTTTTTACCTGTATTACATAAGGTGTGAAATTGAGTCGACTCAATGCCCGACCACGCAGAAGATAGAGAGAAAATGAAAGATGTTCCCTATGCTTCAGCCATAGGCTCTATCATGTATGCAATGTCAGGTACCAGACTGACGTGTGCTTAGCTGTAAGCTTGGCAGGAAGGTACCAAAGTAATCCAGAGTGGATCATCGGACAGCGTCAAGAACATCCTGAAATACGAAAAGGACTAAGGATATGTTTCTCGTATATGGAGGTGACAAAGAGCTAGTCGTAAATGGTTACGTCGATGCAAGCTTTGACACTGATCCGGACGATTCTAAATCGCAAACCAGATACGTGTTTTTGTTAAACGGTGGAGCTGTCAGTAGGTGCAGTTCTAAACAAAGCGTCGTGGCGGGATCTACATGTGAAGCGGAGTACATAGCTGCTTCGGAAGCAGCAAATGAAGGAGTCTGGATGAAAGAGTTCATTTCCGATCTAGGTGTTATACCTAGTGCATCGGGACCAATGAAGATCTTCCGTGACAATCTTGGTGCAATTGCCTTGGCAAAGGAATCCAGATTTCACAAGAGGACCAAGCATATCAAGAGACGCTACAATTCCATTCGGGACCAAGTCCAAGTGGGAGACATAGAGATTTGCAAAGTACATACGGATCTAAACATTGCAGACCCGTTGACTAAGCCTCTTCCACGTAAAGCAAAACATGATCAACACCAAGACTCCATGGGTGTTAGAATCATTCTTGAGTGAACTAGATTATTGACTCTAGTGCAAGTGGGAGACTGAAGGAAATATGCCCTAGAGGCAATAATAAAGTTATTATTTATTTCCTTATATCATGATAAATGTTTATTATTCATGCTAGAATTGTATTAACTGGAAACATAATACATGTGTGAATACATAGACAAACATAGTGTCACTAGTATGCCTCTACTTGACTAGCTCGTTAATCAAAGATGGTTATGTTTCCTAACCATAGACATGAGTTGTCATTTGATTAACGGGATCACATCATTAGGAGAATGATCTGATTGACATGACCCATTCCGTTAGCCTAGCACTTGATCGCTTAGTATGTTGCTATTGCTTTCTTCATGACTTATACATGTTCCTATAACTATGAGATTATGCAACTCCGTTTATCGGAGGAACACTTTGGTACTACCAAACGTCACAACGTAATCGGGTGATTATAAAGGAGTACTACAGGTGTCTCCAAAGGTACTTGTTGGGTTGGCGTATTTCGAGATTAGGTTTTGTCACTCCGATTGTCGGAGAGGTATCTCTGGGCCTTCTCGGTAATACACATCACATAAGCCTTGCAAGCATTGCAACTAATGAGTTAGTTGTGAGATGATGTATTATGGAACGAGTAAAGAGACTTGCCGGTAACGAGATTGAACTAGGTATTGGATACCGACGATCGAATCTCGGGCAAGTAACATACCGATGACAAAGGGAACAACGTATGTTGTTATGCGGTCTGACCGATAAAGATCTTCGTATAATATTTAGGAACCAATATGTGCATCCAGGTCCCACTATTGGTTATTGACCGAGATGTGTCTCGGTCATGTCTACATTGTTCTCGAACCGTAGGGTCCGCACGCTTAAGGTTTCAAGGACGGTTATATTATGAGTTTGTGTATTTTGATGTACCGAAGGTTGTTCGGAGTTCCGGATATGATCACGGACATGACGAGGAGTCTCGAAATGGTCGAGACATAAAGATTAATATATTGGACGGATATATTTGGACACCGGAAAGGTTCCGGAGAAGTTTGGAGCTCCGGAGGTTACCGAACCCCGGGAGGTATATGGGCCTTATTGGGCCCATGTAGGAGGAAGGAGAAGGAACAAGGGAGGGGGCGCCCCCAAGCCCAATCCGAATTGGGGAGGGGGCCGCCCCTTTCCTTTCTCCTTCCCCTCTTCCTATTTCTACTACTAGTACTAATTCCTAAATACTAGTACTCCTTCCTTCCCCTCCAAATAAGATAAGGAAAGGAGAGGGAAACCTACTTGGAGTAGGTTTCCTCCCTTGGTCGCGCCTGGGCCGGCCACCTCCTCTCTCCCTCCTTTATATACGGGGGAGGGGGGGCACCCTAGAACACACAAGTTGATCCTTGAGATCGTTCCTTAGCCGTGTGCGGTGCCCCCCTCTGCCATATTCCACCTCGGTCATATCGTAGCAGTGCTTAGGCGAAGCCCTGCGTCGGTGAAACATCAAGATCGTCACCACGCCGTCGTCTTGTGAACTCCTTCTCCCCGGAGCTTTCTGGATCGGAGCCCGTGGAGCGCCATCGAGCTGAACGTGTGCCAAGAACTCGGAGGCGTCGAAACGGCGCTGGGATCGGCTGGATCGTGAGGAGAACCTACGACTACTTCCTCTACGTCATCAACGACTCGGAGGAGCCGGAGTAACGGCGCTGGGATCGGCAGGATCGCGAGGAGAACGTACGACTACTTCCTCTACGTTGTGATCGCTTCCGCTTACGGTCTAAGAGGGTACGTAGACAACACTCTCCCCTCTCGTTGCTATGCCATCACCATGGTCCTGTGTGTGCGTAGGATTTTTTTTGAAATTACTGCGTTCCCCAACACGTCCTCCATATAAAACCATTCTGAAGGTTAGTCTTCGGACGCCTTCTTCGGGGTTCCGGACAAGTATCCGGTCCCGGCGATGCGCCATAGCTCGGCTCCGCCCACTTGATATATTGACCCCTCATGAGAACGGGGTACTAGGCAGAATATTCTCTTCCACAGCCCGAAATGAGCCTCGACGCCCAAGAACAGTTCGCAAAGGGCCACGAAGCCCGCGATGTGCAAGATGGAGGCAGGAGTAAGATGGTGCAATTGGAGGCCGTAGAACTCCAAGAGCCCCCGGAGAAACGGATGGATTGGAAATCCGAGTCCTCTTACTAGATAAGAGGAAGCATACCCGCTCTCCTTTAGAGGGGTCGGGAACGCTCTCCGCTTGCTTCCCGCCTTTGTAGGTGGCAAGTCCGGCTCGAACCGGAACCATGAAGGCCGGGGGAAGAAATCCCTTGGCTTGGAGTATAACTAGCTCGCTATGCGGGACTGAGCATCTCTCCCAATTTCCAGGCTGAGAGCTGGGAGCGCGAGAGGAGGAGCCACGTCGACTGTCCATGATGGAATGGGCTTTGGTCAGAGGCGCTCCGATGAAAGCTCGCGAAGGGGGATGGTGTGTCTCAGATCTAGATCCTCGCCCCTTTATAGGCAGCTCATTTGCGCAGCTAGGGGGGTAAGTGTAAAAGTACTCTGGCTTTTCACATTCATTCAAACACGTGGAAGGTGGCCTTTATTGGGCGTAGAAGCCAAGGAGCGCAGCATTTATCAGAAGCCGGACACTATTCGACAAGTATATGGAATTTGGAGAAGAACCCGCCTCGCAATACCGAAGACAATCTACGCGCCGGACTCATCGTCATTGAAGCCTCGTTCGGCGGCTACCGAGGGAGTCCCAGATTAGATAGCCGAACTATCACCGTTGGCCGGACTCCTGGACTATGAAGATACAAGATTGAAGACTTCGTCCCGTGTCCGGATGGGACTTTCCTTGGCGTGGAAGGCAAGCTTGGCGATACGGATATGTAGATCTCCTGCCATTGTAACCGACTCTGTGTAACCCTAACCTATCCGGTGTCTATATAAACCGGAGGGTTTTAGTCCGTAGGATGAACAACAATCATACCATAGGCTAGCTTCTAGGGTTTAGCCTCCTTGATCTCGTGGTAGATCTACTCTTGTACTACCCATATCATCAATATTAATCAAGCAGGAGTAGGGTATTACCTCCATCAAGAGGGCCCGAACCTGGGTAAAAACATGGTGTCCCTTGTCTCCTGTTACCATCCGCCTAGACGCACAGTTCGGGACCCCCTACCCGAGATCCGCCGGTTTTGACACCGACAGTGTTCATGCTAGCCTCAAAGAGTCTCATGATCAACTCCAAGTAAAGCTAACCAAGGAGAAATCCACTTTTCCTCATATGGTGTTGATTGATAACGCAAATGCTACTAACCCTTGTTGTGAGCATGTGCATCTTGTTGAGGAGAATGCTAAGTTGAAGGAGCGACTTGAGAAAGGCCTTGTGACATGCATACAAGGTGAGAAGAACCTCAACGACATTTTGAGCAATCAAAAGGAAGTTGTGGCCAAGGAGGGCATTGGGTTCGCACCCAAGCCCAAGAACAAGAAGAAGAATGACAAGACCAAACGACCTCCTCCTCTCAAGCAAACTTTTGTGAAGGAGGGAGAGGGTGCTTCCAAGGAGAAGAAGAACAATGCGAAGGGTGGAGGTGTCAAGAAGCGTAATGCCACCCCTCCCAACAAAGCCGGCGACTTTAATCCTTCTTATGTGTTATGCCGTGCTAGTGATGGGCATGTTTATGCCAAATTTGTTGGTTCTCCTCATGAATACATTGAATGGTCTATTTGGGTTCCTAAGACTCTTGTTACTAACATCAAAGGACCCATTACAAAATGGGTACCTAAAACCAAGCATTGATATCTTGTAGGTGTTTGCTTCCGGTGGGGGATCATGGTTGCTCGATATTGGAGCTACAAATCATATGACCGGAAGCAAGGACTTGGTGGTGGACGTGCACAAGATTCCATCTATGCCCACCAATGTCGAGTGGGGTGATGCCTCGTCTTCTAAGGTATTGGGACTCGGCAAGGTTGTCATTTCTCATGATCTCATGATCGAGAAGGTCATGCTTGTAGAGTCCCTTGCATACAATTTACTTTCCGTTCATCAACTTGCAATCATGGGCTTTGCCACTTTCTTTGATAATGATACCGTGGCCCTCTTGTGGAGCAAGACCCTTAAAGTAGCCTTTGTTGGGCATGTCGAGAATGGTCTATCTGTGATTAACTTTTCGGAGCGACCCACTAAGACCGCGACATGCCTAATGGCTAAAGTTGACGTGGGATGGCTTTGGCATCGCCGTTTAGCCCACGTCAATATGAGATCTTTGCAAAGTCTTCTCAAGGGGGACCATGTTCATGGACTAACGAATGTTAGTTTTGCTAAAGATCGTGCTTGCAGTGCTTGTATCGAAGGAAAGCTTCATGAGAAGGCTCACCCTCCCACGACTATCATTTACTCGAAGAGGCCTTTGGAGCTCCTTCACTTGGATCTCTTTGGGCCTCCATCCTTTGATAGTCTTGGCGGTAGGAAGTATTGTTTGGTGATTGTGGATGACTACTCAAGATATACTTGGGTGTATTTCTTCAAGAGGAAGAGCGAGACCCAAAAAACCGTCATTAACTTTGCAAATGAAGCACAACGTCAACACAATGCAAAGATCTTAACAATAAGAAGTGACAACGGCACCGAGTTCAAGAACTACACCTTGGATGAGTTTCTTAGTGATGAGGGGATCAAGCATGAATATTCCGCACCCTACACCCCTCAACAAAATGGTGTTGCGGAGAGGAAGAACCGGACGTTGATGGATGCGGCAAGGACCATGATGGCGGAGTTCAAGTCTCCATACAACTTTTGGGCCAAAGCCATCAACACCGCATGTCATGCATCCAATCGGCTCTACCTCCGCAAGGGATTGAAAAAGACTCCATATGAGATACTCACCGGTAACAAGCCCAATCTCAAGTACTTTCGGGTGTTTGGGTGTAAGTGTTTCATTCTCAAGAAAGGTGTTCGGTTGTCTAAATTTGAGGCTAGAGCTTATGAGGGCATATTTGTTGGTTATGCTACAAACTCTCATGCTTACCGTGTCCTCAAGAAATCCACGGGACTTATTGAGGAGACGTGTAACGTGGAGTTTGATGAGAATAATGGCTCCCAAGTGGAGCAAAGTGGCACTTGTGATGTAGGTGATGAAATTCCTCCTCAAGCCATAAGAAGAATGGGTGTTGGTTTTATCCTACCCATTGAGGAACCCCTTGTTTCCGAAGGAGAAGGACAATGCTCCACTCAAGTGGAGCCATCACCAACCCAAGGCCCACACGCTTCCGAAGAACAAAGTGAAGGCCCTCATCCTCATGAACAAGACCAAGGGCAAGATCATGCTCAAGACGGTGCTGACACACCAAGTGATGCCCAAGGTCAAGTTCTCTCCCCCGAGCAAGTTCAAGATCAAGAACAATCTCAAGACGGCGCTCAAGATGATCAAGTGACTGCGCCTCAACTCACCACCGAGGAGGAATTAGAGCGTCGTGCCGCCAAGATTGCTTCCAATCTCTCCAACAACGGTCATCTCATGAAGAATGTACTTGGAAGCATTCAAAAGGGGGTAAGCACTTGTAGACAATTGGCAAACTTTAGTGAACATCACGCGTTTGTCTCTTGTGTTGAACCCCAAAAGGTATATGAGGCACTCGAAGATCCGGATTGGCTTAATGCCATGCATGAAGAACTCAACAACTTCGAGTACAACAAGGTGTGGAGATTGGTGCCAAGGCCAATGGGGAACCACAATGTCATTGGGACCAAGTGGATTTTCAAGAACAAGCAAGATGCTCATGGAACCATCATTCGTAACAAGGCAAGATTGGTGGCACAAGGCTACTCCCAAGTCGAGGGTATTGATGACCCGCAAGTATACGGGATAGTTGTAGCCTCTTTCGATAAGTAAGAGTGTCGAACCCAACGAGGAGCTAAAGGTAGAACAAATACTCTCTCAAGTCCTATCGGCCGCTGATACGACTCTACGCACGCTTGACGTTCGCTTTACCTAGAACAAGTATGAAACTAGAAGTACTTTGTAGGTGTGATAGGATAGGATTGCAAGATAATAAAGAACACGTAAATATAAACTAGGGGCTGTTTAGATAAAGATGCAATAAAGTAAATATAGCGAGTGTGGAAAAGTGGTGGTAGGAGTTGTGACATTGCCCCTAAGCAATTGACTATGTTACTAGACCGGTAATCACTATTGCAATTATATTTGAGGGAGAGGCATAAGCTAACATATCATCCCTTACTTGGAATTCTATGCACTTATGATTGGAACTCTAGCAAGCATCATAACTACTAAAGATTCATTAAGGTAAAACCCAACCATAGCATTAAAGTATCAAGTCCCCTTTTATCCCATATGCAAACAACCTACTTACTCGGGTTTGTGTTTCAGTCACTCACGCAACCCACCATAAGCAAATCATAAACATATTGCAAACCCTACAGCGGGAATCCCTCACGCTTGGGCGACACGGAGGGCACCATAGGACAACACCAATAATAAAACATGCAACTCAAACCAATCATAGCAATTTATCAATCACCAATAGGACAATAGAAATCTACTCAGACATCATAGGATGGCAACACATCATTGGATAATAATATGAAGCATAAAGCACCATGTTCAAGTAGAGGGTATAGCGGGTAGCGGGAGAGTGGACCGCTGAATATAGAAGGGGGAAGGTGATGGAGATGTTGGTGAAGATGACGGCAGTGTTGGTGAAGATTGCGGTGATAATGATGGCCCCCGGCAGCGCTCCGACGCCACCGGAAGCAAGGGGGAGAGAGGCCCCCTTCTTCTTCTTCTTCCTTGACCTCCTCCCTAGATGGGAGAAGGGTTTCCCCTCTGGTCCTTGGCTCCCATGGCTTGGAGGCGAGAGCCCTCCGAGATTGGATCTATCTCTGCTTCGTGTTACGTAATTCTGCCCGGGCACCGTTTCCTTTATATCTGGAGATCCGTAACTCCGATTGGATTGAAACCTTCGCCCAGATTTTTCTCGTAAAATTAGCTTTCTTGCGGCAAAAGAAGAGCGTCAACCACCTTACGGGTGGCCCACGAGAGTGGGGGCCGCGCCCTCTTTAAGTGGTCGTGGGCCCCTATCTCGTAGCCACCTCGGGCATCGTCTCGCGTTGATTCTTCCTACAAAAAATCACAAATATTCCAAAATAATTCTCCGTCCGTTTTTATCCCGTTTGGACTTTGTTTGATATTGGGTTTCTGCGAAACATAAAACATGCAATGACAGAACTGCACTTTGGGCACTAGATCAATATGTTAGTCCCAAAAATAATATAAAAAGTTGCCAGAAGTATATGAAAGTTGTATAATATTGGCATGGAACAAAATTATAGATACGACACAGACGTATCAGCATCCCCAAGCTTAATTCCTGCTCGTCCTCGAGTAGGTAAATGATAAAAACGATGATTTTTGATGTGTAATGCTACCTAGCATAATCTTGATCATGTATCTAATCATGGCATTAATATTAAGGCACGAGTGATTCAAAGCAATAGTCTATCATTTGACATAAAAACAATAATACTTGAGCGCACCAATAAAGCAATCATGTCTTTTCGAAACAACAAGGCCAAAGCAAGCTTATCCCTACAAAATCATATAGTTTGGCCATGCTTCATTTTCACACACAAAATGCCCCCATCATGCACAACCCCAATGACAAGCCGAGCAATTGGTTCATACTTTTTAACGCGCTTCAGCTTTTTCAACCCTCACGCAATACATGAGCGCAAGCCATGGATATAGCACTATAGGTGGAATAGAATATAATGATGGAGGTTATGTGGAGAAAACAAAAAGAGAGAAAGTCTCACATCAACGCGGCTAATCAACGGGCTATGGTGTGATACCGCCGATTCAATCGTACACTAATCATACACGCAAACGTGTACGATCAAGATCAGGGACTCACGGGAAGATATCACAACACAACTCTACAAATAAAATAAGTCATACAAGCATCATAATACAAGCCAGGGGCCTCGAGGGCTCGAATACAAGTGCTCGATCATAGACGAGTCAGCCGAAGCAACAATATCTGAGTACAGACATAAGTTAAACAAGTTGCCATAAGATGGCTAGCACAAACTGGGATACAGATCGAAAGAGGCGCAGGCCTCCTGCCTGGGATCCTCCTAAACTACTCCTAGTCGTCGTCAGCGGCCTGAACGTAGTAGTAGGCACCTCCGGTGTAGTAGGAGTCATCGTCGACGGTGGCGTCTGACTCCTGGGCTCCGACATCTGGTTGCGACAACTAAGTAGAAGGGAAAAGGGGAAAAGAGGGAGAAAAGCAACCGTGAGTACTCATCCAAAGTACTCGCAAGCAAGGAGCTACACTACATATGCATGGGTATATGTGTAAAGGGCCATATCGGTGGACTGCACTGCAGAATGCTAGAATAAGAGGGGGATAACTAATCCTGTCGAAGACTACGCTTCTGGCAGCCTCCATCTTGAAGCATGTAGAACAGAGTAGATTGAAGTCCTCCAAGTAGCATCGCATAGCATAATCCTACCCGGCGATCCCCTCCTCGTCGCCCTGTTAGAGAGCGATCACCGGGTTGTATATGGCACTTGGAAGGGTGTGTTTTATTAAGTATCCGGTTCTAGTTGTCATAAGGTCAAGGTACAACTCCAAGTCATCCTATCAAGAAGATCATGGCTATTCGAATAGATTAACTTCCCTGCAGGGTGCACCACATAACCCAACACGCCGATCCCATTTGGCGAGACACACTTTCCTCGGGTCATGCCCGCCTCGGAGATCAACACGTCGCAGCCCCACCTAGGCACAACAGAGAGGTCAGCACGCCGGTCTAAATCCTATGGCGCAGGGGTCTGGGCCCATCGCCCATTGCACACCTGCACGTTGCGAGGGCGGCCGAAAGCAGACCTATCCTAGCAAGTGTTCCAGTCCAATCCGGCGCGCGGCCGCTCAGTCGCTGACGTCAAGAAGGCTTCGGCTGATACCACGACGTCGAGTGTCCATAACTTTCCCACGTAGTTGGTTAGTGCGTATAGACCAAATGGCCAGACTCAGATCAAATACCAAGAACTCGTTAAGCGTGTTAACTGAAGTATCCGCGAACGCCGACCAGGGCCAGGCCCACCTCTCGCCTAGGTGGTCTCGACCTGCCCTGTCGCTCCGCCACAAAGTAACGATCGAGGGCCGGGGGAACCAGTGCCCACCTCTACCGTGATGGAGCCACCGCCTTCAGCCCCCATCTCCTAACGATTATCATAAGTATTGTAACAAGATAAAGTATATAACATATGCCCGTGATCACCTCCTCAAGTGATCACGGCCCAAAGAAAGATAGCATAGCAAACGGACAAGAGTGTAGGGCCAGCGATGGAACACTAGCATCCTATACTAAGCGATGGGATAGCGGTGAGGGTAACAAGCTGTAGCAACAATGACAAAGGCTATGCATCGTAATAGGATTAACCAAAGCAGTAACATGCTACCCTACTCTAATGCAAGCAGTATAGAGAAGAAATAGGCGATATCTGGTGATCAAGGGGTGGGGCTTGCCTGGTTGCTCAGACAAGAAGGAGGGGTCGTCGGTGACGTAGTCTACCACAGGGGCATCAGCATCGTCACGGGGTCTACCGAAGAGAAGAGGGGGGGGGGAAACAGTAAATACATAGCAAGCAAGTGCATAACATGACAACAGGCAGAGCTAAACGTGTTCTAACGCGATATGAGGTGATACCGGTGAAGGGGGGAAACATCCGGGAAAATATCCCCGGTGTTTCGCGTTTTCGGACGGATGAATCGGAGGGGAAAAGTTGCGTGTTTGCTATGGTAGGGATGTGTGGCGGACGAACGGGCTGCGTATCCGGATTCGTCTCGTTGTTTTGAGCAACTTTCATGTACAAAGTTTTTCCATCCGAGCTACGGTTTATTTTATATTAATTTTAAAAGGTTTAAATTATTTTTAGGATTTATTTAATTATTTTAAATCAACATTATCCAGAATAGTGATTGCTGACATCATCATGATGTCACTAGTCAACTGTGACCGTTGACCGGTCAAACTGACAGGTGGGCCCGTTCGTCATTGTCTTAGACTAACTTAGTAGGTTTAAATAGTTTAATTAAGTCATTATGTTAATTTAACAGATTTAATTAAGTTAATTAATTATCTAACTAATTAATTAATATTTTCTAATTAATTTTTTTGTTCTCTTTTTATTTAATGGGGGCATGGGGCCCATATGTCATAGGCTCTGGGGGAGCCTAGCGGGTTCTGGGCGAATGGGCGCAACGGGTGTCCAAAGACCTGCTCGCTCGAAAGGCCAAGGCCAAGGGCGGACCCGGCAGGGGGGCCTATGCAGGGCGAGGCCGGTGGCCTGGCCAGCGGCCGGGCGGCGAGGAAGCAAGACAAAGTAGGCCACGGCGACTGAGGAGGTGGCACGGCGGTGCGGTGAGTAGAGGAGGCAGCAGCAGCCGTGGAGCAGGGGCACGGGGCGTGGGATGGTCGAGGGAGCGGGGCGAGGAGGCCGTGAGCAGGAGCGGGCAGAACACCGTCTCGGGCGCGGGCGTGCGGCAACGATGGCCGTGGGCGCGGGTGGGCGCGCACGAACCAGCGCGCAGGGGCGCCGGTCGATCGCGGCGCTGGGAGAAGGTCACGGCCGTGAGCGCTGGTAGGGGTCATCCGAGCGCGTGGTGAGCGTCAGGCGGCAGGAGGAAGAGCAAAGAAGACCGGCACGCGGTGCGCGGCACCGGGGTTCGAGCACGCGGGCGGGAGGAGGAGAGGACGGTGCCTCACCGCGGGGCCGTAGGGTTCGAGGCAGTGGGGGTTGAGGAGGAGGGCGGAGACGACCGGGCGACGGGGAGGCAGTCCGGCGAGGTGGTCCTGTCCGGCGGCGACGGTCGATCCGGCGAGGTAGGGGTCCCGGGCTTGATCCCGTGGTCGAAGACGATGAAGAGGAGGTCGGAGTAGCGGGTGGGCACAGTGGTGCGGCGAATGGAGGCCAGTGGCCGCGGCAGTTCGCGTCGGCGAGCGGCGGGGACGAGCCGGGGCGTCGGGGACGATCCCGATCCAGAAGGGGATCGGGGGAGTGGGGATCGTGGGGTGGGTTAGGGTTTTCGGGGGTGGACCGGGGGATATAGGCGTTAGGTGGGCCGGGGGAGAGAGCTCGGTCGGTCGGCTAATTAGCTGGGCCGGTTGGCCCAGTTGGCCGGGTGGGTTTCTTTTGTTTTTGTGTTTTTTTATTTGTTCTTTCCTTTATTGTTTTTATTTTAGTTTCTTTTTAGCCTAGTTCTACTTAATATTAAAATGGTTCCTAAATTAGTAATACCACAAAACCCACTGCCACAAAAGGTTTTGCTCCAAAACAACTTAGTTTAGTATTTTATAAAATATAATAGGCATCTAATTAATTGTTATAACCACTGCTTAAATATTTTTGTGCATTTAAATATTTTATAGGAATGTGGTTTCTCCACCATAATTACTTATGCATTATTTGGTTCACTCCGGACATTTTAGTTTTAATATTTGAAAACTTTAAATGTTTGCCTTGATTTTGAATTTGAATTTGAATTGGTTTCGAATCAACACGAGTTTATAAACAGTAATCATGGTGACGTGGCTTCATTAGTAGAGGGTTACTGTAGCTTAATTATTCGGGCGTCACATATGGAGATGCCCATCAATTGATGTCAATGTGAGGAGTAGGGATTGCCATGCAACGGATGCACTAAGAGTTATAAGTGTATGAAAGCTCAATAAAAGAAACTAAGTGGGTGTGCATCCAACTTTCTTGCTCATGAAGACCTAGGGCATTTGAGGAAGCCCATCGTTGGAATATACAAGCCAAGTTCTATAATTAAAATTCCCACTAGTATATGAAAGTGACAACATAGGAGACAATCTATATGAAGAACATGGTGCTACTTTGAAACACAAGTGTGGAAAAAGAGATAGTAACATTGCCCCTTTTGTTTATTTTCTTTTTTTCCTTTTTCTTTTTTTCTTTTTTTATTTTTTTTTCTTTTTCTTTTTTTTTCTTTGGCCTTTCTTTTTTTTATTTGGGCTTCTTTGGCCTCTTTTATTTTTCATAAAGTCCGGAGTCTCATCCCGACTTATGGGGGAATCATAGTCTTCATCATCCTTTCCTCACTGGGGCAATGCTCTAATAATGATGATCATCACACTTTTATTTACTTACAACTCAATACCTAGAACAAACATATGACTCTATATGAATGCCTCCGGCGGTGTACCGGGATGTGCAATGATCTAGCGTAGCAATGACATCAAAAAACGGACAAGCCATGAAAACATCATGCTAGCTATCTTAAACTCATGCAAGGCAATATGACAATGAATGCTCAAGTCATGTATATGATATGATGGAAGTTGCATGGCAATATATCTCGGAATGGCTATGGAAATGCCATGATAGGTAGGTCTGGTGGCTGTTTTGAGGAAGATATAATGAGGCTTATGTGTGATAGAGCGTATCGTATCACGGGGTTTGGATGCACCGGCGAAGTTTGCACCAACTCTCAAGGTGAGAAAGGGCAATGCACGGTACCGAAGAGGCTAGCAATGATGGAAAGGTAAAAGTGTGTATAATCCATGAACTCACATTAGTCATAAAGAACTCATATACCTATTGCAAAAGTTTATTAGCCCTCGAAGCAAAGTACTACCACGCATGCCCCTAGAGGGATAGATTGGTAGGAAAAGACCATCGCTCGTCCCCGACCGCCACTCATAAGGAAGACAATCAAAGAAACACCCCATGCTTCAAATTTGTCACACAACGGTTACCATACGTGCATGCTACGGGACTTGCAAAGTTCAACACAAGTGTCTCTACAATCCACAACCACCCACTAGCATGACTCTAATATCACCATCTTTATATCGCAAAACTATTGCAAGGAATCAAACATATCATATTCAGCGATCTACAAGTTTATGTAGGATTATATGACTAACCATGTGAATGACCAATTCCTGTCATCTCTCTAAAAAGATATAAGTGAAGCAAGAGAGTTCAATTCTTTCTACAAAAGATATGCCCACGCTCTAACAAATATAAGTGAAGCAAATGAGCATTCTACAAATGGCGTTTTTCTATGTAAAGAGAAACAGGCAATCCAACTTCAAATGATATAAGTGAAGCACATGAAGCATTCTATAAAGCCACACTCAAAAGATATAAGTGAAGTGCAATGAGCATTCTATAAAGCCACACTCAAAAGATATAAGTGAAGTGCAATGAGCATTCTATAAATCAACCAAGGACTATCTCATACCAGCATGGTGCATAAAATAAAAATGAAAACTAAATGCAAAAGACGCTCCAAGACTTGCACATAATGCATAAACGAAACGAATACGAAAAAATATCAATACTTGTTGAAGAAAGAGGGGATGCCTTCCGAGACATCCCCAAGCTTCGATGCTTGAGTCTCCTCGAATATTTACTTGGGGTGCCTCGGGCATCCCCAAGCTTGAGCTCTTGCCTCTCTTCCTTTTCCTCATATCGAGACATCCTCAATTAGACACTACATCCACACAAAACTTCAACAGAAAACTCGGTAAGATCCATTAGTATAATAAAGCAAATCACCACTCTAAGTACTATTGCAAACCAATTAATATTTTGTTTTTGAATTGTGTCTACTGTAATATAGCTTTTCCATGGCTTAATCCACTGATATAAATTGATAGATTCATCAAAACAAGCAAACTATGCATCAAAAAACAGAATCTGTCTAAAACAGAACAGTATGTAACAATCTGAACATTCACCATACTTATGATACTTTAAACATTCTGCCAAAATTAGGAACAATAAATAATTTGTACATCAAGACAGTGCAAAAAGAATCAGAACAATTTGACGTTCCAGTAAAAAATTAAAATTCGCGCACTACAGCCAAAGTTTATGTCCTGCACCGCACAAACCAACAAGCATTGTAAACATCCTAAAGGCAAATCTTGGCACATTATTTTTATAATACAATGGAATTATACAAGGGGATAATTATTTATGATGAAAAGTTTCTGTAATCAAGATTCACAAAGTTTCCGTGAGCATGAACAAAGTTCAAGGCTAGCTCCCACTCCAACAATGCTTGTCTCTCTCACTTTCACTTTCCTTTTTGAAAAGTTTTTGGTTCCCCTCTTTATTTATTTTTTGTTTTTAAACTATATGAAAGCACTCAATGAAAATAAATGACTCTCTAAAACTTCCGGGTTGTCTCCCTGGCAGCGCTTTCTTTAAAGCCATTAAGCTAGGCATTTAGTGCTCAAGTAATGAATCCACCCGGATCCCAAGGTATATCAAAGCCAATTTTAATTAACAATGATTTGTAATTTAGTAGTGAGCACAAAGTAGCATATATCATGCAACAACAAAGTCTAACTCTCTTCCTATGCATCGGCATGTCATAAAAGAACAATTCATGCACACCAAGTAAAGGCCAATGCATAGTATAAGCATTTTCTTGCAATTTCATCGTGTGGGAAACATAGAGAGGAGGAGAAATAGTTCCTCTCTCATAATAATTGCAAGTAGGAGCAGTAAGCACATGCATATTACATTCATCAAAATCGTCATGTGCAGTAGTAAAAGGCAACCCATCGATATAATCCTTAATAAGCACAAACTTCTCCGATAAAGTGTAGTCGGGAGAATTCAAAAAGATAATAGGACTATCATGCGTGGGTGCAATAGTAACAATTTCATGTTTAACATAAGGAACTATAGGAAGTTCATCTCCATAAGCATAATTCATATTGGCATCTTGTCCACAAGCATAGCAAGCATCATCAAAAAGGGATATTTCAAGAGAATCAACGGGATCATAACAATCATCCTTCGGTAAGCACGAAGGGGAAATAAATAATGTATGAGTTGGAGGGTTACTCTCATTAGAAGGTGGGCACGGGTAGCTAATCCGCTCTTCCTCCTTTTGTTCTTCGCTCTCCTCATCATATTTTTCATCCAATGAGCTCATTGTTTCATCAATTTCTTCTTCCATAGCTTCCTGCAAAATATTAGTCTCTTCTTGGACAGCATTGACTTTCTTCATAAAAGCATTAATATAGTAATTGTATTCATAATTTTCATAGCAATATCCAAGTATAGCAAGATTTTCCGGCCTATAACCATCATCATCAAAAGCTTCATACTTTTCAAACAAAGCTTCAATATCATATGCAACCTTAAAAGCAACAAATTCTTCTATTTTTTCCACATCATAGTAATCATATATACCATTAGCATAAGAAGCTAAGGTTTCATTATCGTTAAATTTGCATGAAAAGGGGAGGTGTGGAGCCTCCATCCTAGAGCAACAAGTAATATCATATCTCAAGCATAGATTCCAGGCATACCAACGCAACATAATAAATTGATCCCATAATAGTTTCCCTTTTTGTGTCGAGCGATAATCCCTAAAGTATTCATGTTGATCCAACGTGTCTCCCATTATAAAGTTGAGTGGGGTTTTCTCAGGATTATCAAAGTAGTACATAATATCTCTCACATAATGAGAATCGAGGGTTTTAGGAGTTACCCCATCTCCATGAGTAGCAAGTACACCTAATTTTTTTGGTATTTTGTGTTCCATATCCATAGCTAAAGATAGAGAACAACTAAGAACAGCAAATAAAAATTACTTAGTGATAAAGCAAACAAGCGCACACGAGAATATTCACCCCACGCTATGACTCCCCGGCAACGGCGCCAGAAAAAGGTCTTGATGACCCGCAAGTATACGGGATAGTTGTAGCCTCTTTCAATAAGTAAGAGTGTCGAACCCAATGAGGAGCTAAAGGTAGAACAAATACTCTCTCAAGTCCTATCGGCCACTGATACGACTCTACACACGCTTGACGTTCGCTTTACCTATAACAAGTATGAAACTAGAAGTACTTTGTAGGTGTGATAGGATAGGATTGCAAGATAATAAAGAACACGTAAATATAAACTAGGGGCTGTTTAGATAAAGATGCAATAAAGTAAATATAGCGAGTGTGGAAAAGTGGTGGTAGGAGTTGTGAAATTGCCCCTAAGCAATTGACATGTTACTAGACCGGTAATCACTATTGCAATTCTATTTGAGGGAGAGGCATAAGCTAACATAGCATCCCTTACTTGGAATTCTATGCACTTATGATTGGAACTCTAGCAAGCATCCGCAACTACTAAAGATTCATTAAGGTAAAACCCAACCATAGCATTAAAGCATCAAGTTCCCTTTTATCCCATATGCAAACAACCTACTTACTCGGGTTTGTGTTTCAGTCACTCACGCAACCCACCATAAGCAAATCATAAACATATTGCAAACCCTACTGGGAATCCCTCACGCTATGCGACACGGAGGGCACCATAGGACAGCACCAATAATAAAACATGCAACTCAAACCAATCATAGCAATTCATCAATCACCGATAGGACAATAGAAATCTACTCAGACACCATAGGATGGCAACACATCATTGGATAATAATATGAAGCATAAAGCACCATGTTCAAGTAGAGGGTCCAGCGGGTTACGGGAGAGTGGACCGCTGAATATAGAAGGGGGAAGGTGATGGAGATGTTGGTGAAGATGACGGCAGTGTTGGTGAAGATCGCGGTGATGATGATGGCCCCCGGCAGCGCTCCGGTGCCACCGGAAGCAAGGGGGAGAGAGGCCCCCTTCTTCTTATTATTCCTTGACCTCCTCCCTAGATGGGAGAAGGGTTTCCCCTCTGCTCCTTGGCTCCCATGGCTTGGGAGGGGCGAGAGCCCCTCCGAGATTGGATCTATCTCTCTATTTCTGCGTTCTGTAATTCTGCCCGGGCACCGTTTCCTTTATATCTGGAGACCCGTAACTCCGATTGGATTGAAACCTTCGCCCAGATTTTTCTCGTAAGATTAGCTTTCTTGCGGCAAAAGAAGAGCGTCAACCTCCTTACGGGTGGCCCATGAGAGTGGGGGCCGCGCCCTCTTTAAGTGGGCGTGGGCCCCTATCTCGTGGCCACCTCGGGCATCGTCTCGCGTTGATTCTTCCTTCCAAAAATCACAAACATTCCAAAATAATTCTCCGTCCGTTTTTACCCCGTTTGGACTCCGTTTGATATTGGGTTTCTGCAAAACATAAAACATGCAACATGTGAGGCGGCACTGGGCAATCGGATCAATATGTTAGTCCCAAAAAATAGTATAAAAATTTGCCAAAAGTATATAAAAGTTGAATAATATTGGCATGGAACAATCAAAAATTATAGATACGATGGAGACGTATCAGGTATCGACTACGGTGAAACCTTTGCTCCCGTTGCTCGTCTTGAATCCATTCGGTTGTTGATTGCTTAAGCTTCTCATCACAACTTTAAGTTGCAACAAATGGATGTGAAGAGTGCTTTTCTTAATGGTCCTATTAATGAGTTGGTTTACGTCAAACAACCCCCCGGGTTCGAGGATCCCTACTTTCCCGATCATTTGTATCAACTCGATAAGACACTCTATGGCCTTAAACAAGCCCCACGTGCGTGGTATAACCACCTTACCGAGTTGTTACAAGATCGCGGGTTTGAAGTTGGGCTAATTGATCCCACTCTTTTTACTAAGAAGGTCAAAGGGGAGTTGTTTGTGTGCCAACTATATGTTGATGACATTATCTTTGGTTCCCCTAACAAAGCTTTCAATGAGGAATTTGCCGCACTAATGACCTCAAAGTTCAAGATGTCTTCTATGGGAGAGTTGAAGTTCTTTCTCGGTTTCGAAGTGAAGCAAAGAAGAGAAGGTACCTTCATCAACCAAGCTAAATACACCCAAGACATGCTCAAGAGATTCAAGCTAAGTGATGTCAAGTGATGTCAAGCCGGCTTCCACTCCAATGCCCACCAAGTGCCAACTTGACATTGATCCCAATGGTAAAGCGGTGGATCAAAAGGTATATCGTTCCATGATTGGACCCTTGCTTTGCCTTTGTGCATCTAGACCAGATATCATGTTGAGTGTGGGAATTTGTGCACGGTTTCAAGTCGCACCTAAGGAAAGCCACTTTGTGGCGGTCAAGCGAATCTTTCGATATTTGGCTCATACCCCAAACTTTGGCTTGTGGTACCCAAGAGGAGAAAACTTCAAGCTTGTAGGATATTCGGATTCCGATTGGGCGGGAGACAAAGTGGATAGGAAGTCCACTTCCGGAGGGTGCCAATTCCTTGGTTGCTCTTTGGTAAGTTGGTCTTCTAAAAAGCAAAGTTGTGTGTCTCTCTCGTCCACCGAAGCGGAGTATGTGGCGGTCGGTAGTTGTTGTGCACAACTCTTATGGATGAGGCAAACTTTAAAGGATTACGGTGTCATTTGTGACAAAGTGCATCTTTGGTGTGACAATGAAAGTGCCATCAAGATTTCTCTCAACCCGGTGCAACACTTCACGACGAAGCATATTGATATTCGGTATCACTTCATCCGGGATCACATTAGGCGAGGGGAGATCGAGCTCAACTACGTCAACACACATGATAACCTTGCAGATATCTTCACGAAGCCTTTGGATGAAGCAAGATTTCACGAGTTAAGGCATGATCTAAATATCATTGATTCGAGCAATGTTGCTTGAGCCCTTGCACACCCCACCATACTCAACTTGTTGTCTTGTTTAGGTGTAGGCATGGACATAGGGGGAGTGTTGTTCTTTCAATGAACTCTCCCTCCCCCTATTATGCATAAATCGATCAACTCTTTCACATTAGCCATTTTTTATGGTACTTGTGCTTCAAAGACGAGTTTTGGTCATGGGCCCAAGGATAATTATTCGCGGTGCCATACCAATTGACTCAAACATAGGTGGCTCCGGCCACCGCCCTCTCTTTGGAGAGGTGGTGTCGCGTGGTTGTTTCTTGTTGACGTTTGCCTTTCTGCCTTCGTGTTGAGCGTGTTCTTGTGGTGTCTCTTGTGCTCGAAGTTTCCTTGCGAAGACCTCTATTTTCGTGTGTTTGAAACCTGTTTTTCTTGAGCTCACGGTACTACTGCAGCCTGCTATGGTACTACCGCGTGTGGAGAGCACGGTACTACCGCCCCAGCGCGGCAGTAATTTTTTTACTGCCACCTGGGAGAGCGGTACTACCGCGATGATGTGCGGTACTACCGCGTTGTCGCAGACGCGTGGGGGATAAGGACGGGCAGGGGAAGTTCTAACTCCCCCATACCCATTCGTCAGTTCTCCCCACTTCGTCTCTCTCTCTCGCTCAAGAACGGGGCCGGAGTCCCTCGCCGGATCTCCGCTTCCGGCTGCTCTCCTGCGATTCCGACCGGTGGGATCGTTCCCCACCACGTGCTCTTGCCATGGAACAAGGTCCTTCCCCAAATCCCTCTCTTTTTTGGTTGTTTTCTTTGCCTCTAGGTTTTTGGGGAGATGCATGTGTTCTTGAGATTTTAGGCTAAATCTTTGCAAGAGTAGGATGTAGGAGAGTAGTATTGCGTAGGGATTATACTTGATATGTTGTCCTGTGATAGATTTGATCAACCGTAGTACCGCCGTGGTTTCGCGGTTCTTCTCAGATTCAAAATCTGGTTCGGATCTGACGCGGTGCGGTACTACCGCGCCACATGTGCGGTACTACCGCTCGTCCGGTACTACCGCCCGTCCGGTGCGGTACTACCGCACGAGCTGTGGCACTAAGATCTTACTACCGCTCCCAGCCCCGGTACTACCGTGACATCACACGGTACTACCGCGACTAGGAGCGGTACTAAAATTTTAGTACCACAAAGACCAGCAAGACTACCGTTGGGTCCAATCTCTCTCGTGGCAATTACCATGTATGCTTTCTACGTGTTTCTTTTGCTTTGCCGTGGTCTTTGCATTGATCCTTCTTGCTTGTCATGGGTGTTTTGCGCTTTGTGTCTCAGGTGGTGGCTCTCGCCATTCCAATCCCAGTCGTGACACTAGCTCCAAGCGTCTGCGCAATCAAAGTGAAGCACCAGAGGGCTCCAATGCCCCCAAGCGCAATGTCAAGACCACCGCTAGCAAGCACAAGGAAACCGCTAAGGGCATGGACGAGATTCCCCTTTCTGAGTTCATCCGTCTCAGGCAGAACAACCCGTATGTGAATCCTCGTGCTACCATCAGAGGCAGTGAATTTTTTTGCACCAAGCAGCAGACTCTCACTTATTTGGATGTCATCAAGAACAAGCAAAATACCTACGTGGATGTCAAGTGGATAGACATGCATCACCTGAGGAAGGACAAGTTTTGTGACGACTTTGGAGAAGCTCTGGATTTGGTGGAGCAGTTTGGTATTGAACATGTGATCTCTTTCCACCTTTACTATGACCCTGAGCTTATCTATCAGTTCTTTGCCTCAGTTTTCTTTCACTCTGGGGAGGAGCGGAGGATGACCTAGATGACCAATGGTCGTTAGTTGACTGCTACCTGGAAGGAGTTCATGGATCTGCTCCAGGTTCCTGATGACGGGCTCAACAAACCCGTGGGTGTTCGCCCCCATGCCAATCCTGAGTCTGCTAACAAGAACAAGATTCAGTCGTTCTATGTTGAGAAGGTACTTCCTAGTGGCAAGTCATCGTGGGTGCTCAACTCCTTTCTGTATATCATGTATCGCATCTTCCGCAACTCTCCGTTCCCTCACATTGGCGACAAGGATAAGGTTCATGCCTATATGGTGGATATGATGCTCCTGTGCGAGGAGGCACGTGTGTCTCAGACTCAGCCACTTGATGTCTCACACATCATGTCGTGTGAGCTTCGGTTTGCGGTGTTCAACCGCAAGGTGCCTATCTATGGACCATACATGTTTCTATTGATCTCCAAGACTTGGGAGAAGTTGTACCCTGGTGATGAGTTCCTTGCTCCATACTGGATTCGGCATGATCCCATCAGTCTCCGTGTCAAACCCAACTGGGCCAACACTACTACTCGTGCTGAGGCGTCTGCTACTAGGAGGGTTGTTGGTGAGGAGGAGGCTGGAGCAGAGGATGTTGCTGAGGACTGTGCTGCTAGGTCTTCCCATAGTCCCTCTGAGCCCTCGTGGGCCAAGAAGCTGAAGGACAAGATGAAGACTCTCTTCTGCATGCAAGCAAAGGGGCAGTACAGGACTCACGTGGCATCCAAGGAGAGTCGCCGCCGCGACAAGAAGATTATGAAGGTCTTTGGAGAGGACGTGTCTGGCGGTTCTGAGGAGGTCATCACCCCGGAGGCTGAATGGATGGCGAAGCAAGCCTTCAAGTGGTCTGACTCTGAGGAGGATATCGAGGAGGACGTCCCTGCCGCCGAGTGTGACGAGGAGCGTTGGGATGATTTCTCTGCTTGAGCCACCCCTTGTGTGTAGGTGTCCTCTCTGCCTTTTTGGCGTCTCGATGCCAAAGGGGGAGGGAGTGTAGGGATTTGCAAGTCGTGTGTCGTGTTCGGTGTGTTTGCTCTCTCGTTTGAACCTCGTTTCGGTTGCTTTGGTTTGGTTTGAGTCTTATCCTTCATATGGTGTAAGACATATGCACTCTACCTATCTTAGTGAGCTTGTGATATATTGTGCTACCTATGTTTTATGCTCTTGCTTAGATGTTAGTCTTACCATTGCAAGATATGCCTTGTCTCTAAAATATAGGGGGAGTGTTGATCTTAGTTTGTGTGATGTGCAGTCCAAAGCATCCATCTAGATTGCACACATCTAGGGGGAGCCCGTCTATATTTTAGAGAGGAGGGGTTTGCCTCTGCTCAATATTATTTCCCCTTGTTCACATCCCGTATTGTCATCAATCCACCAAAAAGGGGGAGATTGTAAGGGCATATTCATCCCTAATGTGTTTTGGTGATTGATGACAATGCTTTTGCGGACTAATTGTGTGCCTTGACTTTCTCAGACGCTTCATCGCTAAGCACAAGACGGTTTGGTGCCCCTCGAAGACTACTGAAGACGGCGTTTTTCTACGTTTCTTTTTGGTGGATTTGATTCGTAGGAAAGCCGTACTATTAAGAGGGGGTCCGCGTCAGAAAGGTTCGGGTGGAATCATCACGTACACGTTTCCTTCCTTGCCTCCACCTTTCCCTTGCACTTTGGAGCATCCCTCGTTTATCCTCTATGCGATTGTCCTGGCTTCTGTTGCTGAGCTTGCGGTAGTACTGCTCCCTGGAGCGGTAGTACCGTAGGCACCTGCGGTAGTACCGTGCCACGGCGCGGTAGTACCGCGGGAGACCACGGTAGTACCGCTCCTCTGGAGCCGTAGTACCGTTGCTCCCAGGCGAAGTGCCGCTGCATCACGGTAGTAGGGGCGGATGTAACTTTTTACATCCGCGCCTCCGCGGTAGTACCGCACTTCGTGTGCGGTAGTACCGCGCGCGGCCTGGTTCAGCTGCCATGCGGTAGTACCGCTCCCCAGCGGTAGTACCGTGTCGTATTTTTGCATCGATTGATTTACAGCGGAAGTAGGCACGGGTGTAATTTTATTCATCCGCGCCCTTCCTAGCCTAGGACTTTCCTGCCTTGCGGTAGTACCGCAAGGGGGAGCGGTAGTACCGCGCTCGCGGAAGTACTGCTCTCAGTCAGTCATGTTCTAGTCTCTGCAGCTGCTGTGGTAGTACCGTGGTCCCTCACGGTAGTACCGCGTGGCCTTGCGGTAGTACCGCGTTTCTAGAGCGGTAGTACCGCATGTCGTGGGCTGGATAAGTGGATAACGGTTGGATTTTGTCCACAGCTATAAAAGGGGTGTCTCCTACCTCTAGTTGACCACCTCTTCCAACCCTAAGCTCCATTGTTGCTCCAAGCTCCATTTTCGCCCGATCTCACTCCCTAGCCAATCAAACTCGTTGATTTGCTCGTGAGTGGTTGAGAAGGCCCCGATCTACACTTCCACCAAGAGAAATTTGATTCCCCCCCCCACTTATCCCTAGCGGATCTTGTTACTGTTGGGTGTTTGAGCACCCTAGACGGTTGAGGTCACCGCGGAGCCATAGTCCATTGTGGTGAAGCTTCGTGGTGTCGTTGGGTGCCTCCAATTAAGTTGTGGAGATTGCCCCAACCTTGTTTGTAAAGGTTCGGTCGCCGCCTCCAAGGGCACCAATAGTGGAATCACAGCATCTCGCATTGTGTGAGGGCGTGAGGAGAATACGGTGGCCCTAGTGGCTTCTTGGGGAGCATTGTGCCTCCACACCGCTCCAACGAAGACGTACTTCCCCTCAAAGGGAAGGAACTTCGGTAACAAATCCTCGTCTCCACCGGCTCCACTCTTGGTTATCTCGTGCCTTTACTTGTGCAAGATTATTTGTGTTATATCCCTTGCTTGCTAATGTGCTTATCATTGTTGCATCATGTAGGTTGCTCACTTAGTTGCATATCTAGACAACCTACTTTGATGCAAAGTTTAAATTGTTAAAGAAAAGCTAAAAATTGTTAGTTGCCTATTCACCCCCCCCCCCTCTAGTGAACTATATCGATCCTTTCACTACTCTTCCTGTGAATCAGCCATTTGGGTGGGAGATTGAAAAATCTGGAGTGAAAACAAAGCCTTCAGAGCAGACAGTGCTACATGTCAAAGCAGATCTCTTGTTGGGTCCCGATAGCTCCTTAGAGATGGATTCAGAGACAGATGATCAGTCCTATTCCCCCACCGAGGTGTATGCTCTAACTTGCCACGGTGTTTTAGTTATTCATCATATCTTTGAATTATGTTATTCTATGCTATCCAGTTTAGATAGACATCATATATGTGAAATTATGTCATGCTATATGTTTTAGTTAAACAATATACATGTCAACTGTTTCATGTCCTCTTTTTTCACACTATCTATTGCATCTGTCTCTCATACAATGTCTGTACATTCAACTATGTTTCCTGTTTATCAGCCATTTGAATTGGAGCGGGTGATGCCAGCATCTAGCTTAACTAAAACACGGTCTGCAAATAAAAGCAGTGCTACCTCTTGGTGGAGATAGCACCCGGTTGTACATGCACGAGAACTAGCCCTACCACACATAACCCAAACTCTCGCAGATTGTACCCCTACTGCGATGGATAGAGAACCAGCTTCACCCAATCTAACCCCAACCCCAGCAGATAGTAACCCAGTTCATGTTGACACAACACCATCTCCACCACAGAGCTCCCAAATAAGAGCAGTTAGTAAGGCAGCTCCAGTGCCCAAAGGGCCAGTACTACCACGGCGAACCCCAACTCCACCAGTTAGTACGCTTATTCCTGTGGAGGAAGCACAACCAGCTAGTCGTACTTTAGCATCTATCGCATTTGATGTTGTTAAATCGTATGTGCGTATCTTCCCATCTTGGAAATATTATCACGAAGATGAAGGAAAATGCCAGTTGTAGGTGTTTGTCCAGGAGTTATGTGTAAGTAATGTTATTCATGGCAATTACTTTGCTTTGTCCCATACATCGTACCTCCATGATGGTTATAATACAACAAATTTTCTCATTTTTCTCTATAGAGAAGGACGGTCTTGGAAACTCAGGACGAGGTAACCTGTGTTAATACCTCTGCTATCTTCAAGAATGCTTGGTGGCAGTATCAGAATTACCTGAAGAAAACGTACTTCACCAACAAAGAAACTCATCAAATTCCCTTACGTTCTCCTGAGACACATTTACTGGACGATGACTGGGAACGCCTTGTTCTGTACTGGTCCCGAACCAAGAATGTGGTAAGGTCTGTGAGCTCATTTTCTATTTTGAAGTACTATATTCTTGCGTCTTACTGTACTCTGTTCATGTAGAACAAGTGCCTAAACCTGAAGAACAACTGTTCTAATTTAAGATTCCATTGCTATCATAGTTCCAAAAAGTGATAGGTGTTAATTGTGCGTTTTGCCACCGCCTTGCCCTTTACTGACCAAAGCGCATGCTTATGCACAGTTATGCATAGATTAAGCGTAGTTACGCACAATGCGTTTCGCCAACGCCTAGAGCCTTGGCGCGCTTAAGCGCTCGCTTAGGCGCGCCTTTTTTAACTATGATTGCTATTGTGCATACTGCTTTGCTCTTGTATCACTGTATTTACTCATACAAACTTATTTTTAAATTGAAGGATCCAATCGAAACTCCAATGGCACAGCAGGTATGTTAACGCATGTTTCTTTAACAGGCTTGCTCTTGTCAATAGCTCTGTTGATTTCAATTTCAATTGTGTATACAGTTGACTTCTCATATCATGCACATTACTAGCATCACAGCAAAGCGAAATAGTGTTGTTGTACATGTAGACCCGTGGTACCCATCTGAAATCTTGTTGTGCCGTGTAGTTTCCCACGCTTTGTATTCTTTCACTGTTGCTTTGTCTTGAACTGATATGATTTGAACCGTGTTTCTATTTTGATTTGGCAAGACAATGCAGTGACCATACGACGTAGATATATGTTCGTTTGATGTTTTTATTATGTACTATTACTTGGAAATAGAATACTTGGTAGTTTAATCATGTCCACCTTACTAATGAACTGGTTCACCAAAATGAGTTTCATATACTAGTACATGCTAAACTGTTATGTGTCTGCTTGTTTCTTCTTTTAGAATGCTGACAGAATATTGGGGAAGAGTGCCTTATTAAGCAATGGTAAAGGAAGTAATGCAGATAAGGTTCAGGATAGTGACACATCCTTGTTGGTCTCCAACAAAGCTGATAAAACAGCTAAGGAAGACTATCTCGAAGACAGTGAGACAACCCCAAAGTCCTGCCTTGGTTTAGTGTTAGAGTTACTGGCCACTACCGCTTGCACAAGCTATTCAAACTCACTGTCTGAATCTGTTCGGTTTCTTGAGTCTCAACTACAAGCTGAAAGACATCGATCGGTTTGTCTTTGCGACAAGAAGCGGAAGGACTGCGGAAGTCCCTGGAGCATTCAGATGCATACTTTCTGGTGCAACAGTAAGCGTTGGAGGATTTTAGCGCCAAACAGGACAAAGCTATAAGCTTGCTAAGCTTATTGCCAACATGGTGGATACCACGTTTCTTGAGCTCTTCTGAAGTTGTTTCATTTATGCTCTTGTTTTGCTGCCGTGTTTATTTGCACTGGTGGCCAATTTTGACGACCAGTGTATGTAATATGCTGCTTTGTTCCCTATTGCACTGGTGGCGAACTTTGATGCCCAATGGATGTAATATGTGTAATAGCAGTAATAGGCTAGCGTTAATTGCTTGCTTATTTATTTCCTTATTGTCTTGTTTAGTTGTTTGCTTGTAGTCACATCAATTCTTTTTCTGTGTTTTTCTAGTGGCCACAATAACCTATTTTTGGAAACTAGGCCAGAATAATTATGGCAACACACGGACTGTTGTAACCATGGGCCTCCTGCGGGCCGTATGATCCATGGGCCTTCTACGGGCCATAGGATCCATTGGCCTTCTATACGGGCCGTAGGATCCATGGGCCTTCTACGGGCCGTACGATTCATGGGCCTTTTACGGGCCGTATGATCCATGGGACTTCTACGGGGCATATCATCATTTTGCCAATTATGGGCCGTACTATTCGTTGACAATAACGGGTCGTTAATAGGCCGTATTTGATAACTCTATGAAAATAGCCCAACGGTTTTTTTACATGAAAACGGCCCAACGTATTATCGGGCCACAAACGGGCCAACTGTAACCACGGGCTGAATTTGGCCCACAAGTAGAAAATGACAGTAACGGCCGTAAGTAAACGAATGTGGAAATGTGCCCAAGAATAAATGGGCCCGGAGAAGGCCGAAAGATAAGATGGGCTAGAAACGGCCCAATGGAATAATGGGTCGTTAATGGGTATAAAGTGATACACTGTTCATTACGGCCCAGTTTCACCACGTGCCGTTAATGGGTATAAAGTGATACACTATTCATTACGGGCTAGTTTTACCACGGGTTGTTAATGGGCCGAGAGTAATAAGGGCCTCATATGGGCCGAAAGACGTCATGGGCCATACATGGGCCAGAAGTTAAAACGGGCTGGAATTATATTGGACGGCCCAGATGACGCTACTGGGCCTAATCCGGATAGGCCGTAAACGGGCCCTGGGTTAGTGGGCTGTAAATAGGCTATATGCGAACAGGCCGTTCACAGGCTTGCCATGGGCCGGCCCGCCACCTTTTGACCAAGTCAAACGGGCCGGCCTTTTCACATGAATGGGCCTCTGTTGGGCCGTGCCACGTGTGGACGTATCATAGGCACTTTGTGTCCAGTGAGTGGATGACATCTGTCCCAACGTTGAGCCGACACATGTTTCCTCCAGCCAATGATGATTTTACACGTGGAAAATCCCCATTGGTCGGGGCTGTTAACGGGTTATCGGATCCAAAACCGGACCCGATAGCTTAACGGTGTTCCGTTATGGTGGATGCCACGCGTCGGTCACCCTTGACGAAACCACTTCTGTGACGCGCGATTTATCATCATGGAAGAGGACACTTCCGTGATGATAATTTTGGTAATGTCATGGAACACTTCTACGACAGCATAGGTATGACTATCTTGATTCTGTCATAAATTTGTCATGGATGTACATGCATGACAGAAAACGTGACCTACTGTGACAAACACGTATCATCACGGAAGTGTATTTTTTTGTAGTGCTTCTACAACACCGGATGATCCCATCGTGCGGACTCAAAGTTCGAAGGCACGGCTGTAGATCAATTGAGATATTCTCAAGTGGTTGGTTCACTCATGTACCTAGCTTGTGCTACTCACCTTGATATCTCATTTGTTGTGTGCAAACTGAGCCGGTTTGTTTCCAATCCGGGAGATGTGCATTGGCATGCTGTTGAGCGAGTGATGCGCTATTTGCAAGGTACTGTGAACTACGGGATTCACTATTCTGGGTACCCGACGGTACTTGAGGGGTATAGTGATTCTAACTGGATATCTCATGCTGATGAGACGAAAGCCACAAGTGGATATGTATTCACACTTGGTGGTGGTGCTGTTTCCTAGAAGTCTTGCAAGCAGACGATCTTAACCAGATCGACTACGGAAGCAGAACTTACAACATTAGACACATCATGCGTCGAAGCAGAATGGCTTCGAGAGCTTTTGATGGATTTACCGGTGGTTGATAAACCAGTCCCGGCTGTCCTTATGAACTGTGACAATCAAACAGTGATTGCTAAGGCTAAGAGTTCAAAGGACAACTTGAAATCCACAAAGCACATAAGAAGAAGATTAAAATCTATCAGAAAATCAAGAAACTCTGGAGTAATAGCGCTGGATTATATCCAGACGGCTAAGAATCTGGAAGACCCTTTTACTAAAGGGCTATCACGGATTGTGATAGAAAATGCATCGAGGGAGATGGGTATGAGACCCACGTAAGTTGCCATGGGGCTAACCCAACCTATTGTGATCGGAGATCCCATGAATTAGGACCTGGGAAAACAATACAACGGTCAACTGAGGAGAGTATCCTGAATTATCCCACTCCGAGATGCAATAATACTCTCAATTCTGTAAGGCAGGCTAATTTTTGTATTAATGTGTTGCAAAGCTTATGTAAGCAACATGCTAACCTATAGAGCATTCTTTGGAGGAACACACCTATGTGAGCCCGACTGCTGGTCACAGTCCATAAGATTGGGTGATCTCTAGGAAGCTCATGAGAAGGTACGGAGTATGACTAATAAGCTCCACCCGTGGGGTTTAGCCTTCGGCAGCCACGTATCAGCTGACAATAGGCGAAAATTCTACACGCCAAACTGACAATTCAAGTCATAGTCCATTGTTCAGTTGTGAAGATGTCTAATCCTATTGCTCTAGGTGGAAGTTCAACTTAACAATCTCCACTAAAAATTCTGATATATCAAACATTGTTTGGAACAGTTGATAAACTTATGCCCTCGAGATCTGGTGGGGGATTGATGGATTATGGATGGGATTAGGCCCATATACGACAATAATCCCTAGTTAATCTCTAAGGCCCCTGCATGTATATGGCAAGTGATGGGAAGTGTGGGAAGTTTAGTCCCATACTGCTACAGTAAGAAGAGTGAGACATCTTTATAAGGGTGGCTCTACCACTTGCTATTGAGAGCTTGGGAATAGGAGTTGTACACGCGCGCTCCACCTCCGCCGCCACCTGTTTCGCCTGCCTTGTCATGACGCGCACGCGTGCGCGCCGCAGGTTGCGGGAATGAGCCGAGCCGAGGCTTATTTTTGCCGCTCAAGAATTGTTAATTAATTAACGAGTCGCTTACGGAAACGCCACTATCCAAGTCGTTGGACCGTGGGCTATTCGCGAACTCGGTCGTGGGCCTGACCCAGGCCCATCTACCTGACGGCCTATATAAGATGGCACTGGCCAGTGGAGTGAACCCTAACTCAGTTCACTCACTCCCTCTCGTACAACCCTAGACGTCATCTACTGTTCCTCTCACTGTGCTGCCTCCGGCGATCCCATCCCGATGACCGCGTGCATGTTTGGTCGGGAGAGCAGGTGCCTCCGGAACCCTGTCGTTTGAGATCCTGCCCGGGAGAACGGCAATAAGGTTTTTGGGGAGCGTCTCGACGCGACTGCTCCCGATCCGTCCCCGTCTTCGTCCGCCTCTTCTTCCACTACTTCCTCTGCATCGACTCCATGGCTGACGACGAAGTCGCCAAGAATAAGGCCTTTGTTGATGCCGAGGCTGCTGTTGCTGCCGCCGTGTTGGCCTGGCCAACCGGAGGGTATGACTCGTTCATCCCATATTTGCTCGTTCATGTGCTAGCCGTATATATGCTGTTCATAGATGGTTCAGTTCTATGTATTGTACGTGCTCACATGCTTAGGTATCGGTATGAGATGCATACCGTATTTGTCATGTTTACTGTCTACTTGTGGATTAGATTAATCGAGAAAGTGCTAATATTTTCAACATATTTAGGGTTAGGGTTTTTATGGTTTAGGGGTTATTTAGGGATTCTTTTTTTAGGGTTTAGGGTTCCTAGTAGGGTTTTTATGTTTTAGCTTATTTAAGCTTTTGCGTTTTTGCAACCAAACGTCATGATAGCAAACTAGAGAACATGGTTAGAGCTAACATTAACTTTGTCCGGCTCAGCCGGCTCACACATGCTAGGAGGGCAAAAATGACCCAAGCAACCAAACATGCTCATACAAACTCGGCAAATATATATATATATATATATATATATATATATATATATATATATATAGGGAAAATGCATTCATAAGTTTGTCCATTTTCGGAAGGGTGGGAGGTCGGCAGCAAAAATAGGATAATTTTTCGTTTGCATAGACAAAAATGGATGTCCCCATCCAAATATTGCCACGAAGACACATGACAGGAGCAATGACGAAGACGTTGGCGCCGTTTCTTTGATTGAACTTGTTACTTGTATACGTGCTCACATGGCTCGCTATACGTGTCTAGGAGTACATTATTAAGCACGCCCCAAGAATCTCACCTCCCTGGATAGCATAGAATACTGCAGCGATCGATCCAACTGTGTATATTTGCATGCGACATAGCTGCTCGGATTTAAGTGCGTAAAGCATCGAGTTAAGATATCATTTCTCCGCTAGATTCGGTGGGTCTGCTCATGTTTTCATAACTTATCAGGTAATGATTCATGCCACATGTCCCCATGTACCTGTTCACGGTTCACTTAATTTGTTGTACATGTCGACTTCATGCTGCTAAACAGTAGGTTTCTGTTGGCCGGGCCGTTGCTCTAGTTTGGTACTATACCATCCTTTTTCGTACGCATGCATGCTGAATAATACAAGCATGATGGATCGGATCCCTTCTCAAATTGAGCACGTACCTCCTCTCAAAGATAATAATAATTGAGCACGTACCACATGCAGGAGATTTATTAGTTGTAACTGGCAGTTGAAAGATGAAGCACATGCACGTAGTACCACATCCACATGGTTTCTCTTGACCCCATAGTTGGGCTGATGACCGTGGCGGAGATTGCATAACAAAAATGGGTGCACAAAGTCGAATAACAATCTTAGTTTTACTCAAGTGGCAGCAGGGCTAGCCGGGTCTTGGTTTGGCTTCGCTGCAGGCCGCTCAAGTCATGGACCGCGCCTCCTCCGAGCTGCGGTGCCGACTTTGCGATTTTGTGTGGTCACAGTGTTTTTGGCGGGCGGTTGAGGCCTCGCGACGGACCTTGGCCAGCACCGCTCCGGTCTAAAAAGCCATGGATCTGTGTTCTCCAGTGTCTACGGCTTGCCGGCGTTCTTTGCCGGTGCGGTGCCGGCCCGGCGCTTCGATTGCTGCGTCCTCTCGGGTCATTGGCTTACCGGTGCTTCGGCGGCTCCGCCCCGGGCAGCTCGGAGCTGCATTCCTCTTCCGGTTCCTGGCTTGCCGGTGGTGTCGGTTTCGCCTTCCAGCCCTTCGCGTCTGTTGTCTCTACCCCGCCTTCCTGTCCACCTTCTTGCCATGCAAGGCCCAAAGCTCGCGTTTTTCGGCGGCTCTCGGTGCCACCCTCCGACGGCAAACGTAGCCCACCCCACCTATCTGTGGTGGTTGCCATGAATTGCGGACTGACTTCGTCATTTTCGGACCCTGATCTGGTGGCAATGGGATTGCTCGGACTTATGCCAGGGGTGAAATCCCTGCTCAGCTTACCGACGCGAGCAGCAACTGCACTTGCGGGTGCCATGTTCCTTCTTGGAGGTGTTGCCATGGCCTTTTTTCACGCCCCTTTTCGAACGCCGGGGGAAACCCTTGGCCCGGTTCTTCGGATCGGATGGCGACGGCGTAATCACGTCGCTTCCTTTCTTGAAGGTGTTATCTTGCTTGCTCGCGGCGTTCTCAGTGTTGGCTTTGAAGATGTTCCTCGTCCGACCGGCTCTAGGTTTAGCGTGTTTATCTGTGGTTCTTTTTCGGTTCGGGTCGAGCATCCCTTGTCTCTCTGCTCTGAGGATCATGTCCACGCCGGTTTGCTCTCATGCCATGTGTTGTATCTTCTTTGTACTCATTTCTCTTTCTTCTATCAATGAAAAGACGCGTCTGAACCAAAATGGGTGTACACCCATGTCCTCGTCTAGCTCAGCCCATGGCTGATGCACGTATCCTATATATTGTTTTCCAGAGCTGGAGAGAGTTGAGCAATGATGCAGCAGTACCACTACTTTTGTTCAAAAATAAGCAACAATCATGCGGCACTACTCCCTGCTTTTGTTTACCTAGAACTGACAGTGCAATCAGACCCAGGACGACATGATTACGCTGCCACGTCGGTTCTTACGAGGCAAGCAGCTCGATTAACCGAGGTCATACCTATCAGTGAGCACGTCCTCCGACTGTAAAAGCAAAACAACTTGCACCGCATTTTCTTCTTCTTTTTTTGAGTTGGAAACTTTCGCCGCATTTCATCATATAAAATCTTGCCGCGCGCTGGGTAGATACCCATCGAGCAGCAGTGGCGATTCAGCGTCAATTAATGCAGCCTGACCCCTGGCCATGCAACTTGCGCCTCCTTCTGCCCCGGCGCAGGTTGCACGATGTCATTGTACCCGGGGGCATAGGAGCTCGCGGCGCATACCGCCATCGATGAGTTTAGGGCAACTCCAACCCTGGACCCCATCTTGTCCGTCCGCCATTTGTTTGGGTCTAAAGCCAACTCCATCGCGTGATTCCAAACGGACGTCTGTTTTGTCCGGATTCTGTCCGTTTGGATATGAATTTGGGGTCGTGTTCGGGTCTGTCCTGCGATGCGGTGGCCGTGCGCCCAGCGCGCGGCCGCATCCATTTGCCCCATCCTGTCCGTCAGGGCCAAAAATGCCCAGATTTGCATCAAAACTAGTTTCCAACCCAAATATTTGTCTGAAAATTAAAATAGTTTTACAACCAAATCGAAATTGTCTTGACTAAACATAAATTTGACCAATACATCTATTGGTTGCCAATGTGATCCCAGACGTGCTCAACCAAGTCATTTTGAAGATTCAAATGAGTGTGCCAATCACGCATCTCACGGTGGAATTGGACAAACTGCTCAAATGTGGCCGGGTCTTGGTGCAGGGGCTCAATAGTTTCACCTTGATAATCAAATCCTTGGTCGAAGATACTCTCATCACGCTCGTCCTCGACGATCATGATGTGCATAATCACACAAGCAGTCATCACCTCCCAAAGCTTTCTTTCATCCCATGACAGTGCAGGGTTTCGAACGATACCCCACCGGGATTGAAGCACACCAAAAGCACGTTCCACATCCTTTCTAGCACTCTCTTGCATTTGGGCAAATCTCTTTCTCTTCTCACCTTGGGGTTTCGAGATTGTCTTCACAAAAGTTGACCATCGAGGATATATACCATCCGCTAGATAGTATCCCTTGTTGTCTTGGTGGTCGTTGATCTCAAAATTGACAGTGGGGAGTGGCCTTCGCAAGCCTCGCGAAGACCGGAGAGCGGTGCAAAGACGTTGATATCAATTGTGAGAACATGCCATGCCGAAAAAGAATGCCATATCCAAAGATCTTGCGATGCCACCGCTTCTAATATGACAGTGCACCTGCTAACATGGCCCTTATCTTGGCCGCCAAGC
Source organism: Aegilops bicornis (assembly GCA_021605145.1). Classification (NCBI taxonomy): domain Eukaryota; kingdom Viridiplantae; phylum Streptophyta; class Magnoliopsida; order Poales; family Poaceae; genus Aegilops; species Aegilops bicornis. Next base: position 665,028,387 of record CM038671.1, on the reverse strand, counting down.
AAATGGACAGTTCTTCCACTCCCAATGCATACAATCTGGCTGCCAAGCATGCTTGGAAAGCCTCTAGCTGCGTTGGTCACCAACAATCTCTTCAGACGGTGGCGGTTGGCTGCCTCAAGTACTCTGGGCCAAACACCTCGATCACAGCCTGGCAAAACTTGTACGTTTACATCAGACATGTTGTCTCACTGATACGCACATACTCGTCCACCAGATCGCCTGGAATACCATATGCAAGCATGCGGATGGCCGCGGTGCATTTTTGATAAGAGGAGAATCCAAGCTTGCCAAGGGCATCCGTCTTGCACTATGGGTCATGAACAACCACTCCCTCTCGGATACGATTGAACGCATGCCTTGCCATACGAAAACGGCGACGAAATTTATCCTGCTTGAAGAGCGGGGTGTTGGCAAAGTAATTGGCATAAAGCAGGGCGTGGCCTCTCTCCCTGTTGCGGTTCAGGTTGGGAGCACGGCCAGGAAGTGACCCCCTGTACCTAGGAAGCTGCCGTTGAATATGGTCGTGAACGACCAGTGCAGCCACCACAAGATCTTCATCATCCGACGATGAATCGTCCGACGAACAAAGGAAGTGATGAAAGAAAAACTCGTCTCCACTGTCCATACCTTTGATGGCAAAAGTGAAGGAAATATGCCCTAGAGGCAATAATAAAGTTATTATTTATTTCCTTATATCATGATAAATGTTTATTATTCATGCTAGAATTGTATTAACCGGAAACATAATACATGTGTGAATACATAGACAAAAAGATAGTCACTAGTAAGCCTCTACTAGACTAGCTCATTAATCAAAGATGGTTGTGTTTCCTAACCATAGACATGTGTTGTCATTTGATTAATGGGATCACCTCATTAGAAGAATGATGTGATTGACATGACCCATTCCGTTAGCTTAGCACTTGATCGCTTAGTATATTGCTATTGCTTTCTTCATGACTTATACATGTTCCTGTAACTATGAGATTATGCAACTCCCGTTTACGGAGGAACACTTTGGGTACTACCAAACGTCACAACGTAATCTGGGTGATCATAAAGGAGTACTACAGGTGTCTCCAAAGGTACTTGTTGGGTTGGCGTATTTCGAGATTAGGTTTTGTCACTCCGATTGCGGGAGAGGTATCTCTGGGCCTTCTCGGTAATACACATCACATAAGCCTTGCAAGCATTACAACTAATGAGTTAGTTGTGAGATGATGTATTACGGAACGAGTAAAGAGACTTACCAAAGAATCTAGATTGAACTAGGTATTGGATACCGACGATCGAATCTCGGGTAAGTAACATACCGATGACAAAGGGAACAACGTATGTTGTTATGCGGTTTGACCGATAAAGATCTTCGTAGAATATGTAGGAACCAATATGGGCATCCAGGTTCCGCTATTGGTTATTGACCGAGAATGGTTCTAGGTCATGTCTACATAGTTCTCGAACCCGTAGGGTCCGCACGCTTAACGCTTCGATGGCGGTTCATAATGAGTTTATAAGTTTTGATGTACCGAAGGTTGTTCGAGTCCCGGATGTGATCACGGACATGACGAGGAGTCTCGAAATGGTCGAGACATAAAGATTGATATATTGGAAGCCTATGTTTGGACTTGGAAAGGTTCCGGATGAAAACAGGAAGTTGGGAACACCGGGGTTACGGAACCCCTGGGGTCAATGGGCCTTGATGGGCCATAGGGAGAAGATGAAGGGGCGGCCAGGGCAGGCCGCGCCCCCCTCCCCTCTAGTCCGAATAGGACAAGGAGAGGGGGGGCGGCGCCCCCTTCCTTCTTCCCCCTCCCCAATCCTAATCCAACTAGGAAAGGGGGGGGAGTCCTACTCCCGGTGGGAGTAGGACTCCTCCAGGCGCGCCTCCCCTAGGGCCGGCCGCACCCCCCCCCCCCTTGCTCCTTTATATACGGGGGCAGGGGGGCACCCCATGACACACAAGTTGATCTACGGATCGTTCCTTAGCTGCAGCGGTGCCCCTCCACCATATTCCACTTCGGTCATATCGTCGCGGAGCTTAGGCGAAGCCCTGCGCCGTGAAGTCATATCGTCGCGTAGCTTAGGCGAAGCCTGCGTCGGTGGAGCATCATCATCGTCACCACGCCGTCGTCTTGTGGAACTCATCCCCGACGCTTTCTTTGGATCGGAGCCCGGGATCGTCATCGAGTGAACGTGTCGGAACACGTAGGTGCCGTGACGTTCGATACTTGGATCGGTCGGATCGTGAAGACGCACGACTACATCAACCGCGTTGTTATAACGCTTCCGCTTTCGGTCTCACGAGGGTACGTGGACAGACACTCTTCCTCTCGTTGCTATGCCATCACCATGGTCCCGTGTGTGCGTGGGAAAATTTTGAAATTACTACGTTCCCCTACGGTGGCATCCGAGCCTGGTTTTATGCGTTGATGTCATATGCACGAGTAGAACACAAGTGAGTTGTGGGCGATACAAGTCATCTTGCCTACCGCATGTCATACTTTGGTTCAGCGGTATTGTGAGATGAAGCGGCCCGGACCGACATTACGCCAGACGCTTACGCGAGACTGGTTTCACTGCTACGAGCACTCGTGCTTAAAGGTGGCTGGCGGGTGTCTGTCTCTCTCACTTTAGTTGAACTGAGTGTGGCTACGCCCGGTCCTTGAGAAGGTTAAACGGAGTCTATTTGTGAAGTATCGTTGTGGTTTTGATGCGTAGGTAAGAACGGTTCTTGCTCAGCCCGTAGCAGCCACGTAAAACTTGCAATAACAAAGTAGAGGACGTCTAACTTGTTTTTACAGGGCATGTTGTGATGTGATATGGTCAAGATGTGATGCTATATTTTATTGTATGAGATGATCATGTTTTGTAACCGAGTTATCGGCAACTGGCAGGAGCCATATGGTTGTCGCTTTATTGTATGAAATGCAAACGCCATGTAATTGCTTTACTTTATCACTAAGCGGTAGCGATAGTCGAAGAAGAAATAGTTGGCGAGACGACAACGATGCTACGATGGAGATCAAGGTGTCGCTACCGGTGACGATGGTGATCACGACGGTGCTTCGGAGATGGAGATCACAAGCACAAGATGATGATGGCCATATCATATCACTTATATTGATTGCATGTGATGTTTATCCTTTATGCATCTTATCTTGCTTTGATTGACGGTAGCATTATAAGATGATCTCTCACTAAAATTATCAAGAAGTGTTCTCCACGAGTATGCACCGCTGCCAAAGTTCGTAGTACCCGGACACCACGTGATGATCGGGTGTGATAAGTTCTACGTCCATCTACAACGGGTGCAAAACAGTTGCACACGCGGAATACTCGAGTTAAACTTGTGAGCCTAGCATATAACAGATATGGCCTCGGAACACGGAGACCGAAAGGTCGGCGTGAATCATATAGTAGATATGATCAACATAGTGATGTTCACCATTGAAACTACTCCATCTCACGTGATGATCGGACATGGTTTAGTTGATTTGGATCACGTAATCACTTGGATGACTAGAGAGATGTCTGTCTAAGTGGGAGGTTTTAATATGATTAATTAAACTTAAATTTATCATGAACTTAGTACCGATAGTATTTTTGCTTGTCTATGTTTCTTTGTAGATAGATGGCTCGTCTTTGTTGTTCCGTTGAATTTTAATGCGTTCCTTGAGAAAGCAAAGTTGAAAGATGATGGTAGCAATTACACGGACTGGGTCCGTAATTTGAGGATTATCCTCATTGCTGCCTGGAAGAATTACGCCCTGGAAGCACCGCTGGGTGCCAACTGCCGCAGAGCTGCGCGAGAAGTTGTGAACGTCTGGCGAGCAAAGTCGATGACTACTCGATAGTTCGATTGTGCCATGCTTTACAGCTTGGAACCGGGTCTTCAACGACATTTTGAACGTCATGGAGCATATGAGATGTTCCAGGAGTTGAAGTTAATATTTCAAGCAAATGCCCGGATTGAGAGATATGAAGTCTCCAATAAGTTCGATAGCTGCAAGATGGAGGAGAATAGTTCTGTCAGTGAACATATACTCAAAATGTCTGGGTATAATAATCACTTGATTCAACTGGGAGTTACTCTTCCGGATGATAGTGTCATTGATGTAATTCTCCAATAATCGCCACCAAGCTACAAGAGCTTCGTGATGAACTATAATATGCAAGGGATGACCAAAACAATTCCCGAGCTCTTCATAATGCCGAAAGTCATGGAGGTAGAAATCAAGAAAGAACATCAAGTGTTGATGGTCAACAAGACCACTAGTTTCAAGAAAAGGGCAAAGGAAAGAAGAAGGAAACTTCAAAAGAACAGCAAGAAAGTTGCTGCTCAAGAGAAGAAACCCAAGTCTGGACCTAAGCCTGAAATCGAGTGTTTTACCGCAAGCGAGACTAGACATCGGAAGCGGAACTGCCCCAAGTATTTGGCGGATAAGAAGGATGGCAAGGTGAACAAAGGTATATGTGATATACATGTTATTGATGTGTACCTTACTAGAGCTCGTAGTAGCACTGGGTATTTGATCTCGGTTACATTGCTAATATTTGCAACTCAAAACAGGGACTACAGAATAAACGAGCACTGGCAAAGGACGAGGTGACGATGCGCGTGGGAAACGGTTCCAAGGTCAATGTGATCGCGTTCGGCACGCTACCTCTACATCTACCTTCGGGATTAGTTTTAGACCTAAATAATTGTTATTTGGTGCCAGCGTTGAGCATGAACATTATATCTGGATCTTGTTTGATGCGAGACGGTTATTCATTTAAATCAGAGAATAATGGTTGTTCTATTTATATGAGTAATATCTTTTATGGTCACGCACCCTTGAAGAATGGTCTATTTTATTGAATCTCGATAGTAGTAATACACATATTCATAATGTTGAAACCAAAAGATGCAGAGTTGATAATGATAATGCAACTTATTTGTGGCACTTGCCGTTTAGGTCATATCGGTGTAAAACGCATGAAGAAACTCCATCTTGATGGGCTTACGGAATCACTTGATTATGAATCACTTGGTACTTGCGAACCGTGCCTCATGGGCAAGATGACAAAACGCCGTTCTCCGGAACTATGGAGCGAGCAACTGATTTGTTGGAAATCATACATACCGATGTTTGTGGTCCAATGAATGTTGAGGCACGCCAAGGGGTATCAAGTATTTTCTCACCTTCACAGATGATTTGAGCAGATATGGGTATATCTACTTAATGAAACACAAATCTGAAACATTTGAAAAGTTCAAAGAATTTCAGAGTGAAGTGGAAAATCATCGTAACAAGAAAATAAAGTTTCTACGATCTGATCGTGGAGGAGAATATTTGAGTTACGAGTTTGGTTTACATTTAAAACAATGTGGAATAGTTTCACAACTCACGCCACCCGGAACACCACAGAGAAATGGTGTGTCCGAACGTCGTAATCGTACTTTACTTGATATGGTGCGATCTATGATGTCTCTTACTGATTTACCGCTATCGTTTTGGGGATATGCTTTAGAGACGGCCACATTCACGTTAAATAGGGCACCATCTAAATCCGTTGAGACGACACCGTATGAACTATGGTTTGGCAAGAAACCAAAGTTGTCGTTTCTTAAAATTTGGGGCTGCGATGCTTATGTGAAGAAACTTCAACCAGATAAGCTCGAACCCAAATTGGAAAAATGTGTCTTCATAGGATACCCAAAGGAGACTGTTGGGTACACCTTCTATCACAGATCTGAAGGCAAGATTTTCGTTGCTAAGTTCGGATCCTTTCTAGAGAAGGAGTTTCTCTCGAAGAAGTGAGTGGGAGGAAAGTAGAACTTGATGAGATAATCAGATCTGCTCCCTTATTGGAAGGTAATTCATCACAAGAAATGGTTCTGTGACAACTACACCAATTAGTGAGGAAACTAATGATATTGATCATGAAACTTCAGATCAAGTTGCTACTGAACTTCAGAGGGTCAACCAGAGTAAAATACGCACTGAGTGGTACGGTAATCCTATTCGAAGTCATGTTACTTGACCATGGCGAACCTACAAACTATGAAGAAGCGATGGTGAGCCCAGATTCATGAAATGGCTGGAAGCCATGAAATCGAGATGGGATCCATGTATGAAAACAAAGTATGGACTTTGGTTGACTTGCCCGATGGTCGGCAAGCCATTGAGAATAAATGGATCTTTAAGAAGAAGACTGGCGCCGATGGTAATGTAATCGTCTATAAAGCTCGACTTGTTGCAAAAGGTTTTCGACAAGTTCAAGGGGTTGACTACGATGAGACTTTCTCACCAGAAGCGATGCTTAAGTCTGTCCGAATCATGTTAGCAATTGCCGCATTTTATGATTATTAAATTTGGCAAATGGATGTAAAAACTGCATTCTTGAATGGATTTCTAGAAGAAGAGTTGTATATGATGCAACCAGAAGGTTTTGTTGATCCAAAGGGTGCTAACAAAGTGTGCAAGCTCCAGTGATCAATTTATGGTGCAGTGCAAGCCTCTCGGAGTTGGAATAAACGCTTCGATAGTGTGATCAAAGCATATGGTTTTATACAGACTTTTGGAGAAGCCTGTATTTACAAGAAAGTGAGTGGGAGCTCTGTAGCATTTCTGATATTATATATAGACGACATATTATTGATTGGAAATGATATAGAATTTCTGGATAGCATAAAAGGATACTTGAACAAAAGTTATTCAATGAAAGACCTCGGTGAAGCTGCTTACATATTGGGCATCAAGATCTATAGAGATAGATCAAGACGCTTAATTGGACTTTCACAAAGCACATACCTTGATATAGTTTTGAAGAAATTCAAAATGGATCAGGCAAAGAAAGGTTTTTTACCTGTATTACAAGGTGTAAGATTGAGTCAGACTCAATGCCCGACCACAGCAGAAGATAGAGAGAAAATGAAAGATGTTCCTATGCTTCAGCCATAGGCTCTATCATGTATGCAATGCTGTGTACGGACTGACGTATGCTTAGCTGTAAGCTTGGCAGAAGGTACCAAAGTAATCCAGAGTGGATCATCGGACAGCGGTCAAGAACATCCCGAAATACACGAAAAGGACTAAGGATATGTTTCTCGTATATGGAGGTGACAAAGAGCTAGTCGTAAATGGTTACGTCGATGCAAGCTTTGACATCGATCCGGACGATTCTAAATCGCAAACCGGATACGTATTTTTGTTAAACGGTGGAGCTGTCGGTTGATGCAGTTCTAAACAAAGCGTCGTGGCGGGATCTACATGTGAAGCGGAGTACATAGCTGCTTGGAAGCAGCAAATGAAGGAGTCTGGATGAAAGAGTTCATTTCCGATCTAGGTGTCATACCTAGTGCATCGGGACCAATGAAGATCTTCCGTGACAATCTTGGTGCAATTGCCTTGGCAAAGGAATCCAGATTTCACAAGAGGACCAAGCATATCAAGAGACGCTTCAATTCCATTCGGGACCAAGTCCAAGTGGGAGACATAGAGATTTGAAAATACATACGGATCTGAATGTTGCGCACCCGTTGACTAAGCCTTTTCCACGAGCAAAACATGATCCGCACCAAGACTCCATGGGTGTTAGAATCATTACTTGTGTAATCTAGATTATTGACTCTAGTGCAAGTGGGAGACTGAAGGAAATATGCCCTAGAGGCAATAATAAAGTTATTATTTATTTCCTTATATCATGATAAATGTTTATTATTCATGCTAGAATTGTATTAACCGGAAACATAATACATGTGTGAATACATAGACAAAAAGATAGTCACTAGTAAGCCTCTACTAGACTAGCTCATTAATCAAAGATGGTTGTGTTTCCTAACCATAGACATGTGTTGTCATTTGATTAATGGGATCACCTCATTAGAAGAATGATGTGATTGACATGACCCATTCCGTTAGCTTAGCACTTGATTGTTTAGTATATTGCTATTGCTTTCTTCATGACTTATACATGTTCCTGTAACTATGAGATTATGCAACTCCCGTTTACCGGAGGAACACTTTGGGTACTACCAAACGTCACAACGTAATCGGGTGATCATAAAGGAGTACTACTGGTGTCTCCAAAGGTACTTGTTGGGTTGGCGTATTTCGAGATTAGGTTTTGTCACTCCGATTGCTCGGAGAGGTATCTCTGGGCCTTCTCGGTAATACACATCACATAAGCCTTGCAAGCATTACAACTAATGAGTTAGTTGTGAGATGATGTATTACGGAACGAGTAAAGAGACTTACCAAGAATCTAGATTGAACTAGGTATTGGATACCGACGATCGAATCTCGGGTAAGTAACATACCGATGACAAAGGGAACAACGTATGTTGTTATGCGGTTTGACCAATAAAGATCTTCGTAGAATATGTAGGAACCAATATGGGCATCCAGGTTCCGCTATTGGTTATTGACCGAGAATGGTTCTAGGTCATGTCTACATAGTTCTCGAACCCGTAGGGTCCGCACGCTTAACGATTCGATGGCGCTTCATAATGAGTTTATAAGTTTTGATGTACCGAAGGTTGTTCGAGTCCCGGATGTGATCACGGACATGACGAGGAGTCTCGAAATGGTCGAGACATAAAGATTGATATATTGGAAGCCTATGTTTGGACTTGGAAAGGTTCCGGATGAAAACAGGAAGTTCTGGGAACACTGTGGGTTACGGAACCCCGGGGGTCAATGGGCCTTGATGGGCCATAGGGAGAAGAGGAAAGGGCCGGCCAGGGCAGGGCGCCCCCTCCCCTCTAGTCCGAATAGGACAAGGAGAGGCGGCGCCTTCCTTCTTCCCTCCCCAATCCTAATCCAACTAGGAAGGGGAGTCCTACTCGGTGGGAGTAGGACTCCTCCAGCGCCTCCCCTAGGGCCGGCCGCACCCTTGCTCCTTTATATACTGGGGCGGGGGCACCCCATGACACACAAGTTGATCTACGGATCGTTCCTTAGCCGTGCGGTGCCCCTCCACCATATTCCACTTCGGTCATATCGTCATGAGCTTAAGCGAAGCCTCGCGCCGGTGAAGTCATATCGTCGCGGAGCTTAGGCGAAGCCTGCGTCGGTGGAGCATCATCATCGTCACCACGCCGTCGTCTTGTGGAACTCATCCCCGACGCTTTCTTTGGATCGGAGCCCGGGGATCGCCATCGAAATAACGAGCGATGTCTTGAACACGGAGGTGTCGACGTTCGGTACTTGGATCGGTCGGATCGTGAAGACGCACGACTACATCAACCGCGTTGTTATAACGCTTCCGCTTTCGGTCTACGAGGGTACGTGGACAGACACTCTTCCCTCTCGTTGCTATGCCATCACCATGGTCCTGTGTGTGCGTAGGAAAATTTTGAAATTACTACGTTCCCCTACAAAAAGGTCGAACACCTTGCGGTCGTGGTGGCGAAGAGGCCGCGATGATCACCTCGACGCAGCAGGGGTGGTTGCCGGCCGGCTACTGGCCGCTCTGGAGCTCTCGTCGGACTCTGCCTCGGCCGTCGTGGTCCGTCGCCGGCAGTCGTGTCCCCTCTGCCACCGGCAAGGACGGCGACGGCCAAACCTCCCCCGATAGACGACCAAAACTACGGCGAAAGCGCGGGCGTGGTGGCGGCCATGTCGAGACGTGGTTTGGTATGGACGGTGGAGGGTTGCGCGGTGAGGAGGCGGCCGGAGAATAGGGGCGGCGCCGGCGGCGGGGCGGGGCGGGGAGAGAGGGTGAAGCGTTAGGAGCAGAGGGACTGCTAGTGTCCTCGACAGGCGGGCCACGGGGGGGACAAGGGCGTGCGTCGCGGCCGTCCGCGTGCGTCCATTTCACCCCAAACCGAGCGAAAGTTTGGGCCGGGGATGGGTCGAAAACGGACGAAATCCGGACATTTGTCCGTTTGAGGCCGCGCGCTGGGCCGTCTCTTTTGTCCCTTTTACCCCAAACGGATGGGGCCGGACAGGATAGGGTCGCGCGGTGAAGTTGGATACATGACCCGGCCCAACACGCAACCCTATCTGTAAAAGGCGTTGTTTCTGGTCCGACTCATTCCATCTCAGACGCAAAATTGAGCCCAGTTACGATCGAACGGACACCGGATTTAACGCAGAAAGCGCCCTTCAGATACGCTCTCGTCCGGGCCTGACCCAACTGTCAGCCACCCACCCACCTCCACCAGCCCGCCCATCCCTCTCTCTCTCCTACTTTTCTTTATTTCTTCCCCCACCATGCCGGCCATGGATGCCGCTGCCGGTGAGCCCAGCCCGTCATCAAGCCGCCTGCTCCTCCTCCTCTTCGCCGCCTCGCGAGATCGATCCCCGTGGTAGCCATCGAAGTCGGGCCAGCCTGCCGCTGCCGTTCGAGCTGCGGGCGTCAGCGGGGCGCAGTAAGCAAAGGCAGCGGCGGGCGCGGCAGGCGCGGCGCGGCAACGGTTGCGCTGTCACCAAGACGCGCAGCTGGTAGGACCGTAATAGGCGCTGGGCGGCGGCCCCGGCGAGCAAGCGCGAGCTGCCATGGCGGGCAAGGGCGTAACGGACGAGATGCCACAGTAGGCGCGGGCGCAGCGGACGTTTTGGGGTTGGTCGCCGTGTTGGGTGCCTCGAACAGAAGCCGGACGCACATGTCTGTTTTGGTATTCGTCGCTATCCAAACAGACGAAATACAGACAAAATGAACATACGTTTAGGGTCTAGCGTTGGAGTTGCCCTTAATGCGCCGCGGAGAGAAAGATCGGTCGGTCCCGACGACGGCAGACGGGCAGGGCCTGGCGCTGCTGTGTTGCTGCGGCTAGATGAGCTAGTGGGCACTGGAAACACGTGCAAAACGCCACGGCTCAGTAAATATCCCTGGATCGGCGACTAGCCCGGTACAATCGCACTGTCTGGATCGTGGTGGGAGGGACAGGCACTGCAGTGCAATCAATAACTGGCTCTGGCTGGCCGAAGTAGGCAAGGCGCGGGCTTTCCTGTTATGTACGACCGGGTATTGACGTCCTGGTCGACCGACCGGGGTAAAAAACCAAGTACCACCCCTGGAGGTGGGTGACGGTGCGTGGCCCGATCGAACGACAGGCATGGCGCGGCGGACAACGTGCAGAGCGTTAAGCACTGTTCCTATAGCACATGTGGCTCTCCACCTCTCTAGAGTCTAGACTAGACCACCAACTGCTACAGCCCGATCGACCGAGGTGAGCTCGAGAGCGGACGTGCCCTGACCTAGTGAGAGTGAGAGTGAGAGAGAGAGCGGTCAAAGTCAGGAGGGAAACTACACGGGCGAGAGTCCATGCCCATAACCGTCCTTGTACACACGAGCGAGGAGAGGGCCGGCAGTATAAAACGGCCTCGTCCGGGGCTGGCGCAACGGCACCTCACCTCACCGCCCGCATATGAAACCCCGCGCGCGCGCACACACACGTGCGATAGATAAAAGCAGGTAGCGCCGCCGTTAGGTCGTGCTCGTCATGGGCGTCGAGGCCGCGCTGCATGGGGCGCTCTCGCTGCAGCCGCACGTGGCCGGCGCCTTCTTCGCGCTCGCGGCGTGCACCGTGGCGCTCGCCGCCCTCCTGGCCGTGGCGCGCACGCGCCCGCCGTGGTGGTGCGACTGCGCCGTCTGCGAGGCCTACCTCACGGCGTCCTGGGCCGGCGAGTTCGACAACCTCTGCGACTGGTACGCGCACCTGCTGCGCCGCTCGCCGTCGCAGACCGTGCACGTCCACGTGCTCCGCAACGTGCTCACCGCCAACCCCGTCACCGTCGACCACATGCTGCGCGCGCGCTTCGATAACTACCCCAAGGGCAAGCCCTTCTCCGCCATCCTCGCCGACCTGCTCGGCCGCGGGATCTTCAACGTCGACGGAGACGCGTGGCTGTTCCAGCGGAAGCTCGCCGCGGCCGAGCTTGCGTCCCCGGCGCTCAGGGTTTTCGCCTCGGGCGTCGTGGCCTCCGAGCTGCGGGGCCGTCTCGTTCCCCTGCTTGACTCTGCCTGTTCCCACGACGACGATGGCGGTGACGGCAAGGTGCTGGACCTGCAGGACGTGTTCCGTCGCTTCGCCTTCGACTGCATATGCAAGATCTCCTTCGGCCTCGACCCGGGCTGCCTCGAGTTGTCCATGCCGGTGTCGGCGTTCGTGGACGCCTTCGACACGGCGTCCATGCTCTCTGCGAGGCGCGCGACCGCGCCGTTGCAGATCATATGGCGGCTGAAGCGGTTCTTCAACGTCGGGGACGAGAGAAAGCTCCGGGAATCCGTGCGCCTCGTCGACGGGTTCGCCGCGGAGGTCACGCGGCAACGACACAAGCTCGGCGGCGCCGCGTCCGGCAGCGACCTCCTGTCGCGGTTCATGGGCTCCATCAGCGACGAGAAGTACCTCAGGGACATCGTCGTCAGCTTCATGCTCGCCGGCCGCGACACCGTCGCCTCAGCGCTGACTGCCTTCTTCCTGCTCCTCTCCGATCACCCGGAGGTCGCCGCCGCCATCCGGGACGAGGTGTCACGCGTCGCGGGCGACGACGACGGCGACCGGCCGAGCTTCAGCAAGCTCAAGGACATGCACTACGTGCACGCGGCGCTGTACGAGAGCATGCGGCTGTTCCCGCCGGTGCAGTTCGACTCCAAGTTCGCGGCGGGCGACGACACGCTCCCGGACGGCACGGCGGTGGCCAAGGGCACGCGGGTCACCTACCACGCCTACGCCATGGGCCGGATGGAGTCCGTGTGGGGCCCCGACTGCTCCGAGTTCCGGCCCGAGCGGTGGCTCCGCGACGGGCAGTTCGTCCCGGTGAGCCCGTACCGGTACCCGGTGTTCCAGGCCGGCGTGCGCGTCTGCGTCGGCAAGGACCTCGCGCTCATGGAGATGAAGGCCGTCATCGTCGCCGTCGTCCGGGGCTTCGACATCGAGGCGATCGACCGGAGCTCGCGCCGGCCCAAGTTCGCGCCGGGGCTGACGGCCACGTTCGCCGGCGGCTTGCCGGTCAGGGTCCGCCGGCGAGCGCGTGGTGTGAGCGGACACAGCCCACCAACCTGATACGGAATAAACAACTGTTGGTGCCCTGGCGATCGCGCTCTTGTTCGCTTATTCTCGCCCGTTTCGTCCTTTGGAACAGGGATAAAATCGCGCGCTAGATTGTATGCCGCTGGCAGCCCGTGGCCACTCGCGCCGTGAGTGCGCTGGCGTTTGGCAGCACCGAGCAGCAGCTGATCGGTGATGCTGGACGATTGATTAGTCAGTACGTACGCAGCTCCCCACTTGAGACTGAGAGTCGAGATCGATAGATCTACAGATAGATTCCTCGAATCGACAGCAAATTATTGAGATCGGGTCAGCCTTCAGTTCCGCGCGACTGTTATGTGGTACGGATAACGGAAAGACTATATATAAACCGTCCGGGAAAAATACCCCTTGGCTCTCGGGTGGATGTGCATTTGATATTGAAAAAAAATAGTAACTGTGAATAAGTTAAAAAAAATATAATCTTCTTTGGAAATAAATTTGACCTTCTGTTGTACTTGTATAAAAAGTTTCACGAAAATATACTCCCGTCAACTTTAGGGAAGAAAACCAAAAAAATTAAGGACAAAAAAGTGTAAGTAGTAACTAGTATATAGTGTTAAAAAATCACCCGGAATAGCATGAAAGTCTTTCCTCGGAGAAACCTTTTATGCAAGTACAACAAAAGGTCAAATTACTAAATTACTTTTATATGGTGTTAAAAAATGTTTTAGAATTTTTTGACTTCTTAAAATGAAAAAACTAACGCCCACACGCGTGGCATCTTACACATCGCCCACACGCCTCCATCACCACTCATTTTGCCACGTATGAACAGATGACATCAGCATGAATCATTTTAATTTTCGGCTTAAAAATGTTTTATCTTACTTTTCATGCCAGGTGCATATACACCCAAGAGCTAAACTGACGGGCCAGGTTTGTGCACTTTACCTTAACGGTCTCCACTTGAAGGGGAAATACGAGACATATTTTGAATGGATTCCACTCCCAAAAGGAGGTAAAAGAAATGTCGCGTTGAACAGTGGTTACCCATTGTTGAGGTGAGGTCGCTGTCGTTGTCGTGGCGCAAAAAAGAGAAGGAACAAATGAATGCTATCAGTGTCATGGATAAGAAAGAGGGAGAAAGACCGAAAGTGTTCCTCTAATTCTGAGCACAAATGCATCCAAGTGAATGGTATTTTTTTTTAGAAAATATATAAAAATTGTCGATGAACATCAATGAGTGTTCTAGTTGCCCGTAAAATTTCATCACAAAAAGTCGTCCTTCGTGGTCTCGGCATAAAAAAATGATCTACATACTATTTTTTGGGTCCTCAATTTTTTTTACAGGCCACCAAGGATGTTGGTGTTGTGTGACAAATAATTTCAGATTTTAAATGATGTTACCAATTTTTTTTTTGAATTTTACTGTTTATGCGAGTATATTTGAGCTGGGGAGCAGAAAATGCACCTGCACGTTTGCACGTACCCCCACATATGCGGGGCTACTTGTTGGCGGTCGGCGGGTGAGCCGGCCCGGAAGGAACCAACGCGCAACGCGCATGTGCTGTTGCTCGTGGGGCGGCCTCCGTTTCAGATCTTCTCCCTCCACTCTCGATGGTCCAACCCAACGTGCTCCCTTCCCTTCCCTTCCCTTGCGCGACCTGGACCTCGCGCCAGACAGCCAGCCAGCGCCCCCATTAAACCGGCGATGCGGAACGCACGTTTCCTCGTGCGTCGATCAAAAGCGAGGCTTTACAAAAATGGTCCGTATGTTCTTATGCTCCTGGGGGGTGAACAGTGCCCCGAGGCATCCGCTGCTCCCACGTTTCGCCGCGCCATTGGTCCCGGCTGATAGTGGGGGCGCTTTCGCTACAGGAACGGAGCAAGCTCCATGCTGCTTCCTGCGTTTTTCGGGGTCGGCCGAGTGGCGCGGTGCCCATCCGTGGTTCAACGGTATGGCCGGCTTCGACTGAAGATATGTCGATAAGATTGCATGTTTCTTCCTTTTGTTCCCGGAGCCTGCTAAATGATTGTGTGCTGTGTCGGCGAGTCGGTGATGGTGACAAGGGGTGTTCACGCGGAAGCTGTGTCGCTCGAAACTAAAGCAAAATAGGGTTATCAGGTTGCAGCCGCCGGCATCTTTGTAGATTGATGACTTGTGGACGCTGCTTTTTACGAGCTCATGGGCATGGCTTTGCCGAGTCAAGTGCAGGAACGCGGTAATGAGTTTTGCTCATGCCACATTGTTTGGTGGATACAGACGGGCCAAGACTTAGATGTATTGTTCAGTTTCTGCAATGATAGTTTGTAACGATATGTACTATGGTACATATGTCCTAAAAAAGGCCAATCAAGATGTAGCTCAACAATATTGCCATTTTTTTTTACTTTTACAGTAGTTGTTTTGGCAAAAAAAACATTGTACAAGGCCTAAGTCGAAAAATATAATTTTGAACCCACACTATTTGGGCCAATTTGGTGTAAGGAAATTCATAGGAATTTTGAACTGGTTTATTCCTTGGGTTTTTTTTCGTAGGACTTGTTTGGTTTGCACCAATGGAATTCACAGGAAATTTTGAGATGCGTAAGCATGTTGCGTTTGGTGAAAGAGTGACGGTAATAGCTCTATTTGTTTTTGAGAGAAGTGCATATTTCAAACTTAAACTCTCGCCCTAATTTAATTTACAACCCCGAACTCAAATACCAATTAGAACACAACCCTCAACTCTCAAATCCGTTTAAATTGCACCCCTCCCCCGCTTGTCCTAAGCTAGTTTTCTCATACGTAGGAGGTATTTGACCAATTTTTTGGTCCAATTTTAACCAAAAGTTCAAACTGTCAAGAAAAAAATTAAAAATTGTGAAAAATTCAACACTACCATGCTGACAAATCTAGAAAAAGTAACATTTCTTTGAAAACAAATTTAGTAATACAATGGAAATTCAATTTTAGTACTTTTTGTTAAATTTGTAATACAATGGAAAACAAATCTAGAAAAATCCAAAGTGCCAGAAAAAATTATGTAAAATCAACACTACCATGCTAACAAATATAGAACATTTTTTTAATTTTTTTTAATATACAGTGGAAATTCAATCAAATTTGACCAAACATTCAAAGTGTCTAGAAAAAATGAAAAAATTATGCAAAATAAACACACTTTTTGGACAAACAAGGTTTAAAATACAGTAGAAACTTACTTTCTACCTTTTTGTCAAATATTGACCAAAAACTCAAAAGTGCCTATACTTTTTTGAAAACATTATGTAAAACCAACAGTGCCATGATGATCAATCTGAGAAACAAATCACACTTTTCGGACAAACATATTTAAAATACAATAGGAATTCAAATTATGTTTTGGACACTTCAATTTTTTTGTCAAAATTTGACCAAAAAATATTGAAATTGAATTTCTGTTGAATATGATTGTCAAAACAGTCTGAAACTTTGCCAAATTGGTCAACATGATAGAAGTTTTTCTGGACAGTTTGATATTTTTGTCAAATTTTGTCCAAAAAAGGGGAAAAAATGAATTTGTTATTTGTGTGCAGGTGCTGTTAACATAGTATTGCGTGGTTCTCCTACTGGTTCGATAACCTTGGTCTCATCACTGAGGAAAATACCTACCGTTGCTGTGTTGCATCATCCCTTCCTCTTTAGGGAAATACCGACGTAGTTCTAGCAGTCATCAAAAGGAATTTCTGCCGCCGTTGCCGGAGAGACATCATCAACATCTACCAGGTTCTGAATCACAAATCTCATCTCCTTGCAATTTACATTATTTGCCATTTGCCTCTCGTTTTCCTCTCCCCCACTTCACAAAAATTTGCCGTTTTATTCGCAATCTTTTTCGTTCGCCGTTTTTTTGTTAGATCTGTTTTTGAGTGCAATCTTGTTGCGTAGTCACAATGACTCAAGAGAACACCAAGTTGTGTGGTTTCTCAAATACCAACAACAATGATTTTGTTAGCACTCCGATTGCTCCTCCCGTGATGACCCACAAGTATAGGGGATCTATCGTAGTCCTTTCGATAAGTAAGAGTGTCGAACCCAACGAGGAGCAGAAGGAAATGACAAGCAGTTTTCAGTGAGGTATTCTCTGCAAGCACTGAAATTATCGATAACACATAGTTTTGTGATAAGGTAATTTGTAATGGGTAACAAGTAATGGAAGTAAATAAGGTGCAGCAAGATGGCACAATCCTTTTTGTAGCAAAGGACAAGCCTGGACAAACTCTTATATCGAGAAAAGCGCTCCCGAGGACACATGGAAATGTTGGGGAACGTAGTAATTTCAAAAAAATCCTACGCACACGCAAGGATCATGGTGATGTATAACAACGAGAGGGAAGAGTGTTGTCCATGTACCCTCGTAGACCGTAAGCGGAAGCGTTATAATAACGCGGTTGATGTAGTCGTACGTCTTCACGATCCGACCGATCCAGGTACCGAATGTACGGCACCTCCGAGTTCTGCACACGTTCAACCCGATGACGTCCCTCGAACTCCGATCCAGCCGAGTGTTGAGGGAGAGTTTCGTCAGAGCGACGGCGTGGTGACGATGTTGATGTTCTACCGACGCAGGGCTTGGCCTAAGCACCGCTACAATATTATCGAGGTGGATTATGGTGGAGGGGGGCACCCACACGGCTAAGAGATCAATGATCAATTGTTGTGTCTATGGGGTGCCCCCTGCCCCCGTATATAAAGGAGTGGAGGAGGGGAAGGGCCGGCCCTCTCTATGGCGCGCCCTAGGGGAGTCCTACTCCCACCGGGAGTAGGATTCCCCTTTCCTAGTAGAACTAGGAGCCCTTCCAAGTAGTAGGAGTAGGAGGGAAGGAAAGGGAAGGGAAAAGGAGAAGGAAGGAAGGGGGCGCCCCCCTCCCTAGTCCAATTCGGACTAGCCAATGGGGAGGGGTGCGGCCACCTTTTGAGGCCTTTCTCTCCTTTCCCGTATGGCCCATTAAGGCCCAATACGAATTCCCGTAACTCCCCGGTACTCCCGAAAATACCCGAATCACTTGGAACCTTTCCGATGTCCGAATATAGTCGTCCAATATATCGATCTTTACGTCTCGACCATTTCGAGACTCCTCGTCGTGTCCCCGATCTTATCCGGGACTCCGAACTCCTTCGGTACATCAAAACTCATAAACTCATAATATAACTGTCATCGAAACCTTAAGCGTGCGGACCCTACGGGTTCGAGAACAATGTAGACATGACCGAGACACGCCTCCGGTCAATAACCAATAGCGGAACCTGGATGCTCATATTGGCTCCCACATATTCTACAAAGATCTTTATCGGTCAAACCGCATAACAACATACGTTGTTCCCTTTGTCATCGGTATGTTACTTGCCCGAGATTCGATCGTCGGTATCTCAATACCTAGTTCAATCTCGTTACCGGCAAGTCTCTTTACTCGTTCTCTAATGCATCATTCTGTAACTAACTCATTAGCTACATTGCTTGCAAGGCTTATAGTGATGTGCATTACCGAGAGGGCCCAGAGATACCTCTCCGACAATCGGAGTGACAAATCCTAATCTCGAAATAAGCCAACTAAACATGTACCTTTGGAGACACCTGTAGAGCTCCTTTATAATCACTCGATTACGTTAGGACGCTTTGGTAGCACACAAAGTGTTCCTCCGGTAAACGGAAGTTGCATAATCTTATAGTCATAGGAACATGTATAAGTCATGAAGAAAGCAATAGCAACTTACTAAACGATCAATTGCTAAGCTAACAGAATGGGTCAAGTCAATCACATCATTCTTCTAATGATGTGATCCCATTAATCAAATGACAACTCTTTGTCCATGGCTAGGAAACATAACCATCTTTGATTAATGAGCTAGTCAAGTAGAGGCATACTAGTGACACTCAGTTTTCTATGTATTCACACATGTATCATGTTTCCGGTTAATACAATTCTAGCATGAATAATAAACATTTATCATGAAATAAGGAAATAAATAATAACTTTATTATTGCCTCTAGGGCATATTTCCTTCAGTCTCCCACTTGCACTAGAGTCAATAATCTAGTTCATATCGCCATGTGATTTAACACCAATATTCATATCTGTATATGATTAATACCCATAGTTCACATCGTCATGTGACCAACACCCAAAGGGTTTACTAGAGTCAATAATCTAGTTCACATCGCTATGTGATTAACACCCAAAGAGTACTAAGGTGTGATCATGTTTTGCTCGTGAGAGAAGCTTAGTCAACGGGTCTGTCATATTCAGAGCCGTATGTATTTTACAAATGTTCTATGTCTACAATGCTCTGCACGGAGCTACTCTAGCTAATTGCTCCCACTTTCAATATGTATCCAGATTGAGACTTAGAGTCATCTGGATCGGTATAAAAGCTTGCACTATTATAACTCTTTACGACGGGCTCTTTTATCACCTCCATAATCGAGAAATATTTCCTTAGTCCTCACTAAGGATATTCTTGACCGTTGTCCAGTGATCTACTATTAGATCAAAATTGTATTCCTTTGCCAAACTCAGAGCAAGGTATACAATAGGTCTGGTTCATAGCATAACATACTTTATAGAACCTATGACTGAGGCATAAGGAATGACTTTTCATTCTCTTTCTATTTTATGCCGTGGTCGGGCTTTGAGTCTTACTCAATTTCACACCTTGTAACACAGGCAAGAACTTTTCTTTGACTGTTCCATTTTGAACTACTTCAAAATCTTGACAAGGTATGTACTTATTGAAAAAAACTTATCAAGCATCTTGATCTATCTCAATAGATCTTGATGCTCAATATGTAAGTAGCTTTCTTTTAAAGAACTCCTTTCAAATACTCCTTTATGCTTTCCAGAAGAATTCTACATCATTTCTGATCAACAATATGTTACTCACATATATTTATCAGAAAGGCGGTAGTGCTCCCACTCACTTTATTGTAAATACATGCTTCACCGCAAGTCTCAGTATAAAACTATATGCTTTGATCAACTTATCAAAGCGTGTATTCCAACTACGAGATGCTTGCACGGTCCATAGATGGATCATTTGGAGCTTGCACATTTTGTTAGCATCTTTAGGATTGATAAAACCTTCTGGTTGCATCATATACAACTCTTCATTAATAAATCCATTAAGGAATGCAGTTTTGACATCCATTTTCCAGATTTCATAAAATGTGGCAATTGCTAACATGATTCGGACAGACTTAAGCATCGCTACAGTTGAGAAAATCTCATTGTAGTCAACACCTTGAACTTGTCGACAACCTTTTTGTGACAAGTTGAGCTTTGTAGATAGTAACACTACCATCAAGATTCTGTCTTCCTCTTGAAGATCCATTTATACAATATGGCTTGCCGATCATCAGGCAACTCCACCAAAGTCCACACTTTGTTCCCATACATGGATCCGATCTCAGATTTCATGGCCTCAAGCCATTTCGTGGAATCTGGGCTCATCATCGCTTCCTCATAGTTCGTAGGTTCATCATGGTCTAGTAACATGACTTCCAGAACAGGATTACCGTACCACTCTGGTGCGGATCTCACTCTGGTTTACCTACGAGGTTCGGTAGTAACTTGATCTGAAGTTACATGATCATCATCATTAGCTTCCTCAGTAATTGGTGTAGGAATCACAGGAACTGATTTCTGCGATGAACTACTTTCAATTTGGGAGAAGGTACAATTACCTCATCAAGTTCTACTTTCCTCCCACTCACTTCTTTCGAGAGAAACTCGTTCTCTAGAAAGGATCCATTTTTAGCAACGAATGTTTTGCCTTCAGATCTGTGATAGAAGGTGTACCAACAGTTTCCTTTGGGTATTCTATGAAGATGCACTTCTCCGATTTGGGTTCGAGCTTATCAGGTTGAAAACCTTTTTCATATAAGCATCGCAACTCCAAACTTTAAGAAACGACAACTTAGGTTTACTGCTAAACTATAGTTCATACGGTGTCGTCTCAACGGATTTAAATGGTGCCCTATTAAACGTGAATGCAGCTGTCTCTAATGCATAACCCCAAAACGATAGTGGTAAACCGATAAGAGACATCATAGATATCACCATATCTAGTAAGGTACGATTACGACGTTCGGACACACCATTACATTGTGGTGTTCCAGGTGGCGTGAGTTGCGAAACTATTTCACATTGTTTCAAACGAAGACCAAACTCGTAACTCATATATTCGTCTCCACGATCAGATCGTAGAAACTTTATTTATTTTTTGTTACGATGATTTTCCACTTCATCTGAAATTCTTTGAACTTTTCAAATGTTTCAGACTTATGTTTCATCAAGTAGATATACCCATATCTGCTCAAATCATCTGTGAAGGTCAGAAAATAACGATACACGCCGCGAGCCTTAACACTCATCGGATCGCATACATTGGTATGTATTATTTCCAATAAGTTAGTAGCTCGTTCCATTGTTCCAGAGAACGGAGTTTTAGTCATCTTGCCCAAAAGGCACGGTTCGCAAGCATCAAATGATTCATAACCAAGTGATTTCGAAAATCCATCTTTATGGATTTTCTTCATGCGCTTTATACCGATATGACCAACGAGCAGCGATTGCCACAAATAAGTTGCACTATCATTATTAACTTTGCATCTTTTGGCATCAATATTATGAATATGTGTATCACTACGATCGAGATCCAACAAACTATTTTCATTGGGTGTATGACCATCGAAGGTTTTATTCATGTAAACAGAACAACAATTATTCTTTGACTTTAAATGAATAACCTTATCGCAATAAACATGATCAAATCATATTCATGTTCAACGCAAACGCCATATAACATTTATTTAGGTTTAACACTAATCCCGACGGTATAGGGAGTGTGCGATAATGATCATATCAATCTTGGAACTACTTCCAACACTCATCGTCACTTCCCCTTCAACTAGTCTCTGTTTATTCTGTAACTCATGTTTCGAATTACTAATCTTAGCAACCGAACAAGTATCAAATACTCAGGGGCTACTATAAACACTAGTAAGGCACACATCAATAACTTTGTATATCAAATATACCCTTGTTCACTTTGCCACCCTTCTTATCCACCAAATATTCAGGGTATTTACGCTTCCAAAGGACCATTTCCTTTGCGATTGTAAGCACTTTCGGTTTCAGGCTTTGGTCCAGCTTTGGGCTTCTTCGCGGGAGTGACAACTTGCTTGTCATTCTACTTGAAGTTCCCTTTCTTTCCCTTTGCCCTTTTCTTGAAACTAGTGGTCTTGTCAATCATCAACACTTGATGCTGTTTTCTTGATTTCTACCTTCGTCGATTTCAGCATCACGAAGAGCTCGGGAATCGTTTTCGTCATCCCTTGCATTATAGTTAACCACAAAATTCCAGCAACTTGGTGATGGTGACTAGAGAACTCTGCCAATCACTATCTTATCTGGAAGATTAACTCCCACTTGATTCAAGCGATTGTAGTACTCAGACAATCTAAGTACTTGCTCACTAGTTGAGCAATCCTCCTCCATCTTTTAGGCGAAGTATTTGTCAGAGGTCTCATACCTCTTGACACGGGCATGAGTCTGAAATACCAATTTCATCTCTTGAAACATCTTATATGTTCCATGACGCTTTCAAAAACGTTTTTGTAGTCCCGGTTCTAAGCCATAAAGCATGGTGCACAAAACTATCAAGTAGTCATCATATTGAGCTAGCCAAATGTTCATAACGTCTGCATCTTCTCCTGCAACAGGTCTGTCACCTAGCGGTGCATCAAGGACATAATTCTTCTGTGCAGCAATGAAGATAAACCTCAGATCACGGACCAAGTCTGCATCATTGCTAATAACATTTTTCAACTTAGTTTTCTTTAGGAACACATATAAAAACATAGGGAAGCAAAAACATAGGGAAGCAACAACGCGAGCTATTGATCTACAACATAATTTGCAAAATACTACCAGTACTAAGTTCATGATAAATTTAAGTTCAATTAATCATATTACTTAAGAACTCCCACTTAGAAAGACATCCCTCTAGTCTTCTAAGTCATCACTTTTACCGGAGGAACACTTTGTGTGCTACCAAACGTCACAACGTAACTGGGTGATTATAAAGGAGCTCTACAGGTGTCTCCAAAGGTACATGTTGGGTTGGCGTATTTCGAGATTAGGATTTGTCACTCCGATTGTCGGAGAGGTATCTCTCGCCCTCTCGGTAATGCACATCACTATAAGCCTTGCAAGCAATGTGACTAATGAGTTAGTTGCGGGATGATGCATTACATAACGAGTAAAGAGACTTGCCAGAACGAGATTGAACTAGGTCTTGGATACCGACGAGCGAATCTCCGGCCAGTAACATCCCGATGACAAAGGGAACAACGTATGTTGTTATGCGGTTTGACCGATAAAGAACTTCAGAGAATATGTAGGAGCCAATATGAGCATCCGTGTTCCGCTATTGGTTATTGACCGGAAACAGTTCTAGGTCATGTCTACATAGTTCTCGAACCCGTAGGGTCCGCACGCTTAACGTTACGATGACAGTTTTATTATGAGTTTATAAGTTTTGATGTACCGAAGGTTGTTCGGAGTCCCGGATATGATCACGGACATGACGAGGAGTCTCAAAATGGTCGAGACATAAATATTGATATATTGGACGACTATATTCGGACACCGGAAGTGTTCCGGGTGATTTCGGAGAAAACCGGAGTGCCGGAGAGTTACCGGAACCCCCCCGGGAGAAGTAATGGGCCTTATGGGCTTTAGTGGAGAGAGAGAGAGGGGCAGCCAGGATGGGCAGCGCGCCCCCTCCCCCTCTGGTCCGAATTGGACTAGAAGAGGGGGGGCGGCGCCTCTTCCCTCTCCTCTCCCCCTTCCTGTCCCCCTCCTAGTAGGAGTAGGAAAGAGGGAGTCCTACTCCTACTAGGAGTACTCCTCCTCCTTGGCACGCCCCAAGGGCCGGCCGGCCTCCCGCCTTGCTTCTTTATATACGGGGGCAGGGGGGCACCCTAGTACACACAAGTTGATCTTCGTGATCGTTCCTTAGCCATGTGCGGTGCCCCCCTCCATCATATTCCACCTCGGTCATATCGTTGCGGTGCTTAGGCGAAGCCCTGCGTCGTTAGAACATCATCATCGTCACCACGCCGTCGTGCTGACGGAACTCATCCCCGACACCCTGCTGGATCGGAGTCCGGGGATCGTCATCGAGCTGAACGTGTGCTGAACTCGAAGGTGTCGTACGTTCGGTACTTGGATCGGTCGGATCGTGAAGACGTACGACTACATCAACCGCGTTGTCATAACGCTTCCGCTTACGGTCTACGAGGATACGTAGACAACACTCTCCCCTCTCGTTGCTATGCATCACCATGATCTTGCGTGTGCGTAGGAAATTTTTTGAAATTACTATGTTCCCCAACTGTCGTGGAATTGTCACGGCAAATGTCCTCTTGCAAGGACTTAGTCGTGGAGCCATCGCAACTAGGAAGCTTAAAGGGGTTATCGGGACAAAGGACACGAGAGGTTTTATACTAGTTCGGCCCCTTACGGTGAAGGTAAAGCCTACGTCGAGTTGGGTTGGTATTGCTTGAGGTTTCGATGACCAGGGAGCAAGATACGCTATGCCCGGTTCTCGATTGGTTGTTTCTTGCCCTAAGCCGCCAACAGGTCGTCCCCTTATATACACGGGTCGACGCCTCAGGGTTTACAGAGTCCCGCCGGCTTATAAACAATGTCCGCTCGGTGACTAGCTAAGTCTACCTTATGATACAAGTCATGCCATTATGGCGGTTTACTACAACGGGCCTTAAGTCGCCTGTGGGCCTTAGGCCCTTTGTTGAGCCGCCATCTTCATGCTCGGACTTGGGCTTCTATCTGGTGAATCTCTTTACGTAACCCGGCCCCTCCTGGGCGGCTTACACAAATAGTTATATCCCCAACATTAGGCCCCAGATTGATTTGAACCTGTTCATGTCAATCTTAAAATACCTTAAAACATAAATCTTCGCCTTACGACCGCATAAAAAGACTTTCTTTAACCCGTCGTGACGTCATTCTCTGGATCCGTGTTAACCCGTCATGACGTCATCTTTTCCTTTTTATTCCACCGTATCGCCCAACGGATCTCTGTCTTTATTGACCATTCTGGAAATCGAGGCGTCGGGGCCGCTGGATAATAATTCTTATCTCCTCGTTTCCCGCGCCATCTTAGTTATCCTCTCCTTATAAATAGGTGCGACCTAGGTTTCATTTTCACCCTTCCAGTCGTCTTCTTCCTCTTGCCTCCTCTCGAGCTCCGCCGCCGCCACTGTCAAGCTTCTTGTCTTCATCGACCCAGGCCGCCGCATCAATCTGAATCGGATCAGAAAACGTCGGCGAACCTCCGCAGCTCCTCTAGATCCGTAAGTTCCCTTCCCTTCCTTGCTTAGATCTGTATTGGAGCTTCCTCGAGTTCGTCGGAGTTCATCACCATTGGAGCCATCTCTTTGCTAGTTTTTCTCCTAGATACCTCTTCGATCTGAGAATAATATAAAACAGGCGCGGTAGTTGTTTTCGCACTTGTCTTGGACACAAAACATATCTCTTTCTCTATATGAAAGCCTTATTCGAGCCTATGAACACATCTGCGTCGGTTTTTAGGTCTAGAAAACTTTCTTATCAGAACAGACCTTTGATCTTAAATCATAGCAGCAGATTATGAAACATGTTTTTATCACCCGAAAAACTCCTTCTGTTAAATGCCTTTAACATAACTGTCCAGGTATCCGGTTTAAATGCATACTACTGATCTGTGAACCTTGGCGCCTTCTCAGGTCTTTAAAACTTTTGAACTGTTGTTGTTGCTTGTAGCGGCTTAAATAGTGTTGCCCAGTTGTCCTTATGTCATTAGGCCCCTTTAAGCCGCTACCTTCGGTAATTTGAATATTTTCTCCCGGGTTAAAATTTAAACCGGAACTTCTTATTTTGTAATAGGCCAACTGTTGTCATGGCGCCTAAGCCGACCAAAGCTCCTCAGATGCAATCGGGTCCCATCCACAACAAGAAGAGCAAATTGTCTGAGTTTGTGAAGTCTGGCCATCTGCCAAAAAAGGAGGTCATGTCTTATCGCGTTCCTGACCCATCTGAAGAGAAGCCTCAACCCAAAGAAGGGGAGGTGATAGTTTTCACGGATCACATGAGCCGGGGATTTGCCCCTCCCGGCTCAAAGTTCTTCAGAGAGGTTCTAAATTTCTTTGATCTTAGACCTCAAGACATTGGACCCAATTCCGTGTCAAATCTTTGCAATTTTCAAGTCTTCTGCGAGGTGTACCTGGGAGAGGAGCCAAGTTTACTTTTGTTCAGAGAACTTTTTTACTTGAACCGGCAGAATGAACGTGCCAACGGGCCGAGTCTTGAACTTGGCGGTATCTCGATCCAGCGACGAAGAGACTGCCTGTTTCCTTATGCTGAGCTACCGAGTCACCCAAAATATTGGAATCAGACATGGTTCTACTGTGAGGATACTTCTCGGTGACGAGAAGCCTTCGCTCGACTTTCGCGCCTGCGCCTTCACCCAACCATCCACTGGCAGATAAACTAACCACTGTTGAACGTCTTCCGCTTAATCCCACCATCAAGAAGATCAAAGCCCTTTTGGGGAATGGTTTAAATGGCATCGACCTGGTCCGAGTCTGGGTTACTTGGCGGATACTCCCATTAAGCCACCGCTCCGGCTTAATGTGTACTTATACAGGCGAGACGAGCGACCCAATGCATCAAGTCCCGACGATTTACTGACAATGTATGGACGCTACAACCCGATCATTGTCAAGGAGGGCATCATACAAAGAATGCGTTCGGTTTACTCCCTTTTGCAAAAGAACCCGCCCCTGCAAAGAAGTTATCCATCTTAATAAATATTCCTTAACCTGTTTACCTTCTTTGTATTTATAACTCTTTATCTTTTCCACAGTGGTGATAATTTCTAGAAGGTCAAATATGACCACGAGGCTGCCCAACAAGCCGTATGCAAAAAGAAAATCGAAAGGAAAGCCGCCGAGACTGGAACTTCAAAAAAGAAGAAACCCAGCGCCTCCGATTTGCTCAAACTGGATGACTCTTCTTCAGATAAGGAAGAGGTAATCCCTTATTCTTTTATCTCCCGTGTTACTATTTTATTGATATTTCCGCCTTTCAGGAGGATATCGGGGACAGCCAAGCTCCTCGTGAAGAGGTAA
This sequence comes from Aegilops bicornis, assembly GCA_021605145.1. Classification (NCBI taxonomy): domain Eukaryota; kingdom Viridiplantae; phylum Streptophyta; class Magnoliopsida; order Poales; family Poaceae; genus Aegilops; species Aegilops bicornis. The sequence goes on along the minus strand of CM038671.1, from coordinate 665,001,207 downwards.
CTATAATCTCCTCCGACTCAGAGCCTTTGCCAAAGCACAAAACTCGACGGGTGACCCGGAAAGTAAGATTTTCACGTCCTCTAGCTTATCAAGATCATCAATTTCTTTTGAAGCAACAACAGCTTGAAAACCGGAGGCAAACCGGACCAGTAAGGACGCAGAGCTCTCTTACGGCTTACCCGACGTGAGCAGGAAGCGTCGGACTAAGTTCATCTCCACCTTACGTTATGTTTATCCTTTGGCGGGTTTCATTCGTCAACCTGTCAATTCATCTGATTCCAATTATCAGGATACTTCTCCTTCCTCCGGCGAGTCTATGCAATCCAACATGCCGGCCTTCAAGACCGCCTGGGTAATATACCTTTGTTATCCCGATGCTTTGCCTTACTCATGTTTTGTACTCATCCCTCTCGCTTTGTCCACAAGTGCAGTGTGAAGCCCAAGAAGAGGGCAAAAAAGAATAAGCCGGTCGAAGACCCGGTAGCAACTGAGTCGGAGCTCGGAACAGCTGCCCCTGACGCTTCTACCCATGAACCTCCTCCTGAGCCGGCCTATGAAATTCCAACGCCATCTTCTGACCCGCTTGCCGAAGCCACTTTAAACAGCTCCGATAACCCGGAAATTCCTAGCCCGGTCAAGGCAGCTGAGCCGGAAGTTGAAATCTTGAAGAGCCAGTATGTTGAACAGGGGCGGCCTACTGTCCTTGTCAGATGTACAGCCAAGGAAGAACTTGTCAAACACCGGAAGACCAAACAGGACATCGCTGATTATGCTCACTTAAGCATTGGCGATATAGTCTCAGGCTATCTGAATCAAGTGCATAACAGCCGTGACCTGGAAATTGACATGGTGAATGTGACGCCCGGATAATTAAGCTACAGTAACTCCATGCTAATGATGCCATGCCACCTCGATTACTGTTGTTAATCTCGCGATGGTTCAAAAACGATTCAAATTCAAATTTAAAATAAAGACAAACATCAAAAGTTTTCAAACATTAAAACTAAAATGTTCAAGCTAGGATAGATAAATCCTAAATAATAAAGGTGGAGAAACCACACTTGTATAAAATATGTAAATACTCAAAATGAATAAAATAGTAGCAAAAACAATTAGTTAAATGATTATAAAATAATAAACAATTACAAATGGTTTTATATTAGGTGCCAAGTTAATTGTGGTAGCGGCATAAGTATTAAAAATATTTTAGGTACAACTTGGGTATTTCATAGACACCGAAATTTAATAAAACAGAAAAGAAGAAAAGAAATAAAATAGAAAAACAAACTAACAGAAAACTAAACTAAAATAAAAGAGAACCCCCCCTCCTTGGGCCTCTCGGCCCACCCACCAGCCAGCTGGCCCAGACTGGCCCACACTCCCCCATAACCCCACTAAACCGAAACCCTAACCCCCACTCGCTCCACTCCCTCCCCCGATTCCCCTGGATCGGGATCGATCCCCACTCTCCCTCACCCTCGCTCCTCTTCCCCCCGACCGGATCTAGATCGAGACAGTGAGCCCCGCACGCCATCGCCTCTGACCTTCGCCCCCTCGATCCGGATCAGGACCCCGCCTCCTCAATGCATCACCGGCGCCACCCAGCCCGTCGCTCACCGTCGTCCTCCGCATCCTCCCCGTTCTTGGACCGGGAAGTGCCCCCGACACTATGCGTCGCACCATCGCCGCCCGAAGCTTCGCTCCTCGCCGGACCTCCCCGACCGCCTCCCCACCGACCTGCTTCCTATCCATCGTCGTCCCCGTCGACCACCCCGACCCCCGCTGCCAAAACCCCTACGACCACTGTGAGCCCCTCCTCTCCCCCTCTCTCCCTCGTGCCTGGTTACGCCTCTGCGCCACACGCGTGGCGCGCGCCGAACCGTGCCCGCGCCTCACGGCCGCTTGTCACTTGCCTTGCGCGCTGGAGCCGCTGCGGCGCCTAACCTCCGCCAGGTCTGCCCGTCGGACGCCCACACCCGCCACACGGCGCCTTGTGCCCGCTTTGTGCGCCGACGAGGCCGTGCTCGACGCCGCTCACTCACCGGTCGGCCGTCTTGGCCTCACCCACGCCGACACTGGCGACTGCCAGTCCGCCGCGTCCTCGGGTAAACCGTGGCCACGGCACTGTTCTTGATCACGCCGAGGCTGGCCGGGCTCGCCCATCGGCGCTTCGTGCGCGCCCGTATGCCCTGTGCATGCCCGACCGTTAGACCCCGGTGACCCTATGACAATGGGGTCCCACTCCAAAACGTTTAAAAAAAGATTTAATAAAATAATAATAATAATTAAAATAATTAAAATATTAATTAGTTAATTAATTAAAGAATTAATTAACTTAATTAATCCTGATTAGATTAACCTAATCACCTAGTTTAGTTAATTAATCATAGGTTAGTTATCGCCAATGACATGTGGGACCCACATCGTCAGATTGACCCGCCAACCCCTCGTTGACTGCCGACGTCATGGTGACGTCATGATGATGTCGACATACAATATTCTGGATAATGTTTATTTAAATAATTAAATAAATCCTAAAATGTTTTAAATCTTTAAAAATCAATATAAAATAAACCGTAGCTCGGATGGAAAAACTTTGTACATGAAAGTTGCTCAGAACGACGAGACGAATCCGGATACGCAACTCGTTCGTCAGCCACACATCCCTAGCATAGCAAACACGCAACTTTCCCCCTCCGGTTCATCTGTCCGAAAACGCGAAACAACGGGAATACTTTCCCGAATGTTTCCCCCCTTCACCGGTATCACGTACTACCGCGTTAGGGCACGCCTAGAATCACACATTGCTTTGTCATGCATCGTTATGCATCTGTTTGCATTGTATTCATTGTTTCTTCCCCCTCTTCTCTCCGATAGACTACGAGACCGACGCTGCTGCCGCCCCATTCGATACGGAGTTGACGACCCCTCCTTCTTGCCAGAGCAATCAGGCAAGCCCCCCCCTCGATCACCAGATATCGCCTATTCTTCTCTATACTGCTTGCATTAGAGTAGTGTAGCATGTTACTGCTTTCAGTTAATCCTATACTACTGCATAACATGTCCTTGCTACTCATCGTTGTTACCTTTTACCGCTATCCCATCGCTTAGTATAGGATGCTAGTGTTCCATCGGTGGCCCTACATTCTTGTGCATGCGCCATGCTATACTACTGGGCTGTGATCACTTCGGGAGGTGATCACGGGCACATACTATATACTTTACACTATTACATTACCTGTGATACTGTTCGGAGATGGGGGCTGAAAGGACAGGTGGCTCCATCCCGGTAGAGGTGGGCCTGGGTTCCCGACTGCCTCCAACTGTTACTTGTGGCGGAGCGGCAGTGCAGGTTGAGACTACCTGGGTGAGAGGTGGGCATGGCCCTGTTCGGCGTTCGCGGATACTTAACACGCTTAACGAGATCTTGGCATTTGATCTGAGTTGGGTCGTTGACCTTATACGCACTAACCGCCACGTGGGACAAGATATGGGCAACCGGCGTCGTGGTATCACCAAGCACTTCATGACGTCGGCAAGCGGCGGCGTAGCGCGGATTGGGCTGGAACGCCTGCTAGGCTAGGTGCGCTTCCGGCAGCGTTACATAACGTCTTGTGTGTGCTAAGGCGATGGGCCTGCACCCTGGCGCTTAGGTTTAGACCGGCGTGCTGACCTCTCTGTTGTGCCTAGGTGGGGCTGCGACGTGTTGATCTTTCGTGGCTAGGCATGACCCAGAAAAGTGTGTACGACCAAATGGGATCGAGCATGTCGGGTAATGTGGTGCACCCCTGCAGGGAAGTTAATCTATTAGAATAGCCGTGATCTTCGGTAACAGGACGACTTGGAGTTGTACCTTGACCTTATGACAACTAGAACCGATTACTTAATAAAACACACCCTTCCAAGTGCCAGATACAACTCGGTGGTCGCTCTCTAATAGGGCTACGAGGAGAGGATCGCCGGGTAGGATTATGCTATGCGATGCTACTTGGAGGACTTGATCTACTCTCTTCTACATCTTCAGAAGGCGGAGGCTGCCAAGCGTAGTCTTGACAGGATTAGTTACCCCCTCTTATTACGGCATTCTGCAGTTCGGTCCAATCGATATGGCCCTTTACACATATATCCATGCATATGTAGTGAAGCTCCTTGCTTGCAGTACTTTGGATGAGTACTCACGGTTGCCTTGTTCCCCTTTTTCCCTATCTCTATCCGATTGCTGCGACAGACGATGGAGCCCAGGAGCGACGCCACCGTCGATGGCGACTACTACACCGGAGGTGCTTCATCGCTACGTGCAGACGACGCATTTGACGAGGAGAAGTTAGGAGGATCGAGCAGGAGGCATGCGCCTCTTTCAATCAGTATCCCGCTTTGTGCTAGCCTTCTTAAGGCAAACTTGTTTAACTTATGTCCGTACTCAGATATTGTTGCTTCCACTGACTTCGTCTATGATCGAGCACTTGTATTCGAGCCCTCGAGGCCCTCGGCTTGTATTATGATGCTTGTATGACTTATTTATGTTTTAGAGTTGTGTTGTGATATCTTCCCGTGAGTCCCTGATCTTGATCGTACACATTTGCATGCATGATTAGTGTATGATTGAATCGGGGGCGTCACAAGTTGGTATCAGAGCCGACTGCCTGTAGGAATCCCCCTTCCATACTCCTTGGCCGAAGTTGAGTCTAGTCATTGCAAAACTTTTACTAACATGGTTGTGTGCCTTACGGGCCCACGTCGCCATTGGGTGGTATTAGGATCTTTTACTCCTCGATCTTTATTCTAGGACTCTAAGCTCTCTTCTATTCGGGTTAAACGATTTTGCTAAAAACAAAACTAACTTTAGGTTCTCGCAAGTACTTTCTCCTGGAGAGCCCCTCACTTCAGATGATCGCCTGCTGCACTAGAAGATTCCAAAGTTACTCTATGATGTTCTCTCGAGTCTTGTGCCATCGCATTTGCGATTTCCATCCACCGTCAACCCCTATGAAAACTGCATACACTTGCCATTCATATAATCATTCTCCATTGATCTTGTTATTACAAGATACCCCGAAATTCTCTCTATTGTTCCGAGAATCCTTTTGTGCCTACTGCCTTGCAGTTCCTTGTCGCCTGAATACCCCTACGGATAATTTCTCGCACTTACCGAGTATCCACTCATCCCGGTTGATGCATGTATGTCACGAATCCTCGAAATATCATTCGGTCTTCCGGAAATCTTGAGCATCCTATTGCTCTTGAAATTCTTGATTGCTTGCATTATGGTTAATCCCATAAGTCTAGTAATCTTGTTGACATCCATTGTCATTGACATTTTGAGTCCGTTGATTCAATTTGTTGCGAATGCTCGCAATCCTCAAACAGATCCTAGAATTCATCCTTCCGGCTCAGACGTCGTTTTAATCATGAGCTGGTTCTCGCCAATTAAATTGTCGTCGATTGTGCCCCTAAGTATTGAACTTATCCATCCTTGATCAGAGCGTCTGCTTCTGATCCTTCGCTTTGTAAATCATAATTCCTTAGCAATTGCGCTCTAAGTTATTCAGTTGTTTCTATAATCCAATGTCTTTGCCTTGCTTCTTCCCCGGGTTGTGTGACGATACTCACCCCAGATCCTTGTTGGATTTTATCCGACAATGTCCTTCATATTCAATAACTCGGAGCCTTTCAGAGGATATATACCGCCTTTGGTAAATTGTATCCTCTCGCTTTGTCAACCATACTGCTATCGAGCTTGTGTTATTTACTCCACGAAGTTTGTGGTATATGTTCCTAAGAGGCCCGATGGGTTGGACATATGCCTTCTCTAAACTGTGTGACCCGGAAACTACTACGGGTCATACTCTACTAGTGTTATGTCAGATAAAATTTCAACACACAATTTCGTTGAAGGCGAGAAGTGAATGAAAGGTTATGCATTAAAGAAGTGGGAGTCGACCTTGAACTTTGTGTTCATGCCCATGGACACGATGTAGATCCTATCATAGAAGCTTGTTGTAATAATAACTATTTCATTGATATGAAATCAGTTGGTATCTATGTATTGATCATTTGCAGTCGTGGTCCCGACCACATTTTCTCTTTGATTCCATTTCTCGGACAAGTTAAAGCACTTGCCTTTTGCAGATCAATACGCTTGCCCAACCTCTATTTTGATCTGTCGTCGAGTATTACACTCTGGTATCTCGAGAATATCACTGAACTACATAACTTCTTGTGAGTTTTTCATCAACTATTATTTTTTGATGATTCCAATTTTCTCCGGGTTTTGAGTTGTTTGTCACTTGAAACACCGATAACTGAATCGAGTCCGTTCTACGGTTCAACTACTCTTTGTAATCCTTATTACCTGCGAGTTGTACTCCCTGATGTCATTCCCAACCGATTGACTACATCATCATCGTCATGTTAAATCTTAAATTGTGCTACCTGGTCTTTATTCCCAGAGCACAACTTTCGATGATGAGCTAAGCTTACGTCGACTTTCCTGGTCATATCATTTCGCCTTGAACAACAAGCTTGATTCCGAGTTAGGACGCACTCGTGGTTCCAATAACTTTTTGCTTCATCATTCCTTTGACTTGATGTCATCGCCGATCTATTACATCTTCGTGGAGCCTCTCGACAAAATTTGTCGTGATCATCATCAACATCTTGACTCCTTCCTGGATATCAATTGAATTCATGATGAGAAATACCATTCTTGCCCTCGATGATTTGTGTTGTCATCGACCACTTTAATGCCTCCCCTCCAACACAAACTTGTTCGTGTTCTGTGTTATACCTTGAGTTCCTTGCTATTCAGCCTTTGTTCTTAGGGCCATTTGCATTTCTGTCCCTAACTCGAACCACCTAATCAGATATACCCCTAATTCGAAAGCCTGCTCAAAAATGCCCCTCCGCCGTTAGGTGCCCTTACAGAAATGTCCTTCCGTTGCTACTGCCGTCAAAGAGCTTTGACCGCTATCTGGCTGTTTCTTTGACATTTTTGCCCCTGTGTCCATGTGCCACTTACCGATGGGTCCCACTCTCAAAAAATAAAATGAAAAACACTTTCTCTCACCCTCTCTCTCTCACACACACACACTTACATGTGGGGCCAGTCTAAAAAAAGAAAAGGAAAAGAGGACTTTTCAAATAGATATTGGGCCCACATGTCATTGCCTTATCAATATTTTCCAGAAATATTTTGTTTTAATTAGTGCCTTAATTAATTCTTAACTGTGGATTGGGTCGACGGTGGCCGGCGGCGACCAAATCCCGCGGTGGAGGCACGCCGGGATGCTGCGAGGAGGACGGCTGAGGGAACCAGGCTATATGCGTGGCTCTACCGCATCCAGGGATGTGGTCGTCGGACCATATGGTCGCCGGAGCAAACGGCGGCGGCCATTCCCGCGGGGGCTCCGGGCGACGCAAGTGGGGCAGCAACCATGCGAGGGGTAGAGAGAGGAACGGTTTGTGTGACAATAGGGATCACACTTGGAGCACGACGGCGACGCCATTGGGCTCGGGGTGACCAAGCGATGACTTGACGATGGCGGCCATGGAAGAGCTCGGAGCTCATGGGGAAGACGACCCGAGGTCATGGAGCTTGATATGGAGGACTCCCAAGTCTTCTGTGGTGCATAAGTATGCCATAGGAGCCACCGGGATCGGCCGACATGCTTCAACGGAGTCGAATCGAAGGCGGCGGTCCGAGCTCAGAGGCGGGGAAGATGCGTTGTGGCGCTCTGTGCTGGATATCTCTGGTAAAAATCGTCAGCTGGTTGGACAAGGTCATGGCATATGAGCTTCCTGGCGAGGTAGCGGCGCTTCAAGTTGCTGTTGGCCACGTGCTTGACTGACGCCGGTGACGGGGCACTCACTGGCGTGCTTGCGGGAGAGGGCGGGAGAGGAACGAGGGCGGGCGGTGGAGAGAGCATGAGGTACAGAGGACTACGGCGTCAGGGGAGGCCAGAGACAGAGGCGGTGGCCGTTCAGTACTCTCGCCGGAGTTGAGAGGTAGTGGCCGTCGGCCCGTCGTTCGGCATGGGGGGAGAGAGGTGAGAGAGATAGTGTTTCCTTTTTATTTTTTCTATAAATGAGGGGGCCCACATGTAAGTGTGTGTGAGAGAGAGGGGGTGAGAGAAAGTGTTTTTCATTTTATTTATGTTTTGACTGGGTCCCACGTGTAAGTGGCACAAGGAGGCAGGGCAAAATGTCCAATAAACGCCAAGAGACGGTCAAACCCTTTGACTGCACGGAAAATGGGACGGAAGGGCATTTCCATAAGGGCACCTAACGGCGGAGGGGCATTTTTGAGCAGGCTTTTGAATTAGGGGCAAATGTCAGTAGTGGGTTCGAGTTAGGGACACAAATGTAAAAGACCCTTGTTCTTAATTGCCTTGGAGTATTACCATCTCTTTTGTCAAGAATGTGGTGAGAATTTCACCACCTCTTAAGAATTCTTGATATAATAATACTTATCGCCATCTCCGTTCATTCCTTGGACCCCGTATTGTTTTTTTTAACCGGAATATCGACAATTGAGCTATGACGTGTGAATTCAAAACTTCTAGCAACCCTATTGCTTTGGAGTGAATGGGTGATAGTTTCATTCTAAGTCTTCCGATAATTGAATCACCATTCTAACATTGGTCGTGCAACCCAGCCCATATTTTGGGTGCACCTTTCAACCAATGTTTAATTATGTATGTTTTCCTCGAGCATACCTCACTATATCATTTGATCTGACAAAGGTTATCTCCTTGTTTAGATAATCGTGGAAATCCATTTTTTTTGAAATCTCAATGGAATGTCGCTGAGTCCATCAGCCACCTCCTCACCCTCTCCTTGATTTAATGATGAACTCTTGTTATGGAACTCTCTTCCATAGTTCGTTCCCCGAGAGTCTTACGATGTCACCTTGTTAATTTGTGTCGCACCTTTTCTTCTCAGGCATCCTGAGCCTGAGGTATCCCAACACCAATCAGATCTGAATCTCGGTCGATATGATGGTTGGAACATACTTTCGAGAGTTATAACATTGGTCCTCTTAGGACCCAGTAAGGTGATGTCATGCCTAGTGCCCCTGGCCGGAGGACCTATTGTTATAGTTTCCTTTTTGGCAAGGTTAGTCATTCTTCCGTGAGGAAATTGTAGGACTTATTCTGCAAGTTGTCCCTGATGGATCCTTTGTGTATCCAAAGTCTAATCTTTACCAATGACCATGTCAATGCTATCTCGAAAAATGTCTATGGTACTCCAATTTTCAACAAGAACATTTGAAACCCAATGTTAAATGTTTCCTACTCAATTATCCAAACACCGCTGTATGGGTAATGTCATGAAATTTCTCTCCCCTTACCTTAAGAGTTTTCTACATTATATCCTGTCATGGATATTGTGCTTTGGTTGTCCTTGGGAAGGATATACCCCTGAAATATGTGTTTAAACACATTTTCCTTTCCATTGTTACGCTTTAATCAGAAATCACATTTTCCTTTCCGTGGTTTTGTTTGACCTTTCTTGGGAATTATATGATCTAAGCAAAAATAATTCCCAACATTTGCAAACACCTCGATGTACAACTCTGTCAGTGAGACCCTGTTACTATTGTTGATGACATTCTGGTAGCCACCGATGGACGAGAACTTTGCCTATTGGTCCGCCTCATTCAACGAGCAAGAAAATGGTTCTCTTCGTCCCTCGCCCTTGGTACCGACGTGGCTGACATAATTGGTAGGCTATCCTCTGACATGCCTTGTTATCATGACTATGCAAAATATCACCGCCCTTTCTACCTTTAACCCACATGGTGAGCCCATAACCCATGTGTCCCGTGATCGAAACCTCGATCGTCTGTATAACCCTATCTTGAAGTTATTCCTCACGATTGGCTTCAGATGAAGATCACCACCACCATACTAGAGATGATCTAATCTGGTATCAGACGCGATACTTATTTTCGTTGCTCTGGACCCATTTCACACTTTGTTTCAGGCATCGAACGATTGCCTACCCGCTCGAAACATCTCATGTTACTTACTTACTTTGCTCTCGATATTGTCTTAAATTTCCATTCGAGAGTTACTTTCCGCCACCATCCCCGATGTTATCAACCAGATAGTTGACCTTTTAGAGGTCTGTTTTTTTCGAAGTTATCCCTTGTCCTTCAAACGTACAATGAAGACTCCGAAGAAAGGATGCCGACTTCATCATGATGACCTGAAGCCGAGGTATGAAGACATCAACATTATGGATCGACCACTTAAAGAAGAGCAACCAAGACCGAGAAGAATCGTTAGAATTTCATAACCTATTCTTCCCCCTTACTCCCATCTTAAATCTCGGGACGAGATTTCTTGTAGTGGAGGAGAATTGTGACGCCCGGATAATTAAGCTACAGTAACTCCATGCTAATGATGCCATGCCACCTCGGTTACTGTTGTTAATCTCGCGATGGTTCAAAAACGATTCAAATTAAAATTTAAAATAAAGACAAACATCAAAAGTTTTCAAACATTAAAACTAAAATGTTCAAGCTGGGATAGATAAATCCTAAATAATAAAGGTGGAGAAACCACACTTGTATAAAATATGTAAATACTCAAAATGAATAAAATAGTAGCAAAAACAATTAGTTAAATGATTATAAAATAATAAACAGTTATAAATGATTTTATATTAGGTGCCAAGTTAATTGTGGTAGTGGCATAAGTATTAAAAATATTTTAGGTACAACTTGGGTATTTCATAAACACTGAAATTTAATAAAACAGAAAAGAAGAAAAGAAATAAAATAGAAAAACAAACTAACAAAAAACTAAACTAAAACAAAAGAGAACCCCCTCCTCCCTGGGCCTCTCGGCCCACCCACCAGCCCACTGGCCCAGACCGGCCCCCACTCCCCCATAACCCCACTAAACTAAAACCCTAACCCCCACGCGCTCCACTCCCGCCCCCGATTCCCCGGGATCGGGTTCGATCCCCCCTCTCCCCTCACCCGCGCTCCTCTTCCCCCGACCGGATCTAGATCGGACAAGGAGCCCGGACGCCATCGCCTCTCACCTTCGCCCCCCTCGATCCGGATCAGGACCCCGCCTCCTCAACGCATCACCGGCGCCGCCCAGCCCGTCGCTCACAGTTGTCCTCCGCCTCCTCCCCGTTCTAGGACCGGGAAGTGCCACCGACGCCGTGCGCCGCACCATCAACGCCCGGAGCTTCGCTCCTCGCCGGACCTCCCCGACCGCCTCCCCACCGGCCTGCTTCCTCTCCATCGTCGTCCCCGTCGACCACCCCGACCTCACGCCAAAACCCCTACGGCCACCGTGAGTCCCTCCTCTCCCTCTCTCCTCGTGCACAGCTACGCCTCTGCGCGCTCACCCAGCGTGGCGCGCCAGCACCGTGCCCAGCGCCTCACGGCCGCTCCGGTCCTTTGCCTTGCCGCGCGCCGCTTGGAGCCGCTTGAGCCTGCCGACCCACCTCCTTTTGCCGGCGCCATCTGTGGCCGGGCTCGCCTTGCCTGCTCGCCGTGGCCACGCTCCGGTGAGCCGCCCGCGGCGCCCCAACGGCCTCCGCTCAGGTCCGCCCCGTCGGACGCCCACACCCCGCTCGCGCCACGGCTACGCCGCGCCTTGTGCCCTTCGCCTTTGGGCCGTGCACTGCCGCCGCTCACTCGGCCGGCCCGTCTTGGCCTCACCCACGCCGACTGGGCGACCTGCCAGTCCGCCGCCTCCAGTCGGCTTTGTAGGCTACCGGCGCCATTCTGGTCACGCCCGAGGCCGGCCTTGATTTCGCCCATCGGGCGCTCGTGCCCGCGCCCGTATGCCCGCATGCCCGACCCGTTAGACCCCAGTGACCCTATGACAATGGGGTCCCACTCCAAAACGTTTAAAAAAAGATTTAATAAAATAATTAAAATAATTAAAATATTAACTAGTTAATTAATTAAAGAATTAATTAACTTAATTAATCCTGATTAGATTAACCTAATCACCTAGATTAGTTAATTAATCTGTTAGGTTAGTTATCAGTCAATGACATGCGGGGCCCACACGTCAGATTAACCCAGTCAACCCCTGTTGATAGCTGATGTCATGGTGGCGTCATGATGATGTCAGCATACACTATTCTGGATAATGTTTAGTTAAATAATTAAATAAATCCTAAAATGTTTTAAATCTTTAAAAATCAATATAAAATAAACCGTAGCTCGGATGGAAAAACTTTGTACATGAAAGTTGCTCGAGCATTTAGACGAATCCGGATACGCAACTCGTTCGTCAGCCACACATCCCTAGCATAGCAAACACGCACCTTTCCCCCTCCGGTTCATCTGTCCGAAAACGCGAAGCACCGAGAATACTTTCCCGGATGTTTCCCCCCTTCACCGGTATCACCTACTACCGCGTTAGGGCACGCCTAGCATCACACATTGCTTTGTCATGCATTGTTATGCATCTGCTTGCATTGTATTCATTGTTTCTTCCCCCTCTTCTCTCCGGTAGACTACGAGACCGACGTTGCTGCCGCCCCATTCGACTATGGAGTTGACGACCCCTCCTTCTTACCAGAGCAATCAGGCAAGCCCCCCCCCCCCTTGATCACCAGATATCGCATATTCTTCTCTATACTGCTTGCATTAGAGTAGTGTAGCATATTCTTGCTTTCGATTAATCCTATCTGCTTTGCATAGCTTTGTCCTTGCTACTCTTGTTGTTACCTTTACCGCTATCCTCATCGCTTAGTATAGGATGCTAGTGTTCCATCGGTGGCCCTACATTCTTGTCAAATACGCCATGCTATACTATTGGGCTGTGATCACTTGGGAGGTGATCACGGGCACATACTATATACTTTACACTATTACATTACTCGTGATACTGTTGGAGATGGGGGCTGAAAGGACAGGTGGCTCCATCTGGTAGAGGTGGGCACAGGTTCCCGACGGCCCCATTGTTACTTGTGGCGGAGGCAGGGCAGGTTGAGACTACTGGGTGAGAGGTGGGCCTGGCCTGCTCGGCGTTAGCGGATACTTAACACGCTTAACGAGATCTTGGTATTTGATCCGAGTTGGGTCATTGACCTTATACGCACTAACCGCCATGTGGGACAAGATATGGGCAACGGCGTCGTGGTATCGGCCGAAGCACTTCGTGACGCGTCGACAGCTGACGGCGGCCGGATTGACTGAACGCCTACTAGGCTAGGTACGCTTCCGGCGCGTTATAGCGTCTTGGTGTGCTAAGGCGATGGGCCCGGACCCTGGCGCTTAAGTTTAGACCGGCGTGCTGACCTCTCTGTTGTGCCTAGGTGGGGCTGCGACGTGTTGATCTTCCGCGGCCGGGCATGACCCAGAAAAGTGTGTCCGGCCAAATGGGATCCAGCGTGTCGGGTAATGTGGTGCACCCCTGCAAAGTAGTTAATCTATTCGAATAGACGTGATCTTCGGTAACAGGACGACTTGGAGTTGTACCTTGACCTTATGACAACTAGAACCGGTTACTTAATAAACACACCCTTCCAAGTGCCAGATAAAACTCGGTGGTCGCTCTCTAACAGGGCTACGAGGAGAGGATCGCCGGGTAGGATTATGCTATGCGATGCTACTTGGGGGACTTCAGTCTACTCTCTTCTACATGCTGCAAGACGGAGGCTGCCAGAAGCGTAGTCGTCGACGGGATTAGTTATCCCCCTCTTATTATGGCATTCTGCAGTTCAGTCCTATGATATGGCCCTTTACACATATATACATGCATATGTAGTGTAGCTCCTTGCTTGCGAGTACTTTGGATGAGTACTCACGGTTGCCTTGTTCCCCCCTTTTCCCCTATCTCTATCCGATTGCTGCGACTGCATTAATGAGCTCAGAGTCGACGCCATCGTCGATGGCGACTACTACACCGGAGGTGCCCTCTTCGCTACGTGCAGCCCGCTGACGACGACCAGGAGTAGTTAGGAGGATCCCAGGCAGGAGGCTGCGCCTCTTTCGATCTGTATCCCAGTTTGTGCTAGCCTTCTTAAGGCAAACTTGTTTAACTTATGTCTCCATTTAGATATTGTTGCTTCATGACTTCGTCTATGATCGAGCACTTGTATTTGAGCCCTCGAGGCCCCGGCTTGTATTATGATGCTTGTATGACTTATTTATGTTTTAGAGTTGTGTTGTGATATCTTCCCGTGAGTCCCTGATCTTGATTGTACACATTTGCGTGCATGATTAGTGTACGATTGAATCGGGGGCGTCACAGTGAAACAGATACAGCATAAATCTGAGGTATAACTTATTTTATTTCTCCTGAATCTTACTTACTGTACCAGCCCCCTAGTCTACTGCTTATAAGTAAATATGTCGTAGACTTAGATACCTGCTTACTGTTAGTTCATCCGGTTTACAAGAAAGGATATTTAACCCGGCCATAATATAACAACTTTAAAACATGCGATACACATTAGCCCCCAAGTGTCAAGTATCTTTACTTGTAAAGTGCTTGAGACTTTAATATGCATAATCTGGCATTATAAAGCAAAATTTTCTTCAGCATACATTAGCCCCTAAGTGTCAAATATCTTTACCTGTAAAGTGCTTGAGACTTTAATATGCATAATCATAACCTTAATTATAACCCGGCGTCAATGCAGGTCTCCACCACCAATTTGAATTGGAGATTCTTGACACGAAGACCAGTGGCGGCCCAAGAACTTGAGATTCAAAAGCCAACTCCAAATTCGCATTCAGCGTCTCGAGCAAGAAAAGTTGAAGAAGGATTTTGACGCGCGAAGAAAACTGGCGGATGAAAAATCTTCACTTGTGACCCGGGCCGAGACAATGAGAAGCAGCTCTTGTCAAGCAACTGCCGAGTTGTCCGGCTTAAAGCACCAGATATCTCAAATGGTCTCAGCAATCTTTGGTAAGTTACTATGTGTAACCGTGAACATCACCAAGGTTTCTTTGATGACTATTTCAGATATTATCTCCGGTTTAACTTATATGCATAAACACAGGCCCCAGGAGCACAAACCTGAAGCAGAATATGCTGATCAAGCTTAAGGCGGTGTATACTCTAGTGGAACAGCTATACACCGGGTTACAACGTGCCTTGGCCGTTGTGGCTTTATCAAATGACACTCCTTATCTCCTGCAGGATATGCTCAAGCGGCTTGCCATGTTACCTCAACGGATTCAGGAGCTAAGGCGGGCTTCTGGTAGAGCCGGGGCCATAGCCGCCTTAAGTCGGGCCAAAGCTACCGGGTTCGAGCTAGACCTAGCCGATGTTGCTCTTGGATATCCTAGTTTGAAGAAGGACGGCTCAGATTCAATGAATCAGACTTCACCACCTGTGTGAGTAAATGCATACTGTGGCCACCATCATCGGCAATGATATTGATCTTCTGAAGTACCGGCCGGGTTATGACAACGAGAACCGGAGGATTCCAACTTCAGTATTATGATGACGTCGACCGATCCCTCCAACTCGTAAGCATACCTTTGCTCACGAAGTTGACCCGCCGGTTTAATAGATGATGAAGCTGAATTTGAAGCCTTAAGCGGCATTGATCGGACCTCGTCAACCTTCGAGGACAAAACAGCGCATTTAAGAGGCAGAGAGGGATAACCCGGAGTCTTCAAGTCCACCAAAGGAGTAACCCGCCTGGCACTAAGTCTTTGAAAAAATGATGTTTCATTATTCAGACTCGGGGAGTCTTGTAATAGGGTAGAAAAAACTCCTTAACTCTGTCGTGCCTTCGCGCATGTTTTGCGGTGCTTAACAATTTCACAAGCCGCTATCATTGTATACTGCTGGCTTATATGAATTGCTCCTTGACATCCAAAAGCCTTTTGCGTTACCCTGTGTATAAAAAAAATTCCTTTGGCGTCTTACCACATCCGGGGTCATATAGAATAATGTTAACCCGGAGGATGAACCAAAACATCATAAAAAACTGCCGGTTTATGATCATGACCATTATAATATACCTGCTATCTTATTGAAGCGTACATTACCGGCTTATATGATTCCAAAAAGCAGACATTTAAACTTAACTTCTGAAAATTGGCACATATAATGTTTACCTGGCCCTTAATATTATTTACCCTTATAGAACAAAGTAAACCTAATTTTCAAAGGCCTCTGATTCGAATACGATCAAGAGAACCGTTCCAAAGGGGTTAAGCTAAGATTCGGATACGATCATATAGCCCCCAATGGCTTTGGCGATGCCGATCAAGTGGGTATCGACAGCTATGTTCTCTTTGGTTCGAATACGACCTATGTTTGAACAGCAAGCCCCTAAGTGACCATTAGAGTTGTTTAATGACGCTGATTCGAATACGATCCACGTCAGACCCAAAGAGGTTAAGCTATGATTCAAATATGATCAGGAAGCCCCCAAGTGGGTTTGGCAGTATGCCGATCAATTGGGTACCGACAGCTATGTTCTCTTTGGTTCGAATATGACCTATGTTTGAACAGGAAGCCCCCAATTGACCATGGCTAGATTCAGATATGATCATAAGCCGGACCAAAGGGAAAATAGGATTCAGATATGATCCACCCCTGTTGGTTGTTTCCACCACCTGGTAAAGAAGATACATAAACCTTGTAGGATGGAAAGAAAAAAGGTCCTGCTTTATTGCTTTATATAATATATACATTGCTAAAAAAGAAAAGCAAATATACTCTCAAAGCCGATGGCTTAAGTATAGTAGGGCCAGAGATGCGCTATCTTTCACGGCCGGCGGGTCTCTTCCACCGATTTACGTGAGTCTTTGTGCTCTCGAACATCGATGAGGTAATATGACCCGTTGTTGAGATTCTTGCTGACCACAAAGGGTCCTTCCCAAGGAGGGGACAACTTGTGCATATCAGATTGATCCTGGATGAGCCGGAGCACTAAATCGCCTTCCCGAAAGGTTACGCTTCTAACCCGGTCATTTGTGATAACGACGCAGGTCTTGCGATAAATCGCCGGCGGCTATTGCCGCTGGCTATTGCCAAGTCTCGCTCCTCATCCAACAAATCAAGTGCATCTGACGAGCTTTTTTCATTATCAGCCTCAACATAAGCCGCCACCTGTGGTGAATCATGCGGATATCACTTGGCGAGAACCGCCTGCTCCGTACACCATGAAGAAAGGTGTATAACCAGTAGACCTGTTAGGCGTTGTATTGATGCTCCATAGCACAGAGGGTAACTCCTCCACCCAACAACCCGGAGTTCATTGTAAGGGAACTAAGAGCCGGGGCTTGATACCTTTCAAGCTCTCTTGATTATCTCTTTCTGCTTGACCATTAGACTGGGGGTGAGCAATGTAAAACATCAAGCCGGATGTGCTCTTGTTGATGTAACTCTACCATGGCACCCTTGGAGAGATTAGTACCATTATCAGTTATAATGTTGTGTGGAAAGCCGAAAAGAAAGATCACCTTTTTCATGAACTGAACCGCCGTGGCTGCATCACACTTACTGACCGGATCTGCTTCAACCCACTTGGTGAATTTATCCACTGCCACCAACAGGTGAGTCTTCTTATCCTTAGACCTCTTGAAAGGTCCAACCATGTCAAGCCCCCAGACCGCAAACGGCCAAGTAATTGGAATCATCCTCAATTCTTGAGCCGGCACATGAGCTCGTCGTGAGAATTTTTGACATCCGTCACATTCTGTGACCAGATCTTCCGCATCGCATGAGCCGTCGACCAATAAAAACCATGACGAAAAGCCCGGCTACCAGAGATTTTGAACCGCATGATGACCACAATCTCCTTCATGAATCTCACGAAGTATCTCCACGACCCTCCGTAGGTGATACACAACGTTGAAACGCCCCAGTGACGCTGCGGTGATGCAACTCGCCATGAACAATTGTCATGGATTTGGACCGCCTGACGATTTGTCTTGCCAAAGTCTCGTCCTCAGGCAACTCTCCCCGGGTCATATAGGCCAAATATGGGATTGTCCAATCTGGGATGGCGTGGAGAGCCGCCACCAGCTGCGCCTCCGGGTCCGGCACTGCAAGCTCTTCCTCTGTAGGCACTCTGACAGAAGGGTTATGCAAAACGTCAAGAAAGGTATTAAGCGGCACCGGCTTACGCTGAGACCCCAGCCGGCTTAAAGCATCAGCCGCCTCATTCTTCCTTCGATCAATGTGCTCTACTTGATAACCTTTGAAGTGCCCAGCCACCGCATCAACTTCACGACGATAAGCCGCCATAAGGGGATCCTTGGAGTCCCACGTGCCTGACACCTGTTGAGCGACGAGGCCTGAATCGCCCAAGCATCTTACCCGGCTCAAATTCATCTCTTTGGCTATCCGGAGGCCATGGAGTAAAGCCTCGTATTCAGCTGCATTGTTAGTACAGGGAAACATAAGCCGGAGCACATAACAAAATTTGTCACCTCGGGGGGAAGTCAAAACAACCCCAGCCCCCGAGCCCTCCAACTGCCTGGACCCATCGAAGTGAATAGTCCAATATGTGTTATCCGGCTTCTCCTCTGGTGCCTGCAACTCCGTTCAATCATTGATAAAGTCTACTAGGGCTTGAGACTTGACAGTCGTACGTGGCATATACTTCAAACTGTGAGGCCCGAGCTCGATGGCCCACTTGGCAACTCGCCCTGTGGCTTCCCTATTCTGGATGATGTCTCCCAAGGGGGCTGAACTTACCACAGTTATAGGATGACCCAGAAATCTTGCTTCACTTCCGGCTCGCCATGAACACCCCATAAACAAGTTTCTACCAATGCGGATACCTTTTCTTGGATTCTATGAGCACCTCACCGATGTAATAAACCGGCCGTTGAACCGGATGCTCCTTACCAGTCTCCTTACGCTCCACCACAATGGCCACACTAACAACACGTGAGTTAGCAGCAACATATAACAACAACGGCTCTTTATCAATGGGAACCCCCAGAACTGGCGGCTCAGACAACTGTATCTTTAAATCTTCAAAGGCAGCATCAGCAGCCTCACTCTAGACAAAAGTGTCTGTTTTCTTCATCATCTGATATAGTGGTAGAGCCTTCTCACCTAGCCGGCTTATGAATCGGCTTAAAAGCGACAACGCGACCGCTTGATCGCTGAACATCATTGATGCACACGGTTTAGCAGAGGTAATCGCCTTGATCTTCTCCGGGTTAGCTTCAATGCCCCTATTTGAGACCAGGAATCCCAAAAGTTTGCTGCAGTACGCATAAATACACACTTGTCCGGTTAAGCATCATCTCGTAGACCCGGATATTATCAAAGGTTTCCTTTAAGTCGGATATCAAGGTTTCCTTCTCTCTGGACTTCACCACAATGCCATCCACGTAAGCATGCACATTGCGCCCAATCTGATTGTGGAGACAATTCTGTACACACCGCTGATAAGTCGCCTGGGCACTCTTGAGCCCAAAGCGGCATAGATACATAGCGAAGGCTCCAAGCGGAGTAATGAAAGCCGTCTTCTACTGGTCCTTAACTGCCATCTTGATTTGATGATAACGAGTAAGCATCCAAAAACTCAAACGCTTCGCAACCCAGCTGTAGCATCGATGATTTGATCAATGCGGGCGAGCAAAGGGATCACCGGACAAGCTTTATTTAAGTCCGTGTAATCCACACATCCGCCAGGTGCCGTTCTTCTTGAGCACAAGCACCGGGTTAGCCAACCACTCCGGGTGAAAGACTTCCACGATGAACCCGGCCGCTAAGAGCCGAGCGACCTCCTCCCCTATAGCTTTTCGCCTTTCCTCATTGAATCGCCGGAGAAACTGCCTGACCGGCTTATACTTTGGATCAATATTAAGAGTGTGCTCGTGAGTTCTCTCGGGACACCCGGCATGTCGGAAGGTTTCCATGCAAAGATGTCCCAGTTCTCACGGATGAACTTCGATGAGCGCTTTCCTATTTGGGACCCAAATTGAATGCGATGCTTGAATCGCTTGGAAGAGTCGCTTTGGAGTGAAGTCGACCAATTTTGTCTCGGCGGTGACTTAAATTTCAGCACCGAGTCTTGCTCTGTGGTTGTCTTCTTCAAAGAGGTCATATCCATGGGTCAACATTAGTTTGATAAAACTTCAGCTCCTCTTCAAAGACAAACAGATTCAGCATAAGCCGCATTGCCTTCCTCGCACTCCAAGGCTACCTTTCGACTCCCATGCACAGTGATGGTGCCCTTGTAACCCGGCATCTTGAGCTGCAGATAAACATAACACGGCCGTGACATAAACTTGGCATAAGCCGGCCGTCCAAACAGAGCGTGATATGGGCTCCTGATTTTGACTACCTCAAACGTCAACTTCTCAGCCCTGGAATCATATTCGTCTCCAAAAGTTACTTCCAGCTCGATCTTTCCAACTGGATATGCCGACTTACGTGTACCACCCATGAAAAACAGTGTTGGGCGTCCTCAAGTCCTTATCACCAACCCCATGGGGCGAAAGGTCTCATAATAGAGAATATTGATGCCGCTTCCTCCGTCCATGAGCACCTTAGTGAATTTATATCCACCAACCCGAGGGGCCACCACCAAGGTTAACCGACCGGGTTATCAACCCGGAGGTGATCTTCTCGCTCCAAATGATAGGCTGCTCGACCACCTCAAATAACGGGAACCGCCCGGCTCAACCGAATTCACAGCCCTCTTATGAACCTTTCCGGTCACGTTTGCACAAGTTAGTGGTAAACACATGGTATTGCCCACCATTCACCTGTTTTGGATGGCTCTAATAACTCGACTGCTGTCATTGTCTCCTTGACCAAAGCTACGATTATAGCCACCTTGACCTCCCCGAAGCCGGAACTTGAGCCGCCACCGGGCCATGGAAACCGCCTGCTCCTGAACCGTCGCCTGATCCGTGATTGCCATCAAACATGTTTGAATTCTTGAAAGCCTTCATGATCGCGCAGTCCTTCCATAAGTCGGTGGCAGGATTTTCCCGGGTATCGTGTCTTGGATAAGGCTCATTCAGAAGCTGCTCAAGAGATGGACCTGAGCCACCAGATCGAGGGGGTGGTCTCCCCTTACGCTTCTTGTTATTACCTTGGGCATTAGCATTGTCCACAAACTCTGGGTTACCCTCCGGCTTACGCTTGTTGCCTCCTTGACTTACCGGGTGATGCTGCTGACCGTTTCCATTGCCGTTCTTCTTTCCTTTCCCTGTCTTTTCCTCCTCAGACGCAGGATCATTGGTAGTATCAGAATCGGCATATTTAACCAAAGCCGCCATCAGCGTACCCATATCATTGCAATCACGCTTAAGACGCCTGACTTACGCTTGATGGCTCAAAACGACAATTACGATGGAGCATAAGTACCAAGTAGGCGGCATCTATCTTATCGATGAGTGTATTATTTCCTTGACCGGCGCACCCAATGAGTTGTGGACTCACCCTCCTCCTCGCTACAATTGGTCAAGTCCACAATTGACATAGATTGCTTGCAAGTGTCCTTGAAGTTCTGGATAAATCGGGCCTTTAGCTCTGCCCATGAATTGATGGAATTGGGAGGCAAACTTTTCAACCAAGATCGGGTCGTTCCATCTAACATCATGGTGAAATACTTAGCCATTGCCACGTCGCTGACCTCCAATAACTCCATGGCCATCTCGTAGCTTTCAATCCATGCCCCTGGCTGTAAGTCGGCCATGTAATTCGGCACCTTTCGAGGTCCCTTGAAATCCTTGGGCAGACGCACATCCCGCAGAGCCGACACCAGACAAGGGACACCATCGGTTCTAGTGGCCATTCCTGCTCCAACAGAAGTCGTTGGATACTCTAGGAGACCTTCATATGTCGTCTGCTAAGCCGCTAATTGAGCCGCCCGCTCATTCTCCTGACGCAATCGATCCTGTACCGGGTTGTAGCCACCGGGTTGGTTACGACGCTAGGCATTACATGATAAAGCTTCTGACTCCATGTGCCTGCTGTAACTCGGACTCCGGTTTGGACGAGGTGCTAACCAAGGCTGAGGAGTGGAATGAATCATGTCCCTGCTGTAAGAATAGGTCTCTTGTTGTGCCAAAGCCGTCTGAAGAAGATCCCTGGCCCTCCGTGTTTCCACCGCTGTTGGGTCATCACCGTCCACTGGAAGAGCCGCTAGGCGCGCCCATGCTGCTATCAAGTTTTCCATGGGGTTGGAGAAGTGGCCCGGCGGTGTCGGTATGTATCGGGGCGGGGCCATACTCCCGTGAGGAGGTGCCATCTCTCGAGGCTGAACCGGCCCTCCAGCTCCGGGTGTCATAAACCGATTGGCTTATGGCGGGTTGCTAGGACCAGCTCCGGGTGTCGTGAAAAGATTCCGAGGATCGTAAACCGGAGGCAGACGGGACTGGGTCTTCTGATATCTCCTTCTCATCACCTCATTGGACACATTCAGACTCATATTAAGCTGGAAAGCCTCTGACTGGAGTCGCTGCACCCGTGCATCCAAAGCCGCCCGCTCCGCATGACTAACTTTGGTGTCCTCACCGCCAAGGCCTCCTTGGCGAGCTATCTCCTCGCGCACCTTTGCCACCTCCGCGTTATGCTCATACGGATTTGCAGGAATAACCGTGGTGGTTAACAGGCTGTCAACTTGTCCATAAGATCTATCGATTACTGAGCCGTGGTATGAGGCCTCACTGCCTGACCGCTCGACCGGACGTTATTCTTGTCATGACCGTCGAGTTTTGGCCGGGTTGAGTACCAGCCATGAAGACTCCTGCCCAGCTTGGCGGCTCATAGAAGTCTGGAAAGCTAGAGTAGTCAGAACAGCCCCCAAGCATGCCCTCTTGGAGCTGATACAGAGAATCTGTTGAACCGGAGGACGAATCATCATCCGACGGGACGGCCGTCTCTTCGCCATCTTTAGATCCTTCAAAAAATGCCTCTCCGTGAACACAGCCCATGAAGGCACGCTTCATGGCAGGTTGAACCCGGGCGGGTTTCGCACGCTGAGCCGTCTCAACGAGGTCGGTGCAGCTGTTCGGCTCCGGGCTTGGCTCACCAATCCGGCCGATGAAGACGTGGATTCCGCCAAAGGGGACCCGATACCCGTACTCAATTGAGTCGGCCTCGGGGCCCCAGCCTTCGTTGTCGATGTAGATCTTGCCGCGACGACTCTTGGTCATCCGGCCCACTGCGTATCCCTTGAGACCTTCGAAGCTGCCCTTCAAGAACTCAAATCCACCGTGCGTTGGCCCCACGGTGGGCGCTAACTGTCGTGGAATTGTCACAGCAGATGTCCTCTTGCAAAGACTTAGTCGTGGAGCCATCGCAACTAGGAAGCTTAAAGGGGTTATCGGGACAAAGGACACGAGAGGTTTTATACTAGTTCGGCCCCTTACGGTGAAGGTAAAGCCTATGTCTAGTTGGGTTGGTATTGCTTGAGATTTCGATGACCAAGGAGCAAGATACGCTATGCCCGGTTCTCGATTGGTTGTTTCTTGCCCTAAGCCGCCAACAGTTCGTCCCCTTATATACACGGGTCGACGCCCTATGGCCAACAGAGTCCCGGCCGACTTATAAACAATGTCCGGCTCGGTGACTAGCTAAGTCTACCTTATGATACAAGTCATGCCATTATGGCGGTTTACTACAACGGGCCTTAAGTCGCCTGTGGGCCTTAGGCCCTTTGTTGAGCCGCCATCTTCATGCTTGGACTTGGGCTTCTGTCTGGTGAATCTCTTTACGTAACCCGGCCCCTCCTGGGTGGCTTACACAAATAGTTATATCCCCAACACCAACAGTGGTATCAGAGCCAGGTTTAAAGCGTTGATGTTATATGCACGAGTAGAACACAAGTGAGTTGTGGGCGATACAAGTCATACTGCTTACCAGCATGTCATACTTTGGTTCCGCAGTATTGTTGGATGAAGCGGCCCGGACCGACATTATGCGTACGCTTACGCGAGACTGGTTCTACCGACGTGCTTTGCACATAGGTGGCTGGCGGGTGTCAGTTTCTCCAACTTTTGTTGAACCGAGTGTGGCTACGTCTGGTCCTTGCGAAGGTTAAAACAACACTAACTTGACGAACTATCGTTGTGGTTTTGATGCGTAGGTAAGAACGGTTCTTGCTCAGCCCGTAGCAGCCACGTAAAACTTGCAACAACAAAGTAGAGGACGTCTAACTTGTTTTTGCAGGGCATGTTGTGATGTGATATGGTCAAGACGTGATGCTATATTTTATTGTATGTATGAGATGATCATGTTTTGTAACCGAGTTATCGGCAACTGGCAGGAGCCATATGGTTGTCGCTTTATTGTATAAAATGCAAACGCCCTGTAATTGCTTTACTTTATCACTAAGCGGTAGCGATAGTCGTAGAAGCAATAGTTGGCAAGACGACAACGATGCTACGATGGAGATCAAGGTGTCGCGCGGTGGCGATGGTGATCATGGCGGTGCTCACGGAGATGGAGATCACAAGCACAAGATGATGATAGCCATATCATATCACTTATATTGATTGCATGTGATGTTTATCCTTTATGCATCTTATCTTGCTTTGATTGACGGTAGCATTTTAAGATGAACTCTCACTAATTATCAAGAAGTGTTCTCCCTGAGTACGCACCGTTGCGAAAGTTCTTCGTGCCCGGACACCACGTGATGATCGGTGTGATAAGCTCACGTCCATCTACAACGGGTGCAAGCCAGTTTTGCACACGCGGAATACTCAGGTTAAACTTGACGAGCCTAGCATATGCAGATATGGCCTCGGAACACGGAGACCGAAAGGTCGAGCGTGAATCATATAGTAGATATGATTAACATAGTGATGTTCACCATTGAAATCTACTCCATCTCACGTGAGGATCGGTTATGGTTTAGTTGATTTGGATCACACGATCACTTAGATGACTAGAGAGATGTCTGTCTAAGTGGGAGTTATTAAGTAATATGATTAATTGAACTTAAATTTATCATGAACTTAGTCCTGGTAGTATTTTGCAAATTATGTTGTAGATCAATAGCTCGCGTTGTTGCTTTCATATGTTTATTTTGATATGTTCCTAGAGAAAGCTGTGTTGAAAGATGTTAGTAGCAATGATGCGGATTGGATCCGTGATCCGAGGTTTATCCTCATTGCACGCCTGAAGAATTATGTCCTTGATGCACCGCTAGGTGACAAACCTATTGCAAGAGCAGATGCAGATGTTATGAACGTTCGGCTAGCTCAAAATGATGACTACTTGATAGTTTAGTGCACCATGCTTAAACGGCTTAGAATCGGGACTTCAAAGACGTTTTGAACGTCATGGACCATATGAGATGTTCCAGAGTTGAAGTTAATATTTCCAAAGAAATACCGAGTTGAGAGATATGAAGTCTCCAACAAGTTCTATAGCTAAAAGATGGAGGAGAATCACTCAACTAGTGAGCATGTGCTCAGATTGTGCAGGTACTTCAATCGCTTGAATCAAGTGGGAATTAATCTTCCAGATAAGATAGTGATTGATGTAATTCTTCACCACCATCACTAAGTTACTAGAACTTCGTGATGAACTATAGTATGCAAGGGATGACAAAAACGATTCCCGAGCTCTTCATGATGTTGAAATCGATGAAGGTAGAAATCAAGAAAGAGCATCAAGTGTTGATGATTGACAAGACCACTAGTTTCAAGAAAAGGGCAAAGGGAAAGAAAGGGAACTTCAAGTAGAATGACAAGAAAGTTGTCACTCCCGTGAAGAAGACCAAAGCTGGACCTAAGCCTAAAACTGAGTGCTTCTACTGCAAAGAAAATGGTCACTGGAAGTGGAACTACTCCAAATATTTGGTGGATAAGAAGGATGGCAAAGTGAACAAGGGTATATTTGATATGCAGGTTATTGATGTGTGCCTTACTAGTGTTTATAGTAGCCCCTAAGTATTTGATACTTGTTCGGTTGCTAAGATTAGTAACTCAAAGCAGGAGTTCTGAGAATAAACAGAGACTAGTTGAGGGTGAAGTGACGATGAGTGTTGGAAGTGGTTCCAAGATTGATATGATCATCATCGCACACTCCCTATACTTTCTGGATTATTCTTAAACCTAAATAAATGTTATTTGGCGTTTGCGTTGAGCATGAATATGATTTGATCATGTTTATTGCAAAAAGGTTGTTCATTTAAAGTCGAGAATAATTGTTGTTACATTTACATGAATAAAACCTTCAATGGTCATACACCCAATGAAAATAGTTTGTTGGATCTCGATCGTAGTAATACACATATTCATAATATTGATGCCAAAAGATGCAAAGTTGATAATGATTGTGCAACATATTTGTGACACTGCCGTTTGGGTCATATCGGTGTAAAGCGCATGAAGAAACTCCATAAAAATGGATTTTCGGAATCACTTGGCTATGAATCATTTGATGTTTGCGAACCGTGCCTTTTGGGCAAGATGACTAAAACTCCGTTCTTCGGAACAATGGAACGAGCAACAAACTTGTTGGAAATAATACATACTGATGTATGCAGATCAATGAGTATTAAGGCTCGTGGCGGGTATCGTTATTTTTTGACCTTCATAGATGATTTGAGCAGATATGGGCATATCTACACGATGAAACATAAGTCTGAAATAGTTGAAAGGTTCAAAGATTTTCAGAGTGAAGTGTAAAATCATCGTGACAAGAAAATAAAGTTTCTGCGATCTGATCGTGGAGATGAGTATTTGAGTTACGAGTTTGGCCTTCAGTTAAAACAATGTGGAATAGTTTCACATACTCACGCCACCTGGAACACCACAGTGTAATGGTGTGTCCGAACGTCCTAATCGTACTTTACTAGATATGGTGCGATCTATGATGTCTCTTACTGATTTACCACTATCATTTTGGGGTTATGCATTAGAGATAGCTGCATTCACGTTTAATAGGGCACCATATAAATCCGTTGAGACAACACCGTATGAACTATGGTTTAGCAGTAAACCTAAGCTGTCGTTTCTTAAAGTTTGGAGTTGCGATGCTTATATGAAAAAGGTTTTCAAACTGATAAGCTCGAACCCAAATCGGAGAAGTGCGTCTTCATAAAATACCCAAAGGAAACTGTTGGGTACACCTTCTATCACAGATCCGAAGGCAAAAACATTGGTTGCTAAGAATGGATCCTTTCTAGAGAAGGAGTTTCTCTCGAAAGAAGTGAGTGGGAGGAAAGTAGAGCTTGATAAGGTAATTTGTACCTTCTCCCGAATTGGAAAGTAGTTCATCACAGAAATCAGTTCCAGTGATTCCTACACCAATTAGTGAGAAAGCTAATGATGATGATCATGAAACTTCAGATCAAGTTACTACAAAACCTCATAGGTCTTCCAAAGTACAGTCCGCACCAGAGTGATACGGTAATCCTGTTCTAGAAGTCATGTTACTAGACCATGATGAACCTACGAACTATGAGGAAGCGATGATGAACCCAGATTCCGCAAAATGGCTTGAGGCCATGAAATCTGAGATGGTATCCATGTATGAGAACAAAGTGTGAACTTTGATTGACTTGCCCGATGATCGGCAAGCCATAGAAAATAAATGGATCTTCAAGAGGAAGATGGACGCTGATAGTAGTGTTACTATCTACAAATCTAGACTTGTCGAAAAAAGTTTTTGAAAAAGTTCAAAGTGTTGAATACAATGAGATTTTTGTCACTCGTATCGATGCTTAAAAGTTTGTCCGAATCATGTTAGCAATTGCCACATTTATGAAATTTGTCAAATGGATGTCAAAACTGCATTCCTTAATGGATTTATTAAAGAAGAGTTGTATATGATACAACCAGAAGGTTTTGTCAATCCTAAAGGTGCTAACAAAATGTGCAAGCTCCAGCGATCCATCTATGGACTGGTGCAAGCATCTCGGAGTTGGAATATATGCTCGATGAGTTGATCAAAGCATATGGTTTTATCTGAGACTTTTGGAGAAGCTTTGTATTTACAAGAAAGTGAGTGGGAGCACTACATCATTTACGATAAGTATATGTGAATGACATATTGTTGATCGGAAATAATGTAGAATTATTCTGCAAAGCATAAAGGAGTATTTGAAAGGAGTTTTTCAAAGAAGGACCTCGGTGAAGCTGCTTACATATTGAGCATCAAGATCTCTGAGAGATAGATCAAGGCGCTTGATAAGTTTTTCAATGAGTACATACCTTGACAAGATTTTGAAGTAGTTCAAAATAGAAACGATCAAAGAAAGAGTTTCTTGCACGTGTTACAAGGTGTGAAATTGAGTAAGACTCAAAGCCCGACCACGGCGAGAAAATAGAAAGAGAATGAAAAGCCATTCCCTATGCCTCGGTCATAGGTTCTATAAAGTATGCTATGCGTGAACCCGGACCTATTGTATACCTCGCCCGAGTTTGGCAAAGGAATACAATTTTGATCTAATAGTAGATCACTGGACAGCGGTCAAGAATATCCTTAGTGAGGACTAAGGAAATATTTCTCGATTATGGAGGTGATAAAAGAGCCCGTCGTAAAGAGTTACAGAGTGCAAGTTTTTACACCGATCCAGATGACTATAAGTCTCAATCTGGATACATATTGAAAGTGGGAGCAATTAGCTATAGTAGCTCCGTGCAGAGCATTGTACACATAGAATATTTGCAAAATACATACGGCTCTGAATATGACAGACCCGTTGACTAAGCTTCTCTCACGAGCAAAACATGATCACACCTTAGTACTCTTTGGGTGTTAATCACATAGCGATGTGAACTAGATTATTGACTCTAGTAAACCCTTTGGGTGTTGGTCACATGAGGATGTGAACTATGGGTGTTAATCATATATAGATATGAATATTGGTGTTAAATCACATGGCGATATGAACTAGATTATTGACTCTAGTGCAAGTGGGAGACTGAAGGAAATATGCCCTAGAGGCAATAATAAAGTTATTATTTATTTCCTTATTTCATGATAAATGTTTATTATTCATGCTAGAATTGTATTAACCGGAAACATGATACATGTGTTAGCTCATTAATCAAAGATGGTTATGTTTCCTAGCCATGGACAAAGAGTTGTCATTTGATTAACGGGGTCACATCATTAGGAGAATGATGTGATTGACTTGACCCATTCTGTTAGCTTAGCACTTGATCGTATAGTATGTTGCTATTGCTTTCTTCATGACTTATACATGTTCCTATGACTATGAGGTTATGCAACTCCGTTTACGGAGGAACACTTTGTGTGCTACCAAAGCGTCACAACGTAATCGGGTGATTATAAAGGAGCTCTGGTGTGTCTCCAAAGGTACATGTTGGGTTGGCATATTTTGAGATTAGGATTTGTCACTCCGATTGTCAGAGAGGTATCTCTGGGCCCTCTCGGTAATGCACATCACTATAAGCCTTGCAAGCAATGTGACTAATGAGTTAGTTGTGGGATGATGCATTACATAACGAGTAAAGAGACTTGCGAATCTAGATTGAACTAGGTATTGGATACCGATGATCGAATCTCGGGCAAGTAACATACCGATGACAAAGGGAACAACGTATGTTGTTATGCAGTTTGACTGATAAAGAACTTCGTAGAATATGTAGGAGCCAATATGAGCATCCAGGTTCCGCTATTGGTTATTGACCGGAAACAGTTCTAGGTCATGTCTACATAGTTCTCAAACCCGTAGGGTCCGCACGCTTAACGTTACGATGACAGTTTTATTATGAGTTTAAAAGTTTTGATGTACCGAAGGTTGTTAAGAGTCCCGGATATGATCACGGACATGACGAGGAGTCTCGAAATGGTCGAGACATAAAGATTGATATAAAGGAACATTATATTCGGACAATGGAAGTCTTCCGGGTGATTTCGGAGAAAACCGAGTCTTGGGAGGGTTACGGAACCCCCCGGGAGAAGTAATGGGCCTTATGGGCTTTAGTGGAGAGAGAGAGGGCAGCCAGGATGGGCGCGCGCCTCCCCTCTGGTCCGAATTGGACTAGGAGAGGCGGCGCCCCCCTCTTTCCCTGTCCCTCTCCCCCTTCCTTTCCCCCTCCTAGTAGGAGTAGGAAAGAGGGAGTCCTACTCCTACTAGGAGGAGGACTCCTCCTCCTTGGCGCGCCCCAAGGGACGGCTTGTAAGTGCATCTAGTGCCCCTTAGTGATTTTGGTGTATTGAAGACTCATAGGTTAAGGGACTAATGTGTTTGTGAGTGTACACAGGTCTATAAGTCTATGAGGAGTTTGATATTCTGAGAAAGTCGACCCCTAAAAATGAAGTTCTTGATTGAAGACTTTGATATTACGAAGACTTTCAAGACTTTGAAAGTGAAGAAATTGGTGTGACCTTGAAGACTTGCTATTCATTTGAGGAACATGAAGCGTGAAGACTTTTGTTTTCGTAGTTTCGTTTTCTCTTTCTTGAGTCATAGGAAACACCGTACTGTTAAAGGGGGTCGAGGAAATACTAAGGAAATATTTCCATGTGATGCTCAACTCAAAATCCTACACCTACCAATCCCTTGAGTGAAGCCTTTGGAAATCTCATACTGATTCAGTCAATTTCTTGATGTGAGAGCGAAGATCTTACAGTCACGAGGAATTTGTCTGGACCGAGGAGTTAGGAATTCGTCAGTCTTGGATTGCCTACGATGAGGAACATGATAGCCTGAGGAATTTGTGATTCAAATTTCCGACCAGATTCTTTGTCTTCTTGGCTTGACTGTCCCAAAATATCTTATCCACCTAACGGTCATATCATTGAAGGGCATTTATGTCTTATCATGTTGGGCTGCTCCCTAGGCTATAAATAGCCGCCCCTACAACCACTAGCTGGTTGGCTGCTCGAGAGAAACTTGACACTTGTCATTTGAGAGCAACCCATCCTCCGAGGACTTTGAGCGAAAATCATCGAGTGAGGAAAACCCAAAAGCCAAACCCTACAAACCCAAAGTGATTGAGCATCCTTTGAAGAGATTGATCCTGCGTGGATCCGACGCTTATTACCTTTGAAGACTGTGCTTCTTCCAGACGGTTAGGCATCATGGTCTAGAGCATCCAAGAGGAATTGTGGATCGCCGAGTGACCAAGTCTGTGAAGGTTTGGAAGTCGATGAAGACTTACCACGAGTGATTGGACGAGGTCTGTGACCTTAGTTCAAGGAGAATACGGTGAGGACTTGGTGTCCTGAGTTGCGTGCTTTCGATGTTGGGTGTCCGGACCGTGTGTCCTCGAGTTTAAATACTTAGCCGCTCCAACCAGGACGTACAAGCGAGATAGCAGTTGGAACTGGTCTACCAAATCATTGTCTTCACCAACCTAATTGGTTCTAATTCCTCAACCCTTTCATTTCCTCATTCTTTGTGTTGAGTGTTCATTCATATCTGTGTTTGAAGACTTTGGTGAAGACTTTCTCAATTTCCTCAGTTCAATTTCTTGATCTGTTTGTCTTCATCTTGTGCTATCCTGTGTTTACGCTTTACGTACTCTTTGATTGTCTTCATTTCATCATGATGTCCATGCCCGCATTCTCTTATGCTTACTTACGAGTACTTATTCCGGCTGCAAGTAGTTCTTCGCTAAGGAATTTCCTCACCGCAAATTCCTCGATGAAGAATTCATAAAATCGCCTATTCACCCCCTCTAGTCGATATAACGCACTTTCAATTGGTATCGAGCAAGGTACTCCCTTGTTACGTGTGATTTTAGTTTAACCACCGGAGTTTTAGTTATGTCGACCGCATGGTATGATCAAGGTCTCGGCAGGGTGTCCTACCTTTGATGGGACGGACTACCCCTCTTGGAAGAACAAGATGCGAATGCATCTTGAGGCAATTGACAACGATCTACGGTATGTTGTGGAAAATGGTGTTCCCTCGGTCCACATCTTCTACGAATCTGCCGATGTGAAGAGATTCAAGCAAATCGATTCTCAAGCGAAGAATATCATATGTGGCCATCCGAGCAAAGGACAATATGGAAGAGTGAGTGCTTTGGAAACCGCCAAGCTCATCCGGGACAGCTGTCCAAAGTAAATGAAGGAGTCTCAACTCAGCGTGACTCTCGAGTTGATGTTCTTCGCAATCTCTTCAACCGCTTCAAAAGACTCGACCAGCGAAAATGTTCAACAAACCTTCGATCGCCTCGCGACATCTCAAATGAGCTTCAAGCGCTTGGTGCCACTGACATCACCGACCATGAGGTGGTGAAGAAATTGTTGAGATCGCTTGATTCCTCATTTGATAATCTGGCACTGATGACACAAGAGCGTGCTGACTACAAGTCACTTGATCCAGCTGATATCCTCGAGAGGCTAAATACTCATGAGTTCGACTTCTTTGAAAAGAGAGATCTCTATGGTTCTAGCTATGGAAAAACACGTGCCACGAAGGCCAAGGTCGTATGCGAATCTGATTGTGAAGACTACGGTAGTAGCCTTGGAGATCTGAAGAATTGAGCGAGGAGCTAGCACTGCTCGTGAAGAAATTCCAGAAGTTCTCAAGACGTGGTCGCTTTGGAAAATCCTCAAGGAGCAGTAATTCCTCATCCAGTGACTATAAGAGAAGACTTTGCCACAAATGCAAGAAACCTAGTGACTACATTCAAGATTGTCCTCAGTGGGAAAAGGAATTAAAGAAGAAGAAATACAAGGATTACAGTTCTGATGACGCAAAGAAGAAGAAGAAATCGTCGAAATCTTCATCATCAAAATCCTCAAAGCCCTCTTCTCACAAGAAAAGTAGCTCCAATAAGGCTCGGGCATTCATTGGCAAGGAAATGGACTCTGAAGCTGAATCTGAGGAACATGAGGAAGAGGAGGCATCGAAGAATCTGAGTCTGGTGTGGCGAGTCTAGCTCTCGCTCTTGCTTTCGTCGACAAGTCCATCTTCAACTCAAGAAAATGACCTCACCAACAAAGCTGATGAAGATAGTGATGACTACGCTCCCACCTATTGCTTCATGGCAAAGGGTGCCAAGGTACTCAAATATACCTCCTCTGAATCTAGTGAAAATGAATCTAATGAAGATCTAAAGCCGAGTTACTCAAAACTTGCTAAGATTGCTGTAAAACAACAAAGGGCTTTTGAAAAGGTTCAAAACATGCTAGATAAAAGTGATGATATGTTAGGTGAAGAAATGGATCGCACTAAAGCCCTTACTGAAAATCTTCAGAGACTTGATCTAGGTTTGACAGCCTTCAAGGTCATCATAACTCTCTCTTGTCTGATCATGAGAAACTTTCTTATGAATTTCTTCAAAGAAAGCAAGATCTTGAGAAGCTAAGAGTAGGTTATGAAGATCTTCAGAAGGAGCGCGATTCATTACTTGCACAACAAATCAGCGCTTCTCAGGAAGAATTTGTTCCTCCATGCTTAAAGTGCATTGAACGTGAATCTGCTAATTCTTCACCTGAATGTTCAAATGCTTCATCTGTTACAAATTCTTCACCGCCTCTGCTATCACTAATTCCTCATCTGAGGACATTGCTAGTATCCTTTGGCGATGCACGAGTGAAGGAATTGTATATGTGAGCATGTACAAAAGCCTCAAAGGGCACCAGACTCTTTGTGATGTGCTTAAAAGCGAGATCCTCAACGGAACCCTAGGAAAGAGGGTATTGCCTTTGAGAGGAAACTCAATCTTGATGGAACTTATTGGAAGCCCGAGCGGTACCCCAAAACCTCATGGGTTCTTTGCAAAGGGACCTCCAGTTGATCCATCTAACTTATCTGGTTTTACATGCGAATCTCCTCATTCTTCTAATGAGTCATTTGACTCCAACTACAAACTGTTCAAAAATCAGAATGGTGAAGTATTTGCTAGATATGTTGGCACTAACTGCAGGAACGGTTCCCCTATGAAGAAAATCTTGGTTCCCAAGAAGTGCCTTGAAAGTCTTGGTGAATGTCCTCATGACACTACACGTGAAGAATAGGAACCCAGATCAAACTCTTCATATGGACCAAATTCTTCATATGGATCCAAGTCCTCATCTGGACCAAATCCTCACGTGGATCAAATCCTCAAAAGGATCAAAGTCCTCATATGATTATCATCGTGCTAACAACTCTGTTTTTGAGGGTAGAGCTAAGGGCTATGAATATGTGCATTATTCTTCAAACCAATATGTTCATAAGTCCTCGAAGAATTTCTCTGCTTATTCATATGCTTACCCTAACCCCTCTTATGTGGTTGCAAAGATGTCACTAAATGCAATAAAATATAGGTATGAAAGCATGGTCAAAGTGAACTTGCCTGGTTGACGATCTTCGGAAAACTAGGGTTTCGTAGTAGAAATCTTCGCACTCCGGAAATTCTACCGAGGCAAACAATAACTATAATAAGCACATAGCATAACATCACTTAACACAATAACATAACAATAGCAACATAACACAACAAAACAACCAAACCAAATCCAAAAGAAAAACTCAAAGAAAGGTCACTCAAAGTTTCCCTACTTCAAACCATAGCAAAAAATAGTTTTTATATAACAAAAATTCCTTAATATAACCTAATCATGGTTTTAAGTTAACTAAACAGAAAAGGATTCACTAAGCAACTAGGAGCAAAAGAATTAATTTAAAAGCTATTATAAAACTCATTTTAGGCCTAATCCAATTTCTATTAAGAAAAATAAATTAAAACCTTTATTAATTATAAATAAAAAGTTCATCTACTAGAATGACAGAAACTAACCTAGAATAACTAATCACAAGTTAAAAATAAATTCATTTACTAATTAAAATATTAGGAAAACAGCATCTAGCTAATTAATTAGGATTAATAGGATTCTGCTTAAAACTAATTATTTATTAATCCTAAAATACCCAAGTTAATTTCTATGGTTTGGCAATGCCAAAATAAAGTTGGGGCAAAAAGAATCATGCAAAAATAATTTTTCTAACTCAAGTTATAGCAGATTTACTATTCTGACTAAAACTAAATTAAAGCATTTTTAATTAATTTTAACATAGCTAAATATATATTCTACAGAAACTACATAAAATTTGCAATCCAACAAAAAATAATCACTCAAAAATATTGAACAGAATAAAAGATATGAATTTTTGAAAAGCAGAAACTATTCTGCTAAAGCAGAAAATCAAATTAAAAAGAAAAAGGCCTAATGGGCCTATACTATGCCACAGGCGTTAAATAGTCTAAACGGGCCCTAGGGTTAACTAAGACGAACCGGGCCTAAAAATAAAAAAACCTAACTAATACTAAACCGGAAAGAACCGGCCGGTTTTCTAATAAAAACTTACCCCTTCGGGTGTTCTAATCCTAGCCGCTTATTTAGGATCGGACGGGGGATGTTTTCGACAGCGTCGAGTCCGGCATGACGGCGGCGAGAGTGCGTCGGGGCTTCAAGGCGTCGGGAGCTGGGAGTCGCCGTCATGCGGATGAGGAGCACGGGAGTGGTTCGGTGGGGTCGGGGTGCTCGGGGAGGCTGGGGCGTCGGCAGGCGGCGACAATGGCGTGAGGGAGCTCGGGTCTCGGCGTGGTCGAGCAGGAGAGAGAGGGGTCAGTGAGGTCTCGGGGAATGGGGTGAGGGCTCGGCTTTTATAGCAGGGGTCGGCCTCGCTGGGGAATCGGCGATCGGGGATCCGGATCGCCGAGATCCAGCGATCTCCCATGAGCTATATTATGGGCGTGAGGGGAAGAAGATGGGCGGGGCCCGTGGGTCGAGAGAGAGGGAGGCGAGGCGATCGGGTGGCCGAGGCCCGGGTTTTCAGGCGAGGAGGAGGCTGGTCAAGGGGCTGGCCGATTGGCAGTGGGCTGGTGAGGCTGGGGCGGCTACTGGCCGGGCACTGGTTGGTTTAGCTGGCGCCCTGGGGTTTTTCTTTTAAAATTTTGTCTTTTAAATAAAACAAAACAGAAATAAAACAATATCTATAAATATTTTATATAGGGTATATATATACCAAAATGATCGGGAAATATTCCTTTCATTTGAACATTTTACCAAAGGCAAAATCCAAACTTTATAAAAATCCATTTTTTCAAATTCAAATAAAATTCAGTTTTGAATCCAAATCTTTTGGCATTGTTTCCTCTGATATTTTTGGGGTGTCATGTTTGCTCCTCTCATACTTTTGATCAAGTATTTATCGAGGCATAGTTTTTGAAACAATTCCAACTTGCCAAAGTTTTGAATTCAAATTCAAAACTCAAAATTTGAAAGAGGGTTTCAAGCACTTTCAAATGACTTTCAACTTGATACTTTTTAACTTCCAACTCATATTTCATATGATTGAAGAAGTCATTTTATCTTCCCTCATGAAAATCATTGAGTTGCATAAAGCTTTGAATTTGAAATCTTCCTAATGAAATTCAAATCTTTTCCAAAACCCTATTCATTTCAAAATGGAAGAAGTCATGTCATCTTCACTCTAGGCTTTGGTGTTGGAATGAATTTGAATTCATTGAGATCCAAAAGGCAAAGGAGAAAGTTTTGGGAAAGTCATTTCATTCCCTCTCATTCAACTTTCAAAAGTTTTCAAATTTCACTCAGTTTCACTCATTCAATCAAACCAACAATCAGACAACAAGCATAGTTATTTATTTAATATAACATTCCAAAATTTAGAATTTTCGGATGTTACAAATAAAATATAGCATCACGTCTTGACCATATCACATCACAACATGCCCTGCAAAAACAAGTTAGACGTCCTCTACTTTGTTGTTGCAAGTTTTACGTGGCTGCTACGGGCTTAGCAAGAACCGTTCTTACCTACGCATCAATACCACAACGATAGTTCGTCAAGTTAGTGCTGTTTTAACCTTCACAAGGACCGGGCGTTGCCACACTCGGTTCAACTAAAGTTGGAGAAACTGACACCCGCCAGCCACCTGTGTGCAAAGCACGTCAGTAGAACGATCAGCGTAAGTGTACGCAGCGTAATGTCGGTCCGGCCGCTTCATCCAACAATACCGCTGAACCAAAGTATGACATCTTTGGTAAGCAGTATGACTTGTATCGCCCACAACTCACTTGTGTTCTACTCGTGCATATAACATCTACGCATAAAACCTGGCTCGGATGCCACTGTTGGGGAACGTAGTAATTTCAAAAAAATTCCTACGCACACGCAAGGATCATGGTGATGTATAGCAACGAGAGAGAAGAGTGTTGTCCACGTACCCTCGTAGACCGTAAGCGGAAGCGTTATGATAATGCGGTTGATGTAGTCGTACGTCTTCACGATCCGACCGATCCAAGTACCGAACGTACGGCATCTCCGAGTTCTGCACACGTTCAACCCGATGATGTCCCTTGAACTCCGATCCAGCCAAGTGTTGAGGGAGAGTTTCGTCAGCACGACGGCGTGGTGAAGATGTTGATGTTCTACCGACGCAGGGCTTCGCCTAAGCACCGCTGCAGTATTATCGAGGTGGATTATGGTGGAGGGGCACCGCTGCAGCTAAGAGATCAATGATCAATTGTTGTGTCTATGGGGTGCCCCCTGCCCCCGTATATAAAGGAGTAGAGGAGGGGGAGGGCCGGCCCTCTCTATGGCGCGCCCTAGGGGAGTCCTACTCCCACCGGGAGTAGAATTCCCCCTTTCCTAGTAGAACTAGGAGCCCTTCCAAGTAGTAGGAGTAGGAGGGAAGGAAAGGGAAGGGAAAAGGAGAAGGAAGGAAGGGGGCGCCCCCCTTCCCTAGTCCAATTCGGACTAGCCAATGGGGAGGGGTGCGGCCACCTTTTTGAGGCCTTTCTCTTCTTTCCCGTATGGCCCATTAAGGCCGAATACAAATTTCCGTAACTCCTCGGTACTCCCGAAAATACCCGAATCACTCGGAACCTTTCCGATGTCCGAATATAGTCGTCCAATATATCGATCTTTACGTCTCGACCATTTCGAGACTCCTCGTCATGTCCACGATCTCATCCGGGACTCTGAACTCCTTCGGTACATCAAAACTCATAAACTCATAATATAACATCGCCTTGAAACCTTAAGCGTGCGGACCCTACGGGTTCGAGAACAATGTAGACATGACCGAGACACGTCTCCGGTCAATAACCAATAGCGGAACCTGGATGCTCATATTGGCTCCCACATATTGTACGAAGATCTTTATCGGTCAAACCGCATAACAACATACGTTGTTCCATTTGTCATCTGTATGTTACTTGCCCGAGATTCGATCATCGGTATCTCAATACCTAGTTCAATCTCGTTACCGGCAAGTCTCTTTACTCGTTCTGTAATGCATCATTCTATAACTAACTAATTAGCTACATTGCTTGCAAGGCTTATAGTGATGTGCATTACCGAGAGGGCCCAGATATACCTCTCCGACAATCGGAGTGACAAATCCTAATCTCGAAATACGCCAACTCAACATGTACCTTTGGAGACACCTGTAGAGCTCCTTTATAATCACCCGATTCGTTGTGACGTTTGGTAGCACACAAAGTGTTCCTCCGGTAAACGGGAGTTGCATAATCTCATAGTCATAGGAACACGTATAAGTCATGAAGAAAGCAATAGCAATATACTAAACGATCAAGTGCTAAGCTAACGGAATGGGTCAAGTCAATCACATCATTCTCCTAATGATGTGATCCCATTTATCAAATGACAACTCTTTGTCCATGGCTAGGAAACATAACCATCTTTGACTAATGAGCTAGTCAAGTAGAGGCATACTAGTGACACTCAGTTTGTCTATGTATTCACACATGTATTATGTTTCCGGTTAATACAATTCTAGCATGAATAATAAACATTTATCATGAAATAAGGAAATAAATAATGACTTTATTATTGCCTCTAGGGCATATTTCCTTCAGGAAATTATTGTCAAGCTAGTTTTCATCACGCTCATATGATTCGCGTTCGTTACTTTGATAATTTGGTATGTGGGTGGACAGGTGCTTGGGTGCTGTCCTTTCTTGGACAAGCATCCCACTTATGATTAACCCCTATTGCAAACATCCGCAACTACAAAAGAAGTATTAAGGTAAACCTAACCATAGCATGAAACATATGGATCCAAATCAGCCCCTTCCGAAGTAACTCATAAACTAGGGTTTAAGCTTCTGTCACTCTAGCAACCCATCATCTACTTATTACTTCCCAATGCCTTCCTCTAGGCCCAAACAATGGTGAAGTGTCATGTAGTCGATGTTCACATAACACCACTAGAGGAAAGACAACATACATCTCATCAAAATATCGAGCAGTACCAAATTCACATGACTACTTATAGCAAGACTTCTCCCATGTCCTCAGGAACAAACGTAACTACTCACAAATCATATTCATGTTCATAATCAGAGGGGTATTAATATGCATATAGGATCTGAACATATGATCTTCCACCAAATAAACCAACTAGCATCAACTACGAGGAGTAACCAACACTACTAGCAACCCACAGGTACCAATCTGAGGCTTCGGGACAAAGATTGGATACAAGAGATGAACTAGGGTTTTAGAGGAGATGGTGCTGGTGAAGATGTTGATGGAGATTGACCCCCTCCCGATGAGAGGATTGTTGGTGATGACGATGGCGATGATTTCCCCCTCCCGGAGGGAAGTTTCCCAGGCAGAACAGCTCTGTCGGAGCCCTAGATTGGTTCGGCCTCGTGGCGGCGGAGTTTTTTCCCAAAAGCTTGCTTATGATTTTTTCTAGGGTAAAAGACTTCATATAGCAGAAGATAGGCACCGGAGGCCTGCAAGGGGGCCCGCGAGGCAGGGGGCGTGCCCAGGGGGGTAGGGCGCGGCCCCCACCCTCGTGGCCAGGGTGTGGGTCCCCTCTGGTGGATTCTTTCGCCAGTATTTTTTATTAATTCCAAAAATAACTTCCGTGAAGTTTCGTGACTTTTGGAGCTATGCAGAATAGGTCTCTAATATTTACTCCTTTTCCAGCCCAGAATACCAGCTGCCGGCATTCTCCCTCTTCATGTAAACCTTGTAAAATAAGAGAGAATAAGCATAAGTATTGTGACATAACGTGCAATAACAACCCATAATGCAATAAATATCGATATAAGAGCATGATGCAAAATGGACGTATCATCCCGCCACTAGTGCAGAGACTTGTGATATTAATACTGCTTTGCTGAATCTTGTTATGAAAGATCAATTTTTCGGTACTCCTAATGAGGATGTCGCATCTCATCTTAACACATTCATGGAATTATGCGATATGCAAAACAAAAAATATGTGGACAATGATGTTGTGAAGTTGAAATTATTTCTGTTTTCTTTGCGAGATCGTGCAAAAATTTGGTTTTCTTCTTTGCCTCGCAATAGTATCGAATAAGTGCAAAGATGCTTTTACTACTAAGTATTTTCCGCCCGCGAAAATTATTTCCCTTAGAACCCAGATCATGAATTTCAAGCAACTTGAACATGATCATGTTGCACAATCTTGGGAAAGGATGAAATTGATGCTAAGGAATTGCCCAACTCATGTGTTAAATCTTTGGATGATCATACAAAAAATTTATGCGGGGTTGAATTTCGTTTCTCGTAATTTTTTAGATTCCACCGCAGGTGATACTTTTATGGAAATTACTTTGGGTGAAGCCACCAAATTGCTTGATGATATCATGGCAAATTATTCACAATGGCATATCGAAAGAGCTCCTACTAGTAATAAAGTTAATTCGGTTGAAGAATTTTCTTCTTTGAGTGAAAAAGTTGATGCTCATATGAAATTGGTTGCTAATAAAAGTGCTCCTATTGATTTTAATGATGTGCCTTTGTCTACTTTGATTGAGCAAAATAGTGATGCTATAGATGTGAATTTTATCTCTTGAAATAATTTCAATAACAATGCTTATAGAGGTAATTTTAATCCTAGACCTTTTCCTAGTAATTCCTCTAATAATTATGGAAATTCCAATGGTAATCCTTCTTATAATAATAATAGGAATACCTACATCTTGATAATAATATTAAAGAATTTATCAATACTCAAAAGGTTTTCAATGCTTCAATGGAATAAAAGTTGAATAAGATTGATGATTTGTCTAGAAGTGTTGATAGATTTCTCATGATGTAGACAATCACAAGATGAAAATTTTTGTGCCTAAGGTAGAGTAATCAATTAAAGCCCTTTATGTTAATATGGATGAAAGTAAGAAAAGAACCGCTATGCTTAGAGCTAGAAGAGAATTTTTAGAAAAAGCGTTTCTAGTGATTGCTTTCATAAAAGTGATGAAGATCTTAAAATGATTGGTGATTCTTATATTGATTCCCTATTTAGTCAAATTAAAATTGATG
Source organism: Aegilops bicornis (assembly GCA_021605145.1). Lineage (NCBI taxonomy): Eukaryota > Viridiplantae > Streptophyta > Magnoliopsida > Poales > Poaceae > Aegilops > Aegilops bicornis. The sequence continues at coordinate 664,960,065 of CM038671.1, read as the reverse complement.
ACAAAGGGACTGGAGAAGAGTCAACTTTAGCTAGAAAGCGTCTCGATAATTCAGAGGGTGAAAATCTTGTTGAGAAAATTGATAAAAGTGGGTTTGAAGAGGTCAAGACTTTAACTAGTGATGTGCCCACTCTTTTGGATTACAAAGACTTTAATTATGATAGTTTCTCTTTGATTGATTGTATTTCTTTGTTGCAATCCATGATAAATTCACTCCATGCTTATGAACAAAATAAAGCTTTTACTTAACATATTGTTGATGCTTTGATGAAAGCTTTGGAAGAAAAGTTGGAATTAGAAGTTTAAATTCCTAGAAAATTGCATGATGAATGGGATCTACTATCAAAGTCAAGATTAAAAATTATGAGTGTTTTGCTTTATGTGACTTGGGTGCTAGTGTTTCTACAATTCCGAAATCTTTATGTGATGTGCTTGGTCTTGCTGATATTGAAGAATGTTATTTGAATTTACACTTGGCGGATTCTACTATTAAAAAGCCTATGGGAAGAATTAATGATGTTCTTATTCTTGCAAATAAGAATTATGTGCCCATATATTTCATTGTTCTTGATATTGATTGCAATCCGTCGTGTCCAATTATTCTTGGTAAATCGTTTTGACGTACTATTGGTGCCGTGATTGATATGAAAGAAAGCAATATTAAATTTAAATTTCCACTAAGGAAGGGTATGGAACACTTCCCTAGAACAAGAATTAGACCATCATATGAATCAATCATGAGGGCATCTTATGGATCTAGAACCAAAGATGACAATACTTAGATCCTTGCTTTCTGCCTAGCTAGGGGCGTAAAACAATAGTGCTTGTTGGGAGGCAACCCAACTTGTATCTTTTTGCCTTTTTGTTTTCTTGCTGTTTTTAATAAATACCCAATTATGCCTCTGGTTAGAAGTGTTTTTGTGATTTAAATTAGTGTTTGTGCCAAGCAAAGACTTTAGGATCTTGTTGGGTGATGGTTGATTTGATCTTGCTGAAAAACAGAAACTTTTGCGCCCAGAAAAATAGTTTTAATAAATCACAGAAACGTGCTTTTGCTCTGAATTTGTTACAAAAGGTTGATATACAAATTGCCCACGTTTTCCTAATTTTTCAGAATTTATGGAGTTACCTAAGTATTCGAAGTTCTCAGATTACTACAGACAGTTCTGTTCTTGACAGATTCTGTTTTCTTTGCATTGTGTGCTTGTTTTGATGATTCTATAGTTTTCTTTGAAGAGTTTTTGCCATAGAAAAGTTGGAATACAGTAGATATAATGCAAAAATAAAATATGAATTGGTTTTCTACAGTACTTATAGTAGTGATTTGCTTTCTTATAATAACGGGACTCATGAAGGTTTTGTTGAGTTTTGTGTGATTGAAGTTTTCAAGTTTTGGGTGACGTTACGATGGATGAAGGAATAAGGAGTAAGAAGAGCCTAAGCTTGGGGATGCCCATGACATCCCAAGCTATTATCCAAAGAGAAGCAAGCAACTAAGCTTTGGGATGCCCGAGTGGCATCCCCTCTTTCTTCTAACGACCATTGGTATTTTACTCAGAACTATATTTTTATTCGTCACATACTATGAGTTTTGCTTGGAGCTTCTTGTATGATATGAGTCTTTGCTTGTTTTGCTTTTTGTTTTAAGTCTAGAATCCTTGCCAGACACACTTATTTGAGAGAGCCAAAAATATGCCATGACTTGTTAGAATTGCTCTCTACGGTTCACTTATATCTTTATGAGCTATGGAATTTCTCTAGTGCTTCACTTATATATTTTTTAGCACTGTGTGCTTTTTTATTTTTTAAGAAATGCTCTCATGCTTCACTTAGATTTATTTGGGAGTTAGTAATTTTAAGAAATTCTCTCTTGCTTCACTTAAATTAATTTGAGAGAAAGAAATTTTATGCTCATGATCTTCACTTATATTTGTTTGAGCTTATCAAAAGCAACATATGAAAATTAGTTCCCAAGTGATAGATATCCAAGATGGATATAATAATAACTTTCATGAAGATCATTGGACAAAATAAACTTGATTCTTTGTAATAGTTTTGAGATACGATGATGTGATATGTGAGTCATGTTGATGAGTAATTATGCTTTAGTAAGAACATTGGTGTTAAGGTTTGTGATTCCCTATGCAAGCATGAAAGTCAATAGTTATGCAATGAAATTACATCCTACTTGTGGTGCATTATTCGGTGTTAATTATGCTTAATGCTCGCTTATGAGATTTTTCCTTTCTTGGTTAGTCGCTTCTCAATCTTTTGCTAGCCTTCATTTTGCACTAAGTATGATCACTACTTGTGCATCTAAAACCCTTTAAACCAGTCTTGCCATATGAGTCCACTATACCTACCTATATGCGGTATTTTCATGCCGTTCTAAGCAAATTTGCATGTGCCATCTCTAATTTTCAAAATGAACTTCTTTTTTGTGTGCTCGTCTGACTCATGAAAGCGGTAGAATTGGCTAATATATTTCCATGCTAGATATGTTATTCTCACGATGAGTGTTTATTCACTTGTCATTGCACGAGAGTAAGGCAAAGGTATTAGGGATGCCTAGTCCCGAAATGAAAAATGAATTTACTTTATGTTGTCAAATAATAAATTCCTTGGAAAGTATTGGTATGGAAGGCACTCGTGGATACGGTTAGCCATGGAAAGTGAAATTATGGTGGAAAATGAATAAACTTTAATTTTTGTATGGGAACCGCCTATGAGATATCTAGCATGGAAAGTATTGGGAACTTCTCGATCATTCTCGTTGACAGGAAAAGCATGCATCCCAAAATGTTTTTATCTCTACAATTTTCGCTTTGAGCTCTGGCACCTCTACAAATCCCTACTTCCCTCCGCGAAGGGTCTTTCTTTTACTTTATGCAATTTTTATTTTTAATTTACACTGGTGACACGGTGCTTATGTGGAAGGATCTTTGGTTGGACAACACACTGGATGACATGTACTCAAGAGCCTTCTCCTACGCAATAAATGAGGATATATCAGTCAAAGCTTTCTTGGGATCATTGTCACTGCATGAAACGTTTCATCTTCCACTCTCAGTCCAAGCACATGAAGAAGTTAGAGAGCTGCAACAAAACGTGACCCATGTAGGCAACACTGTGGACCCAAACCCCCATGACACCTGGTCGTACTGTTGGGGATCAAAGGAATACAAGTCCAACAGATACTACAAATTCTATTTTAGAGATGTGCAGGCCCACCAATCATATCAATGGCTGTGGAAATCGAAGGTGACATTGAAAATCAAAGTGTTTGGGTGGATCCTTCTCACATTTGCCTAAACACCATAACATGCTCAAGAGGAGACACTATAACATTGGGGATGATTTCAACTGCCTACTATGTGATCAACAAATAGAAGAGGGCGTGGAACACATGATCTTCCAATGCTCATTCAGTAAGCACTGCTGGTCCAACCTAGGGATCATGTGGGAAGACACTGGATCCAGACTTCAATGGATAAGCCGCACAACCACCAATTGGAACAAGCCCATGTTCATGGAAATATTTCTACAATCAGCATGGAGTATCTGGAAGGAGAGAAATATAAAGCACTTCAGAAGCATCGCCCCCACTTACCACTCTTGGCTTGTACGATTCAAGCATGACTTTAGCCTCCTCCAACATAGAACTAGGACTCACAAGAGAGACTTCATTCTCTCTTTTGTACAAAACTTACCACCTCATTAGACTTTCTCAAGCATAAAATAGCTATCACACCCTCCCAAAGTGGAGGATGAGTATCTTGTAAATATGGTGTATACATTGTACCATACTTTTTGAGTAATACAACACAGTGGGAGCCTCTCCCACTGTATCTTCCCTCAAAAAAATTATTTTTAATTTGAGTCTCCATCTTCTCTTATAAAGCACCAACTAAGGGGCACTATGATCGTACTTGAGCATTGGGTGTAGCTAATATGCGAGTGTGTTTCATGAATGGATCAATGATTGAGCATAATGGGCTAGGGATAACTTACTTTAGCGTTGATATTTTGAAGACATGGTTGCTTGTTGATATGCTTGAGTATTTAAGTATCATGTCAAAACTAGACAATTTCTTTGAACCATATAAAAGTTCAAATGTCCATGCTACAAAGAAAAGAATATGTGATGAATATGTTAGGCAGCGTTCCGCATAAAAAATTCTGTTTTTATCATTTACCTACTCGAGGACGAGCAGGAATTAAGCTTGGGGATGCTGACACGTCTCCAACGTATCTATAATTTTTGATTGTTACATGTTGTTATATTATCATTCTTGGATGTATTACAATCATTTTATAGTCATTTTCTATCATTTTTTGGTACTAACCTATTGACATAGTGCCCAGTGCTAGCTGCTATTTTCTGCATGTTTTTTACATCGCAGGAAATCAATATCAAATGGAGTCCAAACGCGGCGGAACTTTTTGTGGATTTTTTTGGACCAGACGACACCCAATGGGCCGGAGAAGCACCTGGAGGGTGCCCCGAGGGGGGAACAACCCACCAGGGTGCGCCTGGGCCCCCAGGCACGCCAGGTGGATTGTGCCCACCTCGGTGGCCTCCCACACCGCCTCTTTGCTCTATAAATACCCCAATATTCTAGAAACCCTAGGGGAGTCGACGAAAATCAATTCCAGCCGCCGCAAGTTCCAGAAACCACAGATCCAATCTAGACACCATCATGGAGGGGTTCATCATGCCCATTGGTGCCTCTTCGATGATGCGTGAGCAGTTCTTTGTAGACCTACGGATCCGTAGTTAGTAGCTAGATGGCTTCCTCTCTCTCTCTCTTTTGATTCTCAATATAATGTTCTCTTGGAGATCCATATGATGTAACTCTTTTTGCGGTGTGTTTGTTGGGATCCGATGAACTTTGAGTTTATGATCAGGTCTATCTTTTTATCCATGAAAGTTATTTGAGTCTTCTTTGATCTCTTATATGCATGATTGCTTATAGCCTCGTATTTATTATCCAATGTTTGGGTTTTGTTTGGCCAACTTGATCTATTTATCTTGCAATGGGAAGAGGTGCTTTGTGATGGGTTCGATCTTACGGAGCTTAATCCCAGTGACAGAAGGGGAACCGACACGTATGTATCATTGCCATTAAGGATAACAAGATGGGGTCTATTTCTACATAAATAGATCTTGTCTACATCATGTCATCGTTCTTATTGCATTACTCCATTTTCCCATGAACTTAATACACTAGATGCATGCTGGATAGCGGTCGATATATGGAGTAATAGTAGTAGATGCAGGCAGGAGTCGGTCTACTAATCTTGGATGTGATGCCTACATAATGATCATTGCCTGGATATCGTCATGATTATTTGAAGTTCTATCAATTGCCCAACAGTAATTTGTTCATCCACCATTTGCTATTTTTCTCAAGAGAAGCCACTAGTGAAACCTACGGCCCCCGGGTCTCTTCTTTATTATATTTGCCTTTGCGATCTATTTTTATTTGCTTTTATTTTCAGATCTATTAAACCAAAAATACCTTGATGCACTTTATTTTATTCGCGATCTATTTATCCAATCTATTACAGCTTTCTCACGTCCATTTGCCAATTTCTGGCGCCGAAGGGATTGACAACCCCTTTAATACGTCGGGTTGCGAGTATTTGTTATTTGTGTGCAGGTACTGTTTACGTAGTGTTGCGTGGTTCTCCTACTGGTTCGATAAGATTGGTATCATCACTGAGGGAAATACCTATCGTTGTTGTGCTGCATCATCCCTTCCTCTTTGGGAAATACCGACGTAGTTCTAGAAGTCATCATTAAGTCACGTGTTTCACTTGGGTGATACACGCCTTCTTCCTTCCCCGGCTTGCGGATATACGTGCCCCTCCGCCTGCCCTCTCTCCCACTTGAAGCTACATGATTGCTAACCGGTTCTTTTCCTCTGAGTTCGACTTCCCTATCCACCGGGTGTCTGTTTACCATTTTGCTTGTTGATTAACTCTTGGTGCATCTCATTCTGTCTGTTCCTTTCAAGCTCATACCTTATGTCTTTTTCCCGGGCTCCATCATCATGCATCATCCTTGGAAGGGTTGTTTACTTCACTCCTCTCCCGATGGGAACCCTCACCAGTGCGAGAGTTGTTAGACAGTGAGAACTCCGGATTTAGGTTGCGCTTGGTAGGGAGGTCGCTAATCCAAGCATGAGTGACGGTGTCCTGGGCTAGGGGGTACCAACCTAGCCCATCCATGCACTTCGGGTTGGGCCGAAGGGCCCTCATTCTTCAAGACTACGTCCACCGAAGACTTGAAGTATACGTCAATAATAAGATTATGTAGGAGAGATGGCCGAGTGGTTCAAGGCGTAGCATTGGAACTGCTATGTAGGCTTTTGTTTACCGAGGGTTTGAATCCCTCACTTTCCTTTTCTGTTAATTCACCAAAAGACCTCTTCCACCGCCTCCACGTCAGGATACCGACCTTGTAACCCTAGATCCCCTACTCAGTGTGTATATAAGCCGAGGGGTTTAGCCTGTAGAGGGGACATCGACACAACCTCGTTCTCCTAGCCCTAGAGTTTGAACACATATGAAGATCTCGAGATAGATAAACTATGTAATTATAACATCTCCATCAATATAAAAAGAGCAGGACATAGGGTTTTACCTCCATGAGGGCCCGAGCCTGGGTAAACATCGTCTCCCCTGTTCTAGTTATCATCTGTCTAAGATCCACGGCTCAGGACCCCTACCCTGAGGTCTGCCGGTTTTTACACCGACAATAAGCATATCTGCCTTGACGACTCCCGTCCATGCGAGAGTTTTCACCACTGTTGATACTACTTGCTTCTCCACTTACCGCCCTCCTTTGTATGACGTGTTTCTGCCAGGAGAAGCTCGCAGCCACTCACCCCACTGAGACGATTTATCAGTCCATGGCTCGCATCTATCATTCACGTGCACCAGCCTTTCGTACTCAAACCAAAAGTGTGGGGGTCTTTTCATAGTATAAATTGAACCATGTACGAACTTCATCATTTTCATAAGCCTGGATGCTAAAGCACCGCACCAAGGGTTCATACATAGATATCTTGGCTCCGAACCTAAGAAATTTCCCTTTTGCAAAGCCGTATTTTTTCACATCTACCTTCACCACCTTGCCTAGCCAATTGCCTAGTGCTTCCCCAAATCCATTTCGTCTTCTTGTCAAGCGGCAAATTTTCTACTCTGGCCCAAGCTTCCACAATGTTAAAAATCAGCTCTGATGGCCTAGTCTTTCCATCATAGTCCTTAATATCATAATGTTGAAATCATATTGCCACAGTTAGTCCTGACCATGGGAAGCCCGGCCTGAACAGCCCGACCCGGCCCGGGCCTAGATTTTGAGCCCGAAGGTCGGGCCTGGGCCCGCCGTTTTTGCGATTTACTAAAGGGGCCTGGCCTGTGGCTCATGGCCCGGTGGGCTTTATCACTTTTGGGCCGGGCTGGGCCGGGCCAGGCTCGGGCCTAGGTTTTCTGCCTCGGGCTTTGGTAGGCCTCGCCCGAAGCCCGTCCCGGCCCGGCAGATGGCCAGGTATAGCCATAGTCTATTATTCCTTGCATGCTTCCACTCCCTTTCCCCTCCAAAGTGAACCATGAACAAATTTCTTCCAAGATCCCGAAAATGAGCATCGCGATATAAACCCCATGCCCTCTGCATAGTCCGTTCTAGGCCATTGATGTTCATGGGTCTTGAGGAGCAAACTTTGCCGATCAGTGACCACCTCCTCGCGGTGGGTATCTCCTCCACCGATTCTTTAAACACAAAGCCCTGGACTTCCTTCTCTGTCAACACCATTCCGCCGAGTATAGCCTGAAGGAAATATGCCCTAGAGGGAATAATAAAGTTATTATTTATTTCCTTATATCATGATAAATGTTTATTATTCATGCTAGAATCGTATTAACCGGAAACATAATACATGTGTGAATACATAGACAAACAGAGTGTCACTAGTATGCCTCTACTTGACTAGATCGTTGATCAAAGATGGTTAGGTTTCCTAGCCATAGACATGAGTTGTCATTTGATTAACGGGATCACATCATTAGGAGAATGATGTGATTGACTTGACCCATTCCGTTAGCTTAGCACTTTATCGTTTAGTATGTTGCTATTGCTTTCTTCATGACTTATACATGTTCCTATGACTATGAGATTATGCAACTCCCGTTCTGGGAGGAAAACTTTGTGTGCTACCAAACGTCACAACGTAACTGGGTGATTATAAAGGTGCTCTACAGGTGTCTCCGAAGGTACTTGTTGGGTTGGCGTATTTCGAGATTAGGATTCACTACTAGGGAAAAGCCTATACACAGAATCTTACCAGGAGTGCGCTTTAAAATCAGGCGCTTTAAATAGCTTGATAGCGCAGCGGACAAAACTCGCTGCTTGAAACAAGTTTATCGATGGCGCATACACTCAAAGACGCTCTTGCTAAAATCCCCACGACGCCTCCATGAGGCAGTTATAAGCGACAGCAGCGTTAATACAAAAGCGCTCTTGCTGGTCGTAGCGATGGCGCATTCTATAATAACCGCTGCTGCTAAGTTAACTAGTCGCAATAACCCACAGATCCACACACTCACTCGATCTCCCCCTCAACCCCTCGCGCCGCCGGTCCTCCCCCGTCGCCCCTCCTCCGATCTGCACCGCCGTCACCTCATCCTCCTCGCAGAAATCGGTACCGGCCTCCTCCTTCGTCCTCCCTCCACTCACCGCTGGCCGACCCCTCCTCACTCCGCCTTCCTCCTCTGTCCTCCCTCCACTCGCCGCTAGCCGGCCCCTCCTTGTTCCGCCTTCCTCCTCCGTCATACTCTCTACTCCCTCCTCGAGTCGCCCCTCCTTCTCCCTCCTCCCTGCTACATTTTGATTTAGTAGGCTAGTTTATATGCAACATTTTGATTTAGTTGATATGATTTGGTTGATTTAGTAGGCTAGTTGATTTAGTTGATTTAGAACATTTTCATTTAGTTGATTTAGTAGGCTAGTTGATTTAGTTGATTTAGTAGGCTAGTTGATTTAGTTGATTTAGAACATTGTGTCATTTAGTTGATTTAGTATGCTAGTGGATTTAGTATGCTAGTGGATTTAGTATGCACCATTTTATTGTTATTTTTTCTATACATGGATAGGTAGATGCTTTTGTTTTTTTGTAACAAGTTATTTTTTTGGCAAAATGTAGGTGCCAATTTAGATAAATTTGCCACTTGTTTTTTTAATCAATTATCTTAGGCAATAGGTGCCATCGAAATGCTTTGGTAGGTGGTACCTTGTCATTTAATCGTTAATCATTTGCTCATATTGCTTTAGGAAAATGGTGCCACCACCACCACTATGTCGACTGTGCAAGTCAAGGTGCGCCAGCAGCCTTGCAACTGGCAAGCTGTTCGACATCTACTTCCAGCCGAGTTTTCGTCATGCGACGGTAAGAAATTAGATGAAATGTAACAACTATTTTATTTTTAGTGTTGGCATTACTGCATTGTGTCATTTTGCTTTTCTTACACAGATCGTCCCATGCAATGTGAGGTTGAAATTCAACAAGCTAACATGAGACACTGTGACATTTGAGGCTCCTGGGGGGCCGTACACTATGGAGGTCGAGAAAGGGCGCAATATGTCACAGACTGGAGGAGATGGATGGGCCCGTTTCCTCGCCCGCATGCGTCTTACTGGTGGTGAGTTGATCAGCTTCTCCTTCAGAGCAGAAAGACCCAAGCTGGCTGTCATTTATCTCAACCTGGTGGAAGATGATGAAGGAAGATGATGAAGATGACGAAGATGGTGAAGATGACGAAGATGACGAAGATGACGAAGATGATGCAAATGATGAAGATGATGAAGATAATGAGGACCCACTTCATGAAGCCATCGTAGCTCAAAGAATGAGGCTGAGCGAGGACGAGGTGTGCAACCTATGGGACATAATTCAGCCACGTGATGACTTTGTCGGGGTGCCATTCATGACCCGCCTGACAAGTACCATGGTCGATCAGCATGAAATGGTATGTTATACGTCTTGTTGTAGTAATTTGATGATATATATATATGCTTTATTGTTATACTTACAAATGCAAATTATCCGATGATATGCTTAGTGAATCCGATGAAATGCTAGTGTAGAGTCCAATGATATGCTTAGTAGAATTCATGATTAATTAGTACAAATGCGTAATCTTGTGTCTTTTGATAGTGTAGAAATCTAGACTTAATAGAAATATATTTGCAAGAGTATGTGTGAGGCTATTTATTAATTGATATGTTTTTCTTATTCAGAAATTGCCAAAGAACCTATCTGTGAGTTGTGGTATCGAGCACGATGAAGAAGGCTCAATTTGGACTACGCCTATACAGCAAGAGGCTCCGTCACCACCGTACTTACCGCATGGACACGCATTTGTCGCACACACTTAAACTTCGGTTGGGTGGAAGAGATTCCTCGTTGGCAAGAATCTTCGTGTTGGACAGGCCATCCTAATTACTATCAGAACACCCACCGCCCAGGCTTGAGGATGATGATCGTAAATCGATATCATCTAGAACTACATATGTGTGGCTATATCATCTAGAACTACATATGATGATCATCGTCGATATCATGTAGAACTACATGTGATGATCGTCGTCGATATCATCTAGAACTAAATATGATGATCGTAGTCGATGTCACCTTGTACTGCTTGAGGATGCATGTTGAGTATATATGAAATTGTAATCTAGTACTTCCTTTGTTCCAAATTATTGCGTCGTGGTTTTAGTTCAAATTTGAACTAAAACCACGACAATAATTAGAATCGAGGGAGTACTACCTAATACCTATAATGCTTTATGAAATTGATATCTAGTCGAACTAGTATCTGAAAATTGCAGTTCTTGAAGCGGAATGGGGAAATGGTGGAAGATATAACTTGATGGCGCAGAGGAGCAGGGAAATCGCTTCTGACTAACTAATAGTAGCGCGTTCGGGAAATGCGCTGCTCATATAGTCAATAGTAGTAGCGCGGGTGAAAGGACATGCGGTGCCCCCATGTGTGGTTTTGGTAATTGATGACATTCTCTATGGACTAATGGTTGCATTGAGTTATATTTGAAGGATTTTTCCATAGGCATTTCTTGAAGTCCATGTGTTGGTTTCAAGGAGTTTATGGGTTGACCAAGGTGCTATTAAGGAATTATCCAAAGATTGGTCATGTGAGTGTTGAGCTTATTGCAAGCATGTCTTGAAGAAGAAGATTGTGTGATCATTCATGTTTACCTTCAAGACGTCATCCAAACAAAGAGAGTTGGAAAGGTTCAAGGTTGATCAAGACTAAGTCAAGAGTGAATCAAGTTGATCAATTCACAAAGCGTAGAAGATGTACTGAGAGGGATCAAGTGATCCCATGGTATGGTAAGCATTGTCCATTGCACTTTGTGTACTAATCCATGGTCTATGTGAGAGTCTATGCGGGGTTAGGTACGTGTCCATGGGCTTGCGTCAAGAGGAAGATATCATACAACCCATGGAAAGGATGACATCAAGTGGTGATCGTCATCAAGATTGACGTGTGCAAGTTCAAGTGGAGCATCACGAAGAGATCAAGTGCTTGAAACTTGCCATCCATTGTGGTGTCAATGGACTTGTCAAGATGTGCCGAAGAGTGGCTCACCCATAGTGGAGTATGGGGGAGCAATCATCTAGTCTCCATCGACCCAACGCAATCAAGAAAGGTGGTCCATCTTGAGGAGGACAAGATCGTCATCGTCTAGCTCAAGTGGATCATGTGCAAGGCAAAGGTTTGCCCTTGATAGGTTTTCTATTTTACCGGTCTCATGGTGGTAGTTGGGAGACCGGGTTATAGGATCGATAGCCATACTATCAAGGGGGGCTCTCTAGTGAGTAGCTTGATCGTATCGTCCGTCGAGAGATCAAACTATTGCATCCTTGAATCATGTTTCTTGGTTCTTGTTTGGTTCTCTTTGTGAGTCTTATAGCTTATGGTCATCTTGATGACAAGCTTGAGTTCATCTAAAACGGAGTTTGCATGTGTCTTCTATGATGTTTTCGGTGTTGGAGGTTTTACCGGTCTTATCCGAGGAAGGGTTCTCACCTTTTTCTTTTGGGCCTTTTCTAATTTGCTTATTATTGGTATTTCTATCAAGATTGTGTTAGCCCTTCTTGCTAGCTTTCCAACAAACTTGGTTTCGTCGAATTCAGAGTCCGTTTGCAGAAGTTGTGGTAGTTTTGGTGTTCTGAAGAGGCTGCAGCGGTACTACCGCGGATAGGAGCGGAAGTAATTTTTTACTACCGCTCTTGGGAGCGGTAATACCGCTTGGAGCAGTACTACCGCGGCTACTTCCGTGGCTACTTCCGCTCGGGACCAAAAACTCGTCACAAGTCCAGCGGTGGTAGGCACAGATGTAATTTTTTAGTACCGCTCGCAAGCAGTAGTACCGCTACCCTTAGCAGTAGTACCGCTACCCCTAGCGGTAGTACCGTGAGGTCAAGCGGTACTACCGCTCAAGCAGTTCTTCCGGCTTTTGCCTCCTCGCTGTTATGTTTCAAAGGGCTACTACCGCCCCAGCGGTAGTACCGCTCCTTGGAGCGGTAGTACTGCTCGGTGCGGGCTGTGAGCATAACGGTTGGATTTTGTTCCCACCTATAAAAGGGGGTCTTCTTCCCCAATGAACCTTATCCTTTGAGCTCGTGTTCTTCCCCCATTGTTGACCTTCTTCGAGCTTGCTAACTCTCAATCCATCGATGGATTCTTGCTAGTTTTTGAGGGAAAAGAGAGGAGATCTAGATCCACATTTCCACCAATCACTTTCTCCTCTATGTGAGGGAACCCCTTGGATCTAGATCTTGGAGTTCTTGGTGTTCTCCTTCTTGTTCTTCCTCTCATTTTCCTCCCTAGCATTAGTTGCTTCGGAGGGATTTGAGAGAGAAGGACTTGGGCACTCCGTGTGCCCTTGCCATTGCATTTGGTGCATCGGTTTGAGTTCTCCACGGTGATACGTGGAGGTTACAAGTTGAGAAACTTACTACTCTTGGGTGCTTGATACCCTTGAGCTTGTTCCTCTTGGGTGCTTGGGCGCCCTAGACGGTTGGTGGTGTTCGGAGCTCAATCATTGTGGTGTAAAGCTCCGGGCAAGCGTCGGGGTCTCCAATTAGGTTGTGGAGATCGCCCGAGCAATTTGTGGTACTGGTGACCGCCCCAAGGGTTGCCAAAGTGTCTGGGTTCGGTGACCGCCCCAAGGGTTGCCATTTATGCGGGTTCGGTGACCGCCCTCAAGGGTCCCTTAGTGGAATCACGGCATCTTGCATTGTGTGAGGCGTGAGGAGATTACGGTGGCCCTAGTGGCTTCTTGGGGAGCATTGTGCCTCCACACCGCTCCAAATGGAGATTAGCATCCGCAAGGGTGTGAACTTCGGGATACATCGTCGTCTCCACGTGCCACGGTTATCTCTTACCCGAGCCCTTTACTTATGCACTTTACTTTGTGATAGCCATATTGTTTCTTGTCATATATCTTGCTATCACCTAAGTATTTTTTCTTGCTTAGCATAAGTTGTTGGTGCACATAGGTGAGCCTAGTTGTTGTAGGTTTTGTGCTTGACAAATTAATCGTAGTTTTATTCCGCATTTGTTCAAGCCTCAACCGTAATTATTTTAAAGCGCCTATTCACCCCCCTCTAGGCGACATCCATGATCTTTCAATTGGTATCAGAGCCTCGTCTCTCTTTGTTAGGCTTAACCGCCTAGAGAGTAAAGATGTCGACTAGGGGATTAGGATTCTCTCACACTCTTAGTTTCGATGGCACAAATTTTTATGTTTGGGTATTTCGCATGCTTAATCTCTTTAGGGTCATGGACCCAAATTTAGAGCAAATTGTAGATATGGGGTTTTCTCCTCCAAAAGATCCCCAAAGATTATCTTTAGAGGATGAGAAAAACTCTTATCTCAATGCTCAAGCTTCTAATGTGCTTTTCGATGCTTTGAGCAATGTAGTTATATTTCAACTCATGCCTTTCCTAGATGCTCATGAGTTGTGGACAAAGCTTCAAGATAAATATGGTGTGTCCAAGTTTTGTGGGGATGATTGTTCTCCCTCCACCTCCGGCCGTGTTGTGTTCTCAACTTCTTCTACTTCACCTACATGTGGTTTGCCACAAGCTAATGACATGGTGAGTAGTGGTGTTCATTGCAATGATGATAGTGGGCTTAGTTTTGATAATCCTTCATCACTTTGTTGTTGCGATGCCTCATCTTTGGACTCTAGCACTTCGAGCACTCCAAATGTTTCACATGCTTGTGTTGATAATCCTTGCATATCATGTACAAATTGCTTGACTAAATCTCATGATGATATGCTTGCTATGTCTTGTTGCCATGATAAAAAATGCATGTATTTCCTCGAGTTGTTGTGCTAACAATGTAGAGGAAACCCAACGCTCCATGGAACAAGATGTGGTCTTGAATGGTGCTTCAAGGGATCCCACATCATCATCTATTGCCTTTTGCCTTATGGCCAAGGCTTCAGAGGTATCTCCCACTTTGAATCCCAATATATCTTGTGATAGTATTGATGATGGCAAGAGTGATGATGATGTCGATTATGATGAAGAGAATGATGATGTTGCCTCCTTAAAAGTTAAGGGGGAAATAATTTTTAAAGCTCTTCTTAAGAATAAAATTGCTCGTTCCAACTTCATGGAAATCATGTCTATTGCTATTGAGGGCAAGAAATATATTGATGAGTTGGAATATCGTCTTGAGGAGCATGAGGTCACCATTGATAAAAATGGAAGGTCATGAGCGTGATTACGCTAATGAGATTGCGGACCTCTCTCAAGCTCTTGAACTTGAACAACCCACCAAGGAATCTCTTGAGGAGACTTTTGCTCTAGAGTTATCTAGAGTGAAGGAATCTCATGACAGAGCTCTTGAGGTGGCCAATGTTTTTGAAACTAAAAATGCTAAGCTTGAAGTTGCTCATGCTAGACTCCTTGAGGATTTTGAGCACCTCGAAAATGGCTCAAGGGTCATCAAGGGTGAGCTCATCAAACTCACCGAGTCTCATGCTCAACTTGAAGCTTCTTATTTAAAAGAGCTTTCCAAGTTGCCTTCTCCTCTTGTTGTTAATGATGATGCTTGTGCTACTAACTCTATTTCTTGTGAAGCATCCATTTTAAAGGAGAACGTTGAGCTACGGGCTCAACTTGAGTTGCTATCTAGCAATTATGGGAAATTGGAAGAAAGCCATGAAAAGCTCTCAAGCTCTCATGATGATCTTTTAGTGTCCCATAATGTGCTAAAGATAGCTCATGAGGCCATGATTGCTAAGGTAACATCTAGTGAGCCTCATGTGGACACTAGCACTACTTTTAGTCAAAATGCTATATTGCCTTGTGCTAGTCCTCGCGATTCGTCCATGCATAACGTTGGTACATCTTGTGATGAATTGCTTTCCTTGCCTTGCTGCTCTAACGATGAAGCTTATACTTCCTCTAGTGCTTGTGTTGAGACTAACCATGTAGAGGAAATCAAAGAGCTCAAGGCCCAAGTCACTTCTTTGAAGAAAGATTTGGAAAAGTGTCATGAAGGGAAGGCCACACTCAACAATATCTTGAGTGTACAAAAATCCCCCAATGACAAAGGTGGACTTGGATTCAACTCCAATAAGAAGAACAATTCCAAGATCAACGACAAGAAGGGCCAAAAACAAGTCAAGAGTTCGACCAAGATTATTTGCTTCAAGTGCAAAATTGAAGGGCATCATGTTAGATCTTGCCCATTGAAGAAGAAGGCCATTAGTGACAAGCAACAAGGGAAGCGGCTACAAGTGCATTCTCATGCTCAACCTCAAGTTGAAGAAAGGCCTCTTCCCAAGAAGACTCAAGCTAATGCTTATCAAGTTGAGAAATCAAGTGAGAAGAAAGTGAAGAGTAGACGTTGCTACCTATGTCATGAGAAAGGTCACCTCGCTTCTTCATGCACAAGTGGTAACTTATCCAACCCAATTATTATTGATGATGTCTATTCTCTTGGGAAGGATAAGGTTGGCAATGTGGTTGCCAAGTTTGTTGGTACTCAAAGTGGTTTGAAGCAAAGAACCATTTGGGTAGCCAAGCCTATTGTGACTAACCTCTTAGGACCCAACTTGGTTGGGGACCAACTAGCTCAAACTTGATCAATAGGTGTTGTTGGAGGGCATTGGAGACTTGGCTACTTTATGAAGAATTAAGGGGACTTCATCATTCTAATTGTCTCAAGCCAAGTTATTCAGATTATCAAGTTTCTATCTTATATCCAATGTTCCTCCATGTGGTAACTCATGCTTAAAGTGTTTGCATTGATAGTTACTTACCCCTTTGCATGTTTGGTTTTGTTCCTTGCATGTGTTTGTATATGTTGTGCTTCCAACTTGATTATCTTGAGCAATCAAGTACGTGTGTGTTGGTTTGCACATCGGTCGTGTGTTTCATGCATTGAGACTTTTGCATCTTGTTCATTTCTTAGTTGGCTCTTGTGAGAGATTAATGGAATATCCCATTATGGGGGAGTGATGTGCTTTGTGCACCTCACAATCCTATATATGTGTGTACACGAGTAATACCATCTAGTATTGATATTTCAATATTATCTAGTCGCTATGTGGTATGTCTTCTCATGAGAAATTCAAATTCTAAATTTTCCATTAATTATCTCTTGTTGGATCCTTATTTTGCCTCTTGTTTATCTTTAATTGGTATCACATTATGGGGGAGTAATATGCTATGTGTATATTACTAGCCTAGAAAATGTGTACATTTGAGATATTGTCACCTAGAATTGATATTGTAAATTATCTTGTTCCTAGGTGGCATGTTAGCTCTACAAGTTGCAATTTGCTTTTTGTTTGGTGTAAAGATGATGTCGGATATCCTTGCTATCTACCAACGGGAATCATTTCCAAATACTTCTTGTCTTTTGACAATTGGTACTCACTCACTTATGTGTGGTAGAAATTTTTGATCATCTCTACATTGGCCTTTGCTTTTATTTGCCTTATCTCTTGCCCAGGATTGTATCAACTCCCTTTGTCTTCCATACCACTTGTGGATCTTGTTATTTTCTTGATCTTGTCTAGTGTTTTCTAGATATAGTGAAAGTGGTGATCCCACCTTGTGCATTTTGTATTCAAATGCAAATTCTCTATAATGCACTAGTCTTGGGGGAGCTATCCTATTTTCTATAAGACACTCATCTTGCGATCCTTATCAAGTGTGTGTTGGTGGAAGGCAAGCCGCTTTTCTTTTGGTACTTTGTGCCATCATGAAACTTTGTAGACAGCTTGGTTTGTTTGGAACCATCCTCTCTTTTGGGAGTTTGATATCTTTTTTTTAGTGTGTATCAACCGATATCTCATTCCTCGATGTATCTTTTATGGATATCCTCCAAGTGATGATTTATTCATTTGGTATCTTTTCTTCACTTGTTTTTTTCTTTGTCTTTTAGTATCGGTTCTTGAAAGTCTTGATCATGCATATTAATTTGATGTAGTATTTTTAGCATGCTTTCTTTCTTGGACCCAATATATAGGGGAAACTCCACCAAGTCTCAAATTGGATGAGATGTGCATGAAATTCATTTTCATATCTATATGCACATAATTATGTGGAGGTTGTCCTATATATTGTTGGTTCTCTAACTCTTTGGTCCCAATGAGTTTGGGTACCATTTTGTTTGTGTTGTTGTTCTAGGAACAATTGGAGATGCATTGGATGCTCGGCTCACTCACAAGGAAGGCGGTGTCATCATGTGCTAATTGAAGTCAAGCTAGGATGATCAATGAACTACTACCTACCTTTAATTGGTATCTACTACATCCTTCCAATGATATCTCGGTAACAAGTATCTACTCATGCATTCTTTTCTAGCATTCAACCTTGTGTAGGTTGCATCTTAGCATGATTTTCATTCCATCTTGTGATACTTGTTTCCTTTCTCAAAGCATCTCAACGATGATCTCATGTTGCTAGTTGTGATGTATTTGATGGGTGTGTGGTAGGAATTCATTTATATACTATAAGACCATATCTAGCCATGTGCTATGCTTCCAAGCAAATATCTTATTGGTATATGTATGACTTCCTTTTGGATATTTTATTCCTTCGTGTTGTAACTATTCGGGTGTACATCCTTCTTTGTAGATATATATATATATATATATATATATATATATATATATATATATATATATATATATATATATATATATCATCATGATTTCGTCTACCTAGAATCTTATACACTTGAGAGAAGTTCCATATCTAGATGATATCCTTTCTTTCACGTCCACCTTTTCTTTCTTATGTTATTTCTTTGGTGGCTCCGTGAAAGCTTTTGCCTTGAGTGTGTGTCTTCTATCGTTGAATCTTGATGCACTCTTGTGTGGTGAAGATTATTTTCCTCATTCTTATCTTTATGAGGTTTTTGCCATCTTAATTGGTATCCCTCGTCTTGATGAGCCTTTCATCTTCTATCTTCACATGGTTGTCACAAGCATAGGTTCTCTATATGCTTATTAGTAAGCTTGTGAACCCATTTGCTAGTTGTGTGTGGGAATGATAGGCCTTGCACCGTGTGCCTCATTCTTTCAAGACTTTATTGATGCTTAATGCTCTTCTGTACATTAGTCTTCTCAAGTGCATTGCCTTGACTCACACACATCTTTTTGGTTGAGCCCACTCTTAAGTTGCCTCTCTTACTTGTTGCTCAACCATGTGTTTGTTGCAAGTACTAGGCTTAGTTTCCTATATGCTCTCTTGTACTTGTTGTAAGTTTCTATTGATTTTGGGGGAGCTATGATCCTATTTTGTGCACTTTGTATCCAGATACAAAAATTCTTGTTGTGCACAAATCATGGGAGCTTCTCTAGTTTCTTTAGAACACTGCTATGCTCTTATCATTATATCCTTTATTCATGTGGCTCGTAGGATCATTGGCCTAGTTGGTTTAATTGGTATCTTTTGATAGCTTGCTTCAATAGGTATCTTTTGATTGCATGATTGCTTGTTTCTCTCTTTATTATGTCTTTGTGGCATATCTTCCTTTTGAAATCTTTGGACCTCAATATAGTTTGTCTTCCTCCAAGTATTTACCGTTGGATGTGTGTATTGCATTCCACTCTCTTGTTGAGAAAATACACAATTTATGGAGGAACACATTTTATATTGGCCTTCTAAGCTTGTAGACCATTTTGGCAATCGATGCCAATGGGGGAGAAGTTTCAGAGAGTTTTGTGGAGAAGTTTAGAGAGTTGTCTTCTGGCTTTGGTTTGTTCCTAAGAATACGCATCTCCTTCGCATGCATTATTGGTTGTTGCATTGCATGGTGATGCATAATTGCTTATATAAACTCTCTTGAAAGTGATTGTCATCAATTACCAAAATGGGGGATATTGAAAGGACATGCGGTGCCCCCATGTGTGGTTTTGGTAATTTATGACATTCTCTATGGACTAATGGTTGCATTGAGTTATATTTGAAGGATTTTTCCATAGGCATTTCTTGAAGACCATGTGTTGGTTTCAAGGAGTTTATGGGTTGACCAAGGTGCTATTAAGGAATTATCCAAAGATTGGTCATGTGAGTGTTGAGCTTATTGCAAGCATGTCTTGAAGAAGAAGATTGTGTGATCATTCATGTTTACCTTCAAGACATCATCCAAACGAAGAGAGTTGGAAAGATTCAAGGTTGATCAAGACTAAGTCAAGAGTGAATCAAGTTGATCAATTCACAAAGCGTAGAAGATGTACTGAGAGGGATCAAGTGATCCCATTGTATGGTAAGCATTGTCCATTGCACCTTGTGTACTAACCCATGGTCTATGTGAGAGTCTATGTGGGGTTAGGTACGTGTCCATGGGCTCGCGTCAAGAGGAATATATCATACAACCCATGGAAAGGATGACATCAAGTGGTGATCGTCATCAAGATTGACGTGTGCAAGTTCAAGTGGAGCATCACGAAGATATCAAGTGCTTGAAGCTTGCCATCCATTGTGGTGTCAATGGACTTTTCAAGATGTGCCGAAGAGTGGCTCACACATAGTGGAGTATGGAGGAGCAATCATCTAGTCTCCATCGACCCAACGCAATCAAGAAAGGTGGTCCATCTTGAGGAGGACAAGATCGTCATCATCTAGCTCAAGTGGATCATGTGCAAGGCAAAGGTTTGCCCTTGATAGGTTTTCTGTTTTACCGGTCTCATGGTGATAGTTGGGAGACCGGGTTATAGGATCGATAGCCGTACTATCAAGGGGGGCTCTCAAGTGAGTAGCTTGATCGTATCGTCCGTCGAGAGCTCAAACCATTGCATCCTTGCATCATGTTTCTTGGTTCTTGTTTGGTTCTCTTTGTGAGTCTTAGAGCTTATGGTCATCTTGATGACAAGCTTGAGTTCATCGAAAACGGAGTTTGCATGCGTCTTCTATGATGTTTTCGGTGTTGGAGGTTTTACCGGTCTTATCCGAGGAAGGGTTCTCACCTTTTACTTTTGGGCCTTTTCTCATTTTCTTATTATTGGTATTTCTATCAAGATTGTGTTAGCCCTTGTCGCTAGCTTTCGAACAAACTTGGTTTCGTCGAATTCGGAGTCCGTTTGCAGAAGTTGTGGTAGTTTTGGTGTTCTGAAGAGGCTGCAGCGGTACTACCGCGGGTACGAGCGGAAGTAATTTTTTACTACCGCTCTTGGGAGCGGTACTACCGCTTGGAGCAGTACTACATGACTACTTCCGTGGCTACTTCCGCTCGGGACCAAAACTTCGTCACAAGTCCAGCGGTGGTAGGCACGGATGTAATTTTTAGTACCGCTTCATAGCAGTAGTACCGCTACCCTTAGCAGTAGTACCGCTACCCCTAGCGGTAGTACCGTGAGGTCAAGAGGTACTACCGCTCCGACGGTTCTTCTGGCTTTTTTGCCTCCTCGATGTTATGTTTCAAAGGGCTACTACCGCCCCAGCGGTAGTACCGCTCCTTGGAGCGGTAGTACCGCTCGGTGCGGGCTATGAGCATAACGGTTGGATTTTTTCCCACCTATAAAAGGGGGTCTTCTTCCCCAATGAACCTTATCCTTTGAGCTCGTGTTCTTCCCCCATTGTTGACCTTCTTCGAGCTTGCTAACTCTCAATCCATCCATGGATTCTTGCTAGTTTTTGAGGGAAAAGAGAGAGGAGATCTAGATCCACATTTCCACCAATCACTTTCTCCTCTATGTGAGGGGACCCCTTGGATCTAGATCTTGGAGTTCTTGGTGTTCTCCTTCTTGTTCTTCCTCTCATTTTCCTCCCTAGCATTAGTTGCTTCGGAGGGATTTGAGAGAGAAGGACTTGGGCACTCCGTGTGCCCTTGTCATTGCATTTGGTGCATCGGTTTGAGTTCTCCACGGTGATACGTGGAGGTTACAAGTTGAGAAGCTTATTACTCTTGGGTGCTTGGTACCCTTGAGGTTGTTCCTCTTGGGTTCTTGGTACCCTTGAGGTTGTTCCTCTTGGGTGCTTGGGTGCCCTAGACGGTTGGTGGTGTTCGGAGCTCAATCATTGTGGTGTAAAGCTCCGGGCAAGCGTCGAGGTCTCCAATTAGGTTGTGGAGATCACCCCGAGCAATTTGACGGGTACCGGCGACCGCCCCCAAGGGTTGCCAAAGTGTACGGGTTTGGTGACCGTCCCCAAGGGTTGCCATTTGTACGGGTTCGATGACCGCCCTCAAGGATCCCTTAGCGGAATCACGGCATCTTGCATTGTGCGAGGGCGTTAGGAGATTACGGTGGCCCTAGTGGCTTCTTGGGGAGCATTGTGCCTCCACGCCGCTCCAATCGGAGATTAGCATCCGCAAGGGTGTGGATTTCGGGATACATCATCGTCTCTGCGTGCCTCGGTTATCTCTTACCCGAGCCCTTTACTTATGCACTTTACTTTGTGATAGCCATATTGTTTCTTGTCATATATCTTGCTATCACCTAAGTAGTTTTTCTTGCTTAGCATAAGTTGTTGGTGCGCATAGGTGAGCCTAGTTGTTGTAGGTTTGTGCTTGACAAATTAATCGCTAGGTTTATTCCGCATTTGTTCAAGCCTCAACCGTAATTATTTTAAAGCGCCTATTCACCCCCCCTCTAGGCGACATCCACGATCTTTCAGCGGGTACAGGCAGCGCTACTACTAATGGTTAGCTGTAGCGCCTTATTCGTAGCGCAGGTGCCTGCGCTGCTGATAGCCTCAAAACCCGAGCTACTACTAGGGTTTTCCCTAGTAGTGATTTGTCACTCCGATTATCAGAGAGGTATATCTGGGCCCACTCGGTAATGCACATCACTATAAGCCTTGCAAGCATTGCAACTAATGAGTTAGTTGCGGGATGATGTATTACGGAACGAGTAAAGAGACTTGCCGGTAACAAGATTGAACAAGGTATTGAGATACCGACGATCGAATCTCGGGCAAGTAACATACCAATGACAAAGGGAACAAGCATTATGTTGTTATGCGGTCTGACCGATAAAGATCTTCGTAGAATATGTAGGAGCCACTATGGGCATCCAGGTCCCGCTATTGGTTATTGACAAGAGAGGTGTCTCGGTCATGTCTACATAGTTCTCGAACCCGTAAGGTCCGCACGCTTAACGTTCATTGACGATATAGTACTATGAGTTATGTATGTTGGTGACCCAATGTTGTTTGGAGTTTTGGATGAGATCACAGATATGACGATGAACTCTGGAATGGTTCGGAAGTAAAGATTGATATGTGGATAGTAGTGTTTGATCTCCGGAAGGGTTCCGGAATTCACCGGAAGGGATCCGGATGTTTCCCGAAATGTTTGGGCACGAGAACACTTTATCTGGGCCAAAGGGGAAAGCCCACGAGGCTTTTGGAAAGTGCAAAAGGAAGTTTTGCAAAGACCAGAGGCTAGACGCCAGGAACCCTGGCGTCTAGGGGGTAGACGCCGGGAACCCTGGCGTCTAGCCCTGGAGTCCGAGAAGGACTCTTGCCTTTCGGGTGAAACCGACTTTGAGGATGCTTTTACTCCAAGTTTCGACCCCAGGGCTCAACATATAAATAGAGGGGTAGGGATAGCACCCAAGACACATCAAGAAACACCAAGCCGTGTGCCGGCAACCCCGTCCCCTCTAGTTTATCCTCCGTCATAGTTTCCGTAGTGCTTAGGCGAAGCCCTGCGGAGATTGTTCTTCACCAACACCGTCACCACGCCGTCGTGCTGCCGGAACTCATCTACTACTTTGCCCGTCTTGCTGGATCGAGAAGGCGAGGACGTCATCGAGCTGAACGTGTGCAGAACTCGGAGGTGTCGTGCGTTCGGTACTTGGATCAGTCGGGTCGTGAAGACGTACGACTACATCAACCGCGTTGATAAATGCTTCCGCTTAGCGATCTTCAAGGGTATGAAGATACACTCCCCCTCTCGTTGCTATACATCACCATGATCTTGCGTGTGCGTAGGAATTTTTTTTGAAATAACTACGTTCCCCAACAGTGGTATTAGAGCCAGGTTTTATGCGTAGATGTTATATGCACGAGTAGAACACAAGTGAGTTGTGGGCGAAACAAGTCATAGTGCTTACCAGCATGTCATACTTTGGTTCCGCGGTATTGTTGGATGAAGCGGCCCGGACCGACATTACGCGTGACGCCACGCGAGACCGGTTCTCCTGACGTGCTTTGCACAGAGGTGGCTAGCGGGTGTCAGTTTCTCCAACTTTAGTTGAACCGAGTGTGGCTACGCCCGGTCCTTGCGAAGGTTAAAACAGCACTAACTTGACGAACTATCGTTGTGGTTTTGATGCGTAGGTAAGAACGGTTCTTACTCAGCCCGTAGCAGCCACGTAAAATTTGCAACAACAAAGTAGAGGACGTCTAACTTATTTTTGCAGGGCATGTTGTGATGTGATATGGTCAAGACATGATGCTATATTTTATTGTATGAGATGATCATGTTTTATGGCTGAAGTTATCGGCAACTGGCGGGAGCCATATGGTTGTCGCTTTATTGTATGTGATGCAACGCATACTGTAATTGCTTTACTTTATCACTAAGTGGTAGCGATAGTCGTAGAAGCAATAGACGGCGTAAATGACAACGATGCTACGATGGAGATCAAGGTGTCGCGCCGGTGATGATGGTGATCACGACGGTGCTTCGGAGATGGAGATCACAAGCACAAGATGATGATGGCCATATCATATCACTTATATTGATTGCATGTAATGTTCATCCTTTATGCATCTTATCTTGCTTTGATTGACGGTAGCATTATAAGATGATCTCTCACTAAATTTCAAGATAAGAGTGTTCTCCCTGAGTATGCACCGTTGCCAAAGTTCTTCGTGCCCAGACACCACGTGATGATCGGGTGTGATAAGCTCTACGTCCATCTACAATGGGTGCAAGCCAGTTTTGCACACGCAGAATACTCAGGTTAAACTTGACGAGCCTAGCATATGCAGATATGGCCTCGGAACACTGAGACCGAAAGGTCGGCGTGAATCATATAGTAGATATGATCAACATAGTGATGTTCACCATTGAAAACTACTCCATTTCACGTGATGATCGGTTATGGTTTAGTTGATTTGGATCACATGATCACTTAGAAGATTAGAGGGATGTCTATCTAAGTGGAAGTTCTTAAGTAATATGATTAATTGAACTTTAATTTATCATGAACTTAGTCCTGGTAGTATTAGCATATCTACGTTGTAGATCTATAGCTCGCGTTTAGCTCGGCCTGTTTTATTTTGATATGTTCCTAGAGAAAACTGAGTTGAAAAATGTTAGTAGCAATGATGCGGATTGGATCCGTGATCTGAGGATTTTCCTCATTGCTGCACAGAAGAATTATGTCCTTGATGCACCGCTAGGTAACAGACCTATTGCAGGAGCAGATGCAGATATTATGAACGTTTGACAAAATCTTTGTATGATAACTACTTGATAGTTTAGTGCACCATGCTTTACGGCTTAGAACCGAGACTTCAAAAATGTTTTGGACGCCACGAAGCATATGAGATGTTTCAAGAGTTGAAATTGGTATTTCATACTCATGCCCATGTCGAGAGGTATGAGACCTCGGCGATACTTTGCCTACAAGATGGAGGAGAATTGCTCAGCTAGTGAGCATGTGCTTAGAATGTCTGAGTACTACAATCACTTGAATCAAGTGGGAGTTAATCTTCCAGATAAGATAGCGATTGACAGAGTTCTCTGGTCACTATCACTAAGTTACTAGAACTTCGTGATGAACTATAATATGCAAGGGATAACGGAAACGATTCCCAAGCTCTTCGTGATGCTGATATCGACGAAGGTAGAAATCAAGAAAAACATCAAGTGTTGATGGTTGACAAGACCACTAGTTTCAAGAGAAAGGGCAAAGGGAAGAAGGGGAACTTCAAGAAGAACGACAAGCAAGTTGCTACACAAGTGAAGAAGCCCAAGTCTATACCTAAGCCTGAGACTAAGTGCTTCTACTGCAAAGGGACTGGTCACTTGAAGCGGAACTGCCCCAAGTATTTGGCGGATAAGAAGGATGGAAAAGTGAACAAAGGTATATTTGGTATACATGTTATTGATGTGTACTTTACTAGTGTTTATAGCAACCCCTCAGTATTTGATACTAGTTCAGTTGCTAAGATTAGTAACTTGAAACGGGAGTTGCAGAATAAACAGAGACTAGTTAAGGGTGAAGTGACGATGTGTGTTGGAAGTGGTTACAAGATTGATATGATCATCATCGCACACTCCCTATACTTTTGGGATTAGTGTTGAACCTAAATAAGTGTTATTTGGTGTTTGCGTTGAGCATGAATATGATTTGATCATGTTTATTGCAATACAGTTATTCATTTAAGTTAGAGAACAATTGTTGTTCTGTTTACATGAATAAAAAAACCTTCTATGGTCACACACACCAACGAAAATGGTTCGTTCGATCTCGATCGTAGTGATACACATATTCATAATATTGAAGCCAAAAGATGCAAAGTTAATAATGATAGTGCAACTTATTTGTGGCAATCGCCGTTTGATCATATTGGTGTAAAGCGCATGAAGAAACTCCATGCTGATGGGATTTTGGAATCACTTGATTATGAATCACTTGATACTTGCGAACCATGCCTTATGGGCAAGATGACTAAAACTCCGGTCTCCGGAACAATGGAGCAAGCAACTGACTTATTGGAAATAATACGTACTGATGTATGCAATCCGATGAGTGTTCAGGCTCGCAGAGGGTATCATTATTTTTCGACCTTCACAGATGATTTGAGTAGATATGGGTATATCTACTTGATTAAACATAAAGTCTGGAATATTTGAAAAGTTCATATAATTTCAGAGTGAAGTGGAAAATCATTGTAACAAGAAAATAAAGTTTCTACGATCTGATCGTGGAGGAGAATATTTTAGTTACGAGTTGGGTCTTCAATTAAACAATGTGGAATAGTTTCACAAACTCATGCCAACTGGAACACCACACATAATGGTGTGTCCGAACGTCATAACCGTACTTTATTGGATATAGTGCAATCTATGATGTCTCTTACTGATTTACCACTATCGTTTTGGGGTTATGCATTAGAGACAGCTGCGTTCACATTAAAAAGGGCACCATCTAAATCCGTTGAGACGACACCGTATGAACTGTGGTTTGGCAAGAAACCAAAGTTGTCGTTTCTTAAAGTTTGGGGTTGCGATGCTTATGTGAAAAAGTTTCATCCTGATAAGCTTAAACCCAAATCGGAGAAATGTGTCTTCATAGGATACCCAAGGGAGACTGTTGGGTACACCTTCTATCACAAATCCGAAGGCAAGACATTCGTTGCTAAGAATGGATCCTTTCTAGAGAAGGAGTTTCTCTCGAAAGAAGTGAGTGGGAGGAAAGTATAACTTGATGAGGTAACTGTACCTGCTCACTTATTGAAAAGTAGTTCATCGCAGAAATCTGTTCCTGTGACTACTACACAAATTAGCTGGGAAGCTAATGATGATGATCATGTAACTTCAGATCAAGTTACTACCGAACCTCGTAGGTAAACCAGAGTGAGATCTGCACCAGAGTGGTACGGTAATCCTATTCTGGAAGTCATGTTACTTGACCATGGCGAACCTACGAACTATGAGGAAGCGATGATGAGCCCAGATTCCGCAAAATGGCTTGAGGCCATGAAATGTGAGATGGGATCCATGTATGAGAACATAGTATGGACTTTGGTTGACTAGCACGATGATCGGCAAGCCATCGAGAATAAATGGATCTTCAAGAAGAAGACTGACGCTCATGGTAATGTAACTGTCTACAAAGCTCGACTTGTTGTGAAAGGTTTTCGACAAGTTCAAGGGGTTGACTACGATGAGACTTTCTCACCGGTAGCGATGCTTAAGTCTGTCTGAATCATGTTAGCAATTGCCGCATTTTATGATTATGAAATATGGCAAATGGATGCCAAAACTGCATTCCTGAATGGATTTCTGGAAGAAGAGTTGTATATGATGCAACCGGAAGGCTTTGTCGATCCAAAGGGTGCTAACAATGTGTGCAAGCTCGGTGATCCATTTATGGACTGGTGCAAGCCTCTCGGAGTTGGAATAAACGTTTTGATAGTGTGATCAAAGCATATGGTTTTATACAAACTTTTTGAGAAGCCTATATTTACAAGAAAGTGAGTGGGAGCTCTGTAGCATTTCTGATATTATATGTAGATGACATATTGTTAATTGGAAATGATATAGAATTTCTGGATAGCATAAAGGGATACTTGAATAAAAGTTTTTCGATGAAAGACCTCGGTGAAGCTGCTTACATATTGGGCATCAAGATCTATAGAGATAGATCAAGACGCTTAATTGGACTTTCACAAAGCACATACCTTGATAAAGATTTTGAAGTAGTTCAAAATGGAACAGTCAAAGAAAGAGTTCTTGCCTGTGTAACAAGGTGTGAAATTGAGTCAGACTCAAAGCCCGACCACGGCAGAAGATAGAAAGAGAGTGAAAGTCATTCCCTATGCCTCAGCCATAGGTTGTATAAACTATGCCATGCTGTCTACCAGACCTATTGTATACCCTACACTGATTTTGGCAAGGGAGTACAATAGTGATCTAGGAGTAGATCACTGGACAACGGTCAAAATTATCCTTGGTGGAATAAGGATATGTTTCTCGATTATGGAGGTGACAAAAAGGTTCGTCGTAAAGGGTTATGTCAATGCAAATTTTGACACTGATCCAGATGACTCTAAGTCTCAATCTGGATACATATTGAAAGTGGGAGCAATTAGCTAGAGTAGCTCCGTGCAGAGCATTGTTGACATAGAGATTTGCAAAATACATACAGATCTGAATGTGGTAGACCCGTTGACTAAACTTCTCTCACAAGCAAAACATGATCACACCTTAGTACTCTTTGGGAGTTAATCACATAGTGATGTGAACTAGATTATGGACTCTAGTAAACCCTTTGGGTGTTGGTCACATGACGATGTGAACAATGGGTGTTAATCACATGGTGATGTAAACTATTGATGTTAAATCACATGGCGATGTGATCTAGATTATTGACTCTAGTGCAAGTGGGAGACTGAAGGAAATATGCCCTAGAGGCAATAATAAAGTTATTATTTATTTCCTTATCTCATGATAAATTTTTATTATTCATGCTAGAATTGTATTAACCGGAAACATAATACATGTGTGAATACATAGACAAACGGAGTGTCACTAGTATGCCTCTACTTGACTAGATTGTTGATCAAAGATGGTTAAGTTTCCTAGCCATAGACATGAGTTGTCATTTGATTAACGGGATCACATCATTAGGAGAATGATGTGATTGACTTGACCCATTCCGTTAGCTTAGCACTTGATCGTTTAGCATGTTGCTATTGCTTTCTTCATGACTTATACATGTTCCTATGACTATGAGATTATGCAACTCCGTTTACGGAGGAACACTTTGTGTGCTACCAAAGCGTCCTAGCGAATCGGGTGATTATAAAGGTGCTCTACAGGTGTCTCCGAAGGTACTTGTTTGTTTGGTGTATTTCGAGATTAGGATTTGTCACTGCGATTGTCAGAGAGGTATATCTGGGCCCACTCGGTAATGCACATCACTATAAGCATTGCAACTAATGAGTTAGTTGCGGGATGATGTATTACGGAACGAGATTGAACTAGGTATTGAGATACCGACGATCGAATCTCCGGCAAGTAACATACCGATGACAAAGGGAACAACGTATGTTGTTATGTGGTCTGACCGATAAAGATCTTCGTAGAATATGTAGGAGCCAATATGGGCATCCAGGTCCCGCTATTGGTTATTGACAAGAGAGGTGTCTCGGTCATGTCTACATAGTTCTCGAACCCGTAGGGTCCGCACGCTTAACGTTAGATTGACGATATAGTACTATGAGTTATGTATGTTGGTGACCGAATGTTGTTCGGAGTTTTGGATGAGATCACAGATATGACGAGGAACTCGAATGGTTCGAAGTAAAGATTGATATGTGGATAGTAGTGTTTGATCTCTGGAAGGGTTCCGGAATTCACCGGAAGGGGTTCCGGATGTTTCCAGAAATGTTTGGGCACGAGAACACTTTATCTGGGCCAAAGGCGAAAGCCCACGAGGCTTTTGGAAAGTGCAAAAGGAAGTTTTGCGGAGACCAGAGGCTAGACTCTAGGAACCCTGGCGTCTAGGGGGTAGACGCCGGGAACCCTGGCGTCTAGCCCTGGAGTCCGAGAAGGACTCTTGCCTTTCGGGTGAAACCGACTTTGAGGATGCTTTTACTCCAAGTTTCGACCCCAGGGCTCAACATATAAATAGAGGGGTAGGGCTAGCACCCAAGACACATCAAGAAACACCAAGCCGTGTGCCGGCAACCCCGTTCTCTCTAGTTTATCCTCCGTCATAGTTTCCGTATTGCTTAGGCGAAGCCACAGGGAGATTGTTCTTCACCAACACCGTCACTGCTTTGTCGTCTTTGCGGAACTCATCTACTACTTCGAGTCTTCTTTGGATCGAGAAGGCGAGGACGTCATCGAGCTGAACGTGTGCAGAACTTGGAGGTGCCGTGCGTTCGGTACTTGGATCGGTCGGATCGTGAAGACGTACGACTACATCAACTGCGTTGATAAATACTTCCGCTTAGCGATCTTCAAGGGTATGAAGATACACTCCCCCTCTCGTTGCTATACATCACCATGATCTTGCGTCTGCGTAGGAATTTTTTTGAAATTACTACGTTCCCCAACATAGC
Source organism: Aegilops bicornis (assembly GCA_021605145.1). NCBI lineage: Eukaryota > Viridiplantae > Streptophyta > Magnoliopsida > Poales > Poaceae > Aegilops > Aegilops bicornis. Next base: position 664,929,748 of record CM038671.1, on the reverse strand, counting down.
CGAGAGGCTTGCCGTCGCATCTGGTGTTCTGTTCACCGCCGGTGAATCCTCATCACCATGTGATTGCCGCGACGTCACATCTGACCTAGACCTGCCATTCACCGCCGATCTCGGAGTTGCCGTCTTTTGCGGTGATGCATCAGTTTTCCTCCCACCGTCCGTCTCCGCCACGGTGCTCTCTCAAAGGAGAACCAAACCAAGATGATCCGTGCTCAGGAGACGTCCTCTCGGCCCAGGACACCACCAGTGTACCCGATCACCTCCAATGAGAAACCCTGACCCTAGCCGCCGCCTAGACTCGCCACCGATCGCCTCCCGTCGGCTGAAGGGTTAGAGCAACTCCAACGGGGCGACCCATTTCGTCCGCCGCCGTCCGTTTGGGTCGGCACTGACAAAAAAAGCGGCCCAATGCATCGACCCAAACGGACGCGCGTCCGCTTGGCGCCCGCATGGCGACCCATTCCCGGCCCATTTTTTAGCCGGATTTGCGTCGGCGCGGACACGAGACGGACGCGCGCGCGCCTACTCCTCTCCCCGGGCCCGCTGGTCGGTGGCAGCCACCACCATTTTCCCCCATTTTTCCCAAAAACACTCCCACTCGCGCGCACCCCCCCAACCAGCCATGGACGACGCCATCGACCTCGACCTCGACCTTAACACCGCCGCCGGCCTCGCCTCCCTCGCTTCGTCCGGCGTCGCCGCCCCCTTCGGTAAAGGCAAGCCTCGTGCCCCGTGCAAGACCGCCGCCGCGACCAAGCAAAAGAAGGCGCTGACGCCCGAACATCGGGCAAGGGAGTCGGCCAAGAGGAAGGGCCGGAGGCACGCCGCAGACGCGAGGGATGAGGCCGCCGCGCAGGCCACCGTCTTCGTCGCCGCGCAGCAGGAGGTCACCAACGCCCGCGTCGCGGCGGCAACGAGGGAGGCGCTCTACATGCAGGGTTAAACCCTAGCCAGCACGGCCTCGTCCACGCCGCCATCGCCGTGACCAGCATCGGCTCGTTGGTGTTTTCTTGGATGGTGTTGCCCGTCTCGCCCCGCGCGTCGTCTTGCAACCCGATCCCCGGCTTCCACGTCTACCCGCGGGCCTCCCGCCTCTCCGGGGAGTGCTCGCCCGACGTGAGCGTGGTCGCGCCTTCCATGCCCGCGCCCGCGCCCATCGACCTTAACGCCACCCCGGTGGCCGGTGGCTTGTCATCCGGCGGCGCGAGGAGACAAGCGCGGCAGACGCCGGCCGGCGTGCCCGGACGCCCACAACCTGTTCGAGGAAATGCCGTCCACCGCCGACGATGAATACATGCAAAACCTCATATTCGAGGGCGGTGCGCCGGCCGCTGGCTACGATCCCGACGAGACACAAATCTAGGGCGGCCGCGGGGCGTTCACGCCGACCGCTGACTGTGATCCCGATCAGGCGGCCTTCATGCGTGATCAGGTCGGCATCGACCTGGACGGCTTCCCCCTCGACCACGAGTTCGGGACGACTACGGGCTAGAGGAAGAGGACGAGTGCGACATCAAAGTGGAGCCTTTGTTCGAGGACGAGCTCGCCAAACCAAGCGGCCAGTCCTAAGTCAAGCCGAAGAGCAAGCGCCGCGAAGGCGCATACGGCCGAGGACAAGCTTCTTTGCGAGTGTTGGTGAGACATTGGACAAGACCGCAAGACGGGCTCCGAGCAAAAGCATTCAACCTTTTGGATTCGTGTCCACCGAGAGTTTCATGAGCGCAAGAAGTTTCCGCCTTACCAATTTGTGAACACGCGCGGGTGGGTCTCCATTTCCAAGCGGTGGAGGGTGATCCAACAAGAGTGCAACAAGTTTTGCGCCACTCTTGAGAGCGTCAAGGCCCGCCTCGTGAGCGGCATCGGCATGCAAGACATGGTATGCTAGCAAGCCGCCCTCTTTTGTGTCATCAAGTTCATCCTTTGCGTGCTCATTTGCATATCACTTGTCCATATGCTTGCATGGAAACATTTTGTAGGCATTTCAAGCTTTAGAGGCATTCAAGGTTCAACACAATGGCAAGTGCTTCAACCTCTCTCATTGCTATCGGGTCATCAAGGACGAGAAGAAGTTCAAGACGCAATATGCCGCACTCAAGGCGCGTGGGGGGAAGAAAGCCGTGGAGGATGTTGGGGAGGGCGAGCAAGACACGCTGAGGAAGACCAACTCCAAGAAGGAGGACAAGCGAGATGCGGCCACCAACGCCTTGATCACAAGCGTGGACGGCATGATGAACAAGAAGGACTCAAGGGAGGAGGAGCGCCGACGTTTCAAGGCGGAGCAAATGGATGCTTTCATGGAGATCCAAAGGAGGAGGCTTGAGATGGACGCCGGGAAGCAAGCCAAGATGTTCGAGCTAGAGGCGGAGAAGCAAGCCAAGATGCTAGAGATTGAGGCTGACAACGCCAAGACCAAGGCGAAAGAAGTGGCTCTCGCGAGCATGATGACCGGGGTGGAGATCATGAAGGTGGATCTCAACACCGTGTCGCCAAGGAAGAGGGCGTGGTTCGAGAAGATGCAGGCCGACATGCTCAAGTTCGACGACGAGTGATCCATGGCGGCGGCGCCATCTTTTATATCTTGACGGTGTCTTGCGGCATGACCATCGGAGGCGATGGCACGGTCAAACTCAAGTCCTATCTTTTGTGTCTTTGGCATGTGTGTCGATTAATTTGGCGAGTCTTGACATGAACTGTGATGATATTTTTTGAAGCCGACATTGTATGCCGGCGCTGACATGAGACATGGCCACTGGCATGATCGACCGCGGGCCTTTTTTTTAAAAAATTTAAATGCAGACATGAAATGGGTCGGTAGCGTTGGAGCATTCTGACCCAATGCAAAAGAGCGAGCAGCGGGTGGCCGTCCAACGGATAAAAAGCAGACCGAAATCGCGTCTATTTGGGTCGACCGGTTGGAGTTGCTCTTATCTCACGAGGTGGACCCGCATCAGTCGAACGATAGATCTCGTGCGTGCCGACGACCTGTGCATGAGACACGAGTCGCGGAGACGATATCTCCATCCGTACTGGTGTCGCCGGCCCACCCAACGAGAGGGGCGGAAACAGATCTCGAATCGGAATCGCGCATCAGGAGGCAGCCACGTAGAGCGGACCGAAGATCCAGTGGGTCACCGCGCGGCGTCACGTCGTGCGGACGAGGAGCAGCCGCGCCGCGCCGCGCGGCGGGATGGCCGTACCTGCGGTGCGGTGGGGCGTGACCCTACTTGCTGCCCCGCGCGCGAGACCGCGACGGCGACCAAGCCAGCCCGGAGACAAACGCCCCGGGGCCGACGCCAAGCGTTGGATTGCGTCGCGAGGCGCTCGATCGCATCATCGGGTGCGTGCGTGCGTGCGTGCGGCACGTTTCACGGACCACGGGTGGTTGGACGCGCGTACGGCGTACCGGCCGGTGTTGTCCTGTCGAAAAAAGTCTATTTTAAACCTTAAACTTGTAGAGCTTAGCTAAATCGAACCTTAAACTCTGAATCCCGGTTGTTGGCACACTGAACTTATCAGTCCCGGTCTAAATTGAACCTTGGAGCTGTTTTTCACGTCAGGAAAAAATATATCCCAAATGGGATCATTTGCCACTCTCACCGGTGACTTGGCCCACCTGTCATATTTATCTTCCATCTTAATTTCTGTCCTAATCTGACAGGCTACTAAATCGACATGCTTGCGGCAACCTCGGAGGATCGCGGCGCTGCTTTCGATATGGGGGACATCGCTGCCGTTGTGTGCTTCCCCGGCCACCTTTTATTTCGCTATGGTATTCATTTGATGGTCGACGATTAATCCCATTGCAAGGTTTGCACAAATGAAGAGCATCCGCACAATGTGAAAATAGAAAAGTGCTTGGCTAGACTAGCAATCCACGGCATGGTTTTAGCCTGGTGCCATGATGCCTGCCGCAATGTTGCCATGGCGCGTCTTGGCTCGCTATTCGCCACCGGAGAGTCGGCCATCGAGCTTGACCACGTTGGCGTTGACTATCAAAGACGCGGTAGCGGCTCTCCTGCCGCTCCGCTTCTCCGTCGACGAGGCGCTGCCGGAGGAGGTTATCCTGGCGGCATCTCCAAAGCTCGAATCTGAGCCGCATCTTTCCCGCCATTGCGCTCGGCTAGCTACGCTTTGCCGAATCCTCCATTTGTGGTGTTGTCTTTGCTCCAGTTGCTAAGTTTTTGTGCGTGCTCGCTCTTGCTGCTATCGTGTGTGCTATTTGTTGCCTTGCGCCGCAATTGATGTATACTGCTTTGCTCGGGCGGGTTGCTCGATCGGGATCGATTCGGGAGTCAAGAAGACAAAGAAATTGGGGAAGAAGATTAATATGACACATGGGCCCCGCTGTTAGTGAGAATATCATTTAATCCCAGTCTGTATTGTTACTTTCCTAGTGCACCAAACACCTCCAAGGTTTGATTTAGACTGGGATTGATAAGTTCAGTGTGCCAACGACCGGGATTCAGAGTTCAGGGTTCGATTTAGCTAAGCTCTACAAATTCAAAAGTTCAAATTGGACTTTTTCCTTTCCTGTCCGGATGGGATCCGAGGCCGACCGATCGCACGTCTCGTCTTTTTTTCTTTTCTTTTTCCTTTTCGGCAGATGTCGCACATCGCGTCCTACCTCTTAAATGCGTGCGTGTCTGAGAGAGAGAGAGAGATAGTGTGGCGGTACATTATTGATATTTTTGTCGAAAGAGACCCTCTGCCGATTGGAATTGCCAAAAAAGACCCCCTGCGAACGAAATGGACAAAAAAGACCCCCTCACAAGTGGCGGCAGGCGCGGCAGGCGACACGTGTCACTGCCGCCACTCCATGAGGCGGCGGGCCGGCCGCCCGAGGCGGCCTCGCCCGGCACAACGGCAACCTGCAGTCTTGAGGTGCATGACGGAGCAGGCAGCGCCACGTGGGCCCGGCCGCCACCGGGTGAGGCGGCCGCAGCTGCCGCTGTCGCTCCCTTGCCGACACGGCCTGCTTTCTCCTCAGCTTCCGCCTTCTCGCGTCGCTCTTCCGCAAATAAACTATTCCACGCCCGGCGACTTCTTTCACGAATCTCGATCCTTTGCCTAAGCCGGCTTCTCCGTGTCAATCCAACGATAGTACATGCACAGAGGCGAAGGAGACTACAACAAGAAACAAAATGTTACTAAAGAATCAATGAAAATACCAACAATATCTATTCGTGATGGTTAAACCATACCGAGGCTTGTCGTACTCTGAAATAGCTACGGCAGGATCTTCCTCATAATTGGCACATGAAAAACTTCATGCCCAACCAATCTGAAAAATCCGTCACCTCCTTCACCTTGCAAAGATCGCCACACCAACACCGCAGGATCGCCACCCCAGAGGCAAACTTGCATTCTTCATTTTCCTCGGCCTAATGCTTTGATCCGAGCAAGGCAAACTCATACCGATGAAAAAATGTGTTACACACTTTGCGCCTTTGCCGATTTCGAGGATGGTACGGGCGAGAGCCTCGGTGTCTCCTTTTATAAGCTCAGACGATAAATGATGGCGAGAAAATTAAGCGGCGATATTTACGATCCCCGTAGTGTTGGCACAACAGACTTCCCGTAGCCTCGGATTCCCGGTGCCATCGCATCCGGCCGAGGCAAAAGAAGCAAAAGCGGGATTGATTCTCGGGCGAAAGAACCAAAAGCGTCCATATACCCGCTGCCGAGTCACGGCCTGCCATCGTCGCCTCGAAATCAGCGCCGTCTAACAAGACTGTCAGCGCGTCTGGCAGCAAGACAGACAAAGCCTCGGTGGTGGCGGCGTGGCCCTTTGGGCTCACAGCAGCCTTGTGCCTTGTCGGCCGTGCGGCGGCAATGGGCGGCCGCCTCACCCGATGGCGGCCGGGCCCGCTGGCGCGTTGCTCCGTCATGCACGCCGGCTCAGGCCGCCTGCACACACCGTTATACACCGGGCTGCCGCCTCCTGTTGTGGCGGCCGGGCCCGCCGCCTCACGGCGTGGCGGCAGGTGACACGTGTCGCCTGCCGCGCCTGCCGCTATTAGTCAGGGGTCTCTTTTGTCAATTTCGTCCGCATGGAGTTTTTTTTTGGCAATTCCAATGTGCAGAGGGTCGACAAAAAATCTACATTATTTGGTTTTCGGCAGACGTGGAATCACGTGGACGCGGAACCTAATTCGGGGGATCGATTTGACCCGGGCTACGTGACGCGCGAACCATGGATTCGCCATTTTCTGGCGAGGCATATGCGTGAGGGAGGAGCCACAGGAAAAGAGTGTGCTGGTGCGTGCCGATTTTTTGGTTGCTGACGAGATAGTCAGTCCACTGCAGCCATCGTCAGGTTGAGATCTCCACCAGATTACCCTCGTGAAAACGATTACGCACGTGCCAAGTGGTGTGAAATCGTCGGGCACCTTCGGGCGTCCAAGAGTGCGAGACGCTGACTCTTTTCTCATGCTGACCGTCTCGTGTACTTCGGCAGTCCACGAACCAGTGGCGTGCCGGTCTGTCGGCTGTCGCGGGAAAAGTTAGCAAATGTAAGCAATCTCGTCATACAATAGCCTGCTAAGTGACGTGTTCAATTATATTTGCTCACTACCTTTCGGAAGAAAAAAACAAGTGCATACTATGTGGAATTTATTTCTTTCTTTCGGGAAACTTTCAATCTATTAATTTTCAATAATGGCAGTACAACGAACATCAGAAACCCGGTAGTCCGAAGCTCGTCTCCTCCGTCGGACCAATGTCGCCGCATGGCGCCGCTCTGGCGGGCCGCGTAGTGCCTAACTCTGCTATTTAAGCCGATCGCCGACACCGAAACCCTACCCCTCCACATTTCCTCCGCCCGTCCACCGCTGCCGCCACTTTCCACTTCCCACCCGCCACCACCAAGTAGCCATGCTCTCACGCCGCCGGATAAGGGGCCACCCATTTCTGACGCTGGAGCACAGACTGCACCTCCTTGAGCAAATCCGGGCAAGGCGCGAAGCCCGAATCGCGGGACTACTTCTAGATGCAGTGGATCTAGATGAGGAGTTGGAGGTTGAGGAGGGGGGTTGAGGAGGAGGAGGAGCCGGAGGAGGATGTGGGGGACGCCGGGGACACGGATGTGCAGGTGAAGCAGTAGACCATCCTCGATTCCCTCCGCTCCTCCTCCGCAGTCAGATGCAGAGGCGAGACGCCGCTGCCGGCAGGAGATGGAGGCAGCATGCCGCGAAGGAGGAGGAGATGTTCGCCTACACGGATGAGGTCGAGCATGAGGAGGAGGAGCCAGACCCTCATATGCGCCCGTCCACCCGGTGCCCGACACCGACGTCGTGGACATCTCCGACGACGAAGATTAGCTAGGGTAGTACGTAGGATTTTTTTGCATGCTTTGTATTGATCAGGGGTTAAAATATGGGAGACTCGGATGAAGAGTAGCTAATTTGAGGCATGATGGGTCACTATCCGCGGACATGCCCGGATGCGTCTGCGGGCGTTTGAAGGACCGGATTTGTCAAGTTCGACTGTAGATGCTCTAAGGGTCCATATGACCAGCGCACTCGAACAACAACCGCCGCTGATGAAGAAACACGTAGATCGAAATAATTCAACCTAAAAACACACAGACGTCGACGAACGAAGATCGGATATGTGCGACCCACCAAAGACAATCATCGACTTATAAGATCTGCCAGAGACACACCTCCACATGCCCTGTGACGATGCTAGAAGCACCGCCAAAGCAGGGGAACTAGACGTGAAGAATCTTGTTTCATCTTCAGGGAGCCGTCATCCTCTTGCCTTCCTAACCGTTGCAGTCCGTTTGTACTTGGCCTTTTTTTCAGGGGCTGTACTTGACTTCTGATGAAAAAGAAAGAAAAAGGACACGCCCGCACGTAGCAGGGCCGGACTCGGAGCCTTTCGAGGGCCTGAAAGCACATACTAGGAAACCCAGCCCACGCGGGTGCGCCCCAAGGTGTATAATTGGGCCCATCTTTCGCCAGACGTGCCCTCTCTTCCCGCGGCTCTAAGCCCTAGAACGCCCCTTGCTTTTGGTCGCTGCTCCCCCCGCCGGCGATGGCCGCGCCGCCGGAGACGACGGGCGCGCCGTCCCCGCCGGAAGGGGAGCACAAGGGCAACACGGGCGTCGAGGTATGCTGCTTCGAGCAATCTGCAGAGGACTTCTCCAGAGCGGTGCGCGCCATCTCGGAGCTCGCCGCCGGCGAGCCCGAGCCGGGCTTCCCCGACGCCGAGGCGGAGCGGCTCGCCTCCTCGATAACGTTCCTCAGGTGAAGACGCGCTCTCCTTGCTCCCCAATCACCGCGATAGAATCTGGCAGCTTTCAGTTGTGGGCTTGCAAGCCGTACAGCGGCGACAACAATTAATGGCGGCTTCAACTGTTCAACTTTTTATACACGTGGCGCGGGACGGAGATGTGGTTGTGCACGTACGGTGGAGCTTGGAACGTGGAACCTCTTTAGCTTTGTTGATTGTTTGATTGATGTGTCGTTTGTGCGGGAGAACTTTGTTACGGTTTGTGAATTTGGAGTTTATGGCACCATTACAAACGATAAATTCTAGTCGTCATGTTCTTGCTATGGTAGCATTTATTTCTTGCTGTTAGTGTTAACTAGAATTCGTTTGATACAGTCACCGCATGTGATTGTGTTGTTATCAGCTGGTTTTTGTCTGATAAGAATGGTACAATGAAACCCGTTGTAAAATTCAGTGGGCGTGATAGCTGAAATTTAGTAACTTCAAGTTTATTGTTTAACTAATTGATTATGACAAGATCTTTTAAAGTCAATGGCTGGACGGCTGGACACTGGGAGTTTTCGGCTTTTTCTTGATCTACAGTTGTAGTTGCTTTCATTTTGGATTTGAAAAAAAAAACAGATTTATTGACAAGGCCACTTTTATTGACTTGGTATGGAATTAATTTGAGCCTTTTCTGCTTAGTAGTAGCACATGCTCATCGGAGATTGCTCTGTTTCTCCATAAGATTAGCACATTTTGAAAAGTTGCAGTTGTTACATTGGCAGTATACCTAATTGGAGAGCACAAGATGTCTTCTTGTTTCGTTTTTACTAGCCTACTCTATCCTTCCCTGTTTTCGTATTTTAGTGTTTTTTTTTGTATTACTCAGAACCCATTCTGCTTGACATTTAATCAATTGTTATCTTCGCAGAGAATGGAAGCATTTTAATTATGAGCCCAAAGGTGTAAGTTTTACTTACGGCACTGGATCAACTTCATCCAGAGATGACACACATGAGATTACCTTACCACAATTCTCGTCTGCATCTGTTCCTCAGGTTAGTAAAACTACGGTGCTAATTTCTGAGTCTAAAGTTCCTGTTATAACATTGGAGGAAAGCTTTCTGCTGATTTCTTGGATCACATCAGTGCAAACCAATGCAGGTCACACACTTGGAAGATGGGAGGGATAATAATACATACAGGTATTATTTCTAGAAGCTAGACTTTTTCAACTTACTAGAATCTTCTTATTTTGTTACATGATTCTCCCTAAGTTTGTTGAGGAGAGATACATTACGATTTAAGTTCCTCAGTTCTGGTTATTTGGAGTATTGAAGTTATGACCCAAGATTTTTCCATAGCCCTGTTTATGTAATATTTTTGTTTGTCTGCTCACAATTCAAAGGTTGCTGCACATGGACTGGTAAGCAGGCCAGTCCCTATTCTCATTTGTTGGTGAAGAATTTTCTACGGAAGTATAATAATTTTCTTGCTGTTTCACACATAACATTATCTCAAATGCACCTTTGACCTTTGATACGTACCCTTTCTAATTATATACCAGTAAAATAATTTAAAATGATTAGTGCCATGGAAGTACTTTCATTGACCAATATATGAAAACCATTTTGTTCTTTGGTGTAATCAGTGATCAAAGTTTTACATTCTGGACTGCATACACAATAAAAGAACAACTATTTGAGAATGAAAACAATATTCTCTTGGTCCAGGAGTAATCCTGCAGAGTGAGTTGGGTCATTAAGTGTCACCAACCCATGCAATGTTTTGCTGCTTTTAGGGGATTTGTTAGTAGAAGGGCGGACCTGGCGCAGTGGCAGAGTCCCTCCACTTGTGGCCTGGAGGTCCTGAGTTCGAACCGGCCTCCTTGCAGAAATATTATGCAAGAGTAAGGCTGTCTGAAATTCCCTTCCCCAGACCCCACCTTGTGTGGGAGCTTTCAGCACTGGGTATGTCCTTTTTTTGGGGGGTGGGGGGGGGGGGGGGGTGGGGGTGGGGGGTTGTTAGTAGGTTAACAGTGAACTTACTTGAAACACCATTGCTTTATTTCTTTCATTAATTAATTTTCAGCATTGTCATAAACTGATGATATGTGGATACACTGCTAATTTTGACCTTATTTTTACACTCTTTCAGTTTTCTCTGTTACATTATCCATATGACTGTAGAGAACCATGCTGATTGAACTGTGATTAAATCTCTTAATTGTTGCAGCTCTGATTTCATTTTATTCGCTGGGGGGAATGTTTGGTCGTTGGACTGGTGCCCGAGGTTGTGCGACAAGCCTTCTTCTCCTGCAAATTGTGAGGTTGTGATCAACTGACTCTGAGCACGAACTAGTAGCTCTTTTGTTGCAAGTCGTGGCTTAGAAAATGTTTCTGTTGTTCACCACCAAATTTAGCAATGAGAAAAATGTCATCATCTATTTGCTTGGCATGTGGGTCACAAGCCCACATTTCAATGGCATATTGATTCGTTTTACTTTTATAAAACCCTCCAGACAACCGTTGCAGTGCCTTTCTCAAGTGCATCTTTGCATGCTGGCTCATTGCTAGGTTGCACTTGTTTTTCAGTGTCTATGAATAGTATTCCCTCCGATCCAAATTACTTGTCGCTCAAATGGATGTATATAGACGTATTTCAGTGCTAGATACATCCGTTTGAGCGACAAGTAATATGGATCGTGGGGAGTTCCTTTTTTTAATCGCAAGAATTTACTGGATTTACAAAAAGATAAGTAGAACATAGGAGTTGCTTAGAATTGCTGATCATGTTCTTTTATCTATTGCAGTATCTTGCTGTTGCTGCTCATCCTCCTGGTTCTTCTTACCATAAAATTGGTATGCCACTGATTGGCAGAGGCATCATTCAAGTTTGGTGTATCGTAGCACCCTTTGAAGAGGCACATACTAATCAGTCAATGCTTGCATACAGTAATAGCAATCGTAGAGGAAGGCCTAGAAAAATACCAAACGAGAACAATTCAATTGAGAGTTCATCAGTTCCTCGAAAACCAATAGGGAGACCGAGAAAGATAAAACTGACGACTGGGGATGATCGCACAGAACCTAGTAGTCTGAAAAAACCAAGGGATAATGCAGAACCTAGTCTGAAAAAACCAAGGGGCAGACCAAGAAAATATCCACTGTCAGTTGCCAAAGCGGTAGATTCAACAAAAAATGGCGGAAGTCCAGGTTCTAGTTTTGTTGACCCTCTTGTCACTTCAGGAGTTATACCAGGCGATCTTGCATTATCTTGTGCTATACCATCTGTGAAGTCTGTGGAATCAGCTCCAAAAAAAGGCAGGGGTCGACCTAGGAAAATCCCAATTGACAAAATAAAGTGTTCGCCTGACACTGAATGGACAGAAGATATCTCTAGAGCTCTAGTATGCTGCACGAAACCAAAGAAAAAAAGGGGGAGGCCCCGGAAATATCCACTCCCAAGCAGCAGCAAGCATGTTTCTGGCACTGATACTGAATTTGATAAAGAAACTGGATCAGCAGAGTCTGATTCTAATTTAAGTCTTGTTACAGTTGATGCAGCACAACCAGTTCCATCTTCATCTCTTACAATTTGTGGGAAAAGATCAAGAGGTCGGAAGGGTAGAGGACGACCTAAAAAGGAAACAAATCCTTGTGCACTTTCTTCGTCAGTGGTTTCTGGTGTCCAATCGCAGAGTAGGGAGACCATTTCAAATGATCCAGCACACTCTGTTGAGAATCATTTGCCATATGGACACTCTAACTTGACAAGTGAGCTTTGTTCGATTAGCATGCTAAGATGTGATGGCAATGTGCACACAGGCCCCACTTTAGAAGATTCCTTGCTGCCTATGCATATTGCAGCTAAATCAAATGACGAGGAGTCAAGTGGTAGTAGGAGACGAGGACGGCCTAGAAGGAAGACACTTTCAAATACAAACAGTTGTTTATTTGCTTCTGGTACCGAGTCCTCAAAGGCGGCTACTACAATTATCAATTCGGACAATCCCATGGCTTTGACCAAGAGTGACGGTGAAGCTATAGCAAGCGATCTTGCTTCAATTGGTTTATTGAGGTGTCATATAGGAAAGTGTAATGTCAATATGAGTGCTGTATCATCTGATGCCACATCACCAACACATGGCTTGTGTAATGCAAATTACAAGGAAAAATTAAGTACCCAGCATAGAAAGAAGCATGTTTCAGTAGAGTGTAGTTCTTCAACTGCATTCAGCGGCAAAGAACAAAACAATCAGACAACTCCCCAGCAAAATGATAATGTGGCCTCAGTCCAAAGTTGCAAAAAAGAATTAATTGTCTACACCAGAAGGCGTGTACGAGGACCTACAAAGAAATCTGCTTCAAATGAGACCTGCTCACTGGCTCTTAGTGGTGACGCGCAGAAGATGGAGAGATCCTCCACATATATCATGCCAAATAATAATTTGTCTTCTGCTGAGAATCCTAAGCTACTGGGTTCATCTATAAGTGAAGACATGGCTAATGAAGCTGGTTTGGTTGGATGTAAGAGTGCACTTGCTAACCATGAAGTTGTGGAAATGAATGATAGTGAAGCTGCCAACAAAGTTGTGCCTGTTCCTTCTGAAAACAGTGCCCAGATCATTGTTGTGGAAGATACAGAAGTAGTTCCATCCAAAGAATCAAGTAAAAATGATATTATTACTTGTGCAGAAAACCCAAACTTTTCTGCAATCCCCAAAGGCATTCATCTACCAAGGGTCGTCTTGTGTTTAGCTCATAATGGCAAAGTTGCTTGGGACATCAAATGGAAGCCTCCTTTACCAAATCAGTCAGAACAGAAATCACATTTGGGTTTTCTTGCAGTGCTGTTGGGAAATGGCTCACTTGAAGTGTGAGTACATCCTATGCTTGACCACCATTTTGAATTGTTTGGCCATCACTTTTTGATTATCACCACTTATTTTGCACTTATTCATTATTGTGCACAGATGGGAAGTTCCATCTCCAAGCATGATCCAGAAAATATATTCCTCTTCTTCAGCGAAGGGCACCGATCCTCGCTTTCTAAAGCTGCAGCCTGTATTTAGATGTGCTAAAGTTAAGTGCGGAAACATACAGAGGTATTCCAACTTTTACTTTCATCATTTTTCTATTAAAACTAGATGGCAGATTTAAATTTTCTGTCAAATTCGTCAGCATGAATTTTCATTTTGAAGTCATTGCCTCTTCATAATGGTAAACAGCATTCCCTTGACAGTTGATTGGTCGCCTTATCCTCATGATATGATACTGGCAGGATGTCACGATGGAACGGTATCTTTTCTGCCTGTAGTAAATTATTTTCTTAGTTTAAATCTGATACCTGCACTGTTTGGTTAGTAGGTGCTGTGCTGAAAGTTTCGTGGTTGGATTTTGATGTTCCAGGTTGCTTTATGGAAGTTCTCTACAGACTTGCCAACACAAGGTATTTTATTGGTCTATTACCTCCCTTTTCACAGGATTTCTGTCACTTGCACCATTCAGATGACATGTCTGACTCAGGAACTGCTTACTTCACATGTTTAAAGAGCAAGCTATTGGAATGCCTGAACTGCATATCTCTTGTTTTATTTCCCTTTTGTGTTATATTAACCAGTTGTTCTCGTTATGTATAGATTCAAAACCTTTTATGTGTGTCACTGCTGAATCTGTTCCCATCAGAGCCCTCTCGTGGGCACCATATGTAAGGTACTAAGCTGTGTTATACTTCTGATCCATTCCAAAAGATAAACACTAAGTTCTGACTCCATATCATTTCGACAGTGAGGAAAACACAAATATCTTCGTCACTGCTGGAGAGGATGGCCTAAAATTCTGGGATTTAAGGTAGCATACACTCTACTTAGGAACTGGAATCAATAACTCAAATTTTTGTTGTGGAGGAAACTACTACTCCCTCCGTATCAAAATATGAGATGTTTTTGTAGGCTTGTTTAGCTTACAAAAACGTCTTATATTTTGGTACAGAGGTAGTATTTGCTAACCCATTGTATATGGAGTTGTGCTGAGGCTTATCTCAATAGTCAGTCAATATAATTTATTTTTTGGTTAAATATTTCACCTAGGAAGGTTTTTCCAAACGAATTGACTGCACTTTGCAATTTGAGAACCATGCATCTTTTGTGTGCTGTTTTGCAATGATAACATTTGGGTCAATAAACGAAGGTGTGTTTAATCTGCAGAATCTGTTATCCTCACATGAACAAATACAGCACACCTTTCAACGAAAAACATCGCCATTTAGTTGCCACAGCCCATGGCTGTTGTCAAGTTTTATGAAAATTTGAAGCGGAAGCAAGTAACCATAGGCGTAGCAGCTACTATTGAAGAGCACATTTTTTTGGCACCAGCATAACCTTAATTGAGTAAATACTGTCAGCAAACAGTAATATGATTGCTGGATTCACAACCTTTTCTTGCTATGATTTTTTTTAATGAGCTGCAATGTTTGAATACTGAAATGCATCTCATATAACTCGTTTGTTGCAGAGATCCATACCGTCCTCTGTGGGAACTAACCACTGCCCCAAGGGCTGTTTTAAGTCTTCATTGGTTAAAGGAGGCTAGGTAATGTTTTGTGCCATTTGTAGCAAATTAATCTCATTCCGTTTGTAGTAATGAGTCCTGTTCCTTCTGGAGTAAATAAATCTTGCAGACACTAATGTACTTAACTTCCTTCATTACATGACATTTACTTACCTTTCATCACCGCCCAGTTGAGGATTGGGACTTGGTTTTTTATCTTGTTTTTCATTTTACCCTGTCAGTGAGAAACTAGGTAATTTCTGATGCACACATATCGCTATATTCCTTAAAGTTGAAACACAAATCACAGTTGCAAGAAAACTGGAAAAAGGATTTATTACGGTCTTATACAATACATGGCTCATCTGATCTGTGTGATATGTCAGCATGCTAACTTGCTAAGGTAGATGTGTAGCTTATAAAAACTAATTAGTTCTTTTAATGCTTCTGTGTCCTTTACATTTCAATCTGTATTTAGTTTTTATAGCTTACAAAAGACATAAATGATTTTATCTACTCATGTGTATTCTACTCCCTCCGTCCCAAATTACTTGTCTTAGATTTGTCTAGATACAGATGTATCTAGACATGTTTTAGTGTTAGATACATCCGTATCTAGACAAATTTAAGACAAATAATTTGGGACGGAGGTAATATATTTTTGTGCAAGGATTGCCCCTTTATTGGGAGGGTCTAATGCATTACTTGATCATTGGCCCAACAAACAGTGATTGTTGCCCTAAACATAGTGAACATATATATAGGACTCGTGTGGTTTGCAATGTTTGGTTTGAATTTATTAACACTGAAGTTCACCTCACTTCTTTTTTTGCGTTCGTTCATGATTACGTTTAGGATTCCCTTGTTTACAATGGTATTGTTTGTGTCTACTGCCTAGTAAAATGCACTGGTAAAATCTGTATGTGCGGAAAGTTCTATGGAGCTCCCAAATGGGGCCTTACTCTGTGTATATATGTAGGTTATAGATATTTTCTGTCTACTAGGTCAATAACATTAACCATTACTATCTTTCATGTTCAGAGGTATTGTCATCTCACTGGAAGATGGCACATTGAAGTTCCTCAGCCTACCTAGAATTGCCAATGATGTTCCAGTCACCGGAAGGCCATTTGCTGGGACTAAAACTCAGGGCGTTTCTACTTATCAGTTGTCAGAACATTTGATATGGAATGTCCATGTCTCAGAAATTACCGGTACATTTCCAGAACCATGCCTAACCATAGTCAATATCTGGCCTAAGTAGTATGCAGTTACAAGTTACTAAGAATTCTTGACTTGTTTGTCTAGGGCACATCTATAATTATGTTATTGTGGCATATAGTGATAATTGAACAGCTTATTAGTTTAGTAATATTAATACCCTGTATGATATTCTGTTTTGGACACTGGATCACCTTTTTTGTGATACTTATTATGTTAATGTATTTTTCCTACATTTTTTGGACACTTGATATTAAAGATATATAAATGAATCCTTAATTTTGTCTACATACAGGTTATGCAGCTTATTGTGTGGCAGATGGTACTGCTGTGCGCTTCCAGGTAAACCCACTAGCCTGTACTCCATAACCATGGTCATTTTCTCCTTCTGCTTGTCATACAGAATCTCGTGTGTGCTAAACAAATATTGCACGTGTAGCTTACTTCGAGATTCTGGGAGAAGGAACCTGGGAGGAACCGTGTGCCCTATTTCCTTTGCGGTTCGCTAGCAGAGGAGGGGACAGCCATTAAGATTGGTGGAACATTGCAAAGCCCTCCTATGTCAAATGTTCCTCTGGTTGCAAAAAAGGGCCCAAAACCATGCCAAAAAGTACCTAAAGCCCACGATACACAAAAAGAGCAAGTACTAACCCTCACCAACTCAGGTAAAAACTCTCCATTTTGCTGCAACTTGTATCGTTGCCTTACTGCCTGACATGCCTGCTGAACTACCCCTGCAGAACATGTAGATGCAGAACCCAGAGAGGGCCGACAAGATGGACCTGATAAAGGCCAAGAGACTAATGCTCTGGCTTTAGCCGATCCTCTAATGCTAGAGAATGGTGGCACATGCAACGTCCCAGTTGATGAAGACACTAAAGACTTTGAGCTCTTCCCCCCCAAAGCTGTAGCGCTGCATCGACTGAGATGGAATATGAACAAAGGTAGCGAAAAATGGTTATGCTACGGAGGCGCCGCAGGCATCATCCGTTGTCAGAGGATCTAAAAGGCAAGCATAGTTGGGGAGTGTTTGCCGCAAACCAGGGTCCTCCGTGTGTATCCACCTACACAATAAGCTGTCGCAGCATCTGCTGTTACTTGCAGCAATATATGGTATGTTCGTCCGATTCAACGTTTGAACGGGTTGCCATTGCGGATTTCCAGTTACGCAGAGTTATACATAACAGAGCTGTGTATCTGAGGAACTCCAACAGATCCTTGTAGTTTAGGAACTCAAGTTCAGGCAATATGAGCTACCAGGTCCTGCATATCTTGGGCTCAGCAAATCATAGTTCTGAGAATATTAGCAGCTCAGCAACACAATAAGGGGCATCGGTCTCGCAACTTCTTTGAACCTGGTGCAAGTTGTAACTGAGTTTTTTTTTCCTGTAAGGCTGTAACATATGTACATCTATTGTTTACGCAGTCACACAAATTCAGCAATGTCGTGCCAGTTGTAACATTGACAAACTGAACAATGTTGCACCAATATGTAATAGACGAATAATGGAAATCATGAGCCATTGCTCTTGATCAAAAGTTGCATGATATGTTGCTTCATGTAAACCTAACAGTGGAACTCATGTGTCTTCTGCCGCTGGGGACCCTGTTTATAACAGACCAATAGCAATGGTTTTATAAATTTCATTGTTGTTCCCTTCAGGAACTTTAGCATCAGAGAAGGCATAAAACATGTTCAATGCTTCATCAGGAACAAGGTACAGAAATAACAGTTGGGTGAACCATACATAATACTCCTCTTTTTGTGGTGATGTCTGAATACATAAGTTTCAATGAACTACAAAAAATTCAAATCCTAATGTACAACATCCTCTCAGAGTGGTAACCAAACACAAGTAATTACTGGTTCGTGTAATACCTAACAAGAACCCTGACTTTATTTTGGTATCACTTGTGTCAATATTGTTAGTAACCTCGTATATACACATGATCAACTCATAAGTTCTCTCCCTCAAAAAACTCACAAGTTCTCAGTCACTCCAGTTATCCTCATCAGCTGCAAAACCCTCTTGCCGCTTGTCATCGTCTTCCTGCAGATATTTAGCAGCGTCAAATCATCAAATTTACACGAAAACTTTGTACTCAATTCCTTCTCAAACTCCCACTGGGAGAATATTAACTCACTAGAAAAATGAAGAAAAAAACTGCATGGTGTCAATAGATAGATTTTATACCATTTCAGTCAAAGCAGGAGTCGATGGAGACCACACAAGAATTTGTCGATCATTGCTACCAGTATAGAGTTCCTGCATTCTTGAATATTTAGGAATGGAATACACGTTGAAACACTAAAGAGGACAATGGAGGGAAAACTTACTTGGTCTTGTGAGTTATAGTAGCAGCAATTTACATGGTCATAATGCCCACGGAATGTTTGAAATGTCGTACCAGACCATGTATTGTATGCCTATAAGCAAGTATAATACTTAGACGTGAACTTCAAAATGCAGAATGAAGACATAAAGCTGGAAAAGCAACAGCATACCTTGATGCTTGACATGCATGGAATGAAAACAAGTGATGGATCATCAGTGACAGCTAATTGCAGTGGCTTGCTAGTTTGCAATCGCATGGTTTCAAAATTGACCAAAGTATTGCAGCCTGAATCGATATCCCAGAGTCTTAAACGAGAATCAGATCCTGAAGAGAAACGATAACATCTTCTTAATAACAGGCTTAAGCTTAAATTATCATCGTTGCACTGCATGCCAATTTCAGGCATAGCAGCAGATAACCGATAGAGAAGAAATTAACTCAACCTGAGCTAAGAAGGTGCATCCCATCTGTTGTTGTTCTTAATCCTGTAACAGCACCATAATGAGCTGTTTTACGATTTTGACTGGATGACATACCGGGATGCACTTTCTGTTGCGTATGTCCACGTACCATGGTTAGACTTTTGCGTAGTGCTTTGGACTGCTTCTTATGATTGCCTGTCCTCTGCTGAACCGAGTAACTTTTTGATGAAGATGAACGTCCTAAGTTCTTCTGATGCTGCTTAAGACGAAAAATATATATGCATTGAAGATGTCAACTAGCAGATGTACTTGCACGTCATCAACCATCTTTCGGACACAACAATGAACAACACAAGAACCTAATAATATTAATTATCTCCCATTGTACTTGCATGACATCAACAATTTTTTCAGGACACAACAATAAACAGCAGGAAGGAACCTTCTGTAGAGCAGCATGGATTATCTCCCAATGAAATGCAGATCCCATCTTTTAAGAACTAGAGCACTACACTGATCCATACCATCTATATATGATGATGCTAAAACAATGACATAGGCCTAGGACATGAATATATACCAGATATCCGCTTGTACCCTTTTCTTGCGGGAAAAATCCACTCCTACTTGGAGACCTAACAGTTTTGGAATAGTAGCCAGAATAATAGCAAGCAGTTCTGTATTAGCCCTGCGAGCAAAATATTCTGAAGAAATAACCAAACCCACAAGCAGATAAAAAGTAAAGGGTGATGGCAAGCATACGTTGTTCGTGGTGCTATCAAGAATGGGAGGCCGTCTTCCTAGCTGAGACCGTAACTGATCAAGGACAAGGAAGCATCCAGCTCGTCTTATGTCCCAAAAACGTATAGCCCCGTCGCAGCCACCACTCATTAGGATCCACTCGCTTGAGGTAGACCACTCCAAAGACATGATACCATCTGAGATGATCGAAGAGGATAAGCATAAAAACAAAACAAGAATGCTGCTTCATCATCACACTAGCAGGAAGGGACTAACCATGATGACCGGACAACGTGTGAGTAAAGGCCCCGGAAGCAATATCACACAAACGGACCTGAACGTCTGCGCTTCCGGTAGCGATGAGCATATGCGTTGTTGCAATTGGGGACATTGCAGCACTGTACACTTTGCCGGGCATCTTAAAATCCATGACCACCTAGGAAAAGAAAACCAATCCCAGAATGATCAGTAAATCAGAATCAACACCTCAACGGGGCAAAACATTAAGGACAAAGCGAAGCACATACTTGAGTCGAATTGGTATCCCACACTTTGACATAGTTATCGAAGGACGCCGTGACGAACAGCCCGGTGTCCACAGGATACCAGATGGCCTTGGAGACGGTGAACTTGTGGCCATGCTGATGCTGCCTGTCCACGAGCAGAATGCTCCTGTGCTTGGCTATGAACCCGGCCTCGTACTCCGTCGCGTCCTTGAGATCGAAGACGGCGGCCGACCCGTCCGACGCCCCCGAGAGCAGGTACCTCCCCTCTGTCAAATCAACCTGGCCATATTGTCAAATTACGAACACCAGCAACATCTCACGCGCACCGCACAGAAGTTCGATCTCGCCAGGCGCATTTTCTCGACGGATTAACACCTAAAATTAATACTGCTAAATTGGTGATGCGGGAGCGGCCGGCGGTGACGGAGTGATAGGGGGGCGATTGGGGGTACGAGGGGGAAGAAGGGGACCTGGAGGGAGTTGACGGCGCCGAGGTGCGGGGTCGCGATCTCCTTGCGGTTGGAGAGCGCGAGCGAGGCGGCGCGGCGCGAGCGGGCGAGGGCCTCGAAGCGCCGCGGGCGCAGCTCCCCGCGTTCCCTCCTCCTCACCTCCTCCCACCACATCCACTCGGGGCGCGCCGCCGTGTATGCGCTCTGCGGCGGTGAACGGCGACGGAAGTCGGGAGGGCGGTGCGAATCGGGCGGCTGCTGAGCTGACCGGTGAGGTAGGGGGACTCGATTGTTGGCCTTCCAAGCTTCCATTAAATTCGGCGGTTATATCCAGATGTCAGTGTCGTACACGTGTACTCCTTCAACGGATGTGATGAATCGACTCTAATCAAAAACATTTTTATGAGAACCTTGAGAGTAAGATGATGATTGAACGAGTTAAAACTCAGCAAGAGACTCCTGGTGATTTTGTGAATCTCCAAGTCGCCGCATAACAATCCCAATGTTATCCCAATGTTCTCCCGATGATGATTGTTTCTTTCTTTTTCATCATCATGCCTTAAACTTGAATGGGGTCAAATTAAACTCCCAATGTTATTTAGATGCAAAACCTAATTAAAATGCAATTTAATAATATGAATATATTTTTGATATATTTTATATTGAGGGACTTTAGCATGATGAAATCTCTTGAACCATAGATGTAGCATTTCACTAATATATTGGGAGGCTCCCATAATTGAAATAATTTATCACACACTTACGGTTCAACCCCAATAGTTAATTTAAATGGATTTCATTCCATGAAAAACATAATTATAACCCCAAATGATGAATATTTTTGTGTGGGTTTGTTAGGTCTAGAGAGGCTACACTTAAATAGTACTCCCTCCGTAAACTAATATAAGAGCATTTAGATAACTACTTTAGCTATCTAAACGCTCTTATATTAGTTTACAGAAGGAGTACCTCATGTTGTAATCATGACCGCTAATGATATAGTTGCACGTAGGAGCTTCACCCACACACAACCTTGCAAACAATAGAGACCACCACAACACATTGATGTCATTATGAGACCAGACATGCCAAAGTAAGAGTGGCAAATCCAAAAATCTTTTGATGCAACTGCTTCAAAAATGATGGTGAGCTTTTTACATTGGCCATGGTATTGCTCTTGTTGAACATATGGCCAGTGCTTCCATTTGGAGTGCATGCAATCCAAGACCCAAGCATACCTGAAAACTCTCTTGATTATCCAAGTGCCATGAGCTTTGTTGCATCTGTAACATTTGGTTCTCTCAAGTACTCCCATCCAAAACACCTTGACCAATGCATTAGCGAATCTTACCATGTCTTTGAGGCATGTGCTTTTAGCTTTTAGCCATCTAGAGATACTCATCCCACGAAAATGTGGCCATGTCATAGGCAAGCATACTCATAGCAGTCGTGCACTTATGATAACCAGATAACCCAATGTTTTCAATGGCATCAATCTTCAGCTTGAAGTAATCATCATAGGCCGAGACACCTTGGTAGATGCATTCGAACACATGTCGCCGCATCTGAAATTGGCGGCGAAAATAAGGTTCGAATAGCGGATCAGGGGCAAAGTAGTCGTCATACAACATCATATGGCCACATGCCCTCTGTCGATTCAACACTTAATGCCCCTTGTTGAACCCTTGTAGTTGAGACCATGCTCCTTTGCGCGCTCTGCGTCTTCAAGAATCGCCTTCAATATCATCTTCATCCTTGTTCAACGAGGACGAATTCATGAACTCGACATAGAAGTACTCCTCATCTAAATCCATCATGTTTGCTTCAAAGTAAACAAAAAGAACGTAAAAAAAGTTGGCAATGACATTTCTCCGAACACTTGTCAGGCGTGATGTCCTCCACGGGTGAGGATGCCTGGGCTGCGGCTGATTCTAGGGTGGATCGACGGCGTAGGCAAAGCCAAGCGGACGCCTAGCTAGAGCGGCGAAGATTCGAAGGATTGGGCGGCGTCCGGGTGGTACATTGGCAGCGTTAGAGTCATGAGGATGGACGGACCAGCGAAAAATTCAGATCCCGGGTGGGGTTCTTGGATGCATCTGCGTTGTCGGAGTCCTGCGTGGGGGACGTCCAGGCGCCCACAAACCTCCCCTCAATTTGGTGCCGGTTTGGGGGATTTCGAACGTCCGGACATTTGCGGGTGATTTGGTGATCGACGTTGGAGTTGCCCTAAGGCTAGTCATAGTGGGAGTAACTTAGCAAGTAACATAGCGCACTCCGAGAAATTTTTGCTTATGTGGCATGTAGTTAATGAGAAGTGGTAACATAGCGCTTTCCAAGACAAGATGAGTCTACAAGCTAATTAATGAAGTCCTCTATGACACTACTACTATGTTACTTTGCACTATAAAGGTAGTAACTTAGACTAGTGTCATATGCATGCCACTAGTATAAGTTACTCCCCACTATGACCAGCCTAAGACCCACACCAAGTTACCCCACAATCTCCCTGTATTACAGATGCCGCCTCCTAATTAAGCGTCAATCAGCACAAAATTAGCACAAAAAATGAAACCTTCCAGGTTTAATCGTATTATTATTATTAGTAGTATTTTCAATACTAGTTCCTTTTACCAACAGTTTTTAAATGATTTAAGGGAGCATTCACTGCCTTTGGTCTTTAGCTTTGTTTAAGATATTGTTGCAGATAAATCTGGAAAAGTCGCATGCCTTTAGATACAATTCTGTGAGCAAGATGGATATGGCTGACTTCACTGAGTCAAAATCTTACAAAGAGAACAACATGGTCGCAAGTACAAATATATCAGAAGCTGCAAACCAATAACCATTCTCCTCTAACAAAGATCAACAGGAGCACACTTCTAACA
This sequence comes from Aegilops bicornis, assembly GCA_021605145.1. NCBI lineage: Eukaryota > Viridiplantae > Streptophyta > Magnoliopsida > Poales > Poaceae > Aegilops > Aegilops bicornis. The sequence continues at coordinate 664,906,419 of CM038671.1, read as the reverse complement.
AAGATCAACAGGAGCACACTTCTAGTATCTACATGATAGCATACATGCCGTTTTGATCATCTACCATTGAAAACACCACTAAAGACCTCGCGGTCGCCTCCGAGCGACGCCTCCCACTCTATGGAGGTCAAATGAATTCGAGACAGCATTGGCATAATCTCCCTCATCTCAGGCCTGTCCAATGGATCCTCACTCAAGCACCACATCGAAATGTTTACCAGCTACACACGGTAGAAATGCAGGATTAGGCTAACTGAGATGTTTTACTGTGTCAGTAGTGATGAGCAGTTTTACTACTAACCTTACACACTTCTTCTATGGGGTAGTTGTCCTTCAAGGAGGGATCTATGATTCCCTCCAGTGAGCTCTCCACATCTTCTGACTTGAAAGCTTTCCTCATCTGTTCAGAGCATGACAAGAATCATGATGCAAACATTGTCAAAAACAGATCGGCAAACTATAAGAATCGAAACAGCTCAGACGTTCACAGGCGTTTGTCATTGCTCTTACAGTTGAGATGAGTGACTTTGTCTTATTAGCTTCCTTATTGTCCCGCACAAGTGCACGGAGACCAGTGATCAGTTCCGCAAGAACTACTCCAAACGCATAGACGTCAGACTTCGTAGTCATGTGAAGCTCACGGACTGACCTGCAGGGTTGATGCTTGGCATTACTATTACAGTACATTTGAAGCTTCATCAGCTGAAAAATGTAAATCATATCCAAGTTAAAAACTAACTCCGGTGGAAGGTAGCCTGGCGTTCCAACCAAACGAGTTGCCAGGCAATCTTGTTCATCGCTGCGCTCAACTAGCTTTACCAGCCCAAAATCCGCAACCTGTTATCCAGAAAATAATCAGATTGCAATCAATACCTGAGCGGATAACACTTAAAAAGCTTTGTGGCTTTGAATGGCTCACTTTAGCTCTTAGTCCCTCATCTAGCAGAATATTGCTGGTTTTGATGTCACGGTGCACATAGCAGGCCTTTGTATGGTCATGGATGTACTCGATACCGCGTGCAGCATCCGTTGCTATCTGTGTTCTTGCAGTCCATGAGAGAGGTTGATGACCTAAGAATCAAGAAGTACCCCATTCAAACTTCCAGAAATTTCGGTAAACGATAAATCTAGTTTCGTTGACCGAAGCAAGCAAACATCAGCATGCATAATTATCTTTCTTTCACGTACCTTTCAGCAAAGGATCATGAAGATGCTCACTCAGTGATCCATTCTGAACATACTCGTAAACAAGGTACAGGTGGTCCTCCCCAGAAGCATAGCCAATCAACTCAACCTGTATAGAATTGCGCAAGTTTATGACAACATCGTAGCATGGATGTTCATTTCCTGGTAGATCCTACTCCCTCTGTCCCATAATATAAGAGCGTTTTTGACACTAGTGTCAAAAACGCTCTTATATTATGGGACGGAGGGAGTACAATCTAAGTACGCACCACATTTATGTGATGTACTTTGCACAGCACTTTCAGCTCAGCAAAGAACTCCTTTGATTTGCTGTCTTTCATCATCTTAACTGCAATCTCCTGCGACCAAGGTCGAATATAAGGATCAGATGTTGCTTGAGATTATAGTTACCTGAGAAAGATACTACAAAAACTTCTTACATGTGTTCCTATGAAACCTAGGTAGACCATGCCATATCCACCCTCACCAATCTTCCTCTTCTCATCAAAGTTAGCTGTGGCCTCTCCAACCGCTTTCAGGCTGAAAATCACAGGCCTCTCCGTTTGGAATGGATCAATATCTGCAACCAATTGACCGAGAGTTATACGATGTGTGTATCCAAAATGTTACATGTAGCATAGGGAGCATAACGAGACCATCAATCCTCTTGGATGGGAAGTAACGGCTCTCCAGGATAGCTATGCTTGTGTTGCTGGGAACTCTCTCCATCTCTTTCTTTGGTACTTCAACATTGGGCACCAGAGATCTCCTTCTCAGGCGAAGTACAATGGTGAGGGCGAAAAGGAGCATAATTGCAGCTGATATTGATACTGTGATTATGATCGGTAAACCGCCAAACTCTGAAAGTGTTCGAGTCAAGCAGGGAGGAAACACGAAAAAGTTGAGCAGTCAGTTTATCAGTTACCAAAATGCTAATAGAACATAAGGAACACAACACCATTTGGAGATTCCAAACAATAAAAACACCATTTTGTGATTATCCGAAATCCTATGATGTGAAAAAAGGAAAAGAAAAAGAGGAAGAGAGAAACAACATTAGATGGAAAAACATAAACTTGTATTGCAGAAAAATATACTGCTTATTCCATTTTAGCAAATTAGTACTATGCCAATGGTATCAACAAACACTAGAATTTGCAGTCGGTTTAGTAGTTTACAAATTTCCTATGATGCAACATACATAGTTGAAAAGTAGGAATGACTCACTTCTTTTAGAAGAACTAGCAACTCCCATCGGGATGAACAAGATCCAACCTTCCTTAAGAAAATCAGGATCCGTGACCCCCGCATTCAAGCTTAGGATCTCCTCGAGCCTGATCTGAACAAGGTTGCGATGTTGCTCAGTGTATCTTTAGGCTGGACTGTGTAAGAAACCACCCCCTCCGGTGCCGTGGAGGAACAACCGCACAGAAGGTGTACCGTGATTGTCTTGTTTACTGCAGCAACAATGTTCCACGCAAGCCCACTGAAGTTACCGTTGATGCTGTCAGTCGTGTCGTCTGGACTCACCTTGTATTCAGTATCATGGAAGAGACCGCTCATGGTGTCATTGATTGCATCACACATGCACGGCACACGGACCAGCAAGTCCTCTGAACCAGAGCGCCGCTTGATGGGCTGGGTGAGAGATGCGCTGCCATTGAAGAGGGAGGCTATCTCAGGCAGGCTGCGCCCTTGAGGAGTCACATAAAGGTACGAGCTGCACGATGGGTTGAGCGACGCAGCGTCGCACTGCATGGGCTGCCATTGCTCTGTTGCTGCTGCTAAACTCCTTCCAGGTAAACCGACACTAATGTGGAGGTGCTGCAGAGACAAGGCGAGGAAGAAGAAGAAGAAGAATGAATGTCTGGCCATGGGGAACTAGCAACTGGAGAGGCAACTGGGATTCGGTTGCAGAGGGTAATTTATCTGGCGCTCCAGAATTTGGCTTCTGGCGCTCCAGGTATATTTGTACGGTGCGGTACTTCCAAGAAGGCTAAGATGCCAATTGCCAGGCAAGGCCGGCCGTGATGAAGCAAGCTTGTTCGGTTGTTCCTAGTTTACTCCGCTCCCCTGAAGCTCCACATGGTTTGGAATATAGGAAATTTTCATCAGAGTATGAGAGATTCAGGCCGGGGTGCTTCTCACAGTGTCCACCAACTCCGGTTGAATATTTAAGAAGTAGTCCAGATAGCTGGAAAACCTTATGGACTCAGGAGTCAAGCTTGCCTTTGGATTCCACCATTTGGCCTATTTTGCTGGGTCGGAGCTGGATTGCAGGTGTCCAAACCTACAAATATATAGCACTGAAAGGGACAGCATGACATGGACGGCTCGCGCTGAGACAGCATTTTGGCTATTGACACATTAATTTGACACTGTCAGACACAAATAAACAATAAAAGTTTCTAGCAGAATTGTCATTGAAGCTACAGGGAGTAAAACTATTAAAAATATACTATAAAGAAAGATACTAATATATTATAAAGCTGTCAAGAAGGTATTCCCTCACCAAAGAAAACTACGAAAACTCTACAACTGCAAAAAAAAAAGGAAACTACTAATTGTAAGACCTGATCTAATTCTAATAGATAATGTGTTGGCCCGAACATCTCCTCCTCCTTGCTGGACACACACACACACACACAACATAAGGGAGTTCTTGTTCTGGGCAACAAATGCCCTATCTTTTCCTTGGCAACCAATGCTTGTAAACATCCATGAGGTGCACATCCTTATATAGGACTTGCTCAAACCGACCTAGCTAAGAGTACTACTCTTATAAAGCTAGCACATGAGAGTAACAAGTACTCCCTCCGTCCGGAAATACTTGTCTTAGGAATGGTTGTATCTAGACTTATTTTAGTTATAGATACATCCATTTTATTCATTTCTAGGACAAACATTTCCGGACGGAGGGAGTATCTTCTACCAAAACAATAGTACAGTTCTGACACCTAAGGTAAATTCCAACTTTGCTTCTACCACTGCTTGCTGCAGCCTTTAGGATAAGTTGACCAATTAAAGAAAATTCATTTTCTCTCTCTTTGGCTTTCTTTAAGAAAGATCTCATTGCACCAGCACAACTACAGTTGACTACTTGAGTAACCCTCAACTTCATCATCCAAGCACTAAGAAGTGAAGATATATACGTTAAATATTGCCACAGAGCCATAAAATGATAAAGGTGTTCTGATTGTATCATTTCGACATGTGAGATCTACTTTCTTTCAAAAAATATTGTAAGAGATTATCAATTCTGTGTGAGGGCAGCCTACTTAACTACTAAAATGATGTGTCATAATAATTTGTTGCCAATCTAGAAACACTTAATAAATCTGTGTAGCAAATTGCTAGACTGGAACTACTTAATAAATCTTTCACAGAGTTTTATAGAAGAAATAAACTGAAGGTGCTATAAGATTAAGCATCATACAATACTTTTTGCAAAGCAGCGATCTTTATGTAACACTAAAGAATTGCTAACATGGGACCTATATATATAGCTAACAAGGGGATACAGGCAAGAAAGATGCAGGACTCCACTAAAGAGTGCTTCAGATATTACGTTCCGACCTTATGTTACTCCACAACATCAACAACTAAGAAATTAGCAACACAAAGTTCCATGGATATATATACTAAAATTTATTTTCGTACTCAGCAACAGCAGAAAAATTCTACACAAATAATAAAAAGCAAGAAAATATTTTTTGTCAAATGGTAAGGTAAAAAATAGGAAGTTTCAAGCAATTTCAGATATTTCATTTCTCTAAAACCATAACAATACAGAGTTCACATGTACTTGACGTTCGGCATATTTCTCAATGATACAAACCCAACCATCATTTCCTTGTATCCCCAACCCAACTTATCCCTGTGTTCTTGTGCATATCTTCTTTCAACATCTCGGCCCTGACCTCTTCAGCATCCCACCACATCTCCTCTGATGCATACAAGTTTGAAAGCATAATCTTGTAAGAAGCCTTGTCTGGATTCAACTCACAGAGCTTTTCAGCAACTGCCCTACCAAGGCTGGAATCACGGTGGAGACAACACCCCCAAAGTAATGCACCCCACACGCCACAATCTGGTGGCATTGGCATTGTCTGTATAAGATCATAGGCCTCCTTCAGCTGGTTAAACGTTGCAAGAAGCCTCACCATGTAGACATAATGCTGCATTTCAACCGCTATGTGGAACTCATCCCTCATTCTCCTAAACAACTTCCATCCTTCGTCTAGGAGTCCGGCATGACAACAAGCAGCAAGTAAAGCTGAGAAGGTAGCACCATCAGGCCTGAGCTTATCACGGACCATCTCATCATGGACTTCAATGGCCTTCATCGCAAATCCGTGAGAACCAAGGTTTGATATGACCATATTGTACATGACTGAGTTCTTGTTAGGAATTTGGCGGAATACCAAATATCCCAGCTCAGCAAAGCCACATTTTGCATAAGCATCCATTAGCGAAGATGAGACTTTGGTGTTTGTATCAGCTCCAACCCTGACGGCATAACAGTGGATCTCCTTGCTGTAGCTGATAGTGGCTGTAGAAGCACATGCTGAAAGAAGACTAGCAATCAAAATGCTGTCAGGCCTCCTGCCAAAGTAGCACATTTCTCTGAACAAATCAAATGACTCATCATACTTGCCAGTCTGCAATTGCCCTGTAATGAGTGAAGAACATGTAACCAAATCCGCATCCAGCAAACTACCAAACAAGGTTTGACCCGATTCCACGCAGCCGCACCTGAAGTACATGGTAACAAGTGTGCTTCTCACATGGTGGCCAGAATCGTAACCGCCCTTGATACACACTCCATGAACTGCTTGACCAAAAGCAAGCGCTTCTGGATCCCAGAAGCATGAGAGCAGGCTGACCATCGAGTAGCCGTCTGGTTCCTCCCCAGCCCTACGCATCGCAGAAAACAGTTGAAGCCCCTCAAGCCACATTTCCCTGTACCCATACCCGGACATCATTGAGTTCCAGAGGACCAGGTCCGGTTCACGCAAACCATCGAACACATGGCGAGCACTGTCCACGAGCAGGAACTTTGAATATGCGCTGACGAGCGCACTGCCGACGATTGGATGGGAGGACCAGCCGGAAGATGACGCGATACCATGGAGGATCTTGGCGGCCCGCGGCCGATCACAGTCGGCGCATGCGCGGAGGACGCAGGCGAAGGTGTGGGCGTCGGGCGGGGTGGCGGAGCGTCGCATGCTGGCGAAGAACGCGAGAGCGGTGGGGAGGTCTAGGCGGCGGGAGTGGGCGCGTATGACAGCGTTGTAGAGGAGCGGCGAGGCCGGGCGGGGTGCTTCGTGGAGCAGGCGGTGCGCCGACGCGAACTCGCCGTGCGCACAGTAGGATCGGAGGAGACGGAGACGGAGGTCGTCGGGGATGCGAGGGGAGGCGACGATAAGGCGCGCGTGAGACTGCTTCGTGCACGAGAGAGGGAGCGCGTCGCCACCGGCGGCGGCGGCGAGGAGCGCGAGCTTCCGGCGCATACCATGGACTAATGACCGGCGCCTCTCCCGGCCGGGCGAAGGCTGAGTACGTTTTAAATCACAGAAAAAATTTAAGAGTATGACTGTATGAGTGATGTGTCCTAAAAATCATACATACTTACATAGATACATCTATTTGAACGACGAATAATTCCGGACTGAAGAAGTACCATTGAATCCGTGTTCAAAATAAATTTTCTTTCACATGTTTCATATTAATGCATTTGACAAGAGAGCTCCAAGTGCGACTTTTGTAGAAATGGAGAATCAATCTGTTATTTTATTTTCAAAAGTATTTTTAATTCTCAGTGCTATTTATTTTATCAACTAGTAATTCAGTCTTTCATGAAAGAACCAAACATATCAAAATGAACCAACAGTTACTCCTTCCCAAACGGATTTTCTTTTTCAAAGAAAAAAATAGGAGCTCTATGAGTTTCATTAAAAGAAGAGGGGAAATAATTCATCAAAGATAATACCCAGAGCCAATCTTAGACTAGGGCTTTGTGTAGGGAAGAGCCAACCGAATTAATCAAAATGAACTGCCATCCTCCTTCTTCTCATCTCTCACTCTATCTACATGTCGTGGGTTATGAGCTTGTGGCCACCACGTCAAAAAAGAAAAAAAAATGTCGCGACCCTCCATTTCTTCCTTTCTTTTTTCCTTGAGGAACCTTAATTCTTATGTAGAACAAATTGTTTTGAGCAAGGTTTTGTTGTCCTCCAATCCTTCATCCAACCTTATCTATATTATTGTCCCTTCCTCTCTGTTTTATTTTTTTTTCATATTTGTTTTTTTCATCGGGTTTTGTGAAAACCAACTGTCTGTCTACGAAATTTTTCTTTGGTACACTAATAAGTTGTTATCAAAGAAGTGTTTATCAAATATATAATCTTATTTATTTTATCTATACTATTAATTAAAAAGAATGCAATATTTTGTCGTCCGCTCTCCTTCTTTCAACCCACCATATATTCTCCTCCTTTCTCTCTCCATATTTTATTATTTATTAATCCCATATATGATTTTTTTTTCACCAGCTTAAGTTGAAACCCAAGTGCCCCACCTTTTATTTGTGTTCCATTTTTTTTTGGATTTTTAAAATTAATATGGACAAATGAATCACATGCTAACTTAATATATACTACTCCCTATATAATCTAATATAAGACATTTTAGGTCACTACTTTAGTATAATAAGAAAGAAAAAATGTCCTTCAAAGAAAGAAGGAAAAAAGTCCAACTAAAAAAGAGGAAAAATAGATGTTGGTAAATTTAGTTTTTCTTTTCTTTTCGATCAAATCTGATTATGTCCAGTCTCAAAATTCATCTTCGCTGTCCCACCCCATGCCGGCGCGGGTGCGGCACCGTCTTTTGCTCTCACTCTCCCGACATCCCGCCCCCTCGCCCTACCCTAATCCGACCCAGCGCGGCTCCAGTGCCGCCGCCGTGCCCTAACCTCTCCTCCGCGGCTCCCAACCCGTCGCCGCCCCGCACCCCTCCGCCTTTCACGCGAGTCGCCGCCACCGCCACCGCCGTTCCCGTTCAACCCCACCGCATCGCCCTGCCGTCCCAATCCGTCCGCGATTCCGGCCATCGATTCTGAGGTATGGGCATTCTCATCATCCATGATTTAGTTTAACCCCAACCGATGTGGATAAATTCTGGGCGTGCCGGTGCAGGCCCCGCGCAACAGCTAGATCCGCCCCTGTTCTTGAGAGAGATTAATTTGTTTTTGCTACTAGTATCGCTTGAAATACTTGGGTGCTAGCGCTTAGAATCAGAATGAACCTTCATTCAGTTTGCCAGTTCCTGCTTTTATTTTTATTTTAAATGCACAGATATCTGGATGAGTTTGGTGGCATAAGTATAGGCTACTTGAATCTTATCCTCGTTATCCATGTGTTTCTCAGGTCTGTGCATTCCAAACCAGCCCTAGGATACCCCTTGTGACAGCATGCCTAAGATAAAGACAAGCCGTGTCGAATACCCTGAAGGATGGGGGCTTATCGAACCCACAATCCGTGAGCTGGATGCCAAAATGAGAGAAGGTATGCAGGTTATTAAGCATGCTATCTATTGCTGTGACCTTTTCAGATGTCCATTGATATTTCGTACTATAGGATGGGTACTAATGTGATTTGCACGTGCAGCTGAAAACGATACACATGACGGGAAGAGGAAGTGCGAAGCACTCTGGCCAATTTTCCGCATTTCTCATCAAAGAAGCCGTTACATTTATGATCTTTTCTATAAAAGGAAGGAAATATCAAAGGAGCTGTATGAGTTCTGCCTGGACCAGGGTTATGCAGACCGTAATCTGATTGCAAAGTGGAAAAAGGTTAGTATCCTTGGCTTCGTATCATTTGTATGTGAACATGAATCTTTTTGTTTTGTATTACCTTAGAGTGATATTCTTCTCACCTTAGATATCTTTAATTAACTAATGCGTGTACAAAGTTAGCTCAAATGGATGAATAAGCACACCATCAAGTTCACTCTGTTTTTCTTTTTCATTCACAGTTAACAGTAACCGATTGAATGGTAGTTCTTGAAATCTACCTTGAATAAATTACCCTACCTTTGCATTATGCTCTTGTGATGCCAAACTAGAAGTTGATGTTATCATGGGTGTGCTTTTTTATCACCCCATAATATTCTTTAATCTAATGTTTGTGTTCTGGACTTCTGATGTGAACATTTATAATTGATTCGTAAAGTATGTTGTGCTCATTGCATATTTATAGATGTTTTTGTGGCTAAAACTGTGACATGTGGGTAACTTCATTCATGACATAAATTTTCTGCTATAGCGTTTCAATAGCCTTTACCTCGATGAATGGCGGATAATTATCTAAAAATAGTTATTGTTATTTATATCTCTTAGTGATTTGATGGTTTTCATAATTCATATGACCATGCTGTAGTGCAACAAAATTGAGTTACTGAGCATGCTTCTTATGCTATATGTTCTATTCATTCCCTATTTAATGTAATACTGATATAAAGTTAAAGAACAAATACCGGGAACTTATACCTCTAATGGTTGTACTATTAGTTCTGAGTTATGTAACTCAGTGCTCCCGTTCCATTTTCATGAAACTGATAATACAACAGATTGATCTCATCCACACATGGCATGCTTGTGCATCCACCCTTCCTACCAATATCCTACAAAGTTTTACATTACCAGCATGACAGACTCCCAGGGTACTTAGCCAAGCCACACTCTAGCACTCTGACCATAACAAGGACAAATAGAGAAACATAGACTGCCAACAAAACTCCAGTTTCCTGCTCTGATCTTTGTTGTCAGCAATCTTCAATCCTGTGGACCAGAGGCATCCACCCGTAGCGACGACTGAAAAGTTAAGCTGTCACTTGCAACAGCAGCTGCAGTCCGTTGCGTTGGTAGGATAACCAATGCAAAATCTGGAACATACATTAGCAGGGTCCTGAAGAAGAACATATTTAAACAGTCTGTTGTCCCTGGTTTTCCATATGGAGCAAAGCAAACCACACTTAAACTGCTTCCGCCATGAACTGTGTATGCTTTACAGAGCATCTATTAATCCATTTACGTACTTGGTATAGTCTTAATACCAAAAGTGAATTCGGCTACCTCCCATACACAATTGATAAAAGGATGATCTATTGCACTGCCACCAACCTCGCCTGAGCAAATTATCCTTAGTTAAAATGTCATTACTAAATGCTAGCTAGCTACAAAGGACTTTTAACTTTGAGAGGGATCTTGACTAACCAAAATCTTTTGTAAGGTCAAACAACCTGTCTGGTTTTTAAAGCCAAATACAGACTAAACATAGAAACAACCATTGTTGCCCAGTAACCATTACATTTTATTTGTTTGGCTCATCAGAGAACATTGACATTGCTATAGGCTACAGCTGGCCAAGCCCTAAAACTAATGCATCCCTACCCTTCCACCAAAACTATAGCAGCACTGATATTATAACTAGAAGTAAGGTTATAGAACGAAGCAAACTTGAATCTGAAAACAACATAAGTTCAGAAAACAAAAACAAAAAAACTGACAGCATCACACAGCCACAAATCCTCCCAGAACTTGTCCCACTACGATCGCCCACCACTTCCGTACAGAACTGAAGAAAGATCTTTCACCTTCATTAAAACCATGCAGAAAATGTGACCCCGTGTAGGCCTAGTACTACATTGTGCTAAAGTGCAGTTGCCTAGTCCTAACCAGCTCCTAACAGACACCGTCATTCTCAATCTTTCATAGCCATTTAATGGTTATGGGTGACTGTGACAGTTAAATATACAACCCTCGACCCCTTGGTTGGTTAACATATATCCCTGCCAAGTAACAATGATATTTTCTAGCCCCATGCTCTTCCTGCCACAACAGACCTTTTCTAATTGTAGCACTTGACATGTAGATAGAAATGTTTCAGACCTCTGAGTACAAAACTCCCCTTAGTGCTTCATTCTTCATAGTTTTCCTTCTGTTCCTTCCAGTTACTTCCTCCGTTCGGAAATGAGTGACGCTGTTTTAGTTCAAATTTGAACGGAGGGAGTACTTGTTATTCTGTTCTTTGTTTAGTTACTATGATCCGTCAGATGTTCTTACTTACTCGTTGCTTCCTTTTTGTGTACGTGCAGCCCGGTTACGAGCGCCTCTGCTGCCTTCGCTGCATCCAGACCCGAGACCACAACTTTGCGACGGCGATGCGTGTGCGGGTCCCCAAGCACCTGAGGGAGGAGCAGGTCATCGAGTGTGTCCACTGTGGCTGCAAGGGATGTGCCAGCGGCGACTAACTGACTAGTCACTTGTATTCATTACGTGTCGTCGAATCCATGGTTCTAAAGTGGGCACTCTGGTTATTTCTCAAGTGTGGCCTCTGGTAAGAACAATCGTCCTGTAATGTAAGCACTTGGCAGATTTCTGTTGTGTCTGTAGTTGCAATCTGTTATCCAGTTTTCCTAACAGAAACACACATTTGCTCCCCGTGCGCCATTGCTTTATCATCATCATCCTACGAAGGCCTGAAGTTGGGCACAGATCTAGTACGAGCATGAGAGAAGTGCGGGTGTGCATTATATTTACTCGGTCCACTGCAATTTCTCATGGCCTCTTTGTTTGGTGCGGTACGTGGAGCTGACCTTGATTTTCTTCTTGTTGTTAGAAACAGTAAGCTTGGATTTAAATGAGGTCATAGCAAGTCGTTGGAGGTTTTCCGTGCGGTCGTAGTATGAGGCTGGTTGGTGAGGCGCTGGATCCAATCCAGGCACAAAAAGATTCCAAGCGGGGCATGAAACTCATGCGTGATCCCTCCCAGCGACAGTTTGGATTTTGCAGCCTAAAAGCCAGCACAGTTCGGCTGTACCGCGCTCGACAGAAAATTTACCCCCACACAACATGATAAACGACGGACCCCGATGCAAGGAGGGAGGACCTCCGTCCAGCCAGAAGAAGATTGCTTGCCCACAGCACAGCACAGGACCCCCGGGGCGACAGGTGAGGCATCGCCATTCGCCACTGTGAATTGACGGAACAGCCAGCGATACCGTTGCGCTCGATCCCATGGCCCTCGTGCAACGACCGCTACGCGCTGTCGGTGCGCGCGTGGGTACTGCGTCCTCGCGTGCGCCTCCTCTCGCAGAAAGACAAGCCACTTTTTAAATACGTACGGGCACCAGCACCGGCACGAGAAAACCAAGCCTTGTGACGGTGGCCGGTGGGTGCGGCGTTGGTGTAGACCGTCACCGTAGAGCGGGAGCGGGGAGCGTGGGGTTGTTGTCAATTGTATTGTATCGTAGCCCCGCGCCCCCGGAGTGAGTTCGGAAGTCCACTTCAGTAGCACGTCGTACGTGCAGCTCAGCTCAGGCTCTGTCTAGGCGTGCGCACGCCCTGCCGAGGTGACCGCCGCGGCGGACGACCACCGGACCGGCTAGCTGTGCTGCCGTTCTGGAGTGGTGTGTGCATGCCGGGGCTTTGAGCGTGCGCGGCGCGGATGACGGACCCGGCGGCGGCGCCCATGACCATCGACTTCCTCCGGGCGCGCCTGCTCTCCGAGCGCTCCGTCTCCCGGGCATCCAAGGAGCGCGCCGACCAGCTCGCCGCCAGGGTACGCACTATGCTGCGCGCACATTCTTGTCAATGCCAATGTCGGCGCCATTGAATTGATTCGTGCGTCTCGTTCAGGTCGCGGAGCTGGAGGAGCAGGTCCGGGCGGTGACGGCGCAGCGGCGGCAAGCCGAGCGGGAGGCCGCGGAGGTGCTCGCCGTCCTGGAGTCCCGGGGCTTCTGCGGCAGCCTCTCCGACGTGCTCGACTCGGGCTCCGACGCCGACGCCGACGAGGAGGAGCGGGACGAGCCACGCGACGCCACGGTCACCACCGGCGACCCTGCGCCCCGCTCACACGGCGAGGAGGGACCGGAACAGGAGCAGCCGCCGGCGAAGGGCGGAGCGGAGGAGGAGGAGGACGCGATGTCCGGGACGGCCCTGCAGCCCGGCGGGCTGTCGTGGAAAGGCCGGTGCGCGAGCCCGCGGAGGGCCAGGCAGCTCAAGCAGCGCCACCGCCGGAGCTACGTCTACTTCCTGGCCTCGCAGTCGGACCCCTCGCCCAAGTACCGGATGGGCCAGTCCTGCCGGAAGAACAAGCGCAAGGAGCTCAGGTCCCGCCATTGATTATCCTCAAGATCGAACTCTCTCTACAATGCCATTCTTGTCAAATTTTTTTGACACTGTGCACTTCTGTTCTGCTCAACCATGGCAGTAGCGTTGCTGCGGTGGTCGCGGAGAGTCGGAAGGAACAGCGAGACGGACCGCGTTGCGCCGACGATGGCCGGGCCGAGTTTGACGGCGAGGTGGGCGGAGACGCCCGGCGGAGCTCGGGGGACGGTGGTGGTCAGTACGTGATGAGGCGCGACGATGGTGATGGGGAGATGGAGAGGGTGCTGGAGAAGCAGGCCGAGCTGATCGGGCGGCATGAGGCCGAGGAGAAGGCTCAGACGGACTGGGAGAAGAAATTCAACGACACCCGGAGCTCACCCAACAAGGTAGTATTACTACCGACGTATGAGGTGCATTTTGCAACGAATTCATTTGTTCTGTCAAAACATGGCATCATGAATGATGTGGCCTTGATGTTTTTTGCCAAGCATTGGAGATTTGACATGATGAATGTTGCCGGAGGCGACAGTTGTTACACCGATTTGACCCATACTTTTGCTTTCCAAACTGCAGGGTGACGCTGAGGCAGATCGCCAGGTACAGGCGAGATCAGGTGGTGATCAAAAACTCCTCGTTTCCAGACCACCCAAGAACGCATCAGAAGAAATGGGGCGGACCGCTGCCGTTTCAGCACAAGGAAGCTCCAGCTACAGCACGGCCACAAGACAAAGCCAAGGGGACGCAAATTCAGACGGCTGCTCGAGCCGATACGCCAACTCCGCGTCGTCGTCCGGGCTCGGCGCCATCAAGGCGCCATCGGAGTCGAGCCCGTCGGTGAGCAAGGTCTCGGACTGGAGCTCGTCACGCTTCCACGACCACGCGGACGACACACGGTCATGTCGACAGTCGAGCAGCGACATCAACGTGGAGAGCGTTCTCCAGGCCCTGCAGCGCGCCAGGATCTCCCTGAGGCAGACGCTGGACAGGCCGCTCCCGCCCAGCCAGGTGACGCTGGCGCTCCCGGCGCCGGGCGATGAGTACCGTGCGGACCTCTACGACGACGACGACGGCAGCAGTCCGTACAGGGATGAACACGTCGGCTCAAGCCCGTCTCGGCAGGAAATACTAGCGCTGGGAGCACCGGAGGACTACCATGGCTACCATGACTATGGAAGAGAGGAAAGCCTTTCGGTCGATGGCGCCGACACTTGGCTCATGGAGAAGCCGAGCGGTTCTAGCCCTCCTCGGCAGGAGTTCCTGGCTCTACCGGCCCCGGGCGACATTCAGGACGACGACGTGAAGATCCCTGTCCGCAGTCCGGGCCTGTTCCGGCTGCCGACGGACTCATTCCCAAAGGACGAGACGCTGTCAACAAGTAATGGCCATGATTTTGTGCTCGGCCTGAGAGAGGCTGCTCAACACGACGTCTGCAGAGATGATGAAGCTGGGGTTTCAGCGATGCAGTTGTATGATCCTCCTACTTGTGGTAGGTGCAACGTTCCACCAGGCTCAAGCTTCGCTTCTGGGATCCCAGGGCTAGGACACCCGGGAGATCTGAGGAAGGGAGGATGCCCTCTCGGGGATGCGGGCCTGTTCATGCAGCCGCGGCTGCGAGTGCACCATTTGTAACAAGTGGATGCTGTAGCGTGTGTTTGCTGTTTGATGATTGTCCAGAGTGTGTGTTGGCCGGCTTTTTCCTGTGGTCCGATGGCAGTGGCGTGTATGCTCTGCTCTGCAGCAGCGTGTCAATCACAGCCAGTTTGTTTACAAGAATCACCGGCTGGGTTTGAGTGCTGTCGTCTGGCCGGTCTGCGCGGCTTGGTTGGACGGTGTGTATCTGCGGCTGGCTGCCGGCGATGCACTCGTCCTGGGGCTAAATTTCATGTTTTGACCCTTTTGTGATATAAATTCGGGATCTGATCCCTGTTTAAAAGTTTTTCGGGATTTGACCCTTCTTCCTACCGCCAGATCTGGCGGTAGGGTTAGACAGCCTACCGTCAGGGCCCCTGGCGGTAGGGTACTTATCCACGTCAGCACGTGGTTACGGCCACCGTTCCCCTCTGTCAAGACCCTCATCGGGGGCTCGGGCGGTAGCTGCCTAACCTGCCAGGACCCTGGCGGTAGGGTTCAGCGATTATTCCGCCTGAGGCCCCGCGCCTCTTCCCATCTCCCCTCCTCCCTCCCCCGTCGGCAGTTTCTCCCCCAAGTCGCCCCTCTCTCCCTCTCTCTTCTCCTCCACTCTCCTCCTCGGATCTTCATTCATTCTTCACCGTTTTTGCGGATCGAGATGGCCTCGAAGAGAGAACCGTAAGCTCCTCCAATCCCTCCAATTAGTTTTGCAAACTTGCTTCCTATTCGACGCATTATTTGCTTGAAATCCCTCATATTTTTGAACTTAGATTGGATTTTTTTTCACCTAAGATTGATTGTAGTTGTAGTTCTCAGTTCTTTAGTAACTAGTGGTATTGGATATGAACTCTAATGAATAGTTCATATGTTAGTGTGAAGATGAACCCTAGTTCATAATTTTTTTTGTTAAAAAAATTATGATGTAATGTTGATATGAGGATGAACCCTAGTTTGATGATGCATGTTGATACAATGATATGATCTAGTGTGAAGATGAACCCTAGTTTGATGATGCATGTTTATGATGATATGAAGATGTTGTTTGGAAAAAATATTTAAAAATATGATGATATGATGTATGTTGGAGGACTTTTTTATATGATGCATGTTAATATGATTTGATCCATCATGTGTACTAGATGTTGTTGGAGGAGTATGCTTAAGATTTTTTGTTCATATGATGCATGTTGATATGATTTTGATATGATTTGATTTCATTGTTTGTTTATGTATGCTTATGCTTATGCTGCTTTTGTTTATAAAATTCTATTAAGGCGGACACCTCTTGCGGACAACATCCCACAATGATTAGCCACCCGTTGGCATATGTCGCACCTACCACCCGACATTTGGTGCCCACCATGGGGCCAGGTGCACCGTCGTCCGGAGACCTGTTCTGGACGGGAACCCTCTTCCTCCCATGGCGTAGCTAGCCCGACACGCCCGATGGCACTTGCCCAGACGCGCTGCAAGGCGTCTCTGACGCTTGCGCGGCGAGCTGCCTCGCCGATCTTCTTGGCGAGGCTCGCATCTCCGATGAGCCCGCCTCCGACGCGGGCACAGGCTGCCCCGAGAGCCACCTCGTCAGCCTCCTTGACCAGCTCCACGTCTCCAGCGAGCCCGCTGTGGATTTGGAGTCAGTCGGCTCCACCGACCCGATGCTTGTCGACTCCGACACGGCATCACTCGACGCCTTCCCCACCAACGTCGTGATCTTCGATGACCCGCTCCCCCAAGCCGACAGTTGTGGCAGTGCCATCACCGGGGTGCTGGTCATCAGTCACGGCGGCCCCTCTGGCGAGAATGCCCACGACGACCTGCAAGCGGCGCTGCACGACCTGTCCGCCCCTCTCCCGGCCGATGCCGACGCTGAGGCGTTGGAGGCGCGCCGCCTCGTCCTCCATGCGGAGGGCCGGAGGATAGCTTCCATGAGACGCCTCACCGAGGCTCACCAGCGCGAGGTCGACCATGCCACCTTTGGCACGCCGCCTCCGGACGGGCCGAGCCGACTCGACGTCGTCAAGCAGCGGCGCGATCATCGCCGAGATCTTTGAGGCGGACCGCCCGATCCACGCCCCTCGAGAACTGCGCGCCGCCCGGCCGTCAGAAGAGCTGAACGGGCTAGGGCCCGACGAGCTCCCCTATGGCTAAGCGCATCCGAATCGACGGCGCGGCCGCAGAAGCGGCATGAAAGGCGGCGCCCGCGCCGAAAAGCCCTCGCGCCGAGAGCACGGCGCGACGTCACTGACGCCGATCGCGGGCGACACCCGCCAACGTGGCGAGAAGGAGACGGCCGCTACCGCGAACCCGGATCTCCATCGGCGGCGAAGGCCGCCCTCGAGCCGTGGGCGGCGAGGCAACCCGCCCCTCCTCCGCCTCACGGGAAAGATACCCCACCCGCCGCTGTCACGCATCGACTCTCGGCGGCCGATTAGGCCGCCGGCGAGTCGGCGAACGACGCCACCGGATCGACCGCCTGACGCGATCCCTGGCATTGGAAGAAGAAGACGATGTCGGTCCACCTTGTTTCGGCCCCCGCATCCGCGACGAGCCCTTCCCTAAAGGGTTCTCGCTCCCAAGAGACACGCCCAAGTATAACGGCTCGGTGAAGCCGGAGGATTGGCTGATCAACTACTCCACCGCAGTCAGCATAGCGAACGGCAACAGGCGCGTTGCCGTGAAATATGTGGCCCTCATGCTTCAAGGCACGACGCAAACCTGGCTCAACAGCCTCAAGCCGTATAGCATCAACAGTTGGCTAGACTTCACCGAAGCCTTCACCCGCAACTTCACCAGCACCTACAAGCGGGCTCCCAAGCCCAGACAGCTCTCCCTGTGCGTACAAGGACCCACCGAGTCGACTCGCGACTACCTCACGCGTTGGGCCGAGCTCCGCAATTATTGCGAGGGGGTACACGAGGTTCAAGCCATAGAGTACTTCACCGCCGGGTGCCGAGAAGGCACCCTCCTCAAGCACAAGCTTCTCTGCGACGAGCCGACTACCCTCGACGAGCTACTAGTCATAGCGGACAAGTACGCCACCGCCGTATCCTCGATGAAGATCGAGCTCCGGGTGGACGCCTCTGGGAAGGTGCTCAACCCGGCTCCCAAGACGCCGGCTGGCGACTCTAGCTGACGTCCGTACCAGAACGACAACAAGCGCAAGGGCCCAATGCCGGCTCCAGCCAGTCGGCAGGTGGCCACCATCTAAGACGAGCAACCCGAGGGGCGGCCCGCGCCCAAGAAGCCGAAGGGCGGCAGGCCGGCTTGGCAGCCGGCTTTCTCCTACGAGCAAGCCCTCGACGCCCCATGCAAGTTCCACAGCGGCGCGAACCCGTCCAATCATACGACCTGGAAGTGCCACTGGCTCACCCGAATCACCAAAGGCGAAGGGCTGGTGCCGCCTCCGCCAGCTAGACAGCCGCCTCCGGCTCCTCAACATCCGGTCGCTCGACCAGCGGTCGGGACCATCCAAGACGAGTTCCCGGCAGGCATGCCGCCTCGTCGTCTTCACGAGCCAACACGAAGACCAGCAGCCAGCGCCGACAACACCAAGAAGTCAGCGGTGCGCCTCCAACAACCCAGTACATGCCTTTGGTCGAGAAAGGCCTACCGGTGGGCCGGGCTGACCACCCAGAGGTGGTGCCGTCCCCGGGCTCTTATGCATTGGTTTTAGAGGCAACCCTAGCAACGGACAGGCTTGCTGCCCGATTCTCCCGCGTACTGATAGACGGCGGGAGAAGCATCAACATTCTGTACCGCGACACCATGGAGAAGCTGAACATCAAGACCAAGCACCTTGTGCCAAGCCGGACCGTGTTCCATGGCATCGTTCCCGGCTTGTCCTGCTCACCAATCGGCAAGATCAAGATAGATGTTCTCTTTGGGGACAAGGATCATTTCCGCCGGGAAGAGATCTGGTTTGAAGTGGTGGACCTTGAGAGCCCCTCTCATGCATTGCTTGGCCGGCCTGCTCCGGCCAAGTTCATGGTTGTACCCCACTACGCCTACCTCAAGATGAAGATGCCAAGCACCAAGGGCATCGTCACCATAGCCCGGCGATTACAAGAAATCCTCCGAGTGTGCTGCGGCCAGCAGCCGGCTGGCCGAGTCCCTTGTGATCGCTGAAGAGAAGAAGATATTGGACCGAGTCGTGACCATGGCCGGCAAGCAGCCAGCCCTGTCCCCCGACCCCAAAGAGTGTGATGCCCAAGGTTCTTTCCAGCCGGCCAAGGAAACAAAGAAGATACCTCTGGACCCGAAGCACCCAGAAAGGTTCGCCGTCATCAGGGCGAACCTGGAAAGCAAATAGGAAGGCCAGCTCGTCGATTTCCTCCGTGAGAATCGAGACATCTTTGCATGGTCCCCCAAGGACATGCCGGGTGTTCCGAAGGAATTCGCCGAGCACAAGCTACACGTCCGAGCAAATGCCAAACCAGTCAAGCAGCCCCTCCGCCGGCTGTCAGAGGAGAAGAGAAGGATCATGGGAGAAGTGGTAGCCCGGCTCCTGGCGGCCGGCTTCATCATGGAGGTTTTCTTTCCAGAGTGGCTCGCCAACCCGGTCCTCGTGCTGAAGAGGAACAACAAGTGGCGCATGTGTATAGATTACACAAGCCTCAACAAAGCCTGCCCCAAAGATCCCTTCGCCGCCAAGGATTGATCGGTGATAGACTCCACGCCGGATGCGAGCTGCCGAGTTTATTGGATGCCTACTCGGGCTACCACGGATAAAATTGGATCCGTGACCGCTGAAGACCGCCTTCATCACGCCATTCGAGCTTTACATTACTGACTATGCCATTCGGCTTGAGAAACGCCGGTGCCACTTTTCAGCGTTGCATGCAGAAATGCCTCCTCAAGCAACTCGGCAGAAATGCCCACGTCTATGTAGACGATGTCGTGGTGAAGACGGAGAAGCGCGGCATTTTGTTAGAAGACCTCAAGGAAACATTTGAGAACCTACGCCGATTTCAGATCAAGCTCAACCCCGAGAAATGCGTGTTCGGAATGCCAGCCGGCCAGCTTCTAGGCTTCCTGGTCTCTGAACGCGGCATTGAATGCAACCCAGTAAAGATCAAAGCCATTGAGAGAATGGAGATTCCCACCAAGCTGCGAGACGTCCAGAAGTTTACCGGGTGCTGGCCTCCACTGAACCGCTTCATCAGCCGGCTTGGAGAAAAGGCTCTCCCCCTCTACCGACTCATGAAGAAAACCACTCACTTCGAGTGGAACGACCAAGCCGACCAAGCTTTTCACGAGCTAAAGAAGATGCTTGCCACGTCGCCTGTCTTGGCAGCGCCGACTGAGAAAGAGCCCATGCTCCTTTACATTGCCGCCACCAGCCGGGTGGTCAGCGCCGTCATCGTGGTCCAGCGCCCAGAAGAAGGCCGAGCTCGGCCGATCCGAAGACCGGTGTATTATTTAAGCCGGCATCTTGTCCACCTCGAAGCAGAACTACCGCATTACGGAAGATTTGCTATGGCGTGTGCCGCCGCCAAGAAGTCAAGCCCTACTTTCAAGAGCACTCCATCACGGTCGTATGCACCGCCCGCTCGCCGAGATCATAGGCAGCCGGGGCGCATCCGGCCGGTGGCAAATGGGCCATTGAGTTGGCCCCTTACGATCTTCTACCAGCCTCGCACCGCCATCAAGTCCCAAGCATTGGCCGACTTCCTCGTCCGACCGGGCGAAACCCGATTACTGCCGCCGGCTGACTCCACTCATTGGCGGATGCGCTCGATGGGTCCAAGATGCGCACCGGCTTGGGGCCGGCATCATCCTCACCTCTCCCAAAGGTGACAAGCTCGATACACATTGCAAATTCACTTTGCCGCCTCCAACAATGTGGCCGAGTACGCAGGCGCTCATACACGGGCTCCGGCTAGCCAAAGAGCTCGGCATCCGCCGGATCACATGCTATGGCGACTTCGGATTTGGTGGTCCAGCGATCATCTGGCGGGGGGGCGCCAAGGACGCAAACATGGCAAGCTACCGCTTCCTCGTTCAGCAAATCAGCGGGTACTTTGAAGGATGCGAAGTTCCTCCACGTGCCGGGTGACAACGAAACAGCGAGATGCCCCGCACGAATAGGCTCAACCCGGCAAGCTATACCAACCAGCGTCTCTCTCCAACGCCTCCTCAAGCCGTCTATCAAGCCATCTCCAGAATCCGACTCCATCTTCGTGCCGCCTAACCCCGACGCAGCCGGATCCGGCTTAGAACCAAGCGGCGGCGGGGACTTCGATAGGCGGCTCGCGGACTGCCTTAATCGCACCGGCCGGGACTTCGAACCCGGCCGGGGACTTCGAAACCGGCGGGGACTACGGTGGTCGGCCGGGGACTGCATCAACACCACGGCGGTGGCCAACTCGACTCTTCACCACCAGCGCACCGCCCTGGTTGCGATAGCCGTGTTGGCTATAGAAGAAGTCATAGCTCCATCATGGGCTCGGCCATCCTTAACTTCACGGTAAGCAGAGAACCGGCCGACGAGATCGCGGCAAGACAAGTCAACGCCGAGCCGGAGCATATACAATTGCTAACGAGAGAGCTCGTTAGACGCGGTGTCACCGAGTCTTCCAACTGCGTCGAGCCAGAGAAAGGCATAGCAATCCTCAAGGACATTCACCAAGGCGAATGCGGCCACCACGCAGCCTCAAGATCCCTCGTTGCCAAAGCGTTTCGCCATTTTTTCTTTTGGCCGACTGCCTTGGACGACGCCAAGGAGTTGGTCAAACATTGCAAAGGGTGCCAAGTCTTGACTCAAGCAACACTGCCGCTTCAAAGACTCAAGACCATTCCCCCACGGCCTTTCACCGTGCGGGGCTAGACATGGTAGGCCCGTTCAAGACGGCGCGCGGCGGCATGACACATCTGCTCGTCGCCGTGGATAAATTTACCAAGTGGATCGAAGCAAAGCCGATTAAGAAGCTAAATGGGCCGACTGCCGTGACATTCATCGCAGACATTACAACTCGGTACGGCGTACCACACAGCATCATCACCGACAACGACACGAATTTTGCCAAAGGAGCATTCGCGTGTTTCTGCGCAACGCAGGGCATCCGACTGGACCTAGCGCCCGTTCCCCACCCGCAGTCAAACGGCCAAGTTGAGCGAGCCAACGGCCTCATCCTCTCCGGCATCAAGCCCCGACTGGTCGTGCCACTGGAGCGTTTGGCCGGTTGTTGGCTCGACGAGCTGCCGACCGTCCTCTGGAGTCTGCGCACTACCCCGAACAAGTCAACCGGCTTCACCCCTTTCTTCCTTGTATATGGTGCCGAGGCTGTCATCCCAACTGACATCGAGTTCGACTCACCTCGGGTAACCATGTACACGCAGGCGAAGGCCAAAGAAGCGAGAAGGCGGCGTCGACCTCTTTGGAAGAAAGCCGGCTGTTAGCCCTCGGCCGGTCCGCCATCTACCGGCCAGGTCTGCGCCCGCTATCACGGCCGGAAGGTCAAGCCAAGATCCTTTCAAGAGGCGACCTTGTGCTCCGGTGATCCGGTGAACAGCCCGGCCAGCACAAGCTCTCGGCCCCTTGGGAAGGCCCCTTCGTCATCGGCGAGCATTGGGAAATGACTCCTACTACCTAATTGGCCTTACGAAGCGAGAAGCGCGAAAGGAGATGATTCCGAGCAAGGAGTCGGAGCGGCCATGGAACGCCAACCTCCTCCGAAGATTTTACAGTTAAAATGCGTATGTATCACGCTACCTTTTGTACTAAGTATAAGACAATAGGCCCCCGAGGAGCGCTTTGGGGACTGCCACCTTTATCTATGAGCAGCGAGTATCATGCTTATGATTTTGTCATTACATTCTTCCCCTCGCCCGACACGGGTTCGACTAGTCGACCGAGGGGGCCATATGAGTTATATTCAAGTTCCACCTGCTGTCGGACAAGTAGTGTGCAGGAACCCAAGCCCTCTCTTGTCGAAAGTCGCAGCTCGATGAACCGACTGTCCGGTGGCAAGAGTCAAAGGCGAGGAAAGGGTGCCTGTGAAAGACGACTAAGGACTAATGAACTCATATAACAAGCATGGCTTCCTCCCATAAATCGACCGGCTACCACGATGGCCGGCGACTTCCCATTCCACCTTGCTACAATCCAAGAAAGCTTAAGTACTTGTCTTCCCACGAATGGCCAAGTTCCTCCCGACCCACAGATTGCAGGCATTTGTTACATTTGGGAAGGCGGCGACCAAGGGAAGACGGCAAAGGAAACAACCTAAGGATAAAAAGCAAATTCAAATGGAAGTCGAACACATGCATAATTATATTTACACAAGAGCCTTCAAAAGGCCGGCATTCAAAATAGTTTGAATACACCCCCAGTGGGTGGAGCCGCGCAAATTTAATAAAAGTTATTCAAAGAGTAACAGCAGGAAAGCAAGAACGGCAGATCAGGCCAAAAGAGCGATGGGCGAGTCGGGCAGGTCGGCGGAGGTGGCGGTGCTGGCTGGAGGAGTGGCCGGCTGGCGGGTCTCGGCCTGATCATCACCCCTAGCAGGCGGCGCGCTCGCGCGTGCCTCGTTGCTGGAGGCACGATCATTTGAAGGTGGTGATAAACCATGCCGTCGGGCACGATGTCTTCGCCGCCTTCCCCTTCTTCGTCTTCACCTTCATCGCTGGAAGCGATCTCCTCCGCCAAGTCCTCACCTTCCGCCGGGTTCAGCCCGAACCACTCATCCGGCTGGGTGATGCCGTTATCGTTCACTTCAGGGGCGAAAATGCTGGTGTTGGTGTACTCGGCGATAGCCGAGGCGTGCTGGATGATAGCCAGTCGCACCGCCACCAGCTCCTCGTCGGCCTCCTGCCTCCAGGTGCTCAGCTGGCGCAAGCTCAGCCCAGGATACCAAGCCCGAACGAACTCCAGCGCCCGCCTGGCGCCGGACCGAGCAGCGGAAGCCTTCCAGGCCTCGAAGCGGCCAACCGCAACCTCCGGCCGGTCGGTAGTCCGGTGAGAGTGCGAGAATCGCCTCGCCAGCCGAGAGCGGTCGGTACTTGCGCCCGACTGCTTGAGCCAGAGCATGCGGTGAGCCGGCTGCGGCCGAACTGGATCGTAAAGTTGCTCCTCAGCGTCCGGCGGCGTCTGCGCGATCTCAACCCCTGCTTGCCGGCGTGTCTCGCGGTGGGCCTCGATGGCTTGGCTGGCGGCGACGGAGTAACCAGGGAAGTAATCTGCGTGAAGAGCAAAGAAACAACACAAAAATCAGAAGATGAACAAGAGGGCAAGGAGCAAGCAAAGGAGTGAAAAGGAAGGCGGCTTACCGTCGATCAGATCCTCAATCCGACCGTAGCCCTCGCTCAACGCTTGCCTCGCTTCAGCCCAGCCCGCCGCCTCGGTCTCGAACTCGGCCTTAAGGGCGGCCTCGCTGTCTTGCGCCTTCTTCAGGGCCGCCTTATGGCTCTCCTCCTGGTCGGCCAGTCTCTTGGCTAGGCGGTCGCGTTCCTGGGCCAAGGCGATGCTCTCGGCCTCCTTGGCGCGAAGGGCGGTCTGGGCCCCGCCTAGCTACTCCCTCAAGTCAGCATTAGCCTCGCAAGCATGGAGAAAAAGGAAAAAGCAATAAGGAAAGAGTAAATGGGGAAAGATCCGACCCATTGCTCGTGATCGGCCGAATCTCGGGGACTACACCCAGTGGAGTCTTGTGGCGCCCCACATGAGATAAAGGAAGCAAAGCACTCACTCCGGCTATTAGTCAAGTCGGCGGCCTTTTGGCTCGGCTCCTGGGCCTGGGAGTTGAAGGCAGCCACACGGAGATTCTGGTATTCCTGAAAGTCAGACGGAGTGCAAGTAAGAACAAGATTGCCGCCAAGGCCTGCTAAAAGTTCCAAGCCGCCTGCTCAGCAGCCGACTCGAAACTCAGGGACTACACCCAGTGGGTGCGCTAACGTGCCCCCATAGAAGAAATCAAAAAAGAAATCGACCAAGGCCAGAAGAATCACCCGGATGACCAGCAGCGTGGCGAAACTCTGGGTGTACCGTTGCTGTGGCGGCACTGGTGCAAGCGGCGTCGGACCTCCTGCGCTGCCACGTTCAGCTCGGTCGTTCCACATGGCGTCCACTGACGTCTTGGCGCTGGCCGCCTCCAGTCTGTCTTGCCGTATTTGGCGCCCGCGGCTCTTTGCGGCTCCGGTGCCGAAGACGCCTCTCCAGCAGCGGCGTGGCATCGCACCTACAAGATCCGCCCGCCGCCGACTTCGCTCCGGCGGTTGCTCAGTCTGCAGGTCGGCCGCCTTGGCCCGCTCTAGTCGACGCCGGCTGTGGCGCCTCCCCCAGGATCATCACGTCGTCCTCCCCCCTCTCCATCACCGGCTGGTCGCGGTTTGCTTCCTCCGACGGAGGCACGGGGATATCGGGAGCCACGGCGCGAAGAGGAATGACGAGCTGCGGAGGCTGATTGCGCAGAGCCTCCGCCTCCCTCTCCACGGCCGCAGCTTTCGCCTGGGCCTTGGCCGTCGCGTCGGCTTGCGCCTCGGCCGACTTCTCCGCCGCCTCCTGGAGGGCCTTCCACTCCGCCGCTTCCTGCTCCTCCCGCGCCTCTCGCGCGTTCCGCTCCGTTGCCTCCATGAGGTCGTGGCGAGGGATCCCTGGCGGGAGCTCGAAGACCCTCTGTCGGGCCGACTATGGAGGCGGCATCAACCCGTTCAAGGGAAAGCGGCATACTGTTGACAAATCAAGAAGACGGCTTAGATGAGCCTCAACCAAAGAAGATAACAAAAAAGCACGAGGCATCCAACACTTACGCCGAGACCGCCTGTGGCTGCTTCACCACCTTGCGGAAGCGGGCCGCTTTCGCGGCCGCCTCGTCCCGCTTGGTCGCCGCCGTGGAGCCCTTGGGTTTCTTCGGCCGGCTGCCGAAGAGACCCGGCCCGGCCCGGCGCTTTTGCGCGCCACCCCGAGCAGCTGGCGCGGCAGAAGGTCCCGCGCCATGGCGATCGGCAGCCGGCTGGCGGCATGGGATGGCCTTGGCTTCATCATCATCCGGCCAGTCCCCGAAGTCGGCCGTGAACTCGGGGCCGCCTGCTTCTCCGCCGGCTCCACTTATGGCGTCATCCATGGCGGCCGCCCCCAGATCTGGGTCGTCGGGGTCGTCCACCGCGCGGTCGGCCATAAACTGGCGCTCCGGCCCTGCGGCCCCGGCCGCCGGTGGAAGAAGGGGGTTCTGCTCAAAGACAAGTCGACTGGTCAAAAGCCGGCCGGCACGAACCCGGCAACAAAAGAAGAAGAAAAAAAGGAAAACTCACCATAGGCGGGGGATCGGCCCGAGAATACGGCGCCTTGCCATACTGCCACTCCTTGGTGAGCTTGCAGTTGGAGATGTAATTCACCATATGAGCCACCTCGCCACGAGGCATCTCCCTGGTGCTCAGCCGACATGGGTCGAAGAGGCCGCTCATTTGGCAGATCATGTGCGGCCGGCTTTGGAGGGGAAGCACCCGGTGCTCCACGAAGGCGGCGACCAGGTCGGCCCCCACCAAGCCCTCCGACTGGTTCATCACCCGGAGCCGGGTGACGGCGGCGTTCCCGGCCAGGGAGAGCGACCGAACTCGAAAGGACCAAGACGGCTGCCTCCCAGGCGGCGGGCCGGCTACGTAAGCCGGCAGGTTCACGAAGTCGCCTTGCGAGGCGACGTTCTTCACGTAGAAATATGACTGCTGCCAGAGCTTCACCGACTGGATCAGCGGGATAGGCGGAAAGGGGTTGTTGTCGGCCGTCCTCCGCATGGCGATGAAGGCGCCACAGGGCGTGGCACGCCATGAGACGATGCCAAGCTTGCCGGAAGAACTCCCGAAGAGCTCAAGGGTGGGGAGAACGCCAAGAAAACCCTCGACAGGGTGGCGAAGGCCGACAGCAAAGATCACCGTGTTAGGGGTGAGGTGATCTTGTGGCGGTAGAACTTCGAGGAAGGAGCGGAAGAACCCGCTCGCCCGGCAGCCGAGGCCAGCAGCGAGCGGTGCAAGCGGAAGATGACCCGCTCGCCCTCCTCCGGCGCCGGCGAAACCTCCGCCTCCGGCGCGAGGCGGGTCTTCATGAGGTCCTCGTCCGGCAACCGCCGCGTCTTGCGAAGCCAATCGATGTGGTCTTCATGGACGTTGGAGCCGTCCCACGAGCTAGACAGCGCCATGGGAGCAAGAGGAAATGAGAGAGGCGCGGCGGCGAAGAGCACAGCCACGCAACGGAGGAACCGCGGCGAGCCAAGAGGGCCCGCGACGGAACGGTGCGGTGGTGAGTGCGCTGCGGCGACTGACGAACGAAGAAGGAGGTAGAGGAAAGAGAGGAGCAAGGGCGAGCATGCGAGCCTCTGCCGCTCCCCCTCCTCCCCCTACTTATAGGCTCGTGCGGCGGAGCCGAGGAGGCGAGGCGTGGGGAAACGTGGGATTAACTGCGCCCACTCCCCCCACGTCCCGCGATTATTGCGCCCCAAAGGCGTCTTTGAAACCGCTGGAAGGCGGCGGTCCGTTCGGGCCGCAGAGGATCCGCACATGGGCCGAGGCGTAGGTTTGGTGGGCCCCGGCCTGCGGCGACGTCCCGTCGCGCGCGTGGGCTGGCAGGCCTTTCTGGCCACGTGGCGCGCAGGGTGGCGCGCGGTCAACGCGCAAGTCAGCTCGCGTTCCCTCCTTCTGGCTGCGGAACTTCCCGAAGACGGCGCACCCACTCAAGGCCGGCTCCTAGCTGCCGTCTCCTCAGGATAGGAAGTTGATCGAGCTTCTCGTCCTCCTTTCAACCTCGAAGCTCAATCAGCTTCGGGGACTACTGTCGGAGTAAATGACCACGGGTAGCCTAGCCGGCTTCCCCTGGGGCTTCTGAAAAAATTACAAGACAATCCAGCCAATCCAGCCATCCAGCATTCAAGACGCAGGGCCGCCTTTCCCCGCCGGTGACCCTCGAGCCGGCTATCGGGCGACCCGCCCCAAAACTACAGGAAGAAGGCCACAAGAGGGCCGGCTCATGAGCCGGCTACCGAGGACCGACTCCACGTGGCCGCCACGAGAAGGCCGACTCAGAAGCCGCCACCCGGCAAGCGGCTAAGGCCGCACCCGAATCTGCACCCACATAACGGTGATGGGACGGGCGTGGCTACGGTGAAGCTCGCCACCCCGCGTCCGGAGCGCGATGGCCATGGCGCCATGCGGGCGGCCATCACCCGTCCGTGGCGGCCTTTGTTACCATCTTGACCATGCGTCACCCACGACAGTTATCAAGACGACCAGCAGCGGCGGGCCCCTCGGTCGAGAGATGCCCGGCGGCTCGGCATCCCCTAGCCGGCACGAGATATGGCGGCTCCCATAGCCCGGCTTGTTCCTCCCTCGAAGGAAGCGCGTCGCATTAAGGAGACAAGGCGAGGTGAGGCTACGGTGATCGCCGCCAAGGCGGCGGCTGTAGCCATGCTTACCAAACAAAGCCCTCGTCATCAAGATTGAGGCAACGATAATCAGCCCCGACAAGGCCCTCGGCGGTGGGGCGACTTGTCGACCAAGAAGCCGACCGGCGGCGGGACCCACCGGTCGGCGGGCCCCGGCCGACGGAGAAGCCGGACGAAGACAACGACGGCTAGGGCCCACGCGGCCGGATTACCATTGTACCCACAGGGGTAGGCCTATAAACCCCAGTGGCACCCATGCAAAGGGTTGATCTCTTAGAGTTTTAGACACCACATAGAGAGAAAGGAAGAGCTAGCCGTGCCCTTCTTCTTCCTCTCACCGAACAGCTCAAGGAGCCTCTTGTAGCCACTTGTTCACCTAGTGATCATGCGGAGACCCCGCAGAGCAGCAGTAGGGGTGTTATCTCCACGGAGAGCCCCGAAGCTGGGTAAGATTCGCCGGCGTGCATGTCTTCGCCTCATCCCATTTCCAGGCACCGGCGACGTCTTATTGGCTCCCACAATGATTAGCCACCCGTTGGCATATGTCGCACCTACCACCCGACAATGATTTCCTAAGTTTTGGCGTTCACTTTTTGACAGATGCTCCAGCCACTGCGCATGAGGGGTCACGGGGTTCATGGGCATATGGACTACGACGAGCGCTACGCGCCGTTCTTCAAGAAAGCCTTTATGTTGGGTTTCGTGTTGCAGTTCAAGCGTCAGCCGCCGACGCTTGTCCACGCAGCTCTCACAACTCCGATTGACCGGTGGCGACCGGAGACCCATTCTTTCCATCTGCCATGCGGGGAGATGACGGTGACCCTCGAGGACTGGGGGATGATTACTGCCATGCCGATCGAGGGTCATGCACTCACCGGTCGAGTGGAGAGGACTAACTGGCAGCAGAGGGTTACCACCCTCATCGGCGACTGCCCCGTTGCCAAGAGTAACCGTACATCCGGTGTCCCGTTGAGCTGGCTCTCGGAGCACCGGAAGACATGCCCCCAAGGCGCAGATGAGGCGACTGTGGGGTTGTACGCGAGGGCCTATCTGTGGTATATTCTCTCGGAGTTCGTGTTTCCAGACAGCTCCGGGAACTCTGCCAACTGGGCGTATCTGTTCTTCCTAGCGGACTGGGATGCAGGATACAGTTCGGGGACCGCATCTCTCGCCTACCTATACCGTTCGACAAGAGAGTGTCTAATTGCCTACCTACCTACGAAAGTGTGTCCATGACATTGTCTTATATCTGATCCTCATTTGATATTTTGCAGCTTGACAACGCAACGCAAAGGACGGGAGACAAGTCCAATATGGGTGGCTTAGTCTGGGCCTTCTCCATTTGGATGTGGGAGCGGCTGCCGGTGGGGCGTCCGGAGAAGTTGCGAAGACGCCCATGGGAAGACTATAGCGAAGACGGCGACGAGACTCAAAACCCCATTGTAGCTTACGAGTGGGACGTTGTCAAACTCTACACGGGCCTAAACAAGACTTCGTACAAGACCTACACCAACGAGTTGGGCGCTTTGGCACATACGCAGGTATATGAACTCGCTCAACACCTTTGTCTTTGATTCCACTTTTGACCGAGAGAGCGAACTTACCAATGTATATGTAATAGGTAAACTGGTGGCCGTATCGACAAGACCGACAATGGGACTTTGATCTGAACGTGATGTGCGATGCGGACCGTGGTCTCTGGCGGTGCATCGTGCCCATGATCTGTGTGTACGCCGTCGAGTGGTACTTGCCACACCGCGTGGCCACGTAGTTTGCCCCACCGGGCCAGCTCACCGATACCGGCGGCCACGCGCTCCACCTGTGAGCGTTTTGTTCTCCGTGCCCATGATTTCATTACGCTTATCATGTTTCTTATGATGATCTCTTGCCTATGCCTTGCAGGATGAGCCGGCAGAAAAATCAGTCGATCACAGACTGGGGAGAGGAGCATAAGACTCATGTGGCGGCGTGGGACCGATGGAGGTACCGTAAAGACGTGGAGAGGAAAGTGACTGACTGGGATGCTTACCTGGGCTGACAATGAGGTGGTACGATGATGGCCAGAAGCACCGTCTTCGTCTCAGGCCTCGGTGGACGGCGGAAGACATCGCGGAGCTGGAGAGGGATGACCCCAAGGAAGAGGCCTACCAGACCGGCATCAGAGACATGCACAGTGGATTTAGGGAGTTTGCACCCCTCATCAACAGAGTGATAAGTTTGAACCGAATGTTGTATTTAAATTAGTTTATTCATGACTGACTTATGTCGTTGCAGTCTGGTGAGCTGAACAGATGCATCTTTGAAGCCTCAGATGCACTAGGTGATCTCCCCAGGAGCGTACAATCTGAGAACAAAGTGAGGGGAACGATGAAGGTACAATTCCAGCCTCCTCGGAACAGATGCATCTTGTTCACTTGCAATCAGTTGAAGCTTATCAGCTTGTAGCCACACAGGGTCTCATCGGCTCATCGAGTCATGCTCCCTCGTCGTCTAGGTTGGTTGGGGAGGAGGAGGAGGAGGAGGAGGAGGAGGAGGAGGAAGAGGATGAGGAGGAGGAGGCCACACATGAAGAAGGGAAGGAGGAGGAGGAGGAGGATGAGAGCAATGGGGAGGAGGAGCACGATGAAGATTATGGACCTCCACCAACTCAAACATCGCAAGCATCTCAGTTGCCGAAGAGGAATCCGAAGAAGAAGGATTTGCTGAGTCCGGACCCTTTCCAGAGACCGGTTCCTTGACGGCCCAAGAAGAAGACCGAAGAGACTCGTTCAAAGAGTAACGAGGACCGTACCTCCAAGAGGGGAAGGAGCAACTGATTATGCTCTTCGCTACTTTTAGTTTGGTTGAACTTGTCTAGTGGTTGTGAAACTACGTGGAACTATGTGTTTGGTATTTGTGGATCTATGTGTTTGCTACTATGTGGAACTCCGTTTACTGATTAGTTGAAGTTATCTTAATATGGATCTATGTGATGCCCAAGTTTAATTGTTTAAAATATGTGATATTGCTGTCATATTTGTGAAACTTGCTGTGATATTGCTGTCATATTGAATTTAAAAACAAGCAACCAAATGAACTTGAAAAAATAAAATAGAGGACCCCACCGCCAGCCCCGATGGCGGTAGGGCGAATCTACTTGAGGCCCTTGCAAATTTAATTCTGAAGCTATATACGGCAAAATCTGAGGACCCTCCATGGGTCTGGCGGTAGGATCAGGACAACCTACCGCCATGGTCTTTGGCGGTAGGTGAACTCTACCGCTTGGCGCTTGCATATTTCGTTCTGAGTGCCTATACGGCAAAATCCACCACACCTTACCGCGGGACCTCTGGCGGTAGGGTTCAAACGATCTACCGCCGGGGGTCCTGACGGTGAAGGTACTTATCCATCGCCAAGACGCGGTGACGGCTGCCGTCCCCCTCCGTCACACCCTACCGCCAGGGACTCTGGTGGTAGGCTGTCTAACCCTACCGCCAGTGCCCTGGCGGTAGCAAAAGGGTCAAATCTTAAAAAACTTTTAAACAAAGGTCAGATCCCGCATTTATATTACAAAAGGGTCAAAACATGAAATTTTGCCTCGTCCTGGCGTGCCTGCTCCATCTCTGGCCCTTGGTCCATCCTCTCGGCGTTCGCGTTTGTAAAGGCATCCACAACATTCATGATGACAGGACAATGAAGTGCGTGACCTTTGCTTCCGGAGCAATCTCGCTGCACCTTTTGTCCCGCGCAACACCGCGGTGCATCGTGCATGTCACGTGTGTTGCCTCCAGTTGCAACAGTCATCATGGCGTGTTGCTTTTTTTTTTTGCGAAGAATCATGGCGTGTTGACGCAAGTGCTACGCTCGAGCTGTGCGCTGCAGCTGCCCTTCGCTGGAACTTGTGCAAAACTCTCGTAAAACAGCCGCCAACTTCCCACGATGACAGCCCCAAGTTCGGCCCGCCGCCAGGACCGGAGCCTGCTGAGGAATACAACCTCCGTTCGGAAATACTCCCTCAGGCTTTGTTCGGTTAATCCTCTCCCCAAGAGGATTGGAGGGGATTGGCAAGAATTGGTTCATATTTTGACTTAGAAGAGGTTTAAATCCTCCTCAAACCCCTTCAATCCACCCGGATTTACACGCAACCGAACAAGGCCTCAGGGTATACATCTGTATGAGCGAGTAATTCCAGACGGAGGGAGTACTTGATTACAGGTGCACATGGGTACTTGATTAGGGTATTCTCTGAACCTCTTTGGGTACCCTGGGGGTCACAAATTTGCATCCCTAGCTGAGATTGGAAAAGGTACTTAAAGAGTTGATTCAAATGCCAGTAAGACTATACACCTACACTCCAAATTCAACACAGAATATTGCATGCAAAGAGACCTCTGATTTGACCAAATTGGAAGTCAGATATTTGATTCCTGTAAATCTAACCCTAACAGGTCGGAGCCCAGGTTTAGTTCAGACCACTTACCGCATCCACATATACATATCATACCCCCCTAAAGCTACTAATATAGGAAGGGCAAAATCCCTCAATTATAATACACACTAGTCAAGATAATAATACTAGGAAAATTCGTCCCACGCGTCAAGCGTCAGGACAGGAGAACTAACCTAAGGAGCAATTCTTCGGAATATACACTCGGTACCTCTGCTGGGGAAATGGTCCGTCATGGAACATGACAGGCTCCATTTCTTTCACGTGTGATTCGCAGGCATGTTATAGGCCCATGCATTTGACCCACCTGAACACCCGCCCTATCTTAAAAGGAAGTTCATAGTCTTTCAAGAAGGATGGTTCTCTTGTCGCCTCCTCTGCTTCTGACCATACATACAAGCCCCGCTCTTGGCGGCCACCAGGGACAGTATTGTCGAGTATGACAGCAACCAGAAACGCAATCACCATATTGAGCGACAGTACCGTATTGAGGACGTAGTTTACCTGAGATGTGGGTAAATAGAGAATCACGATTAAACTTCCTACGTAAATACTATACATGTAATATGCTTATAAAACACTTTTCAGATTTTTTTGCGCTCTGGAAATAAAGCTTTTGAGAAAAATAAATAAAGGGCTACCTGGAGCCCATCCACCAAATGCCTTTTTCCCATGAAACCACCACTAAATTAGCATTTTGGGCCTCAACCCAAGCATACAGGTCACAAACTACACTTCTCTAGATGTCAGTCGACAATCCACAATAGTGAACATTTACCTTACAAGTATTTAAATTTGCTACAAAGTAAAAACACACTCAACAACAGCAGCAATAAAAAAGCCATGCACTCCCAAACAAGTTTGGGTAGGACAAAGTTAAAACCAATAAGATCTAGAAACCAAGTCAATGTTCTGGCTAGCTAGCTTCCACGCACCCCTGTCCATGGCTAGTTCTTTGGTGATATTCCAGTCCTTCGGGTCTCTCTTTACAGACTCCTCACATGTCAGTTTGGTCTATCCCGACCTCTCTTGAAATTATCAGCACATTTAACTGTCCGCTATGCACTGGCGCTTCTGGGGGCATGTGTTGTACATGCCCGAACCATCTCAGACGATGTTGGACAAGCTTCTCTTCAATTGGTGCTACCACAACTCTTAACACGTATATCATCATTCCGGACTTGATTCTTTCTTGTGTGACCACATATCCATCTCAACATGCGCATCTCTGCTACACCTAACTGTTGGACATGTCGCCTTTTAGTTGGCCAACGTTCAACAGCATACAACATCAAAGGTCAAATTGCCGTCCTATAGCGTTTTGTCCTTTCCATTTGGTTTCTTGGATGCATAGGATATCAACGCCTCTCCTCCATTGTATAAACTAACTCCCGTAACTTACCCATCAGGGACCCTACTTTCCAGCTACCTATGCGGATGCTACTAGAGCCTTGCTCATGTTCCACTACACCCGAGCATCAATGTAGCGCCCCACTAAGGATGCGATGATCGATCCTTGCTCACTTATCACCGTATCAAGATCAAGATACGGCGCGACACCAAGGGGGTCACGGCTCGGACCTTGCCCATTTAAGACCACACATGGGTTCCAATATGGCACGTCGCTAAGAGGGTTATTATGACCATCCCGGCTTAATAGGAATGATAGACTACTCATATCAAGAAGGTGCACCTTCTTTTCCGAGAGGTCATCCGAAGGGAACCTCAAAGTTAAGAGTGCTTGGCTTGGAGCAATTTGAGAATGGGTGACCGACTGGGAAGTTAATCCCGGGTGTACACGAGGACAAAGTGCGCGGAAAAGACTAGTATTGGTCGGTGGGGCTAGTCTAAATCCTAGGTGGTAGCCAGGCGCAACGACCAGGAACCGGTCAGTGAATCAGTGGGTTTGGCCGGGGCGTTACAATTGGTATCAGAGCCGCCCCTCGCAGTTACACGAGCGGGTTCGGGTCAGGTTTTTGGGCATGTGGCGCATGGCGCGTGGGGCCCGTCGTGGCACATGGCATGGCACATGTGCTCCTGCTGGGCCAACGAGGACGTTGGTTCCTTTGAGTGGGGGTGTATGTGGCATCCTGGCTTAATAGGAATGATAGACTACTCATATCAACAAGGTGCACCTTCTTTTCTGGGAGCCCATCCGAAAGGATGGGTGAACGAGTTAGGACTTGGGACAAAGTGCGCAGGAAAGAGTAGTTTTGGTCAGTGGAGCCAGTTTAGATCCTAGGTGGTAGCCATGCACAACAACAGGAACCAGTGGGTTTGGCCGGGGCGTTACAGTTACGCCCCAAGGATGTTCTTCTGGGTTTCACCTCCATAAGAGTGGTTGAGTTATGACATTGGCTCGCCAAGCCTATCATAACCCTCCTTTACCCAGGCTTGGGACCGGCTATGGTTATGTTGAGACAACATAGGCCGGATCAATTTTCAGTTGAAGCGTGACTTTGAGTAGCAAATTACCAAAAAAAAAGTTGTACATAAGATTGTTTGTCAAAATGGTAGTAGTTCTTTAGTAGCAATCCCAAATATACCAAGTGACCCATAGGACAATCCCAGTACCCTAGCATATGCTTGGTCCAAACCAAATATCTGCTTTCTACTAGTCAGACGGTATGAAGAGTTCTAATTGACAATAGAATTTGTGCATTTTTGTCAACAAAACACATTCATGCAATCATCATTTAAACTACAGTATGAAGATATAAACCATGCAATTGTCATTTAAACAGTAGAGAGTAAAACATACTGATGCAAAAGATGGAAAGTTCAGAACATACCCCACCAAATCCAGTGTCTACGGGCCCATGTGATGCAACATTGTATGGCTGAAAGTAGGTTGGAACTGATGAATTTGTGTTCGGAAGTAATCCGTACTGTTGGAAGTATGAAGGAACTGATAGGGATAAAAACAATGCTAGCCCAACTACAATACTGTTTCTCGAGCTTCCTGTGGCACCATAACGAAGATTGGACAAGCCAAGAGCACAGAGCATGGCCCACATGAAACAAAGGAGAGCAGCAACCATAACATCAGGGATGGAAGCAATGAAACCACCAACTTTTCCTACAAATGAGATAGAGAAATAGTTGTCAGCAAGAATCATGCATGCTATCACCTGACTAAGTGATGTTTGCTCTTCCAATATTGTGTAAGAGCATTTTACGTCAAGACTCAAGACAAATGCACGTAGTTACTTACCAACAAGAGAGAGAAGTATAAGTACAATAGCACCAAATCCAACTGCCTTGCGGCTACCCATTTTAGTCACAGCGATCGTATGTACATTTTCTGTTATTGTTGCTGACCCAACTCCTGTTCCCCACAGGCCAGCCAAGACTGTGGAGATACCCTCAACGCCTATACCCCTGCTAACAATTCCAGCTGTTGGTGGTCTTGTGGCCACAAACAAAGATGACGCATGGTAGGAACCAACCTTAAGTCAAGTGAACACAGCAGAATTGTAAGAAGATAGGATTTTTATTATGATGAGCGTTCAATGGTTCCATCAGTATACTATATCTACATAAAGATCCAATTTCAGGTAATCAGAACAATAGTAAGACATGTGTCTGGGAAGGAAGCTTATTTCGAGTTGATGGTTAACTAAGACTCTTTATAGTGTAGATCATTTCAAATAAGTTAACTATATCTACAGACACAATGTAATACTCCCTCCGTAGACAAATATAAGACGTTTTAGATCACTAAACAGTGATCTAAAACGTCTTATATTGTTTACAGAGGGAGTACATTGCAAGCTTATTTGAAAAGGACAGACCCAGTGCATAGAAGCTCCCACACAAGGTGGGGTCTGGGGAGGGATTATAGGAACCTAGTCTTACCCCTGCAAAGTGCAATGCAGAGAGCCTGGTTCGAACCCAGGACCTCTTGGCACAAGTGGGGAGGACTTCACCATTGCAAGCTTATTTGAAGAACATATAAAATAAAGTAAAGCCAATATGATGAAGGTTTGAAACAAATCCCAACTTACAGAATCAACCGATGCAATAACTGATACAAGACACATCACAAGGCCCATTTTCCAATTGAAAACTGGAGTGCCCCATTGCAACGGATATGGAAATCTGAACCAAGGAGAAACTCTCAAGGCATGTGAAGTGTCTACACGGCAAGATTTCATCTTCAATACATGCTTCCGGCAAAAGGCTGATATATTGTTTGACGCAGGAATATTTGCATCGCAACCTTTGTAGCTGTAAACTCCACTTGCTGTCAGAGCGAAAGCAACAGCCCATGTGATTCCTAGACCAAGAGGAACCTAAAGGGGCAGCACATCAGTAGTTCAAAGGTTAGTATCTCATGCAGTCACAGTAACCGTAATGCAGCATAAATGAAGACAACAGGTCAATACTTTTAGCCCATCTTACCGCATAAATTAAAAAAACCCGGTAACCAAATAACTTTATTTTTCGAAGGTACTGCACCAATGGAAATATAAAAATATCAGCATAAAACTATTTGTAGTGAAGAAGACATTACAGCATTTAACAAGATTTCAAGTGTACTCACTAGTGCAAAGATAATGACCATCATTAATTGCAAGAGGCCCATCTCTATACATGACCCTAATTTAGTGAACCCATAACTGGAAAACGAAAGTCCAACAGCTGCAACCGTTGGTGAGACGACAATTGGATTTATCAACCTGAAATAAACAGAGATTGAATTGTAGAACAGAAGAACAAAATTAGCTTGGTCGATGGTCACAATGCCAAGCCAATCTATTGCACCAGCCAATGAATTCATCACAGAAAGGTGTTTAGGATACTGGGATACATCTAGGCTCCCCCTCAGGCCTATGACGTGGACTATACTGGGTTACAGATATTTTCTAAATTTTTTGAAAGACAGCTCTTGAAGTTATGACAACTTGGATCTGATACCATATTGAGTTGCATACTTGCAGGCACCAACCAGTTAGTCCAAAAGCCTAAGTTGATAAGGAAAGGCTGATTCTATACCCATGCTTCAGTAGTTGTAAACAAAGTTAACTTATGGGCACAAATCCATAACAATAGCACTCAAAAGCGGGAAATGGTCATTAAGATGTTTATTTATTTTGATATCATGCAATGCTAATAATAATCTTTACACAGTAGAGCTAAGTGAAAGTTGTGTCTCATATTCGAAATATAAGTTACTTTGCGGTAACACAAAACTACCAGAGTAAATTTCGCTACCTATGAGCATGCATCGTTCAAATCTTGATTTATTCACTACCTAGGTCAATCAGGTCCATGGCAAAATCATATTAGCATATGGACATGTCAGAGCAGCAGCAGACAGCTAAGATGAAAATGACATGTATCTTATTCGAAGCAAGGGAACAGAACCTTAGAAATAGTGACATGAGGCCTGTATATCCCAGCAGCACTTGGAATACACCTCCTATTATGATAGCTCCCTGCAGGTGCTTCATAATGTGTTTAAAGTTCTGCAATGATATAATTTGAGTTAATCTCAGATAACTTATTTCACAGGCCCTGCATTACAACATGTGCCATGAGCATGTTATAGAGGCCGTGTTGTGTCACTGTAACACAAACAGGAAAAAAAATGCATACATTGTCATTGAGCCCAAAGAATTCAGGGGAGTTGATAATTGCAAGCGCGGGGGCAAGGTACACAAAGGATGGCCCCTGCACAAGTGGCAACCTCGTTCCGAACAATGTGTGCAACAATGTGGTTAATCCCGAGACTAGCAACACCGTCGACACCACCGCTGCCGTGTCGTCCTAAAAGATATGCATCCAAACAGCACCTATTAAGCAACACACCGACTGAACAGCCATGCTATATGAAAATGAGATGGTAAAATTCAGTGATGAACTCACGGCTGAGCCACCCATTGCAGGAACCATCACGAGCGGGACCAGGATGATCGACCCGAGCATGGAGATGTAATGCTGGAATCCGTATATCATTACTGGAACTGCAGCACAGCTTAAAAATACACACATTAGCAGCCGTATAACTCTCATGGGAACCGTGGATTCTTCAGTTTTCCTCCTTCGGATACTTACATATTCCAGGAGAGTCACGGAGCTCGTACTTCACGTGCGCCGGCCGCTCCGGCACATCCTCTTCCTCCTGCAGCTGCGGCAGCGGCGCCGCGGCCGGCTGCCCGTTCGGCCTTCCTCCATCCGAATCCCTCCTGCGCGTCCTCGCGGGAGGCGCTGCGGGCGGTTGCTGTCGCTGCTGTGGCGGCTGCTGCTGCTTGGCATTGGTCGCCGCGGCGGCGGGAGGGGGCGGCAGGGCGGGGCTGGGCCGGGCCGGTGGGCCGGACTCCAGATCGGCGGGGGCGCCGGGTGGGCGGGGGAGCGGGGCTTGCCCGGAGCTCGGGGCGGAGGCGGTGGCGCTCGACTCGCCGGAGACGCGGGGCTGGAAGCCGGTGCGCTTGGCCCAGGAGAGGGGCTGCGCCTGCGGCTGCGGCGGCGGCGCCGGGGGCCAGGGGCCGGGGCGCGAGCGGCGGGTCGGCGGCAGCGCGCCGGACGAGGAGGCCATGGCGGGGGCCCGCGCCTCACCGCCGGCGAGCGGCGGCGCTTGGGGGAGGGGAGGGGATGGGCGGGGCGGTGCGGGCGCGAGGGTTTTAGGCGTGGGGGTGGCGGAGGCAGTGAGCTGGAGACCCGTGCGTGCGTGCGGTGCGGGGACGGAGGGAGGCGGAGATTTTGCGGTGGGGTGACTGACTGGCCGCGGGGCCCGCGGCGTCAGTGCACGTTATGGCGTCGCGGCGGGGGCCGCGTGGCTGGCCCGCGTTTGAAATTTCGGGAGACGGGGCGTGACGGTGACGCGGCGAGGGTTTCGGTCAGCCCAGCCCGCCCGGTTTGGTCCCGGTCCCGGTCGGGTCGAGCGGCGCGGAGCGTGACCGTGACTGCGTGTGTGATCGAGTGGTCGTACTCGGGCGTCGTTTGTTCCTTTTTGTCACTAGCGGCGGCGCACCTTACGTGAGGCCGCGGAAGTTACGTCGTGGTACGGGATAAGCAGGGTTCTCGTGCGTCCGCCACGGAATTACTGAATGAAATGAAATAATTTGGCTTGGGATGTGGCTTGGAGCATTGAAATCTGAAAAAAAAAATTGGCTGCATACCGGCTGCAAAACTCCTCGCGATGCATACCCGATCCGATCTGCCGCCACATGTCCAACCGACCGATGCATCGCACGGCATCCGCTCGCGTCCCCTATAGCGCTCCTTTCTTCGGCTTAAGTACCTCATATCGGCTCCAGGAAATGCCTATTCGACTTGTATCAATCACTTCCGCAGCAATCAGAGTTTCCCTGGATTGGCGAGCACCGTGCCAGTACGCCTCGCCACCATCTCTCTCCCATGGTCGCATCCGGCCGGAACGACGGCCATGGCCACCGCGGGCCGTGCTCCCGTTACCTAAAGTGCCACCTCCGTCGAAAGGAGCCACGCTGGAGTCCGGCAGTACCAACGGTCTGAATCGCGTAAACCACATGGACGAGCACGCGAGGACGGTTGCAGCTCTGCCTCATACAGCCCCGTGCCGACAGTGAAGCCGCCATGGACTTGCCGCCACCGCTCATAACAGAAGCCAGGAGTACGACACAGCCAACATGACTGGAGAAAGAGGCCAGGAGGATGATGTGATTGCCGGTGGTCGTGTAGCTGACGGAGAGGAGTCACTTCAGATACGGTAGCTTCTTCAAGACAAAAGTATTCAACATCGAAAGAACTTCATGATGATTTGGAGAAAGACATAGATAGGTTGGACTTGGGAGCAGATAATTCTCTCAGCAAGATGAAAGAAAAGTCAAATGAGGATTTTCTCTAGTTTTGATTGACTGTGCTGCAGGAACATTAAAAGGTGTTGTGTCATTTAGAGTTCCTCTGGTGGTAATAGGCGCAAACGATCAAGCATCTCTTTCGAAAAGAACAAAAGAAAGAACAAGAAAAGTGCTAAAAAGACGAAAAGAAAGGCATTAATCGATTATACCCAATCTAGCAAAGCTATTATCCACTATATGCTTCTATACATAATTTTTTATTTCTTTAGTTTTTACGTCTGACTATAGGAGAAGATCCAAATAACGCAACAGAAAATAGAGAACAAATGATCCAAATGAATTGATTGTGAGACATATGGCTTGTACTCACTATTTTCATTTCATAATTTACTTAATCACATCTTTTAAACTATTTCATCTTTCATGATATAGGATCTTAATGCTCGTAGCATCGACGTTTATGACGCATGATGAGTATGGACAATCTTGGACCATGTCTGCTCCAGTGATCCAAGGCGGATATGGTACTGCCTCAATGCCAACATTATCAAGTGATGTGTATGGTCAGACTTCGACCATGGCTTCCCCGTTGATTGAAGGTGGTCATGGTAATATGCATCCACGCGAACACTCTCAACAAATGTGTATGGGCAGCCTTCGACCATGCCTGCTCCTTTCCTCCAAAGCAGGTTTAAAAGTCTTCTGCATGGAATTCAGCAAGAAGCCACACTGTCCTAGTATATTAGAAAGTTACATTTCAATAAATAGCTTCTGGACCAATAACAATGTTTCTGTTTTTACATGTGAGTGACATGGTTGAAGTTTGACGATTTCTCATATGCTTTGAAGAACAATTTGCTCTTTTCATTCTGATAGAGTGCCAAAATCATGAAAATATGGAACCTTGCTTTGTAATACGTACAAGATTATCTACTTATATTCTCATAGGGCTGCTTTAGTGTAATGGTACACCTTAATGTTTAAACTTCAGTCCAATTTGAATCCATTTGCAATCACTTTCCAATCAGGGCTGTATGAGTACAATGAAACGTTCAGAAATCTAAAATGTGAAATCTGCACACTTACACTTTTGATACATTGATGTCATCCTTTCTAACAAAAAGGAAGTGGGGTTCTCGCTTGTAAGCCAGCAGGACCTAGCCGTGTTTTCTTGTTTGCAAGAAAATCAAGATATGAGCATGTAAAAAACAAATTAGCTGTGGCAAACCCCTAACATCAAAGATGATATATAAAACATCTGTTTTTATTTATTTATAGATGATCGCAAATATCTACCCTTTATTCTTTTTACAGATCAGAGCATTTACAATCAACAATTATGAACTCCATTGAGAAGAACGTCAGTGAGCATTTTGTCATCTTTTCTGAACTCGTAGCGAGCCATGAAAACGCAAAAATAATCCAAGCAACTGACATGAACACAACTTCTGCAAACACAGGGCAAAGTGTTT
The DNA here is from genome assembly GCA_021605145.1 of Aegilops bicornis. Taxonomy (NCBI): domain Eukaryota; kingdom Viridiplantae; phylum Streptophyta; class Magnoliopsida; order Poales; family Poaceae; genus Aegilops; species Aegilops bicornis. The sequence goes on along the minus strand of CM038671.1, from coordinate 664,864,384 downwards.
TTGTTTACTGATAATAGAAATACAGTGTGATATCAAACAGAGTTGAAACCTAATAATTATACTCGTTGAACTATTATGCATTCATGCTCTAGGGAGTCAGGATATTACAATTGCAATGCCCATTGACCAGAAAATTGCTGCCACCACAAAGCTAGAGAATCAAACTATAATGGAAGGCGATGGTTCATCAGTGAAAAGCTACTCTTCTCTTGAATAGGGAAACGATTTCATTCAGTTATTGGTGAACACGGATACAGATCCGGCGAGCTCACGGCCAGGAGAGCACGCTGGCGCCATGCACACACGTACTCGCCGAGCGAGCGCTGCACACCGTGTGCCAGCAAGGGCGCCTCCATGTCCAACTTCGGTCGCCACGGCGGCTGCCAATCTGATCTGAGTCTTCTGACGCCGGCAGGTCGAGCATCTCTCCCACGGACGCGCACCACTCGTAGAGTCGTGGGCATAGGTGTCCACGGTGCCTCCTGGTCCGCTGTCGCCGCCATCTCGCTCCGCCGGCATCGCTCGATTTTGGTTGTCCGCTGAACGTGGAACAAGATTGGGATCACGTTCTGTTTCTTGAGCCGATGTAGCAGCGTACCGATCGAGCCGAGCGGAAGTGCCGGGAGGGGCGGAACGAGCCGAAGAAAGGAGCGCTACAGGGGACGCGAGCGGAAGCCGTGCGATGCATCAGCAGGACAGGTGGCGGCAGATCGAATCGGGTATGCACGGGAGGAGTTTTGCAGCCGGTCTGCACCCAATTTTTTTCCCTCCGGCGGCCCGACGGGCTGGGGACCCTGGCAACTCCACTCTGGCAACTAGATAGGATAGGCTTAGTTTTTTTCTCACAGGTGTTGCATTGGTGGTGGAATCAAGGCCGCATTGTAATAAACTAGCAAATATGCCCGTGCGTTGCAACGGAAGACAAAAAATTATGGCTAACCAAAAGTATGACTCAGTATCCTGATATATGAGCGTACTCTATTTTAACACAGTGGCCCACCATGTTGCCATTTTTTTTCTCACCCTAGCCGATGATGGTCGCGATGTCCACGTGATCACAATGCATTCGACGTGGTAAATGCCAAGGCTATGAGTTTGTCAGTGCATGCCACACTTGTCATTATGTTGCGCAAGGGAATGTTTAAAATTTTAAAATCAAATCTCGTTGACCACGAACTACTCCCAACGCCAAGACATATAAAGACTTCCAAAAAACTAATTAAATCCTAGACATAAAATACTTTTGAATCAGTGAACAGTTTTTGGAATCGACAAACATTTTCTTTTGAAAAATTTTATTTTCTCAAAAGAATCATGAACATTAGTTTTGTTTACAAAAAACTAAATGCATGAACCAGTTTCGAATTCATTAATTTTTTTTGACTCAATTAACATTTTTTGAGTCGATGAACTTTTTTAAAAAATTGGAGAAAATTTTTAAAAAACAATTTTTTTGTGAACATTTTCTAAAATGTCATGAAATTTTTGTCAGATTCCCGAATATGTTTTCAATACATAGTCATTTTTTCAAAATGATGAACATGATTTTATTTTCCAACCATTTTTTTCAAATTGTGATTTTTTTTATAATTTTGCGAACATTTTTGCAAAACCACCAACATTTTTTGAATCTGTATTTTTTATGATTTTTCAAAGATTTTTTTTAAAGTCATAACTTTGGAATATTAAAATCCCGAATTAATTTAAAGAAGAAAGAAGAAAGAAAACAGAATGAGAAAAGAAAAGACAAAAAAGTAAAATGAAAAAAATGCGTGAGAAAAGAAAGATAAAAAAGATGTGGAAGGTGGGGATCGAACCCTGATCTCATCGCTGGAGGAGCGATCTCACGACCACTCGGCCACCCACAGTTCCATGACTTCTAACTATCGCAGCCCTATAAAACAACCAAGGCGGCGGTGATTTTTGTCCGAAAAACTGAATCGTTTTCCCACTTACGGGTGGCATTGTTGGGTAATTTTTACCAATTTGGAGGGTAATTATAATGACGGACGACAGAAACCCAATTTGTTTTATTATTAGGTAAAGATTGGCTCTACTTCTTCATTCCGTTGATGCTTCAATCGGCAGCGTCGGAAAGCAGGTAGCCTATGTGTCTCGTCAGACTTTGGGTTTGGCGATGTTAGGTTGTGGTAGCTGGTGTTTGGCGTCTTCTCAGGTGACAACTTCGGCTGGTGCAAAGTATGCGTGTGTCTTAGAGCGTGGTGTGCGGATGGCGGCTCGCAGCGACGTTATTCTTCTCCGATCACTTTTGATGAAGACGCCACCGTCGGGATCTGGCAGACTTGAGGATGATCCCCGGTAGACGTGCCACAAAGACTCGATTTCGTCGCCTCCGGTGGGCTGTTTAATCGGTTTACAAAGCAGTGTGGTCTGTAATGGAGTTCTTCCATATCTTGTGTGAAGGTTGCTCACGTCTTTCTCCTGTAGTGCCATGGTGATGGTGGTAATCGACGATGGGGGATGGTTAGATTGGACATATGAATCTCTAAGACACCAGGCCCTCTGTTCGTCTCATGAAGTGACCACATATGTACTCATTGTAATTTATTTGTTTAATAATGAACATGTGGTAATTCCTCTAAAAAATAGTAGCTTTTTGGAGTGGCTACGGTGCTAACCATGACGATTGGCTGCCATGCGGCTTCATCACACCATTGAATCTGATGGTCAAAGGACAACCATTCTTCATGTTCCCGGAGTCCCGACCAAGAAACTAAAAGGAAGGCACTACATCTTCACTATGGAGCCTGCGACTAGGTGTCATAGAGACCTCGTCGTGCCGTCCCCGGGGACAACAAGCGGACGAGATTACATCCATGAGTAAGATGCGAGCGGCCCGATTGCGTTTTCCATGAGTTGTTAGGCCCACTATGTAAAATTTGGGGCATGTTTGTTATTTAGGTTTAACTCGGAGTCCTTTTGTAAACTGTTGTGTACCATTGTTTCAATATTAACACAGATTTAGGTCCTACTAGACCCCTCTCTCGTTCAAAATGGAGTAGCAATTAAAGTGGTATAATGCATTATAATACTGGCCTATGATACTATCCACTGTGAAATGTCTGAATATTGTCCATCTAGGCCTTCTAAAGATGATAATGCACTATAGTCAAAAGAGCAGGTATTTAAGATTGAAATTATTGTCTAGCAACCTGCACTAATTGAGACATCATAGTTATTCTAATGTGGCAACAAGAGAAAGGAAGTAGTGGATTGGTTGAAGATGTTGGTTCTCGGTTCTCTCAGTGCAGGGACTCCATGCTCCATGGAATTCAAAGTACCGGAATGCCAATAGCCGTTTGAGTTACATTGTTTCAGCTATGGCCTGGAGAGGGGTGGCCAATGCTAGCACAATCCCAAACTTCTCCCCCATGTCCACCCCATTTTCCTCCACTTCTCTTGGAAGCCTCCACTCAAACGAATATAGCAGTGTCGCAAGCATTAGATGCACCATGCGCACAGCCAGCAGCATCCCCTGGCAGATCCGTCGGCCAGAACCAAACGGAAGGAGCTCAAAATCTCGGCCTCGGTAATCCATGTCTTTCCCCAAGAACCTCTCTGGTTCAAACCGATACAACTCGTTGTCTCGGCCAATCGCCCAGACGTTCACCATCGCGCACTCGTCCTTGGGCACTGTGTAACCTCTTAGCTTCGTGGTCGCTTCGGTTTGGTAGGGTATAAGGAATGGAGCGGGAGGGTGCAGGCGGAACACCTCTTTCACAATGGCCTGGATGTACTCGAGTTGGCCAATGCCCGATTCCTTGATTTCTGATGTGGATCCAATCACCTGCGCGAGTTCTTCACGAGCTTTCGCCATGGCTAATGGGTTTTCTAGCAACTCAGCCATTGCCCACTCGAAGGTTGTTGCACTTGTATCGCTTCCACCTACAAACAAATCCTGCTTGATAAAAATGAGGGGATTAATCGAGTCTAAAAAATAGTAATGTGATATATTCTTTCTTTTTATGGGGGGTGGGATATATTTTCTGGGCTACATTTTTGTTGGTCATTTGGTCCATTTTACTCATCACTTTGATTACCGCCCCCCCCCCCCACCCCCCGAACCTTCCATGCGGTCCATTCACCAAGGGCAAAATTAACAAACGACCAAGTAAAATGGAGAATAGAATCAAAACATGAGTATTCATATCCGAACATGCACATGTTTTGGAAGACTGAGAAGAGCCTTCAACTCGTTAAGGAGCACGTTGGGTATAGACGCTGAGATCATCTATTTGCATATTGCCTGATTTTTTCCTTAATGCAGTCACATCACATGCCTAAACTTTCAATTCAACATTCACAATTCCTCATCCAGTCATCACATGTCACTTAAGAAGAGATCATCTATCGTATTGGCTATTTACTTTCTTAATGGTAGTCACAACACATGTCTGAATTCTTAAATCAACATTCACAATCCTCATCTAGTCATTCCTTGTCACTTGATGTACAAACCATTAATTAAAGTTAAATTACACAAACATTACACAACCTCAGATAAATTTTAGCTTAACTATGTGTAATTATTTGGGATGGTGTCCGCCTAATTCTCTTCTAGCTGAACTGGTCTGTGAGGTAGCTATCATTTGAGTTTAATAGAGTTTGTCACACCTTCTGAAAAATGGAATGAAAATGAAATGAATTTAGATGGGATAAAGTTATTGAAACATTTTCTGGTTGAAGCAGGGGAGAGCTGGAGGGCCAAGTCGGGGTTTTGCTCAACCCTAGTGGTTGCTTAGTTGTTTGTGGATACGATGCCAACCACGACGCTTGGCATCGAATCTTGAAGGATGGCCATTCTTTTGACTCTTGAAGTCCCAGCCAAGGGACCAAAAGGGAGGCAATGCATCTTCATTGTGGAGTCTGTGACGAGGTGTCATGGATGCTTTGTCGTCCTAGGTGGTGCCGTCCTCGACGACGACGAGCAAAAGAGGTTACATCCATGAGGAAGCGCTAGGGACCCGATTGCTTTTCGATCTAGTTATTGGCTCCTTTATGTAAAAGTTAGGGGTCAGTTTGTTATATAGGTTTAATTACAAGTCTTTTTGTTGTTTTGTAAATTGTCGTGTACCACTATTTTAATATTAACGTATCTTCAGGTCCTGATAGACCCCTTTGCAAAGAAAAAGTAGTATCATGCATTATAATAGTGGTCTATGATACTATCCACTGTGAGATGTTTGAAAATCGGTTGTCTGTTCCTCCTAAAGATGATAATGCACTGGATCCACGAGAGCAAGTTGTATTTAAGGTTGGAATAATTTTCTAGCAGCTTGCACTGACTGGGACGCCATAGTTATTTGGTGTGTGAACGAGAATAAAGGAAGTAGCAGATTGGCTGGAGGTGTTGCTCCTTGGTTCTCTCGGTTCATGTACTCATGCTCCACGGAAAACAAAGTACCTGAAATACCAACAACAATTGCACCATTTGAGTTAAACCTGTTCAACTATGGCCTGGAGAGGGGTGGCTAATGCTAGCACTATCCCAAACTTCTCCCGCATGTCCACTCCATTCTCCTCCCCTTCTCTTGTAAGTCTCCACTCAAACCGATACAATAGTGTCGCAAGCATCAGATGCACCATGCGCACAGCCAACGGCATCCCTGGGCAGATTCGTCGGCCGGAACCAAACGGAAGGAGCTCAAAATCTCGGCCTCGGTAATCCATGTCTTCCCCCAAGAACCTCTCAGGCAAGAACCTCTCTGGTTCAGACCACAACTCGTTGTCTCGACCAATCGCCCAGACGTTCACCATCACGCGCGCGTCCTTGGGCACGGTGTAACCCTTTACCTGTGTGGTTGCTTCGGCTTGGCGGGGTATCAAGAATGGAGCGGGAGGGTGAAGGCGGAACACTTCTTTCACCACAGCCTGGAGGTACTCGAGTTGGCAAATGTCCGATTCCTCAATTTCTGTTTTGGAGCCAATCACTTGTGCAAGTTCTTCACGAGTTTTTGCCATGGCTGATGGGTTTTGTAGCAGCTCAGCCATTGCCCACTCAAAGGTTGTTGCACTTGTATCACTTCCAGCTATAAACAAATCCTGCATGAAAAAAATGAGTATAAGAAATGGTAATGTGATGTTATTATTTTTGTGGCGAATATGATATATTTCCCTGTGATGCTTATTGGGTAGCCGGAGGGAATTTTGGATATTTGGTCCATTGTACTCATCACTTTGATTATTTGCCCCGCCCCCCCCCCCCCTCTTTCCTGAATCTTCCATGCGGGGTCCGGGCCGCTTTCGATGAAGATAACCCAGGACAAACCAACGGACACCAAAGTAAAATGGGGAAAATAATCAAAACCGGAGTATTCATAACGAAACATGCACATGTTTTAGAAGGCTGACAAGAGCCCTTAGATCGTTAAGGAGCACACTGGGTATAAAAGATTAGATCGTCTATTTCCAGATTGCCTGCTATTTTTTTTCTTAATGCAGTCACATCATATGCCTAAACCTTTAATTTGATATTCACAATCCGCATCTAGTCATCCCATGTTGTTTAAGAAAAGATCATCTATTTGTAAATTGACTGAATTTTTTCTTAATGGCAGTCACATCACATATTTGAATTCTTAAATCAACATTCACAATCCTCATCTAGTCGTCCCATGTTGTTTAAGAAAAGATCATCTATTTGTAAATTGACTGAATTTTTTCTTAATGGCAGTCACATCACATATTTGAATTCTTAAATCAACATTCGCAATCCTCATCTAGTCATCCCATGTTGTTTAAGAGAAGATCATCTATTTGTAAATTGACTGAATTTTTTCTTAATGGCAGTCACATCACATATTTGAATTCTTAAATCAGCACTCCTCATCTAGTCATTCCTTGTCACTTGATGTACAAACTATGAATTAAAGCTAAATTACACAAACATTACACAACCTCAGATAGTGAAATTTTAGCTTAACTATATGCAATTTCAGGAAAAGTTCTTGGTCCGTACTGCGAATTAGCCAGAGCAAGGAACCTTCAATCTATAAGTTGTCCCCTAAAAAAAACCCAGCCACTTTCTATGTCTTTAGATCAAACATCTATAACCATGAATCCATGATCATGTCGAAGTTACACACACTTACACTATATCTAAAGTTCTAAACTGCTCCCATGAAAACGTTGTATATTTTGATATAGAGGGAGTATAAATTAAGAATTGCACTAGCATTTGACTGTAATTGCAAACTTCAAGCAGTGCAACTTTAGGCATGACAGTGTCAATGTTAAGTGACTTATCAGTCCATCGAGAATTACTAAAAGCGATAGAAAATACCGCAAGTAGTGCGCGCAGCATCTCCCGATCGAGTCCCCGGCCATCCTCCAGGCCGCGGTAGTCCAGCAACACGTCCAGGAAATCATCCTTGGGCGGCTCGCCGGCGGTGCGCTCCCGCATGCGCCTCTCGATCTGCTCGTCGAATATGGCATGCAGCCGCCTGAACACCACGGCGAGGCGCTTCCTCAGCCGCTGCGGGTCGAGCGGCGCAACCGCAGGGAAGAAGTCCGACAGGTTGGGCAGGCCGACGACCTCCGTGAAGCTTGCGATCACGGCCCTGAACTGCCCCGTCCCTTCTCTGTCGTCGAGGTCGGCGATGTCGGCTGAGAATATGGTGCAGGAGAGCAGGTTCAGCGCGGTGGTGAACACGACGCGGCTGACGTCCACGGCCGCGCCCTCCCGCGGCAGCCGGGCGACGTGGGACACGAGCTGCTGCACCTTCTCGCGGCGGATGGACTGGTGCGCGTCGAGGCGGTGCGGCGCGAAGAGCTCCCCCGAGCAGAGCTTACGGAGGGCGCGCCAGTGGGGGCTGCTGGGCGGGAGCCAGCCCATGGAGAGGCTGTCGTAGGCGCACGCGCGGGCGGCGTCGGACACGGAGCGCGCGGAGAAGGCGGCGTCGTGGCGCTGGAGGACGTCGCGGGCGGTGTCCGCGGACGAGGCGATGATGGTGGTGAGGGCGCCGAGGCGGAGCGTCATGAGCGGGCCGTGGCGCTCGGCGAGGCGCGCGAGGGAGCGGTGCGGCTGGGCGCCCAGGTCGAGGAGGTTTCCGATGAGAGGCCATGAGGGGGGGCCCGGCGGCAGGTTGCGACGGGCGCCCGGCGAAGTGGCGGAGGACGTACAGAGAGAAGACAAGGAGGAGGGCGTACGTTGCGTAGAGGAAGAGCTCCATGGTGAGACGGGAGGTACAAAGGACGTTGGACCTCACAACCTGTTCATGGTGCACAGTTGAGGAGCTTTGCTACACCTACGTAAATCCCTTACGTAAAGTGTCAGCACAAAAATCTCGCGCTTAATAAAAGTTATTAGCACGATCACTGTAGCACTTTTAATGCGCCGGGACCAATATTGCTATAGCAGACGTCAAAAAACGTGCGTCCAAAAAGCATGCAATGTAAATTATGAAGCGCACGCAATTCGGAGCCCAAAATATACTGCGCGGGATAGCGTTTTTTAGACTAGTCACAGTGGGAGTAACTTCAGTAGTAACATCGAGTCCAACTCAGCAACTTTGGTTATGTGACAATTAGTTAATGAGGAGAAAGGTAGTTACAGTAACTTAGCTAGTTACTGTAACATCACATGTCCCAGTGCAATATGAGTCTATAACCTAATAAATGAAGCTTTGCATGTTACCACACTTATTACTATCCACTATGAAGGCAGTAACATAGTCTAAGGATTTGTGTATGTTACTAGTGTATGTTACTATGCATTGTGGCTAGTCTTAGCCCTTGCTTAAATTTTTTAATGCTACAGCATCTGCTGGATATGTTCAGTGTCAAAAAAATAAATTTAAGATGCTCACGAGTGACTAACAAAACTAATCCTAAATGAGCCGAGGGTCAGCGCCCGAAGATGTATAATACTCATGTGGAAACGTCACCGCTATATACATTATTCTACTGTAGAATCTTGCTAGAAGGTATCCGGGTCCAAGTTCACGGATGATTCCTTCGTTGTCTTCGGAACAACCGGACATTGCTATGCGCTCACAGAGTGACTTTTTTATTCACTGGGAAGCTTCTTCGTCTGATTAATTTTGTTTCGTCTTCTAGATACAACTAGCACAGTAAACCAATGACATAAAAGCTTATTCTTTATTTTAAATACTTGATCAAGGTAAAAAATGTACTAGGAAATGAAATTACACTCGGATATACTCTCTATTTCAAATAGGTTATCGCCTCGCTTTATAGATCAAACAAATATCCATACAACAATGTTCCAAGAGTTATAGCAAATAAGAGGACTAGGGCAACAACACAATAACAATCAAAAAGCATAAAAGGAGAGAAAAAAGTCACCAAGTGGAAGTCGAGCAGGCAACCCTACGAAGAGGATACTCGACGCGTGGTAGCCAGCAGCGCATCCAGCATGAGCCCAAGCCGATCACGGTCAAGCAGTCTAGAAAGCGGGTGCCAATGTTGCAAGAAAGTAAGGAATTTGAAGAACGAATGAGAAGCCTGCCGTGGACAGACCCTCTCAATCTTCATTTTATTACGAGTCGTCCACAACATCCACGACATCGCCGCAAATAGATTAGCCAAAATTTCTTTAACATGGATTGGACCTCGTTCACCATTGATGTTTTAGCCTCACTTAAGACATCTCGAGTGACCATGGTCGTGCCAGGTTTTCATCATCTCTAATCCCTTCGTCAACCATACTCTTTAGGTGGTAAAGCCCTTAATAAAGAGACAAGGTTTTGATACCAATTAAAAGGACCGGTATAGTCGACTATAGTAGAAATTATATTCCTTCTATTTACTTATACAAGGTCACGACCACTATGAAAAATATACATTGCATCTATACAGAAGGCCACTAACACAAAACGAGGCAAAAATTGATGAGGTTTTCTCGTACAAGCAAACATGTTTAATACTGCATGCATCCAGTGATAATTATGCTTGCTACCTCCTCACTCCGCTCACTCTACTGTTCGCTTGCTATTTTTCTTCGAGTAATGCTACACATACGAAATAATAGCTACGTAGTGAACGTAATGAACAGCATGGCGGTTTGTGATTGGAAGTGGGGGAGAAAGAGACCCACTCTCTCTGAAATCAGGGGGGAGAGAGTTAGTTAGTTGGAACTTTACGTAAAAATGTTCGTAGCTATTCGTACGTCTAGGATTATTGTTTATCTCTTGAGAGGTGTGAGTGAGTTGGCTTCCCGGGGAGGGGGGGGGGGGGCGCATGAGTATTGAAGGATTTTGCATGAAGTGTATGAAATATCCTCGTAAACGAAAGAAAGCCTAGCTTGTAGAGTAGACACTAAATTTTATCTTAGCACCTGTAATATGAGTTTGTGGCCTTGTGTACAAAAATTGAGGGAGTACTATATATAACCGAGGCTCCTGATCTTCTCGGGGTGAGATCAACCTGGGCTCACGATCTCCTCCCGCCTTGAGTCGCCGCCACCCCTCTCCTCGCCCCTTCCTCTTGATCTCCTTCCTCCTGATCCCCTCCCTCCCGATCTGATCAAGGGCTTCCCGGAGCTCCACTGGGAAAAGCTCGGGCGGGGATGATGGTGGCGCCAGGGCCTTCATCCGCCGCATCTCTGGGATGCGGTTGTGGTGCAGATCCGCGCGGGTGTCCTCGACGTGTGCGTCGTCCGGCGTTGGCGGTGCAACGGTGAGGGCCCTCCACCGTGAACGGCTCACCCAGGCGGGGAGGCAGTTCCGGCCGGTGGTGCGGCTCCAGTCGTGCGGTTTCCCGGCGGCAGACGTCACCCATGGGTGTGTTGGATGGCGGAGGAGGTCGATCTGGTGGTCCAGACAAGGATGTGCGCGTAATTTCCAGCAAAAGCTTGGTTCGGCGTTGGCTGAAATAGTCAACGGCGACGCCCGCGGGCGTCATTACCTCGTTGGAGGCATTGTGCGGAAATTTGTGTTCCCCGTGTGCCATGGGGAAACCCAAGAGCGAGGTTCCTGCATCGTCACCCCTATGGAGGCATCATCTTTGGGGTTGTACGTCGGCTGAAGGGACAAGTGTTTGGCTTGGTGGCTGGGCGTAGGTCTCTGTTTGCTTCATGCGGTGACCAAGGTGGAGTGGTGTGCCATCTACAATATTGACAACGAGTCTTAGCGGAAAGGTGCGGTGGGGTCTTGGCGTTGGATACCGTTCGATGGGCGCGTGCAGGAGGCGGGCGTTGTTTGGCGTCGTGGTGGCATCAACGACAGAGGGTCTGTCAAGATCAGTGCATGGAAGGGTTTTCTAGACCGGCTAGTGCTCCCGGCAAGCCAGCGGGCGGCTTGGTGAGGCCACCAGATTTCTTGGTGTGCGTGGTGCGCGGTCAGGGCACATCGTCAATCTTGTATGTAGGGCGATAGTTTTCCTCAATAAGGTGGATTTGGGTTGACGTATGTATTTATTTTGTAAGACCTTGTTGAATAATGCAATAAAGTTGGTTGTATGCATCGCTCGATGCAGAGGCCGGTGGTAATCCTCCTTTTCGAAAAAAAGAGGAGGGTAAATAGGCGACTAATTTTTTAATTTATTTTAACAAATTAATGCTTGAAATGAAAAATAGGCTGTCTAGATATGTAACTTGGTGGACAACCTATATGAAAAGCACATCAACAACAACAAATGAAAACACAAGATAGGAACACAATATAAGCTTGCACAAAGTAAAGGTAAGATGTAACGACAAGTGGAGTCGATGAAGACGGAGATGTGTTACATAATTTCCCACCTTTGGGGGAAGGTACGTCTCCATTGGAGTGGTGTGGAGGCACAATGATCCCCAAGAAGTCATTAGGGCCACTGTATTCTCCTCACGCCCTCACACAAAATGCAAGATGCTGTGATTCCACTAGTGGTGCCCTTGAAAGCGGCGATTGGTCGTTTACAAACAAGGTTGGGGCTCTCTCCACAACTTAATTGGAGGATCCCAACACGACCATAAAGCTTCACCACAATGTAATATGGTTCCGAGGTGACTTCTTACGTCTAGGGTGCCCAAACACCCAAGAGTAACAAGATCCACAAGGGATAGTAGGGGGAATCAAATATCTCTCGATGAAAGTATATATCGACGCCTTCTCCTCCAAACCCTAGAGAATCAATAAGTTTTGATGACTAGGGAGGGAGATCGGGCGAGTTTAAGCTTTGGGTAACAACGGAGTAAAGGGGAAAGAAGAGGTAGGTCTTCTTGGGGAAGAAGACCCCTTTATATAGTGAGGGACAAAAATCAACCATTATGCACTAAGTGGTGCACAAGCGACACTACTGCTCCAAGGAGAAGTACTATCACTAAGTGTGGTAGATCCACTGAGTCCTATTGAGTACCAGCGTGATACTAGCACAACAGTTCTGCCGGAGCGGTACTACTGGCTACAGTAAGCGGTAATACTACGAATTGTCGATGGGCAAAGAATCCCACGGTAGTTCGCGTGGTGCCAGAGCCGAAGTATCGCATAAGCGGTACTACCGTTTAACAACAATGGTACTACCATGAATTACTGGAGGGCTAACAGATAAACCCGCAGTAGTGCCCACGGCACATCCGCAAAAGTCCCGCGCAAGCTATTGGGGAACGTAGTATTTCAAAAAAATTCCTACGAACACATAAAATCTATCTAGGAGAAGCATAGCAACGAGCGGGGAGAGTGTGTCCACGCACTCTCGTAGACCGAAAGCGGAAGCGTTTAGTAACACGGTTGATGTAGTCGAACGTCTTTGCGATCCAACAGATCAAGTACCGAACGCACGGCACCTCCGCGATCTGCACACGTTCAGCTTGGTGACGTCCCTCGAACTCTTGATCCAGCTGAGGCCTAGGGAGAGTTCCGTCAGCACGACGGCGTGGTAACGGCGATGATGAAGTTACCGGCGCAGAGCTTTTCCTAAGCACTACGACGATATGACCGAGGTGTAAAATTGTGGAGGGGGGAACCGCACACGGCTAAGAGATTGTCTGTTGTGCCTTTGGGTGCCCCCTCCCCACGTATATAAAGGGAGGAGGAGGCCGGCCAGGAGGATGCGCTCCCAGGGGGGGGGGGAGTCCTACTCCAAGTAGGATTCGCCCCCCTTTCCTACTTCCACAAGGAGAATGGGGAAAGGAGAGGGAGAAGAGAAGGAAAGGGGGGGGGGGGGTGGCCCCCTAGCCCTAGTCCAATTCGGTTTGCACTAGGGGGGCGCGCACCACACCTTGGCCTGCCTCCTCTCTTCCACCACTAGGCCCATGAGGCCCAATAACTTCCCGGGGGGTAACCCCCGGTACTCCGAAACTTATCCGAACCGACCCGAACCATTCCGGTGTTCTAATGTAGCCTTGCAATATATGAATCTTTATGTCTCGGCCATTTCGAGACTCCTCGTCATGTCCGTGATCTCATCCGAGACTTTGAACAACCTTCGATACATCAAATCACATAAACTCATAATACAAATCGTCATCGAACGTTAAGCGTGCGGACCTTACGCGTTCGAGAACTATGTAGAGATGACCGAGACACATCTCCGGTCAATAACCAATAGCGGAACCTGGATGCTCATATTGGCTCCTACATATTCTACGAAGATCTTTATCGGTCAAACCACATAACAACATACGTTGTTCCCTTTGTCATCGGTATGTTACTTGCCCGAGATTCGATCGTCGGTATCATTATACCTAGTTCAATCTCATTACCGGCAAGTCACTTTACTCATTCTGTAATGCATCATCCCGCAACTAACTCATTATTCACATTGCTTGCAAGGCTTATAGTGATGTGCATTACCGAGAGGGCCTAGAGATACCTCTCCGACAATCGGAGTGACAAATCCTAATCTCGATCTATGCCAACTCAACAAACACCATCGGAGATACACAGAAAGCATCTTTGTAATCACCCGATTCACGTTGTGACGTTTGATAGCACACTAAGTGTTCCTCCGGTATTCGGGAGTTGCATAATCTCATAGTCATAGGAACATGTATAAGTCATGAAGAAAGCAATATCAATAAACTAAGCGATCATAGTGCTAAGCTAACTGATGGGTCTTGTCCATCACATCATTCTATAATGATGTGATCCTGTTCATCAAATGACAACACATGTCTATGGCTAGGAAACTTAACCATCTTTGGTTTAACGAGCTAGTCTAGTAGAGGCGTACTAGGGACACTCTGTATGTCTATGTATTTACACATGTACTAAGTTTCTGGATAATACAATTCTAGCATGAATAATAAACATTTATCATGATATAAGAAAATATAAATAACAACTTTATTATTGCCTCTAGGGCATATTTCCTTCACAAGCAGTAGTACCGCCAGGTGCAGGCGGTACTACCGTGAATTCCTTGAAACCTAACAAGAACCCAATGATAGTAGACACGGTTGATAACCCACAAGTATAGGGGATCGCAACAGTTTTCGAGGGTAGAGTATTCCCAAATTTATTGATTCGACACAAGGGGAGCCAAAGAATATTCTCAAGTATTAGCAGTTGAGTTGTCAATTCAACCACACCTGGATAACTTAATATCTGCAACAAAGTATTTAGTACCAAGTAGTATGATAGTAACGGTAACAGTAGCAAAAGTAATATTTTTGGGTTTTGTAGTGATTGTAACAGTAGCAACGGAAAAGTAAATAAGCGAAGAACAATATGTGAAAAGCTCGTAGGCATTGGATCGGTGATGGAGAATTATGCCGGATGCGGTTCATCATGTAACAGTCATAACATAGGGTGACACAGAACTAGCTCCAATTCATCAATGTAATGTAGGCATATGTTCCGAATATAGTCATATGTGCTTATGGAAAAGAACTTGCATGACATCTTTTGTCCTACCCTCCCGTGGCAGCAGGGTCCTATTGGAAACTAAGGGATATTAAGGCCTCCTTTTAATAGAGTACCGGACCAAAGCATTAACACATAGTGAATACATGAACTCCTAAGACTACGGTCATCACCGGGAGTGGTCCCGATTATTGTCACTTCGGGTTGCGGATCATAACACATAGTAGGTGACTATAGACTTGCAAGATATGATCAAGAACTCACATATATTCATGAAAACATAATAGGTTCAGATCTGAAATCATGGCACTCGGGCCCTAGTGACAAGCATTAAGCGTGGCAAAGTCATAGCAACATCAATCTCAGAACATAGTGGATACTAGGGATCAAACCCTAACAAATCTAACTCGATTAGATGATAAATCTCATCCAACCCATCACCGTCCAGCAAGCCTACGATGAAATTACTCACGCACGGCGGTGAGCATCATGAAATTGGTGATGGAGGATGGTTGATGATGACGATGTCGATGGATTCCCCTCTCCGGAGCCCCGAACGGACTCCAGATCAGCCCTCCCGAGAGAGTTTAGGGCTTGGCGGTGGCTCCATATCGTAAAACGCGATGAATCTTTCTCTCTGATTTTTTTTCTCCCCGAACGTGAATATATAATGTTGGAGTTGAGGTCGGTGGAGCACCAGGGGGGCCACGAGGCAGGGGGCGCGCCCTAGGGGGGCAGGCACGCCTCCCACCCTCGTGGACAGGGTGTGGGCCCCCTGGCCTTGATTCTTTCGCTAATATTTTTTATTATTTCCAAAAATAATCTCCGTGAAGTTTCAGGTCATTCCGAGAACTTTTTTTTCTGCACAAAAATAACACCATGGCAATTCTGCTGAAAACAGCGTCAGACCAGGTTAGTTCCATTCAAATCATGCAAGTTAGAGTCCAAAACAAGGGCAAAAGTGTTTGGAA
Source organism: Aegilops bicornis (assembly GCA_021605145.1). Lineage (NCBI taxonomy): Eukaryota > Viridiplantae > Streptophyta > Magnoliopsida > Poales > Poaceae > Aegilops > Aegilops bicornis. Next base: position 664,848,648 of record CM038671.1, on the reverse strand, counting down.
AAGTAGATACGAAAGACGTATCAACGGTACAAACCACCAGAAGTACCGCATAAGCGGTACTATCGTGGGTACCAGCGGTACTACCGCTTGGCCTCTACAAGTAAGACTTAAGCACACCAGATGAATTGCTCCAAGGTTGGGGAAGGGAATGTGGGTGCAGATACTTTGTGTACATGTTGATTCCACCCATACCTTCCAATACGGACCACCTCTTAGTAGTATGGATTTCCTATGAGTCAAATCAAACAAAAAGTAACACCGTAAAACCCGTCTTTTCTCTTTCTTTATCCGATGGGAAATAAACCGTCTTGTGCCATATATGAATATCTGAAATGCTCAATGCACACAATTATTCCACAAAGTGCATTGTCATCAACGCCAAACTCACTAAGAGAGAGACATGCCTTAAAACAAGCCTATTTTGATGTTTATAGTGGGCAGAGCTTGGTACAACATATGGCTACATGCATAGTTTCCGTATCAAATACACCACTATCGTTCCTCCCCACATTCAGGTTACGACAAGTCGACAACGATAATTAATGGTAACCCCTGGAAGCAGGCAATGGTTAGCTTCATTGATCCTTTATCAAATGCAAAGCGAATGATGAGAGGTTATTATTGCCATCTCTTTACCTCCACATCTCTACCTTTACAACAACAATAATACACTCCATGGCCATTCAAGGCAAAAAAGATGAGTGGGCCCCCTTACATAACATTCATGAAGGTTATTAACTCAAATATGCAAATGGGGATTTTATATCCTATCACCATTTAATAGCTAACTATTACAGGGTTCCTCCATATCCCCGAGAATTAGGGAATTGCCCAGACATTAAAACAACCAACATCATGTAGCTAACTAATCAAGAACGAACATCAAAGTAATACGTGCAAGAATCCACTAGGGTTCAGTATAAAAAAGAGGTGGAGATGGGGTGGTGATGATGATGGTTGATGCTAGAGTCTCCTTGAATGAGGTGACGGCGTGGCGGAGCCCTTCTTGACGATCCCTCCTCTGGATCCCTTCCCGGGACTAGGGTTCTTCGATCTGGTGGAGTAGTTGGTCCCTCTATATGTCGTAGCCCCAACCGATGGCGCGAGGGTAATATAGTTCACCATGGGGAGGCTGCGGCAGATGGTATGAGCACTCATACTTGTACCAGACATCGTCTTTTCTCTGGATCCTCCTTTGCGGTCAGTTTTCCTCCTATTGGATCGTCACTTCATATGGTAGGTCCCTATCACATAAATTAATGTCATTTTACCCCATATTCTTTGCTTTCCTCCTAATGCCTCAAACTCCTGGCGGTTGGGATCCTCGTGAAAACATAAAAAAGACGTATGTGCGTGATAAAATTCTGACAAAACCCACGACTACAACACAAAACAAAAGATAAAAGGTGGTAAGAAATTGGACTCATCCATTATCTAAGGCAAAACCCATATGCAATCTTACGATGAACCCTTATAGTTACAAATCCGAGTTCTCACATAAGGCTAGATCATCAATACAAACAAGCAAGAAGTAGGGTATTACCTCAGTCCAAGGGCTTGAACCTGGGTAATTCTTCTCATGTGCACCATCCGAATTTCCGATGTCTACGCTACCCTCAGATGCACATTGTTTGGAAAATAGCACAACACTTTTTATGGTGTGTTTCGAAGAAGTTTATAAAGGTTAGCTGGGCGCCTACAAGTCCATCCATGAGTGATATAACGCTCACCCATTGGGCGTTACTCAGAGTGAGATTAGGGTCAGACACTTGGTGGTGTTCAGGAAGCCTTGGCCCACACACCTCTCCAACAGAGATTAGCACTCGCAAAGAGTGTGTGCTTCGAGATACTTCTTCGTCTCTAAGCTTTTGGTTTATCCTTTTTGTACCTTACTTGTGTTGCTCGCTAGTTAGCTTGTTGCTTTAGCTTTACTTGTTGTGAGCTAGCTTGTTGCATCATATAGGTTGTTCTCACCATAGAGTGCACAACTAGAGAACTTATTTTATCCGCTTTACCCCAAATTTGTTAAGAGATGATAAATTTTGGTAGTCTTCTATTCACCCCCCTCTAGTGGACCTCTTCGATCCTTTCATGGAGGTGCTTTGCTCCATCTCTTGCTTCTATGGTCACCGTGGTGGTGGATTTGAAGTAGGGGAGAGCTGGAGGTCCAAGTCATGTGTGTGCTCAACCCTAGTGGTTGCTTGGGAGTGGCTACAACGCCAACCACGCCACTTGGATATCGTCTGCTCCACCACACCATCGGTTCCGCTAGTCGAAGCGCCGCCATTCTTCTTACTCACAGAGTCACGACCAAGGAACTAAAAGGGGGGCAGTGCATCTTCACTACAGATTCTACCACGAGGTGTCATGGAGGCTTTGTCGTCCTAAGTGGTTCCGACCCCGCCTACGACGAGCAGACGAGGTTACATACGTGAGGAATATGCTAGAGACCCTATAAGGTTTTCCATCTAGTTGCTGGGTCCTCTTTGTAAAAGTTAGGGACCAATTTGTTATTTAGGTTCAATTTCAAGTCCTTTTGTAAATTGTCGTGTAACACTGTTTCAATATTAATGCAACTTTGGGTCCTGCTAGACCCCTCTCATTCAAAAAAATTAATGGTAATTAAAGTGGTACCATACAATAATACTGGTCTATTATACGACCCACTAAAATGTGAATATCATCCGTCTAGATTTTCTAAAGAAGGTGGTAATGCACGAGAGTCGGAAGAGCAATCAATATTTAAGACTAAATTTATTGTCTAGCAGCTTGCACTAGTTGAGACATCATAGTTATTCTGGTGCAGATGAGAAGATAGGAACTACTCCCTCCGTCTTATAATATAAAAACATTTTTGACACTACACTGGTGTCAAAAACATTGTTATATTATGAAAGAGAGGGACTAGCAGATTGGCTGAAGGTGTTGGTCCTTAGTTCTATGAGTCCATGCACCGTCACGCTCCATGGAAGACAAAATACTAGAAATACCAATGATAATAGCAATTATTTGTGTTAAACTGGTTCAGCTAAGGCCTGGAGAGGGGTGGCCAATGCTAGCACTATGCCGAACTTCTCTCCCATGTCCACCCCATTTTCCTCCACTTCTTTTGGAAGTTTCCATTCAAACCGGTACAATAATGTTGCAAGCATCAAATGGACCATGCGCACGGCCAGCGGCATCCCGGGGCAGATCCGTCGGCCAGAACCAAACGGAAGGAGCTCAAAATCCCGGCCTCGGTAATCCATGTCTTTCCCCAAGAACCTCTCCGGCATGAACCTCTCTGGTTCAGACCAAAGCTCGCCGTCCCTGCCAATTGCCCAGACATTCACCATCACACGTGCGCCCTTGGGCACCATGTAGCCCCGTAGCTCCGTCGTCGCTTCGGCTTGGCGAGGTAACAAGAGCGGAGCAGGAGGATGGAGGCGAAACACCTCTTTCACGATGGCCTGGAGGTACTTGAGTTGGCCAATGTCCGATTCCTCGATTTCTGATCTGGAGCCTATCACTTGTGCGAGTTCTTCACGAGCTTTCGCCATGGACGACAGATTTTGTAGCAGCTCAGCCATTGCCCACTCAAACGTTGCTGCACTTGTATCACTTCCGGCGATAAACAAATCCTGGGTCATAAAAACGAGGAGATTCCGATAAGAGAATGCGGGGACTAATTTCCCGTAAGAGAAAATGGTGTAGATACCATAAGTAATGCGCGCAGCATTTCCCGATCGAGTCCCCGGCCATCCTCCAGGCCGCGATAGTCGAGCAGCACGTCCATGAAGTCATTCTTGGGCGGCTCCCCGGCGGTGCGCTCCCGCATGCGCCGCTCGATCTGCTCGTCGAATATGGCATGCAGCCGCTTGAACCCCATGGCGAGGCGCTTCCTCAGCCGTTGCGGGTCGAGAGGCGCGACCACAGGGAAGAAGTCCGACAAGTTGGGCTGGCCAGCGACTTGCAGGGACTCTGAGATCACGGCCATGAACTGCCCCGATCCTCCTCTGTCGCCGAGGTCGGCGATGTCGGCTGAGAATATGGTGCAGGAGAGCAGGTTGAGCGCAGTGGTGAACACGACGAGGCTGATGTCCACGGGCGCGCCCTCTCGCGACAGTCGGTCGACATGGGACACGAGCTGCTGCACCTTCTCGCGGCGGATGGACTGGTGCGCGTCGAGGCGGTGCGGCGCGAAGAGCTCCCCTGAGCACAGCTTGCGGAGGGCGCGCCAGTGGGGGCTGCTTGGCGGGAGCCAGCCCATGGAGAAGCTGTCGTAGGCGCACGCGCGGACGGCGTCCGGCACGGAGCGCGCGGAGAAGGCGGCGTCGTGGCGCTGGAGGACGTCGCGGGCGGTGTCTGCGGAGGAGGCGATGACGGTGGTGAGGGCGCCGAGGCGGAGCGTCATGAGCGGGCCGTGGCGCTCGGCGAGGCGCGCGAGGGAGCGGTGCGGCTGGGCGCCGAGGTCGAGGAGGTTTCCGATGAGAGGCCATGAGGGGGGACCCGGCGGCAGGTTGCGGCGCGCGCCGGCGAAGTGGCGGAGGACGTACAGAGACGAGACGACAAGAAGGATGCATGTCGCGTAGAGGACGAGCTCCATGGTGAGCTCCTCCTCGGTGTGGCGGGAGGTACAAGGAATGTTGGACCGTTGCTCATTACTACTACTGATGATACCGTATATTTATGTTGTGATGATAGCCGTATATTTTTATAAGTAGATTACCCGACACTTGATTACTAATATTAATGTGATTATGTATAAAAAATGAACATTAGCTTCGCTGTGGCAATTTCCAAGAACAATCGATGAAAAAGTGCCGGCAAAACCGAAAACGGAATTCTTCAAATGGCTTTTAATAAGTAGGAGGACAATACAAGTGACTAGATCAAACTTAATCCTAAATTGACCGAGGATTCAAGGGATAATTCCTTTATTTCTTATTTACAGGGAAGCTTCTTCTGATTGATTTTGCTTTGTCTTTTTTTCACATGGTACTACGTATTTTTCATTTATATAATTACAAGCCATGTATAAACCGACGTGACAAAACCAAAAAAGCAACAAAACACTATCCTTTGCACAAAGAACCACCGCCAAGAAAGAAAACAATAGAACTGAAAAATCCGCTGAGCTTGACGCCAACGCCCATCACCTTCTTCGGGCACCACCGCAACAGGCATCAAAAAAAAAAAAACTATGGCGAATCACCTCTTTGCCCGAGCTTGACGCGGCTCCATCATTGATATGTAGCTTTTCAGACCTCCAAAGTGGCTTACCAAAAGTGAAGCCATTGCCGCTGAAAGAATCTAGCCGGGGCAACACCCGGGACACGCCATCGAACTCCAGATCTGGCGCCCCGTTTGACTAAAACGTCGGAAGAGAAAACCACACTTGCATGCCGCAAACCACGAACCCCAGCGCACGATCCACCTTCTTCTAGATTCCATCGACGCAGACCACAATCTACGCCCGCTCCTGAACTACCTCACAAGCTCTGCGCCGGTGCTGGAGCAAACACTGTCACAACGACATAGCCACAGAATACAAGTCCACCACAATGATGCCGTCACCGCCGCTCTATCCCTGCTTGAACATACAAGTTCCTAAATCCATCGCCGACCATGAAACATAAACATCGTCGAAGAAGGATTTGAAACTTCTTTATTCAGCATAGCCATCGCCATCGCCGAAGCCAAGACGTTAAACGACCCAAAACATAAACTACTAGGACACTAACCTATTGCTACACAGGCCCGCACACGACCAAGAGGTCGTCAGCGTCTCAGCGACGGGGAGCCGTCGGAGGACATCGCCAGAATTCTTGTCGCAAGGGCAGGCGATATCGCCTTTGTTTCTTCTCATAGAAGAAAGAAAATGATCCATATCTGCTTGTGCAACATCCAAGAAAGCTCTCCCAAATACTATGGGCCACATTCTGAAGGATACCAAAAGGTTCCTATCAATTTTATCAGCAAGCTTAATAATCATATCAGTCTGTTACAATATTGACATTCCAAAGGATAACAAAAGGTTCCTATCAGTTTTGTTAGCAAGCTTAATAATCATATCGTCCGTTCCAAAACTGAAGGTGATATATCATTGTAAATCTTAGCATAAAAGCTATAAATAATAATATTAGTAGGAGAACCCGAGCCACACATGCCAAAATAATACGTGCTTCCGAAAGAACACGACAGAATGGGTTTAGCTGAGTTTTTACCATCGTGCATCCATTAATATAAGTGGTTGTGTCTTTATCTAATAATATGTTATTATCAATCACTACTTTGTGTACAGCAGGCTCCTTGATGCTATCCATACGAGGTTTAATTACGCACTGACTAACCTCTTTTTCTTGTGCTTTTGCGTGATATTTTCTCCTCGTTGTGCCTTTTTCTGAGAATGTTGTATTTTGGGTCAAACTAAAATATTGCAAAAAGGATATGACGGACACCAACCTCGCCTCCTTGGCTTTCTTGGTGTAGTGCTCCCAATTTTCTTTGGGCACTTGTAAATGCTCGGAAAATCCTTTATGATTTGCAAAACAACGTTAGAGTCCACATGCAAATCTCCGCTCATATCATTTATTTCACCTGACTCGGAGAAGGTTTTAACACGATCATTATCGGGTTTTACTCATGCTTTACTCCTTTATCCTTCTCATACATGCATCGAGGATGTACTGGAAAAAATACACGCATCAAGGATAAGTCCAATATCGATCCATTGTGAGCATGTTAGAATGCATGCGTCTTACGTCCGCATGCACATCGGTTGGTGCACAAATATTCAAATACGTGCATATACATGGAGTGTGAATATTTGAAACTTGATTTGAAGACCACGAATCCCGTTGCAACGCACGGGCTTTTTGCTAGTCCATAAGAATCTTGATTAAATCAAATTTTGTCTAGCACCTCCCAAGCTTGAGTAATACTAAGGTCCATAAATACCCGAGACTGGTTATTTGTAGGCTGAGCTCCATTGTACCTTCCTTCAACATTGCTTTGAGATCCGTGCTAGGCAACTAACTTACTACTGGAAACTTTCTGTCTATTTTTTTCTCTCAAATGAAACAACAAATGGACTCCAAACTTTCCAGGTTGAATAAACATTAGAATCACAACATGTGAAAAACTTTCAGATTTTTTAATCTGACAAAAATATACAAAATGATATATTTTTTCAGTAAAAATATCATTTTAAGTATGCATGAAAAAATCGGAAAGTTTATCCCCACATTGTAGTTAGAATGTTTTGTTGTCCTGTAAAGTTTGAAGTTTATAAGTTGTTACATTTAAGTGAAAAAAAAGTACATGCACGGACCGTGACGCATAAATGGATGACTAGATAAGAGGTACCATGGAACTCGACCTACACTACAACTTTCCGTAAATACCCCTCCAGATGCAAGGTCCACCATTTCCTTATACTAGCTATCCATCCCTCCATAAAGGAAATTCAATACCATCCATGGTGGGTAATTATGACCAGGGCACTGTTGGGGAATGCAGTAATTTCAAAAAAAATCCTACGATCACGCAAGATCTATCTAGGTGATGCATAACAACGAGAGGGGAAAGTGTTGTCTACGTACCCTCGTAGACCGAAAGCGGAAGCGTTATGACAACGCGATTGATGTAGTCGTATGTCTTCACAATCCGACCGATCCTAGCACCGAACGTACGGCACCACCGTGTTCAGCACACGTTCAGCTCGATGACGTCCCTCGTACTCTTGATCCAGTTGAAGCCGAAGGAGAGTTTCGTCAGCACGACGGCGTGGCGACGGTGATGATGAAGTTACCGGCGCAGGGCTTCGCCTAAGCACTACAACTATATGACCGAGGTGGAATATGGTGGAGGGGGGCACCGCACACGGCTAAACAATCAACTTGTGTGTTCTCGGGTGCCCCCCTGCCCCCGTATATAAAGGAGCAAGGGGGAGGCCGGCCGACCCTCCTTGGCGCGCCCCCAAGTGGGGAATCCTACTAGGACTCCAAGTCCTAGGTTTCTGATGCGTCTCCAACGTATCTATAATTTGTGATTGTTCCATGCTATTATATTATCTGTTTTGGATGTTTAATGGGCTTTATTATACACTTTTATATTATTTTTGGGACTAACCTATTAACCGGAGGCCCAGCCCCCAAGTGTTTCGCTGAAAAGGAATATTAAACGGAGTCCAAACGGAATGAAACCTTCGGGAACGTGATTTTGGGAACAAACGTGATCCAGAGGACTTGGAGTGGACGTCAAGCAATCAACGAGGAGTCCACGAGACAGGGAGGCGCGCCCCCACCCTCGTGGGCCCCTCGAAGCTCCACCAACCTACTTCTTCCTCCTATATATACCTACGTACCCAAAACATCCAGGAGCACCACGAAACCCTATTTCCACCACCACAACCTTTTGTACCCGTGAGATCCCATCTTGGGGCCTTTTCCGGCGCTCCGTCGGAGGGGGCATTGATCACGGAGGGCTTCTACATCAACACCATAGCCTCTCCGATGATGTGTGAGTAGTTTACTTCAGACCTTCGGGTCCATAGTTATTAGCTAGATGGCTTATTCTCTCTCTTTGGATCTCAATACAAAGTTCTCCTCGATTCTCTTAAAGATCTATTCGATGTAATATTCTTTTGTGGTGTGTTTTTCGAGATCCGATGAATTATGGGTTTATGATCAAGATTATCTATGAACAATATTTGAATATCCTCTGAATTCTTTTATGTATGATTGGTTATCTTTGCAAGTCTTATTGAATTATCAGCTTGGTTTGGCCTACTAGATTGATCTTTCTTGCAATGGGAGAAGTGCTTAGCTTTGGGTTCAATCTTGCGGTGCTCGATCCCAAAGGATGTAAAGGGAAACGACACGTATTGTATTGTTTCCATCGAGGATAAAAAGATGGGGTTTATATCATATTGCTTGAGTTTATCCCTCTACATCATGTCATCTTGCTTAAAGCGTTACTCTGTTCTTATGAACTTAATACTCTAGGTGCATGCTGGATAGCGGTCGATGTGTGGAGTAATAGTAGTAGATGCAGGCAGGAGTCGGTCTACTTGTCGCGGACGTGATGCCTATACACATGATCATGGCTAGATATTCTCATAACTATGCTCAATTATATCAATTGCTCGACAGTAATTTGTTCACCCACCGTAATATTAATGCTATCTTGAGAGAAGCCACTAGTGAAACCTATGGCCCCCGGGTCTATTTTCCATCATATAAGTTTCCGATCTACTTTATTTTGCTTTCTTTACTTTTAGTCTTTATCATAGAAATACCAAAAATATTATCTTATCATCTCTATCAGATCTCACTTTTGCAAGTGAGCGTGAAGGGATTGACAACCCCTTTATCGCGTTGGTTGCAAGGTTCTTATTTGTTTGTGTAGGTACGAGGGACTTGAGCGTGGCCTCCTACTGGATTGATACCTTGGTTCTCAAAACTGAGGAAAATACTTACGCTACTTTTGCTGCATCACCCTTTCCTCTTCAAGGGAAAACCAACGCTGTGCTCAAGAGGTAGCAAGAAGGATTTCTAAGCGCCGCTGTCGGGAGTCTACGCACAAGTCAAGACATACCAAGTACCCATCACAAACTCTTATCCCTCGCATTACATTATTTGCCATTTGCCTCTCGTTTTCCCCTCCCCCACTTCACCTTTGCCTTTTCTTCGCCCTTCTTCTGTTCGTCTTTTTGTTTGCCTTAATGTCTTACTTGGCCTGTTTGCTCGTTTGGTTGGAATAGTTGTTTATTTATTGCTAAACAGAGAACCTAAGATCTATGGATCCTCATCCGCTTGCTAATCTTTTTAAGAGATCCAATTATGATGAACCAATTGCTAGTGAGTTTTGTGCACTAGATTATCTTTATGAAGTTTTGCTTGAAATACGTGAATCTGAAAATTGTGATGAAGAAATTTATGAAGAGATTCATGATAGCTCCTTGAATAAAAAGCATAATTGAAATGATTTTACTATATATTCTCTTGATGTCAATTGCGCTAATATTATGCAAAACCCTAAGCTTGGGGATGCTAGTTTTGCTATGTCTACTACTTGTTGCAATGATCATGATTGGGGTGATTCTTTTTATGATCTTGAAAATTTATTTAAGCCCCATGATGAATATGAGATTGATAATAGTTTTTGCAATAATATTGAAAATGGGTTTGGAAGAGTGACAACTTTAGATCCAACATATTTGTAGAATGTTCAATCTTATGGTATTTTTGATAAAAGTGGGTTTGAAGAGGTCATGACTTTAGCTAATGATAATCCCACTATTTTGGAAGAGTGTCAACTTCGCATGCATGTGGATCGTGTTGAGAATATTTTATGTGATAGCTATTTTGTTGAATTTGCTTATGATCCCACATGTAATTATTATGAGAGAGGAAAATATGGTAGAAATTTTCATGTTACTAAATTACCTCTCGTTATGTTGAGATTGCTATTGTTTCTTTCCGCTTCCTTGCATATGCTAGTTTTGCTTGCTATGATAATTTCTTTGCCTATAAGATGCTTATGCATAGGAAGTATGTTAGACTTAGATGTGTTTGTCACGTGTTTTATGATGCTCTCTTTGTGCTTCAATTCTAGTCTTCAATGTGAGCATCATTGAAATCTCGATGACTAGCTAAAGGGCTTTAAAGAAAAGCGCTTGTTGGGAGGCAACCCAATTTTATTTTTGTTTCTTTCTTTTTTGTTCTGTTTAGGAATAAATAATTCATCTAGCCTCTGGTTAGATTCGTTTTTTTGTTTTAGTTAGTGTTTGTGCCAAGTAAAACCTTTAGGATAACCTACGGTGATAGTTATTTGATCTTTCTGTAAAAAATAGAAACTTTGCGCGCACGAGATTAGTTTTCATAATTCACAGAAACGTGCTTTTTAGTTGATTCTTTTTACAGTAGATCAATAAACAAATTATATAGGACTTCCTAATTTGGTAGAATTTTTTAGGTTCCAGAAGTTTGCGTTAGATACAGATTACTACTGACTGTTCTGTTTTTGACAAATTCTGTTTTTCGTGTGTTGTTTGCTTATTTTGATGAATCTATGGCTAGTAAAAGAGGTTATAAACCATAGAGAAGTTGGAATACAGTAGGTTTAACACCAATATAAATAAAGAATGAATTCAATACAGTACCTTAAAGTGGTGGTTTGTTTTATTTCGCTAACGGAGCTTATGAGATTTTCTGTTGAGTTTTGTGTTGTGAAGTTTTCAAATTTTGGGTAAAGATTTGATGGATTATGGAACAAAGAGTGGCAAGATCCTAAGCTTTGGGATTACCAAGGCACCCAAAGGTAAAATTTAAGGGCAACCAAAAGCCTAAGCTTGGGGATGCCCCGGAAGGCATCCCCTCTTTCGTCTTCGTCCATCGGTAACTTTACTTGATGCTATATTTTTATTCACCACATGATATGTGTTTTGCTTGGAGCGTCTTGTATTATTTGAGTCTTTGCTTTTTATTTTACCACAATCATACTTGCTGTACACACCTTTTGAGAGAGACACACATGATTCGTAATTTACTAGAATACTCTATGTGCTTCACTTGTATCTTTTGAGCTATATAGTTTTGGCTCTAGTGATTCACTTATATCTTTTAGAGCACGGTGGTGGTTTTATTTTATAGAAATTATTGATCTCTCATGCTTCACTTATATTATTTTGAGAGTCTTTTAGAACAGCATGGTATTTTGCTTTGGTTGAAATTAGTCCTAATATAATAGGCATCCAAGATAGGTATAATAAAAACTATCATATAAAGTGCATTGAATACTATGAGAAGTTTGATACTTGATGATTGTTTTGAGATATGGAGATAGTGATATTAAAGTTGTGCTAGTTGAGTAATTGTGAAATTGAGAAGTACTTGTGTTGAAGTTTGCAAGTCCCGTAGCATGCACATATGGTAACCGTTGTGTAACAAATTTGAAACATGAAGTGTTCTTTGAGTGTCATCCTTTGTGTGGAGGTCGGGGGCTCGCGATGGTTAACTCCTACCAACCTCCCCCCTAGGAGCATGCGTTGAGTGCTTGGTTTTGATGACTGGTAGATTTTTGCAGTAAGTATGTGAGTTCTTTATGACTAATGTTGAGTCCATGGATTATACGCACTCTCACCCTTCCATCATTGCTAGCCTCTTCGGTGTCGTGCATTGCCCTTTCTCACCTTGAGAGTTGGCGCAAACTTCGCCGGTGCATCCAAACCCCGTGATATGATACACTCTATCACACATAAACCTCCTTATATCTTCCTCAAAACAGCCACCATACCTACCTATCATGGCATTTCCATAGCCATTCTGAGATATATTGCCATGCAACTTTCCACCGCTTCATTTATTATGACACGCTTCATCATTGTCATATTGCCATGCATGATCATGTAGTTGACATCGTATTTGTGGCAAAGCCACCATGCATAACTTCATACATGTCACTCTTGATTCATTGCTCATCCCGGTACACCACCGGAGGCATTCATTTAGTCATATTTTGTTCTAGTATCGAGTTGTAATCATTGAGTTGTAAATGAATAGAAGTGTGACGATCATCATTCATAGAGCATTGTCCCAAAAGAAGGAGAAAGGCCAAATAAAAAGAAGAAAGGCCCAAAAAAAGAGAAAATAAATAAAAAGGGACAATGCTACTATCTCTTTTTCCACACTTTTGCTTCAAAGTAGCACCATGATCTTTATGATAGAGAGTCTCTTGTTTTGTCACTTTCATATACTAGTGGGAATTTTTCATTATAGAACTCGGCTTGTATATTCCAACAATGGGCTTCCTAAAATGCCCTAGGTCTTCATGAGCAAGCAAGTTGTATGCACACCCACTTAGTTTCATTTGTTGAGCTTTCATACATTTATAGCTCTAGTGCATCCATTGCATGACAATCCCTACTCGCTCACATTGATATCTATTGATGGGCATCTCCATAGCCCGTTGATACGCCTAGTTGATGTGAGACTATCTTCTCCTTTTTTTCTTCTCCACACAACCCCCATCATCATATTCTATTCCACCCATAGTGTTATGTCCATGGCTCACGCTCATGTATTGCGTGAAAGTTGAAAAGGTATGAAAATTATTAAGTATGAAACAATTGCTTGGCTGAAACCGGGGTTGTGCATGATTTGAATATTTTGTGTGACAAAGATGGGACATAGCCAAACTATATGATTTTGTAGGGATGAACTTACTTTGGCCATGTTATTTTGAGAAGACATAATTGCTTAGTTAGTATGCTTGAAGTATTATTATTTTTATGTCAAAATTAATTTTTTATCTTGAATCTTTCGGATCTGAACATTCATGCCACAATAAAGAAAATTACATTGAGAAATATGTTAGGTAGCATTCCACATCAAAAATTCTGTTTTTATATTTTACCTACTCGAGGACGAGTAGGAATTAAGCTTAGGGATGCTTGATACGTCTCCAACGTATCAATAATTTCTGATTGTTCCATGCAATTATATTATCTGTTTTGGATGTTTAATGGGCTTTATTATATACTTTTATATTATTTTTGGGACTAACCTATTAACCGATGCCCAGCCCAAATTGTTGTTTTTTGCCTATTTCAGTGTTTCGCACAAAAGGAATATCAAACGGAGTCCAAACGGAACGAAACCTTTGGGAACGTGATTTTCGGAACAAACGTGATCCAGAGGACTTGGAGTGGACGTCAAGCAATCAACGAGGAGGCCACGAGGCAGGGAGGCGCGCCTGCCCCCCTGGGCGCGCCCCCACCCTCGTGGGCCCCTCGTAGCTCCACCGACCTACTTCTTCCTCCTATATATACCTACGTACCCCGAAACTATCCAAGAGCACCACGTAACCCTATTTCCACCGCCGCAACCTTCTGTACCCGTGAGATGCCATCTTGGGGCCTTTTTCGGCGCTCCGCCGGAGGGGGCATTGATCACGAAGGGCTTCTACATCAACACCATAGCCTCTCCGATGATGTGTGAGTAGTTTACTTCAGACCTAAGGGTCCATAGTTATTAGCTAGATGGCTTCTTCTCTCTCTTTGGATCTCAATACAAAGTTCTCCTCGATTCTCTTGGAGATCTATTCGATGTAATATTCTTTTGCGGCGTGTTTGTCGAGATCCGATGAATTGTGGGTTTATGATCAAGATTATCTATGAACAATATTTGAATCTCCTCTGAATTCTTTTATGTATGATTGGTTATCTTTGCAAGTCTCTTCGCATTATCAGTTTGGTTTGGCCTACTAGATTGATCTTTCTTGCAATGGGAGAAGTGCTTAGCTTTGGGTTCAATCTTGTGGTGCTCGATCCCAAAGGATGTAAAGCTTAAACGACACATATTGTATTGTTGCCATCAAGGATAAAAAAATGGGGTTTATATCATATTGCTTGAGTTTATCCCTCTACATCATGTCATCTTGCTTAAAGCGTTACTCTGTTCTTATGAACTTAATACTCTAGATGCATGCTGGATAGCGGTCGATGTGTGGAGTAATAGTAGTAGATGCAGGTAGGAGTCGGTCTACTTGTCATGGACGTGATGCCTATATACATGATCATGCCTAGATATTCTCATAACTATGCTCAATTCTATCAATTGCTCGACAGTAATTTGTTCACCCACCGTAATATTAATGCTATCTTGAGAGAAGCCACTAGTGAAAACTAGGGCCCCCGGGTCTATTTTCCATCATATAAGTTTCCAATCTACTTTATTTTTCTTTCTTTACTTTTAGTCTTTATCATAAAAATACCAAAAATATTATCTTATCATTTCTATCAGATCTCACTTTTGCAAGTGGCTGTGAAGGGATTGACAACCCCTTTATCGCGTTGGTTGCAAGGTTCTTATTTGTTTGTGTAGGTATGAGGTACTTGAGCGTGGCCTCCTACTGGATTGATACCTTGGTTCTCAAAAACTGAGGGAAATACTTACGCTACTTTGCTGCATCACCCTTCCCTCTTCAAAGGAAAACCAACGCTGTACTCAAGAGGTAGCAGTTTCCACCAAAAGGGAGAGAGGGGGAAGGAAGGAGAGGGAGAGGGAGAAGGAAAGGGGGGTGCCGCCCCCCTTCTTAGTCTAATTCAGACTCAAGAAGGAGGGGGCGCGTGGCCTGCCCTGGCCGCCCCTCTCTCTCTCCACTAAGGCTCATCGAGGCCCATTACTTCCCCCGGGGGTTCCGATAACCCTCCGACACTCCGGTTTTATCCGAAACTTCTCCGGAACACTTCCGGTGTCCAAATATAGTCGTCCAATATATCAATCTTTATGTCTCGACCATTTCAAGACTCCTCGTCATATCCTTGATCTCATCCGGGACTCTGAACTTCATTCGGTACATCAGAACACATAAACTTATAATACCGATCGTCATCGAACATTAAGCGTGCGGACCCTACGGGTTCGAGAACTATGTAGACATGACCGAGACTCACTTCCGGTCAATAACCAATAGCAGAACCTGGATGCTCATATTGGTTCCTACATATTCTACGAAGATCTTTATCAGTCAAACCGCATAACAACATACGTTGTTCCCTTTGTCATCGGTATGTTACTTACCCGAGATTCGATCGTCGGTATCTCAATACCTAGTTCAATCTCGTTACCGGCAAGTCTCTTTACTCGTTCCGTAATGCATCATCCCGCAACTAACTCATTATTCACATTGCTTGCAAGGCTTATACTGATGTGCATTACCGAGAGGGCCCAGACATACCTCTCCGAAACACGGAGTGACAAATCCTAATCTCGATCTATGCCAACCCAACAAACACCATCGGAGACACATGTAGAGCATCTTTATAATCACCCAGTTACGTTGTGACGTTTGATAGCACACTACGTGTTCCTCCGGTATTCAGGAGTTGCATAATCTCATAGTCATAGGAACATGTATAAGTTATGAAGAAAGCAATAGCAATAAACTAAACGATCATAGTGCCAAGCTAACGGATGGGTCATGTCAATCACATCATTCTCTAATGATGTGATCCCGTTCATCAAATGACAACTCATTTCAATGGCTAGGAAACTTAACCATCTTTGATCAACGAGCTAGTCAAGTAGAGGCATACTAGTGACACTCTGTTTGTCTATGTATTCACACATGTACTAAGTTTCCGTTTAATACAATTCCAGCATGAATAATAAACATTTATCATGATATAAGGAAATATAAATAACAACTTTATTATTGCCTCTAGGGCATATTTCCTTCAGTCTCCCACTTGCACTAGAGTCAATAATCTAGATTACATTGTAATGATTCTAACATCCATGGAGTCTTGGTGCTGCTCATGTTTTGCTCGTGAGAGAGGCTTAGTCAACGGGTCTGCGACATTCAGATCTGTATGTATCTTGCAAATCTCTATGTCCCCTTCCGACACTTGATGACGGATGGAATTGAAGCGTTTCTTGATGTGTTTGGTTCTCTTGTGAAATCTGGATTCCTTCGCCAAGGCAATTGCTCCAGTATTGTCACAAAATATTTTCATTGGACCCGATGCACTAGGTATGACACCTAGATCGGATATGAACTCCTTCATCCAGACTCCTTCATTTGCTGCTTCCGAAGCAGCTATGTATTCCACTTCACACGTAGATCCCGCCACGACGCTCTGCTTAGAACTGCACCAACTGACAGCTCCACCGTTCAATATAAACACGTATCCGGTTTGCGACTTAGAGTCATCCGGATCAGTGTCAAAGCTTGCATCGACGTAACCTTTTACGAAAAGCTCTTTGTCACCTCCATAAACGAGAAACATATCCTTAGTCCTTTTCGGGTATTTCAGGATGTTCTTGACCGCTGTCCAGTTATCCACTCCTGGATTACTTTGGTACCTCCCTACTATACTTATTGCAAGGCACACATCAGGTTTGGTACACAACATTGCATACATGATAGAACCTATGGCTGAAGCATAGGGAATGACTTTCATTTTCTCTCTATCTTCTGCAGTGGTGGGGCATTGAGTCTCACTCAACTTCACACCTTGTAACACAGGCAAGAACCCTTTCTTTGACTGATCCATTTTGAACTTCTTCAAAATCTTATCAAGGTATGTGCTTTGTGAAAGTCCAATTAAGCGTCTTGATCTATCTTTATAGATCTTGATGCCCAATATATAAGCAGCTTCACCGAGGTCATCCATTGAAAAACTTTTATTCAAGTATCCTTTTATGCTATCCAGAAATTATATATCATTTCCAATAAACAATATGTCATCCACATATAATATTAGAAATGCTACAGAGCTCCCACTCACTGTCTTGTAAATACAGGCTTCTCCAAAAGTCTGTAGAAAACCATATGCTTTGACCACACTATCAAAACGTTTATTCCAACTCCGAGAGGCTTGCACCAGTCCATAAATGGATCGCTGGAGCTTGCACATTTTGTTAGCATCCTTTGGATCGACAAAACCTTCTGGTTGCATCATATACAACTCTTCTTCCATAAATCCATTCAGGAATGCAGTTTTTACATCCATTTGCCAAATTTCATAATCATAAAATGCGGCAATTGCTAACATGATTCGGACAGACTTACGCATCGCTACAAAGTAGAAAGTCTCATCGTAGTCAACTCCTTGAACTTGTCGAAAACCTTTCGCAACAAGTCGAGATTTGTAGACGATAACATTACCGGCCGCCGGTCTTCTTCTTGAAGATCCATTTATTATCTATGGCTTGCCGATCATCGGGCAAGTCAACCAAAGTCCACACTTTGTTCTCATACATGGATCCCATCTCAGATTTCATGGCCTCAAGACATTTCGCGGAATCTGGGCTCATCATCGCTTCCTCATAGTTCGTAGGTTCGTTATGGTCTAGTCACATGACGTCCAGAACAGGATTACCGTACCGCTCTGGTGCGGATCTTACTCTGGTTGACCTACGAGGTTTGGAAGTAACATGATTTGAAGTTCCATGATCACTATCATTAGCTTCCTAACTAATTGGTGTAGGAATCACTGGAACTGATTTCTGTGATGAACTACTTTCCAATTCAGGAGCAGGCACAATTACCTCATCAAGTTCTAGTTTCCTCCCACTCACTTCTTTTGAGAGAAACTCCATCTCTAGAAAGGATCCATTCTTAGCAACGAATATCTTGCCTTCGGATCTGTGATAGAAGGTGTACCCAACAGTCTCCTTTGGGTATCCTATGAAGACACATTTCTCCGATTTGGGTTCGAGCTTATCAGGTTGAAGCTTTTTCACATAAGCATCACAGCCCCAAACTTTCAGAAATGAGAACTTGGGTTTCTTGCCAAACCATAGTTCATAAGGTGTCGTCTCAACGTATTTAGATGGTGCCCTATTTAATGTGAATGCAGCCGTCTCTAAAGCATAACCCCAAAACGATAGTGGTAAATCAGTAAGAGACATCATAGATCGCACCATATCTAATAGAGTGCGGTTACGACGTTCGGACACACCATTACGCTGTGGTGTTCCAGGTGACGTGAGCTGCGAAACTATTCTGCATTGTTTCAAATGAAGACCAAACTCGTAACTCAAATATTCTCCTCCAGATCAGATCGTAGAAACTTTATTTTCTTGTTACGATGATTTTCCACTTCACTCTGAAATTATTTGAACTTTTCAAATGTTTCAGACTTATGTTTCATCAAGTAGGTATACCCATATCTGCTCAAATCATTTGTGAAGGTCGGAAAATAACGATACCTGCCGCGAGCGTCAACACTCATCGGACTGCATACATCAGTATGTATTATTTCCAATAAGTCTGTTGCTCGCTCCATAGTTCCGGAGAACGGAGTCTTAGTCATCTTGCCCATGAGACATGGTTCGCAAGTCAAGTGATTCATAATCAAGTGATTCCAAAAGCCCATCAGCATGGAGTTTCTTCATGCGCTTCACACCAATATGACCTAAATGGCAGTGCCACAAATAAGTTGCACAATCATTATTGAACTTATATCTTTTGGCTTCAATACTATGAATATGTGTATCACTACTATCGAGATTCAACAAAAATAGACCACTCATCAAGGGTGCATGAACATAAAAGATATTACTCACATAAATAGAACAACCATTACTCTCTGATTATGAATAACCGTCTCGCATCAAACAAGATCCAGATATAATGTTCATGCTCAATGCTGGCACCAAATAACAGTTATCCAGGTCTAAAACTAACCCCGAAGGTAGATGTAGAGGTAGCGTGCCGACCGCGATCACATCGACTTTGGAACCATTTCCCACGCGCATCGTCACCTCATCCTTAGCCAATCTTTGCTTAATCCGTAGCCCCTGTTTCGAGTTGCAGATATGAGCAACAGAACCAGTATCAAATACCCACGCGCTACTGCGAGCATTAGTTAAGTACACATCAATAACATGTATATCAAATATTCCTTTCACTTTGCCATCTTCTTATCCGCCAAATACTCGGGGCAGTTCCGCTACCAGTGACCAGTCCCTTTGCAGTAGAAGCACTCAGTCTCAGGTTTAGGTCCAGACTTGGGCTTCTTCACTTGAGCAGCAACTTGATTGCCGTTCTTCTTGAAGTTCCCCTTCTTCCTTTGCCCTTCTTCTTGAAACTGGTGGTCTTGTTGACCATCAACACTTGATGCTCCTTCTTGATTTCTACCTCCGTAGCTTTTAGCAACACGAAGAGCTCGGGAATTGTCTTATCCATCCCTTGCATATTATAGTTCAACACGAAGCTTTTGTAGCTTGGTGGCAGTGAGTGAAGAACTCTGTCAATGACACTATCATCAGAAAGATTAACTCCCAATTGAGTCAAGTGGTTGTGGTACCCAAACATCCTGAGTACATGTTCACTGACAGAACTATTCTCCTCCATCTTGCAGCTATAGAACTTATTGGAGACTTCATATGTCTTAATCCGGGCATTTGCTTGAAATATTAACTTCAACTCCTGGAACATCTCATATGCTCCATGACGTTCAAAACGTCGTTGAAGTCCCGGTTCTAAGCCGTAAAGCATGGCACACTGAACTATCGAGTAGTCATCAGCTTTGCTTCCGCCAGACGTTCTTAACGTCATCAAGAGTATCTGCAGCAGTTCGCACCCGCCGGTGCTTCGGGGACGTAATTCTTACGTGCAGCAATGAGGATAATCCTCAAGTTACGGACCCGAATTGTGTAGTTGCTACCATCATCTTTCAACTTAGCTTTCTCTAGGAACGCATTAAAATTCAACGAACAAAGATGTACGGGCCATTTATCTACAACAACATAGACATGCAAAATACTATCAGGTACTAAGTTCATGATAAATTAAAGTTCAGTTAATCATATTACTTAAGAACTTCCACTTAGATAGACATCTCTCTAATCATCTAAGTGATCACGTGATCCAAATCAACTAAACCATGTCCGATAATCACGTGAGATGGAGTAGTTTTCAATGGTGAACATCACTATGTTGATCATACCTACTATATGATTCACGCTCGACCTTTCGGTCTCAGTGTTCCAAGGCCATATCTTCATATGCTAGGCTCGTCAAGTTTAACCCGAGTATTCCGCGTGTGCAAAACTGGCTTGCACCCGTTGTATGTGAACGAGCTTATCACACTCGATCATCACATGGTGTCTCGGCACGACGAACTGTCGCAACGGTGCATACTCAGGGAGAACACTTATACCTTGAAATTTTAGTGAGAGATCATCTTATAATGCTACCGCCGAACTAAGCAAAATAAGATGCATAAAGAATAAACATCACATGCATTCAATATAAGTGATATGATATGGCCATCATCATCTTGTGCCATTGTTCTCCATCTCCAAAGCACCGTCATGATCACCATCGTCACCGGCTTGACACCTTGATCTCTATCGTAGCATCGTTGTCCTCTCGCCAACTATTGCTTCTACAACTATCGCTACCGCTTAGTGATAAAGTAGAGCAATTACATGGCGATTGCATTTCATACAATAAAGCAACAACCATATGGCTCCTGCCAGTTGCCGATAACTCAGTTACAAAACATGATCATCTCATAAAATAAAATATAGCATCATGTCTTGACCATATCACATCACAACATGCCCTGCAAAAACAAGTTAGATGTCCTCTACTTTGTTGTTGCAAGTTTTACGTGGCTGCTACGGGCTTAGCAAGAACCGTTCTTACCTACGCATCAAAAACCACAACGATTTTTCGTCAAGTATGTTGTTTTAACCTTCAACAAGGATCAGGCGTAGTCACACTCGATTCAACTAAAGCTGAAGAAACAGACACCCAGTAGCCACCTGTGTGCGAAGCACGTCGGTAGAACCAGTCACGTGCAAGCGTACGCGTAATGTCGGTCTGGGCCGCTTCATCCAACAATACCGCCGAATCAAAGTATGACATGCTGGTAAGCAATATGACTATTATCGCCCACAACTCTTTGTGTTCTACTCGTGCATATAACATATATGCATTGACCTGGCTCGGATGCCACTGTTGGGGAACGCAATAATTTCAAAAAAATTCCTACGATCATGCAAGATCTATCTAGGTGATGCATAGCAACGAGAGGGGAGAGTGTTGTCTACGTACCATCATAGACCGAAAGCGGAAGCGTTATGAAAACACGGTTGATGTAGTCGTACGTCTTCACGATCTAACCGATCCTAGCACCGAACGTACGGCGCCTCCGTGTTCAGCACATGTTCAGCTCGATGACATCCCTAGTACTCTTGATCCAGTTGAGGCCGAAGGAGAGTTTCGTCAGCACGACGGCGTGGCGACGGTGATGATGAAGTTACCGGCGCAAAGCTTTGCCTAAGCACTACAATGATATGACGAAGGTGGAATATGGTGGAGGGGGCACCGCACACGGCTAAACAATCAAGTTGTGTGTTCTCGGGTACCCCCTATCCCCATATATAAAGGAGCAAGGGGGCAGGCTGGCCGGGCCTCCTTGGCGCGCCCCCAAGTGGGGAATCCTACTAGGACTCCAAGTCCTAGTAGGTTTCCACCAAAAGGGAGAGAGGGGGAAGGAAGGAGAGGGAGAGGGAGAAGGAAAGGGGGCGTGATACGTCTCCGTCGTATATACTTTCCCAAACACTTTTGCCCTTGTTTGGACTCTAACTTGCATGATTTGAATGGAACTAACCCGAACTGACACTGTTTTCAGCAGAATTGCCATGGTGTTATTTATGTACAGAAACAAAAGTTCTCGGAATGACCTGAAACTCCACGGAGCTTATTTTTGGAAAATACTAAAAATATTGGCGAAAGAATCAAGGCCAGGGGCCCACCACCTGTTCACGAGGGTGGGGGCGCGCCCCCTACCTCGTGGGCCCCCTGGTGCTCCACCGACCTCAACTCCAACTCCATATATTTGTGTTCGGTGAGAAAAAAAACAGAGAGAAAGATTCATCACGTTTTACGATACAGAGCCGCCGCCAAGCCCTAAACTCTCTCGGGAGGGCTGATCTGGAGTCCGTTCGGGGCTCCGGAGAGGCGAATCCGTCGCCATCGTCATCATCAACCATCCTCCATCACCAATTTCATGATGCTCACCGCCGTCCGTGAGTAATTCCATCGTAGGCTTGCTGGACGGTGATGGGTTGGATGAGATTTATCATCTAATCGAGTTCAATTTGTTAGGGTTTGATCCCTAGTATCCACTATGTTCTGAGATTGATGTTGCTATGACTTTGCTACGCTTAATGATTGTCACTAGGGCCCGAGTGCCATGATTTCAGATCTGAACCTATTATATTTTCTTGAATATATGTGAGTTCTTGATCCTATCTTGCAAGTCTATAGTCACCTACTATGTGTTATGATCCGAAAACCCCGAAATGACAATAATCGGGACCACTCTCGGTGATGAACGTAGTTTGAGGAGTTCATGTATTCACTATGTGCTAATGCTTTGGTCCGGTACTCTATTAAAAGGAGGCCTTAATATCCCTTAGTTTCCGTTAGGACCCCGCTGCCACAGGAGGGTAGGACAAAAGATGTCATGCAAGTTCTTTTCCATAAGCATGTATGACTATATTCGGAATACATGCCTACATTACATTGATGAATTGGAGCTAGTTCTGTGTCACCCTATGTTATGATCATTACATGATGAACCGCATCCGGCATAATTCTCCATCACCGATCCAATGCCTACGAGCTTTTCACATATTGTTCTCCGTTTATTTACTTTTCCGTTGCTATTGCTACAACCATTACAAAACCCAAAAATATTACTTTTGCTACCGTTACCGTTATTTCCATATTACTTTGGTACTAAATACTTTGCTGCAGATACTAAATTATCCAGGTGTGGTTGAATTGACAACTCAACTGCTAATACTTGAGAATATTCTTTGGCTCCCCTTGTGTCGAATCAATAAATTTGGGTTGAATACTCTACCCTCGAAAACGGTTGCGATCCCCTATACTTGTGGGTTATCAAGACTATTTTCTGGCGCCGTTGCCGGGGAGCATAGCTCTATTCTTTGAGTCACTTAAGATTTATATCTGCTGGTCACTATGAAGAACTGGAAAGACGAGAAAACAAAAATTTATCCCTCAACTACGAGGGGAGGTAAGGAACTGCCATCTAGCTCGCACTTGATTCACCTTACATTTTGAGTAAGCTTGCGACACCTAAACCTCATACGCAATTAATTCTAATATGTCGCATGTTATTGATGATGCCACTTTTGCTATGCATGATACTTATGATGAAACTACTTCTATGCTTGATATTACTGTGCCAGTTGGTGAATTTCTTGATGAACAACTTGCTAGGGCTAGAGAGAATGAAATTATTGAAACTGAGAATATTGATGAAAGTGATGATGAAGGCTCTCCCAATAAATATGAATTACCTGTTGTGCCTGAGGGCTATGTTATGGATGAAGAGACTAAAAGAGACTTTCTTGCTTGCAATGATAGAAGTGATCTTAAGAAATTATTAGCTAAGCTGAAACAAAAAAATCTGAATGCTAGAATGAAATATGACCCCGCTTATGCTACCTCACCTATCTTTGTTACTGATAAGGGTTATGAATTCTCTGTTGATCCTGATATAATTACTTTGGTTGAATCTGATCCTTTT
The DNA here is from genome assembly GCA_021605145.1 of Aegilops bicornis. Lineage (NCBI taxonomy): Eukaryota > Viridiplantae > Streptophyta > Magnoliopsida > Poales > Poaceae > Aegilops > Aegilops bicornis. The sequence goes on along the minus strand of CM038671.1, from coordinate 664,824,581 downwards.
TATGGCTATGAATCTGAAAATGTTGTGGCACATCTTACTAAATTAAATGATATAGCCACCCTGTTCACTAATGATGAGAGAAATCGCTACTTTTATATCCTTAAAATATTTACATTCTCATTAAAGGGTGATGCTAAGATATGGTTTAATTCTCTTGATCCCGGTTACGTATGTAGTCCCCAGATTTATTACTTCTTCGCTAAATATTTCCCTGCTCATAAGAAACAAGTTGCTTTAAGGGAAATATATAATTTTGTGCAAATTGAAGAAGAGAGTCTCCCACAAGCTTGGGGGAGGCTTCTCCAATTACTTAATGCTTTGTCTGATCATCCTCTTAAGAAAAATGAAATACTTGATACTTCCTCTGTAAACTAATATAAGAGCGTTTAGATCACTAAATTAGTGATCTAAACACTCTTATTAGTTTATGGAGGAAGTATCTTTTATAATGGACTAACCGATGCTTCCAGAGACCACCTGGATAGTTGTGTTGGTTCTGTTTTCAGGGAAAGAACACCGGATGAAGCTGAAATTCTATTGAATAATATGTTGACTAATGAAAATAATTGGACACTTCCTGAGCCAATTCCTGAACCAACTCCTAAGCCAACTCCAAAGAAGAGGGGTGTTCTATTTCTCAGTCCTGAAGATATGTAAGAGGCAAAGAAATCTATGAAGGAAAAGGGTATTAAAGCTGAATATGTTAAGAATTTACCTCCTGTTGAAGAAAAAAATGTTCTTAATTTATCACTTTGTTGAAGAAATACATGGTTTTAATTCATCACCTATTGAAGAAACACATGGTCTTGATAACCCGACACAGGTAGTAAAGTTAAATTCTCTCTATAGATATGATAAAGCTGAAATCCCTCCTACTAGGTTTGCTAGACAATGTTTGTATGAGTTTGATAACTTTATGGTTAAGCAAGAAGATTTTAATGCTTATTTTGGTAGACAATTAAAACAAAATGCTTATATGATTGAACACTTGGGTGATTATATGTCTAGAGTTAAAGGTGAACTTAAACTCATTAGTAAACATGCTTCTATGGTTACCACTCAAGTAGAACAAGTACTTAAAGCTCGTAATGATTTGCTTAATGAATTAAATAGTAAGAATAATGACTATGCTTTGTTAGAGTGGCTACTAGAACACGTAAGATGACACAGGAACCAATGTATCATGAATGCCACCCTAAGAGAATTGAGCAAGATTCTCAGAGAAATAATTTAGATGCACCTAGTCCTTCTAAAAAGAAGAAAAAGAAAAATGATAGGACTTTGCATGCTTCTAGTGAACCTATTCCTGAACCACCTGAGAATCCAAATGATATTTCTATTTACGATCTTTGAAACACAATCTGGTAATGAACATGAACCTAGTGCTAATGTTAATGATAATTTTCATGTCGATGCTCAACCTAGCAATGATAATGATGTAGAAATTGAACCTGCTGTTGATCTTGATAACCCACAATCAAAGAATCAACGTTATGATAAGAGAGACTTTGTTGCTAGGAAGCACGGTAAAGAAAGAGAACCATGGGTTCAAAAACCCAAGCCTTTTCCTCCCAAACCATCCAAGAAAAAGGATGATGAGGATTTTGAGCGCTTTGCTGAGATGATTAGACCTATCTTCTTGCGTATGCAATTAACTGATATGCTCAAAATGAATCCTTATGCTAAGTATATGAAAGAAATTGTTACGAATAAAAGAAAGATACCGGAAGCCGAGATTTCCACCGTGCTTGCTAATTATACTTTTAAGGGCGGAATACCAAAGAAACTTGGAGACCCATGAGTACCCACTATACCATGCTCCATTAAAAGAAACCATGTTAGAACTGCTTTATGTGATCTTGGAGCCGGTGTTAGTGTTATGCCTCTCGCTTTATATCGTAGACTTGATTTGAATAAGTTGACGCCTACTGAAATATCTTTGCAAATGGCTGATAAATCAACTGCTATACCTATCGGTATTTGTGAGGATGTGCCTGTTGTGGTTGCAAACGTTACTATTTTAAGAAACTTTGTTATTCTCGATATTCCTGAGGACGATAGTATGTCTATTATTCTTGGAAGACCCTTTTTGAATACTACAGGGGCTGTTATTGATTGCAACAAAGGCAATGTCACTTTTCATGTTAATGGTAATGAGCATATGATACACTTTCCGAGGAAACAACCTCAAGTCCACAGTATCAATTCTATTGGAAAAATTCCATCGATTATTTTTGGAGGTTTTGAATTTCCTCTTCCTACTTGTCACAAAAAGAGATATGATATTCTTATTATTGGGGATGTGCATATCCCGTTGAGGTAACATATAGTGTTATTCGAAATTTCTCCGGTTCCAGGTTATTCGGAATGAGTTTGTTAACAAGACTTGATCAACCTTGTTAGTGGATTCCTTTTGATGAGCATGAGATGGATGAAGTTAGAAAGCACAAGCTTTTGTACCCTCCTTTTACTTTCTGTTATTTAGTTGAAATAAAGTAAAAATAGTATTTTCTGTCTGTCTTCTGAATTATCCGTGCAATATAAAAATACCCCAAAAATAAAATTTCTCCAAATGCCCTGCCAATTTAATATGATTTGTTCTGCAATATTTGAGAATATTTGGCAATGAGAACACAGCAGGGGGAGCTGGCACCTGGCCACGAGGGTCCATGGCGCGCCCACCCCCCTGGGCACGCCCCCTGCCTCATGGGCCCATGGTGGCTCCCCTCCACTTATGCCGGCCACCACACACTTCTTCTTCCTCCCAAAAAAATCACTATCCAGCTCAAGCACGAGTTCTAGATAATTTTGCTGCAATTTTTTATCTCCTTGCTCAAAGCACCTCTCACAAAACTGCTTTGGGGGATTGTTCCTTGGTATGTGACTCCTCCATTGGTCTAATTAGTTTTTGTTCTAGTGCTTTATTCATTGCAAATTTGTGCTGCCTAGGTGACCATGTTCTTGAGCATGCATTTCAAATTTATATGGTTCCAAGTAGTTCTAATGCATGCTATAGGCTCTAGGCATTTGTAGGAGTAGTTGCTATCAATTTTGTTGAGCTTCGTTCACTTTTATTTGAAGTTACTAAAATTTTCAGAAATTTTTCAGAGGAAGAAATATGTTTAGGAAAATGTACGAAGGTGGTCCTTCAAGGAAGCAAGGACCCAGGCTTGCAATGCGTGATGCTGATGAAGAACGACCAAGGGACGCTCCAGTGCGGCCTTGTGAATGGCCTTCAGAGGACTTCATGGATCAAGCAGGAATCAAGGAAGAATTTAACGCATATTTGCGTAACGCTGATCTTGTGAACATCGAGGCAGATAAGTGCCGTCAATACCACTATCTCACTAGCTCCTTTGTGAGGAGATTTGAATTTTCATCTGCACGCAATTCTCAAACTGTCCTGTTTTATCTTTATGAAAATTCTTATACTATGGACTTAGAAGATTTTACCACTGCTTGCAAACTTCCACAATGGGGTAGTACTAGTGAACCTCGCAAATCTGAATTTAGAGATTTTCTTACTAGTATCACTACAGAAAAAATACACTTCCGTGATGATACGTGTTTGCCACAGTAGGTCGCGTTTTTTGTCATGCATGTACATCCATGACAAATTTATGACAGAATCAAGATAGTCATACTGTGTCGTCAGAGAAGTGTTCCATGACATTACGAAAATTATCATCACGGAAGTGTCCACTTCCATGACGATAAATCTGCGTCCACGAAGTGCTTTCGTCAAGGGTGACCGACACGTGGCATCCACCGTAACGGAACGCCGTTAAGCTATCGGGTCGGGTTTTGGATCCGAGAACCCGTTAACAGCCCCGACCAATGGGGATTTTCCACGTGTAAAATCATCATTCGCTAGAGGAAACACGTGTCGGCTCACTGCTGGGACAGATGTCATCCACTCATTGGACAAAAGGCGCCTATGATACGTCGACACGTGGCACGACCCAACAAGTTTAATTGGGCCGGCCCAATTAAAGGCCCACAAGTTTTGCGGACAATAATGGGCCGGCCCATCTAAAGGCCCACAAGATTTTGCGGACCATAATGGGCCGGCCCAGCTAAAGGCCCACGAGATTTTGCGGGCCATAATGGGCCGGCCCAGCTAAAGGGCCACAAGATTTTTGTGTGCCATAATGGGCCGACCCAGGTAAAGGACCACAAGATTCTTGCGGATCATAATGGGCTTGCCCAACTAAAGGCCCACGAGATTTCACCGACATTAATGGGCCGGCCCAGCTGTAGGCCCACAAGATTTTGAGGACCCTAGTAGGCCGGCCCATTAAATGGCTGCCATGTTTTGGGCCAAATGCCGGCCCATATCTGATCCAGTCCATTAATGGCCTGCCATGTTCCGGGCCTAAAAGTGGCCCATATGAGATCCAACCCGTTATAAGCCTACCACGTTCTGGGCCAAATTACGGCCTAGATTAGGTCCGGCCCTTTAAGAGGCTTTGGGCTCAATTATGGCCCATATCAAATTCGCCCAACAGCTGGACACTATGCTTTTGGGCCCACTTGCTAAAGGCCCACTTAGTAATTCGACACGATATTAGTTTTGGCCTGTTAAGGGCCCGTTTAACATTTCGCCCTATATTAATTTCGGTGTTAAAAGCCCGTCATATAGTTGGGCCTAACTACGGCCCGATTTGCATCCGGCACCTTTCGCCGAAATGTCTGATTGGGCCAAACAAGGGCCGAGACAATTTTGGCCTGTTAAAAGCCCGTGATTTGATTCGCACAATCATGGGCCGGGGTTCATTTCGGGCTGTTGCCGGCCCGTGAGCTGTTCGGCACGTTTCAGGCCCAACCTACATCGTGATTGCACGACGGCCCAATTATGTACCGTAATTTTACGGTTTGGCCAGTTTACTGCGAAGAGAGGATATATATACAGTAAAATAACTGCAACATCGTGAATAATAAAAACCTAGACTATACAATAAAGAAATTACGGCATATTACATCCACTGGGCATCAAAGTTCGCCACTATGATAATAAAGCACAAGCAGACAGCAGATTACATACACTGGGCATTAAAGATCGCCACCGATTGCAAATAAACACGCCGACAAAATAATATACAAAACCGACAACACTTCAATAGAGTTCAAGAAAGGTTAGCCCTCATTGGGAGCTGCAGCATAAGTAGCCGAAAGCAAGATGATGAGATCAAGCGCTTGTTCAACACTTATATCTTCCTCACTCTGAAAGATAAACAAGCGAGACAAATGACAGGTTTTGCGTAAAAGTATCAGTCTTGACAATTCATCACATTTCTTCTTGACGAATAAAGTGACACTGTTTAAAGTTGCATTAACACAATATGGTATTGTTCAGGTCAAGACATGGCAGGAAATGACATTGTGAAGGAGTTGGCAGCTTCACGACAACACTGTATTACATATCAAGAACTCATAAGTATCAATGGTTAGTGTGCTGTCAATTTATACCATTTCATATTGGCAAATAAAGAGACGGCTTAAATAATAGTAGAATGATATGACATTGTTCATAGTTAAGACAATGCAGAATATGACATTGTCTTTGTAGTGGGTAGGTTCACCACACCTTTGGATTACGGATGAAGAATGAAGCATACATGCGGTGCAAAAGAAGATCACTTGCTACGTATAGTTTAATTTACATGGTATGAAGAAGGAACTTGGTTGTACAACTGAAAACTTAAATTGAGAAAGGAAAAACTTTTGTTAATGAACTACATAATAAAATGTAAATAAGCAATTTGATGCAAACACCAAAAATAAACAATTGATTAAGTCATGAATAACAAAATATATACAAAAAAGTTTGAAGGCTTGAGATGGACAAACTTACATTATTGGTGAAGACAGGCTCTATAAAGGCCTTGTCCATGCTGATGGGGTGGGGCAATTCAAGAAGTTTACCACAGAATCTTCTTCAAAAGCATTGCCTTTATTCTACATTTTGTTAAGAGTAAATATAGATGTGATAAAATATTAAAAAATTGAGAATATTTAAGATAAGATGAAGAGTGATGCTACATAACCAAGTAGCTATAAATGTAAGTGCAGCGGTACAGGCAAAAGGTACAACCAAGAGCAATGCACAGCTAAACTTCTTTGGTACCAACCTTATGGTAAGAGTAAATATAGATATGATGTGTAGAAAATGGAGGGCAAAGGAAAATAAGTTGCAGAGTGATGGTACATGAACAACTACTGTCATTATAAGTACATCGATAAAGGACGGCATGTACTTACAAGAACAATGCAGAGCTAAAAAACATTGGCATTGGATATATTCTACACTAATGTAACCATTCATATAGATCAGATAATTTGGAGCGAACAATTGATAAGCAAGCTATCATGCATACTGCTGTCACATAATGAACCAGGTATGTATGTGTAGGTCCTTGAAGTATGTCTAGTGGGGGGTGATTAGACTACTTGACCAATTAAAAACTTAGCCTTTTCCCAGTTTTAGAGTTTGGCAGATTTTAGCTATCTTAGGACAAGTCAAGCAATCAAAACACAATTCAAGCAAGCATGCTAAGAGTATATTGGCAGCGGAAATTAAAGCATGCAACTTGCAAGAAAGTAAAGGGAAGGGTTTGGAGGATTCAAACGCAATTGGAGACACGGATGTTTTTGGCGTGGTTCCGGTAGGTGGTGCTATCGTACCTCCACGTTGATGGAGACTTCAACCCACGAAGGGTAGCAGTTCTTGTGAGTCCATGAAGGGCTCCACCCACGAAGGGTCCACGAAGTAGCAACCTTGTCTATCCCACCATCGCCGCCGCCCACGAAGGACTTGCCTCCTTGGCGGTAGATCTTCAATGAAGTAGGCGATCTCCTTGCCCTTACAAACTCCTTTGTTCAACTCCACAATCTTGTCGGAGGCTCCCAAGTGACACCTAGCCAATCTAGGAGACACCACTCTCCAAGAAGTAACAAATGGTGTGTTGATGATGAACTTCTTGCTCTTGTGCTTCAAATGATAGTCTCCCCAACACTCAACTCTCTCTCATAGGATTTGGATCTGGTGGAAAGAAGATTTGAGTGGAAAGCAACTTGGGGAAGGCTAGAGATCAAGATTCATATGGTAGGAATGGAATATCTTGGTCTCAACACATGAGTAGGTTGTTCTCTCTGAGAAATGGTAAGTTGGAAGTGTAGGTTTGTTCTGATGGCTCTCTCCACGAATGAAGAGGAGGTGGAGGGGTATATATAGCCTCCACACAAAATCTAACCGTTACACACAATTTACCAAACTCGGTGGGACCGAATCATCAAACTCGGTCGGACCGATTTAGTAAACCTAGTGACCGTTAGGATTTTGATTGGGGCTGACATGCATCTCGGTAGGACCGATTTGGTTAGGGTTAGGGCATAACGTAATCTCGGTGAGACCGATTACACAAACTTCGGTGAGACTGATTTTGGTAATTAGCTAACGGAGAGTTGGTCGGAGTAAACTCGGTGGGAACGATTCGCTCTTCGGTGAGACCGAAATGTTACGAAAGGGAAACAGAAAGTTTACATTGCAATCTCGGTGGGACCGATCCGCTCTTTCGGTGAGACCGAAAAGTTACGAAAAGGAAACAGAGAGATTACAATCCCATCTCGGTGTGACCGAGATCCCTATCGGTAGAACCGATTTGCCTAAGGTTTGTGGCACTGGCTATGACATTTGGAATTGGTGGCACCGGATAGGAAGAATCGGTGAGACCGATTTCGGCTTTAGGTTTAGGTCATATGTGGATGTGAGAAAGTAGCTGAGAGTTTTGGAGCATATCACTAAGCACATGAAGCAAGAGGCTCATTAAGCAACACCTCATCCCTCCTTGATAGTATTGGCTTTTCCTATGGACTCAATGTGATCATGAATCACTAAAATATAAAATGAAGAGTCTTGAGCTTTTGAGCTTGAGCCAATCCTTTGTCATTAGCATTTTGAGGGATCCACTTTCATCATCCATGCCATGCCATTCATTGAGCTTTCCTGAAATGTTCATCTTGGAATAGCATTAGCTCAATGAGCTATATGTTGTTATGAATTACCAAAACCACCTAGGGATAGTTGCACTTTTAGTATGCAAGTACAGTGATACAGGACAACGGGTACTAACAAGAGCAAAGCAGCAGGCAACATATTTGCGATATACCGTCGTTCTTTTCAAACCAGAATTCTTCTTCGAGCAGATTTCCTGCAAAAAAGATCCGTAAGGCACATGCGGAAAAGTAGAAGTTCAAATTGTCATGTGATTTCATAGAGCGATTACCTCATCACAGGAACGAGACGATTGCATAACAAGGTTTTCCATTCAATGTCTTCTAAATTTAGCACAGGAGACTTCACCGGAAATTCGTTTATAGACTTGCCATCAAAGTGTGATTTCCTCAGGTAACACCGATACTGCTGCAATGCTTCCTTGAAAAGCACAAGCAAGCTTTGCTCATCATGACTATCCAGATTGACCCTCGCCTAGTTACAACAATGTAATGTAAATCATTGATGTGTTCAATCAGCAGAAAACAGGAAAATAATAACCATGAATAATAGCACTTACACGTAAGTTGGGCAGGAAGATGTGAAAATGGTGTTTGTCTTCACTATAATCTTCCCATGATGGGAATATATGCACGTAGTCGCTAACAACATTGAAAGCATTGTCTTTTAAACTAGGAATAAATGGAATGGGGTTCCAATCTGCAGGAATTGGCCGTCTCTGCGGTTGGGATAGGTCTTCGGACGGTGGACTTCTTTGTACTTTTTCTTTGGAGTGGGATTTTTACGTGTGGTACAGCTGGTGCTATGGCAAATGAAATCGGTATACCTTTTCTTTGGAGTGCAGGTCTGTGTGGTGGGGCTAGTGGTGTGGCCAGTGAAGTATGGGTACGATCTGCTTGGAGTCGGTCCTACGTTTTGTGTCACTTTGGTTGTACAGCCAATATAAGTGGGGTCTTTGTCGATTTCTCCGGCACCACCACGTTTTCAAGGACTTTGCTGGTGCTCCTTGAGTTCGGCAATCACCCTCTTCCTTTTGATGTCGATGCACAAGAACAACATTTGAGTGGAAAAACATGGTATGATGACAGATGGAATATGTATTGATAATGGATGGGCATGGCATCTCGACATATATGATGAGTAAACTAAGCAGATGGCGGTGCAACAAAGTACAAGAAATGCAATACAACATATGCAAGATACCATAATCAATAAAACATTGCCAAATTAGAACAGGCACCTTGATGGGTGAACAGGACAGGCCATCCGCCTTTGACTCCTCGAGGTTAGAATAGTCATTAGGATCATATTACGAACAAGAATCAACAGGTGGGGAGCGTATGAGTTTCACTTTGCATCGAGAATGGCACTCAATGCCTTGGTGCCAATTTTGTAAGTCATTGCAGTGTTTAGCTTCAAGAGTGGACTCGCTAGTGTGACACAAAGCAGCTACACAGATCATAGTGTAGATATAACGGAAAACCTTAAGCATCGAGTAAAATCAACAAAGTGGAACTTGCTGCAATATATGTGCTAGTATTGCGATGCGGCTAGAAAGGCTTAGGATACCAACTCTCTTCAAGTGAAGGTGCGATCTTTGTTAATATCGATTGTAACTCTCAAAGGCGACACAGCTCCCGCATTTCCTTGCTATTCTTATAGGATTCAAGTGGGCGGCCACTACAAATCCTATTCCTATGTTTACAAGATCCTCTGAATCAAAGAGGCTCAAAGTGTCCATCACAACCGACCGTATAGACCTCTACACTTTGCAAATGTCCTGCTCGGCTTGATTACAAGGAACATCTTTGTACTACTAGCATACTCCCTCCGTTCCAAAATATAAGTCTTGGTAGAGATTTCCACTATGGATCACATCTGAGATGTATCCAGATACATTTTAGAGTGTAGATTCACTCATTTTGCTCCATATGTAGTCCATGGTGGAATCTATACAAAGACTTGTATTTAGAAACGGAGAGAGTACATATTAAAGAAAAACGGAAGAGGAACATGGTAAAGAAGAGCAAGCAGATTTTGGATAATAAAATGTTGGTTGCGCAGTGCCCACACATGATGAACCAGAGCGCATTAAGAATGCAACTCCCAGCTGTCTCTCGACCATTTCAGGTGGCTGGATGAAGATCCTACGTCTCCTAACCCTTCTTCCTCGTCTCTGATTCTTCCCATGCAGAACACCGCATGGGCCGCCGGCCCCCACCGCCTGTGTTCCTCCGCCACCCCCACCCCCCACCCGCGCCCCAACCCCCACCCGCGTCGAGTTTTCTTCGTTCGGCGAGGCCCCACAACCACCCGAGCCCCTTGATCGCCGGCGAACTCCAGTGAGCTCTGAAAAATCGTGACCCAATTTTGAAATTTAGTCTCTTGTGATTTAACTAGTGTGGAATATAAAGGGAAAACCATAAGCATTGGGAGTATAGTGTTGAGCGTGCCATGGCGGATCTGAAGGTGCAAACTGGACAAAGGCAACATCGCAACCAAGACAAGAAATCAGAGTAAAGCAGTGGCGATCTATTTTCTTGTTGCGATAAATATGTTGAGCAGATACGAAAGAGTACCGCCTCTGGTGCGGCGCTGTGTACGCATCTGCTGAGAATTTGATGGTGCTGCGGTAGCGATGGCTGTCGGCAGCGTGGAAGCAGATCTAGGAGGGTAGACGGTGGCGGCGGGGCGCGGTGGACGAGGCAGTCGTAGGAGCAGCGCCGACAAGGTGGACGACGGCGGGGATGAAGCGAGAGGATGGGATGCAAGGATCCCGGTCCGAAGGCGTGGATGAGAGAGGTCGATCTCTTGTAATGGACGGCGGCGTTGGGGTATCAGCTCCGGCATGGTGGAGGAGGACGGCGGTGGATGGGGTGGCGGACGGTGGCGGACGGAGGAGGGTGGGGTGGAGAGGATGTTTTGGCGCCCACGGAGTACGAATGGGGAAAAGGGAGGTAGAGAGGAAGTGGGGAACCATGTATTCAGGGTGCGCTTGTCTCAAATGCGAGGAAATTTACAAACTTAGCCCTCGTTTCAAATTTCTACTACATCACAGCAACATTAGTCGGTTGGGGATAGGACGGTAATCTCGTATACACCGAATATTTGCCGGCGAGAGTTTGTTTTTGGCGCCCACCGTGTATGAATATGAATATGAATCAGGGAGGGAGTCGATTTCGGCCAAGGACACACTGTGTTTTGGCACCCACCGTGTATGAATCCGGGTGAGAGGTGGTTACGTCACGTTTGGGTGAAATTACAAACCTACCCCAATCAAAACCTATAGAAATCCAGCAGATAGGCTTTGCGTGGCAAGGATAGGTAGTAGTGATTTCGATCTCGCAGATTTTGGTTTCGGGCGGTTACTGCGACTTTCCCCGCTTCGTTCAAAATTTGCAGAGTGCACGTTTACCGTGCCAACTCAATTCGAATCCCGTTTGTATTCTATTTTTTCAAGGGATCCATTTTCAATTGGAATTACATTCTATATACATCATTTTTTATATATACTTTCAAAAGCACAACAAAGAATTCTGCTCCTTTATATGTACAATATGATTTACAAATACAACGATCTTGAAATCTTACGATTGAATTCGAAATTTTTTAACCAAATTATGTTCTACTAAAATTTATGGATCAGTAATACCTACATATTAAATAACATAGATGTGCGTGAATTCATATGAGTATGCATGTTTAATAGATCAATTTTGGTTCGAGTATGGATTACATGTATCATCATCTCGAATTCAAATATTTGAATCCCTTTTTGTTCCTCCTTTCACGCCCATCTCTCTCGCATGCATGCTCCTTGGTAGCTATCACTCTCTTTTCTCCAGCTCACCCATACGCTCACTTCATGTTTCTCCTATCCTCGCAAACATGGTCTCTCGACGTCTCCCTTGAGAAGTGTCACACTCTCCCTATCATTATACATTACACGGTTTTCACTATCTCTCACGTCTCTACTGTTCTCTGGTACTCGGTACCTAAGCTTTCTTTTTCACCGCCACACACACAGTCTCCACTCGTTTTTCACTTTGTCTTTCTCTCTATGGGATTCTCTCACACACCCTATATGTCTCTACATATGACTCATACCACTAAAATTACTCTCTCTCTCTCTCTCTCCTGTAGACACAACATTTGTTGCGGTCTCCTTTTCGTCTCCATCCCAGACTGACATTATTCATTTGTTTACCGATCAGACAACCCCGACTACCGTCTCCTCTCTATCTCTCACACACACACAACTCCTGCTTCCACTCCCCTTCCCGACTACCGTCTCTCTCACACACACACAAAACTCTCGCTTCACTTCCCGACTCGTACTTCTCTCACAAACATTTATCGACTAGCTAGCCTCTAGATAGGTTTATACACCCGCACACTCGTGCTTCCACCATCGCATACATGTCTCTCTCCTGCTCCTTGTATCTATGTAGATTTTTCTTCCCTTCCCGAGACACGCCCTCTTGATTGTGCACACACGCACTATCGCCTCATTTTAAGCTGATACCTATCGCACACACACTCCTTGTGTCTTTGTCACACATGCATTCCGTCCTCCTCCACTCTCCCTCTCTCTCACACACATGGGCTTTTTGCAACAACTAGCAAGATGCCCATGCGTTGTACGGAACATCAAGATGCATTTGTATGAGTAGTTTATCTTGTGGGGGAAAAGGATAAACGAGGGAAGGCCTTATTTGCAAATGTGGAGAGGGGTGTGGGTATCTTTTTGCAAAATTGCCATAGTTTCCTTCCTATCCGTCAGATATAGATCGGACGGCCTATATTGCAGGATGGCAGGCATACGATCATCACCGACAATGCTTTTTTATAAGAGTAGGGATAAAAAATAGAGTTGGTGATGATGGTGGGCCTGCCGTCCTGCAATGTAGGTCGTCCGATTTATATCTGACGGATAGGAAGGAAAATATGGCAATTTACCCAAGACTCTTCACCACATTTGCAGATAAGGCCTTCCCTCGTTCATCCTTTTCTCCCACAAGATCTTGATGTTCCGGTACAGCATACGGGCATCTTGGTAGTAAGAGTAGAAATTAGACATATACCACTTCTCGAATCTTGAAACCAACAACATTCCTCCTTATCTCATCAAAAACGCCAAAGGAATATATTTTGAGTGAAACATAACATATTTTTAGTGATATACGTATTTCAAAACTAGACTTTTTTCTATCAAATCGGTGAATATGTAATAATGTACTTTGATCGTGTGGCAACGCATTGGCACATTGCTAGTAGTTATTATAATTTTTGGACACCGGACAAGCGGTGGAGTACATATATGAAGAGAAGAGGCGCGACGCATGATGGGCCTCTCATTTGTCTCGCACACATGAGTGTTATGTAAAGGCGGCGTTAACAAATAAACCCTAAAACCCTAGGTGCATGATTGCTGCATTGCGGGTACTGCAGTGCGTGGTGTAGCACCTTTATAGGAATAGTCAGCTTCGCGTGATAATTTGATCCGTAGGAGTCGATGGTCGGGACCACGGTGAGCGACTTGGGCGCGATGGCTCGCCGGTTGCCACGGTCGAGTAGCCACGTTTAAAATATTTTTTTCCTAGCGGGGTTAAGAGTTCCGATTTTCAATGGCGCGTTATAAGTAGTAAGTAGTTTTCAGAACGATTGGTATGGAGCGAAAATGGAATTCATAGTACTACCTACCTCCTTGGCGTATGGTTGTATGGTTTTTTTGCGATGGAGGTTATATGTGTTTATGTTGCGATATGTTGAACCTGGTAGTTCTAGGGCAAATACTATGGTTTAGATTTAGATGCTGGTTTTCAGTAATGAAAATCGGAAGGGGAAACCCTTCTTTGATTAAAAAAACTACTACCTCCATTCTGGTTTACTAGTCCCCATCGTACTTTGGGTCAAAATTTGTCCACGAATTTTACTTGTAAAATGTGAATGGAAAATGAGATTTTGTTATACCCAAACAAAAAAGGACTGGAGGGAGTGATTGCTTTGACACGGACGCGACCTATCATAGCGCAGGCATTGAACCGGCATGCCGGCCAAGAGGGCCGCACTCGCTGCAGGCCCGGCTGAGCATGCCTCCTCTCCGCGTGCAACCAGCTTAAGACTGCCCTTTGCCTTCATTGAATCCAGCGTGTGCGGCAACACGTCACGTCCTTCCGCGAGCCGGCAGGCATTTTAGAACACAAAAAATGACTAAAATATAATTAATTTACGCATGGTCTTGACTTGTTGTGCTTGCACTGGTAGCACGAACTAGTAGAGGTTTTTCTTTATTTATAACTCTCCTCACATTTTTTTAGCTTTGAAATGAATCATAGTTGGGACATTATGTATGAAATGTGCAGATATCTCTGAACATGAGTTTGATGTGGAAGTTGAACTTGGAATGTCGGGCTTGCGCGTGAACTATACCATGTCCAATGCTTCGTCTTTTATTGTTTGGAAAGTAATTGCTGTTATTACATGACCCAAAAAAAACTTTTTGTGCCACATCAGTAGATGCACGGACATCACAATAGGCATCTTGTTGGATAAACATTTGAACCTAGCTATTATGAAGGAAATTTTGTATTGACAACAATTTTAGATAGCAGGAGACGCCTAGCCTGCTCTGCCTCTGCTAGCTTATTTCTGGCTTCTTCCATCTCTTCTTTGGCTTTGGTGAAGAGAGCATATGATTGATCTTTTCGCTTCTTCAGGAACTCAGCTACATTCTCAAGGGCTGCTGCACGCTTTCTTTCAGCCTTCACTAATGCCACGAGGACACGAATAGCTGATGACTCCACCTGGCTTGTGTGTAATCCAGCATCATCTGGGAATTTGCATCTTGTGTCTAATCCAGCTTCATTAGGGAACTGGAACCTTGTGTGTAATCTAGCCTCATTTTGGAAACATGATCTCGAGGTTGACCATACTTCCCTCCTTGCAGGAACTGCATCCTGACATGAAGTTACTTCTTTTTTAGATCAATACTCAGAGCAACCTAGATCCATTTAGTAGAAGCGGATAAGCAGAACTCGGAGAAGTTAATTCAAAAGGAAAAAATATATAAAACAGACTACAAGGTGAGAACACCCACTTCCTACATCAAGCTAAAAGCGAAAGCATTAGGATGATTAAGACTCTTCTTATTACACATCGAAGAACACCACGCTTAAGAGAAGCGAAACTACAACATATACACATCGATGAACACGAGGCTACGAAAGTAATTGAAAGGGTGTTACTTACCAAAGCTCGTTTTACAGGTTCGGTGCAGCTCCTCTTTAACTTGCCACGCTCCATGAAGATGTCCCGAATATCCCGTGTTTGGTCTTCATTGCTCCTCTGCATGTTCGCACTCGTGGTTTTAAAATCTCAACATGGCAAGAAAAATATACTACTAGTAATACTCCCGCATCTTGTGGGCAACATTAAAGCACTCGTCTGCCATGTTAGAGCATCTCCAACAGAATCGCAACGCGCGGCGCTTTAAAAAAGCGTTCTGATCTTGAGATCGAGAAGTAGATAGAGTAGAGGATAGTTCTCGGCATAGATAGATAAAAAAAGATAATTCAACTACTCCTCGTCGTCCGACTCCTCCTCGGTGATGTCCTGCTCCGAAGTCTGACTGTAGGCGTGAAGATACCGATCGTCGTTGGATTCCCAGGGCGACACTGCTCCTAGCCTCATGTTGAATTGAGCGTCCGCTTTTCGCCTACGCTTGTCCTCGCGATAGGCGGCTCGCTCCGCCCTCTTCTTATCCCTCTTCGCCCTCCTTTGCGCGTAGAACTCGCGCTCGTTGATGATGTCCTGCGGGAAGTGTTGGCGCCACAGCGCCATGGCTTCCTCGTTCATCTCAGCAATGCCGAGATGGTGCTCCCGCCTCCGGTTGTCGCGATGACCTTCGTCGGTGCTAAGCCGCGGCAGAGGCGCAAGCTCCTGCGCCTGCTCCCGCACCGCCACGTTGGGGAAGTTCAATGTTCTATGAGGCCACCAGAGTCGCCACGCCGCCGCGTCGTACGCGCGGGCAGCCTCGTTGGCGGTGTCAAAATTGCCGAGGCCGAGGCGCATCCCGCGGATCCGGATCTCGGCGGTGAAGCCGCAGGAGGGGCGCGCGCGGACGAGGCGGTATCCCCAAGTTTCCCGGCGACGCGGCGGCATGGTGGCGCGGCGGCGGCGAGGCGAAAATGAGCAGGGAGAGAGCGGTGGCAAGGCACAGAGCGGTGGGAGGGCGTTGGATTTTATAAAGCGCGCCAGACGCCGCGCGCCAAAACTAGCGCACGCCCGGCCGCTTTTCCCCGCGCGCGCGATCCTTTCCTGACGTCTCTGCTATCTCTACTCTCTTCTCTACTGTTATATTTATTTTATATTTAATATTTATCTCTACTTCCTTTACTGTCTACTTTTTTTCTCTATACTTTTTTTTCTTGCAATATAGGCCGTCCGATTTATATCTGACAGATAGGAAGGAAACAAATGGGAATTTTGCAAAAAGATACCCATACCCCTCTCCAGATTTGCAAATAAGGCCTTCCCTCATTCATCCTTTTCTCCCACAAGATAAACTACTCATACAAATGCATCTTGATGCGTGCAACGCATGGGCATCTTGCTAGTTCTAAAAACCTTTCCATCATTTGCCACACTCTTGGTTGCGGATGAAAAACCTACCCAAGCACGGTAGCGATGCTGAGAGCGACACACAATTACAAGCTGATATTCTATTGGACAATGGAGGCTATGACCAATTACTTTTACGGGAACAATAGCACCTGTGAAATTTGAAGGGTAGGTATGAACAAAATTGGAACTGCACATGTCTTGCTAAGTGATTCAATACACACATTACCAATCGAGGAGGAGAGCGATGGTCGCGACGGCCTCTATGAGTCATGGTTAAACAGCGAGTCAGTTCATTGTCCACGACGGTGGTACTTCTGCGCTTGGCGTCGGTTTCCGGGAAGCAGAACCGAGACCGTGGAAGACGATGCTGGGGAAGAGGCTCCGTGTACGACAACGACGGTGGACTGGCTCCAGTGCGGCGTACGAGGTCGTCGATGAGGCAGATGCGCTGCGGTGGACGAGTGCGCCGATGTAAAGGGGAGGAGCACGAAGGCTGCGGTGCCGTGGAGAAGTCTATTTTGCGATGGGGATAGAAAATGGGGAGTATTCAGGTGTACTACTCTGGGTGCCGGGGTGGGGTTGGCTGGGTAGGGTGAACCTGAAGTTACAAAAACATCCCCCTACCAAGCGTCATCCGTAGGCTTGTTCCAAAGGCTATGATGGTAACTTCCCACTGCTCGAATCAGGGTCGCGGGAGATTTTCCCGCCGACCTCAAAATTTTGTGACACTGGACTCCCGTGTGGCGTGTTGAGTGATTCGGCTAAGCAACTAGCGAGTAGTAGTAGTAAACTCTGCATATTCGAAGTCAAACTTCCTAAAGTTTGACCAAGTTTATAGAAAAATATAAACATTTACCATAAAAAATATGTATGATGTGAAAGTACATTCAATAATGAATCTAATGGTATTTATTTGTTATTATATATGTTAATATTTTTTGTTATAAGCTTTCCGAGAGTTTGCAAAACTTGACTTTGACCAATGCTAATACGCGGATTTAAATAAAAACGGAGGGAGTACACATTTGTTTTCTTAGTTTGTAGTGAACTAATCATTTGTTGAAATTGTGAAATAAATATATTAGGCTATTGACTTCGTATGTAATGGTCTATACAATTGAATAGTTACAATCATTGTCGAATCCCAAGATGTATACAAGGTCTATAGTACTTCACAACATGCTCAAACTCACATAATCCCAGTCAAATGAGAATCTAAATGCATTTCATAGTTATTACTTTGTAGGATGCAACAAAAACAACCATAACTCTACATCAGCCATTGGCCCTGTTTGGATACTCTAACACAGTTAGAGTTAGAGTTATTTTCTAACCCACTCTAACCCAAATAAGCACCTCTCCACCGAGATAGTTGGGTTAGATGGAACTAACCCACTCTATCCCTCCCTGTCTGGATACTTTTGGGTTATTTGAGCCCCCAACTAACCCAAACTAGCTCTAACCCCATGATCCAAACAGGGCCATTATAGAAGCAACATTTTGACATATCCCAATGTGTGAATGAAACGTGCAGAGAGAGCTTTTTTAAGATGGAGCAGATAGGGCGGGAAAGATTGTATGTATGTGGACGAGAGTAGGAGACAAACCTAACGAGACAGAGGGAGAGAGATAGAGAGAGAAAGAGAGAGGAAGAAGTTAGGTCTGTGAGAAAGATGGAGACATGTAATATACGTGAGATGCATGTGCATCCAGATTCTGTATACGTGGAAGGAGAAGAGACAACATGTTTGATGAGAGAGCTGGAAAAACATGGACGACAGGGGAAGGATCTCGTGGGTTGAGGGATTGACAATTTTGTGCGGGGGAGAGAGGGATGGGTAATTTTGTGCAAGAGAGAGAGAGGGTGGGGGAGGAGTCAGTCAGTCGTCGTCACATCACCCTACTTCCAAATGACCCCGCATTCTCTAGCGCGGTGTGCTCGCCGTCTTTGATCTGCTCGATGCCCTCTTTGAAGATTGAGGTTTTGTGCATGTTGGGGTGCAAAGAAGCACAAGCGAGAGTGGTCGCCGTATAACCTTGGATGGGGATGAATTGTGTGCTCGGGGGAGTGTGTGTGTGTGTGTTGTGCTGCGTGTATCTGTGTGTGTGTGTGTGAGAGAGAGAGATATTGAGAGAAAACAAACCTAAGGAGAGAAATGGGTATTCACAAAGAGATTGTGCGGGCCTTGAGGTGGGCAGGGGCCGGGTGAGGGTGTCAAAATGTGCGCGTTGATGCATGTGTTGCATGCGACCGTGCAAGGGACGGACGAATCGAGAGAGATGGTTGTTGTGTTACGGATGCTCCTCTCTCTCTCTCTCCCTCTCTCTCTCTCTCTCTCTCTCTCACACACACACACAAGTAAACTAGAATACCATTCTCTCATGTATACACAACGTATCGGCATATCTGTCTATGTCTCACTCATGCATGATCATTTGCACATTCACACCTCTCTATGTCTGTATCACACGCACACCGTCTCCACATTGCCCTTCCGCCACAACACACATATGGACACATACACACATTCTCTCTCAGTCACACACACAAAATCAGTATTAAAAAAACTAGGGCGCACCTAAAACGTCCAAATCCAATTAAACACGAACTGGAGCTAAATTCAAATATATGGAAATATTGCAGCGTCAAGAACTTTCCCAGGAAAAAAGGTTGAGTAATATTCGAGGATTGTTTTCACACACACAAAAAGGTTTGGTGGATGTCCTTCGAGCGCGACATGGTGACGCGCCGTTTGATCGACCGCGCGACCGCGGTTCACGCGCTTGCACAGGATTCCGTATCGTGGCTGTGGTACTAACTAATAAAAGCGCTGCCTAAGTCTAATGTTTATGTGTACTAGTACGGTTTTCTTTTAAGTTTGACCAACCTTATATAAAACTAAAGTAAGCTCCCACACGCGCACTCATCAATATGCCGCTACCGTTGCGCATGCCGGCGCCCGCCTGCTCCGGCCAACAATTTCTCGCCCATCACCGCCGTGTCGCCGCCATCCCTGTGCCATGAAGCCGAAGGCTCGCCCGCTCACGTCGTCTGCAGTCCCTCCTTGCGATGCCGCTGCGCTGCCAAGCACGTGAGCAGTTGGTGGAGCCGCATCTATGCACGCAACGTACGAAGAGGAGGACAAGCGCGTGCTCCAGCACGCCGGCGAGGAGGAACTAGCGTGTCATTGTCGTCTCCGCCCGCGCGGAGGAGGCGTGCATGGTGGCTGTCGCCGCGGAAGCCGGTCGCGCACGCGTCGAGCCCGCAAACCGGGTGCGGATGCGGAATCTACCTTCGAGACCTTGAATGCCACGTGGATCCTGCAATCTGATGGAGCAATTTGGGTCAGTCGACTCATGTGAGCCGTTTGATGCAACATGGATGGCTAGAGGGGCTTCTTCCACCTCTTCCGCCGTCTTCTTCCTTCGCTCCATCAAACTTCTTTCACAAATCGACTGACCCAAATTATACTACTAGTACGAACGTATTAAGTACAGTAGGAACACGAAGATACGAGAAGTAGTACCAACTGCAAGAAGAACAGTAGTAAGACATAGTACTAGTACTACTGTACGTACTAACGAGTTCAAATAACGAGAGAAAACATACTAAACATAGTTCTGTTGGGGCCTCAGCACAACACACCCTTGAAAATAAACTAAGCAACTAGTCCGCTTGACACTGCAGTAGAACTAGCATGAGCGATTTACATCGCCACCTACTCGGAGTCCGAGTCCACGTCCTCGACTTCGCCCTCGTCCCTCTTCCTCTTCCTCGTCGCCGACGCTTCTTTGCTTGAACCGGACACTGGGCTCTGCTTCTTCATCCAACCCTTGTAGATATTTAAACAAAGGTAGGCATCCATTGTTGCGCACAGGATGTGATCTTCATCTAATGTCTTTGACTCCCATGCATGATGAAACTTCGTGATGAGGTTTCTTCGGTTTAAGCGTCTGAAGGATCAATAATGGTTACTGCCAGGTTCAGCATTGATGGTTGAGAGGTGGACACCAGGCTTGCCTTCTGGAGATCGAAGGGCTGGCCTACAACGAGACATATCAGTCGCATTACATCCCTGTCATTCTTAAAGCCTACGATGTAATTTCACTTTTTTGTCCTTGAGGAAGTTCTTAAAATCCACGGCACTCAACGTCGGCATGGCATATGTGGTAGACCAAGCAAGCGTTATGTACGCAAACACGGATCACGGCGGGCTTCTTCCTCTCTTCGTCCTTTAGATCCTTCTCTCGTCCCAGGACTGTGGTGTACTCAACATCTAGCCCAGTGACCCACTCATCCGTTGAACTGTTGAACATGCATAGGAAGCGAGCAAGCCATGCTTTCACCGTCACGGATCCACGTGTGTAAATGACGATGAACTGATCGCCGGTGATGGCTCTAACCTGGTACTCAGCGGCGACCATGGAGATTTGGGAGGCCATGGATTTTGGAGGAGGGTTAGGAAAAGTTGAACTGTTGTACCCCGCAAAAACTGGGAGCGAACTAATGTGAAAGGACGGGACGACTCGGAGCGAACTGTTGTAAGGTAGTACTAGAAGACGGGGACGAGTAGGGCGTGCGAACGGCGTGGAGTTGCTGGCTTGCCCGGTGGATAAACGGTTGCAAGCCCCCAAAGAGTTCTAGAGAACTATGCGGGGCCCACTAGATGTCATGTCTACTAGACCCATATCGCTATTCGACGGGTATAGCTTCGCTCGTTCGCGACGCCATGCCGTAGCGTGGATGTAACTTCACTTAATTCCGTCAGCTTGGCGCCTCCACGACCTTCGCCTCCCTCGCTTTGTCGGGCCCTTTGATACTTCGACTGGCTATAAATGAGCAATTTTTTGCCTACTCCGCATGCATGATACTCCCTCTGGTCCTTTTTACTCCCGTCAACCGTTTGCAAAGTGTTTGACCAAATTTATACTTTTTTTGAACACCACCTTATATTAATTAACCAGCCACACCAGTGCACTCATTCGATACAATATTCACCACACAGGGCGGTACATTATTTACAAGAATACCATCTAATATATTGTCAAAGCTATACTTAGCGATTAAGTGTGCCACCTTATTGGCCGAACGGCTAATCTTTGACAATTGAAGATTGTTGATCAACTTCGAGATGCTCAACACTTTCATCTTCAAGTCACGCATAGCAGACCTGTCATAGTCCCCCGATGCAAGAGACGCTACCACAAAAGCGCAATCAGTCTCTAAAATTACAGGATTATGAAGAGAAATACCTATGTAGAGACCGGCAATGCAAGCCCTAATCCCCGCTTCCTCCACGCTTTGACAGGCATCAATGAAATCCCACGACCAAATTTATACTAAAAATATCAATATCTACAATACTGATTATAATGAGTATAAGAACTACGTTTTATAATGAGTGTAAAAATATTGATTTGACATTGTGAATGTTGATAGGAACGACGGTAATACCTCCCTTCTTAGGGACATAATGGACAGGACTTACCCACTGACTATCAGCAACGGGATAAATTATACCTGCCTCAAGGAGCTTTAGTATTTCCTTTCTTACCACTTCTTTCATCTTAGGATTCATCCGTCGTTGGTGACCACGAACTGGTTTGGCATCTTTTTCCAAATTTATTTTGTGTTGTCATAGAGTGGGACTAATGCCCTTAAGATCATCAAGAGTATATCCAATAGCAGCGCGGTGCTTCTTCAGAGTTTTCAATAATCTCTCTTCTTTATGCTCTGAAAGGTTAGCACTAATAATAACAGGATATATCTTTTTCTCATCAAGATAAGCATATTTAAGAGTGTCAGGTAACGGCTTAAGCTCAAACACGGGATCACCCTTGGGTGGAGGAGGATCCCCTAGGATTTCAACAGGCAAATTGTGTTTCAGGATGGGTTCCTATTTAAATAATACTTCATCTATTTCCCTTCTTTCATTCATAAACATATCATTTTCATGGTCTAGCAAATATTGTTCTAAAGGATCACTAGGAGGTACGGCAATAGAAGCAAGACCAATAATTTCATCTTTACTAGGCAATTCCTCTTCACGGTGTTGTCTACGAAATTTAGAGAAATTAAACTCATGAGACATATCACCCAAACCAATAGTAACAACATCATTTTTGCAGTCTATCTTAGCATTAACAGTGTTCAAGAAGGGTCTACCAAATATAATGGGGCAAAAGCTATCTTGTGGGGAACCGAGAACAACAAAATCAGCAGGATATTTTCCGCACAGGACTTCAACATCTCTAACAATTCCCATTGGTGATATAGTATCTCTATTGGCAAGTTTAATTGTGACATCAATATCTTCTATCTCAGCAGGTGCAATATCATGCATAATTTCTTTGTATAAGTCAAAAGGTATTGCACTAGCACTAGCACCCATATCACACAAGCCATGATAACAATGATCTCCTATTTTAACAGAAATAACATGCATACCTACCACAGGTCTATGTTTATCGTTAGCACACGGTTTAGCAATTCTAGCAGTTTCATCATAGAAATAAATAACATGCCCATCAATATTATCAGCCAAGAGATCTTTAACTATAGCAATATTAGGTTCAACTTTCACTTGCTCAGGAGGTGTAAAGGTTCTAATATTGCTTTTACGAACCATAGTGGAAGCTTTAGCATGATCTTTTATCCTAACAGGAAAAGGTGGTTTCTCAACATAAGCAGTAGGAACAATTGGATCATTATAAGTGATAGTCTTTTCTTCAACCTTAATAGGTGCAGCTACTTTTACTTCTATGGGAGGATGATATTTAAACCATTTCTCCTTAGGGAGATCAACATGAGCAGCAAAAGATTCACAGAAACAAGCTACTATCTCAGAGTCAAGTCCATATTTAGTGCTAAATTTACGGAAAACATCGGTATCCATAAAAGATTTAACACAATCAAACTTAGGTGTCATACCTGACTCCTTACCTTCTTTGAGATCCCAATCTTCAGAGTTGCGTTTAATTCTTTCCAATAAATCCCATTTGAATTCAATAGTCTTCATCATAAAAGAGCCAGCACAATAAGTATCGAGCATGGTGTGATTGTTATCAGAAAGCCGAGCATAAATTTTTTGAATAATTATTTCTCTTGGGAGCTCATGATTGGGGCATGAATATAACATTGATTTAAGCCTCTCCCAAGCTTGAGCGATGCTTTCTCCTTCGCGAGGCCAAAAATTATATACATAATTGCGATCACGATGAACAAGATACATAGGATAAAACTTCTCATGAAATTCCAATTTCAATCGTTTGTAGTTCCATGATCCCATATCATCACATAGCCTATACCATGTCAACGCATCTCCTTTCAAAGATAAAGGGAAGACCTTCTTCTTAATAACATCTTCGGGCATACCTGCAAGCTTAAATAATCCACAAACTTCATCCACATATATTAGGTGCTCATCAGGATGCATTGTTCCGTCTCCAGCAAAAGGATAGCTATCAGTTTTTCTATCATACCCGAAGGAATTTCAAAGTAGACATTTTCATTTTCAGTAGGTTGAGTAGGTTGAGGAGCAACTATTTGCTCTACTGGTCGGGGTGAAGATACCCCGAACAAGCCCCTCAGAGGATTACTTTCCATAGTAACAAGTGACAGTAAATTTCAGCACATTATATAATTTTTTCCTTACCAAATTCCACCTACCAAAGGCGCTTCACTCCCCGGCAATGGCGCCAGAAAAGAGTCTTGATGACCCACAAGTATAGGGGAGCTATCATAGTCCTTTTGATAAGTAAGAGTGTCGAACCCAACGAGGAGCAGAAGGAAATGATAAGTGCTACGTCTTGAGCTTGCATTGGTTTTCCCCGAAGAGGAGAGGATGATGTAGCACAGTAGCGTAAGTATTTCCCTCAGTTTTTGCGAACCAAGGTATCAATCCAGTAGGAGGCCACGCGCAAGTCCCTCGTACCTGCACAAAACGATAGCTACTCGCAACCAACGCGATTAGGGGCTGTCAATCCCTTCACGGTCACTTACGAGAGTGAGATGTGATAGAGATAATACTTTTGGTATTTTTGGTATAAAGATGCAAAGTAAAAAGTAAAAGCAAAGCAAGTAAATAAAGTGATGGAGATTGATATGATGAGAATAGACCCGAGCGGCCATAGGTTTCACTAGTGGCTTCTCTCAAGAGCATAGATATTCTACGGTGGATGAACAAATTACTGTTGAGCAATTGACAGAATTGATCATAGTTATGAGGTTATCTAGGTATGATCATGTATATAGGCATCACGTCCGAGACAAGTAGATCGAAATGATTCTGCATCTACTACTATTACTCCACTTATCGACCGCTATCCAGCATGCATCTAGAGTATTAAGTTAAAAACAGAGTAACGCCTTAAGCAAGATGACAAGATGTAGAGGAATAAATTCATGCAATATGATAAATACCCCATCTTGTTATCCTCGATGGCAACAATAAAATACGTACCTTGCAACCCTTTCTATCACTAGGTAAGGACGCCACAAGATTGAACCCAAAGCTAAGCACTTCTCCCATTGCAAGAACTACCAATCTAGTTGACCAAACCAAACGGATAATTCGAAGAGACTTGCAAAGTTAACTCAATCATACATAAAAGAATTCAGAGAAGATTCAAATATTATCCATAGATAAGCTGGATCATAAACCAGAAATTCATCGGTCTCAACAAACACACCGCAAAAACAAGATTACATCGAATAGATCTCCACGAGAGAGGGGGAGAACATTGTATTGAGATCCAAAAAGAGAGAAGAAGCCATCTAGCTACTAGCTATGGACCCAAAGGTCTGAAGTAAACTACTCACACTTCATCGGAGGGGCTATGGTGTTGATGTAGAAGCCCTCCATGGTGGATGCCCCCTCCGGCGGAGCTCCGGAACATGCCCCAAGATGGGATCTCGTGGATACAGGAAGGTACGGCGGTGGAATTAGGTTTTGGCTCCCCTTCTGATCGTTTGGGGATACATAGGTATATATAGGAGGAAGGAGTACGTCGGTGGAGCGTCAGGGGGGCCACGAGGTAGGGGGCGCGCCTAGGGGGGTGCGCCATCCACCCTCGTGACTGCCTCTGGCACTTCTTGGTGTAGGGTCCAAGTCTCCTGGATCACGTTCGGTGAGAAGATCACGTTCCCGAAGGTTTCATTCCGTTTGGACTCCGTTTGATATTCCGTTTCTTCGAAACACTGAAATAGGCAAAAAAATAGCAATTCTGGGTTGGGCCTCCGGTTAATAGGTTAGTCCCAAAAGTAATATAAAAGTGGAAAATATAGCCCAATATAGTCCAAAACAGTAGATAAAGTAGCATGGAGCAATAAAAAATTATAGATACGTTGGATACGTATCAGGCATCCCCAAGCTTAATTGTTGCTCGTCCTCGAGTAGGTAAATGATAAAAAGAGAATTTTTGATGCGGAGTGATACTTTGGCATAATTTCAATATAAATCTTCTTACTTGTGATATGAATATTCAGATCCGAAAGATTTAAGACAAAAGTTCATATTGACATAAAAATAATAAACTTCAAGCATACTAACTAAGCAATTATGTCATCTCAAAATAACATGGCCAAAGAAAGTTCATCCCTACCAAATCATATGGTTAGGCTATGCTTCATTTTCGTCACACAAAGATGTTCCCAACTTCTATACCCCGATGACAAGCCAAGCAATTGTTTCATACTCAAATAATCTCAAACTCTTTCAACCTTTACGCAATACATGAGCGCGAGCCATGGGTATAGCACTATGGGTGGAATGGAAATATGATGATGGGATTGTGTGGAGAAGACAAAAAAGGAAAGTCTCATATCGACGAGGATAATCAACGGGCTATGGAGATGCCCATCAATTGATGTCAACATGAGGAGTAGGGATTGCCATGCAACGGATGCACTAGAGCTATAAGTATATGAAAGCTCTACAAAAGAAACTAAGTGGGTGTGCATCCAACTTGCTTGCTCATGAAGACCTAGGGCACTTTGAGGAAGCCCATCATTGGAATATACAAGCCAAGTTCTATAATGAAAATTACCACTAGTATATGAAAGTGACAAAATGAGAGACTCTCTATTATGAAGATCTTAGTGCTACTTTGAAGCACAATATATGAGACTCACTACATGAAGAACAAGGTGCTACTTTGAAGCACAATATATGAGACTCACTACATGAAGAACAAGGTGCTACTTTGAAGCACAAGTGTGGTAAAAGGATAGTAGCATTGTCCCTTCTCTCTTTTTCTCTCTCTTTTTTATTATTATTTTTATTTGGGCCTTTTCTCTCTCTCTATTTTTTTGGCCTCTTTTTTTTCGTCCGGAGTCTCATCCCGACTTATGGGGGAATCATAGTCTCCATCATCCTTTCCTCACTTGGGACAATGCTCTAATAATGATGATCATCACGCTTTTATTTCTATTACAACTCAACAATTACAACTCGAAACTTAGAACAAAATATGACTCTATATGAATGCCTCCGTGATGTACTGGATGGTGCAATGAATCAAGAGTGACATGTGTGGAAAATAATGCATGGTGGCTTTGCCACAAATACAATGTCAGCTACATGATCATGCAATGGCAATATGACAAAAGTAATGTATGTCATAATAATGATGATGGAAGTTGCATGGCAATATATCTCGGAATGGCTATGGAAATGCCATGATAGGTAGGTATGGTGGTTGTTTTGAGGAAGATATAAGGAGGTTTATGTGTGAAAGAGCGTATCATATCACGGGGTTTGGATGCACCGTGAAGTTTGCACCAACTCTCAAGGTGAGAAAGGGCAATGCACGGCATCAAGAGGCTAGCAAGTGCGGAAAGATAAAAGTGCGTATAATCCATGGGCTCAACATTAGTCAAAAGAACTCATATACTTATTGCAAAAATTTAGAAGCCATCAAAAATCAAGTACTATGAACAATGCTCCTATGGGGATAGACTGGTAGGAAAATACCATCGCGCGTCCCCGACCGCCACTCATAAGGATGCACAAGCCAGGTATACTTCATATTTCAAATTTGTTACACAACTTTACCCATACGTGCATGCTACGGGACTTGCAAACTTCAACACAAGTATTTCTCAAATTCACAATTATCAACAAGCACGACTTTGATATTATTACCTCCATATCTCAAAACAATTATTAAGCATTAAATTAATCTTAGTATTCAATTCACTCAAAAGAAAGTTTCACATATCTCGAACACCAAGTATATTAACATTAAGCAAATTACCATGCTATTAACGACTCTGAAAATGATCTAAGTGAAGCATGAGAGACCAAGTTTCTTTAAAACAAATCCACCACCGTGCTCTAAAAGATCTAAGCGAAGTACTAGAGCAAAACTATCAAGCTCAAAAGATATAAGTGAAGCACTACGAGCAAAACTACCAAGCTCAAAAGATATAAGTGAAGCACATAGAGTATTCTAACAAATTTCAAATCATGTATGGCTCTCTCAAAAGGTGTGTACAGCAAGGATGATTGTGGTAAACTAACAAGCAAAGACTCAAATAATACAAGACGCTCCAAGCAAACCACATATCATGTTGGTGAATAAAAATATAGCTCCAAGTAAATTACCGATAGAAGTGGACGAAAAAGGGGATGCCTTCCGGGGCATCCCCAAGCTTTGACTTTTTGGTGTCCTTGGATTATCTTGGGGTGCCATGGGCATCCCCAAGCTTTGGCTCTTTCCACTCCTTGTTCCATAATCCATCAAAAGAATTCACCCAAAACTTGAAAACTTCACAACACAAAACTCAATAGAAATCTCGTGAGCTCCGTTAGAGAAAGAGAACAAAAGACTACTTTAAGGTACTGTAATGAACTCATTCTTTATTTTTATTGGTGTTAAACATACTGTATTCCAACTTCTCTATGGATTATGAACTATTTTACTAACCATAGATTCATCAAAATAAGCAAACAATACCATAAAACAGAATCTGTCAAAAACAGAACAGTCTGTAGTAATCTGTAACTAACGCAAACTTCTGGAACCCAACAAATTCTACCAAAATTAGACGACCTGGACAATTTTTTTATTGATCAGCAGCAATTGTAATCACTATTTTATCACGTTCTGGTGATTTTTAACAATTCGGTCACTGAGCATAAAGATTCTGGAAATTACAGCAAGATCAAATGACTATCTCCCAAGAAGATCTAATAGGTTTAACTTGGCACAAACACTAATTAAAAGATAAAAACACATCTAAACAGAGGCTAGATGGATTATTTATTCCTAAACAGAAGCAAAAACAAAAAGTAAAAATAAAATTGGGTTGCCTCCCAACAAGCGCTATCGTTTAACGCCCCTAGCTAGGCATAAAAGCAAGGATAGATCTAGGTATTGCCATCTTTAATTTTCAGTTTTTTTGGAGGAGTCATGTTCGAATCCGGGGGGTTCTTCCCTCTTCCCGTCATACTCGGAAATTTTTAGATCTAAAGAATCCAACCGTTTATTACAAAGAGTAATCAACATATTCATACGGTTAAGATTTCCGCCAATATTTTTAAGAGGATCAAGAGACTTTTGTAAAATCTTTGTTGCTTCGCAAATCTTTTCAAACATTTGGGTTTCTTCCTGGTTAGGATGAGATCCTCCTTTTTGGGGTGGTGTTCCCACTATTCCCTCTATAATTTCGTGCACAATACTGGGAGCAATTTCAATGAAATTTCCCTTGGCCATGCAATCCAGGAGTTGTCTATATGTTATATTTAACCCAACATAAAAATTTCGAAAAAGGATTCTATAGTTCACCTCTAGGGTGCATTTACGATAAGATTGCATCATCCTATACCAAGCATCTTTTAAGTTTTCTCCTTGCCTTTGCTTGAAGTGAAGAACTTCAAACTCGGGAGACATAGGAGTAGATAAGGGACTAGTCATGATGACAAGCAAGCAAACTAACACACGAGCAAACAAATGGACGAGAAAAAGGCAAGGGAAAAAGGAGGAGGAGATTGGGAAAGAGAGGGCAAATAAAACGGCAAGGGTGAAGTGGGGGAGTGGAAAACGAGAGGCAAATGGCAAATAATGTAATGCGAGAGATAGGGATTGTGATGGGTACTTGGTATGTTGACTTTTGCGTAGACCTCCCGACAGCGGCGCCGAAATCCTTCTTGCTACGTCTTGAGCTTGCGTTGGTTTTCCCGAAGAGGAGAGGATGATGCAGCACGATGGCGTAAGTATTTCCCTCAGTTTTGGAGAACCAAGGTATCAATCTAGTAGGAGGCCACGCGCAAGTCCCTCGTACCTGCACAAAACGATAGCTACTCACAACCAACGCGATTAGGGGTTGTCAATCCCTTCACGGTCACTTACGAGAGTGAGATCTAATAGAGATAATATTTTTGGTATAAAGATGCAAAGTAAAAAGTAAAAGCAAAGCAAGTAAATAAAGTGATGGAGATTGATATGACGAGAATAGACCCGGGGGCCATAGGTTTCACTAGTGGCTTCTCTCAAGAGCATAGATATTCTACGGTGGGTGAACAAATTACTGTTGAGCAATTGATGAATTGAGCATAGTTATGAGGTTATCTAGGTATGATCATGTATATAGGCATCACGTCCGAGACAAGTATATCGAAACGATTCGCATCTACTACTATTACTCCACTCATCGACCGCTATCCAAAGCATGCATCTAGAGTATTAAGTTAAAAACAGAGTAACACCTTAAGCAAGATGACATGATGTAGAGGAATAAATTCATGCAATATGATAAATACGCCATCTTGTTATCCTCGATGGCAACAATACAATATGTGCCTTGCAACGCTTTCTGTCACTAGGTAAGGACACCGCAAGATTGAACCCAAAGCTAAGCACTTCTCCCATTGCAAGAACTACCAATCTAGTTGGCCAAACCAAACGGATAATTCGAAGAGACTTGCAAAGATAACTCAATCATACATAAAAGAATTCAGAGAAGATTCAAATATTATCCATAGATAAGCTGGATCATAAACCCACAATTCATCGGTCTCAACAAATACACCGCAAAAAGAAGATTACATCGAATAGATCTCCACGAGAGAGGGGGAGAACATTGTATTGAGATCCAAAACGAGAGAAGAAGCCATCTAGCTACTAGATATGGACCCGAAGGTCTGAAGTAAACTACTCTCACTTCATCGGAGGGGCTATGGTGTTGATGTAGAAGCCCTCCATGGTGGATGCCCCCTCCGGCGGAGCTCCAGAATAGGCTCCAAGATGGGATCTCGTGGATACAGGAAGGTACGACGGTGGAATTAGGTTTTTGGCTCCTCTTCTGATCGTTTGGGGATACGTAGGTATATATAGGAGGAAGGAGTGCGTCGGTGGAGCGTCAGGGGGCCCACAAGGTAGAGGCGGCGCCCGGGCGCCCTCCACCTCGTGACCTCCTCGGCACTTCTTGGAGTAGGGTCCAAGTCTCTGGATCACGTTCGGTGAGAAGATCACGTTCGAAGGTTTCATTCCGTTTGGACTCTGTTTGATATTTCTTTTCTTGAAACAGAAATAGGCAAAAAAACAGCAATGCAGGCTGGGCCTCCGGTTAATAGGTTAGTCCCAAAAGTAATATAAAAGTGGAAAATAAAGCCCAATATAGTCCAAAACAGTAGATAAAGTAGCATGGAGCAATCAAAAATTATAGATACGTTGGAGACGTATCAATAAGCGGTTTTCAACAAGGTAATCTCTGCAAGCACTAAAATTATAGGTAACAGATAGTTTTGTGATAAGATAATTTGTAACTAGCAACAAGTAACGAAAGTAAATAAAGTGCAGCAAGGTGGCCCAATCCTTTTTGTAGCAAAGGAAAAGCCTGGACAAACTCTTATATAGAGAAAAGCGCTCCCGATGACACATGGGAATTATCGTCAAGCTAGTTTTCATCACGTTCATATGATTCGTGTTCGGTACTTTGATAATTTGATATGTGGGTGGACCGGTGCTTGGGTGCTGCCCTTACTTGGACAAGCATCCCACTTATGATTAACCCCTATTGCAAGCATCGACAACTACAAAAGAAGTATTAAGGTAAACCTAACCATAGCATGAAACATGTGGATCCAAATCAGCCCCTTACGAAGCGACGCATAAACTAGGGTTTAAGCTACATCACTCTAGCAACCCATCATCTACTTATTACTTCCCAATGCCTTCCTCTAGGCCCAAACAATGGTGAAGTGTCATGTAGTCGACATTCACATAACACCACTAGAGGATAGACAACATACATCTCATCAAAATATCGAGCGAATACCAAATTCACATGACTACTAATAGCAAGACTTCTCCCATGTCCTCAGGAACAAACGTAACTACTCACAAAGCATATTCATGTTCATAATCAGAGGAGTATTAATATGCATAAAGGATCTGAACATATGATATTCCACCAAATAAACCAACTAGCATCAACTACAAGGAGTAATCAACACTACTAGCAACCTACAGGTACCAATCCCAGACTTAGAGACAAGAATTGGGTACAAGAGATGAACTAGGGTTTGAGAGGAGATGGTTCTGGTGAAGATGTTGATGGAGATTGTCCTCTCCTGATGAGAGGAGGCGTTGGTGATGACGATGGCGATGATTTCCCTCCCGGAGGAAAGTGTCCCGGCGAGCAGCTCTCTGGAGCCCTAGATTGGTTCCGCCAAGGTTCCGCCTCGTGGCGGTGAGTCTCGTCCCAAAGCTTGCTTATGATTTTTCTTGGACGAAAGACTTCATATAGCAGAAGATGGGCACGGAGGGCCAGCAGGGGGCCACGAGGCGGGGCGCGCCAGTGGCGGCGCCCCCACCCTCGTGGCTAGGGGTGTGGGCTCCCTCTAGTATTTCTTCCGCTCAGTATTTTTATTATTTCCAAAATAACTTTCACGGAGTTTGGGACTTTTGGAGTTGTGCAGAATAGGTCTCTAATATTTGCTCCTTTTCCAACCCAGAATTCCAGCTACCGGCATTCTCCCTCCTTATGTATACCTTGTAAAATAAGAGAGAATAGGCATAAGTATTGTTACATAATGTGTAATAACAGCCCATAATGCAATAAATATCGATATAAAAGCATGATGCAAAATGGACGTATCAATGTGCGATCACCGAAAGGACTGATGGCTCGTATGTAGATCGACTGCGACAATGGCTATGGGAACATGTACGTCCCCGGACAATTTTTTGTGTTCGGCAGCATGATTTTCTATGCCAACTCGACATGCCATCTGGCCATCGCCGAAAACTATGCTCCCGACCAGATCGTGACTTTCGGAGGCTTGGAGTACACCGCGGATTCCCGCGGCGAGCTCGTCCTATAAGGCTGGACACCTGGGCAGTTTGAGGGCTTGGTAAAAGCTGAGGGCTCGACCTCGGGACCGATCTCCCTTGAGGATAACAGAAAAACATGGAGGATTTACCCTCCCCCGCCTCGAACAGCCCCGTGGTAGTGCCCAGCTCCGACATGGATCGGAGCTCCGCTTTGGATACGGCGTCGGGTTTAGAACTGACTCCAGCAATGGATATAGAATTCACCCCGGCCCTTTCCATGGATGAACGTTAGACAAGCACACCCCCGACATTGCTTCAACTCAACCCAGCCTATAACCTGGCCTTAGACTCCGAGGAGTTATCTCACTTGAATGAGATGCTTGACCGAATCCGGAGCTTGTCCATCTCGAATGACAAGACATTGGTTTATGAGAAGATCGGACTTAAAGCCCCACCACCCACCTAGTTGCCACTATCAATGATTTAACTGATATGCTAGACTATGACGAGGCGACCGACATGGATGAAGATGTTGACGACCCTACCGGCAGGTGGAAAGCAACATATACGATGTGTACATGGTCAACACTCCCAGCTCCCCTCCAAGACATCGACAAAGACGCGAAAGGGGCACCAACGGGGAACCCAGGGGGAATAACACCATCGTTGATAATAATGGTACGACAGCTGACGACAATGAGGATCCAGGGGAAGATCTTCAAGCCTCCCCAGAACGTCACGCCGGCCCCGAAGGAATCCCCAGGGACTCGGATCCCGACAAACTTTTTGAAGGGGCCGACGACAATTATATGTCAGAATCTGAGGAAGACGTAAGCCTTGCTATCGGGGACTTCATAGTCCCCGAAGACCTTGTCGAGCAAGAACGCTTTCGGCGGCGCCTAGTTGCCACCACCCAAAGCATGAAACGGAAGTTGTAGCAGCTACAGGCCAACAAGGATGCACAAATTACAAGTGGGTCAAAATACTCTCAGCCGAACAAGACCTCGAAGAACGACACCATAGTGCACCTAAATCTTATCCACACAGATGTTTGCTAGCTGAATTTGATGATGAACTAACCGCCGATGTACTTGACCTCCCCCCTCCCCCCCCCCTAGGATGCGACAGACCAGCACGAGAAGATTTCCACACCCAATCAGCTCCACTCTGTCATGGCAAGGACCATGTGGACTATTTCGACCCCCGGGACGCTCGACGTCGGATAGAGGCAAACCAAGCGCCGCCTTGGTCCATTTACGGATCAAGAGGACGCGCTCTGACCAGGATTGATGGCTATGATGCCTGGTTAGATAGGAATGGTCGCACCCGAGATCAAGCTTACACACGACTCTCCCCCGACGTCCGACGTGATAACGCTCAGTTCCAAGGTGCAACCCACCCGATCTGTTTTATAGATAGAGTAATGGAACACCAATTCCCGGATGGGTTTAAACCCATCAACATAGAATCATACGATGGCACCACTGAGCCAGCAGTATGGATCAAAGATTTTCTACTTCATATACACATGGCTAATGGAGAGGACCTCCATGCCATTAAATACCTGCTGCTCAAATTAAAGGGGCCGGCGAGGCACTGGCTTAACAGCCCGCCTCCCCACTCTATTGGCAGCAGGGAAGCCCTTGAGGACGCCTTTGGGCAAATTTCCAGGGCACTTATGTCCGACCTCCGAACGCCGATGACCTCAGCCGTGTCACTCAGCAGCCCGGTGAATCAGCTCGGAAATTCTGGAATCGGTTCCTCACTAAAAAGAACCAAATCATAGACCGCTCCGACACCGAGGCTATCGCTGCATTCAAGAACACCATCCGAGATGAGTGGCTCGCCTGCCAGCTCGGGAAGGAAAAGCCGATAACCGTGGCAGCCCTAACCTCACTCATGACCCGCTTTTGTGCAGGTGAAGATAGTTGGCTGGCCTGCAGTACCCATAACTGATGGAAATATGCCCTAGAGGCAATAATAGAATGGTAATTATTATATTTCCTTAATCATCATAAAGGTTTATTATTCATGCTAGAATTGTATTGATCGGAAACTTAAATACATGTGTGAATACATAAACAAATACCATGTCCCTAGTAAGCCTCTACTAGACTAGCTCGTTGATCAAAGATGGTTAAGGTTTCCTAACCATAGACATGTGTTGTCATTTGATAACGGGATCACATCATTAGGAGAATGATGTGATGGACAAGACCCATCCGTTAGCTTAGCATATGATCGTTCAGTTTATTGCTACTACTTTCTTGAATGTCAAATCCATGTTCCTTCGACCATGAGATCATGCAACTCCCTGATACCGGAGGAATACCTTGTGTGCTATCATACGTCACAATGTAACTGGGATGATCATAAATATGCTCTAAAGGTATCTCCGAAGGTGTTTGTTGAGTTGGCATGGATCGAGATTGGGATTTATCACTCCGAGTATCGGAGAGGTATCTCTGGTCCTCTCGGTAATACACATCATAACAAGCTTGCAAGCAAATGACTAAGGAGTTAGTTACAAGATGATGTATTACAGAACGAGTAAAGAGACCTGCTAGTAATGAGATTGAACTAGGTATGAAGATACCGACAATCGAATCTCGGGCAAGTAACATACCGATGGACAAAGGAAATTACATATGTTGTCATAACGGTTTGACCGATAAAGATCTTCGTAGAATATGTAGGAGCCAATATGGGCATCCATGTTCTGCTATTGGTTATTGACCGGAGAGGTGTCTCGGTCATGTCTACATAGTTCTCGAACCCGTAGGGTCCGCACGCTTAACGTTCACGACGATATAGTGTTATATGATTTGGTGACCGAATGTTGTTCGGAGCCCCGGATGAGATCACGGATATGACAAGGAGCTTTGTAATGGTCCCGAGGTAAAGATTTATATATAGGACGATGGTATTCGGACACCGAAAGTGTTTTGGAGTGTACCAGGTAGTCATCGAAATACCGGAGGGGGTACCAGACACCCCCGGGTGGGTAATGGGCCTATTGGGCCATTATAGGGGAGCACCCCAGACCACAAGGGGCTGGGGCACCCCCTATGGCAGCTGGCCAAGTGGGAGAAAGGAAAGGGGGATTCCGCCTCTCCCTTCCTTCCCTCTCCCCCTTTCCCTTTCCCATCCGGCAAATATGGAAGGGGGCGGCCAAGGGCAGGACCCCAAGTAGGATTCAACCCTACTTGGGGCGCCCCTTGGCCTCTCCCCTCTCCCCCCACCTATATATATGTGGGAAGGGGGCGCCACACATAACCACGACAATCTCGTAGACGTGTGCGGCGCCCCCTTCCACTGTTTACACCCTCGGTCATATTTTTGTAGTGCTTAGGCCAAGCCCTGCGGAAATAGCATCACCATCACCGTCACCACGCCGTCGTGCTGCCGGAACTCATCCACTAGCTTGCTGTCTTGCTGGATCAAGAAGGCGGAGGACGTCACCGAGCTGAACGTGTGCTGAATACGGAGGTGTCATATGTTCGGTACTCTATCGGTTGGAGCGCGAAGAAGTTCGACTACATCAACCGTGTTACTAAATGCTTCCACTTACGGTCTACGAGGGTACGTAGACTAACTCTCCCCTCTCGTTGCTATGTATCTCCTTGATAGATCTTGCGTGTGCGTAGATTTTTTTTTGTTTTCCATGCAACGTTTCCCAACAGTGGTATCCGAGCCAGGTCTATGTGTAGATGATATGCACGAGTAGAACACAAAGACTTGTGGGCGGTGATGGTCATACTGCTTACCACCAATGTCTTATTTTGATTCGGCGGTATTGTAAGATGAAGCGGCCAGGACCAACCTTACATGTCCACGTACATGAGACCAGTTCCACCGACAGACATCCAACTTGTTTTGCATAAAGGTGGCTGGCGGGTGTCTGTTTCTCCTACTTTAGTTGAATCAAATTTGACAACGGCCGGTCCTTGAAGAAGGTAAAAACAACAAACATGAAAAATCACCATTGTGGTTTTTACAGTAGGTAAGAATGGTTCTTGCTAGAAGCCCGTAGAAGCTATGTAAAACTTGCAACAACAAAGAAGAGGACGTCTAACATGTTTTTGCAGGGCATGTTGTGATGTGATATGGTCAAGGCGTGATGTGATATATGTTGATGTATGATATGATCATGTTTTGTAATATCGACAACTGGCAGGAGCCTGATACGTCTCCAACATATCTATAATTTATGAAGTATTCATGCTATTATATTATCTATTTTGGATGTTTATGGGCTTCACTAAACACTTTTATATTATTTTTGGGACTAACCTATTAACTGGAGGCCCAACCCAAATTGTTGTTTTCTTGCCTATTTCAGTGTTTCGAAGAAAAGGAATATCAAACGGAGTCCAAACGGAATGAAACCTTCGGGAGAGTTATATTTGGAACGGAAGCAATCCAGGAGACCTGGATTAGACGCCAGGGAAGCTTCGAGGAAGCCACGAGGCAGGGAGGCGCACCCTACCCCCCTGGGCGCGCCCCCACCCTCATGGACCCCTCATGGCTCCCCTGACCGACTTCTTTCGCCTATATATATCCGTATACCGTAAAAACATCGGGGAACAGAATAGATTGGGAGTTCCGCCGTCGCAAGCCTCTGTAGCCACCGAAAACCAATCTAGACCCGTTCCGGCACCCTGCCGGAGGGGGGATCCCTCTCCGGTGGCCATCTTCATCATCCCTACGCTCTCCATGACGAGGAGGGAGTAGTTCACCCTCGGGGCAGAGGGTATGTACCAGTAGCTATGTGTTTGATCTCTCTCTCTCGTGTTCTTGAGGTGGTACGATCTTGATGTATCGCGAGCTTTGCTATTATAGTTGGATCTTATGATGTTTCTCCCCCTCTACTCTCTTGTAATGGATTGAGTTTTCCCTTTGAAGTGATCTTATCGGATTGAGTCTTTAAGGATTTGAAAACACTTTATATGTCTTGCATGTGCTTATCTGTGGTGACAATGAGATATTCACGTGATCTACTTGATGTATGTTTTGGTGAACAACTTGCGGGTTCCGTAACATTGTGAACTTATGCATAGGGGTTGGCACACGTTTTTGTCTTGACTCTCTGGTAGAAACTTTGGGGAACTCTTTGAAGTTCTATGTGTTGGTTGAATAGATGAATCTGAGATTGTGTGATGCATATTGTATAATCATACCCACGGATACTTGAGGTGACATTGGAGTATCTAGGTGACATTAGGGTTTTGGTTGATTTGTGTCTTAAGGTGTTATTCTAGTACGAACTCTATGATAGATCAGACGGAAAGAATAGCTTCGTGTTATTTTACTACGGACTCTTGAATAGATCGATCAGAAAGAATAACTTTGAGGTGGTTTCGTACCCTACAATAATCTCTTCGTTTGTTCCCCTCTATTAATGACTTTGGAGTGACTCTTTGTTGCATGTTGAGGGATAGTTATATGATCCAATTATGTTATTATTGTTGAGAGAACTTGCACTAGTGAAAGTATGAACCCTAGGCCTTTTTTCAACGCATTGCAATACCGTTTTTGCTCACTATTATCATTAGTTAACTTGTTGTTTTTATTTTTTCAGATTACAAAACCCATATCTATCATCCATATTGCACTTGTATCACCATCTCTTGGCCGAACTAGTTGAGCTATAAAATTTACCATTGTATTGGGTGTGTTGGGGACACAAGAGACTCTTTGTTATTTGGTTGCAGGGTTGTTTGAGAGAGACCATCTTCATCCTACACCTCCCACGGATTGATAAACCTTAGGTCAGCCATTTGAGGGAAATTTGCTACTGTCCTACAAACCTCTGCACTTGGAGGCCCAACAACGTCTACAAGAAGAAGGTTGTGTAGTAGACATCAAGCTCTTTTCTGGCGCCGTTGCCGGGGAGGTGAGTGCTTGAAGGTATATATTTAGATCTTGCAATCGAATATTTTACTTTCTTGTTTTATCACTAGTTTAGTTTATAAAAGAAAACTACAAAGAAATGGAATTGAGGTTACCTCATATGTTTCACCATTTTAATATCTTTCGTGAAAATGATGGGAAGGAAAATTGTGCTCAAGTACTAGATGAAGAATTACATAGAATGCTTGGCATAAAATATGTGAATGATGAGCATGATTGCAATGTTGTTAGTATGAATTCTTTGAATACCCATGATGCTAATGATATGCAAAGCCACAAGCTTGGGGATGCTATGCTTGATGAAGATGATATGTTTTGTCCCCCAAGTTTTGATGAGCAAATTTATTATGATGAAAGCATGCCTCCTATTTATGATGATTATTGTGATGACACGTATGCTATAAATAATAATGATAACCATGAAACTTGTCATCTTGATATTAATTTTCAATCACATGATAGTTATTTTGTTGAGTTTGCTCCCACCACTATTCATGAGAATAAACTTGCTTATGTGGAGAGTAATAAAAATTATATGCTTGTAGATCATGAAAAGAATGCTCTATGTGATGGTTATATTGTTGAATTCATTCATTATTCTACTGAAAATTATTATGAGGGAGGAACATATGCTTGTAGGAATTGCAATAATATCAAGTTTTCTCTCTATGTGCTTAAAATCTTCAAGTTATGCTTGTTTTGCCTTTCTATGCCAGTTGATTATTGTTCCCATAAGTTGTTTGCTCAAAAAATCCCTATGCATAGGAATTGGGTTAGACTTAAATCTGCTAGTCATATTCTTCATGATGCTCTCTTTATGTTTCAATTCTTATCTTTTATGTGAGCATCATTGAAATCATCATGCCTAGCTAGGGGCGTTAAACGTTAGTGCTTGTTGGGAGGCAACCAAATTTTATTTTTGTTCCTTGCTTTTTGTTCATGTTTAGTAATAAATAAATTATCTAGCCTCTGTTTAGATGTGGTTTTATGTTTTATTTATTGTTTGTGCCAAGTAAGACCTATAGGATCTTCTTGGATGATAGTTATTTGATCTTGCTGAAAAAGACAGAAACTTTCTGGTCACGAAAACAATTGTTAAAAAACACCAGAAATGATAAAATTCTGATTCCAATTGCAGTAGATCAATAATCAAATTATCTAAGTCGTCCTATTTTGGAAGATTTTTATGAGTTACAGAAGTTTGCGTTTGATACAGATTACTACAGACTATTCTAGTTTTGACAGATTCTGTTTTCTTTGTGTTGTTTGCTTATTTTGATGAATCTATGAGTAGTATCGGAGGGTATGAACCATAGAGAAGTCGGAATACAGTAGATATTACACCAATATGAATTTAGAATGAGTTCACAACAGTACCTAAGTGGTAATTTATTTTCTTATACTAACGGAGCTCAAGAGATTTTCTATTGAGTTTTGTGTTGTGAAGTTTTCAAGTTTTGCGTAAAGATTCGATGGACTATGGAATAAGGAGTGGCAAGAGCCTAAGCTTGGGGATTCCCAAGGCACCCCAAGGTAATATTAAAGGACAACCAAAAGCCTAAGCTTGGGGATGCCTCGGAAGGCATCCCCTCTTTCGTCTTTGTTCATCGGTAACTTTACTTGGAGCTATATTTTTATTCACCACATGATATGTGTTTTGCTTAGAGCGTCATTTTATTTTGCTAGGATTTGCTTGATTTTATTTAGAATAATGTTTTGCATCTTTATTTTCAATAAAAATGTCAAGGATAGCCTTTACCATGCTTATTTTGCAAGTATACATGTTGCTGTTTCAGAACAGAAAGTTTACCGCCGTTGCAAAAATTCCCTAGAAAAGTCAGAATATAATAAAATGCTGAAACTTTTTGCATATTGAGCTCTGATAAATTTTCTATAGTGTGGGAGAATTTCATAATGTTTGGAGTTAGGGAAGTATGATGAATCTTGCATTCTTCTGTACTGTCTTGTTTTGGTGATTGCTGTTATGTTTGCATTGTTTGCATATGTTTCCTTGTTTAATGATTCTATTTGAGGATAGGAGTATTAAATATGCAGAGGCATTTAGTATGCAATGTTGAATAATAATTTCAGTGATTTTCTACAGTAGAGAATGATAAGGTTTTTGCATTGGTTTATACTAACTTATCTCACGAGTTCTTGTTGAGTTTGGTGTGGATGAAGCTTTCGAGATTTAGGAGACCGTGATATGAGAGGAATTAAGGAGACACAAAAGCTCAAGCTTGGGGATGCCCAAGGCATCCCAAGATAATATTTCAAGAAGTCTCAAGCGTCTAAGCTTGGGGTTGCCCCGGTTGGCATCCCACCTTTGTTCTTCAACAATTACCGGTTAGTATCGGTTGAGCCTAAGTTTTTGCTTCTTCACATGATGAGTGCTATCCTTGAAATGTCATTTTATTTTGTTTTGCTTGCTGTTTGATTAATATCCCAAGATCTGAAATTCTTAAATGAGAGAGAGTCTTCACATAGCTACATAATTATTTAACTACTCATTGATCTTCACTTATATCTTTTTGGAGTAGTTTGTCATTTACTCGTGTGCTTCACTTATATCCTATGAGTAAATGGTTGAATGAGCGAATATCATAAATCTGAAATTATATATGTTTCATATGCTTATCCCATGGTTAGTAATGACTTCACATATAAGAAGTAAGAGGTGGTAAATTTATTGAAGGTTAGCAGACATTATATTGGTCATTTGAACAATTCATTAAAGAATATTGAGGGAAGAGAGATTTCACATATAAATATGCTATCTTGGACATCTTTTATGATTGTGAGCACTCATTAAATCATGACATGCTAAAAGGTTGATGTTGGACAAGGAAGACAACGTAATGGGTTATGTTTTCTTATATCCGAAATAAAGTATATTGCCATGGATCATTCAACATGCTGAGCTTGCCTTTCCCCCTCATGCTAGACAAATTCTTTGCACCAAGTAGAGATACTACTTGTGCTTCCAAACATCCCCTAAACCAATATTGCCATGAGAGTCCACCATACCTACCTATGGATTGAGTAAGATCCTTCAAGTAAGTTGTCATCAGTGCATACAATAAAAATTGCTCTCTAAATATGTATGATCTATTAGTGTGGAGAAAATAATCTTTATACGATCTTATGATGTGGAAGCAATAAAAGTGACGGACTGCACAATAAAGGTCCCTGTCACAAGTGGCAATATAAAGTGACATTCTTTCGCATTAAGATTTTGTGCATCCAACTATAAAAGCGCATGACAACCTCTGCTTCCCTCTGCGAAGGGCCTATCTTTTATTCTTGTCTTATACCTTATGCAAGAGTCATGGCATCTTCACCTTTCCTTTTTACATTTTATCCTTTGGCAAGCACATTGTGTTGGAAAGATCCTGATATATATATATACATACATACATATATATATATATATATATATATATATATATATATCCAATTGGATGTAAGGCATCATGAACTATTATTGTTGACATTACCCTTGAGGTAAAAGGTTGGGAGGCAAATCTATAAGCCCCTATCTTTCTCTTTGTGTGATTAAAACTTTGAACCCATAAATATCGAGTGAGTGTTAGCAATTGTGAAAAACTAAATGATAGTTGAGTATGTCAAGTTTGCTGAATCAAAGCTTTGACATAGACCCTTCCTGAAAATAAGATGAATTGTAATTGTTTGATGACTAATAACACGGTTTGTTAGTTTTCAAGAAAGTTTATGATCTATACTTTAACATGTGAATAGTTTGTTACTTGATCATGAAAAGTCTTATGAGTTGAGCTACTGTTATGATATATAATGATGCTAGAAAAGGTGGTTGAAATTATCATTGATCAAACTT
This sequence comes from Aegilops bicornis, assembly GCA_021605145.1. Classification (NCBI taxonomy): domain Eukaryota; kingdom Viridiplantae; phylum Streptophyta; class Magnoliopsida; order Poales; family Poaceae; genus Aegilops; species Aegilops bicornis. The sequence continues at coordinate 664,781,895 of CM038671.1, read as the reverse complement.
GAGCACCTGCTAGCATTCACACTTCATAAATTATTTCTTTTATCATTTACCTACTTGAGGACGAGCAGGAATTAAACTTGGGGATGCTGATACGTCTCCAACGTATCTATAATTTATGAAGTAATCATGCTATTATATTATCTGTTTTGGATGTTTATGGGCTTTACTAAACAATTTTATATTATTTTTGGGACTAACCTATTAACCGGAGGCCCAGACCAAATTGTTGTTTTCTTGCCTATTTCAGTGTTTCAAAGAAAAGGAATATCAAACGGAGTCCAAACGGAATGAAACCTTCGGGAGAGTTATTTTTGGAACGGAAGCAATCCAGGAGACTTGGAGTAGACGTCAGGGAAGCTTCGAGGAAGCCACGAGGCAAGGAGGCGCGCTCTACCCCCCTCGGCGCGCCCCCATCCTCGTGGGCCCCTCGTGGCTCCCCTGACCGACTTCTTTCGCCTATATATATATCCGTATACCCTAAAAACATCGGGGAACAGAATAGATTGGGAGTTCCGCCGCCGCAAGCCTCTATAGCCACCGAAAACCAATCTAGACCCGTTCTGGCACCCTGCCGGAGGGGGGATCCCTCTCCGGTGGCCATCTTCATCATCCCGACGCTCTCCATGACGAGGAGGGAAAAGTTCTCCCTCGGGGCTGAGGGTATGTACCAGTAGCTATGTGTTTGATCTCTCTCTCTCGTGTTCTTGAGGTGGTACGATCTTGATGTATTGCGAGCTTTGCTATTATAGTTGGATCTTATGATGTTTCTCCCCCTCTACTCTCTTGTAATGGATTGAGTTTTCCCTTTGATATGATCTTATCGGATTGAGTCTTTAAGGATTTGAGAACACTTTATGTATGTCTTACATGTGCTTATCTGTGGTGACAATGGGATATTCACGTGATCTACTTGATGTATGTTTTGGTGAACAACTTGCGGGCTCCGTAACATTGTGAACTTATGCATAGGGGTTGGCACATGTTTTTTTGTCTTGACTCTCTGGTAGAAACTTTGGGGCACTCTTTAAAGTTCTATGTGTTGGTTGAATAGATGAATCTGAGATTGTGTGATGCATATCGTATAATCATACCCACGGATACTTGAGGTGACATTGGAGTATCTAGGTGACATTAGGGTTTTGATTGATTTGTGTCTTAAGGTGTTATTCTAGTACGAACTCTATGACAGATCGAACATAAAGAATAGCTTCGTGTTATTTTACTACGGACTCTTGAATATATCGATCAGAAAGAATAACTTTGAGGTGGTTTCGTACCCTACAATAATCTCTTCGTTTATTCCCCGCTATTAGTGACTTTGGAGTGACTCTTTGTTGCATGTTGAGGGATAGTTATATGATCCAATTATGTTATTATTGTTGAGAGAACTTGCACTAGTGAAAGTATGAACCCTAGGCCTTTTTTCAACGCATTGCAATACCCAAGCTCTTCGCCATGCTGAAATTGGTGAAGGTAGAAATCAAGAAAGAGCATCAAGTGTTGATGGTTAACAAGACCACTAGTTTCAAGAAAAAGGGCAATGGAAAGAAAGGTAACTTCAAGAAGAATGGCAAGCAAGTTGCCACTCCCATGAAGAAGCCCAAAGCTGGACCTAAGCATGAAACTGAGTGCTTCTACTGAAAGGGAATGGTCACTAGAAGCAGAACTGCCCCAAATACTTGGCAGATAAGAATGATGGCAAAGTGAACAAAGCTATATTTGATATACATGTTATTGCTGTGTACCTTACAAGTGTTCATAGTAGCCCCTGGGTATTTTGATACCGGTTTAGTTGCTAGGATTAGTAACTCAAAACAGGAGTTGCAGAATAGACATAGACTAGTTAAGGGTGAGATGACGATGTGTGTTGGAAGTGATTCCAAGGTTGATCCATCGCACACTTCCTCTACCTGAGGGATTAGTGTTGAGCCAAAATAAATGTTATTTGGTGTTTGCGTTGAGCATGAACATGATTAGATCGTGTTTATTGCAATACGGTTCATTTAAGAAAAAGAATAGTTGTTGTTCTGTTTACATCAATAAAATCTTCTATGGTCATACACCCAATGTAAATGGTTTATTGAATCTCGATCGTAGTGATACACATATTCATAATATTGATGCAAAAAGATACAGAGTTGTTAATGATAGTGCAACATACTTGTGGCACTACCGTTTAGGTCATATTGGTGTAAAGAGCATGAAGAAACTCCATACGGATGGACTTTCGGAATCACTTAATTATGAATCATTTGATACTTGCGAACCATGCCTCATGGGGAAGATGACTAAAACTCCGTTCTCCGGAACAATTGAGCGAGCTAAGGACTTTTTGGAAATAATACATACGGATGTATACGGTCCGATAAGTGTTGAGGCACGCGGCGGGTATCATTATTTTCTCACCTTCGCAAATGATTTGAGTAGGTATAAGTATATCTAATTGATGAAATGCAATTCTGAAACGTTTTGAAAAGTTCAAAGAATTTCAGAGTGAAGAGGAGAATCATCGTAATAAGAAAATAAAGTTTCTACGATCTGATCGCAAGAGGCGAATATTTGAGTTATGAGTTTGGCCTTCATTTAAAACAATGTGGTATTTTTTCACAACTCACGCCACCTGGAACACCGCAGCGTAATGGTGTGTCCGAACATCGCAACCGTACTTTATTAGATATGGTGCATTCTATGATGTCTCTTACCGATTTGCCACTATCGTTTTGGGTTTATGTATTAGAGACAACCGCATTCACGTTAAATAGGGCACCGTCTAAATCCGTTGAGACGACACTGTATGAACTGTGGTTTGGCAAGAAAAACCTAAGCTGCCGTTTCTTAAAGTTTGGGGATGCGACGCTTATGTCAAAAGGCTTCAGCCTGATAAGCTCGAACCTAAATCTGAGAAGTGCGTCTTCATAGGATACCCTAAAGAGACTATATGGTACACCTTCTACCACAAATCCGAAGGCAAGATTTTTGTTGCTAAGAATGAGTCCTTTCTAGAGAAGGAGTTTCTCTCGAAAGAAGTGAGTGGGAGGAAAGTAGAACTTGATGAGGTAATTGTACCTTCTCTCAAATTGGAAAGTAGTACATCAGAGAAAACTGTTCTCGTGATGCCTACACCAACCAGAGAGGAAGCTAACGATGAAGATAATGGAACTTCAGATCAAGTTACTACTGAACTTCGTAGGTCGACCGGAGCACAATCCGCACCAGAGTGGTACGACAATCCTTTCTTGGAAGTCATGTTATTAGACCAAGGCGAACCTACGAACTATGAAGAAGCTATGATGAGCCCAGATTCCGACAGATGGCTTGAGGCCATGAAATCTGAGATAGGATCCATGTATGAGAACAAAGTATGGACTTTGGGGGACTTGCCCGATAGTCAGCAAGCCTTCAAGAAGAAGACTGACACTGATGGTAAAGTTATTGTCTACAAAGCTCGACTTGTCGCAAAAGGTTTTCGACAAGTTCAAGGAGTTTACTACGATGAGACTTTCTCACCCGTAGTGATGCTTAAGTCTATCCGAATCATGTTAGCAATTGACGCATTTTATGATTATGAAATCTGGCAAATGGACGTCAAAACTGCATTCCCTAATAGATTTCATAAAAAAATGTTGTATATGATGCAACCAGAAGGTTTTATCGATCCTAAAGGTGCTAACAAAGTGTGCAAGCTCCAGTGATCCATCTATGGACTGGTGCAAGCATCTCGGAGTTGGAATATATGCTTTGATGAGGTGATCAAAGCATATGGTTTTATACAGACTTACGGTGAAGCCTGTATTTACAAGAAAGTGAGTGGGACCTTTGTAGCATTTCTGATATTATATGTGGATGACATATTGTTGACTGGAAATGATATAGAATTTTTGGATAGCATAAAAGGATACTTGAATAAAAAATCAATGAAAAACCTCGGTGAAGCTACCTATATATTGGGCATCAAGATCTATAGGGATAGATCGAGATGCTTAATAGGACTTTCACAAAGCACATACATTGACAAAGTTTTGAAGAAGTTCAAAATGGATCAGTCAAAGAAAGAGTTCTTGCCTGTGTTACAAGGTGTGTAATTGAGTAAAGACTCAAAGCCCGACCACGGCAGGAGATAGAGAGAGAATGAAAGTCATTCCCTATGCCTCAGCCATAGGTTCTATAAAGTATGCCATGCTGTGTACCAGACCAGTTGTGTGCCTTGCCATGAGTTTGGCAAGGGGGTACAATAGTGATCCAGGAGTGGATCACTGGACAGCGGTCAAAATTATCCTTAGAGGACTAAAGGAAATGTTTCTCGGTTATGGAGGTGATAGAGGGTCCGTCGTAAAGGGTTACGTCGATGCAAGCTTTAACACTGATCCAGATGACTCTGAGTCTCAATCTGGATACAGATTGAAAGTGGGAGCAATTAGCTAGAGTAGCTCCGTGCAAAGCATTGTAGACATAGAAAATTGCAAAATACATACGGATCTGAATGTGGCAACTCCGTTGACTAAACCTGTCTCACAAGCAAAACATGATCACACCTTAGTACTCTTTGGGTGTTAATCACATGGTGATGTGAACTAGATTACTGACTATAGTAAACTCTTTGGGTGTTAGTCACATGGCGATGTAAACTATGGATGTTAATCACATGACGATGTGAACTAGATTATTGACTCTAGTGCAAGTGGGAGACTGATGGAAATATGCCCTAGAGGCAATAATAAAATGGTTATTATTATATTTCCGTTATCACGATAAAGGTTTATTATTCATGCTAGAATTGTATTGATCGAAAACTTAAATACATGTGTGAATACATAAACAAATATCGTGTCCCTAGTAAGCCTCTACTAGACTAGCTCATTGATCAAAGATGGTTAAGCTTTTCTAACCATAGACATGTGTTGTCATAACGGGTCACATCATTACGAGAATGATGTGATGGAGAAGACCCATCTGTTAGCTTAGCATATGATCGTTCAGTTTATTGCTACTGCTTTCTTGAATGGCAAATACATGTTCCTTCGACCATGAGATCATGCAACTCCCGGTTACCGAAGGAATACCTTGTGTGCTATCAAACATCACAACATAACTGGGATGATCATAAAGATGCTCTACATGTATCTCCGAAAGTGTTTGTTGAGTTGGCATGGATCGAGATTGGGATTTGTCACTCCGAGTATCAAAGAGGTATCTCTAGGCCCTCTCGGTAATACACATCATAACAAGCTTGCAAGCAAGTGACTAAGGAGTTAGTTACAAGATGATGTATTATGGAACGAGTAAAGAGACTTGCCGGTAACGAGATTGAACTAGGTATGAAGATACCGACGATCGAATCTCGGGCAAGTAACATACCGATGGACAAAGGGAATTATGTATGTTGTCATAACGGTTCAACCGATAAAGATATTCGTAGAATATGTAAGAGCCAATATGGGCATCCAGGTTCCGCTATTGGTTATTGACCGGAGAGGTGTCTCGGTCATGTCTACATAGTTCACAAACCCGTAGGGTCCGCACGCTTAACGTTCGTTGACGATATAGTGTTATATGAGTTATATGATTTGGTGACTGAATGTTGTTTGGAGTCCCGGATGAGATCACAGATATGACGAGGACCTCTGGAATGGTCCGGAGGTAAAGATTGATATATAGGACGATGACATTCGGACACCGAAAGTGTTTCGAAGTGTACCGGGTAGTCATCGGAATACCGGAGGGGGTACCGGACACCCCCGGGAGGGAGATGGGCCTATTGGGCCATTAGAGGGGAGCACACCACACCACAAGGGGCTGGGGCACCCCCTATGGCAGTCGGCCAAGTGGGAGAAAGGAAATGGGGGATTTGGCCTCCCCTTCCTTCCCTCTCCCCTTTTCCCTTTTCCCCTCCGGCAAATATGGAAGGGGGAGGGCGCGACCAAGGGAGGAGCCCAAGTAGGATTCGGCCCTACTTGGGGCGCCCCTTGGCCTCTCCCCTCTCCCCTCCCCCCCCCCCCACACACACACACACACACACATATATATATATATATATATATAAATTTTTCCTACTACTGGGTGTAGTTACTCCCACTTTTGTTTGATACGTTTTAGGTAGAATCTATCATATTGGAGAGTATGTACGCGTAGTATGTAGTATATAAGAATGTTTAGGTAGTATATATACTACTTTTTTGGTAGTATGTATCATATTTTGTGCATACTCTATTTCGCGTACAAATATGTACGTATTTCACAAATACAATAAAACCATGAGCTCACTTGCAATTTTTTCATATAACTCACTTTGGAGTATCTTAGATGTAGTATATGAACATACTAAAAATAATAAAGTAGAGTATATACTACCACATGGTAGTATATGAGAAATGGGTGTAGCTACACCCGGTAGTAGGATGCATTTTCCCTATATATATATGTAGTAGGATATATATAGGTAAAATAGATACTACCATTCAGTGGTAGTTACCCCATATGTCTCATATGCTACCATGTGGTATTATATATAATACTTTATTATTTTAAATATGTTCATCTACTATATATAAGATATTTCAAAGCAAGTTCCATGAAGTTTTTGTTATATTTATGAAATACATATATATATTTGTACGTAAAAAAAGCATACTCAAAATAGTTTTCCAAAATATTTGTACATACTACCTAAAAATTAGTATATATAGTACATAATTATTGTTATATACTACATACTACACATGTATACTTTTGATTTCGACATATACTACATACAACATACAAAATGCAAGTGGTGGTAACTACCACTGCTTGTAGGAAACATTTATCAAACGGATTTTCTACAATAGCTTGCCACAGAACTAATTAAGGTTTTTGACGATGTAAAAGTTTTCAAAAATCCTGAAAAAAGTATTGAACCAACACACCTATAATATAACATGATCCAACGGATGGATTGAAAAAATATGAATGTATGTGTCCTGAACAAAAAGAATAAATGTTTCAATATATATTAATCCTGTAGTGAGCTGAAATGCTTGTTTTTTTCGCTGAGGACACATAAATGCATATTTTCACAATCACACCGTTGGATCATCGTATTATACTAGAGTGAGGCTCCCCTATTTATTTCATATTTTTTTACTTACTTTTAAACTGTTAAATGTTTAGCAAGTCTTAACTAGTTCTGTGGCAAGCTACGATAGACACAGTTTTACCTATATATCTGTGTGTGTGCGTGTGTGTGTGTGGCGCCACACATAACCACGACAATCTCTTAGCCGTGTCCGGCGCCCCCTTCCACCGTTTACACCCTCAGTCATATTTTCATAGTGCTTAGGCAAAGCCCTGCGGAGATAGCATCACCATCACCGTTGAACTGTCGGAACTAATCCACTACCTCGTCGCCTTGCTGGATCAAGAAGGCGGAGGACGTCACCGAGCTGAACGTATGATTTGAATGGAACTAACTCAGACTAACGCTGTTTTCGATAGAACTACCGTGGTGTTGTTTTTTGTGAAGAAATAAAAATTCTCAAAATTAAACAAAACTTTTTGGAGAACTATTTTGTAACAAAAGAAAAATACTCGAGTAAAGACCCACTAGAGGGGGGCCCTGCTGCCCACTACCATGGCGCGCCACCTCCCTCTGGCGCGCCCTGGTGGGTAGTGGGCACCTCGAAGCCCATCTGGACGTCAGATCGACGACAAAAATATTCTATAAATACAGAAACCCCCAGAATAAATCCTAGATCCGAAGTACCGCCTGCCGCAAATCTTTGTAGCCACAAAAAACCCATCTAGACCATGTTTTGGCCCTATATAAGCATGAGCACTCAGGTATCTCCGCCTAGGGTTCTTCTTCTTTTTTGAACACAGTACAGACGCAATCATTCATATCACATACACTCATCCATACGAACGCACAAACGCACACTCTATCCCTATGAGCACCTCCGAAAGAGTGAGCCGGCATATCATCTTGAAATTTACGAAGTCACCATAGGCACCTCGTCGTCGACGGGAACGTCTCCTCCCACTGAATGCGCATCGCCGAAATCCTAAAATAAATGCGAGCACCAGAATTTGAACCTTGGGTGGCTGGGATACCACAGTCCCTCTAAGCATCCAACCACAGATTGGTTCGCCCTAGGGTTCTTCTTCTCCAAATCATTGATATGTGCACATGTGCCGTGTCCGCGTACGGAACGCCGCCGATACGCAGGATACGTGGCTGATACGCGTGTCACAGAGTATCCTGTTTTCTGATCTGATCTGATATGATTAAAAAAAATACCCCGCAAAAAAAGATATGATTAAAAAAAGAAAAGAAAAAAAGAGCTGACACGCCGCCAGGAAGCCGGCGACATCGGAGCGCAGCGAGCCCAATAGAAGCCCACCTCCTAACCCTTCGGTCTTTCTCAGTTCGCTAGATTGCACAGGACATGGGCCCTGTTTGGATCCCTAAGTTAGAGTTAGTTTTAGTTAGTTGGGGCTCAAATAACCCAAAAGTATCCAAACATGATGTGTTAGTTTGGGTTAGTTGGATCTAACCCACCCGAAAAAACTAGCCCACATTAGAGGAGCTTATTAGTAAAAAAGTTACCCCTTCCATCCAAACATGGTCCAAAGTAGTCAAATGATTGAGAAACAATATTTATTGTCAATCTAACTCAACCATCCAAACAACTTTTCGGATAAAGTTAGTTTAGGATTGGTTCAGGATTAGAATCTAACTCTAACCTCTTAACTTAATTAGAGTATCTAAACAGGGCCATGGGATTGGATCGAGCGACCGCGTGACGGCGCCGCCGCCGCCGCCTGGAATCACCTTGCCGCCTCCTGTAGACCTAGACCGTAGCCGCCTGCCCCGAGCACGGTAACTTCTTCTTTCTCAAATCCCTGCTCTTCTTCAGTCCTCCCATGCTCTTGCCTCCTGCCTGCCGTCCTCCTCTAGTGCGCTGGGCTGTGGCTTGCTGCTGCTTCGCTTTGTACAGTATGTTGTTGTTGCGTGCTCCTGCTCACCTGCTGCTCTTGCTCTTGTTCCGGCTAGGCAGTGACATATACATACATGGCATCTGTGGGCACTTACCACAAGGACCAAAAAAGAGGCATGTATGCAACAAATGGGGCAGTATTAATACTGGAAATCATGTCACGCAATCAGTTATTCTTTGGACTTATTACATGATATATTCTACTTCCTCAGTTCACTTTTGTAAGTCATTTCAAACAACTGAAAATAAACTGCTTTGCACGCTGTTTGAAATGACTTCAAGACCTTATAAAAGTGAACAAAGAGAGTATTAATTATTTATATATACCCATCATATCGACGTATTGCTGTTTCTATAAATTACCGTGTCCCCGTCCCCGTATCGCCGCTGGCACATCGAGGGCCTTGTGGGTACTTGCCGCACCACCATCACCGAAGTGCTAGAGGCGCTGCTCCTATGAATGCTTTGCTTCCTTCTAGCTGGCCTTGGAGCCCTCGCTTCTTTAATTTCCAGCAAGAAATTGAGCAACAGTACATGGGTACTTTACTTCAGTATTAAATTTTCTAGTATAGATTTGATCCATCCGTCAGTGATTTAGTTGAGGGTACAAGTTAAGGTTAGAGAAGCCTGCTGCATATCAAATTAAGGCGTAGAGCCTTTTATAATCTGATGTATGTTTTATTCTACAAATCCAAGTACTAGATCACGTGATGTTGCCAAGAAACTAGTGTCAGTATTATTTTTTCTACTTGTATATAGTACCTTTGCATTTGTTCTTAGGGACTGCAGGTTGTTTTGAATTTTGCCCATACCATATACCTGTGACCACCTACTTAAAATAACAGGGAAAGTATATACAGAGGCTAAATAGCCTAGAAATTTCACCAGTATTTTTCCTTCTGTTGGAGCAATAATACTTGTGTATGATTTGTGGTATACTTGTGCAAAAATAATGGAACCTGCTACCGCTAGTCAGTAGCCTTGGGTCATTGTTCTGTGAAGCAGCCAGTATTTGGAAGCTGTATCGGTTAACACAAATTTATAATTGGTGTTTTTAGTGGACTGACACTAGTATGATTGGTACATAAAGCCACGACCTTATTTTTCGTTTATTTTTTGACCTGCTTATTTTTTTTGTTTATTTGCAGGGCTGCTCTGCTATATTATTTACTACTTTGATTTGAATTTACAGTTCTTTCTCTTAACGCGTGTAATTTGTATTTCAGATAATCGTGTGGTCTCTTGGGCAATTATTAGAAGAAGGGACTGGCAAAATTGATCCATAGAGAAGTCTGTCTTTGAACAATGAACCGAAAATTCCTGTACATGACGGCCATGACCGTCAAAAGGAGCTCATACACTCTGCACTGCATCAAGGCGTCACACTTGTTTTACCCCAAGGGTGCACCTGACTCATGACTGCGGCGGTGGAGGTCCGTTCTGTGCCGCCACCAACAATGGCTTTCCACCCTCCTCGGTCCGAGCATAGACGGGAGATAATGGAGTTCATGCTCTTCGGCAGCAGCAGGAACTAGGGATGGCACCCACCGGGTTTGGGTACGGGTAGACATATCCCATACCCTTACCCATCCCCCTTGAGGTTACCCATCACCCGTACTCATACCCGTCAACGGGTTTGATTTTTCCCTATACCCATCACCCGACAGGGTAAATGGGTACCCACGGATAAAAATACCCATGTGTGCATACATCAACTTAAGCAAAAAATAGTCATAAACGACAACATATCATCATAACATCTCTACGTATCATTTATTATAAAAAAAATTGTATTCATCGTAGCAGCTATATACATCATGTATAGGCAGAAATCAGCGCCTATATGCACCATGAGCACTGAAATCAAGTTCAGATATATGCATCACAACATATCTACGTATCATGTATAAAGAAAATAATCGTGTTCATCACAGCAGATGTATAGACAGAAATCAATGCTTATATGCACGGAAAAGCATCATATCATCACATCATCTATACATCTACGTATCATCTTGAATGCATCACGTCATCTATATACAAAAAAAAACTAGAAGATCAATGCTTATATTCATAAAGTCATACACGAAAATGAGACTCACCAGATCTGACGACTGCTGGCGGCATGAACAACATGCGGACGGAGATGGATGGCACCATCTCGTGCCATGCTCCTGGCTATGGTGGTCGCCGCCATCTGACACAGTCCGCGTGAACGTGAGTTGCGTCTCCTTCTCACCTTCGTCGACCTCGCGCAAGCTCTGGTCTTCATCCCAAGGTCCATGGCACCCGAGTGGTTCGAAGCGCTGGCGACGGCGAGGCAGTGAGCAGCTGGATGCATTGGCGGCGGCGACTAGCGATGGCCGAGGAGGCGAGGCGAGACGAGGAGATGAGGAGGATATCAAGCTTCGCCTCCCTGAATATGGGACATGATCACGTTTCATTATTCACCTTAGCGTAATCACGTTAATCATGCAGAGAAAAAGAGATATATGGAATTCCTTCTATCATTCCATATATAGTACATGCGTACATGGGCTACATGTACATGTATGTGCATACGTGGGCTACATAGACTTTTTTCTTTTCACATAAACGTTTTTTTAGTAAAACATAGACTTGTTTTGTGGGAAGTTAGATTATAGTATAAATGAATAGTAAGGACCACTTAACAAATTCTACATGGGTATATGGGTACATGGGTATGGGTTATGCTATCCCATACCCGTACCCATTCTACCCGACGGGTTTAATATTTTTTCATTTATTTATTCATGGGTAATTTTTTATCCCATACCCTTGCCCTAATAGGGTTTTTACCCGGCGGGTACACGGGTAATGGGTACCTATTGCCATCCCTAGCAGGAACAAGATCGTCTGCACGGACGAGAGAGGTCGAGCCGTCTTATATGATGACGGCCTGCAAGCTGTCCGCATGTTGCCAAGCCTCAAAAAGGCCAAGTGCCAATCAGTGCCCCTCGCCGTTGGTGACAACCTGTTGGTCATGGAGGCGATCCCTAAGAACGATCAAGAGAAGGAACATCAATCTTTCGAGGCGCTGATGTATGGCGAAAGGCCTAAACTGTTCAAGGGGGTGGACTTTTTCTGGCACTCCATCCCCCCGCCGCCTTATGTCTATGCCCCTGGCTATGGTGACGACCGTTCTGGTGTGATCACCGCGTGCACTGTGGTCAATGGCTCAAGCATCTTGATATCCACAGAGAGCCTCGGCACCTACTGCTTGGACACGGTGAGCGGTAAGTGGAGCAAGAGTGGTGCCTGGCCGCTGCCGTTTTAAAGGCCTTGTAGAATATGTTCCGGAGTACGATCTCTGGTTTGGTGTCTCGGCAAAGGGGGGTGGCGTCCTCTGCGCATCAGACCTGGGTGCTGCCTCGGCAAAGCAGACGCCGCCGGTGGTCTTCCAAGAGTGGGAGGGATTTGCTGCCCCTGAGGGTACCGAGCTAGGATCGCACCTCCTGCACCTAGGTGCCGGTCGTTTCTGTGTCGCCAAGTCGATCATGACAACAAGGCCGCAAGAGATGTGCTGCCAGATGTGCTGTTTCCATGACACTACTGTCATTGTCGACAAGTTAGTGATGTTTACTGGCGTGGAGATTCAGCGCTGTGGCAGAGGGCTTAAGGTGATCAAGCACAAATCGTTTCGTTATAGTATGGGGGCATGCGGCAATGATACAATCATTTTCATGGAACATAACCTGGTCAAGGCCAGAAATATGAAGTTTGTGCTTTGCCTTTTTGAACAGCTATCAGGGTTGAAGATTAATTTTAATAAAAGTGAGTTGTTTTGCTTTGGACGCGCCAAAGAAGAACAAGAAACTTACAAGCAGTTGTTCGGGTGTGAATTAGGCACGTTACCCTTCACGTATTTAGGGATTCCGATTCATCATCGCAAACTCACTAATAAAAAGTGAAAATGTATCGAGGATCGGTTTGAAAAGAGACTGAGTTGCTGGACGGGCAAACTTCTGTCTTATGGAGGACGATTGGTGCTTATTAATTCTGTTCTCACAAGTATGCCCATGTTCCTTCTCTCTTTCTTTGAAGTCCCAGTTGGGGTACGGAGAAGATTGGAATTTTATCGATCAAGATTCTTTTGGCAAATTGATGAGAACAAAAATAAATATAGATTGGCAAAATGGGATGTAATTTGCAGACCTAAGGATCAGGGAGGCTTGGGAATTGAAAATTTGGAGGTGAAAAATAGGTGTTTACTCAGCAAATGGTTGTACCGTTTATCGATAGAAACTGATGGAGTTTGGGCTCAGCTTCTGCGTAACAAATATCTCTATGCCAAAACTCTAGCTCAAGTTACGGCCAAACCGTCTGACTCACCATTCTGGAAAGGGGTTATGAAGACAAAGGTAGCCTTCTTCAGCAGGACTAAGTTTATTGTAGGGAATGAAAGTGAGACTAGATTTTGGGAAGATACTTGGTTAGGTGACTCACCACTAGCCTTGCAGTATTCGTCCCTTTACAACATAGCACAACGGAAAGAGGTCTCCGTTGCTACAGTGCTGGGCTCCGTTCATCTTAATATACAATTTAGACGATCTGTTATTGGTGAGCGTTGGGATAGATGGTTACATCTTATACGTAGGTTAATGGAGGTTAACCTTTCCGATGTACCAGACACTCTGCAATGGAAGCTTTCCAGGTCAGGAGTCTTCTCGGTTAAATCCATATACACGGACTTGATTAATACTGGGACTATCCCGCGGACGGTGCATATTTGGAAAGTTAAGGTGCCCTTGAAGATAAAAGTTTTTATGTGGTTTCTATATAAGGATGTTATTCTCACTAAAGATAATTTAGCTAAGCGTAACTGGGAAGGAAGTAAAAGATGTTGCTTTTGTGATAAGGATGAAACAATAGAGCATTTATTTATCAATTGTCCGCTTGCTAAACTACTTTGGCGAACTATTCACGTTAGCTTCAATATAACTCCACCTCTCACGATATCACACTTGTTTGATAACTGGTTGGCTGGAGTTGAGCCAAAGTCTGCGGCGCATATCCGAGTGGGAGCATGTGCATTACTTTGGTCTTTGTGGACCTGTCGCAATGACGTTGCCTTTAACAGACAAACCATCACTAATTTTTTGCAGATCATCTTCAGAGCGTCTACTTGGATCCGTACGTGGTCATTACTCAGCTGTGCGGACCTCATGGAGCATATAGATATTGGGTGCAGCCGATGGGAGATGGTTGCACGGGATACTTACAACCGGTTTGGATGGCGGTCCACTAATAGAATAGGCGTTTAGTCTCCTAGTCTTTGGGCGCCGGTTGTGATTTTATTTTTTGGGCCGCTTGTGGCATTTCTTTGGTTACTAAGACCTCTGTTTATTTTTAAGACTTCTTGTTCGAACCTTCGGGCAACTTTTTTAATAAATGGCTGTGTGCATCAAGAGATGTAGAGGTCGAGGATAAGCCTTCTTTTCAAAAAAAAATGGGGGCATGCGGCATGCCAAGATACTTTATTAGTCAAGTCGTGCTGTTTAATTTCCCCTCACAGCATGTTCCTAGTCAATAAAAGGGCTCTTCTTTTAGATGTAATAAATAATAGGGTTCTAGTACAGGAATAACCGGATATGCACATCTCCTTTGAAAGCAATATTTTTTACGTCATGTTCCTTGGCGCTTCGATTCTCTAGAAAAAGATACAAAAGAGTTGACTGGTTAATTTTTAGAAACATGAGCGAAAACCGTTAAAAGATGCCCACACAATAGAGCATCTCGACTGACCTGGCTACCCACAAGACACACACACTGTCAAGGTTGCTTACAATATCACCTCTACCCAAGCAAGCAACTCGAGACCCATTCAAATGAACAACACATGAGAACCCTATCGGCCTATGTGATGCACTAGCATAGCTTGACTTGCCCATCAGATGGCATCATTGCGACCACGTCGCCCTGCAACGCTACAAGCTCCAACTTCACGGTTAGGACGTGTCGAACAGAAGAAAATGCTGCGACCCTGCTCTTCTTGCCACTGTCGTCATTGCCACGCGAGTTGCAACGCTACCGGACGACCACAGACAAGCGTTAGTCCCTCTGACCAAAGTGGAGCAGTGGGAGAGTATGTATGTAACCACCCTATTTAATCATTAGTCATTGCACGCTTAATTAGATATTAAGACCAGATAAACTAAATTAGCACCTACGGGTTTCTTCAACAAGTATAGATTGCTCAACTAGGTATTTTATTTCTTACTCAGGCCTTGTTTGGCACAAGGGTTTTTCCAGCCCTCAAGAGGTTGGGGGTTGTAGGGGATTTGGTGATCCCCTTCCCTTCACCCAACCCCCTCAAATCCCCACACTCCCTCCAATCCCACCCCTCAAATCCCCCACGTTCCCTCCCATCCCAATCCCCACATTCCCTTGCACATAAAAATATTGTTTGGCAGCTGGGGACTGCCTTTGTACTATTGGATAACCAACATAAAAACATGATCTTTGCAGCTCATCACATCATAGCAACAACGGTTCATCACAACCACGACATAAATTTGGCACAAAGATAATTGGATAATCAAAATAAAAATGTGATCTCTGCGGATGATCGCAGCAACAACTTAATTTTTGCAAGACTTGGAATCAATGTCTCATCATAGCAACAACAGTTCATCACAACCATGACATAATTTTGCAAAAAAGATAATGCAACAGAGTACTTGACTACTTGTGCAATAGCTCAGGAACAGTTATGTTTCTGCAGACCAAGCAATAAGGCTGGTAATTATTACAGACCAAGAAAGGATGAAAATGATGTTGTAATGGAGATGAACTGTTCTTTGGATGTCATGATCATCCAGTTTGAGTGGCCAAAAGTATCCACTTTGTTTAGTCTTGCTTCCTCGGGTGCCTCAGAACCTGATGAAACAAAAAAGAGTTCAACATGCTTGTTTATACTTGAAACAACAATCAGGAAAGCATGTGCATACAATCTACCAACTACCAAATAATAGCATGACAATATGCAATCATTTCCTAGGAGTTTTAGATTTGGTAATACTGGGAAAATAGTGTCGGGTTAAGCATTAAACTCAACCTAATGAAAATGAAAATGAAAGAATTTTGTGATCAGAATTTTCTTTAGCTCACCAAATAGCTGAGTATGTGAAGAGTTCCCAGTCAAGTCCAAAACAGAAGATGTGACTCTGAATACACAATAGAGATTTGGTTTAAATACTAAGTTGATACTATATACTATAATTTGATAGATACTAAGTACGTCTCGACAAATAACGGAAGAGAATGGCCTTGTGTGTGTGCGCGCGGGGTATAAAACCGGGATTATCAGAATACAAAATACAATTTTGGTTTAAATAGCTAGAACTAGACACTATCTACAGATTTGCTTTCAATACTAAAATAATATCTACTACAGCCATCGTTTTAAATAGCTAGAACTCTGACCAGCAAAATACACAATACATCATGCAATTTATGAGGCTATGCTTAGTAAGAAAATCTGTCACAAAATAATTGGTTGTGAACTGTACAAGAGCGACAAATTTCTGAATACATTGTTACTATGCCAATTTTTATCTATTTCTTGCAAATAAAAATCATGCAATTTTTGCCGTGCTCATATGCTAATATGATACACAGTGCTAAATCATTTTTTAAAACATGCAAGTGCAAGTACTTGCTAATGGGTTTATATGCCCGTGTCCGTGTGTGCCTAATATACGTCTGCGCCCTGAAACTCCCTTTGAAAAAATTGATGTTTGACCTGTGGTAGAGTAATACCAACTATGTACTGTGTTTGACCTGTGTGTGCCTAATATACATCAGCATCTAATTGTTCAGTTGCATGTAGACTGAGGAAAAATCATTGACTTGCAGATAATACTAACAACTAACAGACATGAGGTAATTCAAAGCAAAATATTGACTTGCAGATCAATTTGGAAAACTACCCAAGAACCTGATAGACCCATTTTTTCCCATGTCAGCAACCTTTGTCTGTTATGACTTAGTATTGTTAGAACTATTTTTACTCATGGATCTCTGCTCTCATTAATTATGTCTTGGGTCTCTGAATATGTATTTCAAAAGGATCACACACAATTTTCTGTCCACCACCCGTCAGACATAAATGTACTATCACACATGTTTCCCCTAAATTAGTTGTGGGTGATTGACCGCACTATCGCACATGATCATGGCGGCAACGACAACTTCTGGCATTGATGAGTTTGGAGCACACTGGCGATACCTTACCGACATCTAGCATCGGAGCAGTGCCTCCAATGGTATGATGGATGTTGCAGTGCATCTCGCGTTGATGTGGAATGGCAGCGGACAGATGCACGGCGAGACATGGGCAGTCCCGTGATGGCCAAGACAGTGGTCTAAGCTGGGAAGAAGTCATCCCACCAATCTGTTGGTGCCTTTTTGGCCTGGCTTGGACTATTGGCGGATGCAATTGTCTAGTGAAAGATGCTTATTGGAACATCGCTTCATGTCCAGAGTAAAACTCTTGTTCTAACATTTATTGATTGGGCTCAACAGCGACGAACTTGCGACATTATCTTACTGGAGGCATTGTCTACTTGTTGTTGCGCTAGCCTTCATTGATTGCTCTTGGCAACCAGATGAAAATCCTTGCCCAGGTTGTCTTAGGCCGAACATGTCGATGATGACGCGAGAACGTTTATCCCTTTTGAAGGTGTTGTTGCGAAAGAAGTAGACTTACTTTTAGGTGTCTCATACCTTGTAATGATTCACGGATGGTTGCATTTGTTATATACTTTGTTCAATAACGAATGAAAATTAGTTGTGTGAATCACAAGCATGCATGCCGAGCCCGGGGGTTTCAACCTCCTTTTCAAAAAGAAAATACTCGTCCAACTGACCAGTACATGTCCAGGGTCAGATGGTTTCCCTGCTGGATTTTACCAGGAATTTTGGGATTTAGTTAAATGAGACTTGAAAGCTTTAATTGATGACTTTTGCTAATGGTACTTTAGATATAGCCAGGTTGAGTTATGCTACTATCAAACTTGTCCCTGAAACTGGAGATGCAAAACAAATTCAGAAGTTTAGACCCATATGTGTTCTGAATGCCAGTTTCAAAATAAGCACTAAGGTGCTAACGAATAGATTGAGTAAATGTGTGTCCCCAGTGATTTCTACTACCCAAATTGTATTTGTTAAAGGGAGATATATTATGGAGGGGGTGGTGGTGGTGCATGAGGCACTCAATTCCATTCATACATAAAAACAAAGTGCTTTGATTTTCAAAGTAGACTTTGAGAAAGCATATGACAAAATAAAATGGCATTTCGTTATTCAGATGCTAAAATTAAAAGGGTACCCTGATAGATGGTGTGATTGTGCTATGAAAACTATGAGAGGGGGACATGTAGGGGTGAGAGTTAATGACAAAATTGGTCCCTATTTTAAAACTTTCAAGGGGCCGAGGTAGGGAGATGATTTATCTCCTCTACTTTTTGATCTAGCGGCTGATGCTCCTGCTGTTATCATGGATAATGCCAAGAAAAATGATGTGGTTAAGGGATTCCTAGGGGGAAATTCAAATAAAGGGGTCAATATGCTGTAATATGTAGATGACACAGTTTTCTATTGAAAGATGATGTAGACTTGAAATTTATTCTATGTGCCTTTGAACAGATGTCAGGGCTTAAAATCAATTTTCATAAAAGTGAGCTCCTTTTATTTGGAAAAGCTATGGGTAAACAAAACATTTGCCAGGAAATCTTTACATGCAAGATGGGATAATTACCCATGAAATATCTTGGTATGCATGTGTCAGATATTAGAATTAGAAACAAGCATTGGACCTGGGTGGCGGATAAAATTGAAAAAGATGTAGCTGTTGGTAGGGAAAGCAACTGGGATTTATTCCTGGTAGGATTACCCTAGTGCAAGCTTGTTTAACTAATATTCCTCTCTTTATGATGTCCTTCTATCCCATACCTGCTGGCATTGTGAAGAAAGCTGACTTCTACAGAGCTAGACTGGTCTGGCCGGGAAATGAAAATGGGAAGAAGGACCATTTAGTTAACTAGAAATCTTGTTGCCTCCCAAAAGAGTGGGGATTCTTAACTTGGATATTATGAATAAAGCCTTGTTGGCCAAATGGTTCTGGAAGATGGAGACAGAAGAAGCGCTTTGGCAGTCAGTCCTCCTTGAGAAATATGTGCCTGATAGATGCATTTCCAGAGTTAAGAAGAAAGTTGGTGACTCGTAGTTCTGGTCTAGCATGTTGAAAGTCAAAGATATTTTCTATAGATATGCAAAGAAAAAATTTGGAGATGGGAGGAATACCAAATTTGGGAAGATGTTTGGGTAGATGAAAAGGCCCTTAAATATGAATATCCTAGACTCTATGCTCTCTGCTTTGACCATAATATAACTGTGGATGAAGCCATTAAGACGGGGTTGGGGGGTCCAAGTTTAGAAGAACCCTCCATGGCGATTCCTTAGATCTATGGAATAATTTGAAAACTAGATGTGGGGAAATAGATATGGTTGTGGACAGAGATATGGTGGAACGGTCCCTGAGTGCTGACAAAAAATTCTCAGTGAAATCCTTGTATAGAGAAATGATAGCTGTAGAATGCTACTTTCCACAGAAATTTATGCGGAAAGTAAAAGTTCCTACTAAAATTAAGGTATTATTTTGGCTGGTTAATAGAAAATTAACCTAACTAGGGATTCTCCTTAAGAGTGGATGGAAAGGGAGTAAAATCTTTGTGTTTTGTGGCAAAGATGAAACAGTTAATCATTTGATGTTCACCTATTCTATTGCTTCTCTCGTGTGGAGCCCGCTGAAATGTACTTTTGGGTTGAGATCCACTCCCTCTTCAATAGAAGAATGCTTTGGGGGATCCACTCCCTCTTTAATAGAAGTCCGTTTTAGGCTCAGACTTTAAGCTGGTGTCCGTGGTTTACCTCACCTGGCGCTTGTGCCTGGGAGGCTGGTTAGTTTCGTTTGAACTGATGTTTGGCATGAAAAATCACTTTAGTGCCAAAACTTGTGGCATACATTGAACTGGTGCTATAACTTGGCTTTGGCATACATATACGGTGCAAAACGCATTTGTATACAAAAACAGTGCTGACTAGGCACGCCATGTGGCGTGGGGCCTGCTGTCATCCACTGAACGGTAGAGGTACGATGTGTGGCCAGTTATTTTGTGAAAAAACCCTTGGAATTATTTTTTCTAACGAAAAGTTCCCTGACACGTGTAAGGTCCGTCTGCCAGCGAGCAAATTATATGCAAAGCTGGAGGCTGATGTGATTTGAACCCATGATCTGCAGCATGAAGGGGTGTGCGCCCAACCAATGCACCAAGAACTGTTTATACTTTTGGGAGGATACGCATCATATATGTTCGTTAAACCTTAAGCGGACAGGTCCATTTTGCACTGATATTTTTTACAAAAAAAGTAAATTATATGTAAGTTATAATTGTGTGTTATAAATAAAATAAATTTTAGAATAAAATGAATAATTTTATATAATAGATAAAAAATTCTTAAGCGCATGAACATTTTAAATATATGTTAGAATTTTTTAAATATATAGAAAAATATAAAATTACTTGATTCTTTTATAGAATATGAAAATTATTATGTGCATAATTTTTTATTTATAATTTAATCATATGGATAATTTATGAAATAATATGTGAATCATTGTACAATGTAATATTATTATTATATTATTTATAACATAATATTATAATTTATGTACTTAAATTTCTGAAAAAAATAACGATGTTGACTGGGGTGATGGCCACGCGCACCTGATGACTACATGTTGCTGGTTTGAATCCCAACCAACACTTTTATAGACTATATGAGTATTGTTTTTAAACTATGTACATTTTTTAACTTATATACGCATTTGTAAAAATATGTAACTTTCTTAAAGCATGAACACTCTACATTAATATCTTGTTAAAACCGTGAAAATTTAAAACTTATCTAAACGTTTATTAAAATATATTAAAAAATAAAAAAAATCTTATAGCATGAAACACGATTAAAAAAACTGCAGAATGGTGAAGGGTCTCCAGCTAGCTTACGGCCACATGATATATAACGTGCGTTTTTTGTTACAATATCAAATGCTTGTGTGCGTAATGGTTCGCCACCCACCCCTTAATGCTGCAGGTCACGTGTTTGACAGCCATAGGCTCTTATTTTTGCACATAATTTGATACAGATGGACAAACATCTGTCAGGGACTTTACCGTGAGAAAAAAGAATTCCGAGGGGTTTCCCATACATGCCTTATCTCTATGGTTTACTGTCCGACAGCGGCCCCACGCCATATGGCGTGCCCAGTCAGCATCTTGTCTGTATATATATGTGATTTGCACCGTATATGCACGTCAAAGGCAAATTGTAATACCAATTCAATGTATGTCGCAAGTTCTGACATTAAAGTAATTTTTCACGTCAAGTTTTAGCACTAGTGGTGTAATTGACTCTTTGATGTGTGGTGGCATTCTTGAGTATGCCTAAGTTTTGCGCCGTGTTCTTGTCTTTTGAGCTTGGTGTTAGTTCTGGTGCTGCTTATAGTTGAACCAGTTGGTTTCTTTAATAGAAATCGTAAGGGAAGGCCCTTCTTTCGCTCAAAAGAAAATAACTGACCAATACATCTTCAATTACAGTGCATTCACAGTACGTGCGGCACTCGTCATGATGATATGTAACCAGCAGTGGCTAATTCAAAAAGGCTCATTAGAGACCATGAAAGTACACGCTCTCTGTTCTTAATCACACGGACACTACCCACTGACGAGAACAGAAGTTTCCCTCTCCGTCCATTATCACCGGGCGTCTCCGTCGAACGGTTCTCCGGCATGATCACAGATTGACGGGGCAATTAACCTGGCTGCCTGCTCCTGGCTTTGGCACTGTTTTACCATAACCCACTCACGGTGATCGGTCATCAGTGGAGACCCTTTCCACGGCAAATCCAATCTTTTCTGAACTTTTGTGCGTCCGGGTCGCCAGCTTTTAGATAACCTCCTCCCCTGCCCCCTCTTTTCCGGTAGAAAAAACACGCCCATGCCCATGCCGCGAACAACACGTCGCCTACCACGTCGACTTGTCAAGATGGCAGATCAACGTGAAGGGGTTCAACATCACTTTGAGGTTTGAACCCTGGTTAGGTGAAATGTTGTTACTAGTAAATGCATGTAATGGCTAATTTTCTTCACATTTTCTGTTGCGGTGTCGCGTCAACTGATCGATAAATACGCACTGACAGAGTATCCAATTTTATTTTATTTTGATTTGACGGGGATGACAGAGTGCTTAATAATTACTAACGGAGAGGAGAGCGGCGTGCACCCGCAGGCACCAAGAATACAGTACATTGTCAAAGAAGAAAATGCAGGCTGATGGCCTGCAATTGTGGAAATGTTTTGCTCCTCCGGTGCATGCAAAGCGTTTGCTTATTATACAGAGCACGTGCACCTGGCTAGTTGTGCGAAGCAGTCAACGAACATCACATCAGTTAACCAACCGTTGATGATGAGCGAGCGCATTCGAGCTTGTGAAGTCAACACCTGCAACGTAATCGCGTTGAAGTTCATTATTATGCCACCACACAAAGGCCTCCCACGAGGATTTTCGATTATAAATATTCCCTTCCGCAGAAAAACAGCAAGTGGTTGTGATTAATTGCGAATCTTACAGATTTCAGTCCATGAGTTATTGAGTCGTTGAGCGAGCCTGAGACCGAGAGAGCTTGTCAATAGGAGTATCTCAGCTGTGACAGCATGCTTGCTTCAAAAAGAAAATTATTATTAGCTCTGAAGTTAAAAAAAAAAACTATTAGCTCTGAAGTTGATGGATAACCCCGGCCTAAAGAACAATCAAGTTGATAGGCCAGAGGAGGCTGATAACCTGGCAACTTAACTGATTGCATCGATCCAAAGATTCGGAGATCACCGGTTTATTTATGTCAGAAGGCGCTACCTGTGGCGCGCTGTGGATCGGGCTGTTGCAGTTGCCATGACAGCGAACGCTACTTACCCACTGGAGTAAGTATATTGAGACCCTCCTCCTCCGGCGCGTCCCCGTCGTGCCCCCAACATCCCGTTGATACGCACTGCCAACAAACCCAGCTAGCGGCCAAGCCTGGCGCCATGGCCGGCAACGAAAACTCCTACTCCTGCACCTGCACTTCTGTTCATCATTCGGTGGGCATCAATAGTACGTAGTGTAAAAAACGCTCTTATATTATGAGATGGAGGGAGTACGTATGAATGTACGCCTGCCTCTCCACTGTCCCATCAGCTAGATGCACCCCGTCGGTCCGCCCCGGTCGTTCCATCCGTCGAGACAACGAAACCTGGGTGTAATATTCAGTATAATCACGTGCCTTTGTTTTTTTTTTCAAGAAAAAAAATCACATGCCGCAACGCGTGTTAATTACTCTCTTCGTCAAAATGCTTTTATATTATGAAACGGAGGGAGCATTTGGCTCTAGGTTCAGTTAATTTGCCGGTGAAGCGGCGAAAGAGAATCAGGATGCAGGAGCCTGATACTCGCGCGCGCTCTTGGCGTGCGCTCACATTCGTCGGCTTTTCAGCACGGCACCGCGGCGCCTATATAGGGGGGTAGCTCAGCTCTCCGCTCCGTGCGTACATCGATCCAGCAAAGGGGCAGAGAAGTTTCTCGACCGGTGAAATTATTTTCGCGAGGTGTGAGTCTGCCACTGGTAGCTCGGCCAGCCACCTTTCTTTCCGGGTGAGTCCTGCCCCTGCCTGTAAGAGCTAGAGCTAGCTAGCTAGACGGCATGGGGGCTCCGAGCAGGGAGGAGGAGGAGGCGAAGAAGATGGAGGCCGGCGGCGACACCGTCGGCCAGAAGCTCGACGCCGGCGCGCTCTTCGTCCTCCAGTCCAAAGGTGCCTACACCCATCTTCTCTTTCTCTTCTGTAGCGCGTCAGGGGAGCACATGACCGCATGTGTTCGTCGAGAGAGCGTCAGGATCATGCTGCTGCATGAAACTGTTGATTGGTTGCCCCGGCTAAAACAGCAGCCCTGATTACCAACTGTACATATATCTACCAAAGCACCAAGGTGACTTTGGCCATGCTAGGAAAGGTAAAATCGATGTGATGTAGCTAGGCAGAGGCAGGATTGATTATGTGTGCCATTTTTGCTTGATTAGTCCGCCTGAAAATGGCTCATGTCCTAGTAGTAATCGCGTTATATACAATCGCTGGCCAGCTGCTAACAAGATTTGGTTTACAAGGCAATGATTTTTTTGGTCATCATGCCATTGAAGTTCCACCTGTGGGGATCTCCTGATCAAAAGTTCTTGCTGGATAGCTGATGCATGTTTGAATTGGCCTCTGGTGCCTTTCCCCGTTAAAAGAAAAGAAAAGAAAAATGGCCCCTTGCCCATATCTATCCTTTCAAGAGGGTCTCTCCTTTCACCCTTTTCTTTCACTGTTTACTTTATGAGAGTTGTGCTTTCTACATGCCTGCTTTTTCCCCCTGCAAATGTCACTTTTTTTTTACTTTCCCTCCCCTCTTCACCCTGCGTGCCCAAATGTCTTTAGCAGCAAAGAAAGAAGAGACAACACACAATAGTACTCGCGGCATGCTGGGATTCCTCCCCATCCATAGCCACTGCATTTTTATTCCTAGAAAACATGTGCACTAAATATTATCTAGTGTCTCTAAACATGTGCAGCCAGATGCCCAGATCAGCACAACATATTATTATTAGCCAGCTTAGCAGCCAGTCAACTGGTCCAACTATGTTACCCCCACTATGGCCAGCCTGATGCGCTCCAGTGAGCAATATTTTTTCAACTTCCATTAAGTAATTATTACTAGGGATCGGAGCTGCCAAAAGTGAATTAATGTTAGGGTGGGAACGTAGGATTTCCACTGAATTTCCTTGTGTTAAACGAGGTGTAGTGCTGTGTGCACCGTGGCCGGACCGGTACACAATCGCCGTCTCGCAGATACAATACATTCATCGTGCATCCATATTGCACTCGCCGGACAACATTAACTAGCATTGTCTTGCAGAAAATAGACCACTGAA
Organism: Aegilops bicornis; assembly: GCA_021605145.1. Classification (NCBI taxonomy): domain Eukaryota; kingdom Viridiplantae; phylum Streptophyta; class Magnoliopsida; order Poales; family Poaceae; genus Aegilops; species Aegilops bicornis. The sequence continues at coordinate 664,756,839 of CM038671.1, read as the reverse complement.
AGGTCGGCCGGCACGGCTTGAAATTCCATGTTAATACTCTGAAAGTGCTATTGTGAGCTCGAGCTCACAGGCACCTTTTGCTACAATACAAACAAAAAAAATATTTAAAAAGTTTAAAAAAATCTGAATTTTTTTAGCATCAAACATTGATATATTTTTCACATGCGTACAAATTTTCATGACAAAATGACATTCATGCAGGTCTCAGCAAAAAAAAAAACAAAATCGATGCTCCAAAATGCTTCCAAAAACAGTTTTTTTGGAGCATGATTTTGTTTTTTTGCTGACACCTCCACAAATATAATTTCATCACGAAAATTGGCACGCATGTAGAAAAAACATCAAAGTTTCTTGACAAAAAAGTTCAGATTTTTTTTGAATTTTTTTATTATTTTTTCGGATTTTACTGTTCATCCGGGATCACTGGTGCCCGGGATCAATTCCTCGGCGTCCCTAATACTCATACTACTACATGATCAACCACTCGAGCTAGAGAAGACGAATAACAAGTGCGGCTGTAGGTTTCTGTCAGTATCAATGCGAGGTCTCCCGGCACGTCTTGTATGTTGAGCTGTTGACCCCTGAACCACACGCTCATCAGTGTTCCGATTCAGAGGAGAAGGGTTCAGTGCGCTGACGTGCGCCTCCGGAAATTTGGCACACGCAAGAATAATAAACAAGTTCATCATCGGCACATGATTTCTTCGATGTGGTGCACGGTGGGGCTCCTGATATCCGGCAACTTTTGACCGAGCAGCGATCTTCTTGCAGTGGACACAAACGCCGGGCCCCATTTCTGACAGCATGCACGTGACACTATTATGCCATTATCATGTTAACAAAAATAATCCTCGCTTGTTGATCATGGACTGACATGTTGTTGATGCATATGCGTGTTTGCAGGGTCATGGCTGCACTGCGGGTACCACCTGACGACGTCGATCGTGGCGCCGCCGCTGCTGAGCCTGCCGTTCGCGTTCGCGGCGCTGGGGTGGTCGGCGGGGATGGTGTGCCTCGTCGTCGGCGCCGCCGTCACCTTCTACTCCTACAACCTCCTCTCCCGCGTGCTCGAGCACCACGCGCAGCAGGGCCGCCGCCAGCTCCGCTTCAGGGACATGGCCGCCGACATACTAGGTCAGTACGTACAGTATATATGCTCCTAATAACAGCATGATCCACACGTCGTCATGCATGCATGACGATTACTTGGTCTGGGCTTCTTTTTGCAACTCCTCCAGTCCACTTCAGTTCGTATGTCAAAGCTCCAATCACGCAGATGGTAGAATTACTAGTCGTTGTTTGGGCTCTGCACTCTACACCGCGCCGTGCGCTGTGCACGTACGGCCGCACAAGTCCACGTCAAGCATGCATGACACAGGCACACGGCCGATATCCAAATCCAGGCGCCATTTTCCGGGACTACGTACGTGGCGTTCTCCTGCCGTCATATGATTCGAGCGTAAAACCAGCATGCCGGACATCTGTACGGAGTACGTGTATGGCAGCGATGGATGGGCAAATGATGGGCGTGTTGGACTAGTCCACGGCAGTGTCCCCATATATCTTGGCTTTGGTCATGCATGCATGCATGCATGACCGATGCCTCATGCATGTGAGGTCAAAGCACGTGGTCAAGGACTGCTAGCACTAGCCGACATCCAGCAGTTAGCTCCAGCCTTTCGGACTCAAGGATCATGAGATGCCATCACGTGAGCATCTTCTTCCAATAATTTGCGACCCCTGCGCCACGCACAGGCGACAGATCTGGTCTCGACGGCGTGGGCGGGGCTACACACGTACTACTACCGTACCGTGGGCTCGTCGCCGGCATGGCATGGCAGGAGAGCAATTTCCGAAGGTGAAAAACGAGCAATGACCGTAACTCATTTCTCTGCCAAATTTCCAAACCTTCTTGCTGAAAAAAAAGACCTCCGTCAGACATCCAAGTTTTACGTACATGCAGCAGAGTTAGAGCATCTCCAACCGCGTCCCCAACAGGCCCTTTCCAAACGTTTTTGCCACGCCGGTGCTGAAAAAACGGTTCAGTCGCGCCTTCAGAAGCCCGTTTTTTGCCGGCTCGGGCCGAAACTGGTGCCGACGGACCCAGCCCGAACCCGAACAGGCGCTGGGGCGCCGGCTGGCTTAAAAAGGCGATGGGTCCGCCTGTCGGCGAAGTCGGCGCCTCTTCCCGCCGTTCTTCCGCTTTTCCCCACTTCCTCCCATTCTCTCCATTTCTCCCACCAAGCTCCTCCGCTTCGCCTCGGCCGGCCGCCATGCCACCGAAGAAATCACGTCGTCCCTCGCGCCCTTGGCAGCCTTTATGTAATCGCCAGTAAAGCGAGAGAAGCCGAAGCGGCCGTCAAGCCACCGGGTATGACAAAGCGCCGAGTGGAGGCGGAAGTTGAACGTGAGGCTGTCACCGCCGGCCGTGAACGAGGCGTCGCCAAGAAGGCCGTGACAACGCGGCAGCGTCTTGGCTTGGCGTCGGCGGACCAAGCCGAGGCCGAGGTGACTCACGCGAGGATGATGAATCCACCCGCGGCCACGCCCGATCGCGCTACAGGGCCGGCAAGGTGTCGGCTCTCCGTCGCGCAGCCATGGGAATCTGCGCCCTCGCCGGGCTCTGGCAAGCGAGGATGCGCCGCGGTGGGTTCAACCCCAACGTCACCTTCCCCATGGACACCCGGCCCGGTATGCGCCCTCGCCCGCCTTCGCCGGCGTGCAGTACCCTCCATACAACTACTCGCCGCCCGCCTACGTGTCCTCCCCGACGCCCCCTCTCCGCGGTGGCGCGCTGCCCTTCTCGCACCTCGGGGACACCGACGAGACTGAGGCCGACATGGATGAGATCATCGCGACAGGCTCGACCGCGGCCGTCGCGTCTCCCGGGTTCGTCACCCCGGACGACACGATGGATCTCAGCTGCGGCATGGACGGCGAGCTCGGCTACGTCTACGGCGAGGAGGAGCAGGAGGAGCAGGAGGAGGAGGACGAAGAGGAGGAGGAGGAGGAGGAGGAGGAGCAGCAAGCTGCTCCGGCGGCGAAGCAAGAAGAAGAAGCGGGCGGCGAGTCCGGCGTGCCGCGCATCAAGTGGGTGTCAAGGAGGAGGAATGCCTCGCGAAGCATGGAAAGTAAATGCCTCGACCCGACCACCGCACGAACGAGCATCGAGGCGTCTTTGAGGCGCAACAAGGCCGAGTTCGACGAGCGCAAGCTCGTCGACCCCTACTTTAAAGGTGTCTACATGCAGCGCGGGGCGAAGGCGACGGCGAACCATTGGGGGCGTATCCAGGGGGCGTGCAACAAATGGCATGGGACCGTCGAGGAGGTCGCGGCTCACCCTCGACATGGCCAAGGAGACCTACAAGCCGGACGCGCCGACTCCGGGCGCATCAGAAGGGCGGCCGGACGGCAACAAAGGTGCCAAGAAGGGGAAACACGCCGACGCGGCCACCGCCGAGTCTGAGTCCATCGAACCTTTGCCTACGCCCGGCCGCAGGCCGGGCGGTCGCCGTGAAGAGAAGACCGAGGCGCTGTGGTCGGCGTTGATGTCGAGCAGCCGTCAAGCTCGACCTACTTCGGACCAACGTCGCCGTGAAGAAGAGAAACACCGACCTGGCTTTCATGCTGGGCGGGACGGACATGCTCCAGAGCACCGACGAAGCGGTCAAGGTGTGATACTTGATGGAGCGTGGCCTCATCCTGAGCCAGCTTCCCTCGACGACGCCGCCGATGCCAAGCCCGAGCGATGATGCCGCCGAGACTCCCCGCAGCACAGAAGCCACGCCGACGCCGCCAAGCACGAGCACGCCGACTCCGCCGACGCCGGAGGCCGACCTCGCTGTCTAATGCGCACGCGCGTCCTTTCTGCTTTTTGTACACCGATTCATTCGATCGCCGAATTAGTGGCCGCTTGATCGCCGGACTTGTGGCGTCTATTTTGTGAGCGAGAATGACTACATTTGAATTTGCCACGGCTGGGGGGCAACGCGTGGGGGGTGGCTGGAAGGTAGGTCGTCTCCAAAGGCTAATCTAGCGCCGGTTCGCTCCCAGACCGTTCTTTTTCGGCGCCCTAGGGGATGAACGGCTGGAAATGCTCTAAGATCGAACAACATTCTAGCGAGCAAGTTATGAAAGAAATGGTAGTAACACTCCTTTTCTGACGCAGGACCCGGATGGGCGCGCTACTACATCGGGCCGATCCAGTTCATGGTGTGCTTCGGCGCGGTGGTCGCGTCCACGCTGCTCGCCGGCCAGAGCATGAAGGCCGTCTACCTCATCGCCAACCCCGGCGGCGCCATCAAGCTCTACGTCTTCGTGGCCATCTTCGGCGTCTTCCTCGTCGTCCTCGCGCAGCTGCCGTCCTTCCACTCCCTCCGCCACGTCAACCTCGTCTCCCTGCTGCTCTGCCTCTCCTACAGCCTCTGCGCCGTCGCCGGCTGCGTCTACCTCGGCACCTCCGACCGGGCGCCCCCCAAGGACTACTCCATCGTCGGCGACACCCACACCCGCGTCTACGGCGTCTTCAACGCCCTTGCCGTCATCGCCACCACCTACGGCAACGGCATCATCCCCGAGATACAGGTAACTGAATTGAACCCTCTCATGAATAATCTCTGAAGATCCGTGGCTTGTTACGATTCACGAGTAATTACTTATGTATACCTGCTGTGTGCTGTGCATGGCGGTTACAGGCGACGGTGGCGGCGCCGGTGACGGGGAAGATGTTCAAGGGCCTGTGCCTGTGCTACGCGGTGGTGGTGACCACCTTCTTCAGCGTGGCCACGGCGGGGTACTGGGCGTTCGGCAACGCGGCGCAGGGCCTGCTGCTCAACAACTTCATGGTGGACGGCAAGCCCGTCATCCCGGTGTGGCTGCTGCTCATGGCGGAGCTCTTCACGCTGGTGCAGCTGTCGGCCACGGCCACGGTGTACCTGCAGCCGACCAACGAGGTGCTGGAGGGCCTCCTGTCGGACCCCAAGGCCGGGCAGTACGCGGCGCGGAACGTGGTGCCGCGCCTCGTGTCCCGGACCTTGGCCGTCGCCTTCGGCACCACCATCGCCGCCATGATACCCTTCTTCGGCGACATGAACGCGCTCATCGGGGCCTTCGGCTTCATGCCGCTCGACTTCGCCGTGCCAGCGCTCTTCTACAACCTCACCTTCAAGCCCTCCAAGAAGGGGTTCGTCTTCTGGCTCAACACGGCCATCGCCGTCGTGTTCTCCGCGGTCGCCGTCGTCGCGTCCGTGGCCGCCGTCAGGCAGATCGTGCTGGACGCCGGCACGTACAAGCTCTTCGCTAACGTGTGAGGCTCCACTTGGCGTGGTACGTACGCGAGGAAATGTTGAGGTCGCCGTTTGTGGCTTGGCATTGAGCTTCGACTTTACCGACCGACCGTCGGAAATTGTTGGTCGGCTGAGTACATATCGAGTTTTGGTTCTGGATAAGTTATGTAGGCAGATGAATGTGACCCGACAAGCATTCAGCCCGTCAATTCTGTACTCTTATACTCGAGGGGAAGAGTTGAAGTGTGCTCTTATATCTGTGTATGCTGCAAAACCACTTGCATCAAAATCGTCAAAATGGGTATACCTAGATCTCAGTATTTAACCAAGTATAAATCAAGTGACATAAGAACAATTCTAGCCGATCCCCTAAGACCGATTAGAGGAGTAAAAATTCGGTTTTAGGATGTGTTTGGTTGATGCCTACACTAGCCCTACCAAATGTTGGCAAGAGTTGACTTGCCAATTTTTTGGCCAAGAAATCCCTCACCCTCATTTGGCCATTTATTTGGCAAGAATCTATGTGAGGAAGGGGTGGACATCCATCCGCAACAAAAATTTTGGCAACAAAGCAAACAGTGACCAAGATTTGATAGGCAGCCAATCTTTTGGCAGGGCCAGTGTGGGCAGCAAACCAAACAGACCCTTACTCCTTTAACATGGACTTAGCCGATCTCCTAAGAGCTCGCGTATATAGTTTACTCCACCGCTTAGCCAACAAGGAAAAGAAACTCCACCGTCCGACTTGGAGTTCAATTCCCCATGCCTCGCTTGCCTCTCCTCCCCCCAATCCCCACCGACGACGACTCACCCACTGCTGCCGCCATGGCCGGATCCCGTGGCCGATGCTCCCCGCCACCCATCCGCAACGCGGATCCACACTGCCACGAGTACAGCGCGGGCGCATCCTCCTCATGCCGCCCCATCCGGCAGGCTCTCCGGCTTCCCCGCGCCACAGCCGCCACAGAGGCGGTACTACGGTGTGCGGCAGCGGGCATTGGGTATGTGGGTCGCGGAGATTACAGATCTCCAGACCTACAAGAAAATGTGGATCGGATCCTTCCACAACACCGAGCTCGGCGCCCACGAGTATGACATATGGTCGGTCCAGCTGCATGGGGCCGCGGGCCACCAGAATTTCGAGTGGGATGAGATTGTTGGTGCAATGATAGGCCCCTTATGTTTTGGAGTTTGTTGACATAAGCAGTATGGGACTTATGTGTTTGCTAGTGCACACAGAGTAACAGGTCCTTGAAGAATCGAGGAGTTTGATGCAAACGGCAAAGATAATCTCTCTGCGTGGCAGCGAAGGTTATCACCGAAGATGAAGCTAACAAGAGTGACCCCTAAAAATTGCTGAAGTACAAGCAATTGGTTCGGTGTCTGTTCGAAGAAAATGACTGCGTTCGAGGTAGAATGAAGACGAAATGAAGACGTAGCATTTGTTTCGTTATTCTTCTTCTTTCTTTGAGTCATAGGACCACCGTACTATTAAGCGGGGTGTAGCGTTCGAAGCTTTGATTCTCTGATGCTAAACCCAAATCCTATGAAAGATGTGAGAGAAATCTCTTTGTGCTCCGAGCAAATACTTGCCAGCAAGAGACTTTGATCTTCTTCGCTGCGAGAGATTTGTCTCAGACCCAGGAGTTAGCATTACTTGTTCCTCAAGAAATGTTACCGTTGCTGCAAAATCCGACCCTTGCAAACGTGTCGGTTGGTCATTGGCTGGACCTCGTGTCCAAAATGGTCATTTCCCATCTGGGAAGGCTGCGGCTATAAATAGCCACCCCGCGCCGGCTTTGTCCGGTGGTTGCTTTGTTTGATTCTGAGAAGATTGTTGAGCAACCCTCTCTGAGCGACTTGAGTTTAAAATCCACCGAGAGAAAAACCCTAGAGCCGAAGAATTAGATAGTGGTTCAACATCACTGGAATCTAAGTTTAGTACGCTCCGCCTATTACTCTTGAGAGATGCAAACTCTTTAGACGGTTAGGTGTCAATTTCTTTAGAGACCAAGAGTGATTGTGGTTTTGGACGAAGAAGTCTGTAAAGGTTTAGAAATCGCCTTCAAGTATCTACCACGAGTAATTGGCATCGGTTGACGAATCGATTGTCGAGGAGAATAGGGTGAAGAGAGTTTATCTTCCGTGTTAAGTCAGAACCCCTCCAACCAGACGTAGTCCTTGTGCAGAAGGACGAACTGGTCGGACAAATACCTTGTCGCCTTCGAGCATCTTCAGTTATCTCTGTCACCCATGTTTACCTTCAATGCATTTTCATTCGTATTATTTACCTTGACGCATGACTTAATTTCTTTTCCGTACTCTATCTTAGTTCACTATAGTTTGTTTTTTATTCGTTCCGCTGCTGGGTTTTGAGAGATTTAAGTTTTCAAAGAAAATTTAAAACTTCCATTCACCCCCCCGGTAGACATACTTCGTTCCTATAATTGGTATCAGAGCAAGGTACTCCTTGACTCTACTCATTTTAGTCCAACGACTTTGAAGTTTATGTATGTCTTCAGTGAACTACAAATCGCATCTCAAGATTCCCATATTCGATGGGACGGACTATCCCTTCTGGAAGGAGAAGATGAAGATGTTGGAAATATGCCCTAGAGGCAATAATAAATTGGTTATTATTATATTTCCTTGTTCATGATAATCGTTTATTATCCATGCTATAATTGTATTGATAGGAAACTCAGATACATGTGTGGATACATAGACAACACCATATCCCTAGTAAGCCTCTAGTTGACTAGCTCGTTGATCAACAAATGGTTACGGTTTTCGACCATGGACATTGGATGTCGTTGATAATCGGATCACATCATTTGGAGAATCATGTGATGGACAAGACCCAATCCTAAGCCTAGCACAAAGATCGTGTAGTTCAGTATGCTAAAGCTTTTCTAATGTCAAGTATCTTTTCCTTAGACCATGAGATTGTGCAACTCCCGGATACCGTAGGAATGCTTTGGGTGTACCAAACATCACAACATAACTAGGTGGCTATAAAGGTGCACTACAGGTATCTCCGAAAGTGTCTGTTGGGTTGGCACGAATCGAGACAAACGGAGAGGTATCTCTGGGCCCACTCGGTAGGACATCATCATAATGTGCACAATGTGACCAAGGGGTTGATCATGGGATGATGTGTTACGGAACGAGTAAAGAGACTTGCCGGTAACGAGATTGAACAAGGTATCGGTATACCGACGGCGGTCGAATCTCGCAAGTACAATACCTTTAGACAAAGGGAATTGTATACGGGATCGATTGAGTCCTTGACATCGTGGTTCATCCGATGAGATCATCGTGGAACATGTGGGAGCCAACATGGGTATCCAGATCCCATTGTTAGTTATTGACCGGAGAACGCCTCGGTCATATGCGCATGGTTCCCGAACCCGTAGGGTCTACACACTTAAGGTTCGATGACGCTAGGGTTATAGGGAATAGATATACGTGGTTACCGAATGTTGTTGGAGTCCCGGATGAGATCCCGGACGTCACGAGGAGTTCCGGAATGGTCTGGAGGTAAAGATTTATATATGGCAAGTCCTATTTTGGCCACCGAAAAATGTTCGGGATTTTTCGGTATTGTACCGGGAAGGTTCTAGAAGGTTCGGAGTGGGGCCCACCTGCATGGGGGACCCACATGAACGTGGGTAGTGGGGGCAAGGCCCCACACCCCTGGTCATACAAGCACCAAGATCCCCCTTAGAAGGAATAAGATCATATCCCGAAGGGATAGGATCAAGATCCCTAAAAAGGGGATAACAATCGGTGGGGAAAGGAAAGGATGGGATTTCTTTCCTCCCACCTTTCTAACGCCCCAATGGACTTGGAGGGCAAGAAATAATCCCCTCCACCCCTATATATAGTGGGGAGGCGCATGGGAGCTGCACCCTTGCCTGGGCGCAGGCCTCCCCTCTACCAAGTCCTACTCCTCTCACGCGGTGCTTGGCGAAGCCCTGAATGATTGCAACTCTCCTCCATCACCAACACACCTTCGTGCTTCTGATGGATGGTGTCTTCACCAACCTCTCCCTCTCTCCTTGCTGGATCAAGGCATGGGAGACATCGGTGGCTGTACGTGTGTTGAACGCGGAGGTGCCGTCCGCTCGGCACTAGGATCTCCGGTGATTTGGATCACGACGAGCACGACTCCTTCAACCCCGTTCTCTTGAACGCTTCCGCTTAGCGATCTACAAGGGTATGTAGATGCACTCTCCTTCCCTCGTTGCTAGTTTCTCCATAGATAGATCTTGGTGACACGTAGGAAATTTTGAATTTCGCCACGTTCCCAACAAAGTGGCATCATGAGCTAGGTCTATTGCGTAGATTCTTTGCACGAGTAGAACACAAAGTAGTTGTGGGCGTTGATTTTGTTCAATATGCTTACTGTTACTAGTCCAATGTTGATTCGGCGGCATTGTGGGATGAAGCGGCCCGGACCGACCTTACACGTACACTTACGTGAGACAGGTTCCACCGATCGACATGCACTTGTTGCATAAGGTGGCTAGCGGGTGCCGCTCTCCCACTTTAGTCGGATCGGATTCGATGAAAAGGGTCCTTATGAAGGGTAAATAGCAATTGACATATCACGTTGTGGTTTTCCGTAGGTAAGAAACGTTCTTGCTAGAAACCCATAGCAGCCACGTAAAACGTGCAAACAACAATTAGAGGACGTCTAACTTGTTTTTGCAGGGTATGCTATGTGATGTGATATGGCCAAAAAGAATGTGATGAATGATATGTGATGTATGAGATTGATCATGTTCTTGTAATAGGAATCACGACTTGCATGTCGATGAGTATGACAACCGGCAAGAGCCATAGGAGTTGTCTTTATTTATTGTATGACCTGCGTGTCATTGAACAACGCCATGTAATTACTTTACTTTATTGCTAACCGGTAGCCATAGTAGTAGAAGTAATAAGTTGGCGAGACAACTTCATGGAGACACGATGATGGAGATCATGATGATGGAGATCATGGTGGCATGCCGGTGACGATGATGATCGTGGAGCCTCAAGATGGAGATCAAAAGGAGCAATATGATATTGGCCATATCATGTCACTATTTGATTGCATGTGATGTTTGTCATGTTTATACGTAATCCACGGTAGTAAATAAGATGATCCTCATTAAAATTTCAAGAAAGTGTTCCCCTAACTGCACCGTTATGAAAGTTTGTCGTTTCAAGCACCACGTGATGATCGGGTGTGATAGATTCTTACGTTCACATACAACGGGTGTAAGCCAGATTTACACACGCCAAAACACTTAGGTTAACTTGACGAGCCTAGCATGTATGCACATGGCCTCGGAACACAAGAGACCGAAAGGTCGAGTATGAGTCGTATGGAGGATACGATCAACATGAAGATGTTCACCGATGATGACTAGTCCGTCTCACGTGATGATCGACACGGCCTAGTTGACTCGGATCATGTAATCACTTAGATGACTAGAGGGATGTCTATCTGAGTGGGAGTTCATTAGATGAACTTAATTATACTGAACATAGTCAAAAGCCCTTTGCAAATTATGTCGTAAGCTCGCGCTTTAGTTCCACTGTTTAGATATGTTCCTAGAGAAAATATAGTTGAAAGTTGACAGTAGCGATTATGCGGACAAAAGAAAGCTTATGTCGTTAATGCACCGCTCAGTGTGCTGAACCCCAAACATCGTCTGTGGATGTTGCGAACATCGGACATACACGTTTTGATAACTACGTGATAGTTCAGTTAAACGGTTTAGAGTTGAGGCACCAAAGACGTTTTTGAAAAGTCATGAAACATATGAGATGTTTCGGGGGCTGAAATTGGGATTTCAGGCTCGTGCCCACGTCAAGAGGTATAAGACCTCCGACGATTTTCTTAGCCTGCAAACTAAGGGAGAAAAGCTCAATCGTTGAGATTGTGCTCAGATTGTCTGAGTGCAACAATCACTTGAATCGAGTGGGAGTTGATCTTCCAGATGAGATAGTGATGTTTCTCCAAAGTCATTGCCACCAAGCTGCTAGAGCTTCGTGATGAACTATAACATATCGTGGATAAATATGATGATCCTTGAGCTATTCGCAATGTTCGACACATGAATGTAGAAATCAAGAAGGAGCATCAATTGTTGATGGTTAGTGAAACCACTAGTTTCAAGAAGGGCAAGGGAAAGAAGGGTACTTCATGAAACAGCAAATCGGTTCTTGCTCTAGTGAAGAAACCCAAGGTTGAACCCAAACCCGATACTAAGTGCTTCAGAATGAGGGGAACAACCATCGGAGCAGTAATTACCCTAGATACTTGGTAGATGAGAAGGCTGTCAAGGTCGATAGAAGTATATTGGATATACATTAAGTTATTGTGTACTTTACTAGTACTCCTAGTAGCACCAGGGTATTAGATACCGGTTCGGTTGCTAAGTGTTAGTAACTCGAAATAAAAGGCTACAGAATAAACGGAGACTAGCTAAAGGTGAGCTGACGATATGTGTTGGAAGTGTTTCCAAGTTTGATGTGATCAAACATCGCACGCTCCCTCTACCATCAAGATTAGTATTAAACGGAATAATTGTCATTTCGTGTTTGCGTTGAGCATAGACATGATAGGATTATGTCTATCGCAATACGGTTATTCATTTAAGGAGAATAATGGTTACTCTATTTATTTGAATAATACCTTCAATGGTCTTGCACCTAAAGGAATGGTTTATTGAATCTCGATCGTAGTGATACACATTTTCATGCCAAAAGATATAAGATACTAATGATAGTACCACTTACTTGTGGCACTGCCATGTAAGTCATATTGGTATAAAACGCATGAAGAAGCTCCATGTTGATGGATCTTTGGACTCACTAGTTTTTCAAAAGTTTGAGACATGCGAACCATGTCTATTGGTGTATACGCATGATGAAACTCCATGCAGATGGATCGTTTGGACTCACTTGATTTTGAATCACTTGAGATATGCAAATCATACCACATGGGCAAGATGACCGAAAAGCCTCGTTTTCAAAGAAGATGGAAAAAGATAGCAACTTGTTGGAAGTAACACATTTTGATGTGTGCAGTCCAATGAGTGCTTTGAGGCATCTGATGAATATCGTTATGTTCTTACTTCACAGATGATTCGAGTAGATGTTGAGTATATTTACTTGATGAAACACAAGTCTGAATTATTGAATGGGTCAAGTAATTTCAGAGTGAAGTTAAAGATCATCGTGACAATAGGATAAAATGTCTATGATATGAACATAGAGATGAGTATCTGAGTTACGAGCTTTGGCACTGAATTAAGACATTGTGGAAATTGTTTCACAATAAATACCGCCTGGAACACCATAGTGTGATGGTGTGTCCGAACATCATAGTTGCACCCTATTGGATATGGTGCGTACCATGATGTCTCTTATCGAATTACCACTATCGTTCATGGGTTAGGCATTAGAGACAACCGCACTCACTTTAATAGGGCACCACGTAATTCCGTTGAGACGACACCGTTTGAACTATGGTTTGGAGAAACCTAAGTTGTCGTTTGGGGCTGCGATGCTTATGTGAAAAAGTTTCAGGTTGATGAGCTCGAACCCAAAGCGGATAAAAATGCATCTTCATAGGACACCCAAAACAGTTGAGTATACCTCCTATCTCAGATCCGGAAGCAAAAGTAATTGTTTCTAGAAACGGGTCCTTTCTCGAGGAAAAGTTTCTCTCGAAAGAATTGAGTGGGAGGATGGTGGAGACTTAATGAGGTTATTGAACCATCACTTCAACCAGTGTGTAGCAGGGCACAGGAAGTTGTTCATGTGGCACATACACCAATTGAAGTGGAAGCTGATGATAGTGATCATGATGCTTCGGATCAAGTCACTACCGGACCTCGTAGGTCGACAAGGACGCGTACTACTTCAGAGTGGTATGCAATCCTTGAAGGAAATATGCCCTAGAGGCAATAATAAAGTTATTATTTATTTCCTCATATCATGATAAATGTTTATTATTCATGCTAGAATTGTATTAACCGGAAACATGATACATGTGTGAATACATAGACAAACATATAGTCACTAGTATGCCTCTACTTGACTAGCTCATTAATCAAAGATGGTTATGTTTCCTAACCATAGACATGTGTTGTTATTTGATTAATGGGATCACATCATTAGGAGAATGATGTGATTGACATGACCCATTCCGTTAGCCTAGCACTTGATCGCTTAGTATATTGCTATTGCTTTCTTCATGACCTATACATGTTCCTGTAACTATGAGATTATGCAACTCCCGTTTACCGGAGGAACACTTTGGGTGCTACCAAACGTCACAACGTAACTGGGTGATTATAAAGGAGTACTACAGGTGTCTCCAAAGGTACATGTTGGGTTGGCGTATTTCGAGATTAGGTTTTGTCACTCCGATTGTCGGAGAGGTATCTCTGTGCCCTCTCGGTAATACACATCACATAAGCCTTGCAAGCATTGCAACGAATAAGTTGGTTGCGAGATGATGTATTACGGAACGAGTAAAGAGACTTGCCAAGACTTTAGATTGAACTAGGTATTGGATACCGACGATCGAATCTCGGGCAAGTAACATACCGATGACAAAGGGAACAACGTATGTCGTTATGCGGTTTGCTCGATAAAGATCTTCAGAGAATATGTAGGAACCAATATGGGCATCCGTGTTCCGCTATTGGTTATTGACCGAGAATAGTTCTAGGTCATGTCTACATAGTTCTCGAACCCGTAGGGTCCGCACGCTTAACGTTACGATGACAATTTTATTATGAGTTTATAAGTTTTGATGTACGAAGTTTGTTCGAGTCCCGGATGTGATCACGGACGTGACAAGGAGTCTCGAAATGGTCGAGACATAAAGATTGATATATTGGAAGCCTATATTTGGATATCGGAATGGTTCCGGTGAAATCGGGATTTTACCGAACACCGGGAGTTACTGAACCCTCCCGGGGATAATGGGCCTTAGTGGGCCATAAGGGAGAAGAGGAGGGCGGCCAGGCAGGCCGCGCGCCTCCCCCCTAGTCCGAATAGGACAAGGAGAGGGGCGGCGCCTCTTCCTCTTTCCCTCCCCTTTCCTTCTCCAACAAGGCAAGAGGGGAGTCCTACTCCAGTGGGAGTAGGACTCCTCCAGCGCACCCCTTGGGGCCGGCCGCACCTCCCTCCCTCCTTTATATACGGGGCAAGGGGTACCCCAGACACACAATTTGATCTACTTAATCGTTCCTTAGCCGTGTGCGGTGCCCCTTCCACCATATTCCACCTCGGTCATATCGTCATGAGTTTAGGCGAAGCCTCGCGCCGGTAGAACATCATCATCGCTACCACGCCGTCAGGTCGACGGAACTCATCCCGACACTTTGGCTGGATCGGAGTCCGGGATTGTCATCGAGCTGAACGTGTGCCGAACTCGGAGGTGCCGTCGCTCGGTACTTGGATCGGTCGGATCGTGAAGACGCACGACTACATCAACCGCGTTGTCATAACGCTTCCGCCACGGTCTCACGAGGGTACGTGGACAATACTCTCCTCTCGTTGCTATGCATCACCATGATCCTTGCGTGTGCGTAGGAAATTTCTTTAAAATTACTACGTTCCCCAACAGTGGTATCAGAGCCTGGTTTTATGCGTTGATGTTATATGCACGAGTAGAACACAAGTGAGTTGTGGGCGATACAAGTCGTACTGCTTACCAGCATGTCATACTTTGGTTCGGGCGGTATTGTGAGATGAAGCGGCCGGACCGACATTACGCCAGACGCTTACGCGAGACTGGTTTCACCGCTGCGAGCACTCGTTGCTTAAAGGTGACTGGCGGGTGTCTGTATCTCTCACTTTAGTTGAACCGAGTGTGGCTACGCCCGGGCCTTGCGAAGGTTAAAACAGCACCAACTTGACAAAATATCGTTGTGGTTTTGATGTGTAGGTAAGAACGGTTCTTGCCCAGCCCGTAGCAGCCACGTAAAACTTGCAACAACAAAGTAGAGGACGTCTAACTTGTTTTTGCAGGGCATGTTGTGATGTGATATGGTCAAGACGTGATGCTATATTTTATTGTATGAGATGATCATGTTTTGTAACCAAGTTATCGGCAATCGGCGTGAGCCATATGGTTGTCGCTTTATTGTATGAAATGCAACGCCATGTAATTGCTTTACTTTATCACTAAGCGGTAGCGATAGTCGAGAAGCAATAGTTGGCGAGACGACAACGATACTACGATGGAGATCAAGGTGTCGCTACCGGTGACGATGGTGATCACGATTTGCTTCGAGATGGAGATCACAAGCACAAGATGATGATGGCCATATCATATCACTTATATTGATTGCATGTGATGTTTATCCTTTATGCATCTTATCTTTCTTTGATTGACGGTAGCATTATAAGATGATCTCTCATTAAATATCAAGAAGTGTTCTCCTTGAGTATGCACCGTTGCGGAAGTTCTTCGTGCTGAGACACCACGTGATGATCGGGTGTGATAGGCTCTACGTTCAAATACAACGGTGCAAAACAGTTGCACACGCGAATACTCAGGTCAAACTTGACGAGCCTAGCATATAAAGATATGGCCTCGGAACACGGAGACCGAAGGTCGGCGTGAATCATATAGTAGATATGATCAACATAGTGATGTTCACCATTGAAACTACTCCATCTCACGTGATGATCGGACATGGTTTAGTTGATTTGGATCACGTAATCACTTAGATGACTAGAGAGATGTCTATCTAAGTGGGAGTTCTTAAGTAATATGATTAATTGAACTTAAATTTATCATGAACTTAGTACCGATAGTATTTTGCTTGTCTATGTTTACTGTAGATAGATGGCTCGTCTTTGTTGTTCCGTTGAATTTTAATGCGTTCCTTGAGAAAGCAAAGTTGAAAGATGATGGTAGCAATTACACGGATCGGGTCCAGAATCTCGAGGATTATCCTTATTGCTGCAGTAAGAATTACGCCTGGAAGCACCGGCTGGTGCCGTGCCCGCTGCTGATGCAACTGACGACGTTAAGAACGTCTCGCAGAGCAAAGCTGATGACTACTCGATAGTTCAGTGTGCCATGCTTTACGGCTTAGAACTGGGACTTCAACGACGTTTTGAACGTCATGGAGCATATGAGATGTTCCAGGAGTTGAAGTTAATATTTCAAGCAAATGCCCGGATTGAGAGATATGAAGTCTCCAATAAGTTCTATAGCTGCAAGATGGAGGAGAATAGTTACAAGGTGAACACATACTCAAAATGTCCGGGTATAATAATCACTTGATTCAACCGGGAGTTAATCTTCCCGATGATAGTGTCATTGATGTAATTCTTCAATCATCGCCAAAGAAGCTACAAGAGCTTCGTGATGAACTATAATATGCAAGGGATGGACAATTCTATTCGAGCTCTTCGCAATGCTAAAAGTCATGAGGTAGAAATCAAAAGGAGCATCAAGTGTTGATGGTTAACAAGACCACCAGTTTCAAGAAAAGGGAAAAGGGAAGAAGAAGGAACTTCAAGAAGAACAGCAAACAAGTTGCTGCTCAAGAGAACAAACCCAAGTCTGGACCTAAGCATGAGATCGAGTGCTTCTACCGCAAGCGCATCGGACATCGGAAGCGGAACTGCCCCAAGTATTTGGCGGATAAGAAGGATGGCAAAGTGAACAAAGGTATATGTGATATACATGTTATTGATGTGTACCTTACTAATACTCGCAGTAGTACCGGGTATTTGATATCGGTTACATTGCTATAATATTTGCAACTCGAAATAGGAACTACGGATTAAGCGAAGATTGGCTAAGGATGAGGTGACGCGCAGGGAAATGGTTCCAAAGTCGATGTGATCGCGGTCGGCACGCTACCTCTACATCTACCATCGGGATTAGTTTTAGACCTAAATAATTGTTATTTGGTGCCGTTAAGCATGAACATTATATCTGGATCTTGTTTGATGCGAGACGGTTATTCATTTAAGTCGAGAATAATGGTTGTTCTATTTATATGAATAATATCTTTTATGGTCATGCACCCTTGAAGAGTGGCCTATTTTTATTGAATCTCGATAGTAGTAATACACATATTCATAGTGTTGAAACCAAAAGATGCAGAGTTGATAATGATAGTGCAACTTATTTGTGTAATCGCCGTTTGGGTCATATCGGTGTAAAACGCATGAAGAAACTCCATCTTGATGGGCTTTTGGAATCACTTGATTATGAATCACTTGGTACTTGCGAACCGTGCCTCATGGGCAAGATGACTAAAACGCCGTTCTCCGGAACTATGGAGCGAGCAACTAATTTGTTGGAAATCATACATACTGATGTTTGTGGTCCAATGAATGTTGAGGCACGCGGCGGGTATCGTTATTTTCTCACCTTCACAGATGATTTGAGCAGATATGGGTATATCTACTTGATGAAACATAAGTCTGAAACATTTGAAAAGTTCAAAGAATTTCAGAGTGAAGTGGAAAATCATCGTAACAAGAAAATAAAATTTCTACGATCTGATCGTGGAGGAGAATATTTGAGTTACGAGTTTGGTTTACATTTGAAACAATGTGGAATAGTTTAGCAACTCACACCACCCGGAACACCACAACGAAATGGTGTGTCCGAACGTCGTAATCGTTCTTTACTAAATATGGTGCGATCTATGATGTCTCTTACTGATTTACCACTATCGTTTTGGGGTTATGCTTTAGAGACAGCCACATTCACGTTAAATAGGGCACCATCAAAATCCGTTGAAACGACACCTTATGAACTATGGTTTGGCAAGAAACCAAAGTTGTCGTATCTCAAAGTTTGGGGCTGCGATGCTTATGTGAAGAAACTTCAACCAGATAAGCTCGAACCTAAATCGGAGAAATGTGTCTTCATAGGATACCCAAAAGAGACTATTGGGTACACCTTCTATCACAGATCTGAAGGCAAGATTTTCGTTGCTAAATTCGGATCCTTTCTAGAAAAGGAGTTTCTCTCGAAAGAAGTGAGTGGGAGAAAAGTAGAACTTGATGAGATAATCAGATTCCGCTCCCTTATTGGGAAGTAGTTCATCACAAGAACCGGTTCTGTGACAACCGCACCAATTAGTGAGGAAGCTAATGATATTGATCATGAAACTTCAGATCAAGTTTCTACCGAACTCACGAGGTCAACTAGAGTAAGATCTCGCACCAGAGTGGTACGGTAATCCTATTCTCGAAGTCATGTTACTTGACCATGGCGAACCTACAAACTATGAAGAAGCGATGGTGAGCCCAGATTCGCAAAATGGTCGGAAGCCATGAAATCTGAGATGGGATCCATGTATGAGAACAAAGTATGGACTTTGGTTGACTTGCCCGATGATCGGCAAGCCATTGAGAATAAATGGATCTTTAAGAAGAAGACCGACGCGATGGTAATGTAATCGTCTATAAAGCTCGACTTGTTGCGAAAGGTTTTCGACAAGTTCAAGGGGTTGACTACGATGAGACTTTCTCACCCGTAGTGATGCTTAAGTCTGTCCGAATCATGTTAGCAATTACTGCATTTTATGATTATGAAATTTGGCAAATGGATGTCAAAACTGCATTCTTGAATGGATTTCTAGAAGAAGAGTTGTATATGATGCAACCAGAAGGTTTTGTTGATCCAAAAGGTGCTAACAAAGTATGCAAGCTCCACGATCAATTTATGGTGCAGTGCAAGCCTCTCGGAGTTGGAATAAACGCTTTGATAGTGTGATCAAAGCATATGGTTTTATATGACTTTTGGAGAAGCTTTGTATTTACAAGAAAGTGAGTGGGAGCTCAGTAGCATTTACGATATTATATGTGGACGACATATTATTAATTGGAAATGATATAGAATTTCTGGATAGCATAAAAGGATACTTGAATAAAAGTTTTTCAATGAAAGACCTCGGTGAAGCTGCTTACATATTGGGCATCAAGATCTATAGAGATAGATCAAGACGCTTGATTGGACTTTCACAAAGCACATACATTGATAAAGTTTTGAAAAGTTCAAAATGGATCGTGCAAAGAAAGGATTCTTACCGTGTTACAAGGTGTGAAATTGAGTCGACTCAATGCCCCACCACAGCAGAAGATAGAGAGAAAATGAAAGATGTTCCTATGCTTCAGCCATAGGCTCTATCATGTATGCAATGCTGTGTACCAGACCGACGTATGCTTAGCAATAAGCTTGGCAGAAGGTACCAAAGTAATCCAGAGTGTATCATCGACAGCGGTCAAGAACATCCTGAAATACCTGAAAAGGACTAAGGATATGTTTCTCGTATATGGAGGTGACAAAGAGCTAGTCGTAAATGGTTACGTCGATGCAAGCTTTGACACTGATCCGGGCGATTCTAAATCACAAACCGGATACGTGTTTTTATTACGGTGGAGCTGTCAATTGGTGCAGTTCTAAACAAAGCGTCATGGCGGGATCTACGTGTGAAGCGGAGTACATAGCTGCTTCGGAAGCAGCAAATGAAGGAGTCTGGATGAAAGAGTTCATTTCCGATCTAGGTGTCATACCTAGTGCATCGGGACCATTGAAGATCTTCTGTGACAATACTTTGGTGCAATTGCCTTGGCAAAGGAATCCAGATTTCACAAGAGGACCAAGCATATCAAGAGACGCTTCAATTCCATCCGGGACCAAGTCCGTGGGAGACATAGAGATTTGCAAGATACATACGGATCTGAATGTTGCGTAACCCGTTGACTAAGCCTCTTCCACGAGCAAAACATGATCAGCACCAAGACTCCATGGGTGTTAGAATCATTACAAAGGTAATCTAGATTATTGACTCTAGTGCAAGTGGGAGATCAAGGAAATATGCCCTAGATGCCATAATAAAGTTATTATTTATTTCCTCATATCATGATAAATGTTTATTATTCATGCTAGAATTGTATTAACCGGAAACATGATACATGTGTGAATACATAGACAAACATATAGTCACTAGTATGCCTCTACTTGACTAGCTCATTAATCAAAGATGGTTATGTTTCCTAACCATAGACATGTGTTGTTATTTGATTAATGGGATCACATCATTAGGAGAATGATGTGATTGACATGACCCATTCCGTTAGCCTAGCACTTGATCGCTTAGTATATTGCTATTGCTTTCTTCATGACCTATACATGTTCCTGTAACTATGAGATTATGCAACTCCTGCTTACCGGAGGAACACTTTGGTGCTACCAAACGTCACAACGTATCCGGGTGATTATAAAGGAGTACTACAGGTGTCTCCAAAGGTACATGTTGGGTTGGCGATTTCGAGATTAGGTTTTGTCACTCCGATTGCTCGGAGAGGTATCTCGGGCCCTCTCGGTAATACACATCACATAAGCCTTGCAAGCATTGCAACTAATAAGTTGGTTGCGTAGATGATGTATTACGGAACGAGTAAAGAGACTTGCCAAGAATTTAGATTGAACTAGGTATTGGATACCGACGATCGAATCTCGGGCAAGTAACATACCGATGACAAAGGGAACAACGTATGTCGTTATGCGGTTTGCCCGATAAAGATCTTCGTAGAATATGTAGGAACCAATATGGGCATCCAGGTTACGCTATTGGTTATTGACCGAGAATAGTTCTAGGTCATGTCTACATAGTTCTCGAACCCGTAGGGTCCGCACGCTTAACGTTACGATGACAGTTTTATTATGAGTTTATAAGTTTTGATGTACCTAAGTTTGTTCGGAGTCCCGGATGTGATCACGGACGTGACGAGGAGTCTCGAAATGGTCGAGACATAAAGATTGATATATTGGAAGCCTATATTTGGATATCGGAATGGTTCCGGGTGAAATCGGGATTTTACCGGAACACCGGGGGGTTACTGGAACCCTCCCGGGGGATAATGGGCCTTAGTGGGCCATAAGGGAGAAGAGGAGGGCCGGCCAGGGCAGGCCGCGCCTCCCCCTAGTCCGAATAGGACAAGGAGAGGGGCGGCGCCTCTTCCTCTTTCCCTCCCCCTTCCTTCTCCAACAAGGCAAGAGGGGGGAGTCCTACTCCCGGTGGGAGTAGGACTCCTCCAGGCGCACCCCTTGGGGGCCGGCCGCACCTCCCCCTCCCTCCTTTATATACGGGGGCAAGGGGGCACCCCAAGACACACAAGTTGATCTACGGATCGTTCCTTAGCCGTGTGCGGTGCCCCCCTCCACCATATTCCACCTCGGTCATATCGTCGTGGAGTTTAGGCGAAGCCTGCTTGATAGAACATCATCATCGCCACCACGCCGTCGTCTTGACGAACTCATCCCGACACTTTGCTTTGGATCGGAGTCCGTGGATCGCCATCGAGCTGAACGTGTCTGAACTCGGAGGTGCCGTGACGTTCGGTACTTGGATCGATCGGATCGTGAAGACGTACGACTACATCAACCGCGTTGTCATAACGCTTCCGCTTACGATCTACGAGGGTACGTGGACAATACTCTCCCCTCTCGTTGCTATGCATCACCATGATCCTTGCGTGTGCGTAGGAATTTTTTTTGAAATTACTACGTTCCCCAACAATCCTGTCTTAGAGGTCATGTTGCTAGACAACAATGAACCTACGAGCTATGAAGAAGCGATGGTGGGCCCGGATTCCGACGAATGGCTCAAGGCCATAACATCCGAGAGAGGATCCATGACTTTGGAAGAAATACTTGATGGTCGTAAGGACGTTGGGTAAAGATGGATTTTAAAAGGAAGATGCATAATGATGGTAAGTATCACCATTAAGAAAGCTCGACTTGTCGTTAAAGATGTTTTCCGACAAGTTCAAGGAGTTAACTATGGTGAGGCTTTCTCACCAGAGCGATGCTAAGAGTCTGTTGGAATTGGATTAGCAATTACTGCATGATTGATGAAATCTTGCGTATAGGATGTCAAAACATTGTTTCCTCGATGTTATACTTGAGGAAAGGTTGTATGTGATACAACCAGAAGGTTTTGTCAATCCTGAAAGATGCTAACAAGTATGCAAAGCTCCAGCAATCCTTCTAAGGACTGGGGTAAGCATGTCGGAGTTGGAATGTACGCTCTGATGAGATGATCAAAGATTTTGGGTTTATACAAAGTTTGTGAGAAACTTGTATTTCCAAAGAAGTGAGTGGGAGCACTATAGAATTTCTGATAAGTATATGTGAATGACATATTGTTGATCGGAAATGATGTAGAATTTCTGGAAAGCATATAGGGTTATTTGAAAAGTGTTTTCAATAGAAAACCTGAATTAAGCTGCTTGAACATTGAGCATCAAGATCTATGAGGATAGATAAAAACCGCTAAATGGTACTTTCAAATGAGCACATACCTTGACATGATCTTGAAGGTGTTCAAGATGGATCAGTCAAAGAAGGAGTTCTTGCCTGAGTTGTAGGTATGAAGTTAAGAGTTAAAGCTCGACCACGGCATAAGAGAGAGAAAGGACGAAGGTTGTCCCCTATGCTTCAGACATAGGCTCTGTAGTATGCTATGTTGTGCACCGCACTGGAAGTGTGCCTTGCCATGAGTCTGGCAAGGGGGTACAAGAGTGATCCAGGAATGGATCATTGGACAATGATCAAAATTGTCCTTGGAGTAAATAAGGACATGTTTCTCGATTATGGAGGTGATAAAGAGTTCGGCGTAAAGGGTTACGTCGATGCAAGCTTTAACACCTATCCGAGTGACTCGAGTAGCAAACCGGATACGTATAGTGGAGCAACCATTTGGAATAGCTCCAAGTGGAGCGTGGAAGCAGCATTTACAATATGACATAGAGATTTGCGAAGTACATGCGGATCTGAATGTTGCGTAATTCGCTGACTAAAACCTCTCTCACAAGCAAAACATGATCAAACCCCGAACTCATTGAGTCTTAATCACATGATGATGTGAACTAGTTTAGTGACACTAGTAAACTCTTGGATGTTGGTCACATGGAGATGTGACCTATGAGTGTTGATCACATAGCGATGTGAACTAGATTATTGACTCTAGTGCAAGTGGGAGACTGTTGGAAATATGCCCTAGAGGCAATAATAAATTGGTTATTATTATATTTCCTTGTTCATGATAATCGATTATTATCCATGCTATAATTGTATTGATAGGAAACTCAGATACATGTGTGGATACATAGACAACACCATGTCCCTAGTAAGCCTCTAGTTGACTAGCTCGTTGATCAACAAATGGTTACGGTTTCCTGACCATGGACATTGGATGTCGTTGATAACGGGATCACATCATTTGGAGAATCATGTGATGGACAAGACCCAATCCTAAGCCTAGCACAAAGATCGTGTAGTTCGTATGCTAAAGCTTTTCTAATGTCAAGTATCTTTTCCTTAGACCATGAGATTGTGCAACTCCCGGATACCGTAGGAATGCTTTGGGTGTACCAAACATCACAACGTAATTGGGTGACTATAAAGGTGCACTACAGGTATCTACGAAAGTGTACATTGGGTTGGCACGAATCGAGGCTGGATTTGTCACTCTGTGTAAACGGAGAGGTATCTCTGGCCCACTCGGTAGGACATCATCATAATGTGCACAATGTGACCAAGGGGTTGATCATGGGATGATGTGTTACGGAACGAGTAAAGAGACTTGCCAAGAACGAGATTGAACAAGGTATCGGTATACCGACGGTCGAATCTCGGGCAAGTACAATACCGTTAGACAAAGGGAATTGTATACGGGATCGATTGAGTCCTTGACATCGTGGTTCATCCGATGAGATCATCGTGGAACATGTGGGAGCCAACATGGGTATCCAGATCCGTTGTTAGTTATTGACCGGAGAACGCCTCGGTCATGTTCGATGGTTCCCGAACCCGTAGGGTCTACACACTTAAGGTTCGATGACGCTAGGGTTATAGGGAATAGATATACGTTGTTACCGAATGTTGTTCGGAGTCCCGGATGAGATCCCGGACGTCACGAGGAGTTCCAGAATGGTCTGGAGGTAAAGATTTATATATGGGAAGTCCTATTTTGGCCACCGGAAAATGTTCGGGATTTTTCGGTATTGTATCGGGAAGGTTCTAGAAGGTTCCGGAGTGGGGCCCACCTGCATGGGGGACCCACATGAACGTGGGTAGTGGGGGCAAGGCCCCACACCCCTGGTCAAGGCGCACCAAGATCCCCCCTTAGAAGGAATAAGATCATATCCTGAAGGGATAGGATCAAGATCCCTAAAAAAGGGGGAAAAAAATCGGTTGGGAAAGGAAATGATGGGCTTTCTTTACACCCACCATTGCCAAAGCCCCAATTGAAGTGGAGGGCAAGAAATAATACCCCTACACCCCGATATAAAGTGGGGAGGCGCATGGGAGCTGCACCCTTGCCTCGGCGCAGGCCTCCCCTCTCCCAAGTCCTCCTCCTCTCCCGGTGCTTGGCGAAGCCCTGCAGGATTGCCACGCTCCTCCACCACCACCACGCCGTTGTGCTGCTGCTGGATGGAGTCTTCCTAAACCTCTCCCTCTCTCCTTGCTGGATCAAGGCATGGGAGACGTCGTCGGGCTGTACATGTGTTGAACGCGGAGGTGCCGTCTGTTCGGCACTAGGATCTCCGGTGATTTGGATCACGACGAGTACGACTCCATCAACCCCGTTCTCTTGAACGCTTCCGCTTAGCGATCTACAAGGGTATGTAGATGCACTCTCCTTCCCCTCGTTGCTAGTTTCTCCATAGATAGATCTTGGTGACACGTAGGAAATTTTTGAATTTCTGCTACGTTCCCCAACAGAAGATCCGTCTCCGAGCAATAGATGATGATATGTGGAACGTGGTGTAGCTCGGGCTCACAGTCGCCATTCCTCTAGCTCCCTCCGACGAAGAAAAGAAGCTCATTCAGTTGGATGCTCAAGCCAAAGATGAGATTGGCGGCAATCTCTCTCGAGCGCAGTTCCTTCCCAGTGTGAAACTGCAAAGGAGCTGTGGGATGTTGATGTAGGGCGGAACCCTAATCGGAGATCTTTCACGTTTGGAGGGGATCCTACGAGGGAAACACGACGAACAAGCGGAAGAACACGGGGAAACACACACACAAGAGGAACATAAACCGACAAGTATCGATCACACAAGGGCTAGATCATCGAACACATAAGGTAGCACAAGATTCGAAATCAACAAAGCAAAGATACACGCGTAGCCATTCTTCTCCGAGAGGAGGTCTTGATGGGGTCCACCCTAGAAGGGGGTCTTGAATCCGCTTGGGGGATCTTCTCCGTAGAGGTCTTGAGCTCCGAGGAGAAGTAACCAAGTGGATGAGCAAGGCTCTCACACAAAATATGAGCTAAACCATTGCTACCCGTACCAGGAGGTGGGGGCGTCCTATTTATAGTCTTAGTGCAAATGGAAGACAAAGTGAAGGGATACAAGGGTTCCAGCCCAAGGTGCGGTCACTCAGGTGCCGGACGTCCGGAAGGCATCGGACGTCCGGAGGCTCGGGACGGTCCGGTCATCCGGCAGGGCTCGGACGTCCGAAGATCCGGCCCTGACGTGGGCGCGTCGGTCGTCCGGAGGGGGTCGGTCGTCCGGAGCGTCGTGACTGTCCGGACGTCCGGAGGTCGTCGGTCGTCTGTAGTTTTGGCTCGGGTGCTTGTCGTCCGGTCGTCTGGTGGGTCTCGGACTTCCGTAGATTTGGTTCGGGTGGCCAGGCACCGGACGGGAGAGCTCGGCCGTCCGTGTCCTGGGACTCGTCGGATGTCCGGACAGGGTCGGTCGTCCGACGCCTGTAGCTTCCGCGGCAGCTCTTCTTGTCCATCATGCTTGGGGTCCTCGCCGTCTTGGCTCTTGTATGTAGCTGTTCCGTGGCTCGCTTCCAGGCACCTGATCACACACAGAGTTTCCGAATGAGGTAGTAGCCATGTCTCGTGAGTAGGAAGAGGGAGTTCGGAGAGGAGTGAGTTCACCTTATCTTCAATAGCCTTAGCTCGGGCTCTTGTCATGGGTCCAAGTGGTGTTGAGGGAGATGTAGGCACGTCCATGGGGATGAGCGAGGGATGCTCCGCATCATCTCCCCCCCCTTGGGAGAGATCCGACCTCTGATCAAAAGGTGCATCTCCATTGAAAGGTGTGAGGTCCTTGACGTTGAAGATGTCGCTCACATTGTACTTGCCTCGTGGTAGGTCGATCTTGTAGGCATTGTCGTTGCAGCGTGCTAGAACCTTGAAAGGTCCATCGGCGCGAGGTAGAAGCTTGGACTTGTGTTCGTTGGGGAAGCGGACCTTGCGAAGATGTAGCCACACTAGATCACCAATGTTGAATACCATGGGTTGCTTGTTGATGTTGAGCTTGGTCGCTAGTCGTTGTACTTGGCGCTCGATGGTGTGCCTTGTATCTTCATGCATCTTCTTGATGTAGCTTGCACGAGCACTTGCGTCGAGGTTGGTTCTCTCTTGTAGAGGAAGAGGTAGAATGTCCAATGGGGACAAAGGGTTGAAGCCGTAGACGACCTCGAAGGGGGACTTGCCGGTCGTGGAATGTCTTACACGGTTGTAGGCGTACTCGGTGATGGGTAGACACGCCTCCCACTCCTTGATGTTCTTCTTGATCAACACGCAAAGTAGAGTGGAGAGTGTACGGTTCGTCACCTCCGTTTGGCCGTCGGTTTGAGGATGGTATGCCGAAGAGAACAATAGCTTGATTCCGAGCTTGGAACATAGGGTCTTCCAAAAGTAACTCAAGAACTTGACGTCGCGGTCCGAGACAATCGTTTTTGGTACTCCATGAAGGCACAAGATTTCCCTACAAAAGAGATTGGCAAGATGTGAAGCATCGTCTATCTTGTTGCAAGGAATGAAATGTGCCATCTTAGAAAATCGATCCACAACAACAAAGACGGAATCCTTGCCATTTTGAGTTCTAGGCAAACCAAGGACAAAATCCATGCTAATGTCTTCCCAAGGTTGATAAGGAATAGGAAGGGGCATGTAAAGACCATGGGATTGAGCTTTTGACTTAGCTTTGCGACATGTAGAGCAACGGTTGGTGAAGCGTGAGACATCACGAAACATCTTGGGCCAAAAGTAGTTCTTGGAGAGCGTGGCGAATGTCTTGTCGCGTCCAAAGTGTCCCATAAGTCCGCCTCCATGAGCCTCTTGCAAAAGGAGTAAACAAAGAGAAGACTCGGGAATGCAAAGTTTGTTAGCTCCCATAAGATAATCATCCTTTATGTAGTATCGTTCCCAAGACGTGTGCGTCAAACACTTAGCATAAGGAGTAGCAAAAGAAGGACCATGCTCATACAAGTCTTTTATATGCTCAAAACCGATAACATTCAACTCAAGTTTAGTGACAAGCGTGCATATGCGTGAAAGTGCATCGGCAACTACATTTTCCTTACCCTTGATGTACTTGATGACATAAGGAAAAGATTCAATAAATTCACTCCATTTTGCATGACGCTTGTTCAACTTAGTTTGACCTTTTAGGTACTTAAGTGTTTCATGATCGGTATGGATGACAAACTCATGCGGTCTAAGGTAATGTTCCCAAACATGTAGGACACGCACTAAGGCATACAATTATTTGTCATAGATGGGATAGTTAAGTTGAGCACCGGAGAGTTTTTCACTAAAATAAGCAATGGCTCATTTTTCTTCCATCAAAACTCCGCCAATTCCGGTACCACTTGCATCACAATGGACCTCAAAAGTTTTGTCAAAATTAGGCAAAGCAAGAATCGGAGCATGAGTAAGCAAAGACTTGAGCTCATCAAAAGAGGTTGATTGAAAAGTTCCCCAAACAAAGGGAGTATTCTTCTTACTCAAGGCATGCAAAGGAGCGGCAATTGTGCTAAAATCCTTCACAAAGCAACGATAAAAACCCGCAAGACCAAGAAAGCTACGCACTTGTTGCAAATTGGCGGGTTGGGGCCAAGTTTTAATTGCTTCAATTTTAGATTCATCAACATGGACACCCTTTGAGGATACTACAAAACCCAAGAAAACCACTTTGTCAACACCAAATGTGCATTTTTCATGTTTGCATAAAGACTTTCCTTGCGAAGGGTTGCAAAACAACCCTAACATGATTAAGATGTTCTTTCATGGTTTTGCTAAACACAAGAATATCGTCGAAGTAAACCACAACAAAGACTCCAATGTAAGGACGAAGCACATGATGCATAAGACGCACGAAAGTACCGGGAGCCTCCGAAAGACCCATAGGCATCACTAACCACTCATATAAACCAAATTTGGTTTTGAAAGCAGTTTTCCATTCATCACCCTCTTGTATGCGGATTTGATAATAGCCACTTTTAAGATCAATTTTTGAGAAAAAGTTGGCTCCACTAAGTTCATCACGCATATCATCTAAGCGAGGAATGGGATGCCTATAGCGACTGGTAATAGCATTTATAGGTCTACAATCGGAACACAAGCGGAAACTTCCATCGGGTTTAGGCACAAGTATAATGGGAACGACACACGGGCTTAGGCTTTCACGTACATGACCGTTGTTGATGAGTTGTTGTACTTGCCGTTGAATCTCCTTGGTTTCTTCGGGATTGACTCGGTATGGAGCTTTGTTTGGGAGAGGTGCTCCGGGGACGAGGTCGATTCGATGCTCAATGCCTCGAAGAGGAGGTAGACCCGGAGGTAGCTCATCGGGGAAAACATCATGGAATTCCTGCAAAAGAGATTTAAACACTAAAGGTAGCTCATGAGAGGTGTTAGTTGTTGGCTCTCCATCCTTGCACACAAGAACAAAGTGCATCACACTAGATGGGTTCTCACACACTTCTCTCATATCACTTTTGGTGGCAAATAGGATGATGTTTTTCTCTTTAGGCGAAGAGGCGCTCAAGTTTGGCTTGTGGCTCTCACTCACTTTTTGGTGGATCTCTTTCTCACTCTTGTCTCTATGATGGGTGGCTTGCTTGTCGGCTATCACTTGACTAGGAGACATAGGTCGAGCACATATTCCTTCCCTTTCATCTTGAAGCTATAGTGATTGGTGCGCCCGTTGTGGAAGACACCACGGTCGAATTGCCATGGTCGACCAAGAAGGAGGTGGCAAACCGTCATTGGGACCACATCACATTCCAAAGTGTCCTCATATGCACCAATTTTGAAGGAGACTTGGACCGTATGCTCAATTCGTATAGTGCCGGAGTCACTTAGCCATTGAACCTTGTAGGGATTCGGGTGCTTCCTCTTGACCAATTGAAGCTTGGAGCCTAGTTCTTCACTTGCCAAGTTGTGACAACTTCCTCCATTGATGATGACCTTGACGGACCTTCCGTTGATGCCGGCCTTTGTGTGGAAGATGTGGCATCTTTGGTCGTCTTCTTGTTGATGTTGAAGAGTCAAGACCTTGGAGACAACGAGGGCAGGGCTCGAATCCTCATCGCAAAAGACTTGATCATCTTCATCTTCGTTCACTCGCCGGTGCATGGCCACTTGCTCAAGGGCTTCCATCTCCTCATCACTCATTGAGTCATATGTGCCGTCGTCGTTGAGGATCATGGTGCGCTTGTTGGTGCATTCGTAGGACTTGTGGCCTCGGCCGCCGCAAGTGAAACACTTGAAGGAGCTTGTTTTGATGGTCTCATCGGTCGGAGTAGATGATGAAGCACGCGGCTTGAAGTCGCTTGTAATAGGAGGAGGACGACTTGAACTCGAATTTCTCTTGTAACTCGACTTGTCGTCGTTGTTTGTAGAAGGTTTGGTTGATGTAGATGTTGGAGGAGGTGTTGAAGCTTGGTTGTTGGAGAAGCCGTAGGTCTTGGACGAGTACTTGGCATACTTGAAGTCATCTTGCACTTGACGCCCGCCTTTGTAGCTTGATGCACGAGCTCAATGAGGGTGGAGTATGGTTGGAAGTCGGCGATCTTCTTGATGGGATGATTGAGTCCATTCAAGAAACGTGCCATAGTTTGCTCATCATCTTCCTTCACGTTGGCGCGAATCATGGCTATCTCCATTTCCTTGTAGTATTCTTCAACACTCTTTGTTCCTTGCTTGAGGAGTTGGAGTTTCTTGAAGAGGTCGCGGTTGTAGTAGGTTGGCACAAAACGTGCTCGCATGACATCCTTCATTTGAGCCCAAGTGGTGATTGGAGGTTCACCTCTTGCTTGTCGCCTCTCAAGGCTTTGTTCCCACCATATGAGCACATAGTCTTGGAACTCAAGTGATTCCATAGCTATTTTCTTCTCTTCATCGTAGTTGTGCAACCGGAAGATTTTGTCAACCTTCAATGCCCATGAGAGGTACTCTTCGGGGTCATTGCTTCCATTGAACTTGGGCATGGTGAATTTTAGCTTTCCATAGCGTTGCTCTTCATTGTGTTGTTGGCGATGTTGATGATGACGCCCTTGACGTGGATTGCAATCGTCTTCATGTTGCTCTTGGCGTGGAGGAAGACCATGATCAACTTGCTCTTGTTGAACTTGAGGTTGAGGTGGAACTTGACGAGCTTGTGGAGGAGCTTGAGGGACTTGACGTTGTACATGGGGTTGGTAGTTCCTTTCTTGGATTTCTTCTCGAAGGGCTTCCTCTTGATTACGCCGTTCGCGATTGCGGTTGGCGAAGGCTCAACTTGATTCTTGAAGGGCACATTGCGCCTCAAGAGCTTGCGCTTCTCGTTGTTGTTGTTGAAGACGTTGAGCCTTGGCGTCTTGTTCGTCTTGGTGTAGACGCGCTCGTTCTTCCTCTTGGCGCCGTAGTCGTTGTCGTTCTTGAGCTTGGGCAAAAGCGGCTTGGTTTGATTGAGGACGAGGGACTTGCTCATCGACTTGCTCTTGTGAATGCTTGTCATGTAGCGGGTTGCGAGATGCATGACGGTCTTGACGTGCGGCACGACGAAGAGTGTTCGAAGTAGGTGTAGTTGAGTCGTAGAAGGTGTCGTCGGAGTGTCGACTCGAGCGGCTCCGTCTTGAGGATGAAGAAGTGGAATGGTGCCGGTTCCTCATTAAGGCGCGAATCTCGTCCATTCTTGCATCATTCTCTTGCTTGTGAGCGTCGAACTTGTTGTCAAAGTAGTCTCTTGTACGTTGCTCGGAGAGTCGCAAGTCGGTGGCGAGGTTGTCGATGCGGTCGCTCATTGCTTGTTGCTCTTGGTGCAACGCCACAGTACCAAAGAGGTGGCTCTTGGTGACGTATGATGACATGTCGTCGTCTTGCTCGAGGAAGAGTGGGTTGGTAGAAGTACTTGGCCTATCCATCATTCCAAGCAAAAATGTGAGTGGTAGAAGGAGAAGAACTTATACCAATGTACCTTTGACCGAAGTTGATGATGAATCAAGTTCACTCAAATGCGGACGATGAAATAGCACTATTGGTACCAATCCTTGTCGGTTCTCACACCTACACAAATAAAAGCTTATGGTGGAGCTTGGTGAGGATGGTGGCCCAAAATTTGATGCAATTGTAAGTGAGCGTCAATAATGTTGGAAAAGGTACACAAATTTGCAAATGCAACAAGTAGACCAAGCAAATAGTGGTACACGTAAACACACACGCAAATAGATAAGTGGGATTGTGCAAACCAAAAGTGAGCCAAAATGTGGAATCCACGAAAATGCTCTTGTTGCACAATACTAGAGAGACGCTAGCACGATTGCACAATAGGTGGATACGGAACTTGTGCACAACCTACTAGGCAAAAATGCAACTATCTCTATCCCACATATGCTATATGTATGGTATTTCGGTGCTATGATCCAAGATGATCCAATATTACAATCTTAATGTAGTATGATGCTATGGTTCTTGCTCATAAGCTCTTTGCTTATCTTTCCTCTTTGCTTAAAAGCTTGGGTGGCTCTTTCACTTTTGAGCTCTTTACTCATGCAAAACTTCACTAACCAAGATAGCAAATGTGTATGCAATGACAACTTTGTGACACACAAGTTGATCTCAAGATATGCGCCACAATTGTATGGTATGTATGCTATGGAGTATGATCACTAATGTGCACAAGTCACGTTGCCGGCAATACTCAATGGCTAGTCTCGATGGGCAAGCTACGCAAAAGTAGGGACAATGTGGGTATCAATGCAAATGCAATGTTTGACAAAGATGTCGTCGAAGTTACCGTCCTTGGCGATGATGAGACCCGTGTGAAGTTGAGCCGTGGTGATTGTGAAGCCGAACCGCACCTAGATAGCTGAAACACAAGAGGGTACGGAAGCTACAACTCAAAATCTCAAGGACCAAAATGTGTCAAAATTGTCATAGGAGGTATCGGGGAAGATGTTTGTGTATGTTGGTATGGAAGGTGTGGTGGAATGTGGAATTGTGGTGGTGGAACTGTCAAACTTCAGTTTCGGTTGGGGTTTCACAGACGTCTGGATTTTACGGTCGTCCGGACTTCGTTGCCGGACGTCCGACCTTTTCCGTCGTCCGAGCCTGGGCGAAAATCGGGCTCGGGATGAACTGCGAGATTTCGGGAAGAAGAAAACGGTGAGGTCGAAATCGAGTGATTTGGTGGATGGAAAAGGGGGAGAGGGTGGGGAAAGCTAGATCCACACGCAGCAACACAAATCCAACAAAATCTCAACTCACAAACAAATCACAAAAAAAAAATTGGGGCTATTTTTGGTGGGGAATTTTCGGAATTAGGACGAAAAAAACAAAATCAAGCTAGAAAACACGGGGTAGGGGCTCCAAAAACATGATCAACGTGGCTCATGATACCAAGATGATGTAGGGCGGAACCCTAATCGGAGATCTTTCACGTTTGGAGGGGATCCTACAAGGGAAACACGACGAACAAGCGGAAGAACACGGGGAAACACACACACAGGAGGAACACTAAACCGACAAGTATCAGTCACACAAGGGCTAGATCATCGAACACATAAGGTAGCACAAGATTCGAAATCAACAAAGGAAATATACACGAGTAGCCGTTCTTCTCCGAGAGGAGGTCTTGATGGGGTCCACCCTAGAAGGGGGTCTTGAATCCGCTTGGGGGATCTTCTCCGTAGAGGTCCTGAGCTCCGAGGAGAAGTAACCAAGTGGATGAGCAAGGTTCTCACACAAAATATGAGCTAAACCATTGCTACCCGTACCAGGAGGTGGGGGCATCCTATTTATAGTCTTAGTGCAAATGGAAGTCAAAGTGAAGGGATACAAGGGTTCCAGCCCGAGGTGCGGTCACTCAGGTGCCGGACGTCCGGAAGGCGTCGGACGTCCGGAGGCTCGGGACGGTCCGGTCGTCCGGCAGGGCTCGGACGTCCGAAGATCCGGCCCTGGGGTGGGCGCGTCGGTCGTCCGGAGGGGGTCGGTCGTCCGGAGTGTCGTGACTGTCCGGACGTCCGGAGGTCGTCGGTCGTCCGTAGTTTTGGCTCGGGTGCTTGTCGTCCGGTCGTCCGGTGGGTCTCGGACTTCCGTAGATTTGGTTCGGGTGGCCAGGCACCGGACGTCCGGAGAGCTCGGTCGTCGGTGTCGTGGGACTCGTCGGACGTCCGGACAGGGTCGGTCGTCCGACGCCTGTAGCTTCCGCGGTAGCTCTTCTTGTCCATCATGCTTGGGGTCCTCGCCGTCTTGGCTATTGTATGTAGCTGTTCCGTGGCTCGCCTGTGCACTGATCACACACAGAGTTTCCGAATGAGGTAGTAGCCATGTCTCGTGAGTAGGAAGAGGGAGTTCGGAGAGGAGTGAGTTCACCTTATCTTCAATAGCCTTAGCTTGGGCTCTTGTCATGGGTCCAAGTGGTGTTGAGGGAGATGTAGGCACGTCCATGGGGATGAGCGAGGGATGCTCCGCATCAGATGTCCTCGAGAAGATCAATGAAGGAGTTTCAACTCAGAAGGAAGCTCGAATTGACACTCTATGAGCGAAATTCATTCGCTTCAAGTTCGTTGGAAACGAAAGCTGTCAGCAAACCTTTGACCGTCTCAGTGACATAGCATGAACTTCAAGGTCTCGGCACCAAAGATATCACCGACCATGAAGTTGTGAAGAAACTGCTTCGATTTCTTGACAATTCATTTGACACTCTTGTCTTAATGATTCGCGAACGTCCTGCTTTCAAGTCCCTCAACTCCGCTGATGTCATGGAAGAGTGAACACTCACAAGGAACAAGAAGAAGAGAAAAGAGATTTGTATGGCTGAACTCAACGCAAAAATCATGCTCTCAAGGCTGTGGCTGATTCTTCCTCCGATGGAAATGCCGAAGAAGATTCTGATGATCCAAAAAGGCTCAGCAAAGATCTCGCACTGATCACAAACAGATTCCAACGCTTCCACAAGAAGAGCCAGTTCCAAAAAAGAAGTTCAAGCAACTCCGGGGGGCTCAAAATCTACGTTGAAACCCGCTGGAGAATACACCCGCTTCAAGTGCAAAAAGCCTAGACACTTCATTTTTGACTACCCTCTCTTGGAAGCTAAAATCCGTGCTAGTGGGAGATATGATTCGGTCAACCATCGAGGCAAAAACAAGAGCAAGAACTATGACTCCGAAGATGAGAAAGAAACGAAGAAATTCTTCAAAAAGAAGGACAACTCCACTTCAAAATCTTTGTCAAGATCTTCATAAAGGAACCCTTCCAAGTCCTCCTCCAACCGCAAGAATACCTCTCGCAAGGCCAAGGCGTACATCGGCAAGGAAATAGATTCTGATGAAGAAGAATCGCCAGGTTCTGAAGAAGAAGAAGAACCTGATGAGGATTCTGACTCCGGCATGGCTGGCATAGCATGTGCCTCTTCACCTGCAACCAACTTCTTCGGAAATCATTCAAGCAATGATGAATCTCCTGCCTAATGCTTCATGGCCAAAGCCTCAAAGGAAAAGGTATCCTCCAAAAATCACAAGATTCACTCGAGTGATCAATATTCTTCTCATGAGGATGACCATGCGAAGTTGATAAAAATTACCAACATTCAACAAAATTCTCTTGAGAAAATTGTGAAAACTCTCAGGAAATTTGAAGGGTTGTTGGTTGAGGAGATGGAGAAAATTTTGTCGCTGACCGAAGAGTATTCCACTCTGAAGTCACAGATGGATGATCTGACAAATCCTCATGATTTTCTCTCAGCAGACCACAAAAGATTTACCTATGATTACCTGAAAAGGAAACAGGAACTCAAGGCGCTGAGAGAGGCTCGTGGATTTGGTCAGAGAAAATTCTCTTCTCACCAACAACTTAAAGAAAAACCCGAAGTGTTTGAGCCACCATGTTTAAAATGCCTTGAATGAACCAATGTAGAATCAAATGTTGAATCATCTGTGGATGCTAACCCCTCGGTCGAGGAAAATGGTTTTGCTTCTGATGAAAATGCTAGGTTGAAGGATCTTCTTCAGACAGGAATGTTCAAATCTCTCAAAGGACATCAAACCCTTTTTGATGTTTTGAAGAAATCCATTCTTCACAAAAATCCCAGGAAAGAAGGAATCAGTTTTGAAAGGAAACTGAATGAAGATGGCACCTACTGGGAACCTCATCAATATCCTCAAACAGTGTGGGATCCAGCAAAGAGCAAAACGCTCGATCCAGCATTACTCTCGGGATATGACTCTCCCATTCCTGAATATCCTGATAATGATTCTTTGGATAATACAAGTTGTTCAAGAATCAGCATGGCGAGGTTGTTGCTCGCTATGTGGGACCAAACAGCAGAAATCCCCCCCCCCCAAGAAAGCTATTTGGGTGCCTAAGAAAACTATTGATGCTTTGTCTATTTCTGTTCGTCTAACCATGCAGGCAGAAAAAGTTTGATAGAATGAGTACATGCATACCTCATTTAATCATTTTACTCATGCCCATGGAAGGAATTTCAATGCTGACTCCTTCAATTATGCTCGTACCTCATCGAACAACAATCATGCTTATCGAAAGAAATCATATCCTGCACGCTCTACTGTTTCGAAGCCACCTGCAAAGATGTGGGTGGTTAAGAAAGCCTAATTCTTCTACAGGACTATGTCTCCGTGTGCACTGAATGGATAATGGACAGTGGATGCACTAGTCATATGAGCGGAGAGAAGTCGTTGTTTGTCGACCCCAACTTAACTGCTTCTCCTCTGAAGTATATCACTTTTGGCGACAACAACAAGGGAAAGGTAATTGGGCTAGTTAAAATTGTTATATCCAAAGACAAGTCCATTGATGATGTTTTACTTGTTCAGTCTCTCGGATTCAATCTTATGTCAGTTGGCAAGCTATGTGATTTAGGCATGCTAGTTCTATTCTCTATATCAAAATGCATTGTATTCATGGCCTCTGACAATTCCTTCGTCTTTGAGGGAATTAGAAAGGGTGATCTTTATATTGTGGATTTCTCTAAGGGTCCCTCACTCAAAACTTGTTTTCTCACAAAAGCAACCGAAGGTTGGCTATGGCACCGAAGACTTGGTCATGCAGGTATGAGAAATTTGCAGACCCTAGTGAAGAAAAATCATCTCCGTGGGATTCCTGATGTAAAATTCGATAAGAATCACCTCTATGCTGCATGTGAGGCTAGTAAATTTGCCAAGAAGCATCACTCTTCCAAGACAGTTATGACCAGAACAAGACCACTGGAAATTCTTCATATGGATTTATTCGGTCCTCAAAATTATGCAAGCTTCGATGGTAGTAATTATGGTCTAGTTATTGTTGATGATTTCTCTCGATACACTTGGGTATTCTTTCTCGAAGACAAGACCTGCACCCAATACATCTTCAAAAGTTTCGCTAAGAAGGCCCAGAATGAATATGATGTGCGGATTAAGCATGTCAGAAGCGACAATGGGACTGAGTTCAAAAATACTCATATTGCTGAATTTCTCGATGATCATGGTATTACTCATGAGTTCTCTGCTGCATATACTCCCCAACAGAATGGAGTTGTTGAACGAAAGAACGGAACTCTCATTGAAATGGCAAGAACAATGCTCAGTGAGTATAAAACTCCCATTCGTTTCTGGGCTGATGCTATTAACATTGCTTGTCATGTTATCAATCACGTTTATCTTCACAAGTTCCTTAAGAAAACTTCATATGAGCTTATCACCGGCAAGAAACCGAATGTTTCTTATCTACGTGTGTTTGGTGCACCTTGTTACATTCTTGATATGAATGATTCTTCCAAGCTTGCACCTAAGGCACACGAAGGTTTTCTTCTTGGTTATAGCTCCAACTCGCATACGTATCGTGTCTATAACTCTCACCACATGAAAGTTATGGAAACGGTAAATGTGCGGTTTGATGAATCTAACGTCTCCCAAAAGGAGCACCTGCCAAATGTGATAGATGAACCATTGATATCGGATGCTATTCGGCAAATGGCTATTGGGAGCGTCAAGCTAGTTGAAGGAAATGCACCTGAGTCCTCTAATGATGATGCTCCTATGACTTCAAGCAGAACTCGTCAAGCCGCTGCTGAAGCAAATGCTCCTCCGAATGGAAATGGCAATCAAAATCCAAATGCCGATCAAAATGGCAATCACGAAGAGAATGATGATACAAATGCTGATGCTGATGAGAATGATAATGTTCATCATGAAGAAAATGCTCATCCTCGAGTGGCAAATCGAGTTGATCCTTCATTAATCCTCGACGAGATTGAGAATCCAGGTTATTGACCCACAACTCATTCAGGCACTCATTTGGTTAACTACTGTGGCAGTTTCTCCTTTGTCTCATTGGCAGAACCTACCAAGTATGAAGAAGCCATGAATGATCCAGATTGGATGAATGCAATGCAAAAGGAGTTGGTGCAATTCAAATTAAATGATGTGTGTGAACTGGTTGACAAACCGAATCCCAAGAAACACAATATCATCGGCACAAAATGGATTTTCCGCAATAAGCAAGATGAAAATGGCATTGTGGTGAGAATCAAAGCACGACTTGTTGCTCAAGGGTACACACAGGTAGAAGGTATTGATTTCGGTGAAACATATGCTCCTGTTGCATGCCTTGAGGCAGTTCGTATTATTCTCGCTTATGCAAACTACAATAATATCTTGCTTTATCAGATGGATGTGAAAAGTGTGTTCCTCAATGGTGAAATTGATGAGGAAGTTTATGTTTGACAGCCACCTGGCTTTGAACACCCTGAGTTTCCTAACAAAGTTTTCAGGTTGAAGAAAGCTTTATATGGGCTAAAGCAAGCCCCTCGAGCTTGGTATGACACATTGAAGAAGTTTTTGCTCGACAAAGGGTTCAAGCCAGGATCCACTAATCCCACACTTTTCACTCGTGCCGTTGATAATAATCTATTCGTATGTTAAATCTATGTGGATGATATTATCTTCGGCTGTACTAACAATGCTTGCATCTTAGAGTTCGGGAAAATGTTGTCCGATAAATATCAAATGTCCATGATGGGTGAACTCATGTTCTTTCTCGGACTGCAAATTCATCAACAGGCAAATGGTGTTTTCATATCGCAGGAGAAATATCTGAAAGAATGCCTGAAGAAGTTCAAAATGCAAGATTCCAAAATGAAGGGCTATAAAACCCCTATGCCCACGAATGGTAAGCTGGATGCAAATGTGTACGGTAAGGATTACGACCAGAAGGCCTATCGTTCTATGATCGGTTCCCTTCTCTATCTATGTGCATCCAGACCTGACATTATGTTGAGTATTTTCATGTGTGCCCGCTATCAAGCTACACCGAAAGAATCGCATCACCAAGCAGTCAAGCGCATTCTGAGATATTTGGCTCACAACCCCACCTTAGGTTTATGGTATCCTAAGGGAGCACAGTTTGATCTCGTTGGATATTTAGACTCAGATTGGGTTGGTGACTCTGTAGATAGGAAATCTACTTCGGGGACATGTCATTTCCTCGGTAGATCATTGGCCTGTTGGTCATCAAGGAAGCATAATTGTGTATCTCTTTCCACGGCTGAGGCCGAATATATTAATGCTAGCGCTTGTTGCACTCGGTTATTGTGGATGAAGCAGACATTGAAGGATTATGGCATCGAGGTCAAGCATATTCCTATGTATTGTGACAATGAGAGTGCCATCAAAATTGCACATAATCATGTGTAGCATTCTTGCATGAAGCACATTGCCATCACACATCATTTTATTCATGATCATGTTGCTCGAGAGGATATTGTCATCAATCACGTCAAGACTGAAGACAATCTCGCTGATATATTCATGAAGCCTCTCGATGAGAAAAAATATTGTGCATTACGGTGTGAGCTAAATATCCTAGACTTCGCAAACATGCAGTAAGCTGGACTCGGCACCCGTGCTAACCCTTCCACATCTTAGAAGGAATGCGTGCATAACACTCGAAGAGTTTGAAAATTTTGACAAAGTGAAATTTTCTTTCTGAGAGTGAATACATTAACAAAGAACTAGACTAATCGGGTGCCATGATAATTGTGTGACGCTCGGGATCATAAAGTTCTTATACGGTGGGTTACGCCACGATCGATAGATTTTGTGTTCGTCCGAATGCATTTCCCTCATAGCTATTTGCTCGAATGTTTGTGTTTATCTGCCTTAGTGATATGCCTAGGACCCCGTTTTCCCTCTATTCTATCTCTTCCAGTATCTGCTGATCCGTTACAAATGCTCAAATTCTATCTGGAACGGAACTTTTACCTGGTCCGAACGTTAATATGTTTTGGCGAAAGCTATCCAAAATTTGGGGTTTCCCACCCAAGTCAGGACCACGATCTTTTATGATGGTAGCCACGTGCAACACATCAACTACCACTCCATCGTGTCCGTTGAATCGCAATCGTCTCCTTTTGGAGACCGTTTGATCGTATCCACTGTGTGCAGTTGTTTCCATTCGCATATAAATACCGCACAACTCTCCTTTCCTCCAGTTCACTTTCTCCTCGCATCTCATTCTCCACCGAAACCCTAGTCGCAGTGCTCCACCTTGAGCTCGACGTCGATGAACCCTTCATTGCTTAACTGCCGGAAAGAGGTCACCGGAGTCCTCCACACCGCCGCGGGACATCTTCTTCCCCGCGCCGCCGTAGCTGCTACACGTCACCGAGTTAGGGTACGTGTGGTTTGAACTCGGGCCTCCATCCTTCTCGTTTCGAGTTCATCCGCAGTTATTTTCCTCTTATTTTACCGCATATCTTAGATCTAATTTTTACCCCTACTAGTGTGGATGCAGTTTGTAGTTGTTCCTCGCATCTGAATCTCTTCAGATCTAGGGTTTGTGTTACGTTTCATTCGAATGAAATTCCTAGCAGGTTGTCTAGTATTTTCTCGGACCTACTAGCTCATTCTATGTGTTTGCTTCATTCAAAACATTTCCCAAATTATGCATCTAGTTCTTCTTCAAAATTATTTCGTTCAGAAATATATTCGCTATGAGCATTTGTAACCCTGTCCCCATTTTCCCTCGTACCTATTATGATTCACATGTGTATGCATTCTGTTGAGGATTCTGCTAGACCACACAGTATGGCCAATGAAGAAGAGGTATTCATGGGAACAACTGATGAGTCTAAAGCTCCAAATGGAAAGGGCCCAACGGTAGGCCCATCCACAAGCGAAAGAAAGAGATCCAAACCAAATGAAAACGAGCAAGAAGCAGATGCTCCGAAGAAAAAGAAAGGTGGCAAGCAACCCTTCACAAATTCAGCTCTCTACATCTCTCATGATGATTACAACACTGCACCAGGAGAAGATTCATCACAGAGAAGAAAGCATCTGCAAAGAATTCGACGCCACTGGGTGCGCGAATGGTTTAACTACAAAATGATTCATCCTCAGTTTGCCAAGAACTTTGCTTTTCATCCTCAGTGGGGTGACTATCGTGAGATTGGACTTGTTCGTGCAAGTGCTCCCCTAATACGTCTCCAACGTATCTATAATTTTTATTGTTCCATGTTGTTATATTATCATTCTTGGATGTTTTACAATATAGTCATTTTATATCATTTTTTGGTAGTAACCTATTGACATAGTGCCAAGTTCCAGCTACTGTTTTCTGCATGTTTTTTACATCGCAGGAAATCAATACCAAACGGAGTCCAAACGCAGCGAAACTTTTTGTGGATTTTTTTGGACCAGAAGACATCTGGCGGGACGGAGAAGCACTTGGGGGGTGCTTGATACGTCTCCAACGTATCTATAATTTTTGATTGCTCCATGCTACTTTATCTACTGTTTTGGACTATATTGGGCTTTATCTTTCACTTTTATATTATTTTTGGGACTAACCTATTAACCGGAGGCCCAACCCGTAATTCGCTTTTTTTTGCCTATTTAGGTGTTTGAAGAAAGCGGAATATCAAATGGAGTCCAAACGGAATGAAACCTTGAGAACGTGATTTTCTCACCAAACGTGATCCGAGGACTTGGACCCTACTCCAAGGAACAAAGAGGCGGTCACGAGGGTGGGGCGCCCCTAGGCGCGCCCCACCTCGTGGGCCCCCTGTTGCTCCACCGACGTACTCCTTCCTCCTATATATACCTCACGCCCCAAACGATCGTAACAGGAGCCAAAACCTAATTCCACCGCCGCAACTTCACAGTATCCACGAGATCCCATCTTGAGGCCTATTAGGAGCTCACGAGGGGGGGGCATCCACCACGGAGGGCTTCTACATCATCACCATAGCCCTCCGATGAAGTGGGAGTAGTTTACTTCAGACCTTCAGGTTCATAGCTAGTAGCTAGATGGCTTCTTCTCTCTTTTTGGATCTCAATACAATGTTCTCCCCCTCTCTCGTGGAGATCTATTCGATGTAATCTTCTTTTTGCGGTGTGTTTGTCGAGACCGATGAATTGTGGGTTTATGATCCAGATTATCTATGAATAATATTTGAATCTTCTCTTAATTCTTTTATGTATGATTGAGTTATCTTTGCAAGTCTCTTCGAATTATCCGTTTGGTTTGGCCAACTAGATTGGTAGTTCTTGCAATGGGAGAAGCGTTTAGCTTTGGGTTCAATCTTGCGGTGTCCTTACCGATGTGAGAAAGGGTTGCAAGGCACGTATTGTATTGTTGCCATCGAGGATAACAAGATGGGGTATTTATCATATTGCATGAATTTATTCCTCTACATCATGTCATCTTGCTTAAGGCGTTACTCTGTTTTTAACTTAATACTCTAGATGCATCTTTGGATAGCGGTCGATGAGTGGAGTAATAGTAGTAGATGCAGAATCGTTTCGGTCTACTTGTCTTGGACGTGATGCCTATAAACATGATCATACCTAGATATACTCATAACTATGCTCAATTCTGTCAATTGCTCAACAATAATTTATTCACCAACCGTAGAATACTTATGCTCTTGAGAGAAGCCACTAGTGAAACCTATGGCCCCCGGGTCTATTCTCAGCATATAAATCTCCATCACTTTAATACTTGCTTTGTTTTTACTTTGCCTTTTAGTTTTCACTTTGCATCTCTATACCAAAAATATTATTTATCATCTCTATCAGATCTCACTCTCGTAAGTGACCATGAAGGGATTGACAACCCCTAATCGCGTTGGTTGCGAGGAGCTATTGTTTTGTGCAGGTACGAGGGACTTGTGCGTGGCCTCCTACTGGATTGATACCTTGGTTCTCAAAAATTGAGGGAAATACTTACGATACATTGCTGCATCATCCTCTCCTCTTCGAGGAAATCCAACGCAGTGCTCAAGAGGTAGCAAGAAGAATTTCTGGCGCCATTGCCGGGGAGGCTCATGCAAGAGCAAGTCAAGCACCATACCAAGTACCCATCACAATCCTTATCTCCCGCATTACATTATTTGCCATTTGCCTCTCGTTTTCCTCTCCCCCACTTCACCCTTGCCGTTTTATTCGGCCTGTCTTTTCCGCTTGCTTCTTGTTTGCTTGTGTTACCATGTGCCTTATATTTTCTTGCATCTTTGCTTGCTAAAAGTCTATTGTTATGGATCCACTTAAAGTGTTCTACTTGGATCATCTTCGATCCTTATCTTTCGTCTTTGAAACCCCAACTAGCCTAGTTGATGGGAAATCTTTAGATGAGCATGCTCATTATGTTAAATCACCGTTTATGCGAAAAGGAGACTCTTATGGAGTCAAATAAACAGATTGCTGTGTTATGCTTGGAATCTTTGTGAAATTTATGATTTTACTTGTTGCTCTAAGAACCCTAAAAACACCTTCCTTACCTATGTCAGTTTAATGAAAATGAAATCTTATCTTCTTATGCGAAGGGGGTTTATAGTTACTATGATATCGAACAAATTGAAGAATTTGTTGCTTTTAAGGGTGCTTATGAAGTTGCTTCTTTGATTGAAAAGTATGATATTACTCTCTACGAATCTAAAATTTTTGACATACTTAAATATTGCTATGAAAACTATGCTCATAATGTCTGTGTCAAAGAATTTATTGAGAGAATGACCGTTGCTTTGGAAGAAAATAATGATACACATGAATCTATAGATAATGATGATTCCGATGATTTGATTGAAATATCCCTTGATGAACATGATGCTTGCTATTCTTGTGGCTATGATACCAATATTTATGAAGATGAATTTGCTATAGTTCCTTATGTTAAACATGAGATCGTTGCTATTGCACCCATACTTGATAGTTCCTTCGATGAAAAGCATGATTGCAATGATTTTACTATAAATTCTCTTGATGGCAATTATGCTAATAATATGCAAAACCCTAAGCTTGGGGATGCTAGTTTTGCTATGTCTACTACTTGTTGCAATGATCATGATTGGGGAGATTCTTGTTTTGATCTTGAAAATTTATTTAATCCCTATGATGAATATGAGATTGATAATATTGTTTGAAATAATATTGAAAGTGGGTTTGGAAGAGTGTCAACTTTGGATCCCACATATTTGGAGAATATTCAATCTTATGAAATTTTTGATAAAAGTGGGTTTGGAGAGGTCATGACTTTAGTTAATGTTAATCCCACTATTTTGGAAGAGTGTCAACTTTGCATGCATGTGGATCGTGTTGAAAATATTTTATATGATAGCTATTTTGTTGAATTTGCTTATGATCCCACATATAATTATTATGAGAGA
The DNA here is from genome assembly GCA_021605145.1 of Aegilops bicornis. Lineage (NCBI taxonomy): Eukaryota > Viridiplantae > Streptophyta > Magnoliopsida > Poales > Poaceae > Aegilops > Aegilops bicornis. The sequence continues at coordinate 664,712,602 of CM038671.1, read as the reverse complement.
GGAAAATATGGTCATAGAAATTTTCATGATAATAAATTACCTCTCGTTATGTTGAGATTGCTATTGTTTCTTCCCGCTTCCTTGCATATGCTAGTTTTTGCTTGCCTTGATAATTTGTTTGCCTATAAGATGCCTATGCATAGGAAGTATGTTAGACTTAGATGTGTTTGTCACGTGTGTTATGATGCTCTCTTTGTGCTTCAATTATTGTCTTTCTTGTGAGCATCATTGAAATCTTACGGTGCTTGATCCCAGTGACAGAAGGGGAACCGAGACGTATGTATCGTTGCTACTAAGGATAAAACGATGGGGTCTATTTCTACATAAATAGATATTGTCTACATCATGTCATCGTTCTTATTGCATTACTCCGTTTCTCCATGAACTTAATAGACTAGATGCATGCTGGATAGCGGTCGATGTGTGGAGTAATAGTAGTAGATGCAGGCAGGAGTCGGTCTACTAATCTTGGACATGATGCCTATATAATTATCATTGCCTGGATATCGTCATGATTATTTGAAGTTCTATCAATTGCCCAACAGTAATTTGTTCACCTGTTGTTTGCTATTTTTCTCGAGAGAAGCCACTAGTGAAACCTATGGCCCCTGGGTCTCTTTCTCATATTATTTGCCTTTGCGATCTACTTTATTTGCCTTTTATTTTCAGATCTATTAAACCAAAAAATACAAAAATACCTTGCTGCAATTTATTTTATTTGGTGTTTGATCTATCAATATTTACAACTCTCTCACGTCCGTTTGCCTATCTTCAGGCGTCGCTACCTGATGTCTACTACGCAACCTTCTTCTTGTAGACGTTGTTGGGCCTCAAGTGCAAAGGTTTGTAGGACAGTAATAAATTTCCCTCAAGTGGATGACCTAAGGTTTATCAATCCGTGGGAGGCGTAGGTTGAAGATGGTCTCTCTCAAGCAACCCTGCAACCAAATAACAAAGAGTCTCTTGTGTCCCCAACACACCCAATACAATGGTAAATTGTATAGGTGCACTAGTTCGGCGAAGAGATGGTGATACAAGTGCAATATGGATGGTAGATATAGGTTTTTGTAATCTGAAATTATAAAAACAGCAAGGTAACAAGCGACAAAAGTGAGCGTAAACGGTATTGCAATGCTAGGAAACAAGGCCTAGGGTTCATACTTTCACTAGTGCAAGTTCTCTCAACAATAATAACATAATTGGATCATATAACTATCCCTAAACACAACAAAGAGTCACTCCAAAGTTACTAATAGTGGAGAACAAACGAAGAGATTATTGTAGGGTACGAAACCACCTCAAAGTTATCCTTTCTGATCGATCTATTCAAGAGTCCGTAGTAAAATAACACGAAGCTATTCTTTCCGTTCGATCTATCCTAGAGTTCGTACTAGAATAACACCTTAAGACACATATCAACCAAAACCCTAATGTCACCTAGATACTCCAATGTCGCCTCAAGTATCCGTGGGTATGATTATACGATATGCATCACACAATCTCAGATTCATCTATTCAACCAACACAAAGAACTTCAAAGAGTGCCCCAAAGTTTCTACCGGAGAGTCAAGACGAAAATGTGTGCCAACCCCTATGCATAAGTTCACAAGGTCACTGAACCCGCAAGTTGATCACCAAAACATACATCAATTAGATCACGTGAATATCCCATTGTCACCACAGATAAGCACAGGCCAGACATACATCAAGTGTTCTCAAATCCTTAAAGACTCAATCCGATAAGATAACTTCAAAGGGAAAACTCAATCCATTACAAGAGAGTAGAGAGGGAGAAACATCATAAGATCCAACTATAATATCAAAGCTCGCGATACATCAAGATCGTGCCAAATCAAGAACACGAGAGAGAGAGAGAGATGAAATACATAGCTACTGGTACATACCCTCAGCCCCGAGGGTGAACTACTCCCTCCTCGTCATGGAGAGCGCCGGGATGATGAAGATGGCCATCGGTGAGGGATCCCCCCTCCGGAAGGGTGCCGAAACAGGGCCCCGATTGGTTTTTGGTGGCTACAGAGGCTTGCGGCGGTGGAATTCCTGATCTAGGTTATTTTCTGGAGGTTTCTGTATTTATGTGTAGGTCTCATGTCAGGGGGGTCTCCAAGTCTTCCACGAGATAGGGACGCATGCAGAGGGTAGGCTCGCCCCACCCTCGTGGACGGCCCGGACTCTTCTCGCCCAACTCTTTTTACTCCGGGGCTTCTTTTGGTCCATAAAAAGCATCAAAAATTGGCACGTCAATTGGACTCCGTTTGGTATTCCTTTTCTGTAAAGCTCAAAAACAAGGAAAAAACAGAAACTGGCACTGGGCTCTAGGTTAATAGGTTTGTCCCAAAAATCATATAAAATAGCATATAAATGCATATAAAACATCCTAGATGGATAATATAATAGCATGGAACAATAAAAAATTATAGATACGTTGGAGACGTATCAAGCATCCCCAAGCTTAATTCCTGCTCATCCTCGAGTAGGTAAATGATAAAAACAGAATTTTTGATGTGGAATGCTACCTAACATAATTATCAATGTAATTTTATTTATTGTGGCATGAATGTTCAGATCCGAAAGATTCAAGAGAAAAGTTTAATATTGACATAAAAATAATAATACTTCAAGCATACTAAGCAAGCAATTATGTCTTCTCAAAATAACATAGCCAAAGAAAGCTCATCCCTACAAAATCATATAGTTTGGCCATGCTTCATTTTCGTCACATAAAATGCTGCCATCATGCACAACCCCGATGACAAGCCAAGCAATTGTTTCTTACTTTAGTATTCTCAAACTTTTTCAACTCTCATGCAATATATGAGCGCGAGCCATGGACATAGCACTATGGGTGGAATAGAATATGACGATGGAGCTTGTGTGGAGAAGACAAAAAAGGAGAAAGTCTAACATCGACGCGGCTAATCAACGGGCTATGGAGATGCCCATCAACTGATGTCAATGCGAGGAGTAGGGATTGCCATGCAACAGATGCACTAGAGCTATAAATGTATGAAAGCTCAACAAAAGAAACTAAGCGGGTGTGCATCCAACTTGCTTGCTCACGAAGACCTAGGGCATTTGAGGAAGCCCATTGTTGGAATATACATGCCAAGTTCTATAATGAAAAATTCCCACTAGTATATGAAAGTGACAATATAGGAAACTCACTATCATGAAGATCATGGTGCTACTTTGAAGCACAAGTGTGGAAAAAGGATAGTAGCATTGTCCCTTCTCTCTTTTTCTCTCATTTTTTTGGGCCTTCCTTTTTTTATTTGGCCTCTCTCTTTTTTTATTTGGCCATTCTCTTTTTTTATTTGGCCTTTCTATTTTTTTTCTCACACGGGACAATGCTCTAATAATGATGATCATCACACTTCTATTTATTTACAACTCAAGGATTACAACTCGATACTAGAACAAAATATGACTCTATATGAGTGCTTCCGGCTGTGTACCGGGATGGGAAATGAATCAAGAGTGGCATGTATGAAAAATTATGCATGGTGGCTTTGCCACAAATACGATGTCAACTACATGATCATGCAAGGCAATATGACAATGATAAAGCATGTCATAATAAACGGAACGGTGGAAGTTGCATGGCAATGTATCTCGGAATGGCTATGGAAATGCCATAATAGGTAGGTATGGTGGCTGTTTTGAGGAAGATATAAGGAGGTTTATGTGTGATAGAGCGTATCATATCACGGGGTTTGGATGCTGCCGTGAAGTTTGCACCAACTCTCAAGGTGAGAAAGGGCAATGCACGGTATCGAAGAGGCTAGCAATGATGGAAGGTTGAGAGTGCGTATAATCCATGGACTCAACATTAGTCATAAAGAACTCACATAATTATTGCAAAAATCTACAAGTCATCAAAACCAAGCACTACGCGCATGCTCCTAGGGGGATAGATTGGTAGGAAAAGACCATCGCTCGTCCCCGACCGCCACTCATAAGGAAGGCAATCAAAGAACACCTCATGCTTCAAATGGTGGCTGGGGTGCGTGGCCTGCTAGTGCGCTACCCCCCATGCCTCGCACCTCGTCAACTACCAAGCCTGGCTCAATGCTCAGGGTCTGACATTCCAAGAAGGCCTGGTTCCTGAGAATAATCTGACTGACAATGCCTATCAAGCTTGGAATGACTCCATCACCCTGTCTGATAGCTCAAGCTCCTCGTACGCTGATCTTGGTGTCGTGTAGGACACATTGGCCGTGATGACAGCTCCTTCTCTGCCCTCCACAGCCCTGTCCATTTCTGTGTCTTTGCATAACCAAGGGATTTCTTTTGGTTTGTCTGCTCAAGGAGATGAGCTTCTTGCTGTGCTGCTGAATGACCTAATCCCGTGCCAAAATCTGAACAACTTTATTTTCCATGCTTTGCATCCAATGATTGCTACATTTGGTCCCTGGAGATCGGGATATGGCCTGCATCAACCTCGATGCGAACTTCTTGTCCTTGTCCTTTATTGACTCTTGAATATCGGTTTCACGCTTGACTAACGGCTGCTTTGCCTGCGCCTTCATCTATGCACATTGAAGAGATCTCCTCTACTCAGGAGACCAATGACAGCCTCGGGGTGACATCTGTTGAAGAGAACAACCTCCTACTGGAACCTGTTGAAGAGGACAGCCTCATAACCCTTCTAGTTTCTGAGGATAGTCTCATTTTGCAGTCTGCTGAGAATGCCAACCCCTTAATGCAGCCAGCTTCTGATGACAGCCTCTCTGCGCCGCCTGCTGCAATAGTTCATGGCCAGGACATTTCAGTTGCTCCACCAGCACAGCCACATACACGCCCCAGACGCTCAAGACCTGCTGCCCCTCTATCCACAGTGGATGTTCGTCGTAGCTCGCGCTCGAACAAGTACAATGGCTTCAAAGTCCCAGCGCTGACTGACATTCGTGTGCCCACTTCCAAGGTCAAGCCCAGGGATGGTTCCTTCTATTGGATCTTCTAGCTTTGCCCCTCGTGCGGCCGATGTTATACCTCCTCCAACACCTGTTTCCACCCTACAAGACATCAGCATCAGCAGGTGCGCCATTACAGAAGCAGAGCTTACTTCTGAAGCACTTCTTGCTACTCCGTCTACTGCTGTACTAACGCCAACTAGTACTCCTTCCGTGCCCGACCAAGAGGAGTGCCACACCACCCCTCTGGAGTAACTTCATCTCTGCACCATGCCACCCCTGCGTTGCTGGAATGTTCTTTCGTAGAATATCAGAGGTTTAAATTCCGAGAAGAAATGCTTAGCTCTTAATAATGCGATTATCTCAAGTGGCTGCGCGGTAGTTTGTCTTCAGGAGACCAAGTTGTCTGATGTTACTTCTACTTTTGTTAAAACTTGTTGTCCTCGTCAGTTTGATCAGTTTGCGTTTGTTCCCTCTCGTGGTGCTTCGGGTGGGATTCTCACCATTTGGAAAAGCTCTGTTTTCTCAGGCACATTAGTTTCAAATGACACGCATGCGCTAGTTACCACTTTTGTCAGCACACAATCGTCTCAATCCTGGACTCTAGCGAATATATATGGGCCTTGCACTTGAGAGGAGCGTGACATTTTACCAACTGGCTCTATGATCTTCACATTCCTAATGGACAAGACTGGTTATTCCTCGGTGATTTTAACTATATGCGTGCACCTAATAATCGTAACAAGCCTAGGGGGAACATGCATGAAATGCTTACCTTCAATGACATTATTCATAAACAGCAGCTCATTGAACTTCCAGTACAGGGCGTGCTTACACACGGAGTAACATGCAAACTGACCCCCTTCTTGAGCAAATTGGCTGGTTTTTCTCATCCCTCCATTGGACCATTGTATACCCTAAAACCTTGGTAAAACCCCTCGGCAAACCTGTATCCGATCATATACCTTGTGTGGTCCGTATTGAAACTAAAATCCCTCACAGTAAAATATTCCGCTTTGAGCCTTATTGGATCCTTCACCCTGGGTTTATGGAGGTCATGCAAGAGGTTTGCGAGAAGCCTGTTCGATCAGAGAATGCAACAACTAAGTTATGCCGCAAGTTCAAAGCCCTTAGACATTCACTGAAATGCTGGAGTAAGAATATTTCCCGCCTCTCCATTGCTATTTCTAAATGCAACTTTGTCCTTGCTGACCTTGACGAGCTTGAAAACAAACAAACACTCACTATACCAGAGGCCAACTTCAGGACAATTCTTAAAACCCACCTGCTTAGACTCCTCCAGTACCAGAAACTTTATTGGAAAAAACGCTGCACTATTCGATGGATCAAATTTGGGGACGAAAATACAAAGTTCTTCCAGGCCATTGCCACTGAAAGGTACCGTAGGAATAACATTGCAAGCTTTCGTGATGATAATAGCACGCTGATTGATGATCACCCTAGCAAAGAAGCTCTTTTGTTCCTCACCTACAAAAACCGTCTTGGCTCCACATCAAACTCAAAGATGAAATTCTCTCCGCCGTACCTCATCAAACAATCTGATAATCTTGATCGCCTCACAGAGCCGTTCACACAAAAATAAATTGACCAAGTTGTTAACGAAATGCCCCCGGACCGCGCCCCTGGCCTGATGGCTTCAGTGGGGCTTTCCTCAAAGCTTGCTGGCCCATCATCAAACATGATTTCTATGATCTATGTGCACAATTTCATGACAGCTCTCTGGACATCAACAACATCAACGATGGGCTCATCACACTCATCCCGAAAACCAACTCCCCTGAAACAGTGAATGATTATAGACCAATCACGCTACTGAACTGCTGCCTCAAGTTGATCACAAAACTTCTAGCGGATCGGTTGCAAACCTCCATCTTGGATTTGGTTCACCGCAACTAGTACGGCTTTATTAAGGGAAGGACTATACAGGATTGCCTTGCATGGGCATACCAATACATACACCAGTGTCAAACCTCGGGCAAACAGATCATATTGCTCAAACTTGACTTCGCTAAGGCCTTTGACACAATTGCACATGATCTAATGCTCCAGATTATGCGTCACATGGGCTTCAATGACAAGTGGATCTCTTGGATCAAATGCTTATTCTCTTCAGGGCGATCTTCTGTTCTTCTCAATGGGGTGCCGGGCCGAAAATTCCAATGTCGCTGCGCAGTCAGACAGGGTGATCCCCTGTCCCCTCTTATTTTTGTTCTAGCTGCGGATTTGCTTCAATCTGCCATAAATGATGCATTCCGACAAGGTAAAATTGAGCTCCCCTTCCCATGCAATGGGCAAACGGACTACCCCATTATTCAATACGCTGATGACGCTTTGATAGTCCTACCTGCATGCATACGTCAAGCCACTTTGATCAAGGAGATCTTGTCGGATTATGCTACGTCTACTGGTCCCAAGCTCAACTTTCACAAATCCACCTTGATTCCGATCAACCTTGACCCCTCCTCCACGAACGCACTAGCCAGAGTCTTTGGTTGCACTATTGGTACGATGCCCTTCACTTACCTTGGTCTGCCTCTAGGAACAACTCGACCTACAATCCAAGACCTCATGCCTCTGGTTTGCAAATTGGAAAGGCGATTGATGTCGACTATTTCCATGATGTCTTATGGTGGCAGATTGTCCTGGTTAAATGCCTCAGTCACGTCACTTCTTATCTTTGCCATGTGCACTCTCAAATTTCCACCCAAGCTTCTTGAGATTTTGGAAAAAATAAGAAGACGTTGCCTCTGGACTAAGAAAACCGAGCAAGGTGACAAATGCACTTCTCTCGCTGCGTGGGACATGGTCTATCGACCCAAAAATAAAGGTGGGCTTGGAGTGATCAACCTCAAAATCCATAACGACGCCCCGCTCCTCAAATTCCTCCACAAATTCTATAACAAAATGGATGTTCCTTGGGTACACCTGCTGTGGGACAATCATTACGTCGACAAAATACTCATGCAGCAGACCCTACTGGCTCCTTTTGGTGGCGCGATATTCTAAAATTGACACCAATCTTCAAGGGCATCTCTCAAGTTCAACTGGTGGACGACACGACCACTCTGCTCTGGAAGTACTTCTGGGCGTAGGATGTGCTGCAAGACTCTCACACCCGTGCCTTCTCATTTGCCCTGCAAGAATACATCTCTGTTGCAGACTTCTGGGCTTCCAACGATCTGCATGAAACCTTCCACCTACCCGTGTCACCACTCACATTGGATGAGATACGCGACGTACAAACAACCTTGACCATGATCTGCCCTTCCACAACAACTATTGATGTTTGGTACTATTTGTGGGGAGCGGCCACTTTCAAACCTAAGGATTACTATTCTTATTTTTTCCGTGATGCTCAGACCGACCCCATATTCAAGCACTTGTGGAAATCAGCACAATGAAGTTGAAGGTGTTCGGCTGGTTGCTTTTCCACGATAGACTCAACACGCGCAATATGTTGAAACGGAAGCATTATAACATCGGAGATGACTTTGACTGCCTTCTTTGTGGGCTACCAATTGAATAAACGGTGGACCATATAGTCTTCACCTGTGACTTTAGAAAGGCATGCTGGGATAAACTCCGGGTGCAATGGCCCCCCTTTGATAACAGGCTCGCTACCCTCAAATTTTAACAGAGACTCCTGGCGTGACCCATTCTTCTTGGAAAATTTTCTCACTACTAGGTGGAGTCTATGGAAAGAGAGGAATAACAAACATTTCCGTGGAGTTGACCCTACTGTGGGGTCCTGGTTTTCACACTTCAAAAAAGACCTGGGTCAGCTCCAACATAGAGTCAAGGAAGCCCATAGGGGCTCATTTGTTAAACTTTGTGCTACTCTAGGATGATTTTCTTTTTCTTCTAACTTTTTTTTGGTAACTTGACTCCTCTTGTGGAGAGCTTGTAGTCTACCTCCCTCCTGGTTGGGGGGGGGGGGGGGAGGAGCTGGTCAGATGTGTTGTACACCTTGTATGTCTATATAAACACCCCATATATATATATATATATATATATATATATATATATATAATCACAGTGTGAGTTCTCTCCCACTGTCAATTCCCTCAAAAAAATTGTCACACAATGGTTACCATACGTGCATGCTACGGGACTTGCAAACCTCAACACAAGTATTTCTCAATTTCACAATTACTCAACTAGCACGACTCTAATATCACCATCTTCATATCTCAAAACAATCATCAAGTATCAAACTTCTCATAGTATACAATGCACTCTATATGAAATTTTTTATTATACCCAACTTGAATGCCCATCATATTAGGACTAATTTTATAACCAAAGCAAATTACCATGTTGTTTAGACTCTCAAAATAATATAAGTGAAGAATGAGAGTTCAACTATTTCTTCAAAATAAAACCACCGTCGTGCTCTAAAAAGATATAAGTGAAGCACTAGAGCAACGACAGACTACTCCGAAAGATATAAGTGAAGATCAATGAGTAGTCGAATAATTATGTAACTATGTGAAGACCCTCTAACATTTAAGAATTTCAGATCTTGGTATTTTATTCAAATAGAAAGCAAAACAAAAGAAAAGAAAATGATGCTCCAAGAAAAACACATATCATGTGGTGAATAAAAATATAGCTCCAAGTAAAGTTACCGATGAACGAAGACGAAAGAGGGGATGCCATCCGGGGCATCCCCAAGCTTAGGCTCGTGTTTGTCCTTTAATATTACCTTGGGGTGCCTTGGGAATCCCCAATCTTAGGCTCTTTCCACTCCTTATTCCATAGTCCATCGAATCTTTACCCAAAACTTGAAAACTTCACAACACAAAACTTAACAGAAAACTCGTAAGCTCCGTTAGTATAAGAAAATAAATCACCACTTAGGTACTGTTGTGAACTCATTCTAAATTCATATTGGTGTAATATCTACTGTATTCCAACTTCTCTATGGTTCATACCCTCCGATACTACTCATAGATTCATCAAAATAAGCAAACAGCACAATGAAAACAGAATCTGTCAAAAATAGAACAGTCTGTAGCAATCTGATTTGTTCGAATACTTATGGAACTCCAAAAATTCTGAAATAAAATGGTGGACGTGACGAATTTGTCTATTAATCATATGCAGAAAGAATCAACCTAAAACCACTCTCCAGTTAAAAATGGCAGCTAATCTCGTGAGCGCAAAAGTTTCTATTTTTTACAGCAAGATCACAAAGACTTCACTCAGGTCTTCCCAAAGGTTCTACTTGGCACAAACACTAATTAAAACATAAAACTACATATAAACAGAGGCTAGATGAATTATTTATTATGAGCAAAAAGAAAAGAACAAAAATGAAATTGGGTTGCCTCCCAACAAGCGCTTACGTTTAACGCCCCTAGCTAGGCATGATGATTTCAATGATGCTTGCATAAAAGATAAGAATTGAAACATAAAGAGAGCATCATGAAGCATATTACTAACACATTTAAGTCTAACCCACTTCCTATGCATAGGGATTTTGTGAGCAAACAACTTATGGGAACAATAATCAACTAGCATAGGAAAGTAAAACAAGCAAATCTTCCAGATTTTCAACGCATAGAGAGGAAACTTGATATTATTGCAATATGTAGAAGCATATGATCCTCTCTCATAATAATTTTTAGTAGCATCATGAATGAATTCAACCATATAACCAGCACATAAAGCATTCTTTTCATGATCTACTTGCATAGAAATTTTACTACTCTCCACATAAGCAAATTTATTCTCATCAATAGTAGTAGGAGCAAACTCAAGAAAATAACTATCATGTGAAGCATAATCCAATTGAAAATTAAAATCATGATGACAAGTTTCATGGTTATCTTTATTCTTTATAGCATACGTGTCATCACAATAATCATCATAAATAGGAGGCATGCTTTCATCATAATGAATTTGCTCATCAAAACTTGGGGGACTAAACATATCATCTTCATCAAACATAGCATCCCCAAGCTTGTGGCTTTGCATATCATTAGCATCATGGGTATTCAAAGAATTCATACTACCAACATTGCAATCATACTCATCATTCACATATTTTATGCCAAGCATTCTATGTAATTCTTCTTCTAGTACTTGAGCACAATTTTCCTTTCCATCATTTTCACGAAAGATATTAAAAAGATGAAGCATATGAGGCACCCTTAATTCCATTTTTTGTAGTTTTCTTTTATAGACTAAACTAGTGATAAAACAAGAAACAAAAAGATCCAATTGCAAGATCTAAAGATATACCTTCAAGCACTCACCTCCCCGAGAACGGCACCAGAAATTGCTTGATGTCTACTACGCAACCTTCTTCTTGTAGACGTTGTTGGGCCTCCAAGTGCAGAGGTTTATAGGACAGTAGCAATTTTCTCTCAAGTGGATGAGCTAAGGTTTATCAATCCGTGGGGGGCGTAGGTTGAAGATGGTCTCTCTCAAGCAACCCTGCAACCAAATAACAAAGAGTCTCTTGTGTCCCCAACACACCCAAGAGATGGTGATACAATTGCAATATGGATGGTAGATATAGGTTTTTGTAATCTGAAATTATAAAAACAGCAAGGTAACAAACGATAAAAGTGAGTGTAAACGGTATTGCAATGCTAGGAAACAAGGCCTAGGGTTCATACTTTCACTAGTGCAAGTTCTCTCAACAATAATAACATAATTGGATCATATAACTATCCCTCAACATGCAACAAAGAGTCACTCCAAAGTCACTAATAGCGGAGAACAAATGCAGAGATTATTGTAGGGTATGAAACGACCTCAAAGTTATCCTTTCTGATCGATCTATTCAAGAGTCCGTAGTAAAATAACACGAAGCTATTCTTTTCGTTCGATCTATCCTAGAGTTCGTACTAGAATAACACCTTAAGACACATATCAACCAAAACCCTAATGTTACCTAGATACTCCAATGTCACCTCAAGTATCCGTGCGTATGATTATACGATATGCATCACACAATCTCAGATTCATCTATTCAACCAACACAAAGAACTTCAAAGAGTGCCCCAAAGTTTCTACCGGAGAGTCAAGACGAAAATGGGTGCCAACCCCTATGCATAAGTTCACAAGGTCACTGAACCCGCAAGTTGATCACCAAAACATACAAACATTAGATCACGTGAATATCCCATTGTCACCACAGATAAGCACATGCAAGACATACATCAAGTGTTCTCAAATCCTTAAAGACTCAACCCAATAAGATAACTTCAAAGGGAAAACTCAATCCATTACAAGAGAGTAGAGGGGGAGAAACATCATAAGATCCAACTATGATAGCAAAGCTCGCGATACATCAAGATCGTGCCAAATCAAGAACACGAGAGAGTGAGAGATATCAAACACATAGCTACTGGTACATACCCTCAGCCCCGAGGGTGAACTACTCCCTCCTCGTCATGGAGAGCGCCGGGATGACGAAGACGGCCACCGGTGAGGGATCCCCCCTCCAGCAGGGTGCCGAAACAGGGTCACGATTGGTTTTTTGGTGGCTACAGAGGCTTGCGGCAGTGGAACTCCCGATCTAGGTTATTTTCTGGAGGTTTCTGTATTTATATAATTTTTGGCGTAGGTGTCACGTCAGGAGGGTCTCCGAGTCGTCCACGAGATAGGGGGACGCGCTAAGGGGGGTAGGGCGCGCCCCCCACTCTCGTGGACGGCCCGGGACTCTTCTGGCCCAACTCTTTTACTCTGGGGGCTTCTCTTGGTCCATAAAAAATCATCAAAAATTCGCACGTCAATTGGACACCGCTTGGTATTCCTTTTTTGTAAAACGCAAAAACAAGGAAAAAAATAGAAACTGGCACTGGGCTCTAGGTTAATAAGTTTGTCCCTAAAATCATATAAAATAGCATATAAATGCATATAAAACATCCTAGATGGATAATATAATAGCATGGAACAATCAAAAATTATATTTATGTTGACCCGAAAGGGATTGACAACCCCTTTTACATGTCGGGTTGCGAGTATCTGTTATTTTTGTGTGCAGGTGTTGTTTACGTAGAGTTGCTTGGTTCTCCTACTGGTCCGATAAACTTGGTCTCATCACTGAGGCAAATACCTACAGTCGCTGTGCTGCATCATCCCTTCCTCTCTGGGGAAATACTAACGTAGCGTCAAGCCGCGTCAAAAGGAATTTCTGGTGCCGTTGCCGGGGAGGATCTTCAACATCTACCAGGTTCCTAATCACAAATCTCATCTCCTCGCAATTTACATTATTCACCGTTTGCCTCTCGTTTTCCTTTCCCCAACTTCACAAAAATTTGCCGTTTTATTCCCCTCTTTTTCGTTCGCCGTTTTCTTGTCGGATCTGTTTTTATCGCAATCTTGTTGCGTAGTCACCATGACTCAAGAGAACACCAAGTTGTGTGATTTCTCAAATACCAACAACAATGATTTTATTGGCACTCCTCTTGCTCCTCCCGCCACTAGTGCTGAGTCTTGTGATATTAATACTGCTTTGTTGAATCTTGTTATGAAAGGTCAATTTTCTGGTACTCCTAATGAGGATGCCACGTCCCATCTTAATACCTTCGTGGAATTATGCGATATGCAAAAGGAAAAAGGTGTGGACAATGATGTTCTGAAGATGAAATTATTTCCTTTTTCCTTGCGTGATTCTCAAAATTTTGGTTTTCCTCTTTGCCTCGCAATAGTATCGGTTCTTGGAACAAGTGCAAAGATGCTTTCATCACTAATTGTTTTCCTCCCGCAAAAATTATTTCCCTTAGAACCCAGATCATAAATTTCAAGCAACTTGAACATGAGCATGTTGCACAATCTTGGGGAAGGATGAAAATGATGCTAAGGAATTGCCCAACTCATGGGTTCAATCTTTGGATGATCATACAAAATTTTTATGTGGGATTCAATTTTGTTTCTCGTAATCTTTTAGATTCTGCCACGGGTGGGACTCTTATGGAAATTACTTTGGGTGAAGCCACCAAATTGCTTGATAATATCATGGCAAATTATTCACAATGGCATACCGAAAGAGCTCCTACTAGTAAAAAAGTTAATTGGGTTGAAGAAATTTCTTCTTTGAGTGAAAAAGTTGATGCTATTATGAGATTGGTTGCTAGTAAAAGTGCTCCTATTGATTTCAATGATATGCCTTTTTCTAATTTGATTGAACAAAATAATGATGCCGTAGATGTGAATTTTATTTCTCGCAATAATTTCAATAACAATGCTTATAGAGGTAATTTTAATCCTAGGCCTTTTCCTAGTAATTCCTCTAATAATTATGGTAATTCCTATGGAAATCCTTCTTATAATAATAATAATAGGAACACCTTTGATCTTGAGAATAATATTAAAGAATTTATCAACATGCAAAAAAATTACAACACTACCATAGAAGAAAAGTTGAATAAGATTGATGATTTGTCGAGAAGTGTTGATAGAATTTCTCATAATGTTGAAAATCTCAAGATGAAAATTTGTGTGCCCAAAGTAGAGGAATCAATTAAAGCTCTTTATGTTTCTATGGATGAAAGTAAGAAAAGAACCGCTATTCTTAGAGCTAGAAGAGAATTTTTAGAAAAAGCGTTTTCTAGTGATTGCTTTCATAAAAGTGATGAAAGTCTTAAAATGATTGGTGTTTCTTTGATTGATTCCTTGTTTAGTAAAATTAAGATTGATGATAAAGGGACTGGAGAAGAGTCAAATTTAGCTAGAAGGCGTGCCAATAATTCGGAGGGTGAAAATCTTGTTGAGAAAATTGATAAAAGTGGGTTTGAAGAGGTCAAGACTTTAACTAGTGATGTGCCCACTCTTTTCGATTACAAAGACTTTAACTATGATAGTTGCTCTTTGATTGATTGTATTTCTTTGTTGCAGTCCATGATAAATTCACCCCATGCTTATGAACAAAATAAAGATTTTACTAAACATATTATTGATGCTATGATGAAAGCTTTTGAAGAAAAATTGGAATTAGAAGTTTCAATTCCTAGAAAATTACATGATGAGTGGGAACCTACTATCAAAGTCAAGATTAAAAATTATGAGTGGTTTGCCTTATGTGTCTTGGGTGCTAGTGTTTCTACAATTTCGAAATCTTTATGTGATGTGCTTGGTCTTACCGATATTGAAGAATGTTCTTTAAATTTGCACTTGGCGGTTTCTACTACTAAAAAGCCTATGGGAAGAATTAATGATGTTCTTCTTCTTGCAAATAGGAACTATGTGCCCATAGATTTTTTTGTTCTTGATATTGAATGCAATCTGTCTTGTCCAACTATTCTTGGTAGACCGTTTTTACGCACTATCGGTGCCGTGATTGATATGAAAGAAGGCGATATAAAATTTCAATTTCCACTAAGGAGGGAATGCAACACTTCCCTAGAACAAGAATTAGGCCACCATATGAATCAATCATGAGGGCATCCTATGGATCTCGAAACAAAGAAGACAAAACTTAGATGCTTGCTTTATGCCTAGCTAAGGGCGTAAAACGATAGCGCTTGTTGGGAGCAACCCAATGAATAAAATTTATTTTTGCTTTTTGCTTTCTGTTCTTGAGTGTTTGTATAATTATGCTACTTTTATGATTGTGTTTTTGTGTTTTAATTAGTGTTTGTGCCAAGCAAAGCCTTTAGGATCTTCTTGGGTAATAGTTGTTTGATCTTGCTGAAAAATAGAAACTTATGCACTCAAGAAAATAATTTTCATAAATCACAGAAACGTGATTTTTCCATGACTCTTTTCGCAGAAGATTAGTATACAAATTTCTCAGGCTGTCCTAAGTTTTCAGAATTTTTGGAGTTTCAAAATATTCAGATTGCTACAGATTGTTCTGTATTTGACAGATTCTGTTTTCTTTGTGTTGTGTGCTTGTTTTGATGATTCTATGGTTTTCTTTGATGAGTTTTTGCCATAGAAAAGTTGGAATACAGTAGATATAATGAAAAAATAGAATATGAATTTGTAGCGACCATACCTCAAACAGTCTGACCTCTGTGCATCAGTGTCATCCCTGGATCAGTAATGCTGACACACACAGTACTTGACGGATTTATAACAGAGTAGCAATCACACACTTATTACATCGAGTGTCTCCAAGAGAGAACTTATTACAATAAATATGGCTTAAGGCCATCTAATAACGATAACAGCGGAAGACTTGGAAGATAAGCGGGTCCATCAACTCCAACGGCATCACTGAGTATAGATCCACGACCTAAGGCACCTTACTCGTCGTAAATGCGAAAAGTCCGCAACATGAACGTTGCAGCCAAAACGGGTCAAGACATGGAATATCTTTGGCAATATAACACATAGAGAGCAATATGAAAGAGTAATGCTATACTACATGCATATATGGCTGGTGGAAAGCTCTACGGTTAGAATTTGCGTAAAGCCAATTTTTCCCTACTGCAAAGGAATAAATTTATTTTAACTATCATGGTGGTTGTTAAACATTGAGAATGGTTGGCAGCATTCTCAATCCCAATTAAGCATCATCATTAAAACCAACAATTTTAATTAAAGTAACATGATGATATTCACATGATAATCCAAGTACTAGATACTCAAGATGTCCATAACCGGGGACACGGCTAACCATGATTAGTTTGTTACACTCTGCAGAGGTTTGTGCACTTTTTCCCACAAGACCCGATCTCCTCCGTTGGGATTCTCGCACTACATGGTGTTTGAGAAACGGATGACCGAGACATAGTCTTTCAGAAGCGCTAGCACCTTACAAACAGGTAGACAGTTACACCTACATCCCTCAACATCTGCTAGTCTACCACTGTAAGAGTTCGCACTACTTGATCAACTATGCTAGAGCCCATAGTAGCTTGTGGCTGCACACGGAAGTTTCTAGCATGAATAATCTCATGATCCCTTTGAGCCTGGGTGGCGGTCCAAAAAGAAACAGGCAAATCCTGGAATACCCAGGTGCCTCAATCCACCCAGATGTGTGTTTAAGTTGCCACCTTAAATAAACCATTAATTAACAATCTCACATCTGTCATGGATACACTCACCCAATCCACGTCTACTAGCATAGCATGGCAATATAAGCAAACATAGAAGTAACTCCCAAGGGTTTGATAATAAAACAGGTAATAGGTACTACCTCATCTACTTTCCCAAAACCCACAATTTAATTAGATCCTAATCATGCAATGTTTGAGGATTGATCTAATGCATAAAAACTGGGTATGAAAAGAGATATGATCAAAGTGTTACTTGCCTTGCTGATGATCCGTGAAACCTAGAGACTCAAAGTAGCAAGCGGCGCACTCCGGTTACTCTATCGCAAACAAACAGGCACACAATAAGTAATCGACTAATGCATAGGTAAAACTCAAATAAAATAGGGTCTAACCAGAAAGTTCAACTTAAGAACTCCGGTTTGCAAGAAGAATCAAATCGAACGAAGCAACGAAAGTCAAACGGCGAAAGAAACAGGCTTCGTTTTGCTAATATGGACCTAAGTCAAATTTTACAGAGGCAAAAACTTGTTTGAATTGATTATTCGGAAACAGGGTTTCGAGACGAAACTCTAGGCGCTTGAATCGCCTGATTCCGATAAACGAGCGAAAAGTTATACTAAATCGAAAATCGGATCAGAAATCGCAATCAGAAAAATCGCGGAATAAATCCTAGAAAAAGAAAACGACGAACAGCTTAACGAACGAACGTTCGTTAACTGGATCTAAACGATGAAAACGTTCGTTAAAACGAATGAACGAGCGAACGCTCGCTAAATAACCTAAACCGGAAAAAAACCGATCTAAAAAAACGAATCTAAAAAAATAAACTGCGGTTAAATAAAAAAACCAGGCGATTTTCTGAGCAAAACCGCCGGCGACGGCGGCTACCTCGGGCGGCGGGACAGCGGGGTCGGCGGCGAAGCCCAGCGCGAGGTCCGCAGGGGTGGTGATGGCGGGCGGCGCGGGTCAAGTGAGGCGTTAGCGACGACCTCGGCGGCGACGGCGAGGCGGCGGCGGCGCTAGGGTTCTGGGCGGCGGGCGGCTCGGTGGGCTATGGGTCGGGCGCCCGGCTTTAAAGGCCGGCTCCGGAGGAGTCCGGGCCTAACACGACCCATAGGTCGGTTCGCATTTTTTTAAAAATTAATTCCGCACAGAAAAACTAACGAAAGAAATACTAAACGGACTCCAAAAATCCCTAAATAAATTTTCCCTGGCTTCTAAAATCAAGTCGGACAGGATGAACATTTATTTGGGTCCTAAATGCAATTTTGAAAAACGCGCTTTTTTCCTAAATTCAAATAAAATAGCGAAAAACTCCAAATAAAAATCTTATTTGATTTTTTATTAAATCTTCATTATTCCTTTATTTTGGGAAAGTCATTTTATTCCCTCTCTCATATTTTTGCACTAGAAATAATTGAAGATAAATTTAATAAAATCAAATGATCCTATTTTCAAAATTTGAGAAAACTCAAATATGAAAATAACGAAATCTCCAACGCTCTCCGTGGGTCCTTGAGTTGCATGAACTTTCTAGGATCTAGCCAAAATGCAATAAAATATGATATGCACGTGATGATCTATGTATAACATTCCAAATTGAAAATTTGGGATGTTACAAACCTACCCCCCTTAAGATGAATCTCGCCATCGAGATTCGGGTTGGCTAGAGAATAGGTGAGGGTGGTCCTTCAGCAGATCTTCCTCTCGCTCCCAGGTGGCTTCATCCTTGGTGTGGTGGCTCCACTGAACTTTGCAAAACTTAATAACCTTGCTGCGAGTGACTCGGCTGGCATACTCGAGAATTTTGACTGGTTTCTCCTCGTAGGTCAAATCATTACCCAACTAAATAGCTTCCAGTGGCACAGTATCTCTTAGTGGTATATCAGCCATCTCTGCGTGGCACTTCTTCAACTGAGAAACGTGGAACACGTCGTGAACTCCCGACAATCCTTCAGGTAATTCCAACTTGTAAGCAACTTCTCCCATGCGCTCCAAAACTTTGTATGGTCCCACAAAACATGGCACTAACTTTCCTTTAACACCAAAACTCTTAACTCTTCGAAGCAGGGATACACGAAGATAAACTCTGTCTCCGACTTCGTAAACTGTCTCCTTGCGTTTTGAATCCGTATAGCTCTTCTGCCTAGACTGGGCTACCTTGAGCCTATCGCGAATCAACTTCACCTTCCGTTCAAACTCCTTAATCAAATCTGGTCCAAACAACTGGCGGTCTCCAACTTCATCCCACAACAACGGGGTTCTGCACCTCCTTCCGTACAAGGCTTCGAAAGGGGCCATCTTCAAACTGGTTTGATAGCTGTTGTTATAAGAAAACTCCACATATGGCAAGTTGTCATCCCAACTTGATCCATAATCCAACGCACATGCTCTCAAAGATATCCTCCAAAATCTGATTGACTCTCTCGGTGCATCCATGCATGCGTGGATGAAAAGCTGTGCTAAACTCAAGTCTGGTTCCCAAAGTTTCGTGCAACTGATTCCAAAACCTTGAGGTGAATTGGGTTCCTCTATCTGATACGATACTCCTCGGAACTCCGTGCAGACATACGATCCTGGTCATGTATATTTTAGCCAACTTCAGACCATCAGAGGTAGTCTTCACTTTGGAATGAAATGAACTACCTTCGTCAAACGATCGACTACAACCCAAATCGAGTCATAGCTTTGAACACGCCCCGGCAATCCCGTGATAAAATCCATGCCTAACTTTTCCCACTTCCATTCGGGTATTGGCAATGGCTGTAACGATCCAACCGGCTTCGATGTTCGCCTTCACTCTCGACATACATCACAAACTGCTACATACTCTGCAATATCCTTCTTCATTCCGGTCCACCAGAAAGTATCCTTCAAATCCAAATACATCTTGGTATTTCCTGGGTGAATCGAATACGGTGAATCATGGGCCTCTTGCAAAATCAACTTCCTGATCTCCGGATCACTAGGCACATAAACACGGTCCTCAAACCATAGGGTATCGTGCTCATCCTCACGAAATCCCTTAGCCTTTCCCTTACTCATTTTCTCCTTAATAGAGGCAATCTCCTTGTCCGTTTTCTGAGCTTCTCTAATATTATCCATCAATGTAGATTGTATCTCCAATGCTGCTACATAGCCTCTCGGAACTATTTCCAAACATAGCTCTCGAAATTCCTCGACTAACTCTTTTGGTAAACCTCCGGTCATTAGTGTGGTGACATGGCTCTTGCGGCTCAACGCATCAGCTACTACATTAGCCTTTCCGGGGTGATAATGCAATCTCATATCATAATCCTTGATGAGCTCCAACCATCTCCTTTGCCTGAGATTCAACTCCTTCTACGTGAAGATGTACTTCAAACTCTTGTGATCTGTGTACACCTCACAATGGTTTCCAATGAGAAAATGTCTCCAAGTCTTCAGTGCGTGCACCACGGCTGCTAACTCCAAATCATGGGTAGCATAGTTCAACTCATGAGGCTTAAGCTGTCGTGAAGCATACGAAACAACTCTTCCCTCCTGCATAAGCACTGATCCAAGTCCTCGACGTGAAGCGTCGCAATACACCTCGTAATCCTTGCTTTGATCTGGCAGAATTAACATTGGTGAGGTAACCAAACGTTTCTTCAACTCTTGGAAACTAGCCTCACATTCCTCAGTCCAATTGAATTTAGTGTCCTTCTTCAACAGCTCCGTCATAGGCTTCGCAATCTTCGAGAAATTCTCAATTAATCTCCGGTAGTATCCTGCCAATCCAAGGAAACTCCGGATCTCTCCAACCGTCGTTGGTGCTTCCCACTTTGTCATAGTGTCAACTTTAGTGGGGTCCACTACTATACCCTCTTCGGATATAACATGTCCGAGAAATCCGACTTCCTTCAACCAAAACTCACATTTGCTGAACTTGGCATATAACTGATGTTCTCTGAGCTTCTCAAGTACCAAACGCAGATGCTCCTTATGCTCTTCTTCATTCTTCGAATAAACCAAAATATCATCAATGAACACCACGACGAACTTATCCAAAAAATCCATAAACACCTTGTTCATCATGTTTGTCGGTGTACTAGAGTAGGGGTACCCTAGTATCCCGTACTCGTGCACGGACAGTTGTAGCACCCCGCGGCAGGGTTTGCCTCATCACCGCCAAGATCCTCCGTGGCTCCTGTGGAGCCATTCAAGAACAAAGTATTTGATTGAGAAGACAAGGCCCCGGCAAGAGGAGCTTGTCGGGAAGGCCATTCCAGGCACGCAGAAGACAAGGCCCCGGCAAGAGGAGCTCGCCGGGAAGGCTCGGAGCGCGACAAGCCTCCGGGCGCGACAAGGATTCCGACGCGGCAAGGCGCTGTCATGCATGCAACTTCTCTCCATCTCCGCTCCAGCTCATCCAAATGACGTGTCGCCATGGGACCGTTCCATGCGCTGCGTGTCGGCGGCTGTGCAGCCAGCGGAGAGCAGCGATAAGCGGCTGGCGAGCTTGCCATCGTGGCGGCGGAGGCGCACTGACGGCCTGTTGCCTTTATTCGGACGACAACGACGGGCATTTATTGCTTTTGTCCCTTGCCGTCGAGTTAGGTATTTTGCAATCGCACGCTGTTCAAGTAGGTGTACCAACTCCTGTTTTTACATTTGTACCCCGTACGTGTTGCCACAGCCGGAGACCCTTGAGCATATAAAAGGAGGCCCATGTGCAACGTAGGAAGGGGTCGGCTGGTTCGGTTCATTCGACTGACCAGAGACTAGATACATTCACGTTAGGTTTTGTAGCTCTCATGGCTCCCTAGCAAGAACACAATACACCAGACAAGCAGCAGTAGGAGTTTTATCTCTCCGGAGAGCTCCGAAGCTGGGTAAACTGCTCGTGTGCCTCGCCTCGATCCGCTCTTCGTGCGATCTCCGCCCCCCTCCGAACCACAAGGGGCCTGCTCCGTCGGCCCCATAGGTGTCCGTGGGTACGATCAGCCTCCCCGACATCTTTGGCGCGAGACCCTCAAGACCAGCATGCGCGCCAACATGCTGGCACGAGTGAGATACAGTCGCCTGGACGGGGTGCTGCTCCTTCTAACGTAGTTAGAAGTCTGAGCGTATCCCGCTCCTCGCACCGTTCTCCAATGCCGCCCACTACTCCAGCAGAAGCTCTGGCGAGAGCTCAGCTGCTCCTCGACTACCCTCCAACGGCCGAGAAGGTCGACGAGGTGGAGGGCCACTATCGAGCCTCATCGGCTTTGCCAACAGCTGACGCTCCACGGCAACCAACGCCATCATTGCCCGCGGCGAGACGACAAGGCACGAGCCGGTGGCGGCAGAGCTGTCGGAGGTGCAACCACCGTGCACTCTCCGCCAAGAAGGCCAAGATCGCCGACTCACCGGATCCACCTCGACAGCGACTCCATCGCTGCGTCGTCCGGATCCGCGAGCTTCGCCAGCGATCAGCACCAAGTTCTTCATGAGTGACAACAAGAGGGCGCTCGAACTCGCGCGAGCACGAAGAGAAGCACGACGTCGGTCCGACAAGCACGCTGGGCCTTACATTGACATGCGCACCGGAGGAGCCATGCGACTTCTTTGTCAGACGGTAGGTTGCCCTGCGTTCACTCGTGAGCTGCAGCAAGTCCGATGGCCCAGCCGGAAAAACTTCAAACCAGGCGTCTGGGAGAAGTATGATGGCAGGGCGCATCCGTCGGAGTTCCTTAGCATCTACACCATCGCGGTGCGAGCTGCGGGGACGGGACGACAAGATCCTCGCCAACTACTTCCCGCTCGTGCTCAAGCCTAACGTCAGATCTTGGCTCATGCACTTGCCGGACAGCTCCATATCCTCTTGGGCAGATCTGTGCCATCAGTTTGTTGGCGCCTTCACGGGTGTCCACAAACCTCATGGCCAAGAGAGTGACCTTCACTTGCTCGCCTAGAAGGAAGGAGAGTCCCTGCGCAAGTTCATTCAGAGATTCAGCCGTGTGCACTACAACATCCCAGACGTCCACCCTGCCGCGGTGATCGGCGCATTTCATCGTAATGTGCGGAACCGCAGGATGAGGGAGGAGATGGCGATGTGCAAAGTCAAGGACGTCGATGAGCTGTACGCCTTGGCCGACAAGTGTGCCTTGCTACGAGGAAGGAGGAGACTCGGAGAGAGTGCGGAAGCAGGATCTCGACAAGGTGAAGACACCGCCCGGCAAAGAAGGGCGGCGAGGCAACAGGAAGAAGAAAGCCAGAGAAGTGCTAGCAGTCGAGCGGTCCGGCAATGGAGGTGGCGACAAGAACGCCAAGGCTGGTGGCTCCGGCAAGGAGGTTGCCGCTGACGCCAACCACCAGTCGGTGGCGGCCGCCGACAAGCAGGACAGCTCCGCAAGCAAGATCGCAAGATCCACCGCACCAAGGGCCACGACCTCGAGCTGCAAGAAGGTCGAGCAGCTTGTCGAACAGCAGAGAGCCGAGTACGGCGGGCGCGACAAGGAGAAGGCCCAGGAAGGTCTTTGGGGAGCAAGCAAGAAACGCCCCAGCCGGGGAGGACGCGGCAAGGCCAAGCAGCGACAAGGAGATCGACCTCCCAGCGGCGCGACAAGGATGAAGATGAGGACGACGACGAAGATATGGAAGACGGCAGCGCCGATGAACAGGAGTTTGAAAGCCACAGAGGTCCTCTGCGTTGACGGAGGTGCTTCCCAGCATACCTCCCACCGCCAACTCAAGCAATGGATGCGGGAGGTCAATGCAACGGAACCATCCGTAGAGTCACGCAAGCCTCTCAAGTGGCCCAGCACGCCTATCATTTTTTATATTGATCGCATAACTGCGGTCGGGTGCTTGCCGATGTTGGTCTCTCCAACCATCCGCAACCTCAAGGTCACAAAAATGTTAGTTGACGGCGGGGCCGGCTTGAATCTGATCTCCTCCGCGGTGCTCCAGAAGCTTCAAATCCCTGACGGCGAGCTCGAAGAGACCGGTACCTTCCAAGGAATCAATCCGGGAAGGAGCAAGCCGAAGGGGAAGATTACGTTGCTGGTCACATTTGGCAGCGAGCTGAACTTCAGGGCGAGAGGGTTACATTCGACGTTGCCGATTTCCCATTGCCTTACAATGGGATACTTGGCCGCCCAAAGACTCGCCAAGTTCATGGCAGCCTCTCACTACGCTTACAATCTACTCAAGATGCCAGGCCCGATAAGCGTCATCTACATCCACGGCGACAAGAAGGATGCCCTTATCTCGTGCCGACAAGATCTACCGGGATGCAGCAGCTCATGACGGATTGCCGACACTTGCGGCTGAAGCTCCCGGGGAAGAAGACCAAGTCCAAGTCCGCAAGGGCTCGATGCTCACTCCGCAAGCGCACCTCTTCGAGTGCTGCGCTATCGTCGAGGACGCACCATCGAGCTCCACCGGCAAGTGCAAGAAGATGGTGGCTCCGCCGAAGACCAAGAAGGTGCCCGCCAAGGAGGACGGCACTGGTGGTACCTTCACCATCAGTGCCTCTCTCGACCCTAAATAGGAAGGCGCGCTCATTGCTTTCCTGCGGGCGAATGTCGACGTGTTTGCATGGCAACCGTCTGATATCCCCGGTGTTCCTGTGAAAGTGATTGAGCACCGCCGCCGCTTGTCCTCATGCGCGCCCGTCAAGCAAAAAGTCGAGAAGCAAGCGGTGGGCGCCAAGAATTCATAGAAGAAGAGATCAAGAAACTGGAAGCAGCAGGCCTTGTCAGAGGAGTGCTCCATCCTACGTGGTTGGCCAATCATGTAGTCATGCGCAAAGCAAATGGGAAATGGAGACTTTGTATTGACTTCACGGATGTTAATAAAGCTTGTCCCAAAGATCCATTTCCCTTGCCGCGCATTGACCAGATTGTTGACTCCTCGGCTGGATGTGATTAGCTTTCGTTTCTTGATGCATACTCAGATACCATCATATCTTCATGGCTGAAGAAGATGAGGAGAAGACCGCATTCATCACACCATGTGGCACATCTTTATTTCATACGGATGCCTTTCGGTTTGAAGAATGCTGGTTCAACATTTGCAGGGGTAGTCCATGACGCTTTTGAGCCGCAAACGCACAGAAATGTAGAAGCCTACATGGATGACATAGTGGTCAAAAGCAAGGACAAAGCAACTCTGGTTCAAGATTTGGACGGGACCTTTGCAAATCTGCGCAAGATCAACCTTAAGCTCAACCCCGAGAAGTGCGTGTTTGGAGTTCCTTCCGGCAAGCTTCTCGGGTTCTTCGTGTCTCAGCAAGGGATCGAAGCTAATCCCGACAAGATCAAGGCCATTGAGCAGATTGAAGCACCAAAGCGCGTCAAGGATGTACGAAGGCTTGCCGGTTGCATGGCTGCTCTCAGCAGGTTTATTTCTAGGTCTGCTGAACGCGCCCTGCCGTTTTTCAAGATTTTGAAAAAGGCAGGTCCAATGAAATGGACTCCCGAAGCGGAGGCTGCGCTGTAGGACTTGAAGAGATACCTGTCCTCCACTCCAACACTTGTCGCACCTAGGCCACAAGAGAAGTTGCTGCTATATATAGCGGCAACCAATCAAGTGGTTAGTGCTGCGTTAGTAGCGGGGAGGGAGGCGGATGACGAGCCAAAGCAACCACGGCAAGCACATCCAAATGACAAGCGGGGGGCTTCGCCGACAAGCTCGTCCCGACAAGGATGAATCTGCAGACACATGAACAGACATGTAAAAGGATGGTGCAGCGCCCGGTCTACTTTGTCGATTCCCTCCTGCAGGGGCTAGGTCAAGGTACTACGGTGTGCAAAAATTACTTTTCGGCCTCCTCATGGCCTCGAGAAAGCTGCGCCATTACTTCCAAGCACATGAGATCACAGTTGTCACCGCTTTCCATTTGAAGAGGATACTGCAGAATCCGTAAGGCTGTGCAGGATTGTCGAGTGGGCACTTTGGAGCTGTCAAGCTTTGGTCTCAAGTTTGAAAGCACATCAACTATCCAAAGCGTAGCGTTGGCAAAATTCATAGCAGAATGGACGCCAACACAAGATGAAGAGATTCCGGAGATGAGCATTCCCGTCAAAGAAGCAAGCAAAGAGTGGCTGATGTACTTTGATGGTGCCTTCTTGTCGCAAGGCGCCGGTGCGGCGGTTGCTTATCGCAACCACCGGAGAGCACCTCAAGCACGTCGTCCGATGCACTTTCCCAAGGAGCAAGCGACAAACAATACTCTGAGTATGAAGGTTTGCTTGCCGGTCTCAGGATCGCCGTGGACCTTGGGATCAAGAAGCTCATTGTCAGGGGTGACTCGCAGCTTGTCGTCCGCCAAGTGAACAAAGATTACTAGAGTCCGTTGATGGAGGCCTACGTCGATGAAGTGAGGAAGCTAGAAGAGCACTTTGACGGCCTGCAAATGGAACATGTTCCAAGAGCTCAGAATGATATTGCTGACGGCTGTCAAAGTGCGCTGCACTTAAGTTACTGTGGAACCAGGAATTTTCGTGCTCAAGCTGACTCAACCAACCGTAACACAATCAATTTGGACAAAGCAAGAAGAGGAAGTTGGCCTCTGGTGACTACTTTTCGACAGAGCTTCCCGCCGTCGTTGCAAAGGTCCCCAAGATCAGCGATCTTTGAGGAGCGATCTGCTCCGACAGGCCCTGTGGTTTGTTTCATTGAAGCGAGACGCTCTCGACAAGTCTTGCTCCGGCAAGCTTGTCGGGAGCATCAAGCTCCGGCAGGGCCGCAGGTTCTTGCCGTGGAAGCCGATGTTCCGCAGCAAAGAGATGTGCCTTTCGTCCTTGTTGTCGAGCCACAAGCTCCGGCATGGGCACAAAGAGATTGTCCATTTCCTTTAGACAGGAGAACTTCCCAAGAGCAAGAAGAAGCGGAAAGAGTAGCCCGGCAGTCAAGTATGTACCAGTTTGTCGACAACATATCTGCATGTAAGAAGACTCAACGGTGTGAAATTGAAGTGTATTCCTGTGGAAGATGGATGGAAGCTGTTGGCAGAGATACACGGAGGCATATGTGGTCACCACATTGGCGCAAGAGCACTTGCCGCAAAGCTTTCCGGCAAGGTTTCTTCCGCCGACAGCCCTCCGGATGCAAGCGCACAAGTAACCAAGTGTGAAGCGTGCGGTTCCATTCCAAACAGATACACCAGCCAACTCAAGCTCTCCGGACGATCCCTTTATCCTGGTCATTTTTCGGTGCAGGGGCTCGACATCCTCGGCCCCTTCCACCGAACTGTCGGGGGCTTTGAGTACTTGTACGTCGCCATCGACAAGTTCACAAAGTGGCCGGAAGTGGAAGCAGTGAGGAAGGTGATGGCACAGTCAACAGTCAAGTTCTTCAGGTCGATTGTTTGCCGTTTCGGAATCCCTAACAGGATCATCACCGACAACGGCACACAATTTACGAGTCGCACCTTCATGCAGTACGTCCAAGACCTTGGCGCCAAGGTCTGCTTTGCTTCTGTTGCTCATCCGAGAAGCAACGGTCAAGCAGAGAGGGCAAATGTTGAAGTGCGCTTGGGCTCAAGACCGTAACTTTCGACAGGCTACACAAGTGCGGAAGAAACTGGATCGAGGAGCTGCCGGTGGTTCTTTGGTCGATCAGAACGATGCCAAATCGAGCCACCGGCCAGACACCCTTTGCCCTAGTCTATGGAGCAGAGGCAGTTCTCCCCACGGAACTCGTATACGGATCGCCTCGAGTGCTCGCTATGATGAGCTTGAGCAAGAGCAGCTGCGACAAGATGACGCTACGCACCTTGAGGAGGATCGCTTTCAGTCATTGAGGCGAAGCTGCTCGCTACCAGCAAGCTCTGCGTCGCTACCATAGCCGTAGAGTTAGCGCCAGAAGTCTCGAGGAAGGCAACCTTGTTCTTCGGCGCGTTCAGTCCGCCAAGAATTCAAACAAGTTGACGCCGAAGTGGGAAGGCCCTTATCGGGTGAAACGAGTCACTAGGCCTGGCGCTGTCCGCCTTGAGACCGAAGATGGCATTCCGGTGAGCAACTCTGGAACATTGAGCATCTTCGTAAGTTTTATCCATAGGGCGCGGTTGTCGGAACCCATTCCGGCAACCACCTTTTGTACAAGTCTTGCCGCAGCTTGCATGTAATCCTTTGTACAAAGCCGGCGCAGACCCGATGCATCGATAAAAGCTCATGTGTTGCGCTGCAACTTGTCAAATTCATGCTTTCATCATTTTATTGCATGTTTTGGCTAACACTTTGTGCAGCAACCACACCCGTAAGCGTAATCGAGCCGCTAGGCTCCATAACTTTATTTCCTCTTCTTTCTTTTTCTCAAAGAAAGGAAGGCTCCTAAGCGCACAAGTTAACCAGGGGAGGAGGAGATAATACTATGGACCAGGAACCGCCGAGGAAGTTTCACCTCATCGGGAAGCAAGAGATGAAAAGCTAAGTTGCCAAAGTTTGAGCAATCAATTTTTAAATTTTAAGTTATCTTCCTCGAACGATAGTACTTTGTATGGAGAACACATGTAGCGCAGAGGAACCAACTCGGGCTAGTCGCGCCCTTACTTTGTTTCGAGTCCGCTCAACAACTTAAGTGAGCTGCAGCTAGTCGCGACAAGGTTGCTTGTCGGAGGCGGCACTGCCGATGAAGCTCGACGTTCACTCAGCCCTCGCGGCAAAAGTGCCCGCACCGACAAGTCCCCCAAATGAGTAAGGCAGGAACGTACAAAGGAAGGAATCCAGTAGAGGAAATAACATTGCATTGATCGCCTAAGATAGAGTATATTACAAAATAACTTGTCGCTGATCTAACAAAGTGTTCTAAACATGATCAGCAGCGACAAGGAAAAGATAGAGTTGGCGGCCTAGTCTATGCGGTCGCCCTCAATCCGCTTGATCTTGTTCACCTTGTCCACAATGGGTGCGACAAGGGCTTTGAGCTCCTCCACGTTGGCATCGGGCGGCAGGGATCTGAGGACACCGTTAAGGTTGAGGCCCGGATTGCGGAAGGCCACCTTGATCAACACCTTCTCGAGGGCTCCTGCCTGAGACTGGCGTGATTCTCGGCCACCGCCGGGACCTCTTCTCGGAGTCGCTGGAGGCCCGTCCACCACGCCTTTGAAGAATAAGCCGAGCTTGGCGCTGGGTTGGAGATGCTCGTCGGAGGAGTACGCAAGGTCCGCCATCCCAGCTCCATCGGCTCGTTGTGGATGTCGTGGCGGTGTCCACAAGACCTTCGGTCCAGTGCTCCACGCTCTCCCTCAAGGTGTTACGACGGAGGCAGCATTCGCCCGGCAGCTCCTCCTTGGCCTTGATCGCCTCCAACAAGCCCACCTCCCGCTCTCTAGCGCTGTCCAACGTCTGCGTCGTGGTGGTCAGCTTCAGCCCAGATCCGCCTTTGAATCCTTGGCGGCGCCGAGCTCCTTGCCTCTATCGGCGAGACGACTCTGCAGCTCACCTAGAGTGTAGGCGTCCTTCTCGCGGCCACGCTTGAGCACGGCAAGCTCTTCGCCGCTCTTCTTGAGGGTGGCCTCGGTTGTGCCACCTTCGCCTTGACTCTTCCTTGGCGGCCTCGGCGGCAGCAGCGTCCTTCGCCTCTGAAGCGCCCGCCAAGCGACTCCTCATGGCGGCAAGGTCTTCTTCGTGGCTGTCCAGGTTGACCTTCCGGCTGCGCCAACTCGCTTTCTGCTGGCGAAGCTTCTCGGCAGCCCGGCCATTGCTCGTCCTCATTGCGGCCTTCTCAAGGATGAAGGCTGTGCGCTCTTCTGCAAGTTGCCCCCGCGCTTCCGCCACGTCGCGGAGGGCTTCTTTGTTGGCGCTCCGGAGCTCCTCGGCGCGCTTCTCCATGTCCGCTCCCGCCCTCGCGACAAGGGCTTCCCGGGTCTCTAACTTGGCCTGCCGGGTGCGGTAGAGCGACAACAGCTTCTTCATTTGCTCCTCCTCGACTTCGCCGCTGCTGCTTGGCGCGTCCACTAGCGTCAGGCCAGCGGAGGCGAGTAGCTCGCCGTCGAAGGTTTCTCCCTCGACCGGCGCCCTGGAGCTCGGCTCCCAGGGGAGCTTGGTGAAGACGCCTTTGCCGGCCTTCAGGTAGGCACCGTCTTTGGGGCTCCTCGAACTGACGCCTTGGCAGCGGCGGGGAAATCGGCTGTCGGTGTAGGCGCTTGCCGCTCCTGCGGCCTCAGGCCGTCGGTACAATCGCTCGACCCCTCGCCGGCCTCCGCGATCGGCAGCCTCGGTGGCCTCCTCGCCAACAGCAGTTGGCGGCATGACGGCCTCTTCTTCCACGACGGCGACCACTTCTTCCTCGGCGGCGGCCTCGTCCGGTGTTGTCGCTGCTTCCTCGCCGGGCGGCCTCGACCTCCATCGGCTCAAGGCCGACGAAGAAAGGGCAGTCAAGCAGATGTTCAAAAAGAGAAACAAAAGAAAGCAAACCCAAGGGAGATTTCCGCGTAAGGGAATTACCTGCAACGGGGTCTGCAGCCATGGCCTCGACCACTGGAGGGTCACTGGCGCCGTCCCTTGCCGGGGTAGCCTCCCTTGCCGGAGTGGCCTCCCTTGCCGGGGTGGCCTCCCTTGTCGAAGGGAGCTCCCTTGCCGGGGAGTTCTCCCTTGGCGGCGTAGTGGCGTGGGCAGGATCTCGGAGGCGGCTTCGATCCCTCCCGATGAGGCTGCTCTGCTCCTACACAAGCACACAACAGATATCAACGAAGAAAGAGCACCCTACACACCTAATAGTAAGAAGAAAACTGCACACTTACTGGGGGCTGTCTTTGGGGCTGCTCACGAGGAAGGGTTGCCGGGTCCGGCAAGGGAGTCTCAGACGCGTCCCCGTCGCCACGGGAGAATCGTCCTCAACGACGACCTGCCGGGATCTTGGCCCTCTTCGCCGCTCTCACGGGCCAGCGTCACGAAAAGGAAAGAGTCGAGAACAAAACAAATCAGATTCAAGATGAAGCAATAAAATTGAAGAAATACAAGCACAATCTCGAAGCTTACTCTTCGCCTTCCTCCTCGAGCTGAGCGGAGAAGTCAAACTCGGCTCGCCTCCCGGCGGCGACGAGGCGAGGCGTGGGATCTCTTGGCCGCTTGGCGGAGGCGTCGGCGGTGGCTCGAGAAGACCCGCCCGGTTGTCACGGCCGTGTGGGCGCTCCGCTGCAACCTCGCTTGTCAGCGGTGGAGCGCGTCATGGCCAGCGCTCTTGTGGGCGGTCTGTCGCCCGGCTCATCTCCAGCCTTATGCGGAGACGCCTCCTCGGCGGAGCCGGGGCTCACCGGGCGGCAAGTCGCTTGACGGTGGGAAGAAGCGCCCTCGGCGGGTCCACTCGACCCGGCCTCGGGCTCGACAAGCTCGTCCTCGCCGGCGACCTCCCTCGCTTGGCAAGGCTTGCCGCCGCCGCGTCCGCCTCCTCCACGGTGAACCCGAAGGCTCGAGCGGCAGCTGGCTGCCGCCTCCTCCACCTGGTGGCAATCCGCGCCATCTCCGGGTCGGTGGTGTCGCTGGTGAGCCTTTTCTGCTCGTCGGAGCGGATCGGCACTTCTTGCAAATCATCGAAGAATTGCTGCACGACCTCGTCGGGGCTCCTGCCAGTTGGGACGATTCCGTGGGAGTCGCACAGTGGCATCATGGCGCTGGATGCGGTCGAGCGCCGAAGTTGTTGCACAATGGGACGACTTCGCGGCAACCTAAACCACTCGGGGTGGTCGGGTCGTTCTTGAACAGCTCGAGCAGTATCGAGTCCAGCTCCAGGACGGTGAAGTTCCAGTTCAAGCCCGGGCGCAGCCTCATGATGTCCGCCGCATTTTGGAACTCCCAAGCAGGCCTCCTCCTTTCCTGCAAGGGAGCGATGCATCGGCGAAGGAAGTCCGCGCCAACTACTCCTACGGTTAACCCGGCAAGCCTGAGGCGCAGAATTCGAGTCACAGCTATCTTCAGCTTCGCATCCTCCGGCGCCAAGTTACTCCAATCCCTGCCGCGCACTATTGTGGTTTGGCGCACGGCGGTGAAGGGCTGCGGGTTCTCCTCTACGACCCAGCACCAGTTGGCTCTCCACTCCTCCCACTTGTTGCGGAACTCTCCCTCTAGGTAGGCCTCTTTCTTGCCGATCATAGAGACCCAGGCTATCCCTCCGGCAAGTGGCTCTCCTCTCTCGACGCGGGGAACAAAGAAATGGCGGAAGAGTGCCACGTTCGGGTGGACTCCGACAAAGTTTTCGCACAAATGCGCGAAAACTGCCATGGTCAAGATGGCGTTGGGGGTGAAATCAAGGAGGCGGAGGCTAAAGGTGTTCATTATGTCGCAAAAGAATTCCGGAAAAGAAATGCGGCAAAGCCCGCAATAGAAGAAAAGGGCGAAGAAAGGGTACCCTGTTGGGGCCAAATCGGAGGCGGAGGCGGGGAGCACCCTCGTGCGCGGATGCGCACGAGTCTCCGTCGACCAGAAGAGGTAGAAGACGTCCCGCAGCTCCCTTGCGCCGAGCTGCGGGGGGAAGATGGCTCGCTCCTTGCGCAACGCCACGACCACCGCGCCTCGGCCGACTTGATGCCCTTTCTCCTTATCGGCTTTCGGAGCCATGGCGAGGGGGCGGAGGAGGCCGACGGCGCGGTGAGTGTGCTTGCGCGAAAGGGCGGGCGCTGCTCTCTTCGCACCGGAGAAGAAGAGGGAGCGGCGGTGGTTTCTTGACAAGACAGCAATGGCAGGGGTGGTCGGCCTGCCTGCTTTCCTCCGCTTATAAAGGGAGGAGGGGCGGACGTTCCTCTTATACTAATAAAGAACCCCCACGACCGCGCCCACGATCTTCGCACGACGCCACGTCCGGTGCGTGCGTTAGTGGGGATCGTGGTGGGTCCGGGCGAAGTGCGACGTGGTCGAGGCCGCGCGTGTCCGTGCACAGTTTTGGGCCTGGCCCGACAAGCGCTCGGCACCATGTACGGCCCAGGCCCGGGGGCTCCTGTCGGTGTACTAGAGTAGGGGTACCCTAGTATCCCGTACTCGTGCACGGACAGTTGTAGCACCCCGCGGCAGGGTTTGCCTCGTCACCGCCAAGATCCTCCGTGGCTCCTTTGGAGCCATTCAAGAACAAAGTATTTGATTGAGAAGACAAGGCCCCGGCAAGAGGAGCTTGTCGGGAAGGCCATTCCAGGCACGCAGAAGACAAGGCCCTGGCAAGAGAAGCTTGCCGGGAAGGCTCGAGCGCCGACAAGCCTCCGGGCGCCGACAGGATTCAGCCGCGGCAAAGGCGCTTGCCGCTGCATGCAACTTCTCTCTCCATCTCCGCTCCAGCTCATCCAAATGACGTGTCGCCATGGGACCGTTCCATGCGCGCGTGTCGAGCGGCTGTGCAGCCAGCGGAGAGCAGCGATAAGCGGCGCTGGCAGGCTTGCCATCGTGGCGAGCGGAGGCGCACCTGACGGCTTTTGTTGCACTGTTCGGACGACACTGACGGGCATTTATTGCTTTTGTCCCTTGCCGTCAGAGTTAGGTATTTTGCACTGTACACTGTTCAAGTAGGTGTACCAACTCCTGTTTTTCATTTGTACCCCCGTCTATGTTGCCACCTGTCGAAGACCCCTTGAGCATATAAAAGAAGGCCCATGTGCAACGTAGAAAGGGTTCGGCTGGTTCGGTTCATTCGACTGACCAGAGACTTGATACATTCACGTTAGGTTTTGTAGCTCTCATGGCTCCCTAGCAAGAACACAATACACCAGACAAGCAGCAGTAGGAGTTTTATCTCTCCGGAGAGCTCCGAAGCTGGGTAAACTGCTCGTGTGCCTCGCCTCGATCCGCTCTTCGTGCGATCTCCGCCCCCCTCCGAACCACAAGGGGCCTGCTCCGCCGGCCCCATAGGTGTCCGTGGGTACGATCAGCCTCCCCGACAATGTTCATGAAATAGGCAGGTGCGTTAGTCAGACCAAATGACATAACGGTATACTCATACAGCCCGTACCTGGTGGTAAAAGCCGTTTTAGGTATATCCTGCTCTCGAATCTTCAACTGATGGTATCCTGATTGCAAATCGATCTTGGAAAACACCTTAGCTCCTTGCAATTGGTCAAACAAGTCGTTGATCATCGGTAATGGGTACTTGTTTTTAATTGTCACTTCATTCAATCCACAATAATCAACAACCATTCTCAAAGATCCATCCTTCTTCTCCACTTGAAGTACTGGCGATCCCCAAGGCAAAGAACTTGGGCGAATAAAACCTTTATCCAGTAGCTCTTTAATTTGCTTCTTAATTTCTTCCAAATCTTGTGCGGGCATACGGTACGGTCTCTTGGATATTGGCCCAGTGCCTGGCAAAATTTCAATCAAAAACCCAATGTCTGTATCCGGTGGCATGCCTGGCAACTCTTCTGGAAACACGTCCGGGTAATCCTTCACCACTGGTACTTCCTCCTGCACAACTCCTGATAAAGAGTTTACTTGTGCCCTCCTTGGCTCATGCCGTGATACATACTTAATCCTTCTTCCTTCTAAGGCGTTGTAAGCAAAATCGACTTACTAGCGCAATCGATGTTCCCACCATACATCGATAGCCAATCCATACCTAGAATCACGTCCAAACCTTGCGATTCCAGAATGATTAAATCCGTGGGGAAAACATGCCTACCTATGCTCAAAGGTACTTTAAAACATCCCCGACTGGCCATGTACTCTGCTCCTGGTGAGCTTACTTGCATAGGTGTTCTAAGAACCTTGGTGGGCAGTTTGTACTTATCCACAAATCCCCGTGATATGTATGAATGCGATGCACCAGTATCAAAAAGAACAATTGCAAGAAATGTCTTAACCAAAAACTTACCTATTCGTGCATCTCGCTCGCCTTCAACCTCCTCCACGTTAACGTGGTTCACCTGTCCCCTGTTGAAAGGGTTTGGCTTCTTCCCTGAGCTTCCATTACCATTTCCATTTTGGGCTTCGGGACATTCATTGGCATAATGTCCAGTTTTCTGACACTTAAAGCAAGTGATTTGGCTCAGGTCTATCTTGGCTAGGGTGGATGGGTTGGTGCGGTTTTGTCCATTGCTACCTCCATTCCCGTTACCATTCTTGGAACCATTATGATTGTGTGAGCTACCTCCTCCATGGGTATGTTGGAATTGTCCCGGTTTCGGGGTAAAGCGTAACTTTTGCTGAGCTCCAGAATTGTACTTCCCATGTCCATACTTCCTCTTGGCGGTTATCAACTGCTGTCGCTTCCCTTCAATCATAAGAGCACGATCTACCAACACCGGTAGTTATTGAAAGTGGCTACCATCAACTGCATGCTCAGCTCATCATTCAGTCCTTCCGTAAACTTCTCCTACTTAGTGCATCTCAGAGTAACGCTATCCGGGGCATAACGTGCTAACTTACTAAAGTCCTCCACATAGTGGCTTACAAAGACGTCCTCCTTGCGTAAGTTGCTAAACACACACTTCTTCATGGCCATAGCTCCCATCAAACGTGGGCGACGGAAAGCTTGCTGAAACTGATCCCACGTGACTGTGTCAATAGGGTGTGTGGTTGTGTAATTCTTCCACCATGATGCTGCGGGTCCATCAAGCTGATGTGCGGCAAAACACACTCTTTCCGCATCAGTGCATCCTGCAGTGGTCAGCTCCCTTCCAACCTTGCGGAGCCAGTCATCTGCAACAATCGGCTCGGTGCTCTTTGGAAAACATCGGCGGATTTAGCCTCAAGAAACGAGTCAAATGGTCAATGTGGTGGTGGTGGTGGGTTGTTGTTGTTGTTGTTGTTGTTGTTGTTGTTGTTGTTGTTGTTGTTGTTGTTGTTGTTGTTGTTGTTGTTGTTGTTGTTGTTGTTGTTGTTGTTGTTGTTGTTGTCGTTGTTGTTGTTGTTGTTGTTGTTGTTGCCTTGGTTATGTATCAGTGTTTGAATCAAGGAATTCTGCTGCTGAATCAACTGAGTGATCTCCGGTGGGAAAACAAATCCGTGTCGCATTCCGGAGGCATCTGAGGGTTTAGAGAAGGTGAGAAAATAGAGCAGAAAGAGGTCTAATGAGAAAACACTAGCCATATGCACATGAGACAAAGCAAACAATAACACTCCAATCAATTCAAACAAGGGCATACAACGGTCTAACTATCGTTACAAAAGTGCTTGGACTAAACTAAATACAATGGGGGAAATTACTAATACTTTTATGGTGGTCAACTAGAAAAACTGCTCCGATGAAGACTCCATGATATCCGCTCCAGCTTCATCAACATAGTCATCATCACTGTCGTCGGGATCCGAGTCGGTGTCGTCGATGATGATATAGTTATCCGGGCAAGTGGAATCGTCTTCATTTCCTCCTGGCGCGGGGTCTCCCATGAAAACTCCGAACTTCCTGGTTAAATGGTCATTCTTCTCCACTAGCACTTCAATTTCTTCCATGTAATATTCACGTGTAGCCTTGAGTTCGACTTCTAGCTCCTTGATCTTGGTCATAGCCTTCTGCAGATCCTCCATGCCTGCGCAAGACATCCGGGTTCTCCTGACGTCGGATGTGCTGGTTTAACTCCTGGATATATGCTGCGATTGATCTATCCCTCCTGGTGCTGATCATCTCCCATTGCTCATCTCGGCACCCACAAATCTGGTAGATAGTATTCTTGAGATCATTGCGGTATACTTCTCCAATACATCCCATGGCAATGTGAGCTGCCATGCTCTTTCCTAGACTCCAGGTAGGTGCATCAAAGGAAAACTCTATGGGCTCCGTGACTGGTACAAACGTCCTTCCTGGAACTTGAACTTGAATCATCCAGCGCTCCTCTTCGGGTAAAGTGGCGTTGTAGGTCCCGGTGAAGCTTGGTACTCCGATGTTCAGGTATCTAGTGACTTCCTTCAAGTGGCATCCAAAGGGTGTATCTTCATCTCGTTGTGTGAACTTGTTCCTTACATCCGCCATCCTAAAAGAGTAGAAAAGATGAGGAGTCAGAAATGAGAAGAAAGAGTAGTGATCTAGGGCTTTAGCTTAGTGGTCGTGTCCTACAGTCAGCGTGTGCTCTGATACCATCTTTGTAGCGACCATACCTCAAACAGTCTGACCTCTGTGCATCAATGTCATCTCTGGATCAGTAATGCTGACACACACAGTACTTGACGGATTTATAACAGAATAGCAATCACACACTTATTACATCGAGTGTCTCCAAGAGAGAACTTATTACAATAAATATGGCTTAAGGCCATCTAATAACGATAATAGCGGAAGACTTGGAAGATAAGCGAGTCCATCAACTCCAACGGCATCACTGAGTATAGATCCATGACCTATGGCACCTTACTCGTCGTCTGAAAAGTCTGCAACATGAACGTTGCAGCCCGAAAACGGGTCAGCACATGGAATATGCTGGCAATATAACACATAGAGAGCAGTATGAAAGAGTAATGCTATACTACATGCATATATGGCTGGTGGAAAGCTCTATGGTTACAATTTGCGTAAAGCCAATTTTTCCCTACTGCAAAGGAATAAATTTATTTTAACTATCATGGTGGTTGTTAAACATTGAGAATGGTTGGCAGCATTCTCAATCCCAATTAAGCATCATCATTAAAACCAACAATTTTAATTAAAGTAACATGATGATATTCACATGATAATCCAAGTACTAGATACTCAAGATGTCCATAACCGGGGACACAGCTAACCATGATTAGTTTGTTACACTCTGCAAAGGTTTGTGCACTTTTTCCCACAAGACTCGATCTCCTCCGTTGGGATTCTCGCACTACATGGTGTTTGAGAAACGGATGACCGAGACATAGTCTTTCAGAAGCGCTAGCACCTTACAAGCATGTGTAGACCGTTACACCTACATCCCTCAACATCTCGCTAGTCTACCACCGTAAGAGTTCGCACTACTTGATCAACTATGCTAGAGCCCATAGTAGCTTGTGGCTGCACACGGAAGTTTCTAGCATGAATAATCTCATGATCCCTTTGAGCCCTGGGTGGCGGTCCAAAAGAAACAGTAAATCTCGAATACCCAGTGCCTCAATCCACCCAGATGTGTGTTTAAGTTGCCACCTTAAATAAACCATTAATTAACAATCTCACATCATCATGGATACACTCACCCAATCCACGTCTACTAGCATAGCATGGCAATATAAGCAAACATAGAAGTAACTCCCAAGGGTTTGATAATAAAATAGGTAATAGATACTACCTCATCTACTTTCCCAAAACCCACAATTTAATTAGATCCTAATCATGCAATGTTTGAGGATTGATCTAATGCATAAAAACTGGGTATCAAAAGAGATATGATCAAAGTGTTACTTGCCTTGCTGATGATCCGGGAAACCTAGAGACTCAAAGTAGCAAGCAGCGCACTCCGGGTACTCTATCGCAAACAAACAGGCACACAATAAGTACTCGACTAATGCATAGGTAAAACTCAAATAAAAGAGGGTCTAACCAGAAAGTTCAACTTAAGAATTCCGGTTTGCAAGAAGAATTAAATCGAACGAAGCAACGAAAGTCAAACGGCGAAAGAAACAGGCTTCGTTTTACTAATCTGGACTCAAATTTTACAGAGGCAAAAACTTGTTTGAGTTGATTATTCGGAAAGAGGGTTTCGAGACGAAACTCTAGGCGCTTGAATCGCCTGATTCCGATAAACGAGCGAAAAATTTATAATAGATCGAAAATCGGATCAGAAATCGCGATCAGAAAAATCACGGAATAAATCCGAGAAAAAGAAAACGACGAAGAGCTTAACGAACGAACGTTCTTTAACTGGACCTAAACGATGAACACGTTCGTTAAAACGAATGAACGAGCGAACGCTCGCTAAATAACCTAAACCGGAAAAAACTGATTAAAAAACGAATCTAAAAAAATAAACCGCCGGCGACGGGCGTGCATTACCTCGGCCGGGACGGCGGGAGGTCGGGCGAGCTCCGGTGTGAGGTCCGTGGTGGTCGGGCGGGCGGCTGGCGGTGGCGTGGCGAGCTCCTGCGGTGGGTCGGCGCGGCGCGGGCAACCCCGGAGGAGTCCGGGCCTAACACGGCCCGTAGGTCGGTTCGCGTTTAAAAAAAATTTAATTCCGCGCAGAAAAACTAACGAAAGAAATACTAAACGGACTCCAAAAATCTCGAAATGAATTTTCCCAGGCTTCTAAAATCAAGCCGGACAAGATGAACATTTATTTGGGGCCTAAACGCAATTTTGAAAAACGCGCATTTTTCCTAAATTCAAATAAAATAGCGAAAAACTCCAAATAAAAATCTTATTTGATTTTTTTATTAAATCTTCATTATTCCTTTATTTTGGGTAAGTCATTTTATTCCCTATCTCATATTTTGGTAGTAGAAATAATTGAAGATAAAATAAATAAAATTAAATGATCCTATTTTCAAAATTTGAGAAAACTCAAATATGAAAATAACGGAATCTCCAACTCTCTCCGTGGGTCCTTGAGTTGCATGAAATTTCTAGGATCGAGCCAAAATGCAATAAAATATGATATGCAAGTGATGATCTATGTATAACATTCCAAATTGAAAATTTGGGATGTTACAGAATTTGTTTGCTACAATACTTATAGTAGTGATTTGATTTCTTATACTAACGGATCTCACGAAGGTTTTGTTGAGTTTTGTGTGATTGAAGTTTTCAATTTTTGGGTTATCTTATGATGGATGTAGGAATAAGGAGTAAGAAGAGCCTAAGCTTGGCGATGCTTATGTCACCCCAAGTTATTATTCAAAGACAAGCAAGCAACTAAGCTTGGGGATGCCCTGATTGGCATCCCCTCTTTCTTCTAACGACCATCGGTATTTCACTCGAAGCTATTTTCTTATTCGTCACATACTATGTGTTTTGCTTGGAGCGTCTTGTATGATATGAGTCTTTGCTTGTTTTGCTTTGTGTTCTAAGTCATGAATCCCTTGCTGGACACACCTATTTGAGAGAGCAAAATTATGCCATGACTTGTTAGGATTGCTCTC
The DNA here is from genome assembly GCA_021605145.1 of Aegilops bicornis. NCBI lineage: Eukaryota > Viridiplantae > Streptophyta > Magnoliopsida > Poales > Poaceae > Aegilops > Aegilops bicornis. Next base: position 664,672,804 of record CM038671.1, on the reverse strand, counting down.
TCTGCCTCACTTAAATTTTTTATGAGCTATGGAATTGCCCTAGTGCTTCACTTATATCTTTTTGAGCACGGCATGTGTTGGGGATATTACTACTGGGCGTAAACCGGCCTATCTAGGCCGGGTTAACTTCATCAGTAGTTCAACGGTGTAAAAGCCCAAGAGGCATGAAAGTAAGGGCCCAAGGCCTGTAGTCGGTTTAGAACACATGGCCGTAAACCGCCCGATATGTAAACTTGTATTGTAAGTTAGGAATAGAGAGAGACCAACCCAGATACGAATATGAACCGGAGATTGGGACTCTCTGAACCGACGGGCGTCACCCGTGTATATAAGGGGACGACCCGGGGCAATTCAAGGGACAGACAACAACAACTCGAGGACTAGGCGAAGCTTGTTTGCTCCCTAGTCATCGAGACCACATCAATCCCATCACAAACTAGACGTAGGCTTTTACCTTCACTTGAAGGGGCCGAACTAGTATAACTCCTGTGTCCTTGCGTCCGCTTTAACCCCTTCAAGTTAACCCGTAGCGATGGCTCCACGACTAAGTCCTTTCATGAGGACATCTGTCGTGACAAAACCATTTACGCTTGGCGCCCACCGTGGGGCTATCGCACAATGGTTTGATGATCTTGGAGGGCAAGTTCAAGGACTCGAAGGCTATGCGTGGGGCTGGATGACCAAGAGTCGTCATGGCAAGCTCTACATCGACGATGCAGTTGGGCCCCGAGGCCGCTCGATTGAGTACGGGTACCGGGTCCCCTTGGTGGCATACACGCTTTCATCGGCAAGATCGGTGAGCTGTGGCCCGAGCCGGACATCTGCACCGACCTCGCCGAGACGGCTCAGCAGGCGAGACTCGCTTGTGCTAAACCGGCCGCAAAACGTGCCTTTGTGGGAGTCATCCGCGGAGGAAGTTATGAGGGCGGATCAGAATCTGGTGGCGAAACCATCGTCTACTCGGATGACGAGTCGTCGACCGGAGAAACTGAGTCTCTATATCAGCTACAAGATGGCCGGATTGGGGGCTGTTCCGATGGTGATGATTCCGGACCCTCCGACCGCCCAACCGGGTTGGAATATTCATGGCGGTACACAAGCAATGCTTCACTCTTCAACCGCTGCGACAATGGTTGCCGGTTCAACAATGTGACGATCGCCGGGCAGAGGCCCCGTGCGCCCGCCGCTCAAGTTTTATCGTAACTATTCGACGCGTTGGCTATGCTCATGGCAGAGGTTAACTGGCGGACCAGACGCCATAACGCGGAGATTGCGAAGGTGAAGGAACAAATCACTCGGGCTAAAGCGGATCTGGCAACCGCAGACGCCAGATGGCGGCAGAGCGGGCCGCTTTGGATGCACAGTGCTTATAGGCTCATGCCGGATCGTGAGCGCCGCATGAAGTCATGAAGAGGAAATACAGATCCCGTTTGCCTTCAGTCTTTGAGGGAAGAGATCTCTTCAACACCCAGGAGCGGGGACCAGTAATCCGCCGGTGGTAAACCGGGCGGAAGCACCTGGGGCGGGCGCGCCGGTTCAGCCCCACGTAATAGATCTACCTCGCCATAATGCCAGCATGCCTCAGTCAGGTGCAAACACCTCAGTGTCACTACTCCAACCCGATGGATAACCTTGTTGCGGTAGCCGGCATGGCTGGAGGCAATTCAATTGAAGGCGATTCACCACAGCAAGAGAGACGCTACGGGTCAAGGAGCTCCTCAGACAGCTTTGGTCCAACAGAAGCATATTAAATGCAGTACCAGCGACCGGATCCACTCTACCCCCGCCAAGCCGAAGCTATAGCAGTGCACGTGGATGAACCAGCCATATCAAGTAATGCACGGCGTGGTGCGCCCGTGGCAACAACCCGGCAGGTGGTTTCTACAACGCCAGAGGTGGTGGACGGGCCCGAGCACGCAGGAGGCCGAAGTTAGCAGTAAGACATCGGGATTATCACCACGTGGTTCGTCTGACCATCTTTGAGCCTGGGGTTACCTCTAGCTCTTTGGGGGTGCCTTGCCTCGTCCCCGCTTTACGCAATGTACGCTTGCCCAAGGATTTCAAGGGTCCGTGCAAGGTACCAAATTACACCGCCGATTTGGCTCCAGAAGCATGGATAGAGAGTTATGAGATGGCCATGGAGATGCTGGATGTGGATGAAGCCGCGTGTGCAAAGTACTTCACCATGATGCTCGAAGGCACGGCCCGTACTTGGTTGAAAAGCTTGCCACCCAATTCTATCAATTCATGGGCCCAGTTCCGGACCCGGTTTATCCAAAATTTCAAAGATACCTGTAAGCAGCCCATGTCCGTGGTGGACTTGGCGGCTTGTGTCCAGGGTGAAGGGGAGTCAACAACCCATTGGGTACGCCGCGTTTGAAATCTTGCACTCGTCGGACGGATCAACGCGGATTCTCGCGATCTTGACCACCGGAGGGCAAATCGCCGGTTTAAACCTTTAATGTTGAAGCTGGGGCGCATGAAGCGGTTTTGCAATGACATGGGCACTCTCATGGGTGCTTTAGTGAAGTATGCTGATTCTGATAGTACCAAGGATTCCGAGTCTGATGATGACGAGACAGGGAAGGGAAAGAAGAACAACAACTCCAAAGGCCAGCAACATCACTTGGCAGGTAATGGTGGAGGCAAGCGTAAAGCGAATGGCAACATGGACTTCGTAGCCAACACCAATGCGCAGGACAAGGGCCAGCGGCGCAAGGGTAAACAGCCGAATCGAGGTGGTGCACCTAATCCCAATCCGGACCGCTTGAACTATCTGTTGAATCAACCCTGTCGAAGCATGGGACGAAGGAGGCGCCAAAGAAATCACCTCTGGAAGGATTGTTACATTATGCAGGAGTTCAAGAGTTCTACCGCTTCCGGTATGGTCAAGGTTCCGGCGGCGGTTCGTGATCCGGCCGGGTTATGGTGGAGGAAATTCGGTTCAGGATTTAATGGTAATCCGAGGCGGACATAACAATCGTAACAATCGTAATAACCAAGGTGGTTACAATCAGCAGCAATGATCGGGTTATCGAGCAACCCAAAGCGGTTGAATAGTGGGCGCACCATCGCCTTCACCACCAGCTTAGACAAGCGAGACCAGAAGCTTCAGAAGCGGGCAGTCAACGCTGTTGAACCGGCCGTGCCTCATTACCTACGCTGGTCAGAGCAGCCCATTGTATGGAGCAGAGAGGATCATCCTCCCCGGGTTGACAATCCGGGTCAGCTAGCCCTGGTGGTGGCACCTCAGGTGGGAGGTTATAAGTTCACCAAGGTGCTTATGGATGGAGGGAGCAACATCAACATCACCGTACTATGAGACCCTCCGTCGTATGGGGTTAACAGATAAACATCTCAAACCGTCAATACAGTGTTCCATGGTGTAGTACCTGGCAAGTCAGCATATCCGGTTGGTAAAATAGCTCCGGAGGTGGCCTTTGGAGATGAATATGACTCCAGATCGGAAACATTGACGTTTGAAGTGGTGAAAATCCAAAGTCCATATCACACCCTGTTTGGGCGGCCGGCCTATGCCAAGTTCATGGCACGGCCTTGTTATATATATTTGCAGCTCAAGATGCCGGGTCACAAGGGGACAATAACGGTCCATGGGAGCCGCAAGATCGCTTTGGAATGTGAGGAAGGTGATGCGGCTTACGCAGAGTCGGTTTGTGCCACCGAGGAGCTGAAGTATTATAAAGACAATGTTGATCCGGCGGACATGACTCCGTTGATGAAGCCAACTACAGAGCATGATTCGGCCCTGAAATTCAAATCGGCAGCTGAGACTAAACTTGTTAGACTTCATGCCTGGCGATTCGTCCAAGCAGTTCAGCATCAGTGCCAACTTGGATCCGAAATAGGAAAGCGCGCTCATTGAGTTTATCCGTGAGAATCGGGACATTTTTGCATGGAAGCCTTCTGACATGCCAGGTGTACCGAGGGAGCTCGCTGAGCACACTATTAATGTTGATCCCAAGTACAAACCAGTGAAGCAATTTCTCCGTCGGTTTAACGAAGAAAGGCATAATGCCATTGGAGAGGAGGTGGCCAGGCTCTTAGCGGCTGGTTTTATTGTTGAAGTTTTCCATCCAGAGTGGCTTGCTAATCCGGTGTTGGTTCTTAAGAAAAACGGCACTTGGCGCATGTGTGTGGATTACACGGATCTTAACAAGGCTTGCCCAGCAGATCCTTTTGCCCTCCCCCGCATTGACCAGATTATTGATGCCACTGCGGGTTGTGAGCGTTTGAGCTTTTTGGATGCGATTCTGGGTATCATCAGATCAAGATGGCAGTTAAGGACCAGGAGAAGACAGCGTTTATCACTCCCTTTGGAGCCTTCTGCTATGTGTCTATGCCTTTTGGGCTCAAGAGCGCCCAAGCAACTTATCAACGATGTGTACAGAATTGCCTGCATAAACAGATCGGCCGTAATGTGCACGCCTATGTGGACGATATTGTGGTCAAGTCAAGGAAGAAGGAAACACTGATTGACGATTTGAAAGAAACCTTTGACAACCTGCGGGTTTACAAGATGATGCTCAACCCGGCCAAATGTGTTTTTGGTGTTCCGGCAGGCAAGTTATTGGGTTTTCTTGTGTCCAACAGGGGGATTGAAGCTAATCCGGAGAAGATTACGGCTATCACCTCACTGGCTAAACCGAAGTGTATTAATAATGTCCAGCGTTTGGCAGGCCTGATTGCCGCGCTGAGCCGGTTTATCAGCCACCTCGGAGAGAAGGCCATCCCTTTGTACCAGATGCTGAAGAAGACGGATCAATTTGTCTGGAGTCCAGCTGCCGATGAAGCGTTGGAGGACTTAAAGCGGCAATTGGCCAATCCGCCTGTGCTCGCCGCTCCCATCGACAAGGAGCCGCTTCTGCTATATGTTGCTGCTAATGCCAGGCGGTCGGCGTGGCCATTGTGGTAGAGCGGAAGGAGGCGGGGAAGGAGCATCCGGTTCAACGTCCGGTTTATTATATCAGCGAGGTGCTTATTGAATCTAAGCAAAGGTATCCGCATTGGCAGAAGCTGGTGTATGGAGTTTTTATGGCAAGCCGGAAGCTGAAGCAGTATTTCCAAGGGAACCCCATCACGGTGGTCAGTTCGGCTCCCTTAGGTGACATTATACAGAACCGGGAAGCGACTGGCCGGATTGCCAAGTGGGCTATAGAGCTTGGGCCACACGGTTTTAAGTACATGCCTCGGACGGCGGTGAAGTCTCAAGCACTTGTGGATTTCATTAATGATTGGACAGAGTTGCAAGCGCCTGAAGAAATGCCAGATCATACATATTGGACCATCCATTTTGACGGATCCAGGCAGTTGGAGGGCTCGGGGCTGAGTCGTAATAACTTCCCACGAGGTGACAAGTTTTGTTACGTTCTCCGCTTAATGTTCCCTTGTACTAACAATGCAGCTGAGTATGAAGCCTTGCTCCATGGTCTCCGGATGGCTAAGGAGATGAATCTAAGCCGGGTTAAGTGCTTCGGTGACTCGAACCTAGTGGTTCAACAGGTGTCTGGCACTTGGGATTCATAGGACCCACTCATGGCTGCATATCGTCGTGAGGTGGATATTGTTGCAGGTTATTTCAAGGGCTATCAGGTGGACCACGTGGACTGTCGGAAAAATGAAGCGGCGGACGCTTTAAGCCGGTTGGGCTCTCAACGCAAACCGGTCCGCCTAATGTTTTTCTGGGACGTGCTGCACAACCCGTCGGTCAAGCTCCTGGTGAAGCGGATTTGGCTATTCTGAACCGGAGGCTCAATTGGTGGCAGCTCTGCACGTCACTCCGGATTGACGCTTCCTTATCCGGGCGTACATGAACCGGGCGAGTTACGGAAGATGAGACGTTGGCCCGGCAGATAGTTCGGCGATCTAAGTCTATGACCATTGTTAATGGCGAATTGCATCATTGCGATTAAGGTGTCCGGGGCGTTTCAACGCTGTGTGTCCCCTGAGGAAGGCTGTGAAATATTGCGTGAGATCCACGAAGGAGATTGTGGTCACCACGCCGGTTCAAAATCCTTGGTGGCTAAAGCATTCCGCCACGGTTTCTATTGGTTGACTGCCCATACTGATGCGGAAGATCTGGTCAGACGATGTGATGGTTCCCAAAAGTTTTCCAGACGTGCTCATGTACCGGCCCAAGAATTGAGGATGATTCCAATTACTTGGCCGTTTGCGACTTGGGGGCTGGATATGGTTGGACCTTTCAAAAGGTCCAAGGACAAGAAGACCCACCTGCTGGTGGCGGTCGACAAATTTACAAAGTGGGTAGAGGCAGAACCTATTAGCAAGCGTGATGCGGCCACGGCGGTTCAGTTCATCCAAAAGGTGATTTTCCGGTTTGGCTTTCCACACAGTATCATTACAGAAAATGGTACCAATTTGTCCAAAGGTGCCATGAAGGAGTTCTGCAAACGGGAGCACATCCGGCTTGACGTTTCTTCAGTAGCTCACCCACAGTCCAATGGTCAAGCGGAAAGAGCCAATCAAGAGATCTTGAGAGGCATCAAGCCCCGGCTTATGGTTCCTTTGGAGAGGACACCGGGTTGTTGGGTAGAAGAGCTGCCGTCTGTGTTATGGAGTATAAATACTACGCCTAACAGATCCACGGGATACACGCCGTTCTTTATGGTTTATGGAGCGAGGCGGTTCTCCCCGATGACATCCGTCATGACTCACCTCGTGTGACAGCTTATGTTGAAGCAGACAACGAGACGGCCCGGCAGGACGCTTTGGATCGGTTGGATGAAGAGCGTGACATAGCAGCTGCCCGCTCGGCGATTTACCAACAAGATCTTCGTCGTTATCATAATCGCCGGGTCAGAACCAGAACTTTTCAAGAAGGAGATTTGGTGCTTCGGCTCATCCAAGACCAGACTGATATGCACAAGCTATCCCCACCATGGGAGGGACCTTTCATGGTCAGCAAGAATCTGCACAAATGGGTCGCATTTATCGATCGATGTTCGAGAGCATAAAGACTCACGAACGCCGAGGAGGAGACCAACAGGCCGTGGAACATAGCTCATCTTCACCTTATTATACCCGAGCCATCGGCTCTACTTATGTACATATTATGACGGTGTATATATTATGAATAAAGTAATAAACCGGAGCCTCGGCTAAAGCGGGTATCTGCTCATTACATCATGCGTGGTTACATGGAGTTGTTACGTCTTAAAGTGGCCTCCGGTTTACCCCTGAGTTTGCTTTTCAAAAAGCTTTGTGATGTCACTTGGGGGCTTGGTCGTGTCCGAACCAATGCAACACCTTTTGATAGGCGAAAGCCACCCGGATCACTTAGGGACATGGTCAAGTTCGAACCAGTCATGCCTCTTGATCGGCCCAAGGCCATAGAGTCACTTGGGGGCTTGGTCGTAACCGAACCATAGCCACGCCACTTGATCGGCATAATGCCACGGTATCAGTTGGGGACCTGGCTGACTTGAACCATGGCTACACCTTATAGGGAGCTTGGTCGTGTCCGACCATGGTAACACCATCTGATCGGCTCAGTAAAGCCTTATGTTTTTGCAAATAGTTTCTCATTGCCTTTGCTTCCATGTTTGTCATAACTATTATTTGATTTTTGTTGCGTTTCTTAAATTGACAACATTTTTTAACCGGTTTCAAAACTATCAGTTGACGAAATTCGGTCAATTTTTTTTAATCCAGAGATAATTTCACCGGTTTGGTGTTTTTTCTATTAACATCCTATTATGGAGTAACAGGGGGCTTATCATGATCTGCAAGACGTTTACGTGGTAAACCGGCATTATAAATAACAGGAGCTATTTTCTCCTTTGACGGTAAGGGTTTATACAACCTCCGCTTCAAGATTGGCTAAGCCAACCTTATGCCCAGCGATGGAAGGTATTCGGTATCATAAATTTCAATTATATACCTTAATATTTCATCTCATATATATATGAACGTCACAAGCCAGCTGGTGGCATAAACCGCCGTGGCGGTTTAAGATTTTGTGACTGCAGGCAATATAAGATTGAAAGTTTCGATCATTCAAGCAAGAGTATCAGCACCTATGCACGAAGGCATATTCAAAGCAAGAGTGTTGGCTATCCTATTGCAAGGCAACATGGTGCCCAAATAAGATCATTGTTTCTTGGCGGAATGTAATGAAGCGGCTCTTCAAACCGGCTTCCGGTTCATGCTTGCTCGCCGCCCCGGTTTGATGGTTGTTGGTCGTCCTGCGCCGCTTGACTTCTTCCTCTCTACCCAGCTTTGAAATCAACAGTGGTCGACCGATTCCCATTAAAGCTTGAAAGACAGCCTCCTCATGGATCGGGGAAGTTGGGTCAATATCGAGCATAAGTATGCTTACGGATCGGAGGGATCAGGTTCTCCGCTTCAGAATAGGTGCAGCCACTCGCTTGTTACGATCATCATCTTGAGCTTGATAATGTGACAAGTTGGCTTCTTGACTAATTGGCAAGCCAGAGGGTGCCTTTGCCGGTTTATCGCTCTCAAATCATCTTCCTACTCGAGCCGTCTTCCTTGATGGGATAGCCCCGAGCCGCCTAACGGGATCGAAATCTGGCACCCATGCTTTGGCCCGGGTTAAGGCGTTGATGGCGTCGGTTCGAGCAGTAGATTTCTTCAGCTCTTCAATCCGGGCGGGAAGCATGGACAACCTCCTAAGGGTATCTTGAATTAAGGAAGGGGCCGGATTGTTATGAGAGGCGGTGGAGATGATCCGTTGCGCTCCAGTGTACAACTGCTCTATTAAGGTATAGGCTTCATTCAATTTCTTCATAACATCTGACGCCAAGTGACCAATGCGTGTGCCTACAGCATTGCAAGAAAAATCACAAACCGGACTTATCATAAGAAGGTCAAGATTATCATAGAAGCCAACGGAAACTTATCAAGATGGCAGCGGTCATGGAGTGCACTTGTCGCTTCACTGGTCGACTCATCTACCACCGGTTTAAGGGCAGCCTCAGCATTTTCAACCTTTTTGGTTAAAGCGGCCTTTTCAAAGATCCCAGCCTGCTCAGACTTGAACCACTCCTTGAGTTGCTCCATAGTAGTTAAAGCGGTTTTCAGTTCATCCTTGGCCTTGGAGGTTTCTGCTTGTTGAGATTTCAGATTTTCTTGAAGGTCATGGATTTGTGAGGCTTGTTGATGTATCTCATTCTGCAACAAAAAGGGAGCATGTTAAATATTGTCATTTCAAAGTCCCCAGTGCATAACCAGTTATAGACTTGGCACTTGGGGGCTAATGCATATTTGATCTTCATCTATCAATAAAATCACAAAGTCCCAAGCTCAATACAAGTATTCAACTTGGCACTTGGGGGCTAATGGCTATTTGCTCGAACATGTTCTGATGCGGCGATATAAATACAGTCCGGTTTAACTATAATAAGTTAAACCGGCCCTTGGGGGCTACATCAGTGGATTCTGAAGCATTGAGTTTATATCAATGTCCCGGTTTAACTATGCTAAGTTGAACCAGCCCTTGGGGACTAGGAGAGTTAACAAAAATTGAAATATTCAGACGAGAAAAGAGCATGGAGGTTACCTCAAATTTCTCTTTCATCATCTTCACCAGGCCAGCTTCATAGTCACGGCTGGTATACAGCCGGTTCAAATAGCCAGAATGAAGGTCTTGGGGGTTCAGAGCGGCATAAGTTGCCAAATCAACATCCCACTTGCCCTTGCTCATAGTGGCAAAATCTTCTTTGGCAGAATGCTTGGATAAAGCGACTGGATTACCCGGTTTGTTGTGGCCAAAACCAATAATTACAACATCATCGTCCTTGGAGTCACCGGTTTGACCAGGGGCCGTCGGTTTGTCAGCAGGCCGGATTGGACTGGTGGATTTTTCAATCCAGTCGGGCTTCGGGCTGGTCGCCAGGAAGGGCGGTATCAATGTGCCTTTCTTGACAACAAAATCGTCATCTTGCTTTGTGGCGGATCATTGGGCGTGTCTTCACAGATGGCCGCTTCAAGATTTGGGGCTGCCGGTTCAGAAGCGATCTCTTCGTCGGTCGCTTTATCCAGGCGAGCCTTTTTGCTCGGCCTAGGCTTGGCCCTGAAAAGGCACAACAACAGTTAAGTGCGGCATATACTACACAATGATGCAGTAGAAATAATATGAAAGGTATAACTTACCCAAGCACCGTTTTTAGCAGCGGTGGCTGAGTGGCTGATGACTCGCCAGATGAGGAGTGGGAAGTGGCCTGATAATCGGAATCAGACGGATTAAGGGGTTGACGAAACCAGCCTGCTTTAGGATAAGCACTGACAAGCAAATTAGAGACCTCTCGAGCAGCGTTTACGAACTGGACTGTTCGGTAAACGGTGGAGGTAACTACCTGGTCATTGTGTGCGAAGTTGTGCGGCGAGCTTCATGTTGTTGAGTCTTCATAAGAAATTTGGGATCCAAGTAAGCAAGGGGATGAGAAAATTTAATTTTCGGTTTGACCGACTGTTTTTAGTGAAGGCAAAGGATTTGAGTCGAGGAGAGAATAGTTACCTCTACAACATCAGCATTACTGGTTTTAGCATCATCCTGACAAACATCATCATTAATTAGGCGTGTGAAAAGTAAGCCAAGTGAATCAAGTTCTACCTCAAGGTCCGGATTACCCACATCATCATCCGCAGCCGGATCAGAAGATGCAGTGGTTTTCCTCTTATGAGGGATCTTCTTGACAGCTTTGGTCTTATGCCTAAGTGGTTTTTCCGGTTTATCTGGCTTCTCTGGTTTCTCTTGTGGGCGTTTCTTGCTCCAGAATGGATCATCACCCTGGTTAAGTAGCAGTTGATGTTAAAAGTTATACCGGGATGGCAATAATATATTCAGTAAAAAATAATCAGAAGTCTTACAGATGGCGGTTTGTTGGTAGCACAGAAGGGGAGCAGACCGGTCCGGGCACAAAGGTTTTCCGGTTCATTCAACATCTTCTTCACCGCCTCGGTGACCTCATCATCGGTAAGCTGGATATTAATATGACGGAGGGGGTCGTCGACACTACCAAAGATACTCGCACATTAAACCGAGCGCGGGAGAGGGAAGTATGCTCCAAGATATCCAACAGCGCGAGGTCAATTCAGTTAAGCCGTTAGCCATGAAGGCTCGAGCTTGGAGAGTTGAGGAGCATATTTACTTCTCTCACCGCGCTTAATCTTTGCGGAAAGGGATGTGTGTTCTTTGAGTCGCTCGGACGAAAACCGGGCAAGGGATTCTCGTTGGCGGTGAAGTGTCTTTGCAATAAAACCATGTTTGATTCCATTCCTTGGGGTGGCTGTGCAGTTTGACATGAGGATAAGTGACCTCCTTTCTTTTCTCGAATCGCCACACCACCCAATTCCGTGTTAGGCCCGTCTGCTGAATTACGTGCGGCGGTTTAGATGGAAGCGATCTCTAAACAATTCAACTGTGGGTTCTTCTTGAAAGTATGCCTCACAGAGCACTTGGAAGTGGCGTATATTGGTAATGTAATTGGGGCCTGTATCTTGTGGACGGAGTTGAAAATTGGCTAGCACATCTCGACAAAATTTTGAACCGGGCGGATTGAAACCCCGGGCTAGGTGATCTGCGAAAACTACAATCTCTCCTTCTTGAGGTGTGGGCGGACATTCTTTGCCAGGAACCCTCCAATGGATCTTTATTTTCTTGGCTAAAGCGCCTACCAGGACCAGGATGTTTAATTGAGTTTCGGTGACACGGGAAGGAGCCCAGTTGCACTCATACACTTGTTTGGCCATCTACAAAAAATATATAAATCCGGTTCAAAAAATGTGTTGGGACAAAGAGAGAACCAGTGTATAATGCTAAATCGGAGACAAATACGTCTAAACCGGAGTTCTATGAAGTGACAGTGTCCGGTTAAGGAATTCTGGCGGTTCAACAAGGGGACTAATGGTGTATGCCGGTTTATCTAATTTTTTCTAAGTTAAGTTAAACCGCCTGGTCTAAGGGTTAAAGATTGAAAACAATTTAAGTTGCGAACGGCTAAGTGTGCGGAAACAAGTTTCGCAAGATTTCTCTACAACGAAGGATCTGAAGCCAGATCAAAAAAGAAGAGAAATATCCAAAAAGGAAGACAGCAGAGCAGTATTGATGCAATGAGTAGAGATGATGTGCGAGATCCATGGACGCCTTGCGAGACTACAAAGCGGATGCTAAAAGCTACTACTAATCAGTGCAAGGTGTCACAGATATATCCAAGAGTCTGGTATGAGCAGGAACAGTTCATGGAGCACGGAAGAACAGGAAACCCTAGAACGGATCTAGGTCAAAAGGGAATCGAGGACCTACCTGAGTTGAGGAGATGCGGAAGAATCTGCGTTTTCAGTGCGTTCAGTCGATGCACGGCCCAAGACGGCAGAGGTCGACGGCGGCGGAGCTCCGGGGCTGGCGACGCGAGGAAGACGAAGAGAAAGGACAGAGGGGAGAAAAGGAATGACCCTTCGGTCCTATTTATAAGGCAAGATACCTTTGTCAGGCGCGAGAATCAAGGAGCCACAAACCTAGGAAGCGGAGCTGTCGCCTCGATTATTGCGGATCTATTAAACAAAGAAGATATCGTGAATGCTATCTTTATAAGGACGTCATGCCGGTTTACAACAACCGGAGAAGGTGACATCACGGCAGTTCAACGATTTCAAGAAGGTATTGAAGATGAAGGTTTTTTATCAAGGATTGACATGAACCTGTTCAAATCAATCTGGGGCCTAATGTTGGGGATATTACTCTTTGGGCGTAAACCGGCCTATCTAGGCCGGGTTAACTTCATCAAGAGTTCAACGGTGTAAAAGCCCAAGAGGCATGAAAGTAAGGGCCCAAGGCACGTAGTCGGTTTAGAACACATGGCCGTAAACCGCACGATATGTAAACTTGTATTGTAAGTTAGGAATAGAGAGAGACCAACCCGGATACGAATATGAACCGGAGATTGGGACTCTCTGAACCGACAGGCGTCACCCGTGTATATAAGGGGACGACCCGGGGCGGTTCAAGGACAGACAACAACAACTCGAGGCCTAGGCGAAGCTTGTTTGCTCCCTAGTCATCGAGACCACATCAATCCCATCACAAACTAGACGTAGGCTTTTACCTTCACTTGAAGGGGCCGAACTAGTATAACTCATGTGTCCTTGCGTCCGCTTTAACCCCTTCAAGTTAACCCGTAGCGATGGCTCCACGACTAAGTCCTTTCATGAGGACATCTGCCGTGACAAATCCACGACAGCGTGCTTTGTTATTTTTGCAGAAATGCTCTGTTGCTTCACTTAGATTTATTTGAGAGTTAGTAAAATTTTCAAGAAATTCTCTCTTTCTTCACTTAAATTAATTTGAGAGAAAGAAATATTATGCTCATGATCTTCACTTATATTTGTTTGAGCTTATCAAAAGCAACACATGAAAATTAGTCCCAAAGTGATAGATATCCAAGAAGGATATAATAAAAACTTTCATGAAGATCATTGGACAAAATAAACTTGATTCTTTGTAATAGTTTTGAGATATTATGATGTGATATGTGAGTCATGTTGATGAGTAATTATGCTTTAGTAAGAATATTGGTGTTAAGGTTTGTGATTCCCTATGCAAGCACAAAAGTCAATAGTCATGCAATGAAATTACATCCTACTTGTGGTGCATTATTCGGTGTTAGTTATGCTTAATGCTCGCTTATGATATTATTCGTTTCTTGGTTGGTCGCTTCTCAATCTTTTGCTAGCCTTTATTTTGCACTAAGTATGATCACTACTTGTGCATCCAAAATCCTTTAAACTAGTTTTGCCACATGAGTCCACTATACCTACCTATATGCGGTATTCTTTTGTCGTTCTAAGAAAATTTGCATGTGCCATCTCTAATTTTCAAAATAAATTTCTCTTTTGTGTGCTCGTACCGCTCGCGAGGCGGTTGAGGGGTGGCCAATATTTTCCATGCTAGATGTGTTATTCTCACGATGAGTGTTTATTCACTTGTCATTGCACAGGAGTAAGGAAAAAGGTATTAGGGATGCCCAGTCCCGAAATGAAAAATGAATTTACTTTATGTTGTCAAATAATAAATTCCTTGGAAAGTGTTGGTATGGAGGGCAACCGTCGATTCGGCTAGCCATGGAAAGTGAAAGTATGGTGGAAAAAGGAATAAACTTTATTTTTTGTTTGGGAACTACCTATGATATATCTAGCATGGAAAGTGTTGGGAGCTCTAAGTTGTTTTCGTTGGTGGGAAAAGTATGCCTCTCAAAATGTTTTTATCTCTAAGTTTTTCTCTTTGAGCTCTGGCACCTCTACAAATCCCTACTTCCCTCTACTAAGGGCCTTTATTTTACTTTATGCAATTTTTATTTTGAATTTGAGTCTCCATCTTCTCTTATAAAGCACCAACTAGGGGGCACTATGATCGTACTTGAGCATTGGGTGTAGCTAATATGCGAGTGTGTTTTATGAATGGATCAATGATTGAGCATGATGGGCTAGGGACAACTTATTTTAGCGTTGATATTCTGAAAGACATGGTTGCTTGTTGATATGCTTGAGTATTTAAGTCTCATGTCAAAACTAGACTATTGCTTTGAACCATATAAAAGTTCAAATGTCAATTCTATAAAGAAAAGAATATGATATGACATGTTACGCAACATTCCACATCAAAAATTATGTTTTTATCATTTACCTACTCGAGGACGAGCGGGAATTAAGCTTGGAGATGCTGATACGTCTCCAACGTATCTATAATTTTTTTATTGTTCCATGTTGTTATATTATCATTCTTGGATGTTTTACAATCATTTTATAGTCATTTTATATCATTTTTTGGTAGTAACCTATTGACATAGTGCCAAGTTCCAGCTGTTGTTTTCTGCATGCTTTTTACATCGCAGGAAATCAATACCAAACGGAGTCCAAACGCAGCGAAACTTTTTGTGGATTTTTTGGACCAGAAGACATCCAGTGGGCTGGAGAAGCGCTTGGGGGTGCTCCGAGGGGAGCACAACCCACCAGGGTGCGCCAGGAGGCCCAGGCACGCCCTGGTGGGTTGTGCCCACCTTGGGTGCCCCCTGAACCGACTCTTTGCTCTATAAATACCCCAATATTCCATAAACCCTTGGGGAGTCGATGAAAATCAATTCCAGCCGCCGCAGAGTCCAGAACCACCAGATCCAATCTTGACACCATCACGGAGGGGTCATGTCCATTGGTGCCTCTCCGATGATGCGTGAGTAGTTCTTTGTAGACCTACGGGTCCGTAGTTTGTAGCTAGATGGTTTCCTCTCTCTCGTTTGATTCTCAATACAATGGTCTCTTGGAGATCCATATGATGTAACTCCTTTTGTGGTGTGTTTGTTGGGATCCGATGAACTTTGAGTTTATGATTAGATCTATGTTTTTATCCATGAAAGTTATTTGAGTTTCTTTGATCTCATATATGCATGATTGCTTATAGCCTCGTATTTCTTCTCCGATATTTGGGTTTTGTTTGGCCAACTTTATCTATTTATCTTGCAATGGGAAGAGGTGCTTTGTAGTGGGTTCGATCTTACGGTGCTTGATCCCAGTGACAGAAGGGGAACTGACACGTCTGTATCGTTGCTACTAAGGATAAAACGATGGGGTCTATTTCTAGATAAATATATATTGTCTACATCATGTCATTGTTCTTATTTCATTACTCCGTTTCTCCATGAACTTAATACACTAGATGCATGCTAGATAGCGGTCGATGTGTGGAGTAATAGTAGTAGATGCAGGCAAGAGCCGGTCTACTAATCTTGGATGTGATGCCTATATAATGATCACTACCTGGATATCGTCATGATTATTTGAAGTTCTATCAATTTCCCAACAGTAATTTGTTCACCCACCGTTTGCTATTTTTCTCAAGAGAAGCCACTAGTGAAACCTACGGCCCCCGGGTCTCTTTCTCATATTATTTGCCTTTGCGATCTAATTTATTTGCCTTTTATTTCCAAATCTATTAAACCAAAAAATACAAAAATACCTTGCTACAATTTATTTTATTTGGCGTTCGATCTATCAATATTTACAACTCTCTCACGTCCGTTTGCCTATCTTCAGGCGCCGCTACCCGAAAGGGATTGACAACCCCTTTTACACGTCAGGTTGCGAGTATTTGTTATTTGTGTACAGGTGTTGTTTACGTAGAGTTGCTTGGTTCTCCAACTGGTTCGATAACCTTGGTCTCATCACTAAGGGAAATACCTACTGTCGTTGTGCTGCATCATCCCTTCCTCTTTGGGGAAATAACGACGTAGCTTCAAGCCACATCATCCCCAGAAAAGACCACCACCTCCACCGGATGCACATGAATCGTCTCGCAAGACTCCCGCGTCATATCCAGATGAATTGGCCAAGCGCCTAAAAATGCAGAAAAGAGAGCCAAGAAGGCTGAAAAGGATCGGGCAAGAGAACAAGAAAATTGTCGTCTCCTAAATTCAGATGCCGAGAAGAAAAAGGTAGATGGAAAAGCAAAATGTCGTTCCAAGAACAAACATGATCCCAGATCTGCTGCTTTGAAGAAAAAGAGCACGCCGAAGAGAAGTTCAGCCAAACCAATTGCTAGAAATGATGAATGTGATTCCTCCGATCATGATGATCCTCTGCTCACAAGGGAAGAAGTTGAGGCAACTCTTTCCGAACAAGTAAACATCACTACATCCACTGTTCTGCCTGTTCTTCGAGCAAGTGTTGTCCCAATAGCGCCTCCAAAGAAGAACCCATGAAGAGAAAGACTCCTCCTACCACTGTTACAATGATTGATGAAGTAAACACAACTCCTCATCCTGAGGCTATTGATTTGCAAAATTTGGTTGTTGAAGCTCCAATTAGCACAACCAAGCCAGGAGAGAAAATTTCGAAGCCCAAGGTGAAGCAAATCAAAGCTCCTACTGATGAGCAAAATGCTTCAAGAGCTAATGTTGTGAAGGAAAAGGCTGCTAAATTTGCTCTGAAAATGACTCAACCATTAGCATATATGCCTCCAACCGAGCAAAATGCAGCACAAACTGCTCCTGTTGCACAACCTCTTGATGGCTCTGCTGCACCACATTCTTACAATCAAGTATTCATCATGGAGCAGCTTGACAGATTTGTTGAAAACCTGTTTGATGGAGAAGTGGCATCTTTGCCCATTCCCTCTGAAGTAATTGCTCAAACTTCTGCTCTAGTCTAGGACATGATAAATGACCCTGTTGAGATCACGGACCTAACTGCCCAGCTCAAGGAGCTTGACAACCGCATGAAAGATACAAAATCCAAGTTTGTCATCAAGCAACTTGACGAGTCCTATATGGATGTCAATAAGGCTTTTAATATGCTTCGACAGAGAAGATTGGGATTTCATTCTGATTTAGATCAAATTGTTCACAAAAAAATTCTCGATCATCAAGCCCAAGTTACTAGCTACAATGATCTTGTCAAAGGGCATGTTGATCCATCAAAGCAAAAGAGAAGAAGGAAATTGCAACAAGGAATGCTCCTCCTCCTCCTGGCAAAGAAAAGTCTCTAGGCGCCGTGACTCAGAAGAAAAAAATCATCGGAGCCTACTATTCTCTTCCTGCTCATGAACCAGTAATCGATGCTCCTACGTCGCCAAGACCAACTGAACCAGTGACTGTGGCCTCTCCTGTTCGTGAAGCAAATCCTTCTCGGTAAAATGTTTCAGAAGGCGATGAAATCCATCAGTCTGAACACCAAGCCTCTCTAGTTCGTGATGAGACAAATGAATCTGTTCCTCTCGAAGAACCTCAACCAACTACTGAAGAACATCCTCCTCAATCCTCAGTGCCTGATAAAGCTTCAGTGCCTGATAAAGTGACTGCTCCCTCTCCACTTTGAATTTCACTCAACCACGAAGAAAACTTCAGATGATGGTCCCTCTGCAGTAAACTCGGTTTCTGCTCATCGCTCAGATTCAGTTATTTATGGCGATGAAGTGATTTCTGTTGAAGATGAGCTCAAGTATCTATATCCTCACGAGAAACTGCCATTATTCTCTATTGGTGTTGGCGTCAAAGGGCCACATTTCAATCGGAACACACATCCTCAGTTCTTTCAAGAGATCCCATACAACAAGCCTCAAACTTCTGAATCACCTCAGTTCTGGACTCAAGAACAGGCTATTTATTATTCTCGGATCCTTTATGACAGCCTAAATTTTTTTCCTCATGAATTCCCGGATATCGCTGCGATGAAGAACATAGGCTGCTTTAATCAAGTTTTGCAAGACATCGAAGATTTTGGCCTCACACATGTCTTTGCATATCAGCATCCGTGGAACAGAGAGATAATCCTTCAATTCTATGCCACTCTCTACATCTCGGGTGAAGTATCTGATAGCAAAAAGTGGATCATGGAATGGATGACTGAAGGGAAAAGAATAAAGTGATCTGCCATGGACTTTGTGTCTCATTTTCATTTCCCTCAGTTCGAACATGGCAAGACGGAAATTCAAGTTCATAACATTGATGCAATTTCTGATGAAGATTTCCGATGCACAATGGATCAAGATAAAATTTGTGATTACACTGTCCGCCTTTTCCCGAGCACTTCACCTTCTATAATCAAACTTTGTATCATATGCTCACTTATATCATCTGTCCTCTGGTTGGGATGAACTCTGACAATGCTATATCTGATGTTCTTCGGAACACCATCTATGCCATCTCACAAGGATTCATCTTCGATATCAAAGACTTGTTTCTACGCATCCTCATGGATTCGGCTGAGCATCCGAAAACTGTCAAATTCTTTGGGCCTTGGATTCAAAAAGTGGTTTACTATGCTATGAAAACTGAATATTTAGCCAAAGTCAGTCACAAAAGCTTCATTCCTCCTGTACGTGATACTCTGAAAGTAATGGAAGATATTTCTTCGGGGAAAGCACCAGTGTCAAGCCCTCCCAATTATCATAACACTTTCAATGGGCCACGGCTACCTCAGCGTGATAAACTACCGAATGCACAACCTCCTTCACATCTTGAAGTGAGCTTGCGCACCCAATAGTTGCTGCTGAAGCATATGGCTAAGGATCGCCAAGAGAAAGAACATCTGGCTGCTGAACATAATGCAATCAACAACCGAACAAAAGTTGTGCACATGATCACGACTGAAAACAAGATGCGCCTATGGAAATTGCTTTGGAAGTTCTTCTCCAAGAAGCAATTGAGCAACTCTCATCTCAAAGAGCTTTACGAGTATATTGATCAAGGGTTTTCAGCTGATGATTTTCAAGATAGTATAACTCCGCCGCTGCCAGCTGATACATCTCCAACATATCTATAATTTTTTATTGTTCCATGCTATTATATTATCTGTTTTGGATGTTTTATATGCATTAATATACTATTTTATATCTTTTTCGGGACTAACCTATTGACCTAGTGCCCGGTGTTAGTTGCTGTTTTTTCCTTGTTTTTGGCTTTTTTAGAAAGGAATATCAAACGGAATAAAACTTTCGGGATGATTTTTCTTGGACCAGAAGACACCCGTAGGACTTGGAGAGGGGGCCAGGAGCTTCCCCAGGAAGCCGCAAGCCAGGGGGCGCGGCCCGAGGGGGTACGCCCTAAGGGCTTGTGGGCCCCTCGTAGGTCTCCTAACCCTAATTCTTGCTCCTTAGATTCACAAATATTGCCAAACCACCAGAGGCGTTCACCGAAATACTTTTCCGCCAGTGCAACCTCTAACCTCGTGAGTTCCCATCTTGGGACCTTTTTCAGCGACCTGCCGGAGGGGGATTCAATCATGGAGTGCCTCTACATCAACCCTATCGCCCTACCGATGATGCATGAGTAGTTTACTGATGGTGTCGCTAAGACTACGTCGGTATTTCCCCCAAGAGGAGAGGATGATATAGCACAACAACTGTAGGTATTTCCCTTAGTTATGAAACCAAGGTATCGAACCAGTAGAAGAACCAAGCAAACACAACGTAAGCAGCACCTGCACACAAATAACAACACCTCGCAACCCAACGTGTTAAAGGGGTTGTCAATCCCTTTCGGGGTATGGTGCCTCAAGATAGGCAAAACGGACGTGAGGAATTTATAGTAGATTGATAGATCGAACGCTAAAGAAAATAAATAGAAATAAATTGCAGCAAGGTATTTTTGTATTTTTTGGTTTAATAGATCTGAATAAAAACGCAAGGGAAAAGTAGATCGCAAAGCTAATATATGAGAAAGAAGACCCGGGGCCGTAGGTTTCACTAGTGGCTTCTCTCGAGAAAAATAGCAAACAGTGGGTAAACAAATTACTGTTGGGCAATTGATAGAACTTCAAATAATCATGACGATATCCAGGCAATGATCATTACATAGGCATCACGTCCAAGATTAGTAGACTGACTCCTGCCTGCATCTACTACTATTACTCCACACATCGACCGCTATTCAGCATGCATCTAGTGTATTAAGTTCATGGAAAAATGGAGTAATGCAATAAGAACAATGACATGATGTAGACAAGATCCGTTCATCTATAAGGGGGTAGATGTAGATCTTGTCTTTTTATCCTTAGTAGCAACGATATATACGTGTCGGTTCCCCTTCTGTCACTAGGATCAAGCACTGTAAGATCAAACCCACTACCGGGCACCTCTTCCCATTGCAAGATAAATACATCAAGTTGGCCAAACAAAACCCAAATATCGGAGAAGAAATACGAGGCTATAAGAGATCATGCATATAAGAGATCAAAGAAACGCAAATAACTTTCATGGATATAAAAAGATATAACTGACCATAAACTCGAAGTTCATTAGATCCCAACAAACACAACGCAAAAGGACTTACATCATATGGATCTCCAAGAGACCATTGTATTGAGAATCAAGAGAGAGAGAGAGAGAGAGAGAGAGAGAGAGGAAGCCATCTTGCTACTAACTACGGACCCATAGGTCTACAAAGAACTACTCACGCATCATCGAAGAGGCACCAATGGAAGTGTTGAACCCCTCCGTGATGGTGTTTAGATCTGATCGGGTGGTTCTGAACTCTGCGGCGGCTGGATGAATGTTTCGTCGACTCCCCTAGGGTTTCTGGAATATTGGGGTATAGAGCAAAGAGGCGGTCCGGGGGAGTCCCGAGGTGGGCACAACCCACCAGGCGCTGAGCCCTGGCGCACCACAGTGGGTTGTGCCCCCCTCGGGGCACCCCCTAGGTGCAACCAGGGCCCATTGCCTTCCTTCTGGCCCATAAAAAATCATAAAATTAGTTTCGGGGCATTTGGGCTCCGTTTGATATTGATTTCCTGTGATGTAAAAAACATGCAGAAAACAGCAACTGGCACTTGCCACTATGTTAATAGGTTAGTACCAAAAAATAATATAAAATAACTATAAAATGATTATAAAACATCCAAGATTGATAATAAAACAGCATGGAATAATCAAAAATTATAGATACGTTGGAGACGTAACATTTACCACAGACCTACGAGTCCATAGCTAGTAGCTAGATGGCTTCTTCTCTCTCTTTGATCTTTAATACAAAGTTCTCCTTGATGTTCTTGGAGTTCTTTCCGATGTAATACTTTTTTGCGGTGTGTTTGTTGAGATCCGATGAATTGTGGATTTATGATCAGATTATCTATGAATATTATTTGAGTCTCCTCTGAATTCTTATATGCATGATTTGATACCTTTGCTCTTCGAACTATCGATTTGGTTTGGCCAGCTAGATTGGTTTTTCTTGCAATGGGAGAGGTGCTTAGTTTTGGGTTCAATCTTGCGGTGTCCTCACCCAGTGACATAGTAGGGGTAGCGAGGCACGTATTGTATTGTTGCCATCAAGGATAAAAAGATGGGGTTTACATCATATTGCTTGAGTTTATCCCTCTACATCATGTCATCTTACTTAAAGCATTACTCCATTCTTACGAACTCAATACTCTAGATGCATGCTGGATAGCGGTCGATGTGTGGAGTAATAGTAGTAGATGCAGGAAGGAGTCGGTCTACTTATCACGGACGTGATGCCTATATTCATGATCATTGCCTTAGATATTGTCAGAACTTTGCGCTTTTCTATCAATTGCTCAACAGTAATTTGTTTACCCACCGTATGCTTTCTTTAAGAGAGAGGCCTCTAGTGAAACCTATGGCCCCCGGGTCTATTTTCCATCATATATTTTCAGATCTATAAACCAAAAACCCAAAAATACCTCGCTGAGTTTTACTTGCTTTTATTTTGTTTTACGTTTTAGTAATCTTTTATATCTATCTCTATCATATCTCATCCTTGCAAGTGATCGTGAAGAGATTGACAACCCCTTTATCGCGTTGGGTGCAAGTGTTTGATTGTTTGTGCAGGTACATAGATTGGAGACTTGCTTGTACCTCCTACTGGATTGATACCTTGGTTCTCAAAGTGAGGGAAATACTTATCTCTACTTTGCTGCATCACCCTTTCCTCTTCAAGGGAAAAACCAATGCAAGCTCAAGAAGTAGCACCAGCTCATGAGCCAACAACTGATTTACTTCGGATTCAGTTACGCAAATTGCTCGACGAATCAGAAGCAACCTCGCGCACTGAGAAACCTGATGAAGGAAATGTCATGTCTTGCTAGAATCAACAGGTTGACCCCAATATACCTTCATCCTCTGCTGCTGCTGACGAAGAAGATTTTCCATCCACCTCCAAATCATAAACTTCTTCGGGCAGTTCTTTGGGCGATGCCTCGGAGTGAATCAAGTTCACCTCTTTTTCACTCATGTCATTCGTCACCTTTCTGACACTAGTTGACAAAAAGGAGGAGAATTACATCGAGAGTTTTGACATATTTCCTCTGTTGAATTTGATCTCTGTGTTTGTTTGCTCTGGTTTATGTGACTTTTGAGCTCTATGCCTTAAAGACTATATATGCCACTTTATGTGCTCTGATGTAAAACTTCTGATATGTGCTGTAATTAATAACCCCGCCTGTTGCACTATATTCTCTCGAAGCATTTGTTTTGCAGGTGGAATTATTGTCAGTAGTCATGAATGATTGCACTATATTCTCGATGGATTATTATCATCAGTGCGAATCATTACCTCGATTGATTGAAAAATCCTCCACTTACTTTAATGAATTGCAAGGAATTTCATTGTATATCAATTGACCCTGCATACTTCTAAGGGGAGTATATTTCATCATCGAGTCAAGTAACCAAGTTCACTCTTGTTTGATTTACATTTTACCTATCTATCTTCACTTTGATGATTATCTGTTTCGTCAACAACTGTCCAAAAAGGGGGAGATTGTTGGTGCAACGATAGGCCCCTTATGTTTTGGAGTTTGTTGATATAAACAGTATGGCACTTATGTGTTTGCTAGTGCACACAGAGTAATGGGTCCCTGAAGAATCAAGGAGTTTGATGCAAAGAACGAAGATAATCTCTCTGCGTGGCAACGAAGGTTATCACCAAAGAAGAAGCTAACAAGAGTGACCCCTAAAAATTGCTGAAGTACAAGAAATTGGTTCGGTGTCTGTTCGAAGAAACTGACTGTGTTTGAGGAAGAATGAAGATGAAGTGAAGACATAGCATTTGTTTCGTTATTCTTCTTCTTTCTTTGAGTCATAGGACCACCGTACTATTAAGAGGGGTGTAGCGTTCGAAGCTTTTTGATTCTGTGATGCTAAACCCAAATCCTATGAAAGATGTTAGAGAAATCTCTTTGTGCTCCGAGCAAATACTTGCCAGCAAGAGATTGTGATCTTCTTCGCTGCGAGAGATATGTATCGGACCGAGGAGTTAGCATTACTTGTTCCTCAAGAAATGTTACCGTTGATCCAAAATCCGACCGTTGCAAATGTGTCGGTTGGCCATTGGCTGGACCTCCTGTCCAAAATGGTAATTTGCCATCTAGGAAGGCTGTGACTATAAATATCCACCCCGCGTCGGCTTTGTCCGGTGACTGCTCTATTTGATTCTGAGAAGATTGTTGAGCAACCCACTCTGTGAGCGATTTGAGTTTAAAATCCATCGAGAGAAAAACCCTAGAGCTGAAGAATTAGATAGTGGTTCAACATCACTGGAATCTAAGTTTACACTACTGCAGGATGCTGCTAACACAACACTACGATCAAAGACCCTTTGCCAAAACTATGTGCGATGCCTTAATCGCAGACGGTGATGTAAAAAAACCATCAGAAAAGATGCAAAACATTTGCGATGAATGATACATCAAACACGGTTCAGATTTAGTTGTGTGTGCGATGAGTGGCATACGGTTGATCAGTACGAACTGTTTGCGATGAGACAGAACAACAGAAACGGGCAGCCAGATCAAGGTGTGTGCGATATACGGCATACAGTTCACTCCGATGAACTGTTTGCGATGATTGAGGTGAACACAAACGATTCAGCGTAACAAGATGTGTGTGATACCCGACAAACATGTCAGTAATCAGAATTGTGTGCAATCATTATAGACAGCCCATATGGTCCTTTTTTGTGAATTGTGTGCTCGTCAGGGGACACAGTCAACAAACCAACCTGTGGGCGATAATGTAGAAGATCTCTGTCGAATACATATTACTAACCGTCTGCGATGAGATTGACAGGATAAACTTAATTTAGTCCTTCTTCTTCTTGTTGTTGTTGTTGGATGGCCCCGCGACATCGTCTTGGCGAGGACGCTTCTTGCCGCTGACCATTGGCTTTTCATCACCGCCGCCATCGTCATCGTCGTTGCTGTCGTCGTCATCCTGCTCCTCGTTCGACCATTCCTCCTCATCATCATCGTCGTCCTCTTCCTCATCCTCCGACGGCTCCTCGTCTGTCTGGTTGTCTTCTGACGACTCCGGAGGCGGCGTCCCTTCCATGAACCGGATATAATCAAGGTTTGGGCTCGACGCCGGACTCATGGAAGAGGAGCGGGATGATTCGGATGTTGACCTATCATCGGGCGCTAGACTGCTGGCCGAACTGTCGTCCTTGTTGTCGCTCGACATGGCTGCAGAGTGTGTGCCAGTGTGTAGCGCGGCCTACCGGGGACGATGAAGGTGGTGGACAATTAAGCGGGGTATGTAGAGAAGAGGAACTGCCAATTGAAGCGGGGTTCTTTTTTGCGCGCGGAGGGGGGTGAATTGAAGCGGGGGTTGACGTATTATCTAATCGCTGATATAATCAACCGCAATTATTTTTACCCAGTCGCTCCAAATTCCCGGGGTTGCGCGGGACTCCTATTGGCTATTTGGCTGGTTTCCTTTTTCAGGACAAAAACAAGGAACGAGTTTTGGGATTATGCACCGGTACAGGTACAAACGGATTAGGACAGTTGGCAAGCAATACATTGAGCTCTTCTTATTGATAAAGCCAGTAATAATCAAACTAGAAAGGAAAAGAAAAAAGACAAAGAAAAATATCTGCACTAATCTTCATGTAACATCAATGGCATAGGACCTAGATGTGCATTACTTAGAGCACATCTAGATATGCTTTAGCAATACTGTCAAACAAAACCCCTAATCATCATTGCAAACAGCAGATAGAACATGCCTAATGCGACAACCACAACTACACATGCTAGTTCCTTCTTGTCTCTTGCTTTCATCTATTGCCTGTGATTGATTCTTTCTTGCTTCATCATACCGATTGTACATTCCAGATCAGCCAGTTTCTTCTTCAGCTTTACGTTATCTTCTGCGAGCTTGGTGATAACACTCCGAGCCCTGCCATGCCATTCTTCATCCAGCCAGTTAACAAAGTCACAAGCCTCATATCCCTGCCAATGTTAAATAGTATTCAGGATGAGCGGTGGCATTAACTGAAGTAAAATGATGAACTTAATTAGCACTAACCTCTCAGGGGAAACTGAGAAACCGCATGCCAATGTCGAATCCCTCCATGCATACACGTCGAGCGGGAGTGTGCCCGTGCACACAACTCATCTTTTGGTACTTCTCGGTGGCGCAAAACTTGGAGTCAAACTCGTGTTGCGGGACTCTGGAGTCATGTTCCGGATCCTGCGGCAGATCGCTTTCTTGGGGGGGGGGGGGTCATTCAGGACGGATTTAGCAAGGAGCTATCCTTTGGACATGCTAAAAAGATCGGGATAGATTGGAAACTGACATGACAATTCAGATCCATAGTACACCTGCCTTTTGATGACCTTAGGCAAGTGCTCGGCGGCGACCGCCGTCATGGTGGCGATACGAGCAGGAGCAGTCGCATCAAAACCATCAGCACCACTCGTCCACATTCCCCCAATGTTAGCGCCACGCGAGGGAATTTGGAGGCTATGTAGGGATTTGGGGGAAATGGGGAAACTGTGGAGATAGGCTAGCGGTCGGGAACTACTAATGGCACTATATGTTGTATACCGCACACTGTTTATACATGTTGTTTGTGTTAGATATTACAACGTCACACACGATTTCCGCACCAAACCGTGTGAGAAGACAACGTAGGTTAGACACGGTTGCCGTTACATAATCGTATGTGATCTACTACCCTGTCCATATAATTTATTTACAGTGAGATACCATGTAAACAGCTGCTCTGTGGATATCCGTATAAAAAACAGCCGCTCTGCATATAGAGATGGCGGCGGCGGCCTAGGCAGCGGCTACCGGAGAAGAGGTTAATCCTCGGTCGGTGGGCGGTGGCAGCGTCATAGGAGGTCAATCCTCGGTCTGCAGCGGGAGATAGGAGGAGCTCAACCATCGAGGTTGGCGGCGGCGTGATTCGAGCACATCCATCACGGTCGATGGCGGGATAGTGGAGGTCAAACTTCAGGCAGCAGCCACACTAAGCTTTGCTCCTCGACCCGGCTGTCTCGGCGTGCCGCCGCATCGCGCTTCTCTGTCTGCTGGGTGGAGGTTGTTGCGTGGCTAATTAATTAAGGTATTCTTTTCGTGAGTGGCTTAATTAAGGTATTCAATTCCTAAGGGTAGTGGTGTACTAGTACTCTACGTGTAAATTGACTTGCCATTAATTTTTATCATTGCACGTCTGGATAACAACATGGAGCGCCCTCAGTAATTATGAAAATAAAACCTTGTGATTTATGCATGCATCTTTGGGCAGTAGTTAATCTGTGTATTAATGTTGTTGTTTTGTTTTTAATTGCCATTCGTGTGTTGTAGATGGAACGATCTCGATGGATGAAGAATCGGAAAGTCGCAGATTTTATCAGTGGCATGACAGAGTTCATGAATTTGGCTGAAAGTACAAAGAGGAGAATTGGTGATGCGGATTACATCATGTGTCCATGTACTGATTGTGCCAATACAGAGTCACATGAAGTTGCAGATGTCCAGATGCTCTTAGTCTCTAGGGGATTCATGGATGGATATACACATTGGACCAGACACGGTGAAGATGAGGTCATGGATGAAGATACCCAGGGCAGCGAGATGCCAAACCCCGATCAGTGTCACATGGATGTTGAATCTATAACATCAGGGAAGAGGCGTCAAGCTACCAATGGAACACCGGAAAGCCGAAACGCCCACTGGAAAACCAAGACATCGACGTAGATGATGACGATCTTGATATGCCAGATTTTGTTTCTATGATTGCAGATTTCAAGGGCCCAAAAAAGGATATGGTTGGGTACAAGGATCTGCCAACCATTGATGTGGACTTCAAGAAAGAATTGTATCCAGGTTGCAAAAAGAAATATTCCAAGTTGATTGCCACCCTGGCGCTTCTCAGATGTAAAGCAGCAAACACTCTATCAAACAAGGGTTTCACAGAGATGTTAGGTCTTTTCAAAGAAAATTCTTCCGGAAGATAATGTGCTCCCCAGAAGCACGAATGAAGCGAAGAAAATTGTTTGCCCATTGGAACTTGAAGTACAGAAGATACATGCTTGTGTGAATGATTGTATATTGTACCATGGTGAGTACAAAGATTTGTGTGCATGTCCCACATGCAAGCATGCACAATACAAGCGCAGGAGAGCAAAGGACAATTACAAATTGGACGACGAGATCAAGACACGAATCCTGTTCAAGGTTGTTTGGTACTTGACTTTAATTCCAAGGTTGAGGCGTTTGTTTGCAAACCCTAGAGAGGCAAAGAGGTTGCAGTGGCATCATGATGAGTGAATTGCGGATAGGTTTATGAGGCACCCGAAATATGGGGCTCAGTGGGAATTAATTGACAACAAGTTTGAAAATTTTGCCAAGGATCCTAGAAGTATAAGGCTCAGGAAGTGTACTGTCGGGATGAATCCTTTTGGCGATATGAGCACCAATCACAGCACATGGCCGGTGCTTTTGTGCATATATAACCTAGCTCCTTGGTTGTGTATGAAGAAAAAATACATTAATGTGTCAATGATTATCCAAGGCCCGAAGCAACATGGAAATGACATCGACATTTACTTTCAGCTACTGGTAGAAGAACTGCTGATAGTGTGGATAGATGCGCCGGCTGTAAAATGTTATGATGCTTACAAAAAGGAGATTTTCGATCTACATCGGATGCTGGTGCACACCATTCAAGATATGCCGGCATTAGGCAACAGATCGGGGCAAAAAACAAAGGGATATGTAGGGTGTGTCACATGCATGGATAGGACAGCTAGCAGAAGACTTCCCAACTCGCACAAAACCGTGTATTTGCGTCATTGTAGGTTCTTACGGAAAACTCACCCATACCGAAAGATGAAAGCTGAATTTGATGGTACGGCAGAGGCAGGTGTGGGCCCAAGGCCCTATGAAGGGAGGTGGTCCACAACATGGCTAAAAAAATTAATGTTGTGCTTGGCAAGAACCACCCTTTGACGGTGAAATAAACACCCAAGGGTCAAGTGTTTAAGAAGAAATCGGTGTTCTGGAGATTACCTTACTGGGAGATTCTACATGTGTCACTGCATCGATGTCATGCACGTAGAGAAGAATGTATGTGAAAGCATCCTTGGTACTCCGCTCAAGATTAAAGGTAAAAGAAAGGATGGTGATGGTTCGCGGCTCGATATGCTTGCTGATTAATCAAAGAGCAAGAGTGAAGCAGAAGATGGTGACAAATTCATCAAAGCTCGCCAGATTTGCAATTTCAGTACGAAAGAAGCAACACAGTTCTTCACCTATTTGTTGTAAGTTAAGACACCCTCTTCCTACTGCGCAAACATCAGAAGTCTCGCGGATGTGAGCTCGGGTAAAATGAAGTTGGGATACATGAAGTCACATGATTTCCACGTAATGTTGACACAAATTTTCCCGGTGGCCATCAGGAATCTGATGGACAAAGATATAAGAAACACACTCATTGACCTCTGTGATTTCTTCAACCAACTATGGTAGAAAGTTGTAGATCCTGAAGAGTTGGATCATATGCAAGATGATATTGGAAGAATATTGTCCAACCTAGAGATGTTTTTCCCACCGTCATTCTTTGATGTCATGGTCCATCTCACTGTGCACCTTGTCGACGAGATAAAGTATTATGGTCCTGTGTTTCTTCGCAACATGTATCCCTTCAAGCGGTTCATGGGAATCTTTGAAGCGCTTTTAGCCGAACGAAACCGTCCAGAGGCAAGCATCCTACAAGGTTATACCGCGGAGGAGGTGGTTGAGTTTTGCACCGAATACATGAAACAAAGACCTATAGGTTTGCCCCTCTCTCGCCATGAGGGAAGGCTGAAAGGTAACCCGGTCCTTGCTGGCATGCAAATGGCTGCACCCGGAGAATTGGCAGAGTACTGCTTAACAGCCTAGTTCTCAATGCTTATGCCGAAGAACACTTGGTGGAGATACGTCAAAGCTTCTTACCAATTGTGCCTTCATCAGATGTGGAGATGAAGAAGCACATTAAGAATTGCGCCAAATGGCTGAAGAATTTTTTGGCACAAGGTCCATCGATGACCTTGCTACGTGGTTGGCACAAAAGCCATCACCTACGGTGACATACCAAGCATATGACATAAATGGATACACGTTCTACACTGAGGAACATGATCAAAAGACCTCATATCAGAACAGCTGTGTTCGAATAGAATGCATGACTGTAAATGAAGCTGATAAATGGGTATAATATGGAACCATCAAAGAGATTTGGGATCTTGACTATGTGAAAGTTAAGGTGGCATTATTCAGGTGCGCATGGAAACCTCTTGGTCAGGTAAGGATTGATGAGTACAGGAAGACCTGTGTTAACAGGACAACGATGGCATATCACGCGGACCCAGCGATGCTACCCAGATTTTCTTTGTGGATGACCCCTTGCATAAGAACTTCCATTTAGTGATGCATGGGGAGAGAAGGGTACTGGGTGTCTACGATGTTGCCGATGAGGACGAGTACGATGAATTTGATGAGTTGCCAACCAAAGGATCACGCACCCGTGTAATAGAGAATCGTAAAATCATCATAGAACCCAAGTTCATTCGGGGTCAACGTAATGATCCCAGTTCCCCCATGTACATGGGAATTAAGCCGTAAGACTAGTCTTTATGCCTACCCTGCAACTTAATTCGTTCAATTTAGAACTGTTGCGTGTACTGAATTTGTGAGTTATGTTCGGCTTTCTGTTGATGTAAGAACCGTTAATATGTTGACCTTGATATGCTGTCAGCTCACGCAATGAATATGAACTGTTTTTTGTTATTATTATTATTATATCACATAGAGGTAGCACACTCAATTGATCTCACTATAGTATGTGTGAACAAAAATATGCAATCTGGTTTGAGAATAGCACACGGTTCGTTGATGAAAGCCGTGTGCCGATCAAACCCCGCCAGCCCGCCCACGATCCGAGTCGTGCTTTCTGATTGGCCGGAACCCAAATCCCATGGATCGTACATCTGCATCATTGGAAGCTCCCAGATCGAACGGTGATCCTCATCCCTTTCGATGGCACATGCAGTTCCGGTTGTAATTTTAATTTTATGCACAAAATGCACGTTAATCTCAAAAAATGACTTAAATATAGCAAACGATACCTGAAATGTGCTAGAAAATCAAACCCGTGGTATAATGGTGATTGCGTATCATGGAAATTTCTATGAGGCCAAACGATGAAGTCACCAGCCACGGGAATTTGAATTGACATGTCTCCTTTTGGAAACCATGATCCTTCATGTGAGATGCTCCGGTTTGGAAGGAGCAGTCATCAAAACTTGTGCCAAACTTTACCAATTTTTTCCACGGGGTCGTGAGAGCACGCCACGGGCACACATAGATTTTGATGATGTCCGAACTCCATCTGAATTTCCTGTAATTAAAATAACAACTAGGCCCTCGCGGTTAACCGCACCTCATGACGAAATGTTTGAAACTTCTCCCCGCTTCTCGAACAAACGGATGAAAACTGACAAAGCGACGCTCAAATGATCTGCACACCTTATTTGCTAGGCTGGTAGTAAGGGGGTATCATAGCTAGTATCATGCATGCCAACTAGGCAATTTTGATGAGCTGTCATAGAATTAAATGAAGAAAGAGAGGGTTAAGTATCATATCATGAAACCGTATCATAATATATGCTATGCTACTATGTGTCGTGGATGACAATATAAATAAAGTACTACATATGATACTAGCTACTCTATGATAGTATGCATTGGACTAGCCATAGTGGGAGTAACTTCAGCAGTAACATCGAGTCTAACTCAACAAATTTGCTTATGTGGCAATGAGTTAATGAGGAGAGAGGTAGTTTGAGTAACTTAGCTAGTTACTGTAACATCACATGTCCCAGTGCAATATGAGTCTATAATCTAATAAATGAGGCTTTGCACGTTACCATACTTATGTTACTACCCACTATGAAAGGTTGTAAAATAGTCTAGGGATATGTGTATGACCGTTGGCTGTATTATTAACCATGCTCTTAGTGAGGTAGCTAGTATATCATAGACTAGCTAGTATCATACTCCCTCCTTTTCGGTTTAGACTAGCCACAATGGAGAGTAACATACACATATCCCTAGACTATGTTAGTACCTTTCATAGTGGGTAGTAACATAAGTATGGTAACATACAAAGCCTCATTTATTAGGTTATAGACTCATATTGCCTTGGGACATGTGATGTTACAATAACTAGCTAAGTTACTCAAACTACCTCTCTCCTCATTAACTCATTGCCACTTAAGCAAATTTGTTGAGTTGGACTCGATGTTACTGCTGAAGTTACCCCCATTGTGGCTCAATTCAAAAATCTCACCAACCAAGGTAGATGGTGAGTGGTGGAATACTTTTTGTAGTTTGCAAAAACATCCAATTAATGCTTTTGTTTTCCTCAAAAAATTATGTTTTCCAATGTATTAATTGCATTACATGCATGCATAAAGTACATGCATTGGTCAACTTTCTCTTAATACTTGCATGTAATGATTTAATGCACCTTGGAATCTGAACATGTGATGGGGAACAACTAAATTGAGCCTTATAAAATGGAAAAACTAAACTTTTGAGATAAGCCTATAAACCGGAAAGGAGGGAGTATATATGCATGATACTAGTATATGATCGGTAATACCACCGTAATGTGCGCATGCATAGTATCATAAGTTAGTATCTTAGGTTGCCTTATTAATTGCCATGCATGACACAAAGTAGTACAACATTTAATATGATACGATATCATGATATGATACGGTATATGATATGATACCACGCCCTCTCTTTCCTCATTAACTATGTGCCACATCATCCAAAAAGTCTAGTTGGCATGCATGATACCGCTTGATACTCTCATATTACGACCAGACTTAGGGTGGCCATAGTGGGGGTATCATAGCCGGT
The DNA here is from genome assembly GCA_021605145.1 of Aegilops bicornis. NCBI lineage: Eukaryota > Viridiplantae > Streptophyta > Magnoliopsida > Poales > Poaceae > Aegilops > Aegilops bicornis. Next base: position 664,640,097 of record CM038671.1, on the reverse strand, counting down.
ATCATGCACTCGGGAATAGCAAAAATGATGATGTGGCAAAGAAGCAGTAACATTGGTAGATAACGTAATATATATATATATATATAATAAATGCTATACTACTTTGTGTCATGCATGGCCATTAATACAATCATCTCTGATATATACTACTCTATGATATTGTATATGCACTATGAAGGTACGTACGTAGTATCATACACTAGTATCATATGCATGATACTATATATAGTATATATATGATACTCCCCACTATCTAAGGCTGGCCATAAGTGGTATCATAGCCGACGATGCCATGCACTCGGAAATAGCAAGTATGCTGATGACCCACAAGTATAGGGGATCTATCGTAGTCCTTTTGATAAGTAAGAGTGTCGAACCCAACGAGGAGCAGAAGGAAATGATAAGCGGTTTTCAGCAAGGTATTCTCTGCAAGCACTGAAATTATCGGTAACAGATAGTTTTGTGATAAGGTAATTTGTAACGAGTAACAAGTAACAAGTGTAAATAAAGTGCAGCAAGGTGGCCCAATCCTTTTTGTAGCAAAAGGACAAGCCTGGACAAACTCTAATATAGAGAAAAGCGCTCCCGAGGACACATGAGAATTATCGTCAAGCTAGTTTTCATCACGTTCATATGATTCGCGTTTGGTACTTTGATAATTTGATATGTGGGTGGACCGGTGCTTGGGTGTTGTCCTTAATTGGACAAGCATCCCACTTATGATTAACTCCTATTCCAAGCATCTGCAACTACAAAAGAAGTATTAAGGTAAACCTAACCATAGCATGAAACATATGGATCCAAATCAGCCCCTTACGAAGCAATGCATAAACTAGGGTTTAAGCTTCTGTCACTCTAGCAGCCCATCATCTACGTATTACTTCCCAATGCCTTCCTCTAGGCCCAAACAATGGTGAAGTGGCATGTAGTCGACGTTCACATAACACCACTAGAGGAGAGACAACATACATCTCATCAAAATATCGAACGAATACCAAATTCACATGACTACTAATAGCAAGACTTCTCCCATGTCCTCGGGAACAAACGTAACTACTCACAAAGCATATTCATGTTCATAATCAGAGGGGTATTAATATGCATATAGGATCTGAACATATGATCTTTCACCAAATAAACCAACTAGCATCAACTACAAGGAGTAATCAACACTACTAGCAACCTACAGGTACCAATCTGAGGCTTTGGGACAAAGATTGGATACAAGAGATGAACTAGGGTTTGAGTGGATTTGATGCTGGTTAATTTGTTGATGGAGTTTGCCCCCCCCCCCCCCCCGATGAGAGGAGCATTGGTGATGACAATGGCGATGATTTCCCCCTCCTGGAGGGAAGTTTCCCCGACAAAACAGCTCTGCCGGAGCCCTAGATTGGTTCCGCCTCGTGGCGGCGGAGTTTCTTCTCGTAAGCTTGCTTATGATTTTTTATCAGGCGAAAGACTTCATATAGCAGAAGATGGGCACCAGAGGGCTACCAGGGGGCCCATGAGGCAGGGGGCGCGCCCAGGGGGTAGGGCGCACCCCCACCCTCGTGGCCAGGGTGTGGTCCCCCTCTGGTATTTTCTTCGCTCAGTATTTTTTATTATTTCCGAAAATAACTTCCGTGGAGTTTCAGGACTTTTGGAGTTGTGCAGAATAGGTCTCTAATATTTTCTCCTTTTCCGAATTCCATTACTTAGGCATTCTCCTTCTTCATGTAAAACTTGTAAAATAAGAGAGAATAGGCATAAGTATTATGAAATAACGTGTAATAACATCCCATAATGCAATAAATAGCAATCTAAAAGCATGATGCAAAATGGGCGTATCAACTCCCCCAAGCATAGACCTCGCTTGTCCTCAAGCGGAAGCCACTAACGATAAATATGTCCACATGTTTAGAGATAGAGGTATCGATAAAATAAAATATGGACATGAGGGCATCATGATCATTCCTATAACAGCAACATATATGGATATTATCATATGATTTCTTATGTTCAAGTAATTATCTATTCAAAATATCAAGTATGAATCAGAAACTTCATTGAGAATCAACAAACTATAATCTCAGTCATTGAAGCAATTGCAATTTATCATAACATCGGAAAGAGTCTATGTAAGAGATTTTTAGCAAGTCCACATACTCAACTATCATTTAGTCTTTCACAATTGCTAACACTCACGCAATACTTGTGGTTACGGAGTTTTAATCGAACACAGAGAAATATAGGGGCTTATAGTTTCGCCTCCCAACCTTTTACCTCAAGGGTAATGTCAACAATAATAGTTCATGCTAACTTACATCCAATTGGATATATATATATATATATATATATATATATATATATATATATATATATATATATCAGGATCTTTCCAACACAAGGCGCTTGCCAAAGGATAAAATGTAACACGGAAAGGTGAAGTTCACCATGACTCTTTCATAAGGGTAAAATATAAAAGTAAAAGATAGGCCCTTCGCAGAGGGAAGCAGAGGTTGTCATGCGCTTTCATGGTTGGATGCACGAAATCTTAATGCAAAAGAACGCCACTTTATATTGCCACTTGTGATGTGGACCTTTATTATGCAGTCCGTCTCTTTTATTTCTTCCACATCACAAGATCGTATAAAGCTTTTTTTCTCCACACTAATAAGTCATACATATTTAGAGAGCATTTTTTATTGCATGCACCGATGACAACTTACTTGAAGGATCTTACTCAATCCATAGGTAGATATGGTGGACTCTCATGGCAAAACTGGGTTTAAGGGTATTTGGAAGCACAAGTAGTATATCTACTTGGTGCAAAGAATTTGGCTAGCATGAGAAGGAAAGGCAAGCTCAACATGTTGGACGATCCATGACCCATAACGTTGTCTTCCTTGTCCAACATCAACTCTTTAGCATGTCATATTTAATGAGTGCTCACAATCATAAAAGATGTCCAAGATAGTATATTTATATGTGAAACCTCTCTTTATTTATTACTTCCTATTAATTGCAACGATGACCAAGACTATGTTTGTCAACTCTCAACAACTTTTAATCATCATACTCTTTCTATGTGAAGTCATTACGCTCCATAAGATCAATATGATCTCTTCGTTACTTTTTATTTCTTTCTTATTCTTTCTTTCTTTTACTCCCTCAAGATCATAGCAAGAAAATCAAGCCCTTAACTCAACACTAATCTTTATTATATATAGCTCACGGACTCGATTACATAGAGGGATCATAAAGCAAAACTCAAAACTAAATCATACTAAAACTTTATTCTGCTAAATCAAGATATTACTAAAAGGATCGAACTAAGAAATACGGTAAAGATAGGAGTGTGATGGTGATACGATACCGGGGCAACTCCCGCAAACTTGGCAGTTGCCATTGGGAGTGCCCATACCCATGTGATTATATCTCCTTTGCTGGTGGAGAAGATGGTGGAGTTGTTGATGATGTGGGCTTGTCGTCCATCTTCCAAGGCATAGGCTCACCATCATAGAAGGATGATCGAGTCTCCGGGGTCCTCAAATCTGCAGCCAAACTCATCCTCTTGAATCTATATTCATACTCACAGTTTTGGTTTTGCAGGTCATAGATTTGGGCTTGGAGATGCTTGATCTTCTTATGAAGCTTGAAGATGGTCTCTCCAATGTTCTTGGAATCTAGCTTGTGGTTGTGGGTGAACTCTGCGATCATCATGTGGTTGGCGTTGAGTCCATGTTCCACCATCCCCTGGCACTTGAAAACTTGTTGTTCCATTGCTTCGAGCCTCGTCTCCATGCTTCCGGTCCTCCTTAGTCCCTCAACATCGCGGATGTGCAGCAACCCATCACGCATCTCAATGGTTTGAGGGTGTTGCAGCACCTCCACGAGGTAGGGGTTGATGACCTTCTCGAAGAACTTGTCCTTGGGGCGCTTGGAGACGTCATGGTGATCTAGATCTGTCAGAAAAACAGCTCGAAACAAAAACAGAGGATATTTGCGTGATACGGTGGTCAAAACCTTCGGGAGATTATATAATGAATTTTTACCGACCGAAAGAAGTATCATGCAAGAAAACAGAGTCCGGAGAGCACACGAGGTGCCCACGAGGTAGGGGGGCGCGCCCAGGGGGGCAGGGCGCGCCTCCCACCCTCGTGGGAGCCTCGTGTCCTTCCCGGACTGCTTCTTATTTTTCCTATTTTCTTATATATTCCAAAACAAAGAAAAAATGCCATTAGAACTGTTTTGGAGTCGGTTTACTTACGTACCACATACCTATTCCTTTTCGGAGTCTGAAACATTCTGGAAAGTGTCCCGTATGTATTCCTCCGGGGTTACGGTTTCAATAATATTAGTTTCAACATTTATGGGATTACCTGAGATATAATGTTTGATTCTTTGACCGTTCACCACCTTCGGATTTGTGCCTTCGAAGTTGTTGATTTTTATGGCACCGGAACGATAGACCTCCTCGATAGCGTAAGGACCTATCCATTTACAGAGAAGTTTTCCTGCAAAAAATCTTAAACGGGAGTTGAATAGCAACACATAATCACATACATTAAACTCAAGCTTTTGTATCCTTTTGTCATGCCATCTTTTAACTTTTTCTTTAAACAACTTGGCATTCTCATAGGCTTGGGTTCTCCATTCCTCAAGTGAGCTTATGTCAAATAACCTCTTCTCACCGGCAAGTTTGAAATCATAATTGAGCTCTTTAATAGCCCAATATGCCTTATGTTCTAGTTCGAGAGGTAAGTGACATGCTTTTCCATAGACCATTTTATACGGAGACATACCCATAGGATTTTTATATGCAGTTCTATAGGCCCATAATGCATCATCAAGTTTCTTGGACCAATTCTTTCTAGATCTATTAACAGCCTTTTGCAAAATTAATTTGAGCTCTCTATTACTCAATTCTACTTGACCACTACACTGTGGGTGATAAGGGGATGCAATTCTATGATTAACATCATACTTAGCAAGCATTTTACGAAAAGCACCATGAATAAAATGTGAACCACCATTAGTCATTAAATATCTAGGGACTCCAAACCTCGGAAAAATATTTTCTTTAAGCATCTTAATAGAGGTGTTATGATCAGCACTACTAGTTGGAATAACTTCTACCCACTTAGTAACGTAATCAACAGCAACTAAAATATGTGTATACCTATTAGAGGAAGGGAAAGGTCCCATATAATCGAAGCCCCGAACATCAAATGGTTCAATAACAAGTGAATAATTCATAGGCATTTCTTGACGTCTACTAATATTACCAATTCTTTGGCATTCATCACAAGACAAGACAAACTTACGGGCATCCTTGAAGAGAGTAGGCCAATAAAAACCGGATTGCAATACCTTATGTGTAGTTCTATCTCCAGCGTGGTGTCCTACATAAGCCTCGGAGTGACACTTGCGTAGGATCCGTTCCTGTTCATGCTCAGGTATACAACGTCTAATAACACCATCTACTTCTTCTTTATAAAGATGTGGGTCATCCCAGAAGTAATGCCTCAAATCATAGAAAAACTTTTTCTTTTGCTGGTATGTGAAACTAGGTGGTATAAATTTAGCAAAAATGTAATTAGCATAATCAGCATACCATGGAACAGTACGAGAAGCATTTATGACAGCTAATTGTTCATCAGGAAAGCTATCATCAATAGGTAGTGGGTCATCAAGAACATTCTCTAACCTAGACAAATTGTCTGCAATGGGGTTCTCAGCTCCCTTTCTGTCAATAATATGCAAATCAAATTCCTGTAGCAAGAGAACCCATCTAATAAGTCTAGGTTTAGCATCTTTATTTTCCATAAGATATTTAATAGCAGCATGATCAGTGTGAATAGTTACTTTATAATCGACAATATAAGGTCTAAAATTATCACAAGCAAATACAACTGCTAAGAATTCTTTTTCAGTAGTAGCATAATTTCTCTGAGCCTTTGTCTAGAGTTTCACTGCATATTGAATAACATTTAATTTCTTATCAACTATTTGTCCTAGAACAACACCTACTGACATAATCGCTAGCATCACACATAATTTCAAAGGGTAAATTCAATCAGGTTGGCATTTGAACAATAGGTGCAGAGATTAATGTTTTCTTAAGTGTTTCAAATGTTTCTACACAATCATCATCAAAGACAAATGGTATATCTTTTTGTAATAGATTAGTCAGAGGCCGAGAAATTTTTTAGAAGTCCTTAATGAACCTCCTATAAAAACCGACATGACCAAGGAAACTTCTTATACCTTTGATGACCTTGGGACATGGCATCTTTTCAATAGCATCAACTTTAGCTTTATCCACTTCAATACCTCTTTCAAAAAATTTATGCCCCAAGACAATGCCTTCATTAATCATAAAGTGGCACTTCTCACAATTCAAGACAAGATTAGTTTCTTCACATCTCTGCAAAACTCGATCAAGGTTGCTCAAGCAATCATCAAAAGAGGAGCCATAAACGGAGAAATCATCCATGAAAACCTCACATATCTTTTCACAAAAGTCGGAGAATATAGCCATCATGCATATTTGAAAGGTAGCAGGTGCATTACATAAACCAAAAGGCATACGTCTATAAGCAAAAGTACAGAAAGGGCAAGTAAAAGTGGTCTTTGCTTGATCATCAGCTGACACAGGTATTTGAGAGAAGCCAGAGTAACCATCTAGAAAGCAAAAATGTGTGTGTTTGGATAATCTTTCTAGCATTTGATCAATAAAAGGCAAGGGGTAATGATCTTTTTTAGTAGCTTTATTTAGTTTGCGGAAATCAATAACCATCCTATAACCTATAATAATTCTTTGCGGAATCAATTCATATTTATTGTTAGCAACGATAGTAATACCTCCCTTCTTAGGGACACAATGGACAGGACTTACCCACTGACTATTAGCAACGGGATAAATTATACCTGCCTCACGGAGCTTTAATACTTCCTTTCTTACCACTTCTTTCATATTAGGATTCAGCAGTCGTTGGTGATCAATAACTGGTTTGGCGTCTTTCTCCAAATTTATTTTATGTTGACATAAAGTGGGACTAATGCCCTTAAGATCATCAAGAGTATATCCAATAGCAGCACGGTGCTTCTTCAGAGTTTTCAATAATTTTTCTTCCTCCTTCTCTGAAAGGTTAGCACTAATAATAACAGGATATATCTTCTTTTCATCAAGATAAGCATATTTAAGAGTATCAGGTAATGTTTAAGCTCAAACACGGGATCACCCTTGGGTGGACGAGGATCCCCTAGGATTTCAACAGGCAAGTTGTGTTTCAGAATAGGTCCATGTTTAAAGAATACTTCATCTATTTTCCCTTCTTTCATTCATAAACATATCATTTTCATGGTCTAGCAAATATTGTTCTAAGGGATCATTAGGAGGCACGACAATAGAAGCAAGACCAATAATTTCATCTTTACTAGGCAATATCTCATTACGGGGTTGTCTACGAAATTTAGAGAAATTAAACTAATGAGACATATCATCCAAACCAATAGTAACAACATCCTTTTTGCAGTCTATCTTAGCATTAACAGTGTTCAAGAAGGGTCTACCAAATATAATGGGACAAAAGCTATCTTGTGGGGAAGCAAGAACAAGAAAATCAGCAGGATATTTAACCTTCCCACACAAGACTTCAACATCTCTAACAATCCCAATCGGTGAAATAGTATCTCTATTTGCAAGCTTAATGGTAACATCGATATCTTCCAACTCAGCGGGTGCAATATCATGCATAATTTCTTTGTATAAGGAAACATGTATTGCACTAGCACTAGCACCCATATCACACAAGCCATGATAACAATGATCTCCTATTTTAACAGAAATAACAGGCATGCCTACAACAGGTCTATGTTTATCTTTAGCACCAGGTTTCGCAATTCTAGAAGTCTCACCACAGAAGTAAATAACATGCCCATCGATATTATCAAGCCAAGAGATCTTTAACATTAGCAATATTAGGTTAAACTTTAACTTGCTCAGGAGGTGTATAAGTTCTAATATTGCTTTTACGAACCACAGTTGAAGCTTTAGCATGATCCTTTATCCTAACAGGGAAAGGTGGTTTCTCAACATAAGCAGTAGGAACAATAGGATCATTATAAGTGACAATATTTTCTTCAACTTTAATAGGTTCAACTAATTTTACTTCTATGGGAGGATGATATTTAAACCACTTCTCCTTAGGGAGATCAACATGAGCAGCAAAAGATTCACAAAAAGAAACTACTATCTCAGAGTCAAGTCCATATTCATAAAAGATTTAACACAATCAAACTTAGGTGTTATACATGAATCCTTACCTTTGTCGAGATCCCAATCTTCAGAGTTGCGTTTAATTCTTTCCAATAAATCCCATTTGAACTCAATAGTCTTCATCATAAAAGAGCCAGTACAAGAAGTATCGAGCATGGAGCGATTGTTGTCAGAAAGCTGAGCATAGAAATTTTGAATAATCATTTCTCTTGAGAGCTCATGATTGGGGCATGAATATAACATTGACTTAAGCCTCCCCCAACCTTGAGCGATGCTTTCTCCTTCGCGGGGCCAAAAATTATATATATAATTACGATCACGATGAACAAGATGCACAGGATAAAACTTCTGATGAAATTCCAATTTCAACCGCTCGTAGTCCCATGATCCCATATCATCACATAGCCTATACCATGTCAATGCATCTCCCTTCAAAGATAAAGGGAAGACCTTCTTCTTGATAACATCATCGGGCATACCTGCAAGCTTAAATAACCCACAAACTTCATCCACATAGATTAAGTGTAAATTGGGATGCAATGTTCCATCTCCTGCAAACGGATTAGCTAGCAGTTTCTCTATCATACCCGAAGGAATTTCAACGTAAACATTTTCAATAGGTTCAGTAGGTTGAGGAGAAACTATTTGCTCTACTGGTCGGGGTGAAGATACCCCGAACAAGCCCCTCAAAGGATTACTTTCCATAGTAACAAGTGACGGTAAATTTCAGCACACTATATAAATTTTTCCTTACCAAATTCCACCTACCAAAGGCGCTTCACTCCTCGGCAACGGTAGTCCTTTTGATAAGTAAGAGTGTCGAACCCAACGAGGAGCAGAAGGAAATGATAAGCGGTTTTTAGCAAAGTATTCTCTGCAAGCACTGAAATTATCGGTAACAGATAGTTTTGTGATAAGGTAATTTGTAACGAGTAACAAGTAGCAAGTGTAAATAAAGTGCAGCAAGGTAGCCCAATCCTTTTTGTAGCAAAAGGACAAGCATGGACAAACTCTTATACAGAGAAAAGCGCCCCCGAGGACACATGAGAATTATCGTCAAGCTAGTTTTCATCACGTTCATATGATTCATGTTCGGTACTTTGATAATTTGATATGTGGGTGGACCGGTGCTTGGGTGTTATCCTTACTTGGACAAGCATCCCACTTATGATTAACTCCTATTCCAAGCATCCGCAACTACAAAAGAAGTATTAAGGTAAACCTAACCATAGCATGAAACATATGGATCCAAATCAGCCCCTTACGAAGCAACACATCAACTAGGGTTTAAGCTTACATCACTCTAGCAACCCATCATCTACTTATTACTTCCCAATGCCTTCCTCTAGGCCCAAACAATGGTGAAGTGTCATGTAGTCGACATTCACATAACACCACTAGAGGAGAGACAACATACATCTCATCAAAATATCGAACGAATACCAAATTCACATGACTACTAATAGCAAGACTTCTACCATGTCCTTAGGAACAAACGTAACTACTCACAAAGCATATTCATGTTCATAATCAGAGGGGTATTAATATGCATATAGGATCTGAACATATGATCTCCCACCAAATAAACCAACTAGCATCAACTACAAGGAGTAATCAACACTACTAGCAACCTACAAGTACCAATCTGAGGCTTTGGGACAAAGATTGGATACAAGAGATGAACTAGGGTTTGAGAGGAGATGGTGCTGGTGAAGATTTTGATGGAGATTGGCCCCCTCCCGATGAGAGGAGTGTTGGTGATGATTTCCCCCTCCCGGAGGGAAGTTTCCCCGGAAGAACAGCTCTGTCGGAGCCCTAGATTGGTTCCGCCAAGGTTCCGCCTCGTGGCGGCGGAGTTTCTTCACGCAAGCTAGCTTATGATTTTTTTCTCGGACGAAAGACTTCATATAGCAGAAAATGGGAACCGGAGGGCTACAAGGGGGGCCACGAGGCAGGGGGCGCGCCCAGGGGGTAGGGCGCGCCCCCCACCCTCGTGGTCAAGGTGTGGGCCCCCTTTGGTATTTTCTTTGCTCAGTATTTTTTATTATTTCCGAAAATAACTTCTGTGGAGTTTCAGGACTTTTGGAGTTGTGCAGAATAGGTCTCTAATATTTGCTCCTTTTCCAGCCCAGAATTCCAGCTGTCGGCATTCTCCCTCTTCATGTAAACCTTGTAAAATAAGAGAGAATAGGCATAAGTATTATGACATAACGTATAATAACAGCCCACAATGCAATAAATATCGATATAAAAGCATGATGCAAAATGGACGTATCATATGCTGACGTGGCAAAGAATTAAATATATATAGAGAGGGTTAGAGTAACATATAGGTAGATACCGTATCATGTTAAATGCGATGCTAATTTGTGTCATGCATGGCAATAAATATGATCTATGATACTATACTCTATGTATTATACTATGCGCTATAATTAATTAAAGGTAGTATCATACACTAGTATCATATATATATATGCATGATACTAGTATATGACACTCTCCACTATGAGTAGCATAAGTATATATAGCCTAACTAAAACACCCACATGTAGTTTGTAGTAGGGTTTTTGACTTTGATTAATATATATGCACTAAAATGCAATGCAAGGTAAGTGCAAAGAATGACTTAAAGATAGCAGACGACCTAAAATGGGCTGGAACGATGTAGCTAGTAACTGACGATTTGTAGTCCGAAGTGTCGTATCTCCTTTTGGAAACTATGATCCTTCTTGTGAGATGTTCCGATATGGAAGGTGCAAGCACCAAAACTTGTGCCAAACTTTACCAATTTATTTCCATGCGATCGTGAGAGCACGCGACAGTGACACAATGATTTTCATTATTTTTCGGACTCTATATGCATTTTCTGAAATTAAAATACCAACAAGGCCTACGCCTCTGGCCGCACCCTGCGGCCGAACTGTTTGAAGTTTTTTCCCGTTTCTCGCACAATGAATGAAAACTCGCAAAGCGACACACCAATGATCTTGCTAACACGCATGTGTAGTTGCGACTATATATATATATATACATACATACAAACGAGATCTCTTTTTTTGCATATTCATAGTTTGAGATTGCTAGCGAGGCCTGCCGCCTGGTAAAATGTACCAGAAAATCAAACCATAGGGTACAATCGTGATTTCTTACCATGGAAAAAAATTGGAGGCGAAACGATGAACTGATGTTTTCATTCGAACAAAAATATGATGTTAGGTAATGTAAATGTTTTCAAATAGCACACGGTTCACTCACGAAAGCCGTGTGTCCACTAAACCGTGGTATGCCCCCCACCCCTCTGCCATGCGCGCGATCTGAGTCGTGCGTTCTGATTGGCCAGAACCCAAACCCCACGGATCGTACGTCTGCACCGTTGGATTCTCCTTGATCGAACGGCGAACCTCATCCCTTTCGACATCACATGTAAATGTTTTCAAATAGCCCCTCCCAAAAAAATGTTTTCAAATAGCACACGGTTCACACATGAAAGTCGTGTGCCTACTAAACCATGGCCGATGCCCCCCTTGTTGCGCGTGCGATCTGAGTCGTGCGTTCTGATTGGCCAGAACCCAAACCCCACGGATCGTACGTCTGCACCGTTGGATGCTCCCAGATCGAACGGCAATCCTCATCCCTTTCGACAGGAAATGGAGTCCAGCTAGGAATTGATTTATATGCCAAAATGCACGGTAAATGCCAAAAAATGTCTTACATATAGCACACGAGACCTGAAATGCTCCAGGAAATCAAACTCATGGTATAATTGTGATTGCATTACGTGGGAAAAATTTAGAGGCGAAACGATGAACTCACGTCTTCATTTCAAAATTAGTACGTCTTCATTTCAAACAAAATTATTCTGTTTGTGCACACGAGCGCTTAGAGACAACCGTTTGCATAGGCCTTTCCGCGCGTGCGACGACCCAGGATATTTTTCACCCTTTTCACCTAGGCCGCCAACACTTGCAGTCCCCAACACCCCCACACCATCCGCCCGCGTTTCACTCAACTAGTCCACCTAGTCTCCATCGCCAGCTCCCCCTTCCCCCAGATCCATAGCAGAACCCTCCCCGGTGCCGCCGTGCTCACCCCGGCCGTGTGCCCGCTCTTTGGCGTCAAGCCTACCTCCACTGTAGTTCCCAACACGCGGCGGCCCGCGCCTCGCCGTCTTCGTTTGCTCGCTAGCCACCCTCGAGCATATCGATGCAGTAACCCTCGCCTCTCCTGTGATCCGGCCGGGTTTGCATTAAGAAGCCTGTTAGTTACTGCTCTCCATCGCGGTGAGGCATATTTCCTCACAATCCCTCTTCCAGTTTCGTTTCGTATGTTCCCAAATTGGCTATAAAATAACGGGGAGCAAATATGTTCATTATCTACCTTACTTACTACATATAAGATGTATTTGTTCCAATAAGTTACTGCCTATTTACAGATTGCGGGCGCCCGAGTCACACAAACTTAACAAATTAGTCGTACATTTTCTAAACTATTGCATGGCATGTTTAGAAAGCTTGATACGAAGTTGTTAGTTTTATGCTTATCCTCCTTTCCTGAGTTTCGCATGTGTTCTCTGTAGATGCCGAGTAGCAGCGACAACACTCGTGCTTCAGGAAATGTATCTTCATCTGATTCGGGCAACCCTATGTCTTCAGCTGATTGTGAGGGATCAAGTAATCTTGAATGGGATAGAGCTACAACAATTACCCTTCCAGTCAGGACACGGAGGAACGCTCCAAGGAAGCCCACACACCAGCCTAAAGGTGTATATGAAGTAACCGAGATTGATTTAAAGTCTTGGGCTCCAACTAAACCAGATAAAGCACGCACGAGGTTTAGGAGTGTGTGTGGGTTTGTTGGCAGGGCAAGACTCAACATTAATCTGCCGGGGTTTCGGAAGGCTGACACAGAAACACAGCGAAGGATAGTCCGGGAGATCATGGATCACTTCAACGTTCCAGAGCAGTGGAGAATGCAGGTGGAACACGCTGCACTGAAGAAGGCTAGGGATGCTTGGAGAAACTGGAAGCACGTGTTGTACAAGAAGTACTTGAGTGAAGGCAAGGACCCAATCCCCGCATACCCCCAAATTACAAAGGCAGACTAGGCAGAATTCAAAAGGGTCAGGGCAACTAAAGAGTTTGCTGAGAAGAGTTTCAAGCAATCGTAACTTCAGAAGAATAACATACACCCCCACCGTATGGGTGTGGCAAGATACTACGGCATGAAATTGATATGGGAACAGGAGGACGAAGAAGCAGTAGCGGTGGGTGGGAATCCGGCCTTTAGTGAAATCAGGGGCGAACGCGCCAGAGACTACTTGAGGGCACGTGCAAAGAGGCGTGATGATGGAACTTATTACTTTGAAAACTCACGTGATGCCGAACTGTATCAAGTGATGTTAGAGGCTTCCAAGATCCCGGGAAGATTCTACAGGAACTCAGGGCCATGTGACATTCTGTCCATTGCTCTAGAAACAAAAGAGCCCCCTAGCCGTGCAAGGGGTATAGGTGTTACTGTCCTACACAAGAGGGCTTTCACACTCAGCAAATAAGAGATGCTCAGCATGAAAAAAGCAAGGAGTGAAATGAAGCAGAATGCATTGTATGAAAGGTTGAGGAAGGAGATTTATCCGGCTGTTCAAAAGGATGTTGAGGAGTCAATGATGATGCAGAAGACTCTAACACTGACAAATAGCCAACAGATGGGAGGGGAGGCGGGCATGTAGGATGGTGCTTATTGCGCGACAACACTGCACAAGAGTAGCTGTGCATCAGCTGACCTCAACGACACTGAGACTGCAGCTGCTCGTGATGATGCTATATTTGATCTATCTGGAATGAAAGACAGACTGAAGGGCGTGCTTACACATTATGAAGGTACATTAAAATGTGCAACAGCCTGTGTTTGCCCACCCTTCTTGGAAGATGGCCTCTTCTTAGACAATGTGCCATTGAAGCCAGGCTGCGTGAAGTGCTACGTGACTGAAGTAAAGCCTGGATTCAATGAATTTGCCCTGAAGAAATGTCCTAGGAGACTTCGGTGAGCAAAGGACCTTGGGAGAAACAATGTTACATCACATCTAGTGGCCACGAAAGGAAATACAGTTCATCGATGAAATCCCTGAAGCCCCGCCAAGAGCAACCACTGTCGCCCCTCAACCGGTGATGTTCTCCTTGCCACAGCAGCTCTCGCGGGCTGATGCATCAACCTGTGATCAGTCGTCCTGACTTTGTGGCGTACAGGCCATGTCATCCTCCGCCCCAAAGCAGCCAGTGGCAAGGCCTACAACTGCTGAAGACACACCACCAGTTCAGATGCGGCCCGCTGAAGCGGTGGGAGGAGACCCGGTAGTAGCACATGCTCGTGAGACCAACTCTTTGGAGCAGATCGCTAAGCGATCGATGCTGAACCGCTGCTAAGCGATGCAGAGGTCCAGTCGGCGCTCATCAGATCCATCGGTCCGTAGTCGCGTGATCGGCATACCAATGTGTCGGCACTTCACCTTTCGGCAAACCAACGCGTTGGCACGGCCTCCTCAAAGACACCGACAAGTTGGCACCACTGCGCAGAAACCCGACATAGCTTCAACGCATGGTCAGCGATCCGATACCTGCTGCTCCTACAGCCCGGCAGTCCGTCCGGCAAGACCTTTGCCCGGCTCGGTGGTCCGACATAGATAAACCATACGCTAAGCAGTCCGTCCAAGCTTCACCGTGCGCTTCGGCGATCGACCTTGCAGCAACGGGACGTTTTGCCAGAAATGCTTCAAGTACCAAGAAGGAAGTGGCCAAAAAGCTACACCCACGACCACGAGGAAGCGCGGCGGGAAAGTGAAGAGGAAAGAGAACAATTGCCTCTTACTTAAAGCAATCATCGCCCAGAACCAAATTAACAGCAGTAATATTATTTTCTGACGCCATGGATGATGAAGAAGTACGCTTGTTGCTTGCTAAAAGTAAAGCAGACGTACTTCAAGCACGCTATTACGTCCATGGCCAGCCATTTCTTGTTGGCGAATACTTTGATGAGTGCAGCTCCAGTTACGCGAAGTTACATGAATAGTGCATGGATCTAATGTCAGCAGGTCATCATGGTTTGCTAGTCCACTACAACAGAGATCATTTCCGACATGATGCTAGTTCCATCGATGTGAGTTTCGAGGAGTTTTATCTCTTCTTCAACTTCAACGTGCTCGATGCCACTCTTGTTAGAAGCCACTCTTGTTACATGAATATTGCATGGATCTAATGTCAGCAGGTCATCATGGTTTGCTAGTCCACTACAACAGAGATCATTTCCAACACGATGTTGGTTCCATCGATGTGAGTTTCGAGGAGTTTCATCTCTTCTTCAACTTCAACGTGCTCGATGACACTCTTGTTAGATGCCTGATTCTGTAAGTACTTAACAAACTCTGATCAACTTCTCCATACAAGGCTGTAAATGATAAACATCTAACTGCATTTTATTCCTCTCAGGGGATTGAACGCGCAGAGAAGAAAAAGGGAGAGTGTGTATTTCATAGATCCTGAATTAGCAAATGGCACAACAATACATGGTAAGGACCGACAGGGCTGGGCCGTTAACAGGGTCGTCCGTCTCTTTGAAAACACGTCCCATGAAGAATCATTTCTCGGGCCATATCATGAACAGTAAGTCAAGTAAACAACCACGCATACACTTATTGTCTTTCAGATTTCGACATAATTCGTAAGTTCATGGCTTTCTTAATATGTAGCAATAACTGGATATTGGTATTCATTGTTCCAAACAAGAACATAGTTTACTACATCGATTCTCTCAGAGAGTCAACAAACGCCCAGGATCTGACGCATCTTCATCAATTCATGGATAGGTATTGAATTCTATGATGTTGAAATTAATTTGCATTCATATCTGGTTCAGTAATTAATTTTGTCAAAATTCATCATCATTTGCAGTGTGCTCACATTGTGGAAAACTAAACTAGGGAACCTGTTCAAGAGGGAACTACCTTTGCAGCACGAGATTGTTTTTCAGGTAACACACCGAAATCTCTTATTTTTTGGAAAATTTACCCAACATTCTGCAAATACCTTTTCTTACGTTAGTCAAATGTTCAAGCTTCTAAATAAACCTCTTTCTATTTTGTCCAAAGAAAAAAAATACATCTAACACCGGTTAGGTTGTTCCTAACAGGACAAATACATGACTAATTCTGTACAAAAAATTTCAGTGTCCTCAGCAAGAAGCAGGGACCAACCTTTGTGGATACTATGTTTGCAGACACATGATCTCCATCTGCAAATCTGTTGATAGTTGTGACGATCCTCGCGAATTAGTACCAGTAAGTCTATCTTAATTAATATCTTCTACTCCACTCATATGGCACATTCTGATCTTGAAAATACTGCAGCTCATCTTAAAATCGAGGACCCCTGAACCGCTCTCAGCTGGTGAATTGCTGATGGTTCGGAGATTTATCAGCGACTTCTTCCTGGATCACTACATCAATCCCACTAGTGATAAGGAAGATTTCAGCATGCCTTCTCTTGAACATTGAGTAAGAGTTAGCCGCTAAACATATAACGCATGGATCCACTGTTTTCCATCTGATGAGGTCTTCGTATTTCGTACACTATGATTAATTATGTAATGCATATATGTGTGGACAAATCATTGGAATTTAGCTACCATATGTTCAATTGCAATTGTTGCGAAATCTGATGATGTTCTTCCTGTGGACACTATTTGTTCAATTGAATATTGTGGCAAATTTGCTTTTTGCGTGCCGATTCAAAATGGGATATTTTTTTTATTTGTTCAATTGAATATTGTGGCGAATTTGCTTTTTGCATTCCGATTCAAAATGAGATATTTTTGTTTTAACCTGGCAATTGCTCCGCACACGGTTCAACTAAATGAGTGTGTGCGATCCACATCGGAAAGCATACATCAATTGTAGCGGAACCGTCGGTGATACACAGCAGATCGCAAACAATTTGCAGCGCTACTACGTGTGCGTAGGGTCTCCGGAACCGTTTGTGATATCGCATTATCGCACACGAGAACTCGGAGTAAACCGTGCCCAATGTAAAATACAATCCCAGTCGTAATTTTTTCAGGAAATGTGTGGGATCCCAAACGAAAAGCACACGTCACTCTTGCGGCAACCCTCGTTGATACCCAACAAATCACAAACGGTCTGCAGCACTTGTATGTGTGCGAAGGGGCTCCTGAACCGTTTGTTATAGAACATTATCGCAGACGGTAATTGTTGGCAAACGTGTCCGATGGAGTCTTGCATGCAGACGGGTTACGCAGAAAAATCGTGTGTGATGGGGCACAAATCGCACACAGTTCATATGTTGGCCCGTGTGCTTTACATACTGTTTCCCAAACGGTTCATTACGACAGACCGTATGGTTTCACTGCGTCATTAGAAACGTTTAATCACCGATAACACACGTGTGAAAGAATTTAGTGTGTGCTGCATCACACACGATTACATTTTGGAAGGCCTCTGGATCACTGCTTCATGGGTCGTGTGGGAAGGACACCCTATCGCCCATACTCACTTGGCGACGGTCCCAAATGTCGTCGCGGAAAGGGGTTAAAACCATTTGTATAGCACCGACGCGTACTAGTGTTAGTACGCTCCGTCTATTACTCTTAAGAGCTGCAAACTCTCTAGACGGTTAGGTGTCAATTTCTTCAAAGACCAAGAGTGAATATGGTTCTTGAAGAAGAAGTCTGTAAAGGTTCGGAGATCGCCTTCAAGTGTCTACCACGAGTAATCGACATCGGTTGACGAATCGATTGCCGAGGAGAATAGGGTGAAGAGAGTTTATCTACTGTGTTAAGTCACAACCCCTCCAACCAGACGTAGTCCTTGTGCAGAAGGACGAACTGGTCGAACAAATACCTTGTCTCCTTCGAGCATCTTCGGTTATCTGTGTAACCCATGTTTACCTTCAATGCATTTTCATTTGTATAATTTACCTTGATGCATGTCTTAGTTTCCTTTTGGTACTCTGTTTTAGTTCACTATAGTTTGTTTTTTATTCGTTCCGCTGCTGGGTTATGAGAGATTTAAGTTTTTTGAAGAAAATTTAAAACTCCCATTCACCCCCCTGTGGTAGACATACTTCGTTCCTATAGAGATGTCGTTGCTCGATCCGGTTGAGCCGGGTGGTCAATGCTCAGGTGGCAAGGAAGGACCGGAGGCAAGGGAACGGCTTGCGGCGGAGGCCGTCGACGAGACTTACATGGCGGACCTTGGTGCACCAGTACACTGAGTTCGTAGAGGCGGAGCGCCGCCTGTACGAGGAGTGATGTCTACTACGCAACCTTCTTCTTGTAGACGTTGTTGGGCCTCCAAGTGCAGAGGTTTGTAGGACAGTAGCAAATTTCCTTCAAGTGGATGACCTAAGGTTTATCAATCCGTGGGAGGCGTAGGATGAAGATGGTCTCTCTCAAACAACCCTGCAACCAAATAACAAAGAGTCTCTCGTGTCCCCAACACACCCAATACAATGGTAAATTGTATAGGTGCACTAGTTCGGCGAAGAGATGATGATACAAGTGCAATATGGATGGTAGATATAGGTTTTTGTAATCTGAAAATATAAAAACAGCAAGGTAACTAATGATAAAAGTGAGCGTAAACGGTATTGCAATGCTAGGAAACAAGGCCTAGGGTTCATACTTTCACTAGTGCAAGTTCTCTCAACAATAATAACATAATTGGATCATATAACTATCCCTAAACATGCAACAAAGAGTCACTAATAGCGGAGAACAAACGAAGAGATTATGGTAGGGTACGAAACCACCTCAAAGTTATTCTTTCCAATCAATCCGTTGGGCTATTCCTATAAGTGTCACAAATAGCCCTAGAGTTCGTACTAGAATGACACCTTAAGACACAAATCAACCAAAACCCTAATGTCACCTAGATACTCCAATGTCACCTCAAGTATCCGTGGGTATGATTATACTATATGCATCACACAATCTCAGATTCATCTATTCAACCAACACATAGAACCTCAAAGAGTGCCCCAAAGTTTCTACCGGAGAATCAAGGCGAAAACGTGTGCCAACCCCTATGCATAGGTTCATGGGCGGAACCATAAGTTGATCACCAAAACATACATCAAGTGAATCACGGGATATCCCATTGTCACCACAGATACGCACGGCAAGACATACATCAAGTGTTCTCAAATCATTAAAGACTCAATCCGATAAGATTACTTCAAAGGGGAAACTCAATCCATTACAAGAGAGTAGAGGGGGAGAAACATCATAAGATCCAACTATAATAGCAAAGCTCGCGATACATCAAGATCGTATCATCTCAAGAACACGAGAGAGAGAGAGAGAGAGAGATCAAACACATAGCTACTGGTACATACCCTCAGCCCCGAGGGTGAACTACTCCCTCTCGTCATGCAGAGCGCCCGGATTATGAAGATGGCCACTGTGAGGTTACCCCTCCGTGAGGTCTTGGAACAGGTCCCGATTGGTTTTGGTGGCTCTGAGAGGCTTGCGGCGGCGGAACTCCCGATCTATTACATTCCTCAGAAGTTTTAGGGTATATGTGTATATATAGGAGGAAGAAGTACGTCGGTGGAGCATCGTGGGGCCCACGAGGGTGGAGGGCGCGCCCTGGGGGGTGGGCGCGCCCCCCTACCTCGTGCCCTCCTCGAATCTTCCTTGACGTAGGGTCCAAGTCTCCTGGATCATGTTCGGTGAGAAAATCACGTTCCCGAAGGTTTCATTCCGTTTGGACTCCGTTTGATATTCCGTTTCTTCGAAAATTTGAAATAGGCA
Source organism: Aegilops bicornis (assembly GCA_021605145.1). Taxonomy (NCBI): domain Eukaryota; kingdom Viridiplantae; phylum Streptophyta; class Magnoliopsida; order Poales; family Poaceae; genus Aegilops; species Aegilops bicornis. The sequence goes on along the minus strand of CM038671.1, from coordinate 664,620,014 downwards.
AAAAACAGCAATTCTGGGCTGGTCCTCCGGTTAATAGGTTAGTCCCAAAAATAATATAAAAGTAAAAAACAAAGACCAATATTGTCCAAAACAGTAGATAATATAGCATGGAGCAATCAAAAATTATAGATACGTTGGAGACGTATCAAGGAGCGAACGGTCGGCGGGGCGGAGGTCATCGTCCTCTAAAGAAGAGGAGGCAACGACGGCGGCAGCGACGACAACTTTGACGTTGAAGAATGGCGAAGAATCTTCTCCGACTCCGGCGATGATGGCATGGGGCCTGACCCCATGGGAGGTGGGATGTCTAGGGGGACTGGTCGACCCTCGCAAAGTCCGATTAGTAAGGTTTAAGTTTCTGTTTAAAACTAGACTATGTTTCGGTGGATGTTAATGTGAATTATGTGTCGAGTTTCTGACTAAGTTTTACTCTGCAGGATACTCCTCTATTTTTTAGAAGATCGGTAGAGTTGCTCTAACACGTAAGAAAAGAAAAGAAAAACTGAAAAGAAAATTTTGCACGGAATGTAAGATCTCATAAATATAATATCAACTGGGACATAACCAATTCTCGGTCAACTAAGATTTAGCATAACTGCACCTAAATTGTACATATCGATATCAACTTTGATGGGCTTTCATCTTAGGTCTTTCCTACTGCTCCACGGCTTTTATGAATTCTGAGTCCAAGGACGGGAGCATTCAAGAACCTTCTGCACGTTGGAACCTGGAGAGCATGTGATCTTCTGAACTTTGAAAAAGTTTTTTTTTAGACAAAAACTTTGAAAGCGTAAACCTTCTTTTTTTTGCAAACCTCTTGTTCGTGAGCACGACAAGTTTACGGAGGCCCGGGAAGGGCCCAACCACATTTCGAACGCGTAGTTTTCGTGTAGTTTGGGCTTGTATATTGAACCACAAGTTTACGTGTAACGGCCCGCTCACTAGTCACTGCCTCTTACCCCTCAAATCTTTTTTTTCTAGTCACTGCCTCTTTCGTTGGATCGGCCAGGTTCCAACCATGCGGCCGGCCCATGCGCCGGCGTCGGCGGCGCGCGGAGGCCGGGCGCTGTATGAGCTGTACAGGGCGGCGAGCCGCGCGGCGGCACCGGCGGTGCTCCTGTGGCGGCGGCTGCGAGGGCTGGAGCACCAGTCGCGCTGGCCTGAGCGGCTGGGCCGGCCGTCGGTCGCGCGGCCTCGGCCAGGCTCGCCGCTCGTGTGGTTCCACGCCGTCTCCCTCGGCGAGGGCATGGCCGCGCTCCCGGTCGTTCGTCACTGCGCGCGCCTCCACCCCGGCCTCCCTATCCTCCTCACCACCACCACTCTCTCCGCCTTGTAAGTCCCACAATCACCACGGAGCATTTGAGCGGGTTATTTTATTTATACATAATGTGGTCAAGCTTTAACTTCCCTTCTTTGTTTTGACAATAGCGAAGTGATAAAGGATTTGCTACCCGATGTTGTCATATATCAGGTGAGTTTGGAGATTGCTCCACACCTTCAGAGCTCTCGTGTTATGCTGAGGTTAATTTAGTGATGCCATGTCCAATGTAGATGATTGGAGAGCTGTTTGGTAACAGGAAATCATTTGTTCTTGCCACATACTCCCTCGTCCCAAAATAAGTGTCGCTGAGTTAGTAGCGCACATCTTGTAGCACCCCTAACTAAGAGAAAACGCTATACTGTATGTAAAGTGCAGGAGCTTAGCAATCGCGTACGCGTAGGTCATATCCTTAAATAAAATTTGAATAATTAAGGGGCTAATTTTGTTGCATTGGTGCTTGATTAGGTACCGCTGCTTAACTTTATCTGGTACTTATGCATATAACTATCTCTAGTAAATGGATAGTACGACCATCTCAACACCTATAAGAGGTAATTGTATTGGCTTTATTCAGCTCTCTCAGTAAAACTGTTTCTGCCTCAACATATGGCTAATTGAATTTCTTTGGTAATGCTACTACTGTTCAGCTGTACCACTTAAAATTCTGTTAAGTGGAAATGCTACTACTGCCTTAAAATTTTGTTATAGCCACTTACTTTGATTATTTATTGTAATATCTGATAGCGAGTTGTGTGAATATAGCTATTTGTCCCTCTAAATTCTAATGATGCATTTGTTGAGTGTCTGTAGTTTGCACCTCTTGACTGTCCTGACGCAATAGAAAGTTTCATTGGATACTGGAAGCCAAGTTTGATTCTTCTCATGGAAAGTGAATTGTGGCCAAACCTCATCATGTCTGCAGCAGAGAAAGGGGTGAGCAGTTCTTTCATGATCTTGTGCATCACCAGCTCTCTGTTAATGATCTTTCCCATATTCTAATTTCTAGAGTCTGGGCAGCCTTTTCAAAACTTCCTGCATGCTGTATGCATGAGCAGATTTTATTGCCTTTGTTGTTTATTAGTGTCTGCATCATTCCCTAGCTAATTGTTTGTTATGAACATGCTTGGCCTGCATATTTTCAGATTGCAGTGGCTCTTTTAAATGCCCGCATGTCCTTGAAGTCGTTCAACCGTTGGTCTGTGCCTCTAGGGTTACCATTAGTCTCTCTGATGCTCTCGAAACTATCACTTGTTATCCCACTGGTAAGTAACAGTAGAGGTTTAAGCCCTACTTTTATGTTGTACAACTGTTACCCCCATCAGCGTTCATTTTATCTGGTGCAGAGTACCATCCAAGCTGTTCGTTTTCAGTTGCTCCATACACCACCGAACAAAATCCATTTCGCTGGTGATTTAAAATATGGTATTTTATGTTTATCTTTTTTTTTTCTAGTCATTCATTGTTTTGAGAATACGTTTGGTAGTGAACCTACGAGTGGCACAATTCTAAAGGCAATCTCAGGAGCTTGAAAAGATGACCCTGTTCAAAAGTGAAGTGATTTATTGTGACTCATATGATTTACCTAGCTGTTGGTGATGTTGAGGTTCGGGAGAAAGAGTTGAATACAATCAAAGATCTGCAGCGACAGTTCAATGATAGGCCCATCTGGATGGCAGCTTCAGTTCACAGAGGTGAAGAGGAAGGTAAGCACACCAGAAGTGCACCTTTTTGCTATTAAGTGCACCAATATAATTTGTTGTGCATCTGCCGTTCCAGTGAACTGTACGCTCAATCAACTATATGGTGGTCCCCTGCTAGCCTAACCTCTTTGTTGACTTCCTTACAGTCTCCAAGTACAAGTTTATCCATTGCTAAGTGCTGTTCAAATCATGAAATCAACATTAAGTAAAATACCTCACATGATGAATATATCCATGCAATCTTCACATGGCCAATCAAGGGGTCAGAATTGCAAGTTTTAAATGTTTGACAGCTGTTTTTGAAGGGGACTTGGATTAGGAATGGGGAGTAGATAATCAGATTGCCTTTGCGAGCTGTTATGTTCATGGAATATGCCTTCAATATATTTAAGATTGCCTAGTCAACAGACTTCTGTACTCTCCAGGTTGCCAAAATTTATAATTATAGCTGTCTCTGTTCTTGGAGCCGCCTATCATTTCATATCCTTCTAATTGATCTTCTGTCCTTCCCTTCAGTTTTCGTACCATTCTCGTAGTACACCAATCATGGAAAAGGACCTTGCACAGTGTTTTTTTGTGAAGCAACGTAAAAGAATTCATTTCCTATGTCATAATGGCAGTGTTCTCAACACAAAACGATTCCTTGAGGCTACCTTAACTTTATTTTTGTTTTTCAGTCATTCTCCGCGTTCATGGCGAGTTAATCAAGGCGTATCCTTCGCTACTTTTAATTCTCGTGCCAAGACATCCTCAGGACATCAAGAATGTTTCTTTAGTACGTTAATGGTGCCTTTTCATACCCCTTCTATTTTACCCTGTTTGGTGTATGAGTCAGTTCCTGAGTACAACGTTAGTTATTTGGCTACTTACCAGTTTTCTAATACTTTCTCCGTTCCAAAATGTAAGTAGTTTTAGACATTGACTCTCCAAGTTGATACTTTGAACAGTATTTTTTTACGATGCGTATGTTGTGTAAAGCAAAAATTTATATACAGTATGGAAATATATTTCACAATGGATCTAGTCATACTAATTAAGCTTTGTAAATGCTACCAGCTCTTTTCCATAATTATGGTCAAACTTTAAAAAGTTTGACTTGGACAAATGCTAAAACTGCTTACAATTTGGAGTGAAGTAAGTATCATATCTTGTTGGTTATTCAAAAATCAAATGATTGTAAATACTTAAGATGAGGAGCAAGTGTTATGGGAGTTACTGTGTTTACTGTATAAGGTTCGAGTACTGTGAATAACAGAACTGTACATGACTTGAAGTTTGATAGTTTTTCTAAAGCATGAAGAGCAGATAACTGAGCGTTGCCAAGTTAGTTTGGTGTGTCAGTGCATGCCCAGCCCACTTGCTTTCGTGTTGTGAACTCCACAGGGAGCTCAGGGTTGCCTCTCGTTCTTTATGAAAAACAAACAAAGAGGCTACTCCCTGTAGTTCTAGTGTTTTTCTTGTATTATTTTTAAAGCATAAAGAGCATACGATACATTTTAATGTAAACTTGGTACTACAATGGGCCTGAACCATATATTTGTATACAATTTCTTGCAGGCACTGAAAAAACATAAGGTCAATTTTGTGCTGAGATCAACAATGGAATTGGTGTCTATAAACACTAGGGTATACGTGGTTGATACTTTAGGTTTGTGTAATCCCTCCATCGGAAAATGTGTGCATTATTTCTGTACAGATTATGTATATATCCATTTGAACTATTAGTTAATGGCAGAAAATATGATGGAAAGCAGGGGAATTAAGAATGCTCTACAGGGTCACTCCAATAGCAGTTGTGGGAGGCTCATTTTTACCTAGCTTGTCTGGCCATAATTTTTCCGAGGCTGCTGCAGCTGGTTGTGCTGTTCTAACTGGTAAGGCAAAGGTATCTACCTATTTGAGCTTGCATCGTTTCTTTGGCCAAATCAGAGCGTATAGAGTTTTACAATCTGCGCTGGCTTTCAGGTCCCCATGTTGGACATTTCTATCATATGCTGGTTGAAATGTGGCAAATAAATCCTCTAGCTGTCAAGCAGGTGACAAGTTGCTCCGTAACTTCCCATTTATTTAAGGGGCCCCTTTACTGAAACATAACTATGGCGCATCATTTGCATTGTTTATTGAATGACTTGCTCCTGCACACCACTAACCAATGCCAAGGGTAGTTCGATCATGCATAGTGGTACTTTCTTGGTTGGCTTTCTTTCTATTTGGGAAATTTGTTAGGAAGTAATATTAATGTTTAATAACAGGGTGAAAGCCCATAGACCGCTCTTTAGACACAAGAGCTTGTGATCGGGCCTATCGGTGAAGGCTGGTCTTTTCACTCCTCCCACTCCAGCTAGAAAACTGATGCCAATGTTCTTGCCAGTTGACAGGAGAAGCTGAACTGCTGGAGGTGCTAAAAGAACTGCTTGGCGATTCCAAAGCTCTAGAAGCACGCCAAGGAGCTGCAAAAGATGCATTTGCCATCATGTCGCATGGGGTTGTGAACCGTGTATGGAATCTGGTCTCCAGGTTCGCCATCGATGCCCAAAAGACACGTGGAATAGCTGATTAAGGCTGTGTAAGTCTCCCCAGTGTGTGCATGTAACATGCTTTTTTACTGATGATACCAACATTTAACACATTTGTGTCTGACAGCGGATTTCTTCAGGGACTGCTTCAGAATGCATGGCGACCCTCTCTCTCTCTCTCAAGCCGGAGGTCTCAATAATTTCTTCGTACAACCTGTTTTGCAGTTTTCATAGTACGGTAGTAGTACTACCGAACATCACATGTCTGGTGAGTGGTGACAAAGGAGACAGATCTCAAATTATAGGCAACCCAACTAGTCCTACAGTCGCTTCAAGGAATGCTGGAACAGTATCCCAATCCCAGTTTTGTCTATTCTGTTCGATTTACTCCTCTCAGCGATCTAGTTGCATGTTTCTGGAAAATTCTTGTGAACCTCCTGTTATTCTCATCCCATGACTCGTGGTTGCAATTCTCGCGTGCCGTAGACCTGTGTCGGTTGATCGTCTGTCAAGTCGTTGCATAGGTTTCAAAATGAGACCCAAATTTAGTTCAGGGAGGTGGCAGATTGGCAGTTAACTGCACATGATTGATCTTCTACCATGTGCATGAGCATGACCTTTGTCCTTGTCAAAATACTTTATTGGTGGCATCGTACCATCGTGCAGCTTCAGAAAGGAACGGGAATGGCAAACGTATGACCGGTCTGCGGATTAGCACGAGTTGGCTGCCCCCATTTCATTGCGCAACGCGCAGTGCGTGCTTTAACTGCCTGTCCGCATGGAAAAGAGCAAGGCCAACATGTTCCGGTTCGATCGATTTAATCCAGTCACCCATCCCGGTGTTTCATTATTATCCAACCACCCCAACACCAACCATTTGATGTCTCTACTATCGTCACCTTTTGGCTTACTTGTTCGTTTGTTGCTGTTGTTGAATTCATTTTTTTGAGGGAGTTGTTGGATTCAATTTCATTGTTCACGCTAAACCTCCTAGCCCTTCCTTCAAAAAAACTCCTAACCCTAACACCTTGTCTTAGGACATCTCTAGCAAATACCATGAAACTCAAATTTGAGGAGCAAAAGTGATATTTGAGCCAAAAAGAGCCAACTAGTAGACCCCCTAAACACAAAACTTTACTAAATTTGAGTTTTTGACCCCCCCCCCCCTCTCTCTCTCAATTTTAGTTTGTGTCAGCTTGGCTGAATAAAACTCCCGCACCCCCTCCCGCCCACCCCAACGCCGCCGTCAGCTGTCCCCTTCCCCGATGACTGGCGGAATGAGTATGCCTTCCCCCACCGCACCCTTGCACACTAACGCCGGCGTCAGAGATCCATCGATGGCCATGAATTCGGTGGTGCAGCCATAAAAAAGGCAGCATCAGGAGAGGAATCTCATTGGCAACAAAGCGTCGACGACAGTCGTTGACAGTCTCACCGCCGGCCAACGGAAAAGGCGACGGTCAACATGGTGACTCTGACGAAGAAAAAGAAGAATGTGGCCACATGTTCGCTTCCCCCTCGACCTGCAGCGGCTCCAGTGGCTGCTACCCCCACCTCTTGTTGCCACACCGGCAACCCCTCCACCGCAGGCGGCCGAGGATGGGATGGATTCGAATGCTACAACCTGCGACGACGACATGCTTGAGGAAATGCCCAAAAGGTAAAAAAAATGCCTCTTTTCATTATTGTTTGTATTTGCTTAGTATACTAATGCATTCTTCGATATTCATTGCTAGGTTCCTCCTTTACTTTTGTAGTGAGCAAATGAACAATGATGCCCAATATTTCATGAATGAAATGAATTCAAGTCACACACTTGGGCTCGATGACATTGCGATGACTATGCCATATAACCAAACGAGAGATGTCGAGATGATGGACGAGGAGATCGATGAGAGTCAAGTGAAAAGGAAGCCGAGGACGGGTAACTACAAGATAGATGAAGGCAAAGCTTTGTGTGAATCTTGGATCAACGTCTCTCTCGATGCCACGATCGGTGCCGACCAAACAAAGGAGCAACATTGCGCCCATCCCCTCTAGTCGAAGAATCGGTTCTCCTAGTCATCTGTGGGGTAACATCCAAGAGCAACACAACCGGTGGGTGGTTGTGTGGGGCAAGTAAACTTGTAGCCGCCAAGTGGAGTGCCCACCTACCAATACGAGGAAGCAATGCAAGCTATTTACGAAGAAAGGAACAAAAACGGCAGCAAACTGTTTGGTTTACACCATTGCTACAACGAGCTTGATGGGCATGATGATGTAGGGCGGAACCCTAGGGGCCGATCTTTCACGTTTGGAGAGGATCCCTACGAGGAAAACGAAGAACGCGCGGAAGAACACGAGGGAAATCATGGGAAAAAAAAAGAGAAAACACTAAACCAACAAGAATAGATCACACATGTGCTAGATCGATGAACATAAAGGTGAGATACAAGATCCAAGTCCAACAAAGGACGATACAAAGGTAACCGGTTCTTCTCCGTGAGGAGGTCTTGATGGGGCCACCCAAAAGGGGGTCTTGAATCCAAGGGGATCTTCTCCGTAGAGGGGCCGCGGTCTCTCTCGTGGAGTAGATCCGTAATGGATGAGCAAAGCTCTATCTCAACTATGAGCTAAACCAATGCTAACTCTAACTAGGAGGAGGGGGTGGTCTATTTATAGTCTAAGCCACGAAGGGGTAAGTGGGAAAGGGATACATGGGCTTCGGCCCGAGTCTTTGCACGCAGGCAGGCCGGAAGTTCCGGGCAGGTTCCGGCCGGGTTTGGGCTATCAGGAGAGTTGGCGCGCTCGGGGCTGGTGCGGACTCGAGGCGAAGGTTCGGGCAGGCCGGAGGTCCGGGGCGGAAGTTCGAGGCTGAGGCCGGAAGTTCAGACTTTCAAGCTTGTCCCTGCTTCTTCTTCCTTCTCCTCTTCCATGCTTGGCCTTGGTCCTTGGATCCTCCATGGTCGTCGCGGTTGTACTTGAGTGTATGCAAGGTCTATGCATGAGGTAGTAACCATGTCTCACATGTGGAAAGTGACAGTTCGAAGAGGAGTGAGTTCACCTTGTGCCCAATGGCGTATGGTCGAGGTCTCTTCATATGTCCTCTTGGGGCTTGGAGAGTAGTCGGAGTGTACATGGGGATGAACGTGGGATGCTCCGCATCATCTCCCCTCCCCTGGGAAAGATCCGACCTCGGATCGTGATCCTCATCACCATGGAAACGGTTGTCGTGGACGGACTGGGAGTTGGACAGAGTTGAAGATATGGCGCAATCCAAGTACTCTAAGGTGTCGCCGGAGTGGTAGACATGCAAAAAGAGCAAACACAAGCGACACTCGGAAATACAATGATTAGCGCACACAAAGTGTCAATCAAGGAAGTATGAGTCCGTGAGGCAAGATTGTTCATGACAAAGCGCATGAAGCTTAACAAGATGATATATAATGATATGCAAAGCATTCATGGGAGGAAAAGCATTCATTGTGCACACAAATGTGTTGTGAATATGATCAAGGCAACCACGGTGCAAAATGATGTCATAGTGAGATGGTTTATCAATAGCATGAATATGGCAATGGATGCTCAATATGATTATGTTATCATGCAATTGATGGTAGGCAATGTGTTCATGGTGTATGAATATGCCATCAAGAAAGATCACAACAAATTTGCTAAGGAAATGTACAAGCTCATATATCATGGATGACATGGAAATAGGTGTAACAAGACAAGCATAATCGGTGTCAATCCATGCATAGGGTGTAAACTTGTGGTGAGTATGGTATGTCCATCAAACATGACATGTGTGAGCACAATCAACAAGTATGAAGGTGTGGGTGCAATGTGTCAAAGGAGTGTTGATGTACCAATGCTCGATGTCATGGCATGAGTAGAAGTACGAAGGTGCATCCAATAAGTCCGAGCGCTCCTCAATGTGAAGGTCCATAGAGAAAATCTTCAATGCCGGTCCTCCCTCCAATAGATGTATCATGTAGACAAAAAGAAGGAGACAACAATGAAAGAATGACCCATCCAATATGCGTATTTGAGGATGGCTCAAAGTGAAGGAGTTCACCTTTATGAGGATGTCAAATATGTTGGTGTTGCGCATCGTGTATGCCTTCACATGACCAAGTTATCGCATGATGGCACCGCCTTGTGAATCCCTCAAAATGAAAGAACATGGCAAACACTCGAAAAAACAAATGAGGTTAGCGGAAAGGCAAAACCAAACATTCGTGTGGTGAAATACCCAACAAGTGTATGCATCATGCTCATCATAAGAAAGGACAATGGAGCATTTCATAGTATGGAGGCATATGATGCGAGAACAACCAAATACAATAGGCTCAAGTAAACAAGCATGCTTCACAAGTAATATGTTCAAGTCTCCACGATCAATAAGCATAACAAGTTGGCATTCAGTACAAGGTGATATGAGAGATGCAACTAATGGAGACAAGAGACAATGATCAACAAAAATCTAGTGAGAGGCATGAACATATATGTCATCAACCCAAGAAAGCGAGTAAGAATGGAACATGGGTGATGCGACAAAGCAAGCAATCATATTGATCAAGTCAAGCAAGCTAGTAGTGCGAAGATGCAACATACTAGAGGTAATCATGGCAATCATGTCATGTGTGCAAATAGTGGGCATGAATAATGCACGAGACAAATCACAAGCATGAAGGCAAGATATGAGCAAAATAACATCAATAGCATGAGGCACATGATAAACATGGCAATAGCAACAAGGATCTCCACCAAGCATGCAAATACACATAGAAGTAGCATAATTGTGAATCATGGGTAAATGCAAGCAAGGGTCACAATTGCATGGCAAAGGCATAGAAGCAAGCATAACATGCAAAGTGAACATGGAAAAGTGAGCATAAGGAAACAAATGGTAGATAGAGACAAGTAAAAGAGATGCACGTAGTGCTTGCGCGAAGGGAATGGTGGTAAGGATAGTCCACGGGATCCCAAATCGTCATTGCTCTCAAGAGCTCGTTTCGTCAACTCTTGGGATTGAGAGGTTGACGAGTATACATGAGTACCTACACAAGACAAAGACAAAGGGAAAATTGTGTGTGTGTGGTAGATGTACACATCATCCATCATGATGCGCACATGCATGTGTTGGTTAGCACAAAATAGCCAATGCTCAAATAAATGAGATGCGTGATATAGAAACATGTCATCCATCATGAGAGGTTTGTTATTATGTATAGCATAATGGAGACTCAAATTATGTAATGCATCATGAGAAATATGTAGAGCATTGTTGTTCATGGAGTGCATATGGTGCACGCAATTATGGGAATCATGCAAATTATGGAATGCATCAAAATCTCCTAATATGTATGAGGAAACTATGGGGGTCTCCTCATGAGCATTTGTAGAAACATCACATGGAGAATATTGACAACATCCAAAACAAAGCATATTTGGAACAATGTGATCATGGCATGGCATAGTAGATGAATTGTGCAAATCATGTAAATGAAGCATGGCAATATCATCACAAGAGAAACAAAAGCCAATGACCATCATCTCGTCATCTATGCCATAAGTGCAAATGGGATTTATCTTAATGGGGCATGCATAGTTACTATGTTGAGATTGAAATGAAGCAATATGGGAGATCTCACTCATAGCATATGAAAAGTTCAATGGGTTGTCGAACATGATGTGACCAAAAGAATTTTCACATGATATCCTATGGAGCATAGCATCACGACTAGGCAATTCAACATGCTCATCATCATATTCATCATAAATAGGTAACATGACATGAAGGAGTCGCAATAGCATGAAGCATGGGAATAGGTGGATCAACATGATGCAAGCAATCATTGGTAAGATAGTCCGCTAGTGGGACAAGAGAAACACCATCACCTATGTTACCTTTGGAGCGTCGCTCATGCATTGTAGGTGAGGTGTCGAAGAACAAGTCGTTGTCATCTTCATCTTGATGGAACCATGTGGGGGGTGCATCATCGTCCACCATGGCCATCGGTGTCTCCATTGGAGGTATGGACTCATCGAGGGTAGGCATGTCGTCATGTAGGAGACCTAGCACCAAAGAAGAAAACACAGTAGGAGTAGAGGTTAAGTCGTTAGAAATCATAGTGGCCTCACATGCTGTCTCAACTACCTCACTCACTATGTGTTGTGGCTCACTCACTCCCTCAAGAATGCACTCAATCATATGGTTGGTGGAGTCACTCAAATGGCTCTCAACCTCACATAGGATGTGTGGCATGCTCTCATGTGTGGGGCTAGTGGTGGTCACACTCATCCTCTCATAGGAAATGCTCGCAATGTCACGTATGGTGGAGTCACTCATGTCACCCATGTGGTAGTGGCTCTCCTCACATGGCACTTGGGACATCTCTTCATATGTGGGTGTCGAAGAGGTGTAGGTGCAAATGTCTCCATGCGCGATCGCGTAGCTTGACTCGGAGTATGAGTCCAATATGGGCGCCGTCTTCATGTTGTTAAAGAGGTTCGCGCTCGTCGCCGTGGTCGAAGGGGATGGCCCTTGCTCGACCGTCTTGTCGCCGTCTTGTTGTTGGAGGCCCATATGATGTGGCTGTAGGGGAAGGTAGCAGAAATTCAAAATTTTCCTACGTGTCACCAAGATCTATCTATGGAGAAACCAGCAACGAGGGAAAGGAGAGTGCATCTACATACCCTTGTAGATCGCTAAGCGGAAGCGTTCAGGAGAACGGGGTTGAAGGAGTCGTACTCGTCGTGATCCAAATCACCGGAGATCCTAGTGCCGAACGGACGGCACCTCCGCACTCAACACACGTACAGCCCGGTGACGTCTCCCATGCCTTGATCCAGCAAGGAGAGAGGGAGAGGTTGGGGAAGACTCCATCCAGCAGCAGGACAACGGCGTGGTGGTGGTGGAGGAGCGTGGTAATCCTGCAGGGCTTCGCCAAGCACCACGGGAGAGGAGGAGAAAGAGAGGTAGGGCTGCGCCAACATGAGAAGAACTTCGTGTGTTGGGCTGCCCCTTTGCCTCCACTATATATAGGGGAGAGGGGCTGCGCCCCACCTAGGGTTCCACCCCTAGGGCGGCGGCCAGCCCTAGATCCCATCTAGGGGCGGCCAAGGGGAGGAGTGCCTCCCAAGTCAAGTGGAGGCCCTCCCCTTAGGGTTTCCCTCTCCCATGCGCATGGGCCTTGGGGGCTGGTGCCCCTGGCCCATTAAGGCTAGGCGCCCCTTACAGCCCATGCTGCTGTATTGGGCGTGGTGGAACATTTTCCGGACCTCCGGACCCCTCCGGAATCCTCCGGAACCTTAGGAAAGCTTCCGGTACAATATCGGAAAAACCCGAACTTTTCCGGAACCCGAACAACAACTTTCCATATATAAATATTTACCTCCGGACCATTCCGGAACTCCTCGTGACGTCCAGGATCTCATCCGGGACTCTGAACAACATTCAGTAACCACATACAAACTTCCTTTATAACCCTAGCGTCATCAAACCTTAAGTGTGTAGACCCTACGGGTTCGGGAACCATGCAGACATGACCGAGACGTTCTCCGGTCAATAACCAACAGCGGGATCTGGATACCCATGTTGGCTCCCACATGTTCCATGATGATCTCATTCGATGAACCACGATGTCAAGGACTCAATCAATTCCGTATTCAATCCCCTTTGTCTAGCGGTATTGTACTTGCTCGAGATTCGATCGTCGGTATGCCGATACCTTGTTCAATCTCGTTGCCGGCAAGTCTCTTTACTCGTTCCGTAACACATCATCCCGTGATCAACCCCTTGGTCACATTGTGCACATTATGATGATGTCCTACCGAGTGGGCCCAGAGATACCTCTCCATCACACGGAGTGACAAATCCCAGTCTCGATTCGTGCCAACCCAATAGACACTTACGGAGATACCTGTAGTGCACCTTTATAGCCACCCAATTATGTTGTGACGTTTGGTACACCCAAAGCATTCCTACGGTATCCGGGAGTTGCACAATCTCATGGTCTAAGGAAAAGATACTTGACATTAGAAAAGCTTTAGCATACGGACTACACGATCTTTGTGCTAGGCTTAGGATTGGGTCTTGTCCATCACATCATTCTGCTAATGATGTGATCCCGTTATCAACGACATCCAATGTCCATGGTCGTGAAAGCTGTAACCATCTATTGATCAACGAGCTAGTCAACTAGAGGGTTACCAGGGACATGGTGTTGTCTATGTACCCACACATGTATCTGAGTTTCCTATCAATACAATTATAGCATGGATAATAAACGATTATCATGAACAAGGAAATATAATAATAACTAATTTATTATTGCCTCTAGGGCATATTTCCAACAGTCTCCCACTTGCACTAGAGTCAATAATCTAGTTCACATCGCCATGTGATTAACACTCACAGGTCACATCGCCATGTGACCAACATCCAAAGAGTTTACTAGAATCAATAATCTAGTTCACATCACTATGTGATTAACACTCAATGAGTTACGGGTTTGATCATGTTTATGCTTGTGAGAGAGGTTGTAGTCAACGGTGCGCAATATTCAGATCCCTATGTATTTTGCAAAACTTTATGTCATATCGTAGATGCTGCTACCACGTTCCACTTGGAGCTATTCCAAATTGTTACTCCATTATACGTATCCGGTATCTCTACTCAGAGCTATCCGGATAGGTGTTAAGATTGCATCGACGCAACTCTTTACGTCGAACTCTTTATCACCTCCATAACAGAGAAACATATCCTTATTCCTCTAAGGATAATTTTGACCGCTATCTGGTGATCCAATCATTGATCACCTTTGTACCCTCTTGCGGATATGTAGCAAGGCACACATCGGTCAGTGCGGTACACAACATAGCATCTTGTAGAGCCTACGTCTAAGTCATAGGGGCGACCTTCGTCCTTTCTCTCTTTTCTGCCGTGGTCGAGCTTTAACTCTTAACTTCATACCTTACAACTCAGGCAAGAACTCCTTCTTTGGTGATCCATCTTGAACACCTTCAAGATTATGTCAAGGTATGTGCTCATTTGAAAGTATTATTAAACATTTTGATCTATCTTATAGATCTTGATGCTTATTGTTCAAGTAGCCTAATCCAGGTTTTCCATTGAAAAACACTTTTCAAATAACCCTATATGCTTTCCAGAAATTCTACATCATTTCTGATCAACAATATGTCAACAACAATAAACTCATCAGAAATTCTATAGTGCTCCCACTCACTTCTTTGGAAATACAAGTTTCTCATAAACTTTGTATAAACCCAAAATCTTTGATCATCTCATCAAAGCGCACATTCCAACTCCGAGATGCTTACTCCAGTCCTTAGAAGGAGCGCTGGAGCCAGCATACCTTTCTGATTGTATCACATACAACCTTTCCTTACGGAGACTGGTAAGGAAACTCGTTTTGACATCCATTTGCCAGATTTCATAAATGCAGCTAATGCTAACATGATTCGGATGGAGTTAAGCATCGCTACGGATGAGAAAAATCTCATCGTAGTCAACTCCTTGAACTTGTGAAAAACTCTTCGCCACAAGTCGAGCTTCATAGACGGTGACATTACCGTCCACGTCCGTCTTCTTCTTAAAGATCCATTTATCTCAATGGCTTGCCGATCATCGGGCAAGTCCACCAAAGTCCATGCTTTGTTTCGATACATGGATCCTATCTCGGATTTCATGGCTTCTAACCATTTGTCGGAATATGAGCCCACCATCGCTTCCCCATAGCTCGTGGGTTCATTGTTGTCTAGCAACATGACCTTCAAGACAGGATTCTTGTACCACTCAAGTAGTACGCATCCTTGTCACCCTACGAGTCTTGTAGTGACTTGATCCAAAACTTCATGATCACTATCATAAGCTTCTACTTCAATTGGTGTAGGCGCCACAGGAACAACTTCCTATGCCCTGCTACACACTTGTTGAAGTGACGGTTCAATAACCTCATCAAGTCTCCACCATCCTCCCACTCAATTCTTTCGAGAGAAACTTTTCCTCGGGAAAGGACCTAATTCTAGAAACAATCCTTTTTGCTTCCGGAATTGAGACTGGAGGTATACCCAACTGTTTTGGGTGTCCTATGAAGATGCATTTTATCCGCTTTGGGTTCGAGCTTATCAACCCGAAACTTTTTCACATAAGCGTCGCAACCCCAAACTTTTAAGAAACGACAATTTAGGTTTCTCCAAACCATAGTTCAAACGGTGTCGTCTCAACGGAATTACGTGGTGCCCTATTAAAGTGAGTGCTGTTGTCTCTAATGCCTAACCCATGAACGATAGTGGTAATTCGATAAGAGACATCATGGTACGCATCATATCCAATAGGGTGCAACTATGATGTTTGGACACCATCACACTATGGTGTTCCAGGCGGTATTTATTGTGAAACAATTTCCACAATGTCTTAATTGCGTGCCAAAGCTCGTAACTCAGATACTCATCTCTATGATCATATCATAGACATTTTATCCTCTTGTCACGATGATCTTCAACTTCACTATGAAATTACTTGAACCATTCAATAATTCAGACTTGTGTTTCATCAAGTAAATATACTCAACATCTACTCGAATCATCTATGAAGTAAGAACATAACGATATTCCTTTGCATGCCTCGGACTCATTGGACTGCACACATCAAAAGCGTGTTACTTCCAACAAGTTGCTATCTTGTTCCATCTTCTGAAACCGAGGCTTTTCAGTCGTCTTGTCCATGTGGTATGATTTGCATATCTCAAGTGATTTAAAATCAAGTGAGTCCAAACGATCCATCTGCATGGAGTTTCTTCATGCGTATACACCAATAGACATGGTTCGCATGTCTCCAACTTTTCAAAAACGAGTGAGTCCAAAGATCCATCAACATGGAGCTTCTTCATGCGTTTTACACCAATATGACTTACATGGCAGTGCCACAAGTAAGTTGTACTATCATTACTATCTTATATCTTTTGGCATGAACATGTGTATCACTACGATCAAGATTCAATAAACCATTAATTTTAGGTGCAAGACCATTGAGGGTATTATTCAAATAAATAGAGTAACCATTATTCTCCTTAAATGAATAACCGTATTGCGATAGAAATAATCCAATCATGTCTATGCTCAACGCAAACACCAAATGACAATTATTCTGGTTTAATACTAATCTTGATGGTAGAGGGAGCGTGCGATGTTTGATCACATCAAACTTGGAAACACTTCAACACATATCGTCGACTCACCTTTAGCTAGTCTCCGTTTATTCCGTAGCCTTTTATTTCGAGTTACTAACACTTAGCAACCGAACCGGTATCTAATACCACGGTGCTACTAGGAGTACTAGTAAAGTACACAATAACTTAATGTATATCCAATATACTTCTATCGACCTTGCCGACCTTCTCATCTACCAAGTATCTACGGTAGTTCTGCTTCCTAGTCTGTTCCCCTTATTACAGAAGCACTGAGTCTCGGGTTTGGGTTCAACCTTGGGTTTCTTCACTAGAGCAGCAACTGATTTGCCGTTTCATGAAGTATCCCTTCTTGCCCTTGCCCTTCTTGAAACTAGTGGTTTCACTAACCATCAACAATTGATGCTCCTTCTTGATTTCTACTTTCGCGGTGTCAAACATCGCGGATATTTCAAGGATCATCATATCTATCCCTGATATGTTATAGTTCATCACGAAGCTCTAGCAGCTTGGTGGAAATGACTTTGGAGAAACATCACTATCTCACGGAAGATCAACTCCCACTCGATTCAAGTGATTGTTGTACTCAGACAATCGAGCACAAGCTCAACGATTGAGCTTTTCTCCCTTAGGTTGCAGGCTAAGAAAATCGTCGGAGGTCTTATACCTCTTGGCGTGGACACGAGCCCGAAATCCCAATTTCAGCCCTCGAAACATCTCATATGTTCCACGACGTTTCGAAAAACGTCTTTGGTGCCTCAACTCTAAACCGTTTAACTGAACTATCACGCAGTTATCAAAACGTGTATGTCCGATGTTCGCAACATCCACATACGACGTTTGGGGTTCAACACACTGGCGGTGCATTAAGGACATAAGCTTTCTTCTGTTCGTATAATCGCTACTGTCAACTTTCAACTATATTTTCTCTAGGAACATATCTAAAACAGTGGAACTAAAGTGCGAGCTTACGACATAATTTGCAAAGATCTTTTGACTATGTTCAGGATAATTAAGTTCATCTCATGAACTCCCACTCGAATAGACATCCCTCTAGTCATTTAAGTGATTACATGATCCGAGTCAACTAGGCCGTGTCCGATCATCACGTGAGACGGACTAGTCATCATCGGTGAACATCTTCATGTTGATCGTATCCTCCATACGACTCATGCTCGACCTTTCGGTCTCTTGTGTTCCGAGGCCATGTATGTACATGCTAGGCTCGTCAAGTTAACCTAAGTGTTTCACGTGTGTAAATCTGGCTTACACCCGTTGTATGTGAACGTAAGAATCTATCACACCCGATCATCACGTGGTGCTTCGAAACGACGAACTTTCATAGCGGTGCCGCGATTAGGGGAACACTTTCTTGACATTTTAATGAGGGATCATCTTATTTACTACCGTCGTTCTAAGCAAATAAGATGCATAAACATGATAAACATCACATGCAATCAACTAGTGACATGATATGGCCAATATCATTTTGCTCCTTTTGATCTCCATCTTCGGGGCTCCATGATCGTCATCGTCACCGGCATGACACCATGATCTCTATCATCATGATCTACATCATCGTGTCTCCATGAAGTTGTCTCGCCAACTTATTACTTCTACTACTATGGCTACCGGTTAGCAATAAAGTAAAGTAATTACATGGCGTTTGTTCAATGACACGCAGGTCATACAATAAATTAAGACAACTCCTATGGCTCCTGCCGGTTGTCATACTCATCGACATGCAAGTCGTGATTCCTATTACAAGAACATGATCAATCTCATACATCACATATCATTCATCACATTCTTCTTGGCCATATCACATCACATAGCATACCTGCAAAAACAAGTTAGGCGTCCTCTAATTGTTGTTTGCATGTTTTACATGGCTGCTATGGGTTTCTAGCAAGAACGTTTCTTACCTACGCATAAAACCACAACGTGATATGCCAATTGCTATTTACCCTTCATAAGGACCCTTTTCATCGAATCCGTTCCGACTAAAGTGGGAGGGCGGCACCCGCTAGCCACCTTATGCACCAAGTGCATGTCACTCGGTGGAACTTTGTCTCACGTAAGTGTACGTGTAAGGTCGGTCCGGGCCGCTTCATCCCACAATACCGTCGAAACAAGATTGGACTAGTAACAGTAAGCATACTGAACAAAATCAACGCCCACAACTACTTTGTGTTCTACTCATGCAAAGAATCTATGCAATAGACCTAGCTCATGATGCCCTTTGTAGGGGAGCGTGGCGAAATTCAAAATTTTCCTACGTGTCACCAAGATCTATCTATGGAGAAACCAGCAACGAGGGAAAGGAGAGTGCATCTACATACCCTTGTAGATCGCTAAGCGGAAGCGTTCAAGAGAACGGGGTTGAAGGAGTCGTACTCGTCGTGATCCAAATCATCGGAGATCCTAGTGCCGAACGGACGGCACATCCGCGTTCAACACACGTACAGCCCGGTGACGTCTCCCATGCCTTGATCCAGCAAGGAGAGAGGGAGAGGTTGGGGAAGACTCCATCCAGCAGCAGGACAATGACGTGGTGGTGGTGGAGGAGCGTGGTAATCCTGCAGGGCTTCGCCAAGCACCATGGGAGAGGAGGAGAAAGAGAGGTAGGGCTGCGCCAACAGGAGAAGAACTTCGTGTGTTGGGCTGCCCCTTTGCCTCCATTATATATAGGGGGAGAGGGGGGGCTGCGCCCCCACCTAGGGTTCCACCCCTAGGGGCGACGGCCAGCCCTAGATCCCATCTAGGGGGCGGCCAAGGGGGGAGGAGTGCCTCCCAAGTCAAGTGGAGGCCCTCCCCCTTAGGGTTTCCCCTCTCCCATGCGCATGGGCCTTGGGGGGGCTGGTGCCCTTGGCCCATTAAGGCTAGGGCGCCCCCTTACAGCCCATGCTGCTGTATTGGACGTGGTGGAACATTTTCCGGACCTCCGGACCCCTCCGGAATCCTCCGGAACCTCGAAGCTTCCGGTACAATCTGGGAGAAACCCGAACTTTTCCCGGAACCCGAACAACAACTTTCCATATATAAATCTATACCTCCAGACCATTCCGGAACTCCTCGTGACATCCGGGATCTCATCCGGGACTCCGAACAACATTCGTAACCACATACAAACTTCCTTTATAACCCTAGCGTCATCGAACCTTAAGTGTGTAGACCCTACGGGTTCGGGAACCATCTTGAGACATGACCGAGACGTTCTCCGGTCAATAACCAACAGCAGGATCTGGATACCCATGTTGGCTCCCACATGTTCCATGATGATCTCATCCGATGAACCACGATTTCAAGGACTCAATCAATCCCGTATGCAATTCCCTTTGTCTAGCGGTATTGTACTTGCCCGAGATTCGATCGTCGGTATGCCGATACCTTGTTCAATCTCGTTACCGGCAAGTCTCTTTACTCGTTCCGTAACACATCATCCCGTGATCAACCTCTTGGTCACATTGTGCACATTATGAGATGTCCTACCGAGTGGGCCCAGAGATACCTCTCCGTCTGCGGAGTGACAAATCCAGTCTCGATTCGTGCCAACCCAGCAGACACTTTCGGAGATACCTGTAGTGCACCTTTATAGCCACCCAATTACGTTGTGGACGTTTGAGTACGCCCAAAGCATTCCCTACGGTATCCGGGAGTTGCACAATCTCATGGTCTAAGGAAAAGATACTTGACATTAGAAAAGCTTTAGCATACTGAACTACACGATCTTTGTGCTAGGCTTAGGATTGGGTCTTGTCCATCACATCATTACGCTAATGATGTGATCCCGTTATCAACGACATCCAATGTCCATGGTCGTGAAGCTGTAACCATCTATTGATCAACGAGCTAGTCAACTAGAGGGTTACCGGGGACATGGTGTTGTCTATGTACCCACACATGTATTTGAGTTTCCTATCAATACAATTATAGCATGGATAATAAACGATTATCATGAACAAGGAAATATAATAATAACTAATTTATTATTGCCTCTAGGGCATATTTCCAACAGTGGCACCTCATAGCTCGTCTCCATGACCGAAGGGAGTTTTCCATGCTCGGCCATCTTCCTTGAGGGGCTTCCAAAGATGGAAGTGTCGCCCTCACTCGTAGGTGGTCGCCTTGTTGTTGAAGATGTCGATGTAGGCGAACTCGTGGGAAGTACGCGAAGATGCCTTGAGAACACTTGGCGAAGATGCTGAAGTGGTTGGTGTAGCCGTAGCTCCGTCTTGGTGGTGCTCGTCTCGCGGTCTTCTCTTATGCTCATGAAGCTTGGACTTGGCGTGAAGTAGGGCTTGTTGGGACTTGTGCATTTGCGCTTGTTGAGCATCTTCATGTTGATGTTGTCGTTGTCGTGCTTGAGCTCGTAGTAGATGTCGTTCGTCGTTGTTGTGCACATGATGCTTGGAGGTGTCTTGCCCTTCATGACGATGTTGGCGATGGTCGCCATGGAGATGTGGACGTGGACGACTTGCGCGTGCATCTTGTTTGCACTCCGAAGATGATCGACTTGCTCGCCACCGCCTTGAGGATGCTGAAGGGGAAGAAGACTTGTTGTAGTCGGCCACCATGTCTCGTAGTTGATCCTTTAGCTCGCCCAACTTGGTGTCGATGTAGTCCCTTTTCCTTGCTTCGGAGTGGTGTATGTCGATGGCGAGGTTGTCGAGGCGCTCTCATAAGGTAGATTGTGTGTCTTGCATTTGTCGTTGTAGATCGAAGATGGACACTTTGGTGATGTAGTTGTTCGCGCCGTCGTTGTTGTCGAAGACCGGAGATGAAATGCCTTGCCTATCCATCACAAGACTCGAGCAAATATGAGTGGGAGAAAGAGAAGAACTTATACCAAATGTACCTTGACCGATGTTGAAAATGGATCAATGATCACTCAATGTGTAACAAGGAAATAGCACAATTGGTACCAATTCTTGTCGGTTTCTCACACCTACACAAATAAGGCTTATGGTGGAGCTCGGTGAGGATAGTGGCACAAAAATTTGATGCAAAAATGTTAGCAAGAGTCAATAATGTTGAAAGAGATTCACAAATTCGCAAGTGAAACAAGTAGACCAATAGCAATGAATGGCACACGGAAACACACTCACGGATAGATAAATGGGGTCGTGCAACCAAGGAATGAGCACAAAATGTGGAATCCACGAAAAACGCTCGTGTTGCACAACTCAAGAAAGACGCTAGCACGATTGCTCAATAGGCGGATACGACACTTGTGCACAACCTATAAGATGCAAAATGGATAAACTCTCTATCCCAAGTATGCTATGTATGTTTGGTTCCCGGTGTTTCTCTCAAGATGATCCAAGATGATCGGATATGACAATCTTATGTGCAATGTGGTATGATGCTATGGCACTTGCTTACAAGCTTCTTTGCTCTCTTTTCTTTTTCTTAAAAGCTTATTCTTTTTTTTTTGATATGGCCACAATGCGAAATGCACAAACCAAGATAGCAATTGTGTATATGCGGGAACAAACTTGTGGCACAAGGGATGATATGATACCAATAAGATATGGTATGTATGCAATGGAAGGTGTAGATCACTAATGTGCACAAGTAACGTTGCTGGCAATACTCAAATGGCTAGTCTCGATAGGCAAGTAACGCAAAATGGGCTAGGGGTTATTAATGCAATTGCAAGGGAATATACAATGGAGGGATACCACTATAACAAGATGATATAGAGGTTACCGTCAATGGCGATGATGAGTGGCGGTGTTCTTGATGTAGATACCAAGATGATAGAGATTCGTCCCTAAGTAGCCGAAACACCTTAGGAAACGGAAAAACCGCGAACTCAAAATCTCAAACGGCAAATGTCAAAATGGTGGTAGCGGAATGCGGTGGTGGTTGCGGAAGTATTGATGGAAACCCGGTCAAAATGGGTTAAGGTGGCGGAAGAGTATGATGGTCTATACACGGTGTCGGAGTTGGTAACACGGTCCCTAAGTAGCCGAAACACCTTAGGATACTCAACTCACAATAGAAACAAAATTGAGTTAAGTTGGGGTGGCGGAAGTGTATGGTGGGCAAGCCTATGCGGAAGTTATGGTGTTGGTTGATGAAGAAGCAACCGTCCCTAAGTAGCCTAAACACCTTATGAGACTCAAGTCACTACTCAAACAACCTCAAATGCTATGGGGATCAAAATGGGTTAGGTTGCGGAAGTCGGTGGTGGTTCTATGGATGATATGGTGGAAGGCCTAGGAAAACTTGCCAAATTTTCAAAATTTTGATGGAGTCAAAAGGTGGTAAAACCAATGTGAGGACCTCGGTCACGTTGATAGCTTCAAAACGAGCCAAAGAACACTCAAATCGGAGTTCGGAGCGAAAAGTTGTGATGAAAACGGTGAAGAAGGTTGATGCTAAAATTTCGGGGAAAGTTTCTGGTTAGGCAGGAAGTTCCGGGGTTAGGGCCGGAAGTTCCGGGCTCCGGAAGTTCCGGGGGGTGGCCGGAAGTTCCGGGGTCCTGAAAAAGTCTTGGAGTCTGGGATTTTTGGGGTAAACTTTCTGTTTAGCGCGGAAGTTCCGGGGCTGGGACGGAAGTTCCGGGGGAGTCCGGAAGTTCTGGGGGTCGTGGAATTTCTTCCGGGACGAACCCTAAATTCCAGATATGAGAACAGGGGCGGAAAAACTCGATTTCCAAGGTCAAGATTGGGGAGATTTCGTGGATGGAAAGGGGGAAAAAGATGGGGGAAAGCTAGATCCACTTGAAACACAACGAATCCATGGATCAAAATCAACAAAACATCATCAAAACCAACAAATCACAAAAAAAATTGGGGGCTATTTTTGGTGGGGATTTTCGGGTTTAGGATGGAATCAACAAAATCAAGCTAGAAAACAAAGGGTAGGGGCTCCAAAAATGTGATCAACGTGGCTCATGATACCAAGATGAGGTAGGGCGGAACACTAGGGGCCGATCTTTCACGTTTGGAGAGGATCCCTACGAGGAACACGAAGAACGCACGGAAGAACACGAGGGAAATCACGGGGGAAAACAAGAGAAAACACTAAACCATCAAGAATAGATCACACAAGTGCTAGATCGATGAACATAAAGGTGAGATACAAGATCCAAGTCCAACAAAGTACGATACAAAGGTAACCAGTTCTTCTCCGTGAGGAGGTCTTGATGGGGCCACCCAAAAGGAGGTCTTGAATCCAAGGGGATC